>CM057829.1:46590582-48071361 GCA_030068075.1 Paguma larvata | reverse complement strand
ATGTCTGAGAACTCTTGATTGTCTATTTAATTATTCATCCATTATTTCCACCATTCAGGACCCCTGTTACGTTGGGTAGGATTTTCTTGGGATGGCAAGAAAGACCAAAGCAAGAAATAAAGTCAGAATATTTCCACACACCTTGGGACTCAAAAAATTCTAAAAGCCATCACAAGAATAAGTTTGGTCTTCTCCCTGTCCTGTAGTTTCCAGTAATGACTTTCAGGTAGAAGAGATGAGGCAACATATTCTCACTTATTATATTATGATGACCATATTGAGAGCTGTAACCTTATACCAAAGGCGTTACCAGGTGTGCAGGTACACTGTAGTAGTTGCTATTGTTCTTGTTACTTGATTGGCAAGTAACTTGATTGGCAAGTTACTTGAATTTTTTTAGTTAAGATTTATTGAGGTAGACAATGAAATGTATCCCTTTAAAATGCATATGTTTTAGTTTTGACCAATGTATACACCTGTAAGTACCACCACAATCAATATTGTATTGTACAATGAAGAAAATATTTCCATCACTATCAAAAGTTCCCTTAAACCTCCTTGCAGTCAGTCCCTGACTTCAGGTCCCAGGTGTTCAGAGTTCTGCCTTCTATCCCCAGTGATTGATTTTGTCCTATTCAAAAGTTCAATATAAATGGAATCATACAGTACTTGGACTTTTTGTCTGGCTTCTTTTCCTCAGCATAATGTTTTTGAAATTCATCCAAGTGGTTGAGTACATCAGCAGTTAATTGCTTTTTATTGCTGAGCAGTATTCTATTGTAAGCATATATCATAATTTCTTAATCCATTTCCTCATTGATGAGTATTTGACATGTGTCCAGTCTAAGGCTATTATCAATAAAGATGTTACATACATTTGTGAGCAAGTCTTTGTGCCAAGACATATTTTTATATCAGGGTGAATATATATAAGTGGAATTATAAGATTATGTGGTCAATGTATGCTTACCTTTGTAAGAAACTTCCCAACTATTTTCAAAAAGCTGTTGTACTATTCCCTATTTTTATGAGAGATCCTGTTTCTCCACATTTTCATAAATACTTGATAATGTCCATCTCTTTTTTTTTTTAATTGTTTTAAATATAATTTATTATCAAGTTGGCTAATACAGAGTATACAGTGTGCTCTTGGCTTCAGAAGTAGATTCCTATGATTCATCACTTACATGCAACACCCAGTTCTCATCCCAACAAGTGTCCTCCTCAATGCCCATCACCCATTTGCCCTACCACCCCCCTTGGTTGTATCATGGTATCTCACTGTGATTTAATTTGCTTATGCATGATTACTGGTGGCGTTGAGCATCAATTCATATGCTTATTTGTCATTTCTACATCATTTTTGTGACATATGTTTGTTCAAATCTTTTGACCATTTAAAATAAATTGGGTTATTCGTCTTATTGTTGAATACAGGAAATCTTTATATATTCTGGATACCAGTATTTTGACTGATACACATATTGACAATATTTCTCTCCCATTTTCTGGTTGGACTGTTCATTTTGTTAATGGTGTCTTTGAGGTATAGAAGATTTTAATTCTGATGAAGTGAAATATGTTTTTTTTTTACCTTATGGTTTGTGCTTTGCAAGATTGAGGTCCTATGTAAGATAACTTCACTCAATCCAATTTTATGAAGATTTCTCCCTGTATTTTATTCTAAAAGTTTTGTATTTTTAGCTTTCAACGGAGCCCTAGGATTGATTGTAAGTTTATTTTTTGTATGGTGTGAGATAAAATCAAGATTATTACTTTTTTCTCAAACAGACAGCCTGATTTTCCAGCTTCATTTGTTAGGAAAGAGTTTCTCCTCATTATATACATTGGCATGTTTGTTGAAAACAATTGACTTTATATGTATGAGTTTATTTCTGGATTCTACTGTCTGTTCTGTACTATTGATATATATATATGTGCATATATATACATATATATGTTATATATATATATATATATATGTCTATCAGGATGCCAATCCTCATATGGCTTGAAATTTGACAGTGACAATCTTTCCAATTTTGTTCTTCTTTTCAAAATGGTTTGGATACTCTAAAATCCTTTGTATTTCATAAGTAATTTTATAATATGCTTAACAATTTCTATGAAAATACACTGCTGGGGTTTTGATTAGGGATTGTGTTGAAACTCTAGATCAATTTGAAGAATTGCATTCTTAATAAAGTTGAGGTTTCTAAAACTATGAACATGTACTTTCTATAATTTAGGTCTTAATTATTTCTTTAACAATCTTATCTAATTGTTAGTCTAGAAGTATTCAGATTTTGTTTTGGTAAATTCATTCCTAAGTATTTTAAGCTTTTGACATTATTGGAAATATTTTTATTTCATTTGCAAATTATGTATTTCTAATATAATACAAATGTAATTGACTTTTATATATTGGCCTTGCATCATGTGCTTGTTGCTAAATTCACTCATTAAGCCAAGTAGATTTTTGGAGAGTCCTTAGAATTTTATACAATCTACAAAAAAAATGATATTTTTATCCTACTTTCCAATAGATATGCCTTTTATTTATTTTTATTTCTTATTGCACTGTCTAGGAACTCCAATAAAATATTTAATATGACTGGCAAGAAGGGATATCTTTGCCTTTGTTTTCCAGTCTTGGTGTGGGGTATCATATTGATTTTCACCATTTGGCCAATCTGCAAGTCTTTTGAAAATATTGCTTAACAGATTAAGGATGTCTCTTCACAATACTAGTATGCGAAGAGTTTTCATCAACAATTGATGTTAAATCTTATCAAAATTATTAATCTGTATCCATTGTGATCATCAAAGGGTTTTGCTTTCTTAGTTTGTTAACATACTAATAATTTTTTTGAATTTTATGATTACCTTGCACTCCTGTGAAAAAGAATGCATGGTTACGTGTGTAATTCTTTGTATATGTTACTGGATTCGATTTGCTAATATTAAGGATGGGTGCATATGTTACATATATTCTTAAGAGCTATGTGTTTTCTCCTTCTTGTGTTGGTTTTTATTATATGTGTCTTTCAAGAAATATTTCCATTTTATTGACCTTGATGAATTCAGTTTTATATTTACTTACTTATTACATTATTCATTGGAAAATAAACCACAGATTAAGGAAGATACATCAGATAAAAACATGATCTGATGAATTATTCTAAGGTACATACCCGCTAAACATCACCAGATAAAGTAACAGAATTTTATAATTTAACCCAGAAGACCAGTTCTTATGCCCTATAGTATTTGCATAGTATTTACTGTGAATTTTTAAAAGAAGCTTATCATCCAAATGTGCCTTTCCATTGACTATAATCTTGCTCATTTCTTTTTAAGTTTTATGTCTTTTAATTCTCTTTTCATTATAGGTTTCCTATCCAGCCCTTTATTTCACTTGTTGAAAAACCCATGCCATTTGTCCTTTAGCGTTTTCTCACAATCTGGATTTTGCTGATTATACACCCATTGTACAGTTTCACTTGTTTTTTTTTGCCCTTGCATTTTAAATAAATTGGCTGTGGGATCTAAGAACTGGTTCACACTTAGCTTCCCTGTTTTTGGCACAGCTATAGATTGTATTTGGCAAAAAATGAGGAGTAACATAGGCTCTGGTTTTCTATCTTTTTATGATGTTAGCGATGGTTAATACCTAATGCCTGTATCTATTCATTAGGGATTAAAGATATGATATTCTAATTCTATTATTTATTTTTCCTTCATTAGTGGGAATATTTTACAAAGATTTATCCTCAGCTACTATGTGATTATCCTGTGTTATAGTTAAGATAGGAAAGGGAAAATTGACATTTGATTATTTCTCTTTATTTTCTAGATGTCAAGAGAACAAACTGATTCCCTATTATCCTCCAGAAGAGACTGATTTTTTAAATATTAATATGACCATGGATTTAATAGATCCTAATCCATTGTAATTTTTATTAATTTGCAATAAACTCAAAATTTCCCGTATTTGGTTGGTGGGAACCTTTTCAAGTTGATCGCTGAATTCTCTAAGAGTCACCCAGAATGTCTTTACCAGCTGGTAGAATAAAATGTTCCAAGTTTAATATGTACATTTCTTTCTCACCCCAGAAATCAACTTTTTTTCCAGGAACCTCTTTTAGTTCATGTAGATACTTCCAATCCAAGTTTTTTGTTTTTCGACTTCTTCTCTACTTTTTCCCCCCTCCCCTCTTTCCTCCTACTGCATCTTCTTTCATTCACCCTAAAGTCTTGGTTCTCAAAGATAGGGTGATGATGGGGTTAAAATATTCTCTAATTGCTTTCTTTTTTTTAACCTCATATAAGCAACTATCTCAGAATAACAAATATAATACTACCAGCAAAATGGTTACCGGAAACATTAATCTTTTAGTATATGTCTTCCCCAATGTTTTTTGGGTGTACTATATCTGAACTGCTAAAGCATACATTTCATTTCAAAGTACACTGTCACCGTTTTAGGCCTTACGTAGCTTTACTTCTATAGATAACTATACACTTTGTTCTCCTGATCAGTCTTCTGTCGATGCCTATCTAGTCACTGTTGATGTCTGAAACTCTTATTCTAGTATATTCACACGAGTAATGTGAACAATATTCCCTGAGTTCTTACAATCCGGGTAGTAGTTTGTGTCCCCATCTTACTTAAATATCTGCTTTACTAGGCATAAAATCTTTTCTCCAGGCTTTGTTTTCTCAAATACTTTAATGTTTTATATTCTCTGTTGATGTAGAATATTGTTGTTGAAAATCTGATAATAATTTAGTTTTCTTTTCCTTGTTAGTTATGTGCTCTTTTTATCTAAATGAACAAAGAAAATTTTTGTTGTTGTTTAAGACTACTGCTGGAAGGTGTCTGGGTGTTATTTGTTCTGGGTCAATATTATCAGGTATGCACTTCGGTCTTTCAATATGTAGTTTCAAATATTTTTTTAATTCAGAGAAGATACCTTGAATTATAGTTTTTGGAGTGTTTGCTTGTTTTATTGCTTTGGTTTTCTTCTCCATACATATGTTATATCTTTTCTTTTTCCTTGCCTATACTCAGTATTGTCACTTTCTCTTTCTTTTTAAACATTTTTTGATGCTTCTTTATTTTTGAGACAGAGAGAGACAGAGCATGAGACACAGGGACAGAGGGATGCTTATTCATTTTTGAGACAGAGGGAGACACGAAATCTAAAGCAGGTTCCAGGCTCCGAGCTGTCAGCACAGAGCCCGATTGGGGCTCAAATCAGGAGGCAAACCTCGAGAAAAGATCATGACCTGAGCTGAAGCCAGACACTTAACCGATAAAGTCACTCAGGCGCCCTGTCGCTTTCTCTTAAATTTGTTTATCATGTATCTTTCTTTATCATTTGTTTTTGAATTTAATTTTTTCACCTTCTATTTCCCTTTGTGTGTTATCTGTTGTATTTATTAGCTCGTGTATTCTTCATAGTTTATTCTTAATTACTGAGATAACTCTGTCTCATATTCTTACATTATTCTATGTTCTCACTTTTAAATTTTTCTAATTCCAATTTGTGCCATTCTTTAATAATTATTATCATTTTCTTCATCTCTTTTAGGTTGTTTTGAAACATTTGTCCTCTTGTAACCAAGTCATTCTGGTGTGATTTTGTTACCTGTGGGAGTGTTCTGCTTCTTTCTCTTCTTTTATTTAAAAATAATTATGCATGGAATTTGATCTTAATCAGTTTCTGTTGCTTATTTTTAGATTATATTAGTTTTTTAAACATGTTTTTATTTATTTATTTTTAAAAAGTTGTTTAATGTTTACTTATTTTTGAGAGACAGAGAGAGCCAGAGAACAAGTAAGGGAGGAGTAGAGAGAGAGGGAGACAAAGAATTTGAAGCAGGATCCAGGCTCCGAGCTGTCAGTCTAGAGCCTGAATCCATACATAGAGGGCTTGAACCCATGAACCATGAGATCATGACCTGAGCCAAAGTTGGACGCTTAACCACATGAGCCACCCAGGTGCCCCTTTAAACATTTTTAAAACATTAGTTTTAAAATGAGGCGGGGGCGGGGGGGGGGGCGGAGTAAACTTCCAACCTCATAGGACTCCCTCTTCTGTTGTTTATTTCCTGACTTTTTTCCTTTCCACCACTTTGATCTTGGCCCTCACTTTCCTTCTCTCCCATTCATTTTGATTCCACTTCCAGAAGTTCCTCTTCACTGTAGGACTCTGTCCTAGAAGAACTCTGGTTAGTGAGCTTGGAGAGTTCAGAGGGGCTAGATCTCTCCAGTCCCTTTGTTCTCACAAAGGACACTTCGCACTCACCGTCTGTAGAAGACAGCAAATCCTACCTAGTTCCAGCTGTCGTTCTCCAGTTGGCTAGGTGACCTTTCGATCAATACCTGTGGACTGTTTTGTGGGTCTCTTATTTTCAGGTCCATGAATTGTTGCCCCATTACTTCCTTCTTCACATACAGAGATGCTATATTATGTGGCTGATGGTAGTTTAACCTCATCGTTTTAATTTTATTTTAAATATTGTCCCATCTTTTGGGCTTTTCGATCTGCTAGGTCAGTTTTCTGGGTGGATTTGGTGAGACTGAAAGATTCTGCTGCCACACTACTCTCTCCCCGAATCTCTTTCAAAAATATAAGTTCTATCCCCTCCGATTTTATCCCTCTTCCACTTTTAGACCCCATAAAAATCTTCCTCTGATACAGTCTAGGGTGAAACTACTTACACTGTGTGTCATTCATGCCTAATTATCATCATGCTTTTGTACCTTGCTTACCTCATTATAAAGTCATCTATTTGAGGAATTTCTGCATAATGTGTGACCAGGAAGATATTGATACAATTGGTACAACTGAGATTCAGGTAGATTTCCTACATTTCCAGGAACTCCAACTTAAAGTTCTTTCTGGGTCCCAAGGCAAATGCTCCCTGACTTGTCGATTTCACCCACTGTGTCTTCTAAGTTCACTAACCTAACACATTTTAGACCAACCGAATAATCATACTTATTTGTTTCTTTCAATTCAGTGTTCTTTTCCTCCTCATCAGTTTTATGGGATGTTTGGGAGGTGTACAGAGACAATAAATGTGACTGCACAAACCACCATCCTGCCATCTGGCACTGAAAGCCACTGGTTTGTTTTCTGTATTATGTAAACATATTTTCAGACATACATTTAAAACATGAGTAATAATATGCTGATATTTCACTTAAATAACAATTCAGAAGTTTTTAAAGTGTAGTAAATAATTTTAACATGGCATTTTACATTTTTTTCACAAAACTTGCTGTTTAACTGATGACCGATATAGCAGATTTGCAACTTACTTATATAACCAAAGATTCTCTTCCTGTTGATGTCATTTCCTCTTTCTGCTCTTGGACTTAGGTTTACTTGGTATTTTTGTTTCCATTTTTGTGTATGGTGGTTTGTTAGGTAAACTCTGTGTGATCTACTTGTAATTATAAACTCTTAGCAAGTTGGAGTTCGACAGAGCATGAGAACTTACCTAAACTGCGATTTTCTTTTTTTTTTAATTTTTTAATGTTTTATTTTATTTTTTTGAGAGACAGAAAGTGACAGAGAACAAGCAGGGGAGGGGCAGAGAGAGAGGGAGACACGGAATCTGAAGCAGGATCCAGGCTCTGAGCTGTTAGCACAGAGCCCTATGTGGGGCTTGAACCCATGAACAGGAGATCATGACCTGAGCCGAAGTCGGATGCTCAAGTGACTGAGCCACCCAGATGCCCCTAACCTGTGATTTTCTTTAAGAAAACAGAAACTGATGGGACCACCTGGGTGGTTCACGAGGTTGAGCAACCAACTTTGGCTCAGGTGGTGATCTCAGGGTTCATGACTTTGAACCCTGCATTGGGCTTTGTGCTGGCAGCTCGGAGCGTGGAACCTAGAGCCTGCTTCAGATTCTGTCTCCATCTCTCTCTGCCCCTCCTCCACTTGCACTCTCTCTTGCTCTCAAAAATAAAAAAAGTATTAAAATAATTTTTAATAAAAAAAAGAAACTGATGAATGGAAAGAGAAAGTAACTTGTTCAGGTCCACTTCCTTCTTGATAGTCAGGCAATGACTAGAAACAGACTCTGGTTCTTTCTTTTAGCCCATGGTACACTACAATCTGTTTCCTTATGTGCATGTGTATAATATGGTCTGTGGGGTTTTGCATCCTCCAGAATGAAACTTCTATGCATCAACATTTATTAACACTGTTCTCACCTGTTTGATTTCATGTGACTACATACATAGACCATTCATTTATTTTAGTTGCATCATTTATATTTTTTGCCCTATGTTTAACAGGGCTCATCTTATTTCATGGATTTATCTTTAATTTGTTTTAAATGTTAAAAATTGCCTATGCTGTGTATTGGTCTTAGAATGTAAAAAAAACGTTTATCATAAATAGTGTGCTTTTCATAGAAAATGCTGTGTTAAGGATACATTTTTTGAAATGAAAAACGAGGTAAATATTTTATTAGCAAATATGGCAGATTAGGGAATTGAGGGATTATCACGTAGGCAACAAATAAACAAGTAGAAACGCATCGTGAAATCTCTCTCCCACTTCACATCTTCCTTATTGTCTTTGGCTCCAATTCCGTTTTGCTCTTCCGTGTCTCCATGACTTTGCCCTAGCATTACCATTTCCTTTCCCATTCATACCCTCAACTGCAAATACAGACAGAAAGCTCCGGTGTCCCTGCTGTTGTGACTGACACCACTTGAATCTCTGTCGACGCTGTTGACGTACCTGGCCGTTTGGCAGCGTGAGGGTCATTGGTGGGAGATGTTTGTCTAAGTGGAATAACCACATTTTGAGTTGCGTGGTGTGTGAGCTCCAATTAAATGTACGTATCGAATAGTCGCACGCTACAGCACGAAAACAAGCGTGGTGTTGTATAAGCATCTGTCTCTTCTTTTTCTTGTGCTACAAAATACATTTGTTTCTCCAAAGTGGATTAGCCAGTCTAGACATCCTATAAAATGTCAATGCAAGTATGGATCGTTCGCACACTGGTCTCAGGAGATGAGAGCTTGTCTGCAATGCTGTTCTTTCACAGTCAGATCAATACAGTCACACTTTTTTTTTTTTTTTTGCACTTTGCCAACAGTTAACATCAGAACACCGAATTTCTTTTTGTTTCCTAAGCAGGAAGTAACATATGACCAGAACTCAAGGGGGGAAAAAGTGAGCTGATAAATAAATACCCGAGAACTTGGGAAGAAAGTTATTTTTTTTATTACCCACTAAGCCACGATAAGGGTTATTATCATGAGATAATCATTCCTCTGGAGCCATACAAGACAGGGGACACAGCTGACTGCTATCATGCCCATGGGATGTGATTAGCTCATGATAACAGCATCCCCTGGACTCATTGCTATTATGAAATGTCTATTTCCCCCCCATTTTCTGTATATAAATAAATGATTTTGGCGGACAGATTCAATTCCCGCAAACTGCAAGTTTGCATTAAAATGCTTCAGCTGTGAGATTCACAGATATTAATCTACCCTTTTGGAATGTTGAACAGTCAATCAGAATCCTTCTTCGTCTCAAGCTGTTTTATGATATTATTACAATGTATTTTGCGACGGAATGGCGGGTAAAGCAAGTTTCAGAGAAATAGGCTTGTTTGGGCTCGATTTAGTTGCTTGAGGGAAACCTCTACATAAAATGACTCTGCCTGCTCACTAAGGCATCCTAACTTTCTCATTATTTTTTTTTCCTGCCCGACTCAATTTCTTTGCTGCGTTTTAGAAGTCTGAAGTTTATTCCTCTAACTAGATTAATAAAAGCAGATTTCATATTTCAGAATTGACAGGGGAAAATACTGCCCTGGTAGTCAGAGTGAAGTCAGAAAATACTGGTTCTGAATTTGGAATTCTAAAATTAATAAGAAAGAGGATTGATTTGGGATTTAGGAATAAGTAGGAAGCCTTTGGTATACTAATAGATCAATGGGGTATGTTTTATTATGAATTTAAGCGATGTTCGTAAAAATTACATAATAAATTTATAAAAATTAAAAAGTCAATGTCATCCATTAAGCTAAAGAATTTTGGATAATACTATTACTGGAGTGTAGCCATCTACGTGGTTCACACATATGAAGAGTAGAAACACAAATAAAATTATCATAGAATCCTAAAACAAAATTTTCCTTCTATTTTTAAAACAAGGGTTTGCAACACACATGCCAATAATATTAGACAGAATTATAATAATTATTCAGGGCAGGCAGTCTCTTTTGCATTCAATGCCTTCATTGTTGTGACTTGTTGAGACCGTGCAGGGAGTCATCATTTAATTAGTAGTATCTTTAATTAAGAATTGCAAAATCTGCTGCCTATCCCCCTTCTTTCTCTCTACCAATGTTGACATTGTGGTGTTAATGGCCAAAGAAACTTGCTTCACACTTCATTAGTCCAGAAGAAGGAGGTAGTCATGCACTAACTTATACAGAGAACCTGATGATAAATAAAATCAGTGATGTTTCTAGGTACACTTAAGGAAGAAAAAAAAAAGAGCATCTGAGAGGAAACTGCAAATTTGGTTATCAACTTCGAAATTATAAGGTAAATAGAAATGAATAGTACTATTCTGTGATTTTAAACTATAAGTGCTATTGGTTTAAAGGAGTTATTATACTTGGATTTCTCCTTTTATGAAAACATCTTGGAATGAAATTCTGGGGTATGTCATTCTGAAAAAGGGGTTCCCCACTGCAATGGTCAGTTTTATGTGTGAACTTGAATACGTATCCAGTTATTTGATCAAACGATGTTGCAGTAAATGTATTGTAAATGTGATTAACATTTATAATCAGTTGACTTTATGTAGATTATCCTTGATAATCTGAGTGGGCATGACCCAATCAGTTGAAGGGCATTAAGAATAGAACTGAGATTTCCCTGGAAAAGAAATTCTGCCTGTGGACTACAGAGTCAGCCTATATACAAGAGACTCCAGCTCACCCTTCTTGGCAGCATGGCCTATGAATTTTGGACTTGCCTAAATTGTCCCACAATAATGTAGGCCAATTCTTTGGGGAAAAAATAATCCCCATACATATATAGATATATAATACTGGTTCTGTTTGTCTAGTGGGGACCCTGGCTGATATACCTATAAAAATGGAGCTCCTGGGTCTTACCTAGTACAACATATGCTCTCTGTTTTGACTGATGCCATAAGCAGCATGAGGAAGGAAGGAATCTAATTCGGGGTAAGAAACAAAAGATAAGGCATAAGGTATAACCTCTTTCAATAAAGGAGGTTAAAATTATAAATGAGTATCATACAAAAATGATTTTATCAGGAGTCTAATACCAGAATGCATTTTTATTAGAAGAAACTAGAAGAAAAAAAATCCTCTATACATACAGATGAACTATTAAGAACCTTTTAACTAAACACGTCTACATGGCACTGTGTTTCTTTTCTGTGTATTAGGTAGTAAACTAGACTCTGTGGACATATCTCTTATCAAGGAATTCAGAAAAAATAGACATAAAATATGTCATTATTAAATGGTGTGATAGCCACTATACTAAGTGTATTAATGAAGGTTAGTTTTGCCCAAGGGGCAGATTAATTAACTTTCTTTGAATTATAAGAAGGAGCACAAGATCGAAGATATCACTGATAGCCTGGTGAAAAAGGAGAATATTAAGCTGGGACATGAAATATAAAAAATGACTGGGGAGTACTGAAGGTATTCTTTAACAAAAGGAATGGTTACAATGTTTAACGAACGAACTGTATAGTATGTTTTGGAAATTATAGAGTTGGCGCTACTGGAGTATGGTAGCAAAGAGGATTTGTAGCTAGATAGTTGGATCATCAAAACCCTTATTTGATGGGCTGGCGTTTGTGTTTTTATTTTGTAGTCAACAAGGAGCAGTGAAAAGCTTGGAGCTGGAGATCAGTTAAGAGTTTCAACATATGACTGAAAAAACAGGTTGTCCTGGAGGAAGCTGAGACAGAGGTTGTGAAAATAATCTGAGTACCATTAAGAAATCCCGGGGAAAATCACAAGGCTCTGCAGTAGTAATAGAAGTGGAGAGGAGAGGAAGCAGGCTAGTTACATGTAAGATGTGGGATGGATCGGGCTTGCTGACAAATTGAAATAATAGATGAGGAAGCAAAGAATCAAATCTTAAATTTCTGGGTAGAATAATTGGATATATCATGTAGGTATTTACCAGAATAAAAGGATCTTAGGGAAGGAGCAGGTTCTAAGGGAAAATGGTGGATGACAAGTAACGCAACAAAAAGCAGAGATTAAGCAGTCAGGGAATGTTGGGCAGTCTTGCAAGTAATCTATGAAATAAGAAACATTGTCTCTCCTACTTTATAGATATGGAAACTGAGATTTCAAAGGATAACATACTTTATAAGAGATCATATAGCTCCTGGTAAACAGGAGCTAGGATGTGAATTTGAGGTGACTGAGTTGGATAGATGGATCTAGAAGAAAGATTCATCAATAGGGACATAATTGTAGCCTCTTGTAGTTGACGCTATCCTAGTTAATGAGATGAAGAATCCAAATTATTACCAGTGACCAAGTCACTTTTTAATTGGCAGGCCTTTTAAAAACTGAAAATATTAGATCCAGACATTGTTTAGGTCTTTGATGGAACCTCTAAAATGGAATGTTATAATTTAAGGAGCACATTAAATCCAGGGTTTATATAGTTTTATATATTAATCTTTTTACAGTATTATTTTGGTTCTGAGTACCCCACTTCCCCAGGAGAGAGACCTATCTCCCCACATCACCAAGCAATGTTCAGGACACCAGTTAGATGCCCTGCAATTCAACTCAATTCTAACACTATCTACCCTAAAATAGCATCAGAGTCCACAGGTAAAGGCTCAGTTCCTCAAGACCACCCTCCACTCAGGAAGCCAATTGCAAGCTGGGACTGCGCTTCTGACTGACTAGCTCTAAATCAGAGTTTCCAACAACACCCTCTTAGCATTTGATAAAGTTGCTACAGAGGCTCACAGAACTCAGGAAGTCTGCTGACTTACTGGATTACTGGTTTATTATAAAAGAATATAAGTAGGGAACAGTCAGATGGAAAAGATGCATAGGCCAAGATATGGGGAAGGGAGTGGAGCTTCCACCCGCCTCTCCAACTGTGCCTCTCTCCCAGCACCTCGATGTGTTCATCAGTCAGAAACTCTCCAAATCCCATCCTTTTTGGGTTTTTATGGGCCTTTATTACACAGACATGATTGTTTAAATCACTGGCCAGTGGCAATTGAATTCAGTCTTTACCCGCGACTCCCTCCCCAGGGATGGAGTGGAATTGAAATCCTCAATCCTCCAGTAACATACTGGCTCCAATGGCAACTGGCTCCCATCCTTAGTTGCCTTACAAATATTACCTAACTGACCTAACAAAAGAGACCTGTATCTCTCTCATCACTCAGGAAATTCCAAGCGTTTTAGGAATTCTATGCCAGAAATAGGGACAAAGACCAAATATATATCTCTTAATATAAATTACAAGATCACAAGAGCCTTGACTCAGTGTGGTTGTGTAGCATTGAGTGGGGTGTTACAAAGGATATTTGAATAATTCAGTTTCATTTTTTCAATGAGGTGTTTATTAAATTGCTAGATATACTCAAGGATAATTTTGGTTATTCAGTTTTCTTTTCCACCTTTCATTTTCATCTTTGAAGCTATATTGGGAGTTATGAAAAATAATTTTTATGCCTTATGATCAAGGATCATAGAGACCACATAAAAACAGTGAGGTGAAAAAAGGCTGGTTAAAAATAGTTGGGCAGTAGAAGAGATGTTAAATGCCATCTCCTTACCCCATAAAATAGGAATTGGCTTCTTCTTCTTTTATTTTTCTTTTGAAGATTTGGATTTGAGGAGCTTTCACAGCATGTGAAGTTTTATGAAAGGAGAGGAATATATGGAAATCTAGGTTCCATGTAAACTGTTTGATTATATACAACAGATGCCAAAAGCATCCTATAATCATAATTCTAGAATAAATTCTAGAGATCCTCCAGTCCCACTCCCTGACTTGAGGAATGTGAAATACTAACAAATGAAGAGTTAACGGGCACAGAGTCTGTTTTTAAAAATCTGTAAGGGAAATTACTGAACAACGTTTTCATGTTGTCTTATGTGTGCTTTGACTGTAAGTTATTACAGGTTACTTAAAATGTTCCAATAGTGTGTCTGTCAAGGGTGGAAACAAACGTGAGCATGAACACATCGGTATTTATGCCTAGATGGACAAAGGTAACGTGGTAATTAGAGCAAAACTGTCCAATAGGATGTGTGGGCTTTGAAAGTCAATAACATGTAGACAAAGCTGATAAGTAGAAAACATTCATCCACGATGCAGCCACATAGCAGACAGCTGAGAACTAGAAAAGGTAAACACTTCACTGCCTACCTTCTTTTATTTGTAATTAAATATTCTGTGTTGTTAAATTAGTCCTTCCCTTCCCAGAGCCGCTGGTGGAAAATTGAACCAGACATATCAAATGTTACATCTAACAGTATGTTGAAACTGTCTTCTAATGACAAGAGCGAGCACTTATTTTCATAATTCAACATAAAAACATTTCTGCTTCCCATCCCTCCTCTGCTCTCAAATTTTGATTATCAATATTAGAAAGTTGAGGTTAGCAAATGACCCTGAAAAATCTGAATGAGTTTGAATTGGACATTTTTATTTTTCCTGTGTAGATATATGACACATAAAGGATATATGACTGTAGGATTTGTCAACCACACATGTCAGTGTTGCATATTATTCTTTATATTTTTATAATACTTTAAAGAAGTAAAATATGTTTAGGCCTGAAGATCATACCAAAGCAGGAAACCAATCATGTTTGGCCCATGAGCCATTGTTTGTTGACCCCTGAATTAGAGGATATAATTTTTTTTAAAGATGACTAAGTAGTTCAATTAATAAAGAATCAAAACACATGGGAGCAGATAACAAATGGAATCTTAACCCAAGGGTCAGAAATTTGACACATGGAATAGTAGGGGTAAACACCAAATGCTTTTATTTCATCATTATGGGATTAAGAACTAGGCGTATATATACATTGAACTAAAAATTATGAAAAGTATGTTGATTAGAGATATCTGAATATCAAACATAAATTTTTAAGAAGACTTTATTTGTATGCCCTCTGATTGTTAGACCCTTTTATAGTATTTTCTCTCCTCTTTAAGTAAAGACAAGGGTATATACAAGTTCTTTCCATTCTTATGGTTCATCTATAAGGAAATTATGAGCTAATATGCAATGTATTATAACTTATTAGAACAAGTTAAGAACAAAGAAAGTTTTTCTTTCTAAGTCCAAGTTCATAATTCCTAATTGTGAGTGGAACAACATTTAAGAAAAAAAATATTAAGTATTTTTTTGTGTTTTTTTAATTTTTTTAACATTTATTTATTTTTGAGACACATAGAGACAGAGCGTGAGCAGGGGAAGGGCAGAGAGAGAGGGAGACACAGAATCCGAAGCAGGCTCCATCCAGGCTCTGAGCCGTGAGCACAGAGCCCGACACGGGGCTCGAACTCACAGGCCATGTGAGATCATGACGTGAGCTGAAGTCGTCCGCTCAACCGACTAAGCCACCCAGGCGCCCCTATAAGTATGTTTAAAGGGAAAACTGAGAGGTGCTTGTGTGTCTCAGTCAGTTAAACATCTGACTCTTGGTCTCAGCTCCCTGCATTGGGCTCCACACTGGGCATGGAGCCTACATAAGAAAATTAAAAAAAATAAATAAAGGGACAACTGAGCACTGAGAAAACTGAGTGTGTACTAAAGGAGTCCCATTTTCTTTCTTTCTTTTTTTAATGTTTATTTATTTTTTAGAGAGAGAGAGAGACAGAGCATGAGTGGGGGACGGTCAGAGAGAGAGGGAGACACAGAATCTGAAGGAGGGTCCAGGCTCTGAGCTGTCAGCACAGAGCCCGACACGGGGCTCAAACTCAAGAAGCATGAGATCATGACCTGAGCCGAAGTCGGACGCTTAACTGACTGAGCCATCTAGGCGCCCCTAAAGGATTCCCATTTTCATGCATTCATTAATTAAGAAAGCACGTTTTTAAATCTGTATTTAATTTTTTTGATATATTTAGAATAATAAATTTGTAGAAAAACCTAAACTTCCAATTATTGAGAATCTTTCACTACTAAATGGAAGCTGTAAATTATTTTTTACATGAATGTATTTATGATAAGAGTTTAGTAGAAAAAGGAAATTACAAAACAGGTTTTATATCCTATGTTTGTAGATCTGTATTTATACATATATGTGTATGTATAAATAAATATATATCAACTATACATATATACGTATATGTATACATATATATACATAAATACATATATGTATACATATATATACGTATATGTATACTTGATATATTTCTATGCCAATTATATGGAAAGATTTGAAAGGAAATGCAAAAGTAGTTAACTTTAGCTTGCCATATCATTTTTTTATAAGTTTTCTATTTTTCACATATTTCATACAGTATATATACTTATCCCTTTTATAAAAGCAGTACATGAGATTACTTGTTTTTAAGATCTAGTCCCTCACAGAGCCTACATTCATTATATTTTGCATCCAGAGGGCCCAAAAATAGACCTGATAAAAAGTAGAAATTGCAATCCATTATTTGAAAAATGTATTGCAAACTATCCAGATGAAATGAAGCATTTCCAGCACTACTGCGTAGTGAGTTGCTCTTTCATTCTTCGGATGATGGCGTGGGCCTGTGCATTTCATATGTGTTGAGATCATGAAATTGGCAGAGTGAGGTGTTACACAGGCCCTCGTTTTATGACGACAGTCATTCATACCTCCCTGGGCTCAGCCAGATGGGGATGCCTTTGTTAATTTAACCAAATATCTCTATTACATTAATTCTTCCTCCTTTTGTGGCTCAAGCAGATAGCTTCATTGAGCTACCCATGATGCTGCCTGGATCCCCACCCTCTGGCTCACTGAGAGATGTCAGCGAGTTAGGCGTGGATAAGCCTGTGGAAGATGCTCTACCATTCTTTCTGATGTCCTTGCTTTAGGACTGGCAGTGACTGGCCCGAATTTCATCTGCCATCTGATTGCCTGCTTGCCTTCAGCTTCTTCCTGCTAAGTAGAGCCACCTTCGAAATGAAGGTGTGTCAACATCGTTGTGGAAAAGAAAAGAGTTTTGGTTGTTCTTTTTTTTTTTTTTTTTTTTTTTTTTTTAACCACGCAGTTTATTTTTCTTCTAAGGGTTTAAAACTCAGCAATCCTGTGGAGCCGAATGTGGCCCTCTGTGGATAGCTCAGGTTTTTGTGCCTGAAGGACTCCCCCACTGTACACCTGTCTTGACAGATTGGGGCCCTGGAATGATATCGCTTAGTCACACACTAACCAGCAGGGGGAAAGTCTGTGCCTTTTATTAAAGCCTACCTACTGGCTTAGTGTTTGGAATTCAGTTCTACCTATAAATCAACATCAGAGCATACAACCCAGCGTGTTCAAGAGCTTTGTTTAAACATCAAAGGAAGAACACAGACAAGCACTATGATAGAAATATAACTAATCACTTGCAAATACATCTTTCCTGTCAGTAGGAGCTTAACCTTTCTGTTTAATGTGACTGGGAAAAAGTACACTTATTTTCATTCTATCTGTTTTCTTTAAAAAGATATAGAATTTTGCTATATAAAAAGATTATATTTGTTCTTAATGTGACAGAGCAAAAGCATTTCAGAAGTGTTCAGTTGAAGGGAGCAAGAAACTTAATTCTGTGGGAATGTGAAGCTGTTTTGCACCTAACGAAGGACAAATTACTCCCACAAATCTAAACCTGCGAGGGAACACTAACCTGTGATCAAGTGGCACTAGGAAAAAAGGTAAAACATAATAAAAAACAAGATACATTTTAAAAATGGGGAGAAATAGATCGTTGTTTGTTTGTTGACTGGCAGTGAATGCAATTTGATGCTTTGTGGAACATTGATTGGGATCAATTTAACTTCATCCTCTGCTCCTGGCTTTATCCGTTCATGAGGGGCCTAGGAAGGATTTATGTGAGGTGCTCAGAAAATCCTAGAATCTATAAACCATTCCTTTAATTTGAATGCTACAGATTACGGATGAAAGTTTGGTCACCTGCGTGGATCAGTAGGATTACAGACATCAAAGTAAGTAAAAATAAAAAAAGACAAGCAGAGAAACAACAAACAAAAAGAACTCCATCATTGAAACTGAAGACAGTGTCGAGGGGGTTGGAAGGTTTGGCTGGAGATACAGCATTCCAGAATGGAAGAGCTTTGCCCCCTGCTGTCATTGTTTCTAAATCTGGGATAAATCAGGGAGGCCGAAGTCTCAGAGTCAGGGTCTCCGAAAGGTGAATCTTGTTTTCCTTGGCATTTGATATATCTGTACAGTCTTGGTAATCTTGATTTTCAAATGCTTTTGTGTAATAAGAATGTTTTTAGGGAGGTTGAAGCAGTGAGAGTTTTCTATGATTTATTGGCATTTTTGTTTGTGAAGTTCTTATATATGTATGCATATAGGTGTGGCTCTGTTTGTGCAGATGAGAGACTGCCTTTCCTAGGGATAGGCAGTTAGGACTTTTGTTAGGACTGATGTTAACTTTACAGTAATGTGAAAAGAGCAGAAATGTTGAGTTTCACTCAAAGCTAAGCAAGAATCCTCGACCTACAGCTATACATTGTAAAAACTTGGGCAATATTAATACTTACTTTAGGGTTGTTATGAAAATTAAACAGACTCTCATATAGAGTTCCAACTGCATTTTAACAGCCCTATAAATCATAGCCATTATTGATAGTACTAGCATTATCATCATTATTGAAGAACAACATGAGGTTGGTATTTCTCTTGCCATATATCTGGATGATGAAAAAGAAAATTACCAGATAGTAAAGAGCAGAACCGTTTTCTTTTTTCTGATATTGAAAGGCAGAGTTTTCAGAAGCATAGTCAGTGGTCAGAAAAGTTTAATCTTCTTCCTATGCCTGAGGTCCAGAACCACCTTTCCAATGTGCCATCGTTTCAAACAGACCAACTATAATAAATAGAGCATGGAGATGGTCTCTCCTCACTCCCTGCCTCCACCCCCATGTTATTATACCTTAGAAAATGTACTCTATGTGGAGACTTGGCCACTATATGTGGGTGAATTCACATATATCAAGGTTAATAGCCACTTTCCACTGTCAAATGCTAATCCATATTGCCAATGAATCTTCATTAGAATAAAATGTAGCTGTTGTGCCCATTTAAGTAAAGCATTTCCAACAGCATCACAGAATTATCGTACTATTAAAATGCTAATGCACAGTGTCTTGAGAGATTGTAAGATCCTTGAGGGCAAGAATTTGTTCTATCCTTAGGTTATGTACTGCACAGGGGAGAGGGGAACACTTAATGATTTTGTTCTTAACTGCAAGCTAATTCTTTTTGTTCCAAGAAAAATTTAAGAGTTGAAAATAACTTCCCGAGGCATCTTTCTCAGAAGGAGAAAATGGATTGGCAATTTCCAGAAATCAGGTCTGTAGGATCTTAAGACCATTACAAAGTTCTGTGACATTTTAGTTCAGAGTTTCTCAAGAAAATGGAAAATGGACAAGTCTCAGAGAGACTTGCCCCTTTGTATGTGTGTCTGGAGAGGAAAGGAGGCAAGCACCTTGCTTAAATTCTCTTGTCCAGAACAAACTTCCTCTCCCTTCATTTCCTGAGAACTCCTTCTCGTTCTATGTCTCCTCCCTTTAGATTTACGTCCACTACTTTAGTGCCCAGGCTTATTTCATGTGTAGGTATAGGTACAGCATAGATGGATTAAAGGAATTTCTCACGAGTAACAGTATGGGCAGTGGTAGGTACACTATAATCAAATGTGAGTTCTTAATATCTATTCTAATGGACTAGGTATTGGCACAGTACAGGTAAAGGCCAAGGTAGGGTAGGCGATTGGAAGTTTGGAATAGAATTTGAGAAAAACACGTGAGTATTATCAAGTACTAAAAAGTACTTGACATGTAACAAGTATTCAACACATTTACAAGATGAAAAAAGCACTAAATGAGATATTCCAATTCAGACTCTAAGAAGAAACTGTACATTGCCCTGGGTATTTTTCTTCTGCTCAGAGTCCTCTTGTTAAATGTTTGTACATTTTAAAATCTACGTTAAAATATTTTGTAAAAAATATGTTCTCGTCAATCTATTAGCGGCCTTTGGGTATGCACAGAAAATGCCATTTTTTTAAACCTAATTTTCCTCAGTTGATATTTTTTTCACCCTTGGGTTTGTGTGCAATAGTGAGTGCTAAGCTCTCGTCGTGACTCAATCACTTGACACAACACATGTTACCTACTAGATCGGGAGCTCCTTTTGGGTGTCACCGTGTCACAGGAATAAGTTGAAGCAATGTGGTAGTGAACCAAAATGCTCAAATCACACTTACATGTAGAATCTTGTCTTCTCCCTCCTGAAAGGTTGTCACATTTGAGTAATAGATGTTGGGAAGCCTTCTTCGCCCTCTTTCTTAAGTGCCACAATATGCTCATCCGGACCGCATTACCTTGGCAACAACTAAATTACTTAAAAGAAACAGGCTAAAGGGTTGCCCTAATGTCTGCTTTGCCCAAGCAGAGGAATCTACAAATAACTTCATTCACATGTGGTAATGGATCCTATATAATATTCTTTTTTTTAGAAATTTTTTATGTTTTCATTTATTTTTGAGAGAGAGACAGACACAGAAAGAGAGAGAGAGAGAGAGAGAGAGAGAGAGAGAGAGAGAGCACGAGTGGAAGAGGGACAGAGAAAGAAGGAGACACAGAATCCAAAGCAGGCTCCCAGGCTCTGAGCTGTCAGCACAGAGCCTGACACGGGGCTCGGACTCATGAATAGTGAGATCATGACCTGAGCTGAAGTCGGACACTCAACCGACTGAGCCACCCAGGCGCCCCAAATCCTACCTAATATTTTTGATCCAGTGCCCATTGCTGTCCAGGGAGGAAGAGAAGTTATGGGAAATTATGTTTAAGAATCTTGTGCTAGTGGGTTTTGCATGTTTGCGTCCCTCTACATGGAGCGGTTCACAGTGGGGCTGTCAGGGTCTCCTCAGCCTGGTAGTTAGGAAGTGGAAACTCTATGAGGGATTTCTCACCCTCTCAAAAATGCACACTGAGCTCTAGTGGAGGTTGTAACAGTTCTTTTGTAAGTGGATGCTACCTGATTTCCACTTTCCTCTTTTTGTTCATTTTCTACATTCTACCTCCTTTAGCCTGTCTTAAAGTTTCTAGTATCTGACGTCTCCAATCCTCTCCCTTCTGGAACCCCAGACATCCTAATATGAGAAAGCAGTCCAGGCCCTTGGCCTGTCATCCAGTGTTGTAAAACTTCATGCCTTGGAAAGCTAATGGTAGTTCTCCTTTACTTATGTTTTGCTGGCCTTGAAACATGGGTAATGGATTCTTGTCCTAAGAGTGACAGCAAGAATTAAACTATTCTAGTTCAGATCACCAAATGTGAATATTATAGCCAGTTTCCGCCTAAGGTGCTCATAAGCCGGCACACCTTAACAGAGTAAATATTATTTTTTACTGGGATGATAGAGTCCAATGTTATTTGAAGGACGTGATTTTGTTTTTTATATTTTGCAAATTATTAATTCTGGATTTATTGTGCTAAGGAGATATGGGTTGTTCCAAAGCCTACTTTCCCATGATATGTATCACGTTTCCAGCAACCAGCTCTGCCTGAGTCATTTGAGGCAGATAGATGATTCGAAGCCCAAGTATATTCTTTGTGTTTTCCAAATTTGTCCTGTAATGTAAACAGAGAGGTGATGTGTTTCCTATACATACAGACTCCTCTTCAAGTTGGCTTATGAGGAAGTGCAGCAGAAGCCATTTGAGAGGTGTGAGAAAGACCCTCCATAATCACGTGTGTGACTGCTGACATATACCCTCTTCCTGTACTATGTCATGAGGAAATGTGTCACTTGAGTCACCATCAGCTGAAGCCCTCGGGAACTATTTCCCAGTTGGCTAGACTGTGAAAAAAAAAGCGATAGTTACATATGGGGCCTTGAAGCACCAGCGCAAGCTTTTCCTCCTGACCAATAAGGACAGAACTGTTGAAGATTGCTGAGACTTCCCTTTAGCATCTGTTCTTGCTGGCCTCCTTGAATTCAATACTTAGGAATCTTTTTTTTTTTTTTTTCCAAGGCATTGCTGCTTTGCCTAGACCCCCTAGATCCCAGGGGGTCTAGGTCCCAGCTGTTATAAAGTTCTTGGTCTTTTACTCTAGCAAGTCTCTCTGTTAATCATGGGGATTCCAAGGAAGCAGGGGACATGCCAATGACTTCTATTGAACAGTAATAGATATTTGAGATTATATAATCAGTGAACTATTCACTACTTTAATATTTCATTGTTTCGTACCTATTTTCTATAGTAGTTCTTATTTGAGGTTTCCACAAAATGTTGACATCCATAAAGAACTGTTTTTATTTTTAAATGTTATTTATTTATTTTGAGAGACAGAGACAGAGAAGGAGAGAGAGAGAGAGAGAGACCCTGTCTGCATGGGGGAGGGGCAGAAAGGGAGAGAGAGAGAATCCCAAGCAGGCTCTGCTCTGTCAGTGCAGAGCCTGACCCAGAGCTCGATCCTACCAACTGTTAGGTCATGACCTGAGTAGAAATCAAGACCTGGACGCTTAACTGACTGAGCCACCCAGGTACCCCGAGAACTATTTGAACTTAATCATCTACACAGCCCACAGAACTTTGGTCTACTAATAGTTTAACCCAGACTCAGCTACTCTAGATCACACTGATATACAACTCGCAGAAATCAGAAAGAATCTCTGACCTTTTCTTTTTAAGGAATTAGGAGGTTTATTCCATTTTTATCTAGAGTACAAATCAATCCAATTAAAGAATGGGGAGTAGAAAAAAGGGGTCATATTGTTTAAATATAGGGGGATCCCTTTTTTCTCTACCTACTGGGGACATGAGCCAATAGAAAGTAGAGTCAGAATGTCAATGTATATTAGTTGTAACTCTACCATTTCAGTTAAATCACCTATTTCATGGTGCCTAGTTTTCTCCTTTCGAGTGAGGATAGCAGAAGTCTACATTTAAAGACCAGCTGAAAATTGTGAAGATTTTACAAAAGCTGCATATGCTTTTGAACTAGACCTGTGGTTCCTGAAGTCTGAGGTTCTTACCAAGATGAAAAAAAAATCCAACTTTTTAGAGAAAAATCATATCTGTTTTATAGAATACTAAACTTCAAAGGTGAAGTACATGAGCTACATTAGCAGCAGGTGATGCATGTCTGTTGTCATAGGTCTGCAAGTGGCTCGTTAGGCAGAATACTTGGTGGAGGTGAGCAGATGGAGGAGCTAGTGTTGACCATGCACGTGGACAACAAACCTGCTCCAGCCCTTCTTTGCTTAGTTGACTCACGTAAGTTTTCTTTTTAAGTTATTGCTTTTGTAACTAGTCCACCCCTGATCCCCCAACAGCTATTTTAACTGATGTAGCTAATTCAGTTATATATTAATCTCTCCTATATAAAAGCATGTTGCCAAATAGTATATATTTGATACCAATATTTGATAATATAGTCCTCACGGTCTGAATATTAAAATTGTTTCATGAGACTCTGTCATGAAATCATTTTTTAAAACCATAGTTGAGAATTTTCATCTTTTGGCATTTGGATAGACTCATCCTGAAAAGTACATCTCTCAGGGCCCCTGGGTGGCTCATTTGGTTGAGCATCTGACTCTTGATTTTGGCTCAGGTCATGATCTCATGGTTCATGAGAATGAGCCCCACATTGGGCTCTGTGCTGACGGTGTGGAGCCTGCTTGGGATTCTCTCTCTCTCTCTCTCTCTCTCTCTCTCTCTGCTCCTCCCCAAACTCATGCTCTCTGTGTCTCTCTCAAAATAAATAAATAAACTTCAAAAAAAAGTTTAAAAAAAAGTATCTCTCTCAAGAAATCTTATCTGCAAGATATAAATGGACCTGTGAGATTTTCAAGGGGTAATGAAAGTATCAAGGACATAGGAAAATAGCTTTGTCTCCCAAATATAAATAGAAATTGCAAAATTATAATTAATTTATATTTAGTTAAATGTTTTCTGAATGTAATATTATTACCAACTAGTCAACCACAATTCAACTCATACCATTATACATACATGCACATGTGTTTATTGAATGTGGAATGTAAGTACATTTTAATATCTGATGTGGGCCTCTGTTAGCAAAAGGGTTTAGGGCAAAGGAAGATCTGAAAATGTTCCTTCCTTTAAAAATCCCATTTCAGGGCCCCTGGGTGGCTCAGTCAGTTGAGTATTCGTCTTCGGTTCAGGTCAAGATCTCACGGTTTGTGGTTTCGAGCCCCGCATTGGGCTTTGTTTTGACAGCTCAGAGCCTGGAGCCTGCTTGGGATTCCGTGTCTCTCTCTCTGCTTCTCCCCTGCTCATGCTCTGTCTCTCTCTCAAAAGTAAATAAAAACATTAAAAATTTTAAAGAAAAAATCCCATTTATTGAGGGGGGAAGATTTTGTTTAAGGAGAAGAGGTCACATCTGTTTAGCTTTTCTACCTTCTAATGCCGTTTGATAAAGAGCTCTTTTAAAGTTTACTTTATTGATTTGACTTTACGTTTTTGTCACCAGAGCAAGCCCCGCTTGGCACAGAGCCCCTTCCCATCAGTAGTAGGTACTCCTGCTGTCTAATTACACTGCGGACATTCAAGTTTGCAGACTGTCACATCTTGAAGCATATTCCTTGTCTTCTTCCATTTCTTTTTTTAAAAAGTATTAAACAAAATGCATCTCCTCCTAGTGGCAGCACAAGGGAAATCACACACTCACGGTATTCTACGACTGTGACAGAATGTCATTTCAATTGCCTTATTAACCATATGAAAAAATATATCACAACAGTGAGAAAACTTCTCAGTTATCTATATCTTCCCCCTTAGGCTATTGTCATGAGCCACTGGCATACTAAGGAGAGTGTACTAATTCAGTTGTCAGCTGCCTCACCTATTAAAAACAGGGGAAAACACCGGCAACAAAATTGAAACCCATAATAAGGGTGCTGAAGAGGTCTGCATAGCTCTGTCCACTTGTGGTCCTGAATTAAACACTGTCTCAGAAATGTGCCATTTGAACTGTCAAAGAGCACGCTGCTGTCACCCACATCTGGCTCGGTAACGAAGCATTAACAGTGTCGTAAAAGCAGCTTCTTCTGGCTGCGTTTGGGGAACATGAGACTGGACGCCCAAGCTTGAAGTTTTCAAGTAGAGTGTAAATATCACTTACCTCACGTTCTTTTTATAAGACTGAGGAACTCATGAGAAAAGTAGGAGAGTGTACAGGTCTGGAAGTCAGATCGGGGGTCTTAGGGAAGCCAAAAGCCAACAAACTTTGTGAGACCCAAATCAGCATGACAAGTAGAAAATTTAAATTTGGTTGGTTTTGACCAGATTCCTGGATATGTACTGAATTTGTAAAAAGTGGCTTCTGAAAGCCCTTGCTGTATCACTCTAGGAAAATTCTAAGTTTATTAAGCAAGTCCACTCTCAGTATACATTGGCTTTATAAATCACCGAATATGGGAGGAAGAGGTACAACAGCTGACGTCCTAAGGATTCATCAGACCTACTTTTTCACAAACTATTAAAGCCGCACTCTGTCTATGATACAAATGACTCTTAAGCCTTAGTGATATATGTTGGAGCAATATTTTATATGATAAACCACTAGGCTTCTAAAAGAAGAACATTATACAATTCATAGTACTGCTTTAACTCACACAATGACAGTGAGGTAGAGTATGAATTAATATAGCTTATCATCTTTTTCAGAAGAGTAAAACTATCGCCCAGAGTGAGTGTTGCTCATGTGCAGTCTTATACCTAATAAGTATCAGCAGATAATTTGAACCTGAGATAACTCCAGAATCCTTTGGCTTTCCTCTGTACTCCACTGGAGAGAAAGTCAGCATAAGGAGTTTTGACCTTGAATCCATGTAAAGAATTGGAGACTGGTAAGTGCATTTACATATATAACTTAAAATTGATTCTATCTTATTAAATTACTCACAGGATATTGGGAACAGATAATCTTTCCTTTACTTACTTTTAGGAATTTTCCATAACAACTGTATATATTATTAAGGTTATGTATTTTTTTTACCATTTATCTGTTTATTTTTTAATTTAGCAGAAATTCTTAAATGAGAAAACATGCCAAAGCTGTTTGAAAACTTCTGTATGGTCTCTAAAACTCATTTTCTGTTTTCTTTTTTCTTTCTCTCTCTCTTTGTCTCTTTCTCTCTTCGCTCTCGCTCTCTCTTTCTTTCTTTTTTATTGGAGAAAGAAATGGGCACACGCAAATGCAGGAGAGGGGCAGGGGAAGAAAGAGAAAATTCCAAGCAGGCTGCACACTTAGTGCAGAGCCCAACACAGGGCTTTATCTCACAGCCCTGAGATCATGACCTGAGCTGAAACAAAGAGTCGGATACCCAACCAGCTGAGTCACCCAAGTTTCCCTAAAACTTGTTTTCTTTTTTTTTAAAAAGATCATACTTTTATTTATGATCTTTATTTATTTATTTTTAATTTTTTTAATGTTTATTTATTTTTGAGAGACATAGAGACAGAGTATGAGCAAGGGAAGGGCAGAGAGAGGGAGATACAGAATCTGAAGCAGGCTCCAGGCTCTGAGCCATCAACATAGAGCCCGACACGGGGCTCGAACTCACAGACCGTGAGATCATGACCTGAGCCGAAGTCATCTGCCTAACCAACTGAGCCACCCAGGTGCCCCAAAACTTGTTTTCTTAATAAATATGAGGGAAATATCAATGAGGGCTTCAAAAGTATGCAGTGGAGAACATTAAATGTATAATATTTCGTCCTGCAATGTTTCCTGTGGAGAGTTTTACCTCTGAGTTTGTCTCTAGGGCTTTGGCCTTTGCCACAAGCCATGCCACTACTTAATAAGGTATTCTGTGTCTATCCCATTGCTATTTTACGTGGTCTCTCTGTTCTTCAGTTTAAGAAGAAGAAGAAAAAAGAGAATGTGATTGGTCCAGGTTGTCAGAACTCAAGGTAGGAGACCCTGGAAAGCCTACGGACTGGGTGTCCTTGGGTCAAATACACATCTCTCATACAATCAACTGTAGCAAGGGGAAGGGCTTGTGTGTGGGCAGATTCATTCAGGACGGGGTGTGGGTTGACTAGCACAGGAAAAACTATGAAGGGTTTTATAAGCCATGAAAAGAATCTTCATATTAATTCTTTGATGGAAACGAGACACTGAACCCTTTATCATGTCAGCATATCACAATTATATCTTAGGAATACTCACTACGGTGCAAGTCCTAGAACATGGTCCTCATGGAGTAAATTATTTTTGCTGGATCATCATCTCTAGGGATATCAATTGATAAGAGAAACCTATATGAGAAATTGAAGCATGGAATAGATAAAACCTTGCTCTCTAGAGTCCTATAGGTTTGAATACTTTACCTGCTTCTAGAATGGATGATTTTCGTAAGTGCTTAATACCTCAGTTTCCTCATCCCCAAAACTGCAAAACAGCCCTTCATAAGGTTTTTTGAGGATATATAAAAATATTTAAAGTAATGCTTGTGAAGTACTTATTACTTTTGAGAAAGACATTAGAAAATAGAGTTTCTGGGGCATTCTGATTCTTCTACCTTCAAAAAATAAGAATTCTAATAATTATTAGAAATTTAAATTGTATAATTGTTTTCCACTTTAAATATTCATTATAATTCTTTAAGGAAACAAGATTAGATAATGTTTAATTCCATGTTTGCCATTACTTGCTGATCTAGAACAATTTCTCTCTGAGTCTTAGCTTCTTTGTCTATAAAATAGTGATAAAAGAGATTGTCTTTAAAAAAAATTAGGTTTATTTATTTTGAGAGAGACAGAGCACAGAGAGAGAGAGAGAATCCCAAGCAGGTTCCATGTGGTCCGTGCGCAGAGCCCGACATGGGGCTCAAACCCATGAAACTATGAGATCATGAATCAGCCAAAATCGGCTGTCAGATGTTTACCTGACTGAGCCACCCAGACACACCTAAAAGAGTGTTATCTTTAAAGAATATTGTGAAAGTAAAGATAAAGTATGGAAAACATCTAATATTCTAATAAGCTCAAAGCACTTAAGAAGTCCCTCCTAGCACATAAGCTAGTTAATCTTGGTTCTCTCTGGAAAAGGTTCCTAATTCCATCTCCCAGATCCATTTTAAGTCCTTTATTCTGCATTCTATTCTTGTTTTCCCAGAAATTTCATAATCACTTTCTCTGGAGTGCTGGATAAAGGGAGAAGGTCGAGTGTGTGTGTGTGTGTGTGTGTGTGTGTGTGTGTGTGTGAGAGAGAGAGAGAGAGAGAGAGAGAGAGAATGTAAGATGTAAGAGGTGGTCAGTTCTCAGAGATGAATCAGTCTCCTTATGGATATTCTCAGTATCACTGCTTGCCCCCTTGGAGCTTGTAACAAAAATCATTGCTTGGCTTCCCTTTCAAGCAGAACAAAGGACATGTCCTCGTCAAGAACTTGCATTCTCTTTTCCCTGATCTAGAGTTCAACGTGCTGAGGTTTGACAGGTTAATAATTAAGGTATTGGGATGATGGGGGGAAAAAGTAATATAATTCATGTGAAAAAAGCAAACTTGGAGCTTGTTGGTGAGGTAGGGGGTTGTTAGGTCAAGAAAGTAATAAAAGAGGTAGTGACTTTAGATATGGGGCTTTAGAAGAAGTGGCTTCTGTTGTGATGGGGTTTTATGTCTTCATCTGTGGGCCACCTGTGGGCATGGTGCCACTTCACATTCTTGGTTTAACAGCCCAGGTTATAGCATCATGTCCCATTGGTGCTTCAGTTTGCTCAGTTTTGGATGTTTACTCAGTGCTGGAACAACTGTTTCATTTTCCACTCCTTAAGTACACCTTCATTTCTGATCTACTGTCCGACATGATCCTTTGCTCCAACATTCCATTAGATTGGGAAGTTTCATAGTTTCCACGGCCTCCAGCCACCTCCCTACTATGGTAGTCTTACGGAGCTGATACTGAAACTTCCTGGTCCTTTATTCTTATATTGTGTCTGTGATACACAGTTGCTTAAGAGAGCAATGCTGGTATTATCTAACCCATCGTATTACCATTCGGATTGGTGGCTGGTCTAAGCCAAAGTTTCTCAAGGTGTGACACACTGACTGACCCCCAGCTTTAGTGTCCCCTAAGAATGCTGAATCAGGAACTTGGGGTGGGACAAGGTGATCTGTATTTAATAGGATCTCCAGGTGATTCTGATACACATTACAGTTGGATTTTAATTGGTTTAGGTTATGGATTAGGAGGCAGCACTCTGTAGCATAAGTTGAAAGATCTATCTGCTGGCTTTGATGCCTTCCTTTTTAGAGCTCAATCATTATGGATCTTTTCATTTTGCTAAAGACTTGCTTTTGCCTGGCAAAATTCAGTTATCTTTGGAAAGAATAATAGATTAAGCTGACAGTAATTTATAATTTTGCGTGAATTTGTTTGTATTATATTTTTCTCACAACAGCTTTGATAGTAGTTAATTTGAAAATCATCACTTGAAAGAGTGGATAATTTAAAACAGCCATGCTTTTCTTTCCCCCAACAATTCTATACATTTCTCAGTGCTCATCAAGGTGAGTGAATTCTGCAGCCATAAGTCTTTTGTTTCAATGAGATTTGTCCTATCATTGGCTTTTGAAGCTCAATATCTTAAAATTTAGAAATGTAACTCAGAATATTATATTACATTAACTTTAAATTTATTTGAATTCACTTATATTGATTTTTAGGTGAAGACACCATGTAATTGTACTTACTAAAGTCTCCAGGCCACAGAAGCACTAGCTACCATTTAGGAAAACAGAAACCACTGATATTAATTCTGAGAGATTTTATCAGATCATAATAACTGAAGGATACAACAAACTTTCACTAAAGTTTTATTCATATTTGAGGTCCTCCATTTAGGTTGTCTGATAGTCCATATCTTGGAAATGTTTTGAAGGAAAGCACATAGGAAAACCAAGTATTGGGTAGGTATCAACATAAATGTGTCAGAAATTAAACCAAGAATTCTACTTGCTAAGGTATCACAAGGCAGAATGCTAGGATGTAGGGGATCAGCTCTGCTGATTGTGCTGTGGTAGCCTTGATAACATCAGTTAGCTCTCTGGACCTTAGGCCTATCGCCTAAAATAGAGAGTGGGACTAGATGATCTCAAAATCCTTTTCTATGTCAACTATGCATAACTATCATTTAATCTTAGAAGCTGAAAACAACTTTTGTGGAGGAAAGCTATGCCTCCACACAGCTAGACAACTTTCCCAAGGTTATACAGTTTAGAAAATAGCAGGACTGGGATCCACACCAGGTGTTTAATCTCAAAGATATCCCATTTAACCAATTTGTGATTTAAGCTTGTGTTTTTCTTCTCAGTTTTGAATGAAAGTATTGTTGACTGTACAAAACTTTTTGTGTAACACTAGCCACATTTTGTGGGCTGGCTTGATAAGCTGAGAGGATTCCACAACCTATCAATTTATTTTACCATTTGCTTATCAGGAACACCTGAATAAACAAACAAAATGCGTATCTGATGGATCCCAAATAGTAGTAGAGGTTTATAACGGTGCCTCCCATGTCTCTAGTGCCCTCACTGATGCATACTAAAACTGACTTCTGCTATGGGTAAGTTCCTGTCTGTGCCGCCTTCCTTCATGCCTTTCTCTATAACTTTCTACCCCTAGAAACTTAGTATGTCTTCCATTTTATTTAGCTTTTCATACAGTGGTCTATGCTTTACTCCTTTGCTTCCAAACTCTACTCAGATTCAGCTTCAGGCATGACTCTTACGTCATCATTCAATTTAACAGAAATCATTTTCAGTTATTGTTCCTTTTATTGTACATTGCTTTTTATTTTTAATTTTTAAGTGTTTACATAAGTTTATTTATTTACTTAAACAATCGCATGCTTTTCTGACTGAACCAGCAAGGGACCCTTTATATTTTACATTGCTTTTTACATGCACACATAGTTCGGATTTATTGTTTTAGTGTCCTGTCTATCTATCATCTATATTTCTCTTGCTATCTTTCAAAATGGCTTCTTGAATAGATCTTTAGATATTTTGTTAAGGCATGAACTCACTAATATTGGAGAACAGTTCATTTTACCAACCCTTTGCAAAGGCCAATTGAGTTTTCCTTACAAAGCTTTAAGGTATTATACATCAGTTGTTGATTTTGTGTCTGAAATCTGGACTTTAAATAAAGAAATCATCTTTTTAAGCTAAGCCTTTAGGTGGCTGTTTGGGGAAGGGGAAGCATTAGATGATTTTTTTTCTTATCTAATTATCTTTGGTATTTTTATTTTCTCATTTTTCTGTATAAATTTCCAACATGTGCTCTTTGAAAAATGACATCCCTTTTTTAGACTGTAAACTGGCCTCATTGACCCAATGGCTTTTTGCATGACTGATAAATTTTTGCATAAGTAGCCTGTATCAATTACTTGGTCCCTACTGGTGATCCAAAGGAGAAGGAAGCTGCTTTGGGATACGCATACATTTGTACGCACACATTTGTGCACATACGCACACACAAAAATGTCTCCATTTGTCTCTTTTTGTCTAGTGAAGTGGATTATGGCTTCTTATAGAACATTGCAAGGCACTAAAACTTAAAGGCAACATTTCCTTCTGGTTGAATGACTGCTTTAAGCCTAGCTTGCATAGAATCCAAGAACCTATTTTTCTGATATGCACAAACAAGGCTTAAGACTTCTTGTCACATTCATGAAAGTAGAGAGAACTCAGGAAATGGATGGTAACTCCCTAATTGGAAAATTTGGCCCAAAAATAAAAGTCATTTATATTTCCTTTTTTCTAATGTCTCTGTTGTGTAACTCCATTTTGAAGGGGAAGAACTTTCAACCTTTGTTTTTCTTTCAACACACAACTTAAAACAATGAGAGGACTCCATCAGAAAAAAATAAAAAACACATTACTGTTGCTCTTTAGAAATGAAAGTAATTTTAGGACACAGTGATAGAAAGAAATCTGGTTTTCAACACTATGCTAAGGTTTAAAATTTATAAATATTATATTCTGGTAATTATATTAAAAGGAAATTATACAGACATGTCTTTGAGTTACATATGTATATCATAGTTGGTTTTCTCCCTGAGCTGGACTGGGTAAAATTAGGATAGAGCTGACATGGATGGATAGGTATAATGTTGAGAAGAATAACATGAAATTTACCCGTTCATCAATCAGCCCTTTTTTTAATTTCTGAGAGTGAGGAAAATATAGGAGAAAAATCAGTTACCTGTTGTCTGCCAGAATACAACGCTAGCGGCGACATTTTCCATAACTTTTTATTCAGTGTGTAATGGTGGTGAAACCCACATAGAAAAGTGCTTCCTTATGAGTACAGTTCTCTATGTTATTGACTGTGCACCCAACGCTGCCTGGGCACCTCTGCTCACACAGCTGGTAAGTGGTACGGCCAAGTTTTAAGTCTGGAATCTGAGCTCATATTCTTTGTCAATGGTTAATTCACATCAGGGTTAAGTGATTCACGCAGATTGTACAGCTAAGGGCAGAGAAAGATAAAGACTATCCATAGGGTGACTAAATCTTACAGTTTGGGACAAATCTCAATTTAAATTATTATCCTTGAATAATTACTACTACTATCCCTTTCCACTCTTAAAATTGAGCCAGTTTCAACACAATTACATTGTCAATTTAGCATTACAATTTAAATTACAAGTCGACTTTGCCCATACTTTTTTTAAACCCAAATTTGTTTGATCCAACCAACTTTATTTAGTTAGCTAGTTATGTTTTTTTCTGTGCTCAGCCCATGTCCAAAATAATTTGACCTAAGATTAGTGAACCTCCTTCTATGGCATTGCACTCAAGTTAAAAAAAAAAAAAGCCATTTCTCATATGAAAAATAAAGAATGGACGCTAGCATAGAAGACAGCAATGCACTCTTTGAAAGTGCATGGTCAAATTATAAATAGTTTGGGGCTAGATAAAACAAGGGAGAGGCGGACACATTTTTAGACATGTCACAACATTTACAGTGATTTTAGGTGAAAAGAGCAGTAAATTCCAATAGACTGAGAAAATTTGCAGCACAGCCTGCCTAGGGAAAAAAAGAAAAAAATCTGTCTTCCACCAAGATCTTGAAAACTTCTGTTGTAAAAGGCATCTTGAAATGTGAAGATGCCATATATTTTCTTCAGAGTCCTGCATTGGGCTTGTTGTCACTTTAGGATTTTCGAAGAAGTAATTAATACTCGGTTGGATCCCAGAGAGTTAGTTAGGTTTATAAAGAGGCCTTCAGTAACCCTAATGCCCTCATTGATGAATACTGAAACTGACTTCTGCCACAGGTAAGTTACTGTCGTGCTGCCTTCCTTCATGCTCTCCGCTATAAGTTTCTGCCTCTAGAAACTTAATATATCTTCCATTTTACTTAACTTTTCACAAAATGGTCTATGCTTTACTCCTCTGCTTCAAAACTCTGCTCAGATTCAGCTTCAGGCATGGCTCTCATGTCTTCCTATGATTCTGGAGAAACTCCGATGTAGCGGTGCTACGGGCAGATACAGCAAACAGGACTGACCAGAGACACAAAGCACCAAAAGTTTGACTTACTGGGATTCTTCTCCTCCATTTCATAGCTCCAGTGCACGTGTGTGTGTGTGTGTGTACGTGCAAGCACTCATGCACACATCTGAAACCTACACGGATATATACACCCATGCACACCAAACACATATTCACACACACAGACATTTTTTTTAGCTACCGTATCCACCAGGGATGCCTGTACCAGCACTATCAAAGGTGATTTTCATCTATCACCGGACGTTTTGTGTTTTCCAGCTCACATTTCTTTAATCTTAGGGCCTAACATGGCAGTCAAACTCTGATGATGGAAAGAAAAAATTTGTTTTCTATATTCTCTATTTACTTTATCGGCTGACACTAATGTGTTCCTAGTGAGTTGCAAGTTGGATGAATGCTTGTCTGCATTTTTGGAGGAGCCCGAAATGGTCAGAGTTCCCGGAGAAGCTGTCTCCTCCTTGAGCTGCCCTGTTAACAAAGCCCTATTCACAAAATAGCATTATATTCTCTACTTGCTATCACTTAAGGAAAGTTGGGAAGCTTTTCTCGGACTAACCCCTTAGTAACCCTCATGATGGTGATTTCAAAGGCACAGGGTTTGGTGAAGAAATCTGGGACTCTTGGAATCTGAAACTCATTCATACTGGCTCTGTACAGCAGTAGTCTTCTAGGCATCATGAAATCTTCCTTCCCCACTCCAGGTACTCGTGCACAGAGTTGATTCTCTATACTTAAAACCATACTCAAACATAGAAAACGTTTTATAGGATTTTCGATTTTTACCTATTAATAAAATAATAGCAATTTGTTATTTTACATTTTATTTATTTACTTCTTTATATATTTTATCACAGTTTACAAAAAAAAATCATGTCTATTTACTCATTTACGTACTTCCAACCGTTTCCTGAAATCCTCTCAGAAAACTGGTCATGCACTGTATTTTCTAATAAAACAGGGACCTCCATTTAAAGCACGGCCATGGAAGGCAGCTTCTGTGGCTTGGAAGAATGTGTTGTTTTCCACAATGGTGGAGTCAGATTACACCAATCACATTTGGACCTTTTCCCAATGACAAGCAATATGACCAATCAACCTATACCAACACAGAGTTGGCCCTGGAAAAATAAATATTAATTGAATAAATTCATATTCAGTACTTCAATAAGATAATAAAGCAAAAGTGTGTCCTTTCTTCTTAGCAACTCTCTTGTTCATGAGTAAAGAGAATTTGTTCAGTGGACTTTGTGCAAGATGTTCGCTGCTGCTTGGTGCAAACTAGAGCAGGGAAAGAATTCAGGAGGAAAATAATAAGATCATGACTTGGATTTAATATTTTTCACCTCTTCCCAGAGAGAACATTATCCCAGGAGGAAAAAGGAATAATCAGACCAAGTGCTTTGAACAGACCAACAGCTTAATGAATGTAAAACTAATAGATTCTCAGCTATGGGAGAGAGCATCGGAGGTCATCTGTTTTTATCCCTGCTTCCCTGCAGGAATGTACTGAAACTTATTCCTAAAAGCCAGGATTGATGATGAATTCTCAGCCAAAAATGTGGAATGAGCACTACAGAATCACTCAACCCAGATTCCTGTTAAACTCATTTTTTGTTCTTGTGCTAAAACCTCAAATTGGTAACGATAATAGAAAAAGATAAGACCACTTGCCTACGTTTAAACATGGAGATTTTATTTTTTGAACATGAACAAAATAGGAATATGCTTTCTGAGCGGATCCAGTATTTGTTTCAAGAACAATTATCGTCTATGATATAAAAGAGTTTCACAGCCTCCAACAGTAATATTTACTAGGGTTGCATATGTACAATAATAATTCCGTGTGTTTTAATTAAATTCCCTTGATCCCTTTTGAACACATTTTCTTTCCTTCATGTGGAGTGATCATTTTCTACATCATTTATTCTTTTTCATGAGAATTTCTGCCCAATATCCTATTTTATGCTATAAAACTGTAATTTCTTACCATTTATTTTTTATCTATCAAGTCACAGAACTATCGTCAACTGCATTTGTGGCTTTTACCAGTCTATGTTTAAAATGAGAACTTTTCTTGTATGTCAAAGAAGAGTATCAGGTGGGCCCATAATTCAAAATAAATCTTCCTTTGGTACTAGCACCTCGACCACAAGACCCCCGATTAATCTTTGTCCTGTTGGAGATGAGGAAACTGAGGTTTATGGAGGTAAGGTCATGCATGACATTAACCACGGAGACAGAAACAGAAGATTTACTTCTGAATTCCACCACTGTTGATCTCACAAAGCAGCACTGCCTTTAAATGCTCCATGCATCACTGTGCCTTTTTAATTTTAACAATGTGTATTTATTAGCTCATCAAAATTAAATTAACCAAAAGCTCAATATTTCGCTGTAAGGTGTCAAAATCAAAGTAAGTTTCAAAAGTCGCAGCAACAGCACACAACAACGAAACACTTGGCTCTCTTTACATTACAAGCAATTGTCATCCCGAATATTTCTTTCCTCTCAGTGACATAGGACATTTATATAATTTCTGCAGCATTACAATAGAATTACTCCTCCGAGAAATCCCATACTGTGAGAATGTATTGGAGTAATTGAGCTGGCAGATGGCCTTAATATACGAAATATATTGATACAACAACCACTTACTTTCCTGACCGATGAAGCTGATAAAAGAAGGAGCAGAGCAGAGGATAAATGAGGGGAAAACATTCAGCCTGCTTGGACCCATGCTGTGAGAGTTGGTGTCAAAATAATATAACCTACTTCATTCACTTTGATTAATTTTTTCCTCTGGTGGCATTATTTGAGTCTCATTGCATTGTTCAAGACTTTATTCCACTAGGTTTAGTTATTTTCCATCCTCGTCGATGTGAAGTACCAAGACCCACATGTTCGTTCTCACTGTGAGCAAAGCACCTGCAAGCCTGGTTTTCACAAGTTTATAGGTCCGTGGTTTCTCACCATTTGCAAGCCCCATCTCGCCAGAATCTGTCTCACTTGGCTCGCTGCCTGCAAGTCCCTCACGCAGCGCCTGACACATGTGGGTGTTTAACGAATAGATGTTAAGTGAACGAATGCCGCCAACTGTGAACCGATGCCACCTACTAGAGTGACTCCTCATGTGTGACCTTCGTAAATACGAGTTACTATCTCACTTAAGCAGGTCAATGGAATATCTTATTGTCTTCCAGAAATTGTCCTTTATTTACTAAATTAGCCAGGCCTTCTCCAAAGTTGGGATGCCTCCTCTCTATAACCTACTTAACCTCAGTTAACTGATCTCTTACAGAGAAATCATTACTTTCGGCAAACGCTTCTGGAAAGAGATGAAATGAGAGCACAGTGTAGGTTTCAGAGAGAAGTATTTGGACTTAAATTGTAGCTCGCAGATTGCTTCACTGTGTGACCACGGGGAAGTTATTTAACCCCTCTAAATCTCAGTTCCCTGCTTTGTAGTAAGAACTGGCTTTCAGAATATATTAAGCATGGCGTAAGTATCAGGCGGCAGCATAGTGCTGGAAGCATGGGAGGCCTCACTCAAAGGCGACATTATTGTTCCTAAAATCCACATGGCACGCAGTACTGCAAAGCTGCTTATCTGGGGAAAAGTATTAAAACTTTTATAATAACTATCATTTATTTACATTGAAAATGTATGAAAATAAATCCCTGCTAGGCTGAACTACAGGATGAAACATTCAGCTTAAGTACACAAATCAGAAAAACAGACGTTAACAGTCAGTGTTGCAATATAAAATACAAGGTTGAAGTCTCCTTAATGCTTTTCCTAATTCTCTTGGGAGTAGTTTTGTATTATTTAGCAAGTCCTGGCTGTTGATAGATTGAGAAGTTTCGGGACTTTACAGGAACAATATAAGCAGCCCAAACAAATACCAATCTGTCTGGCTTCTCCTTGCCCCCTTCACACAATCTCGGGCTACAAGTTATAGTGATGCCAGAGAAGGCTTGAAGAGAAGTGATTCGTGTTTCAAATGCTGGGAAGAGATTTTAAAACAGTTGTTCCATTATGATTCGATTGACAAGAGAGTTGGTTTTTGTTGGTTTTGTTTTGGTTTTGTTTTCAATCTCGATTATTTGTTCATCCTTAACAAAGATTACTTGGCATCTAACACATGAAGATGTCAAAATCGATGCTGGGAATAAAAAGAACACAAAGGAGATTTATAATCAAGATTGTTTAATAAGATACGATGGGTGCATTAGGTTAATAAATACATGTTATATTCTCTTTAATTTGGCACACATATTTTAAAGGGGAGAGGATTTTAATGTGGTCAAAATTTAGCCTTTGCTGTTTGTATAGTGTAGCCTTTGCTCTTTGTGTAGTGCAGTCAATTAGAGTGACATATTGCGACTTGGATTTTCAATTCACAATATACCTACATTTAAAATCTGCGCCTTTATGTTTTTTGTGAATTTTCCAAATTCCTTTGATACTGATAAATTGTTTTCTCCCAGGATCAGTGGAGAGGTCCAGACAGAAGTACATTGTTTGGAGATTTTAAATGATTTTCCAAGTAGGAGAAAATGAAAGGTGGAAAAGCTTTCACACCCTGAGAAATCCTAAGTGGGTCATTTGTAGTGGTGGTAGTAATAGCAGTTGCAATAACTAATGTTTACAGAGCTCTTTCTATTACATTGATTACAGCAATACATGTAAATGGATGTCCTCTTAATTCTCCCATGAGGTCAGGCTTACTAATTTCATTTCTACTTTGCTATTGAAGGGATTGATGTTTAGAGAGATTAGGTAGTTTTTCCACAGCGCTGTAGTTGGTGGAGGGGGCCATCGGACTATAGACTTAAAGATCTTGAACCCTGACTTTGCCTCACAGTGGGATCCATGGGGCCTCTCCCCTGGCACCCTGTACCCCCCCCACCCCAGTGTGGATCAGACGGCTTAAGTCAGCAGTGACATTGAACCGCTTTTGCAGCACCATGACTGTGTTAATAACAACAAAATCAAGACCCCCATCAGTGCCGCTCCTCCAACTAAGATTGAACAATGTGTCAGGCTTTATGTATTACATTAATTTTCTTTTTCTTTTCTTTTTTTTTTTTTTTAGAGTTTATTTATTTTGGAGAGAGAAAGAGGAGGAGGGAGGGGCAGAGAGAGAAATGGGGAGAGAGAATCCCAAGCTGGCTCCGCGCTGTCAGCGTAATTTTCTAATTTTCTAATTCGATTTTCAAATCAACTCAAAAGAATATCACTACCCTCATTTTTAGAAAGGAAAAATCTAGCTCTAGAGGTTTAATAATGGGCCCATGTACCAGGGTTCAGATACGGGCACATTTGCTCGGGACCTGTGTTCTCTCTCACTGAACTAAACTGCAGCCTTCAGCAGATGGTTGAAAATTATTGTCTCCAAGTAGCATCTGGGTTTCTCCACTCACAAAACTTAACTCAGATTAAGCAGAGAGAAGCTCACTCTCACTTTGATATTTGGTAAGCCTACTGCAGTGTCCTGCTGGCCTAGAAGAACTGTGTTCTATCTCTGTTTCTCTTTCTTATAACTTTACTTGAAAATTTGGAGCCTCTTTTTAGAGTTAAGTACCTTTCCTTCCATTAATAGCTCTTCTCCTTTTCCACCTATCCCCATGTTCTTGTGTACACACAGGCAATATAAACATAGGAACTGATGTTTTGGGTATCCGGTTGTTTACTCCTTTTTATTGTCACTGCGTATTAGTTTCTAGAACTTTCTCTTCTATCATTAAAAACAAAACAAAACCAATTGACCTGTGCTATTTAGGCATCTAGGAAAATTTTAGGCAATATTTTCTGGAAAACAATTTTAAATACTATTTTGGTATTCCTACATTAAAGCAAAGGGATTTTTGAACAAAGAAAATATGGTATTTATTCATAATAGCTATTTCTTCTTTATGCAAATATCTTTTAAATTCTAGAATTCAGAGAACACTTCTTTAAAGAGTTATGGTTCACACATCTTAGTGACTAGCAGATGTTGACAATGAATTTTAATCTTTTTTATGTTTATTGCAGATATATTTAATCACACTGGAAAAGTGAAAATAATCCATAGCAAGGTCTAAAATGAGAATTTTAAAAGAAGATTCTTCTAGATAGTGAAGGAAAGTGAGTGAATGTAGCAGTTTTTCATTGTGACAATAGTGCCACCTAATGTTTGATCTGAGACTCTGAAAGAAACTCAAAATTGAATTTAAATGTTGGCCCTGAACTCTAACCCTCTATCTATACACAAGATAAAAATTTGACAATTTAAGTGTGGGTAAAATAAATACATTTTTGTTTAAATATCCAAAATACATAATTCTAATTCTTCTAATCATTGCGGTCTAGAAAAATGGCATATTTGTTCGTAGCATAACAAAGAACAACAGGTTTACTTATTCCAAATAGAAGCTCAAAACTGCATCTCTGTTATGATTATTTTTTAAAGGTAAGATTTCAGTCAACTGATCTGTTGTCATAAAATCGTGTCATTATTAATTGTATTATAAGGGATGATATCTGTGAGTTAGTGAAACATGAGTGTAATTTTGTATTTTATTTTTAAAAATACAAAATTGTGTACCATTATCAGGTTGCGTTTTCACAGAAGAGATGTTAATAAATATCCAATAATGGCAGGTAATTATTTACAGTAACTTTTCTGGGTACTGGTGCAGGCATTTAAGGTGACTAAGAGTTATTTTTTCCTTAAGTGGGTTAAACTCACCAAAGTTCTATTCTTACTAATATATCAAAGGAGCACAATACAAACATCAGGCTAGCCATTATTCAAATTGTTGGAAGTCTAGAGTAACAGGATTGAAATAAATTCTGTTATTTGATTAAATAAACCTGGGAATCTATCCTATGCTTTTTTTTTTGATATTTCTAAAATAATTTTAAAATAGATTGTTATAAAAACATATTTAATTGATCACAAATAGATACTTATGCAAACATTTAAGGTTCATGAGTACAGTTATCACACAGGTGTAGCTACTTCACTTTGGAAGGGATCTGAAACTCACATTCAAATGAGTTAGGATCATTTAGTTTCTGAACACGTCTAATGGTTCGCTAATGTTAACTAATTTCTCCCTTCCCCGTTGTTTATGGAGCCAGCTCTATACCTTTCCATGGGTAAGAACAGGGCGAATCTGTCTGCTCTTCTTTGGTAGTTCCCTACTTCCTTGAGGGTAAATTTCCCTGAGATGGGAGGAGAAGAGGTTGGTGACAATTTTAGGCTCTTTTTCCTTTTCTTTGCACATAGTCTATGCTCAACAATGTTTGCTTGTATCCGATTCCTTGTTTAACTAAATGTAACCTTATATTTATCAGAGTTTTCATCTTCCAAGTTTTCTAGGTAAAGAATTGGGTAACATTTTATTGTGACCCCAAACACTTCACAACCTCATCTCTTTTTACGTAATTTGTTGTCAGTTTTGTGTTCGGTTTAGGACCAGAGAAACTGGTACATAGAGTATATTCATGTGGGAGTTGCGGCAGATATTAATTAATTAACCCAACATATTAGCAACCTCCTTCTCTTGACCACACCCCTCCAGGGGCCAATGAGAAGTATGGAGAAACATACTGGGTAGCAGGAATGCCTCTTAGAAAGCTTTGGCTTCTTTTTTAAAAAGGACTGAATTACTGGCTTTACCCTTCCCGTTTTGTCTTCCTTCTTCCCTTGAATGTGAACTTTATGCCCATAGCTTTAGTAGCCATTTTATATCTGTTACAGAAATACCAAGTTTCTTTTTTTTTTTTTTTTTAATGCTGGCCTTGTTATCACTGAGTTAGTGAATTAAATCCAACTTCCACCACTTTCAGACTTCTTATATGGAACAAAAAAATATTTCAATGACTATTCTCTGCATTTTCTAAAACTTGTAGCCGAAAGCCATCCTGAATGGTCTAGAAGAAGTAGTGCAGATTATTATAGTAATTGAGCCTATAAGCACAGCGCCTCGCAAAAGTGCCAAGAATGAAATCATTGACTCGTCCATATTATGAGGAACTGACATCAAGAAAGACACAAGATCTCCAAGAACTGGTCAGTTAATCAATAAACACTTGAATGACTGTTTCATAGTGGACCATAATTAATACTACAAAGCACAACTGATATAGGATACAGCCCTTGCATAAAAGACCCCCAAAGCATATAAGAAAAATGACTAACATTATGAAATATCTGCAGTGTGTCAAATAGATGGACAGACAATTACTTAGAGACATGCTTCTAAATATGGATGTAGCTGTGTAGAAACTAGATAGAAAGAAATCACATTCTAGGTAGAGGAGAAAGTATGTGAGAAAGTCCAGAAGCTGATCCTACAAGGTGTGGTTTGTACTGGTTGTCAAGGAGTTATGTGGGGCTAGGCTCATATAAAAGCCTCAGACTCTCTCAGCCTTATGCTCACTTGGTTCTAGGCAAGTGATTTGATTCCTTATATTGAGGGATATGAGGAGCAATAGAAAGAGTGAAAAGAATCAGTAGAGGAAAAGATGATATTGGTAAATTCAGCAAAGGCTATCTAAACACTTTGGGGAAAAAAAAAAACAAGAAATTCTTCAAGACTGAAGACTTCAGAAAATAAAACCAAGCTTGTAGATACAGAGGACAGAATGGTGGTTGCCAGAGGGGAGGGGTTGAGGGATTGGAGAAATGGATGAAGTGGGTCAAAAGATACAAATTTCTGGTCACAAAATAAATAAGTCTTGGGGATGTAACATACAGCATAGTGACTATAGTCAACAGTACTGTATTGCATATTTGAAAGTTGCCAAGAGAGTAGATATTAAAAATTCTCATCACAAGAAAAAAATATACCTAGTAAGTAGTTGAATTTCTGTATTCATTCATTCTTTTATCTTTTCAACCACTATTTATCACATGATTATTCTGTGCCAGGAACAGTAGAGGCAGTGGGAATACCAGAAGCTTCTATTCTTCCTTTACTATTTGACAATGACATACATAGAACTACTGGTTTATAAATAATGTATTAGATACACTAATGTTGATGGTGCAATGCATAATCAGAACTACATTGTACGCCATTAGCTAAGGAGGTTATTTTAATGCTTGCAAAAGGCAGAGAGAAACACTTCCTGCAATTTGTAGTCAATAACTTAAGTTTTTTTGTCTTCCCCAGAAAGGGGTAAAAAAGAATCATTTTCCCTCATCTTTTCTTGTGTACATAAAGGTCCCATCAGTTATAGTTCTTATCCACATGGGATTTTATTTTCAAATGTTTCACTTGTATAACCCTCAAATATTTGTCTTTTTTTTCCCATTTACTTTTTCCCAGTTTCATTGCATAAGTACTTCAACATCTTTTTTCTTTATTCAGTATTAATCTGATTCTTACTTTAAATTATGTTTTCCTCTAAGATTTTAAAGTTTTTCTTGTTATACTCTCTTGCATCCTAAAAACTCATATGTGTATATATATGTGTGTTAGGATAGGCATGATTATTTCCTGTTCAGGGGGTTGGGGGAACAGAGTAGGGTATCAGGTACATAAAATATAAATAATAGTTACAAAAGAGGGAGAGAAGGATTTGGAGAGAAGGGAAAATTAGCTTTAGGGTATCAGGGGAGACATTTGAGGAAGCAAGAGAATGTACAGCTGGCTCGAAGTCTAGAAGTGTACTTGATTTCTTTAATAGTAGCTTACACATAAACCAAATCCAATGAGCCTAAATTTTTCTATATTTGAGTCAGCCTGATTTCCTCTTTTTAGACAACATAATAATGGTCCTAAAATGGAGATATAGAGGAATCAAATCGCTTTTCATGGGTTTCATGCTTGGTTTCTGCACAAAAACATGGAACCGTCAATAGCAGCCACATCTGGGCTTTCAGATACTCGAATACTTTTCTGGCTTAAAAATAGTAAATTCATTTCAAGGTGAGGTCTCAGTTCCATCTGAGGCTTCCACACTTTAATTCTATTGTTCCAATAAATCTGAGGACGCAAAGGTAAACATTAGTGGCATACTATGCTGACAGCAGTGGAGTTGAGGAGTTGGCTGCAGTTATTGGATTAATTTCAATTCCTTTTCCTACCTTTTATATAAAACTGCTCTCATTTAGATAAATCTTTGAGGGTTCTAATCTTTTAAAGGCTATGTCAAAGAAAAGAGGTGATGTCATGAGGTAGAGGTATGGAAAAGAATTAGATTATATAATATTTTTTATTTGGTTTAATTTTCCTGCCTTCACTTTTAAGTAAGTATTTTTAAGTAATAAGTATCAGTGTGATACAATGATGATTCCCATCACCATTATTTTATAACTTTTTAGTGATAATGAAACAAGGGGAGTTTGCAGAACCTGTGTCTTTAATTCATCGATGAATATTTTTGAACACCTTCTGGGCACCAGACATTGTTGAAACTACCGAGGATATAAAAATGAACAAAACAGACAAAACCCACTGCCCTAATGGAGTTAGTCTCTTTGGAGTAAGAGAGATGATAAACAAAGCAAATAACTACTTGGTTATTTTATGTAATGGTGGTATTTTATATAGTGGTAAATGCTATGGAGAAAAATAAATCCCGGAAGTGAGTAGGGAGTGTACAAGGGTTTGCAATTTTCAGGAGTAGTCGGTATAAGCCTCACTGAGCAGGTGTATTTGAGGAAATACCTAGAGATCACCTGGAAAGCAGACACCTATGAAAGAGCTCACTTGACATCAAAATCATGTAGGACATGGAAGAGTCTGGGCAAGAGGAGAAATCTGATAAAACTGGTATTCTGGATGCTAATTTGAAAATAGACTGACGTGGGGCAAGGGGAGATGCAGGGAGATCAGTGAGGAGGTTCTTGCAATATTCCTGGTGAGAGATGGTGGTATCATGGAGCATGGTCCCAGGAGAGGAGGTGGTAATAAGTGGTAGGCTTCTAGATACATTGAGAACACACAGCCAGTAGGATGTAAGGATGGACTGGCTGATGTAAAGTGTGAGAGAAATGATTCTAGGTATTTGGTCTAAGCAACTGAAGGATGGAGTTCCCACTGCCATTAACTGAGATGTGGAAGACTTAGCATAAAAAGAGTTTAAGGAAGGGGATCTGGAGCTCACTGTGGACATATTAAGTTTAAGACAGCTATATTCAGTGGAGCATTGAGGTAGCTCAGTTGGTTAAGTGTCTGACTTCAGTTCAGGTCATGATCTCACAGTTCATGGGTTCAAGCCCCGCATATGCCAATCCCTCCATACTGTCAGCGTGGAGCCTACTTGGGATTCTCTCTCCCACTCCCCCACTCGCATTTTCTCTCTCTCTCAAAAATTAATTACTTAATTTAAAAAAATGTCTGTTATCAGTCTCAGTGGAGATGTCAAGTACCATCCTATATATAGAAGTCAGAGTGCAGGGAGACCTTAAAGGTGCTTATATAAATTTCAGAATATATAAATAGTATCTAAAGTCATTAGACGATAAGAAATCACCAAGGTTAGTAAGTGAGGATAGAGAAAAGGGCCAAGGACTGTGCCCCACCCCACTGCACAGTTAAGAGATCAGGGAGATAAGGAAGGACTAATAAAGGCATATAGGTCTCCTAGAAAGACTAAGCCTACTCCATACCACCAGTCTGGCCAGGGCAGAAGGACAACCACATTGTTCATTTGACAAAAAAATAAATCACATTTTATGGCAAGTGAAATTGTGTCCCATAGTCTGTTTCTAACCTGATATTGTCTTTGCTCTGTTCAAAGAAAGAAATAGTAGAACATTTGTTGCAACTGGGCCAAAAAAAAAGTAATTTTAAACTGTGATGATCTAAAATCCTTAAAAAAAAACTTCAATTGACAGTGTATTGGTTTTCAGATCATGAGAATTAAATCTGATTCACGTCAAAAGAGTTCTCTTGAAACATTTGGATTATATTAAGAGAGACAAATCAATCAGGGTTTGACTTTTACTAAGTTTTTGTTTTTGTTTTTGTTTTTGTTTTTGTTTTTTCACAAGGATTCTGCAGTATAACAGCCATGCACAGAGCATCTTACTGATTAGCCTGGTTAGGAAAATGAATATGGTATTTTATGATGATTTCCCAAGAGCATGAGCTGTATGCTCTACTTGCCTCCTTGCCACATAAACACTTAGAAAAATAGCTATTTTCACTCATGGGTCTTGTTGCTTATGAACAAGTAAAATATTGTTTTGTGCTCTGGCTGTCATTAAATGGTTGACAGATTTGGGAATGGGATGTAACAAGATGTCCATAGTTATCCAGGGCAAGTTCTTTCTCTCATACAAAATATAAACCCGTCATCCTGTGGATACTTATCAAACCGTGTACCTGGTAAAACAAACTGGTGAGTAAATGGCATGAGCCCCCTACTTGTATAATTTGACCAGATTTGCTGCACGCATTTAAAAAAGTCGGGTCACTTTATAAAATATGGCACCATTTTTTTTTTCCACACATAGGGGAAAAAAAAGAAAAAAAGAAATGCTCGAAAACGATTTCTTCTAAGCTCTGGAAAGCTTACCCTGATGCAGGGAGGTAACCTACTAAAGTATTAGAACGACTTATTACTTTCTCTATCAGATGTCATTTCAAGTAGGAACTGAAAATGACAAAATGAGATTCCACATGGAGAAAAAGCAAACTTGCATATTTGCCATGTAGACAGTTGAGAAGAAGAGTAAAATGCAGAAAGTGATATTGTCAAAGAACTTTGTAAGACGATGGTGGACAGTTTATGAGATGACATTGCACTCAGTTAGACATGTGGTATTGAGTCTGAAAAGGCCAGTGCGATTTGGAAATGCAGATATAGAGCCATCAGGCTATGGAGCGGAAAGGTGGTAGCTTCCCCCTCTAATGATGGTGAAATTCCACTTTCAGAATCCCGTTTGCCTATAGACATCTCATTTTGAAAACAGTGGAGACAAATTGGGAAGCAGTCAGGAGACATGCGATACCATGATTAAGAGACCGATGAGCAGGGATCCTAGAATAGTCAAGCAATTAAACCGGAATGTAAAAATCAGACTAAGCAACAGCACAGTACGTATGTAACTGCTATAAATGCAGAAAAAGCTTAAGAAAGATTGCTATTGGAAATGGGACAATATTAAAAGATCAGTTTCTTTTTCTTCTAAGTGGCAGTGCTACCATGCAATTGTCTCTCCAGAGAAATGGAACATGTGGCAATTGATTCAGCTAAGGATTATCCTGACCAGGAAGCCAACTCTTACCACAGTGCCAGAAAAAAAAAAAAAGAAAAAGACTATTACTAGTTCTGAAATCCATCAAAATTTTGGTTAGTAATGTACAGCACAAACTGGATGCTATGAGAGTGAAAATAATAACAATAATTAATATTAATACAGTCCTATATGTACCAAGTAGAGTTTTAAATACTTTACATATATTAACTTATTTAATCCTTATACATTTTTAGGTGCTACATATTAATATCATCCTTTTTTTTTTTTTTTGTAGATGAGGAAATCGAGGTACAGTGAGCTATAGGTGTCAAAGGTGGGATTTAGGCCAATGTGCTGCTTCTTCGGCCAGATTACTTTATCTCTAAGCTATGAAACTGCTCCATAAACCCACCTTCTTCTCATTTGAAGGACTTTATCGCCTCTTCCTTTGCTCCATATGAATAGTTAAGCGCTTGCTCTGAAGTTCTTGGAGGACTATTATATTCCTTTTCCATAGTGTAAATCCCACATAAGACAGAACTGGCAGGTGCAGCGTCGGGACATGACTCAGATTCACAGGGAGTCTCCCCAGTGGGGCTGCAACTAACTTAAGTCAGCTAGGCATGCATTAGCTTTAAATCATTAAGAGTAAACCTTATAGGTTATTTGTGTATAAACTAATTATGCAGAAAATCAAGTTATTGTGGTTAAAACTTTAATGTATGTCAGGGGCGCCTGCATGGTTCAGTTGGTTAAGCATCCAACTCATGGTTTTGGCTCAGGTCATGATCTCATGCTTCATGGGTTTGAGCCCCACGTCGGGTTCTGTGCTGGTAGTGCAGAGTCTTCTTGGGATTCTCTCTCTCTCCCTCTCTCTCTCTTCCCCTCCCCCACTTGTGCTATCTCTGTCTCTCTCAAAATAAATAAATAAACTTAAAAAATTTAATGTCAGAACTAATTGTGATTCCTTACTGTTCTATATTTGGGGCAAATTCCTCAATTTCTCATACTCCCATTTTCTCATCTATAATTTGAGGGTGGTGATGTTTATCTGGCCAGATGACTGTAAAGGTTTCAGTATAAATTAAAATAATTTATTATTATGCCCAAAACGTAGTAGGTTCCCTAGCAATATATTTATTAGTATTCAGTAGGATAAGCTTAAACTTATGCAAGCATAAAGGAACCAGAGCTCTTTGATTAACCAAAGAGTCCTCAACATAGGAGGCAAGGAACTGTAATTTAGTAACCAGAGACCAAGCCTGTATTGAGTCTGGGGTAGGAAGAGTACAGAAAGACAGTAGGGATATTGAAGTTCTGAAACTGGAATAGGATGAGGAACATGGCTAGGGTTGTGCCCAGCATGGTGAGTTAGGGCAATTTTATTTATTTATTTATTTATTTATTTATTTATTTATTTATTTATTTATGGCTAGCAAGCACATACTTAAAATATGGCAACTCTTGGGTTGTCTAAGCAGAACCACTCTTGAGCTATTGCGCCTGTAAAGGGTTTTGGTTCATTAATAGTTGTTGCCCTTAAAAGACACAGAGAGGGAGGGAGATAAAACATAAGAGACTCTCAAAGACTAAGAAAAAACCGAGGGTAAGGGGGATGAGGGAGGGGGGAGAGGGGGTGATGGGCATTAAAGAGGGCACATGTTGGGATGAACACTGGGTGTTATATGTAAACCAATTTGAAAATAAACTATTATAAAAATAAATAAATAAATAAATAAAATGCAAAAAAAAAAAAAATAGTTGTTGCCCTTATTTAGATGGGGCCCACAATCCATTACCTTCAACTCAGGGTTCTTGGTATAGCATACAGTCAAAGCACAGGACATAGACTGCTGCAGACCAAGGTTTTAATACTTATTACGTTATACAGTTGAGGAGGTTATTGAACCACTGTGTGCCAAAAAACAAAGCTGAAAATAGCCTTGAAGTATGTTGCCTTAAAAAGGTGCTGGAAAGATTAAACAAAATGGTGTAGAGAGCTAAATGTGATTTTAGAAGAGCAAACACATTTAGAGTTCTTTAATTCCACCCTGGATTATTATCGCACTACCAGAGGGGTGTGGGCTTAGGAGAAAAAGGAGAGCACTGAGAAAAATTTTAAACTTAAAAATCCTATAAACGTAAACACGAAGTGGTTATTTTAGTTTATCTCAGAACCATTTGCATATTTTAATTCAGAACTCTTTCTCCTAACTCTTGGTGGTCTCTCTTTTCTACTCCTAAGCTGCAGGGTAGGGAGTGCTTTTATGAACTCCTAATAAGGGAGGAAAGACCTAGGTCCTCCTGCCATCTTTTAGGTGTGCTCAGGTCTCCAAAGAAGTATAGTTACTCAGAACTGCTCCCTCAGATGTTTAGAGGTGTGGCTTAACCTAGCTCATTCTTGTCTACTCAACGATACAGATCAAATCCTCTTTTCTCCTTTTCCTACATCATGAATTTTCTCTTTACTTCATTATTCCTTTCTTAGAAAGACACATGACTCTTTTGATCTCATATTCTCTACCACCTATTTATTTCTTCTTCTCTTTATAGGAAGACATTTGCAAAATATTTATCTTTGGTTTCTCTCTTCCATTCCCTCCAGTCAGACTTTGTTCCCCCTAATTCCACTGACATTGGTCTAATCAAGGTCACCAATGACCTTTGTGTAGTGAAATCCAATGACCAACTTTAAGGCTTATCTTATCAGAGGCAGCAACAGCCCTTGACAAAAATAATCATTCCTCATCCCTGAAATACTCTTTTCAGTGGGCTTCCAGGCCACTTTCTTCTCCTAATTTTTCTCTAAACTCATGGAACACTGCTTCTCATCTTGGTTCTTCTTTATCATCCCGCCTTTTAGTACTGAATTACACTTGATATACTCTTTGGCCTTTTCTCTATCTGCTCTAATCTGCTGGTTATTTCATCCAGTTTCATGGCTTTAAACCCTATCTTTTATGACACAAATTTATATCTTCACCCTAGAATTCATTCCTGAAGAACAGTTTCATAGGTGTAACTGTCTCTTGATAGCTCTTCCTCAAGGCTGATCTTCTTTTCACCTCCAACAATTTCTCTCCCAGTTTTCCCTTCAGCAAATGGAATTTCTGTTTTTGAGTTGTTCAAACCAAAGACACTGAAGCCTATTTTTACTCCTTTCTTTCCATTAAATATTATATTTTAATCCATCATTAAATTCTGCCATTTCTACCTTCAACACATATACCTTGATTCACTTATTAGGATCTAATCACTCACTGTCATGTTTACCTCAGTCAAGCCACCAACATTTCTTACCTATGTTACTATACTATCCATTTCTTACCTAAGTTACTAAGTTACTATTTTGACTTTCTGCTGTTGTCTTTACTCCCTGTAGCCAATTCACAACACTGTCACTGGAATGATCCCTTAAATGGTGAGTGAAATCAAGCCATTCTTCTATCAGTATCCTCTACTGGCTCCCTGTTTCACTCAGTAAATGCCCTCCCTACCTCTTATCATTTACTCTCCTTCTCCTGTTCAAAAGGATATTCTCAATATAATTGTGTGTAAGTTTGAGTTTCCACTGGTCTTTCTTTTTTTTTTTTTTATCATGTGAGGCTTTGAGGTAATGCCCCACAGTTTGCTTGGTGCCTTACAAGTTGGTTTTCTCTCAGATCAATCTCACTGTCTCCTATAGGAATAATATTCCAGACCACATTCATCCATCATAGAACGAAACTAGCAACCCTTAATATATTGGCTACCCTGCCTTTATCACCCCCAGATAATGCACAGTGGCTAATAATCACCACAGTGACTATTTGCATCTGTGTGTATTTCACACGATGCCAGACACTTCACATACTTTTATTGTTTCTTACCCTTTTAACAACCTTATAAGATACCTGTTAGGATTCTCAATTTACAGAAGCATTAATTAAGTCTTAACAGATTGTCGAAGAATGAGGAAGGGAAGGAAGAGGAAGAAGAAGAAGAGGAGAAGAGAAGAAGATGGGAAGAAGTGCCTTCTGGAGACCACCCAGGTGGGATTCCAACTCAGGATTTGGCAGCTTTAGCGCTGAAGCTTCTGCTCTTTGTAGAGGTACATGCATAATGAAAACAGGATGAATCTTCTAGCCTGGGACTACTGGACACTCTCACTCTCAGTAGGGGCTAAGGAGAAGAAACTTCTGAAAAGGACATTGAAGGAGCAGCCACGTAGAGAGCAAACTCTTTTATAGCAACTCACTCTGGATCCCCTGCTTCCTCTAAAGAAGTCATTCACATCAACATGATTTTCAAAACAAGCTATTGACTTAATGTCATGTTGTTTGAAACCATCGCCTTGACTTCTGTCATCAGAGCTCACACAAAGGATATTTCTTAGTTCAAGCTTGGAACCAGAATTCCTTCAAGGTTGTTTAGATTCGAAAAATTCATCTCCCAAAGCCTTTCCTCAAATATAATATAGTCACAAACTTCTGCTTTTTTTGTTGATATTCTTTCTCTCTGTAAAAACTAAAGAAAACATTCTTTAGATCCCGAATAGTTGTCCTTTTAGAGAAAAAGACATAGAAATTTGACACTTTGTGGATTAAGGTTGGAAACACTGTAAAATAGCTTGAAAATAGACAGTTTCATTTTTCTCTGAGACACACCTGCATGTCGACAGAATTCTTCATTTGGTTTTTGTATGTGGTAAAGTTCTGAGCTATACCCATTCAAAAATGCTGAAAATGATTTTAACCAAATTTTGAAGATCACTCAACAATCAGTGAATAAAATATAACTCTCATCTCTGCACATACACATTCTCCTTCTATTTATTATATTAATAATTCAACAAATATTTACTTAATACCTGCTGTGACCCATTTATAGATGAAATACATACATATATATGTAGATATAGAAATGAGCAAGTACTACGTGTGTACAGCATTTCGGAATCTAGCGAAGAAGGCCAACAATTAGGGCAAGCTCAGGATGCCTGGGGCACAGAGGATTGGCACCTAGTCTTGTGAAGAATGGCAAACTGAGGGTAAGAAAGAATTAAGAACACTTCCTTAGGTAGTAAAGGTCAGAGCTAAGTTTTGAATGATGAAGAATTTAGCCAGGCATTTGAAGATAAAAAGAAGTCTTCCCAATAAAGATAACATAAATTTAAAAGGATAATTTAAGGTAAAGAGGATGGACTCTGGAACTAGAGTCTCTCAGTTTGAATTTGTTATTTATTAGCCGTGTGACTTTCAGTAAGTTCTATACCATACTGGGACCTTTTTTTTTTTTTTTTTTTTTTTACCGTTGAAAAGGGATAATAATGATAGCTACTGCAAACAGTTATTGTGAGAATAAAATACTATGTGTAAAGGACTTAGAACAGTGCCTGGCATGTCTTAAACACCATATAATTATTTACTTGTGTTCTGTGTGTGTGAGTGATCCATTAGGTGCATTCAAGCTGTGTGTGACCTGGAGGAGGGAGTACTGTGAGGTTGGCTGGAATTAATCCAATCTGGAAAGAAATGAAAAGGCAGAAATTTGCATTTGTTTGTTCTTTTAGAGTTGTATCTTTTTTCTTCCAATAAATCTTTATAAAATTGATCAAATGAAAAAAAAGGTGCTAGAGGCCAAAATATGCAATTTTTACCCTTACAAAACTCCATGACTTATTTCCAGGAGAAATGCCATTATTTAAAGCAAACTCTGGTTCACTGACGTCCTGTGTTGTCATGCTATATTTCAAGGGCTACACATATAATTTAGGAGATAAAGGGGTATCTTTCTAGTTGAAAATGGTTTCTACGCAGGAATACAAAGTTCAGGTTGTACATTTGCTGTTTCCATAAAGCCTAATAGTTCTGCCTCAAGTAGTGCTTCCTGACTGAGCTAAGAACCAGATAATCCAAAGGAAATGTGTTTGGGGAATTATCGTGGTCTCTCCTTATTCCTTTTTAGCCCAATCTAAAATGACAGGCGTTCTTCCCAACCCCCTCACATTAGACCAATTTTGTTAAAGTGAGTGTTCCCAAATAGTGCGTTGGTTGTCTTTGCTGCATTCGCTGCCCTGCCAGTCCATCCCATTATTCTTTCCTGTCCACGTGCTTTTCTAAAATAGAGAGCCCATCTCGAGGGGGCAGATGAGGATTCTGGGATTCAGTAGAACTAGCAGAACTACACTAACATTTTTAATAAGCATTTTCTCCTTTTATGACCGCAGACCGAAATTCAAATTTTGCCTTGGGACTGAAAACAAGGATAACGAAATGAAAAGTATTTTCCTGAACTTAAAATTGGACACCCCCCAAAGAAGACTACTTAGTTTCTTATAATGTCAAGTAGACAAAATTTTCCCTTCTTACCATCAGTAAATCAAGACAAAGACTTAAGATTTTATAAAATTTCTAGGTGAAAATTAATTTTTTTCTCAGGCTAGTTCATATCTATAGTGTACTTCCTATATGAGCATGAGAAACCAATATACGGTTCATTTGTACCAGAATCCATATGTGGCATGATATAAAGATGACGTACATAAAACCCAGCAAGTCTGAATCCAAACTTTGGCTCCATACTTATTTGCTGTGTTACTGGATAAATTATGTAATTTCTCTAAGTATTGCTTCTTCATCTATGAAACTGAGCTAAAAGTACTTGTCTTTTAGAGTTGTTAGAATTAGTATAAAGACATGTGAAAGTAACTAGCATATTATCTGATATCTATCACATATTCAAGTGCTGTTATTTAGTCTGCAACTAAGTATTATATTGATGAGAATGAAATACACATAATAAAACCATTTTTAGTTCCTATCTTTCTCTCACATAGGAATATATTACTGTAATAAATGGATCGGTCCTATCTTGGAAAGTTAATTTAGTATGCTACAACTACTACTATTCCTAATGTTACAAAGAAATAATGATAAGTATTTATATCATTCACCGGTTATAGTTCTTTCTCCTTCTAGGTGCATAAAAACATCGCATTTCTTGCTACTCTTGTGGTTTAATGGGACTGAGTGTCTTGTTTCTGGCCAGTAAGTTGTGAACAGAGGTGGTTTGCTTTCCTTCTGGGATGGAGTATATAAATGTTGACTTAAGACCCTTCAAAGTTCTCTTCCTTCTAGTGCGTCAGCCATCAATTTTCAAGATGGTCACTGCTCCATTAAAGATGGTAGCCAGGGTCTATGAACAACTCTGATAAGTAGAGATTCTCTGCCAAAAGAACTATAGCAGGAGTGAGAAATAACCTTTTTTATTTTAATGCTTAAAATATTGGGGATGATTGTTACATAGTTTAATATAGCCTATCCCAACTAATGAAATTATAACAATAATAACATTTATGGAATGTTTCTTAGGTGTCAGACACTTTTTATTGATGCTTCTAATCTCCTCAATAATCCTATGGTGCTCGTAGATTATTGTCATCATTCCACTTTAAAGACATTTTTTTTAATGTTTATTTATTTTTGAGACAGACGGAGCACGAGCAGGGGAGGGGCAGAGAGAGAGGGAGACACCGAATCCGAACCTGGCTCCAAGCTGTCAGCACAGGGCCCAGTGGGGGAGGGGGGGGCTCGAAACCATGAGCTGTGAGATCATGACCTGAGCCAAAGTCCGGTGATTAACTGACTGAGCCGTCCAGGGAGCCCATCATCATTTCACTTTTATAAGTGAGGAAACAGATACAGATAGAAGCTAAGTAGCTTGGTGAAAATTTATAGGTGACAGGATTTGAGCTCAGACATTTCAGTTCTGGAATCTGTGCTCTTAACCATTGAGCTTTATATCCTCTTGTGCAACTTCCAGAGATGATTTACTTAGAATAATAGTGTGGTTTGGCAAAGAGCTTAATAAATGTCTGTATTCCCATTTCTGGGAAGATTCAACTTCAAGGCCAGTGCACTTCATTAAGAGGAAAAGGGCCAAGAGCTTCTAAGGAGCCAAGAGTTTTAGATGTCAATTTTAATTTCCATTTTTTATAAATTCCATAAATTAAAAAGGGTATTGTCTACTTGAAGATTTTACTAGTTTGGTTGTCTGTGTGATTCTCCACCCCATTGGAAAGATGTAGTTACCCCATTTGACACTATCTTTCGCACTGATTGTGTAATTCTTGAGTTCCATTGTATTTTTTTATAAACCAGTTTGCCTGATGTTCTGCAGCTCTATTTTTATCTAGTCTCCGCTTTCTGCTATTGGTGGTGGGTTCCTCTTTGTTTTCTGTCATTGAGGGCGGGGAGGGGCCTCTCCCCTGTGCTGTTGTCCTTAGGAGGCCACCCTGAGTTTCCCTTCACCACAGCCTCAGGCTGGCTCTCGCATAATAATAGACAGTGCTGGTAGCGCCACAGGACCTGGGGAAAAACATTCCAATTCTCCTGTCAACTGTGTCTGAATTTCTTTTTTAAAACAGAAATCTCTGACACATCTCACCGTGGACCTCTGATTAGCTAGATGACATGTAGATAAGATTTCAGGACCTACTACAGGGAGTGGAATCCTGGGGTTTGTCACCAATCTGCTTTCCGTGCTGCAACTTCTTCATTTGGATGTGTCAAGAGGGCAAATCTCTAACAAAGGAACTGCAGTGAGAGCAATTGCGGAGCCCACCACAAGGCAGAAGACATGGTCAGAAATAGATGTGATCATGACAACGGCAGAGGTAAAACTGCAGTCTGAAAGCCCGCCAAGGCCCACCAAGACATCACAGAATCAGAACTCCTGATGGGGGGTGGGGGGATGCGGGGGATGGGAAATCCCTCCTTCCTCAATCCCCCCCTGGCTCTCTGGTCCAGATCCTTGTTTCCAGATTAGCGAAAACATTTTCTGATTTTCCACAGATAGCTAGGGATTTCCACCGTCACTTTCCACACACCTTTTAAATGTACCCGTCATGAAGTCATTGTTTATATATTACTTAAATATTTCCAGATGTCATTTAGACATTCATGCTTATTACCACCTGAGAGATGAGAAAAATAAAGCATAAACATTATTTTCTTCTTTCATGGCTTGCTGAAATCGAAACTCACATTTAAGTGTTTCAGATGAGCAGAAGCCTCCGTACAAAAATAAAGTAGTTTTTTCTTCTCCTATTGCTCGCTGAGGTTGAGACTCACATAGAAGTATTTCAGATGAGCTGAAGCCTATGTCCAGCTTACTTACTAGACATTTCCTTCAAAGATTTCCTTCATGCCTCCCTGCCTGCTTTTGCTTCTTTAATCATAACAGAAAGTTATTATACAAGATTGTGACAAACCAGCTGTTTTATACCTTTGCAAAGGACAGATGGAAAGGAGATGGATTTTAATTATTACCAAATTTAGATGAGGCGGAAGGAAATCAAGATGAATTTCCTATTTATATGAAATGAGAATGAGCTAACAAGAGAGATTATAAAGTTTGCTTGACTTAGTTTCATAGAATTGAAGACTTTGAGGATGGCAAAGTCTTCTAGTCAAATACTGTATTTGTCCAGATAAGGAAACTGAGGTCAGATAGTTTAAATAGCTGGCTAATTAATTACCAAAGAATGGAATAACACACGTGAACTTTGCAGTCAGGACGTCCTGTTCAAATGTGGATTTATGCTACTCATTTAAGCTAACTTCCTGAGCCGCTTTTTTCATCTAAAAAGTGTTCACAATAGTATTTACCTCCCAAGGCTTTTCTGAGAATTGAATAGCATTGGTTATGAAAAACCTCTAAAAATAGTGACTTCACTGGATACTTAGTAAATAGAGTCCTTCTGTCAAATTATGTTTGTATAATGCAACATTGCCCCTTTTGCTTGTAGAACAGAAATTCATGTCCTCTGGGCAATGGCCTCTTTTGACTCAAAAATGGCATTCTTTTGAATGAAGGAATTAATTATTTTCATTGCAATAAAACTTAGCCTAGATTGTCCTGATCATGAACATACTCCATACTCTTACTGTAGAATCTCGTTGAGATGTAAGAAATCCATTAACATAGTTTATTCCAAAACTAAGGCTCCTTTTTATCCTATTAACTTCAGAAGTAAGAACAAGAAAGGAATACACCTTCCATTTCCCCACTGATATCTAGTGAGAAGAGGGGCAGATGCAGATTTTTTAGGAGCTGAATCTTCGATAACCATTCAGGAGCCTGTTTTAAGAGGAAGAATATAAAATTAGAAATATTAAAAACCATTTATTTAGAATGAGGAAATAAATTGCAACTAATTATATACATATCTGTCACTCCTACCAATCACAGTGCAGCTCTACCCATGAGTCCTGTCCCCATGCTTTAATAAAAACGTATTTTTGCATGGGGTGGGGGCAGGGGTAAGTTAACTAATACAACAATACAAAAATACTGACAAATTCAATTTTGGATGATTTTCATCCAAAAATGTATGTGTTTGTAATTGCATCTTTTACATTTCTGAGAATCATCCTGTTGTGTTGACCAGGCTCCAATGAGAAGCAACGTCTCTAGAATGTGTACCTCCTTCAATACCTACATGCTTCCAGTACTCATTGCTATAAGACATCTTCACACGGTGATCTGACCTTGGGCCCTGCCTCTTCGTATCAGCATGATGAATCCGGACAGCGGCCTATTCTTGGAGCCATTCCTCCACCAGAACAGTGAGCAATAACTTATCTAGAAATTGAAGTAAATATCTTTCCTAACTCAACCTACTGTATTCTCAGCTTAGTTTCACTGTGGCTGAATTGCAAAAATGGCTTTACACAGTGCCACTAGATAGGAGAGGACATCTGACTAACAGGAAAGAGACAAATATGGACTACCTGTGGTCAAAATGTCTTAGTTTTGCAAACTTTACAAACACATATTCTTGTAGGTACATTTCTAGGGACCCTCCTAGAGCCCTCAGAGGGGCTTATACAAGTGGATCCCCTAAAGCTTAAACTTAATTAGCTTCCTGATATTTTGCAGGAGTAGAAAGGAAGACATGATGCATGATAGAAAAGTAGGAAGATGAAGGAAGGGGAAGAAAAAAATATTGTTTTGAGATAATTTCCTTGTAGATGTGCCCTAAAAAGGAGACAGGTAAGTGGTATTTCATAACCCCCTACAATTCCATATTCTCACATTGATAAATGACTATATTTAGAATTTAAGTACAATGTTTTTTTTTTTAATACTGGAAATTATTCATTTAAATAAGATATTTTCCTATAAAAGTAACTACCAAGCCATATTATATTTTTACTCTAACAGTGATACCTGAATAATGGTATCATTCAAATATTTGCAAAACTCTCTTGAAATTGTTTCCAATTATATAGTGAACTACACAAAAAAATTAGGGTTGTTACTTTATTACACTCTATTCTTTAGCCTCAAAAATTTTAACGTAACTATATTTAAACCCTCTTTAACACATAAAACTTTTTACAACTCTTTTTATTAAAAAATATAGATACATCACAGCAAAAAAGTCTATGAATAATTATTATATATTATAAATATATATTATATTATAAAAATAACATATTATGTATGTGTATATATGCATATATGTGTATATATATATAATCTATTTAAAGATGAACCCTCTTATAACCAGCATTTGTATTGAGAAGTAATATTTTTTCAGCCACCCATAAGACCCTCTCTGCCCCCACTCATAATTACCATCTATGCCTTCCTCCCTAAATTAAACTACTTCTTGGGGTGCCTAGGTGGCTGAGTCGCTTAGCCGTCTGACTTTGGGTCAGGTCACAATCTCACAGTTGGGTTCAAGCCCGCATTGGGCTCTGTGCTGACAGCTGAGAACCTGGAGCCTGCTTTGAATTCTGGGTCTCCCCCTCTCTCTGCCCCTCCCCTACTTGTGCTCTGTCTCTGTCTCTCAAAACTAAATAAAAATGTTTAAAAAAAAAACCTTCTTAACTTTTAAAAATTCACTTTCTTTGTCTCCTTATATATTTAGTACTCCACATGTGCTTACTTTGATACTTTCTCTGAGCACTATGATTTATTCTTCCCCATTTTTGAAATTTGATATATTATTTAGTCTTCTTGAGGCTACAGGTTATCCCTCCTTCCCTTTATTTTGTTTATAATTTATCTGTTGTAGAACCCAGGACTTTAATCTGTAGAGTTTTCCGTAATCTACATTAGGCCAATTGCCTATTACATGAGGCACAAACAGCATATCCTTCTGTCCTCTGTATTTTCTGCAGATTGGATTCCAGAGTTTTGGTCAGATTCAGGCTTAATCCCTTTGGCAAGACCATTCATTTAGTGTGTTCTTTTATCAGAAAGCATATATTACCTGATTTTCTCTCTTTGTGATGTTTGCAAATACGGATGTTCATGATCTACTTCTATTAATCACTGAGGTTGCAAAATGGTGTTGTTTTGATTCTGTCATTTCTCTTCCTTTTGTTATCATGTATTAGTTTAACCTCATTAATAAAGAAATACTCCTCTTGATTTATTACTTGATTACCCAATGATATAATTCTTGGAAAGACAGGATTAATACGTGATTCCTTAACTGGATTTACCAGTTCTGAAGAAAATGAATTTGTTTCCGTATGCACTCCTGAAAATGACCATTTTTAAAAATGGTATCATTTTGAATTTACGGACTTAAACATATCATATAGGTTGCAATCCATTGCAGTGATGATTCTCATTGAGGTTCAAATTTTCTCATATTTGGCCAGAGGAAGCGTCTTCAAAGTGGGTGTTGAGTTCTTTTGAGATGATTTTATAGTCTTTGAAGATATTTTGCTGTCTAGTATGACAGTTTTTCTAGCCACTACTCATATATTTCTCACATCAAATCTGGAATCAGCTATATAACTATGGAGCCCCTGTTTCTTTTAGAGGACCTTGATGCTCAAAGTCCCCTGCAATTGGGTTGACTATTATTTCTAGACCTATTCAATAGAAAGAAGCAGGACATGTTTAAAGATAAAATATATCATATGTTCATATTGATACTTTCCATTCAAATTCAAAATCCTTGTTATTTCTTTTATTTCATACCAAGAATCTTGTTTTCCGGGACCTGGGTGGCTCAGTCAGTTAAGTGTCCAATTCTTGACTTTGGCTCGGGTTATGATCCCACGGTTCATAAGATCTAGCCCCACATCAGGCTCTATGCTGATGTCGTGAGGCCTGCTTGGGATTCTCTCTCTCCCTGTCTTTCTGCCCCTCCCCCACTTGCACCACTTACACATGTATGTGTGTGTGCTTGCTCTCTCAACACAAACAAACAAACAACCTTAAAAAAAAGAATCCTGGTTTTCAAGGACATAAAATAAGAATATCACATATTATCCATTTCCTTTTTTTCACGTTATGTATGCTACAACATAATAATAACAATAGTAATATTGTCCAATACAACTACTGAAAACAGTTATGTGTGTGTTATTGCATATACCCGCCCCATTCTCCCCATGTTTATGGTTGTACCATTTCTTCATTATCAGAGAATATCACTACTACATAATATTTTCTCTCATTTTTAAATCCTCATCAGGACTCAGTTTTATAAGATATGTATTGAATGTTCACCCCTAGTCCTTGTATCAGTGTCTGTTTCTGTTGGTTGTCCAAAGCTTGTTCTCTAATACAGCCTTAGGAACATGGGTATAATTGTCTGAGTCCTTACATATTAGTAGTTTGTGGTTTTTATGCTTCAAAGTCAGATTTGTTGGATATAAATTTCTTTGTGCATTTTCTTTCCTTTAGTAGCTCAAATGTATTACTGCATATTTTTTTGACATAAAGCACTGGTGTCCAAAACTCTGATGATCTAGGTTTTCTCTCTTTATTAGTTGTTTTTCCTTTTATCAAGTAGCCAAAGAATTTTTTCTTTTTCTTTATAATTCATTGATTTTTATCAGAATAGGTCTTGGGGTTGATCATCCTGGCATGACGTTTTGGGGAATTTAGTTTTCTCTTTCAATATGTAGTTTCTTGATTCTTTCTTTCTTTCTTTCTTTCTTTCTTTCTTTCTTTCTTTCTTTCTTTCTCTCTCTCTCTCTCTCTCTCTCTTTCTTTCTTTTTTTCTCAGGAAACATTTCTTAGGTTGTATGTTCTAATATTGGCTCTGTTACTTGCTTTGGTTTTCTTCTTAAGAAATTATCATCACCTGTATGTTGGCTGTTATTTGCTATGTTCAATATGGATTCTCCCTTTCTTCTTCAAAAATGTTTTCTTTGTTCATTTCTTTATGATTTAGGAAAATTTTCTCCTTTTCATCTTATATTCTCTCTATTTTTTTAATGGTTATTTATTTTTGAGAGAAAAAACAGAGTGTGAGCAAGAGAGCAGAGAGAGAGGGAGACACAGAATCCGAAGCAGGCTCAAGGCTCTGAGCTGTCAGCACAGAGCCCAGTGTGGGGCTCGACCTCACAGACAGCAAGATCATGACCTGAGCCAAAGTCTGACGCTTAACCAACTGAGCCACCCAGGTGCCCCAGATACTATTCTTATAGTGGTCCATCATACTATTTAGCAAATATCTATTGTCTATTTTGAGAGTCTCTTTACTTAACATTATCAGAAAACTGTTCCTTCCCTTTGCTTCTTTCAGCACAGATATTGATATAGATCTTGTGGCCATTGGTGGTTTCTCTCTATGTTCTTGTGTTTTGGGGTTTCTGAAGATGCTTTGCTACCTTTGGTTTCTTTGTAAATATTATCTTGTGTTTTTGATTTTGCTAACTAGTTCTCTGTTTTGATGTGGTGATCAGTTGAGTTAAAACAATTATTTTTGCTACCTGCTACCATTTTCTGGAATCTACAACCCTTCATTTTTGTTTGTAAATAATTTTCGCTTGTTATCAAACTTAAAATATTGAAAAGTAACTGGCACATCAGTAGCATTTTCACTCCAAATTGCCTAAATAAGACCTTTGAAGGAGACAAACATCATTTGAATCCACAAGTTCTGATAGATATATTTTAATAATGAGGAAACATTTCCGTTTCCATAGATTTATTTATTTATTTATTTTGAGAGATGGAGAGAGTCCGGAGAGAGGCAGAGAGACAGAGAGAAAGAGAATCCCAAGCAGGCTCTGCACTGTCAGTGTGAAGCCCAGTGCAGAGTTCAAACCCATGAACCATGAGATCATGACCTGAAATGAAATCAACAGTCGAATGCTCGACTGACTGAGCCATCCAGGTGCTCCCATTTTCATAATCTTATATGCAGACCACGTTGGTTATAATTAGGGGTGTATATTAAACAAATCCTGAGATGGAGCCATTGTTTGAACTGTGGTCTCTGTGAATGAAACACTTGGAGACAATTTGAAGAATAGTGACTTTCACATAGATTATGATATATATGTTTTTCCCTTGACTTGTAAACTACTTCATCTCTGCTGAAATGAAGAAAGAACAATAAAAAGACTATAGCAATTTTTCAAGCAGAGAACTCCCAGTATTTTGCCTACATGGTCAAACTTGAGTCTTAGTAATACTATTTTGAGAATATATGTGTGTATATCTATATATAGATATACACATGTATATACATATACATATATACATATATGCATTATATATATATATATATATATATATATATATATATATATATATGGCTTTTAAAAATTGCTTTATTTATATGTAGTATGTGAGAGAGTAAGTATAAACACCTATCCTTGGATTTCTATAGATGCAACTAACTTTGAGAGACTGACTCTTGTGGATTGTGTCCCATTGCAGATACCCTGAGAATTTGAGAGCAAATAATCTCTTACTTTGAAGTATACCCGCAGATGATGCTGTGATCATCGGGCTCGTGGTAATTGTATGAGTGAATTACTTTGGCCTCTTGAAAGATGGCACTTTTATTAGTTTATGGTGCTAAAAACAAGCCCCAATATCAACTGCCACAAATACACAGGCAAAATTATCGATCTTTTTTCTGGCTATGTTCATGAGTTCATATTTAACTTCAGATTTGCCTATGAAACTGTTTTCCTGACAAGGGGTCCCTTCTTGCCGTGGCATCTTTTCACTTGATTATTAAGATTCCTTTTTGCCGCTCTCCCTCGAGCTTTAATTACAGCATCGCAGCATGTTCAAAACACGCTGCCGGATTTCTTACTTGTGCAGGAGACAGAACACATATTTCACATCCCCTGCACGTCCTTTATCCCTCTTATTGATTTCCTAGGCAATTCCGTATTGATTTTATCTTCATATTTCAATGCCTTCGTGGTCTTTTTCTTTCTTATTTTTCTGAGCTCTTAGAACTCTGGATTTCTCCTTGTTCAGTCAGGTCATCCAATTAGGATTTATGTGTGATCCTCTTTTGCCACTCTGAGGACTCTCTGTGATCCAGGCTGTAACCCAAATATTCGTATCAGAATGACTTTTATCTCAGACCCAAACTGTCTAACTAAGCCCTGGCACCCTCACTCCTGTTTGTCTAAAAGTGTGAAAAGACATTGTAGCAAGAACCTTCCTGCCCCAAAGTATCACTCTCTGGCCTCCTCCATTCAAACCACTTCCTGCCGTCTGTGTTACTTCTTGGCTTTCTATTGGTGCCATAGATTTGTCCTTGGAAGTTTTTTGTGTTCGTTTGTTTGTTTGGTTGGTTGTTTTTTCCCAAGAAAGCACCTGCAATCATGCTAGCAAGCAGGAAAGGATACAGAGCCTCTTACTACTTTCAGTTCCTATAAAGCATTATTGTGGCTTAAGAATTGTGGTTAGCCTGACCCCTCATGGTGGAATGAATAAGACAGCTGTCATTGGGGCAGTAGATACCATTATCAAGGGAGGCCAGTGCCTACTTTGTGTCCCGGAGTGGATAAAACACTTTGAAACAAAGGAGAACGGCAAATGCCACCTGTTTTGCAGTGTATGACCTTCTTTTGAGAGAATTTTACAAGTGGTCTTACTCAGGAAATTCTATCACCAAATGCTATAATTCACGGTTCATAGAGACTTGCAATTGGGGGAGAAAATTAAATATGCCCTAGTCTTTCATGCCAATATATATAGCATCATACTCTGAAATACTTTGTTTCTTTCATTGTTTACAGATTTTTTTTTATTACACTCTGAAATCCACAAAGGCAAGTAAATGAACCTTAGATTAATTCTTCCTTTAATTACAATTTTTTTCAGGTCTTATTTAAATTTACCACATTTGTGGTCTACCTATCTGCCTACAGATATTTAGTTCTGCGTGAGCCTATTTGCAGAGATATCAAGTTCATTACTGTGACTACAGAAGCATTGAGATTGACAATAGCAAGTGATTTGAATCAATGAAATGCTATACCCGTCTATTTACTTGTTGCAATTTACCAATATCCATATAATGTTGCCTGTTTTTCCCCAGTATTAGCTGGTAAATATAGGAAGATCATTATGTAACTCCCCAATTATATTCTAGGCAATGTTCTTTGGTTTTAAAGAATAGAAAACTAAAACATTAGGTCTATTAGTTCAATTAACTAGGATGAGTTTCTATAACTGAAATGGTTATTGAATAAATGGAACTCATTGGATGCAATTAGAATACAGCCTTACCTTTTCCCCTATTCAAATCCATTCTCTAAGTTGAATTCTTTCCCTTCCCTATCAGTGTATAATATGTTCTATCAGTGCCTCACCCAGATTTCAACCTGTCACCTTCCCTTGGCAGGTCACCGCCAATGAGTGAAGGTAAGACTGACTCTATGAGGTAGTTTGTACTTCAGATTTTCCCTGTAGGACAAAATTAATACTGAAATTAATATCCAGCTCAGTTCACTCTCTTCTTACCTTTCTCTTTCTTCCCTACCCTACTGACTCCAATCCTGAGAGCACTCATCCTAAAATATCACTTAGACAAGAATACCACTTTAGGCTCTACTTCTAGGGAACTTGACCAAGAACATTCCAGATAAAATTTTGTGCAGACTGCAAAGGAAACAACCTACAAAACTAATAGGCAACTAATGGAATGGGAAAAGATAGTTGCAAATGACATATTGGATAAAGGACTAGTATCTAAAATCTACAAAGAACTTACCAAACTCCACACCTGAAAAACAAATAATCCAATGAAGAAATGGGTGGAAGATACGAATAGACACTTCTCCAAAGAAGACATTCAGGTGGCCAACAGACACATGAAACGATGCTCAATGTCACTCATCATCAGGGAAACACAAATCAAAACCACACTGAGATACCATCTCACACCGGTCAGAGTGGCTAAAATGAACAAATCAGGAAACTATAGATGCTGGCAGGGATGTGGAGAAGCAGGCACCCTCTTACATGTTGGTGGGAATGCAAACTGGTGCAGCCTCTCTGGAGAATGGTGTGGAGGTTCCTCAAAAAAATGAAAATAGACTTACCCTATGACCCAACAATAACACTGCTAGGAATTTACCCAAGAGATGCAGGAGTGCTGATGCATAGTGGCACGTGTACGCCGATGTTTATAGCAGCACTTTCGATAATAGCCAAATCATGGAAAGAGGCTAAGTGTCCATCAACTGACAAATGGATAAAGAAGATATGGTGTATATATATATATATATATATATATATATATATATATATATATATACACACACACAATGGAATCCTACGAGGCAATGAGAAAGAATGAAATCTGACCATGTGTAGCAACATGGATGGAACTGGAGGGTATTATGCTAAGTGAAATAAGTTAGTCAGAGAAAGACAGATACCATATGTTTCCACACATAGGTGGATTTTGAGAGACTTAGCAGAAAACCAAGGGGGAGGGGAAGAGGGGAAATTAAAAAAAGCCACAGAGAGGGAGCGAGACAAAATATAAGAGACTCTTAAATATTAAGAACAAACTGAGGGTTGAGGGGATATGGGAGGGGAGAGAGAGGGTGATGGGCACAGAGGAGGGCACTTGTTGGGATGAGCACTGGGTGTTGTATGGAAACCAATTTGACAATAAATTGATTTAAAAAAATTTTTGTGCAGAACCTATAGCTTATTTGTTCACTTATAGAAAAAGAAATGCTTTGTTAACTATTCTTCCTAGGAATAGTCTCGATTCAGTAATTAAAAAGTTTAGTCCTGACTAAAGTTTTGGCTTTGAACTTCTCCTTTCATCCATCTTGGGCCTGGAGGCCACTTTGGGGGTGGATGAATTTTCTGCCTTTTCTCTTTTACTGTGTGTGCTTGTGCTTCTCAGTCCCTCCCCAGTATCTGTTGACCCTAGTTAAGTCTTCTGATCCCTCCAGGTTTAAAGTCTGGTAGAGAGAAGAGATAGGGACAGGAAAAGTCTTAGCTGACTTAGATTTCATTTTTCATTGCTTCTTTTTGACTATTGTGGCTGTTTAGAGTTGGTTTCAGTATTTACCTCTTGTATGCTTTTGTTAACTATTCAGCAATACATCCATAAGAACTTTTTGACAACTGGTAAGGATTCTCTTGGCTACCTGCTGTGATTCCTCCTTTAGGACCTGGGCATTGACATCACTCAGCCTCTTTCTTTTGGGGTTCCAACACCACATCCGGCAGATTCTTGGGCTGGATCTCTCTTCAAATGACCCTACACCTATGCCTAAGTATTATACCTCAGCACAGGTTGCGCCCTGGGCCCTGGCTGACATGTGCCTTAGACCAGCCTTGGGCAGGAAAACAGCTATCTGCCGTTTGAACCTTCTTTATTGACCAACTAGAAGGCAGCTCCACTTACTGCGTTTCATTTTTAGAATTTTTAGATGTAACTCCGACACTAGGTGGCTGTGTTTATCAGAGTCCAGAAGGACACAGATTGAGCTCTTCTGGTAAGGTTCTTAAAAGCTCATTTCCCCAGACTTGAGCTAAGGAGGAGAACATCCTATCCCCACTCCACTGAGACAGAGAACTTCCATTACACTGATAATTGTCTCAAAATACAGTCTCTTCAACTTTAACACACTCAAGGTATGTGAGGTGCTAAGGACTGAAAAAAAAAAAGAAAAAGAAAAGAAGAGAAGAGAAGAGAAAGGAGAGGAGAGAAGAGAAGAGGAAAGGAAAGAAGGGAAGGGAAGGGAAAGAAAAAAGAAAAGAAAAGAAAAGGAGAGAAAAGGATCGAAAAGGTTTTGAAACCCTCTCTAAAAGTCCAGTGTTTTTGCCTTAGCTCTGGATTGTGGAACTGGTTAGCACCTACTGTCTGTAGGTCCCATAAAAACTACCAAAAGAAATCCCATTTATATATAATTTGCAAAGGATAACTTATAGTCTAACTAATATCCATGATCAAAGAACAAACACAGTTCAGCTAGAAGTAAGGAGACTGGATGTGAGAAATTGGAAATTGGGCACTGATGTATCTCGCTCCCTTTTATTCTGTCTGTATTGTCTCATATTTCTTCTTGTCTCTTTATGACTACTTCCTATTCCCATATTTAATTCTTAATTTATGCCTTTGATGCTTTCAGCTTGACTGTGGCATTGTCTTAACATCACTTCTAGTCAAACCTTTCCATTAAATTACTTTTCACCTTTCTCCAGGTCTTGCAGTTTGAATTGCTGAGAATGAGAATCTGATTGGTCAATGAAAATGCAATGGAATGGTTCCATAGTGTCATCTGTCCCCTGATTCAGTCACCTGTGTCTAGCTACTTCTGGAGAGATGAAGGCAATATGTCTATTTAAAAATGACTCCTGAAGGATGCCCTTTTTGTAAGGGCTGTAGATTTAGACAATCATCATAGACAGGAAACATACCCATACATATATCTTAAAACTTATCTACAAGTGTCATTTCCCAACTTTTCCTACTTTCGAAGTTTGGGCTTTACCACTCTATATAGTTTCTTCAGGCTGTGTCACAAATCTATTTCTTCATTTATGATATTTACTCTGACTATAAACTCTAGCTTCCTTTAGTCCTTTGACTAAGTCTGAGTCATTCTTTATGAGACTAAACATCATCTCTCTTAGAAATTCTGTTCCAAACCTTCATAAATGGCTCTTGTTCTGAGTTCTTAAAGTACCTTAAAGATGCTCCTTTATTTTATTTTTAATGTTTATTTATTTGGTTTGAGAGTGAGAGAGAGAGAGGAGAGCATGCACAAGACGGAGAGGGGCAGAGAGAGAGAGAGAATCCCAGGCAGGATCCATGTTCAGCATGGAGGAGCCCAGCTTGGGGTTCGATCCCACTATCATGTGATCATGCCTTGAGCTGAAATCAAGACTCGGCCGCTTAAACAACTGAGCATCCAAGCATCCCAATGCTCCTATCTTATCAATATCCAGTACTGCCATTATTTTGATTTTACATATTTAAGAAGTTGCTTTTCACAATAGACTGTGAACGTTTTCTTTGTTGTAGCTTCAAAGTCTAATAGATTGAATGAAGAGAACAAGAAATAGAGGCACTGTTTTTCCATCATGAATTCAGGAAAGGCATCTCTGGACGTGGATAAGTAAAGGAAAAACAAAACAAAACAAAACAAAGCACGGCAGGAGGTGAGCTACGAGCATCTTTGGATAAAAAGTATTCCAGGCCAGAAGAAAAGCTAGTACACACACCTTGAAGCAAGAACAGCAAGGAGGCCTGCATGGTCAGAGTGGGGATATGCCATACCTAGCAAAGCATCACGGGCTCTCGATAGCTCTTTTAGCAACTGCATCACAGCATGCTCTCAAAGAAAGCTCCCTTTAAGCTGGAGATGGCTGCACTCTGGTGCTCATTTAGAAGATGAACTTGCATTTTTCATATGCACTCATATTTCTTCTGGGCATTCTGAAAGTTCATATTTATCAATACATGCCTCTTTTGTTACGGAGTGAATTTTTTTTGTCATGAAGTACAATAATACAGTATATAAAATATTTTGCTTAATTATTTAGAGCTCCTTGACTTTTCACTAAAGCTACTTTCAAAAGAAGGTCCACACGGTAGCAGAATTACAAAGATCTGGGGAAAATCATGGGTTTTAGCAGTAAGTACTTTGATTCCTAAGTTAAAATTTTGGTTGAGTTTCTGGTTTTGTATTTTACTATTTACCAGTTTATTGTCTTACCTCATAAGCATTTTGAAGACAAGCATAAATATGAAAAAGGATTATGTTATATAACTATCATTCTACCACCAACCCACTCAATCCACTTCTGTAGGTCTCAAATAAAAGAATCAACACATCTCTGAGGTCCAATGGTCTTAGGAATTACAAGTAATTTATATAAATTTCCATATTTTGTGGGTTTTCTGAATGGTAATCTCAGAAAAGTTTGTGTAAGCGTATTTCTGGCAGGTCCATGGCCCTTTCATAATTTGCTATTGCCAAGTAATTTCACTGTCTATCTGTACATTTGTGTTTATGATCATAAAAGGGAAAAGAATACTTTTTCAGTGACCTCGGGCTAATGAGAAAAGGACAGGAGAGAATGTGCTTAATAAACAAACAATATATTTATGACAAGTTGAAGGTGCAATGATGTCAAGACAGAAAATAAGAACCATTTTTGTTAAGTAATTAAAATAGAAGAAGTGGTGACAGAATTATACCATCACATAGTGTTTGGGATATGATCTTACATGACAGCTGTATTACCTTCATGTAGCAGGCAGCAATTTATTTACAGGCAATGACTTCTTCAGGCATGCGAAATGAGTGATCTTATTTTTATTTTTTATTTCTAAATTAATTTGCTTTTAACGTATAAATTTGTTTGACTTTTAGAGTTGTACCATAATGAATTCATTTCAATTTTAGGTTTCTAGCATATAATGGATAAAATGGTTTGTATTAAAATTGGACAGCTCTGAGAATTAGTTATTTTTTAAAGTGGGTAAGGTTTTATTCAGGTCTGAGTAATGTACTCATGATGTGGGAAATGAAGTGATTTGTAATAAAAAAAGGGAAGGAGATATGAAGTTATTTTAGACATTCTGAACAAAAGTGACACTTTATGAAAATAAATTCAAAGTCTCCTATGTTATTATAGAAGTTAACACTGCAGAGTCACTTGAACGTCATTTCAAACAACACCAACAATGATGAGCAAATTAATCACTCCGAGACATCATATATTTGGGGCGAATGCTCATACTTTCAAATTAAAGCATTGTGGAAAGTGAACGAACTATACTCTGTTTCTTTTGTAGTCCATGCTTTTAATATTTGATTTACTCACTTAGAAAAAGTTAAGCATATTTAATAATTTCACTTTTTTTTACAGGTTCAAAATTGCATTTTGCTTCTTAGTAGTAAAGAAGAAAAATACAAAACTTTTTGATAGACTTCTATCAATGTAAGTATTCTTTAATGTTCCTATCTTTCAGACTCAAATTTGAACACAGATGAGGAAAAGGAGGGACCAAAAAAAGCGGGAGGAGTGTTAGAACAGAGCAGAAGTCTTTGTGATGCTGATAGTACTTCCCAGCTTCCCGTTTTCCTAAAGTTGAAGTATTTATGTGATGGTCTAACTTTCCCTATAATCTCTGGGAAACTTCAATCTCTTATGAGAAGAGCTGTAAGAGCCAATGAGTGGTGAGCCCAAACAGTGGCTACCATGCTGCTCTTAGTAAGGTAGTTCAGAGGATCTGTCCAGAAGCACAGCAACATTTATCTGCTCCGATCCAGAACTCTGGTAGTGAAAAGGAGCCAAAGCAATGTGTGAGGATGCATGTATCTGGGGAAGGAATGTCAAGTTAGTTTAGAAAGAATTCTCCAAGGTTAATTTGAATTTTCATGGTATGTTATACTTTCCAGTAATTGCTGATAGTGGAGTTATTGAATATGAGGCTATGTGTGGATGACAGTTGAAATCTCAGTAATGGAAAAACTATCCAGAAACTAACTAAAATTGGAGGGAGGGAGAGAGGGAGAGAGGGAGAGAGGAAAAGGGAGAGAGAGAGAGAAACAGAAAAAACTAGAAACAGTCAACTATATGATAAAAATATGGAATAAAAACACAAGGTAGGAAATATACACAAAAAAAATTGAGGGACATGAAAAAATATGAACTCACAGGCACAATCTAAGAGAAATAGAGTAAAATGGTTTAGATAACTAGGATGTGTGTGAATGCAAATCACTGGTTTTTTTTTTGACATAAGCTGCGATACCATCAAGAAATCAGAGCAAGCTTGTATTTACAACTGAAGCTTCTTTAAGTCAGCCATCAAATAGATCATTATTAAATAGATATTATGGTGTTAAATATTAAAGAATTTTTTAGATATTTAAGTAACTCACATTATCAAATCACTACTGAGCTCCAAAATTGCAGTCTAAGTTTTAGTGTTCATAACTAGAATTTTGATCCATCATTTATTTTCATGATCACTGTACCATTTACTGCCATTTAGAATTTATTTTTTGGCTCATGCACAGATTTTTAAATTTTAGTGCAATTTTCCATAAAAGGATTTAATCTATATACCCAGGCATACTTAGTAGACATTCCCAGCATTTAAGAATTTCTGTTTCAGCATATCTGCAAAAGCAAAACACAGATGGAGTATAAATCTCCCAAACCATTCCCTCCCGTCAAGTCAAAGCTTATGTAATGTCTTTGGCATTTCAAGGACAAGGCACAATAAAGCAAGCGATTCAGTAGGTAAATCTTGATTTATTTCCATTATCCATTTCCCCTTCTTTCCTGGAATGTATTCTTTATTTTATATTCCAATTTGAGTAATAATCACATTTTAATTCCTCATCTTCCACTAAACAGCCCTAGTGCCCTAACCTCAGTTGTACTGACTGGCTTTCACCCTGCATCGATTAAGCCTTCCCAGAGATAACAGTGTGTGAGGGCGCATGAATAATCTCCTTGCTTCTCAAGTCAATTCTTGTGCATCTCTGCAGTCTGGCAATAACACCCACAACTTGGGTAGCGAGGGGCTAGCTGTGAACTATGAAATAGCATATGTATGACCTTCTGTTGAAAAAATAAAAATAGAAAAATTAATATTAATATAATAAAATTTTTTTCCCAAGGAAAACAAAATGCTGAAACATTTTCCTCTTCTGCGCTGACTCTTCCTTGGTGACGGAGTACTATGCCTAACAATCCAACTGGTCAATTACTAGCAAATTTAGAACCTAAATCTAATAACAGTAAAGACATTATCATTGTTTAAAAAAAAAAAAAAAGACGCTTTGATCCTACCGACCAGGGCTGGCTGTAATTAAACCTTCATCTCTATAAATGCTTGGTCACATTTTAGCTCAGTCACCATCATTATAAATGAACCAGTCCCCACACTGGTCTTTTGCCTATATTTATTTTATTTTATTTTTTTAACTTTCCAGCCCTGCTACAGGTTTATCTTAGAGTTATCCTTCTAATTCACAAATCCAATCACATCATAGTGAGGCTCATAGATGACTTCCCATTACCTATAGAAGAAAGTGGTTACTTATTAGCCTGGCCAGAATTTTCCAATATTATTTCCCAATATACTCATCCTTCTACAAGCCTCCCACCCAATCTTGCACTTGCAGGCTTCACTCTGTGCTCTAGGGACATGTGATAATTTGCCATCCTCATTCTTATCCAGGTTCATGCTGTTCCTCTTACCTTAAGTGATCTATTTCCTATCTCAGTCAGCGAAAATGTGTAGTCACTTGACAAGGCCTAACGCAGATGAAGCCTCTTCTTAATTTCCCAAGGAAATCAATGAACTTTATTTCTTGAAATATTATACTGTGTGTATTAGGGTTATTTCTGTCTTTTTTCTATAGATTTTGAGATCCCGAGAGGGCAAAGACTGTATTGTATTCTCTTATGATTTCTCTCCCTTAATTTGGTTTATAAACAGATTGGTGTCCAGTTTTTCTCCTATCCATTAGCTTGTACCTCTACAGATTATTTTTTTATAAATAATAAGATGTATTATTTATTGCACATTGATGACATGATGGTTAACACAATTAAATAATGTCAGTGTCCATACCCAAAGTTACACAGCACTACTCATTCTTTAATCATAGGTTTTCCCTAGAAATGCTCACATTAAATTTAGAAACTATTGTTATGCTAATAATTGAATTATTATTTTTATTATTAGGAAGCCAGGCACTGTAGAAAGAGTACACGCTTTGCAACCAGAAAGGTCTCAGTTCAAATTTTATTTTGCCACATACTAGATACGACACCAAAGGAAAGTTACTTAACTTCTTTGAAGTCACATATTCAAATGAGAATTAAAATATTTACTTTTGGGACACCTGGGTGTCTCCATTAATTAAATGACAGCCTCTTGATTTCTGCTCAGGTCATGATCTCACAGTTTGTGAGTTCGAGCCCCACAATGGGTTCTGCACTGATAGTGCGAAGCCTGCTTGGGATTCTCTCTCTACCTCTCTCCCTGCCCCTTCCCTAATCTCTCTCTCAATAAAAAAAAAAAAAAAAACACTAAAAATATATTAAACAAATATTACCTTTCAAGGATGTTTTGAACAATCGGATAAATAAAATTGGGTTGGATGATAAAGAGTTTCCAATATTTTACTGACTTTATCTACAGACACTGAGTAGTTTTGCTGTGGAAAGCAGTATATATGGTTCTCTATGGGATAGAAGACTAGTCAATGGTCAGACTTAGCTAGACGATGTATTACGATACAGTTTTTATAATATCTCAATGCTTATGATGTGATGATGATACCTAGGACATGTATCGCTCTGCCCATCCTTTCTCATCCTGTCTAGTTATAATCAAGCATATACTTTAACTTGGCTTAGATATGCATGAGAAATACGAATACCTGACCCAGTCACAACTTGAGCACATGGAAGTAACCAATTGAGCAGTTAACTGGATAGGTATGAGAACTAGCGGTTGCAGCATTAAATTAAGTCATTATTAACTGAGCCTCTACTGTGAGCTGGTATTTTGGGTCGAGGAATAAAAAGATAAGGGAGATGCAGTCCCTGTCTTTAAAATGTTTACAGTTAGCTGTTGCAGTGTGCTTAGACGGTGTATGCTTGAAAAGAGATTTAAGAGAAAGACCATCAGAATGCAGGGAGAAGGGGGAAGATTTGTTTTTGTGTGTGTGCGTATGTTTTTTTGTTTTTTGTTTTTTCACCGTTGGGATCGACATACCATTTTAGTCTTTGGGAAAGCTATGTTTTTTTTTCTGTATATGTCTTAATATTGTGGACTTTTAAATATAATTCAAATCATTCATTTTAATGGGATTCTGAACAGTTTATCTACATGGCATAACAAAGAATCATTGCTAATTTCTTCTTCCCACAATACCTCTGCCTCTTCAGTGCTTAGTTTTCTCTCCTTTCTGTCTTTCTCTGTTTTAATAATAATATGTACTATATATGCAATTAGTATACTGTATATTCGTATATATGAATATATTGTACACATAGTATATATCTACATATATGTGTGTATATATATACATGTATATATATGAACTGCCAGGCTGCATTCCAAATCAGGGAAGATGGTAGATCTTAAGTAATATGTTGGCTTCTGAAAAGTACTCCAAACCCAATAAGTAAAGGAGGATAATATTTAACCACTGCGTTGTGACTGGTGGTTTGCAAGGTGCTTTGGGTGTTTAGGGAATTAGAAAAGTGTATGAGGTGCTGAAAAGCAATTCCACATAAATAACAGTATTCTCTAATGACATGGTTTTTAATGTTTAATGTTTAACCCTAAACAGCATTATTTCTTGATAACGTAGTTTAAAAGATGTTCAAGATCAATTGTTATTTTACTTGCAGAAATTGCCTATACACATGGAACCAACAAATCCAGTTTTCTATAAGATTATAAAGATTTATTCTACAGAGATCAATGAGGCTGTATTTCTATAAACCATCTGGAAAAAACACCCAGGAAAATAACTTTAACATTCACATCTTCAGTTATTTTTACCTACGTTTTTCCTTCCCTTACTTTTTACTGAGTATAAAATGCACTGAAGAGAAAATTGGTTATTTTCAAACTGTGTCTCAAATCATTATTTGCATACCTCTACCTGAGAGGCAGACCTACAATAGTTACATGCTATGAAAATATTCTATTTTAAATCTGACAGAGCACATCTATAGTCAAATATTCAATTATAAATACAGATACACTGAAGAAAAACATTTTTCAAGAAGCTTGTCTATATTCCTCTCTTTGCTATTTAAGTTCAAATTCCAGCCACTCAAACTGCAAATGAGTTTCATATGAACACGATGTTAACAGTGAGCTCTACGGAGTTTTCCTATATTTTAGGGAGGCACAACCCTACAAGTCTTATGGAGGTGTCTTTTTGTTTTGATGACAACATACTTTATCTTTTATTTACAAATATGTCTCTTTCTCCTACAGTGATACAATAAGTCTAGTATTTTCAGAACTCACTTCCCTTTAATAAATATTTCTCTTCAGATTTCCCCTTAAACAGAAATTCTCTCAATACAGAGTTTAGAAACAAAAGAAGTTTTGCACAGTGAGGGGACTTGTTACTTTGAAATCTGTCTGTAATACATTATTACTCAATTTTCAATCCTAATTATTTTTCAAAAGAGACATAGCTTCTCCTAGAGCTTGAGAAAATATGGTGCATTAATATTGTGTCATAAGTAAGAGAATCCAAAAGTGAAATAAATATCAGTAGAAAGTATGAATGGCTGAGATAAGTTGAGGACAGGGGAGAAAATCCCCAGCCAAACTCTCAGCATGAGTATCCAGCCAAATAAGCAAATGTTTCAAAGCTTTTGACTTTTCTTAGTTGAATACCTATTTTATCGGGGGCACTTTATATTTCAGTGTTTCTCTCTTTACAATAGCAAGTTAGAACAGAACACAAATGTTGGATCATGAACGTGAATTTTGATTCTATAAGGGCTTCCACTGTTGAGGGGAAATGTTTCTTAAAAAATGGTAAAATCTCTTCAAGAAGATCTCTGTTTCTTTTGGTGCTGGACTATGTCTACAAGTAAAAATCTTCAAGCTCCTAAATGAAAACCAACATGCATTTATTCCTCTCCCATTTGGGATGTAGGTGATGGGACTGTTACTACTCCCCTGAACTTCTGTTTAACTCTCTGAGTATGTACAGGAGGGATACTTTTTAGAATGGTTTTAAGCATCCTAAGCTTAGCGTATTCCAACAACACGACATAAAGCAAAAGCAAAAAGATGATGCCAGCACAGGCAAAAAAGAAAAAACAAGGAAGGATTAATACACACGATAAGACACCCTTAATCATGCTTTCTGCCTGGATTTGGACATAAAATGGAGAGGGAGTGATAAACATGAAATTTTGAATGCACCTTATTTGCTTTCAGGTGACTAAAGGGATTCGGCTGCACGCCTGGTTTCCTATTCCCCTTCGGTTTGTAAAAGATCTATTACCACGGTAAGAAAACACACTTTGCAACTTTGGTTTGGGTAAATGCTCCTTACCAAAAATTCAGTATATAGTGAAATAATTGCCTTCCCTTACTATTTCCAAATGCTGAACAAATCTGAGGTATCATTACAATTTGAAAGAAAGCTCTCTCTCATTTTAAACTACAGATGGAGACATGTCACTCTAATAGCAAATGGTTTGCTTCTGAAAAAGCGTGGCTGTGTGTACGACTGTGTGTGTCTGTGTCTGTATATATACAACATAACACATCACAGCGTGCAACGCACAGGAAACATTCGTTAAGGCTCTAAATTGGGTAATATTATGAAGAGTTAATTCCCATTGGCTAGAGGCTATAGAATATCCCGGCCAAACTGGAAGCTTGAGCCTAACAGTTTAGTTTATTTTTTTAATCTCCAAATTAGTTGAAGTAGCAGACACACAAGCATATATTAGACCTTGAACAAGGATAATAGACAAATGTAAGCGTGTAGAAGCTAAAGATGGAGAGGAAGTTTAGGGTTTATGCTTTTAGTTGCTTAAAACCAAACAATGTACATTTCAAAGTTCCAAAGGCATATTTGCACAGACATTCTAATTATTAGTTCACTTTATCTCTGCTGGCTCAACGAGGCTCTCAGCTTTTTAATCACTTCTCTACTGGCACAGCTAATGTGCCTACAAGTTGTCTAGAATTTTAATATTGCTAAATTTAGTGACACAAGTTGTGATTAAATTGTGAAAACTTGTTTAATGCAAACCCTGATTGAAAAGAATACATGCTTATTTAAGGAAAATGTACAACTTTGCAAAATTTATATAGCGCTATATATAGTCCCACATTTAACAGCTTTACCAACCTGCAAAAAAGTTGGTTCTTGTAGAAAACTGCCAGGCTATGTAGTCTGAAATCTGGAGTCGTAATACCAGAGAGCTGTCAGTCAGCCATCCATCCATCTAATTGGCTTCTTACCATCTTTCCATCATGTTTTTTTTATAACTGGTCGCCTCTGGCTAAAATGCAAATCATGAGGAAGAGCCGTCTAGAAAAAGCTGCTGCTTTCTTAATTATCTGTCAGAGTATGGACCAGTGGACCCAGGGCCGCACTGTAGAGTTATGCTAAGCAGCAAGGCATCATGGGAATTGGAGTGACAGCTCATTTTCCTCCTGTGTTTTCTGTGTTCGAATGACAATGCAGAAATATGGGTTTTCCCACACTTTCTCTGAACACCTGGGCTATTGCTCAGGGGAGCACAAAGCCAAAACTGTCACATTTCCAGACATGGTCTTATTGCTGTCACTATGACAGGATTGTTGACAAATGCCAGCAGTCATCTCGGCATCTTGGGAAATGTCTGCCATGATTGTGTCAACAGCCTGACAGAAATTGTTAATGTTTAAACTTCTTCCACTGACAGAATCCTGTCTTGCTGACAATATTTGTCATATGAAACTCAATCTTTGTCAAACTTGCTTAAAAATTAACACTTTCTCAATTTCTTTTTTTCTAGTTTACTGCCTAGCAGTGCAAAATTTTAGCAATAAGATTTCAACAAGGTAATGTAACAGTAATTTAGGTCCACATTCCGTCCAAATTCTCCAACCCATTACTAACTTATGACCACCTTGTCCTTTTGACCTTTGCTACCAGAGTAATTAGGCTATTATATACATATGAGGGTGTGGGGAGGTGGGGGTGGGTGTGTGGGTTTATATATGTGCGTGTATACCTTGGGAATCAAACTTGCAAATTATGCAGGAGGTACCAGCTACTATTTCTCAGTACAAAATGTGGAAAATCAATTAAACCTTACAGATTTTTAACATATGAATATCAGTTGCACATTCGTGGATATGCATTAACTAATTTCTTCTTAACTTTAAATTTTAAAAATGTTATTTTATTATTTTAAATGTTGATTTAAAGTAAACTAATCCGACAGGTTAAACAATATCTTTTGCAGTAACTCAGCAAGAAGTTGTTTCTGTTTTTTAGGGGTTTTTTTTGGGGGGGGGACATGTGATTTTGTCAAATTTAGATGATAAGAATAATCTGAATCTCCTAATCCTAATAAATTTTGGGGAAATATCTATGTGTAAAAGATATTAGCTTCTAAAAGGACATCTTTTTTGAAATCCACAGGTGGCTGATTTTTAAAAATATTTTTGATGAGACGCAATGCTCAGGTAAATAGAAGGCAGTTAAATTATATGTGGCTGTACTAGAAATACCCAGTCATCCCCAGGATGCTACATTACTTAGACATGGTGCAGAAAAGAGCAATTGGTGAGCTGAATATAGTGTCCATCTGTCCCTGACGGAGCAATCCTTGTCAAACTAAGAGTGACGACTTGTTAATAATGACATAACTATTATTAGTTGTATTATTATTAGATGGTGTGTCATAACACAGAAATATGGTACACCCTTACACCAGTAGAGACATATTAAAATAATTTATTACTAGAATAGCAATCTACTAGAAAAATAGAATGTGTCTAGAAGCACTATTTACCTGAATTACTGCCAAATATGATTTCTAGTTACTCTGTAGACAAAGAATGGACCAGGTCCTATGTCATTGGCTGACATAAGTGGACTTCTTAAGTTGCTTTTTAGTTTCAATAGTCTTTTGTTCACAGACCTTTCTATACATATCTTCAGTGAATAAACTTTATTGATAGAGAAGTTTTAGGTTCATAACAAAATTGATCAGAGAGTATAGCGTGTTCCTATGGACAGTTTGTCTGCATTTGTTATAATTATATTATAATATAATTGTATAATTATATAATTGCATAATACATTTGTTACAACTATAATATAATATAATATACAATTATAATTATATATAATTACACATAAGATATTATATATGTTATATTATATTATTATTTTTCTATATATTTTTAATTAAAAAAAATAAGTATCCCCAATTGTATATTGTGATATCTCAGACCAGGAATTAGCAAACTTGTGATGTGATAAAACAAATAGTAAATATTTTAAGCTTTTGTCTAGATCAAAACTATTCAAACCTGTTTTTGCAAATGTGGCAAGTGATACCTTTAAAATATGGGCATGGCACTGTTCCAATAAAACCTTATGTATAAAAGCAAGTAGTTGGCTGGATTTGACCTATCAGCTCTGGATTGCTGACCATTGACTCAGTAATTAAATAGACACTGATGAAATTTCAGTTCTACTGTACACTAGGGGTGTAATGCTGAACAAATTTTTACTGTATCACTTTATTATCTCTATTATTCCTCAAAGTAACTCTTCAAAAATTTATCAGTATCCTGGGTTGGTAGCTCCTAGAGGTTGATCCATGCCTCCAGAGTTTTCAGGTAATGAGAAACTGATCTGGAATGAGTGAGTTTGTTGAATTCCTGGCTCTTTGCTTCTCCGTATTATGATATGTTGTCTGTAATTCTCAGTTACTTCTGAAAAAAATTCTAAGTCAAGCTTGGAGACTTAGGGTTCAATGAGAGAGAAAAAAGATATGGGTGGGGTGGAGGGATCAATGATTTAGAGCAAAATGTGCTTCTTTACTATGGGGATTGCCTCCCATGTTGACAACACAGGGTTCTCTGCCTTCACTTCCACCTACATTGATCACCTTTCCAACTGGCCTGGGAAATCAGGGACATGGTGCAAAAAGGGAGGAGGAAATATGCCTCCTAAATAACTGGTAAATTTGTAATAGTGGTCGGTTCTCTCAAAAACTCAACAACAGCATCTATTTTAATTAATTTTATATGTCAGTGTCACTAGACGACCAGGTGTCCAGATAATCTGCTTATACATTATTTCTCGGTGTGTCTGTGAGAGTGTCTCTGGATGAGATTAACATTCAAATCAGTACACTGAGTAAAGCAAGTTGTGCTCACCAATATGAGTGGGCATCATCTAATCTCTTAAGGGCCCAAATAGGACAGAAAGGAGGAAGGGAGAATCTGCTTTCTTTCTGACTGATTGTGTTTGAGCTGGGACATAGGACTTCTCCTGCACTTGGACTAGAACTCACAACATCAGCTTCCCTGGTTCTCAGGCCTTTGAATGTGGATTGGAACTATGCCACAAGCTCTCCTTGGTCTCAAGCTCACAGGACATCGTGGTCCCTCTCAGCATCCATAATCATGTGAGCCAATTCCTTATAGGAAATCTCTTTATATATATAAGTATATATAAAATTTCCTATTGGTTATGTTTCTCTGGAGAAACCTAACATAACTTCTATTCTTAGTAAATTATGACTAAAGATTCCTTCAGGCTGGGCCAAGTGGACTGACTTAATCTCAGGGGACTATACACCCAGCGTCCTTCTCAGGCTCAGTTAGAAAGTGCAGATCATTTCCTTTTGAGCACAGACTCAGCCAGACTCTGCAAGAGGTGTTGTATCAAGAACCTACAGCAAAGGGATATATATGCAGAAGTGGAGGGGGCTTCCCCAGATAACACCCTGGTATTTTACCTTGTTCCTTTTTGACAATTCAATATAATGAAAAACAATTCAAATCCATAAATGTGATCAGAAGTTCTGCTTTGTTTTAGGTTAAGTGGCATTGAGGATTCAAAGAAACACAAACCCTTATCTCTGACTACTTAGAGTCCATGAAAACACTTTTGAAACAACCTAGGAATAATATGATATTTAAAGATCAAGTAAGGAAATGTTTTGTTTAGCATTAGATAGGCATGTTTTTAGTATTTATGAAATACCATGAATTATCTAGATACAGTTATAAGCTAGGTGATGTGGAGAGAAATAATTCTTTCGATCTCTTTCTCGCCAACTCAAACTTCCCTGGAGCCAAGGCCTTTTAACAGACTTGGGGTTGTTGTTGTTGTTGTTGTTGTTTTTTCCCCCACAAGTGGGGAATGGGGAGAGAGAGAGAGAGAGAGAGAGAGAGAGAGAGAGAGAGAGAGAGAGAATATCCTAAGCGATCTCTATGCTGTCAGCACAGAGCCTGATGTGGGCTGGATCCTGTGAATGATAAGATCATGACCTGAGCTGAAATCAAGTAGATACTTAACCAGCTGAGGCACCCAGGTGCCCGGAGTTTTGAAGTTTTAAAGACATCTCATTAGCACCTGGGAGGAGTTACCAGTTGAATCGTATCCTCCGGAAAAGATATATTCAAATCCTAATCCCTAGGACCTCAGAATGTGACCTATTTGGATGTAGTGTCATTGCCGTTACAATTAGTTAAGATGGGGTCATCTTGGAGTAAAGTGGACCCTTAATCCAAGGACTGGTGTCCTTACAAGGAAAGACACAGGGGAATCAACCACTTAGCAATGGAAGCAGAGAAGGGAAGCAATGCCTCTGAAAACCAAGGAGTTCCAAGGATTGCTGACAAAAAACAGAAGCTACAGGAGGCAAGGAAAAATTCTTCCCTATGCACTTCAGAGGAAGCACAATCCCACTAACACCTTGGCTTAGCCTTTTAGCTTCAAGAACTGTACAGCAATAATCTACAAGCTACATTTTTTTAGTACTTTGTTATGACAGCCCTAGGAAACTAATACAGAGGCTGTAAAGTATAGGCATAATTGGCCTAATTTTAAAGCCCCATAAATCTGGATTAAAATCTCAACTCCATCATGTACTGTCATAAGGTTTATTTCCTCATCTGTGTAATCATAATTCCTCCCAATGAGAACCAGTCTCATACTTCACATAGGAGGATACTACCCACACATAGCCAATGCTATACTTTTACCATATGTCCTAGAGTCTTGACAAGCCTAGGTTGGCAGCCAAGGCTACTGTGAGAATTTACCGAATCCAGCATCCTTCAGTGTGTGCCCATGAGTATCCAAAAAGTCACGGTGGCCAAAGTGAAGGTGACAAGTACTTTTTAACGTGCCCATAATTTCCCAAGATAATGAGATGTGAAGTTTTTCTGTCTAGAAACCCTTCCTTTTAAGACTCGAAGTTTGCAGTCACTTATATTATGACTAAATTGTTTTTCAAATGCAAATCAAGGACATACTGTGAGCCATAAGTGAGCCTAGGGAGACCGTGGGACTGATACCTAAATCAGGACTAGAAGGTACTTTTGGAGTGGATGGCACTGCATAAGTGAACTTGTGAGCTGGTCGTCAGTGGATCACCCAGACACTCAGGAAAAACATGCATTATCCGTATAGCCGTAAATGCTGAAACACTGAAAGAGCCCACTTTGTACAGGCTAGGAAGGCTTTTATTCCAAGGAGATCAATGAGGTCATGTTTCCATAGACTAGTTTTGGAAAAGGGAGAATAATTTTCACGTTCACATCTTCTTTGGTCAATGCGTTTTATCTCTCTTCCACTTTTCAGTTGCTGTATGATGCATTAACTAGCAAATCACTTGTTTTCAAAATGTGCCTTAATAGTCATTATTTTAATATGTCTACCTGAAGCATGGGCCTCTATTAGGTCTGTAGGGAGAATGAAAAAAATACCTTTTTCATAACAGCTTCTGAAAGGAAGACATTCTGTAAACAGAGAATACTCTTTCCTGTAGGCAAAGCCAAATCATGAGGCAAATGGCAGAAATGAGGCCAGGACCGTTCTATGCGAAGTAGACCCCGATCCTTCTCCCAAACTTCATAGAAAAGTCACTTGAATCTATAAAGTAATCTGACATTAGTGCAAAGCAAAGAGGAGAAAAAATCTGCTCCCTCTGTGAGAACAAAAAGAAGACAGAAAACAAAACTATGTGTAAAGGCTCTGCAGAAGCCAAAATTGGATTTAGGTTCCACCTAAGTAATGGGCACTGATAGATGCTTTTACGGGCTGTAATTATTTTATAATTAAAAGTACTGCTGAATGCAAGATAACTGTGATGCAGCATTTGGAATAAAGAATGGAAGGACTGAGTTAATAAGGCGACAAGTGAAGGTTAATAAATTATTATTCCAGTTTTTAGATAATTGGCATCATTTGGGAGTAGGAAAAAAAAGAATGAACCTGGAGAGAGGTGAACCAGTGTAGCAGAACACTTTAACAAATGATCCATTTAATACCAATTATCATGCTATTTTGCCATTTCTCCTAGGTTTTGTTAAATATCTTGATATCCTTTGGGAAAATGTGTCATAAAATGACAAAATGAGATTAATTATAATAAATTCCAAACAAAACACTTTTGAAGCCAAGTCTTGCATACTGGGGCTTATTTTAAATAAAATTAGCAATTTGTGGTGTATGGTTAGACAGACTTTGGCAAAGCGTCACATTTCTGCAGAAGTCCTAGTTCTCTTTTGCTCTTGTGATGTACACTTGACTGAGAATTTAGATGTTTACTTATTTTTAGTATGCAACCTTCCTTATTCCATAAAGGATTTGATTTGACTTTTTAGAATGCTCCTTGTAGGTAATCCCTTTAACCAAGGATAGTGATAACATGAACTGTGCTTCTAATATTTTGCTAATAGCTACCTCTATATTTAAATGCATTATGAAAATTCTAGGTCTTGAGTTATCTTCCTCCCCACCCCAAACAGGAGATTTAAACAGTTTAAAATACAGGGCATCATTGTTGCATCTTTCCTTATTATTCCTTTTACTTTCAACTAAATTAAGCTAAGTTTTCCAGTGAATTGGACCTTAACTTTCTGTCCGCAGAGAAGGCCAACTAAAAAATTTGTGGCATGTTTTTATTTGCATACACAAGGCTATGGGGATGAAGCATAGGCCAACAATCTTTCTCTACTTGGTTTCAAGTAAGAGTGAAGTAAGCAAATCGACATCATTGTGTTGGCATGACATTGGAAGTTATGAGCATTTGGCTTAGCCCTCGAACACAACTCCTGCTTGTAAGACTTGGAGGAGATGTTTTTGAAGAGATGTCAGAAAAGGAACCCAGAAATCCCAGCAACTAATGAGGTTGTAAAAATGTATTGCATTCAATCCCTGTACCTGCTCTATTCTGAAGTCTTATAGAATGGAGGTATCTGCTGAAATTAAGGAGGGAGTTAATATTCCCAGGGAACTGCCTTGGGGCTCTGGACTTCGTGGAAAAAGAGAGCCCTTGTCAATCCCTGAAGACTACTGATCCACCCAACTCATTGTATAAATATCCGAGAGAAGCCTCTTCATTAGAATGTAAGTTATGCTAATTTTTACTTCATTAGATGAGCTCAACTTCCCCAAGGTCCTGAGTGACTCCGTTCTCAGGAAAGTGTATTGTCAGAAGGTGGGAAGGGCTGGAACCCTGCAGAATCTGACATATAATAGATATTCAACAAGTATATATTGGATTTATGGAGAAAATGAAAGACCCAAAAAGGAAATCTTCAAAGTCCCTTATAATGGATTGCTAGACAAGCTTTCCTGTTCCATACAGATGTCTTCTGTTTTAATGTTCACCAGGCAGCTTTGGTGTCGTTGGCATTGATTTGTTGAAACTGATTTCCTCACTCAGCTAGGATTAGGAATTCTTTAAGAACACACATTATTGTATATATTTCTGTGATCCCCCAGATTTGTAACAGTGCTCCTATATAGCAATATATGAATAAAATGTAGAGGGCGAGAATGGCTATGGTCTGACTGTTTGTGTCTATCAAAATTAATACGTTGAAATCCTAATGCCCAATGAAGTGGGGACTTTGGGAGAAGCTTCGGTCATGAGGATGCAGGCCTCATGAATGAGATTCATGTTCTTATAAAAGAGACCCCAGGGGGTTCCTAGGATACAATGGGAAATTTATGAATTTAAAGAGAGTCCTCTTCACCTGACCATTCTGGCCATGTCCTGATCTTGCACATCTTGCCTCCAAAACAGAGAAATACATTTCTGTTGTTTATAAGCTACCCAGTCTATGGTACTTTGTCAGAGCAGCCTGAATGAACTAAGACAATGATCACAAGTGCTAATGTTTGAGTGCTCTCTCTTTGCCAGGATGATGGTGATAAGGATGGTAATGACAAGGATGACAGAGGCTGGGACAGATTGCCTAAATAACTGTGATAATTCATTATATACCATTGATATACTAGCCATTCAAGCTGTGAGAAGCATGATCTCTAAGAAGAGAATAATTTGGATGAAAAATGGATGTCCACCACCCCATCTAGTACAGTGTCAGTTAACAACTAACTAAATGATCATGGAATTTTTTTTCCATTTTTAGGAAAAGAAGGTAAATTCAGAAAACCTCACTATTTTCCTCAAACATTCAGAATCCCTCCCTTTCAAGCTCTCTATATTGCCATGTCTCAACAACTTCCCAGTGGTAGTAGAGAACCATGTATTTCATCACTGTAGATCTCTCACTATCTAGAAATGTTATAAAGAAAACATGGTTGACTTAAGAGTTCCAAGAAGAAATGAAAACGAATAAAAAGAACAAAGAGAAAAACCAATTAAAACGATGCATATAGGTAGCCAAGGGTAATGTCCCTTTAAAAGAATGCTTTTCAATTAAGTTTATCAAAACTAGCTTCTCCACTCTGACATAAAGGTATAACACATGTCAGTCTGGCCACTCTATTACAGGAGTGAGTTTCAATTGTGCAGCAGATGGTAATCCAAATTGACTGGGGGCTTTTGAAGATATATGTTATGATTAACCAGACATGGGCCACACAACTCAGAAATTAAGGAATGTCAGGGGCTCTGGAAGAGGAATCTGATGGGGAATCTGGAGTGTTAAGATCAGGTGGCAACATAAACCAGTTCCAGAACAGCATGGACTGTGATGGGACGTGTGGTGGGGGTGAGAGAAGTTGTCATCAAAGCCATGTATGAATGGCACTTCCTGACTTCTCACGTTAACCCTGTGACATATTAACATAAATCTAAAATATTATAACATCTGAGTGTGTACTTGTGACAGCTCCCAAGCATTCACATACAGGAAGGGCATTTGCAGCTTCTGGGTGTGTGTGCCTGTGCAGTGGGAAGGAGGATGCATGAACTGCACCCACACTCCATCTGGCTACCGAAACGTCCTCATGGTGATCGGGATGTGAATTAATGACAGGCATCAATCACTCAGCTCTTGCAGGGCTTTGACAACAATGGGCTGTTGGTAGTTTTTTATATAATTGTTATTCCTACAATGAATGTCCTGCAGTGTTTAGAAGAATAAACAGGATAAGTAAGACATCAGGAAATGAAAAATTTTGGCAATATGCTCCCATGCTATTATTTGAAGTGTCAGAACTTTCTCAGTTCTAATCCCTCCATTAGTTCATTCATTTCTTTTCTCCCAGTTAGATTGCTGTGAAAAGGTGGCTAGGGTCCAACCTCAGGCCTTATGCATCAACATTAGAATAATAATTGCTGATGTTGGTTGGAGATGTACTAAGGGTCACTCCTGTAAGTGCTTTGCGGCTGCTAATTCAGTTGATCCTCACACTAATTCTATAAATTTAAGCACCAATTTATTTATTCCCATTTTACAGATAAGGAAACCAAGGCACAAAGAGGCCTGTGACTGGGTAGCTGCTGGATTCACCTGGATTTAATTTCATTTAACTGCAGAGCTGGATTTAACCAGGTCAGAATGTGTCCTAGACTGAAGTCTTTTGATTGCTCTGTTTTCTTGCAACTCCTTCACTATACTTTATCGGCCTGCACTTGCACTGCAGAATCCCTGAAATCAATATTCTTTAGTGTTGGGCCAGGATTTATTGAACTCACAAATGGGTAATGAGGACATTTGCAGAATCGTGTTTGCGAATAAAGGGAGAAAGAACACAGGGGTATAAAGGTACATGCTGAACTAGGCCAGCTCCCAAATCTTCCCCCACTACTGTGAAGGTGTCAACAAATCATTTCTCTTGTCTAGACTCCAGTTATTTTTCAACTATAAAGTAAAGGAGTTGCCTAGATCATTTCTGTGGTCACTGATAACTCTACTATTCATATAAACATAGTATTTTAAAGCAGTGTTCATTATAATATTCTTAATCATGATCAGGCCTTGGCTATGATGGGATTTCCTCAGAGATGCCATCTGAAACACTTTATGTAAAGGTATCATCCCCTTCCTTTCAATTTGTACACCAGAACTCTCTTGTTTTCATCATACCGGTCTTTGCTGATGGCAAAGATAGGTGTTTATTTCTTTGTTTTATCATTTCACCCAGTAGACTGCATGGCCCAAGAGGAGGAAAACTTGGACTGAGTTTTTACCATTTTAGACAATATCATATACAGAACTTTCCATATGCTTGACATGAACAAATTGTTTACCTCATTTATTTAGTTATGCCATGGAAGGAATTGAGCTATCTTACTGTTTTTTTTTTAATTTTTTAATTTTTATTTTTTAAAGTTTATTTATTTATTTATAGAGACAGAGAGCAAGAGAGCAGAGAGGGGCAGAGAGGGAGGAAGAGAGAAAATCCTAAGCAGTCTCCACTCTGACAGTGGAGAACCCAATGTGGGGCTTGATCCCAGGAACTGTGAAATCATGACTTGAGCCAAAATCCAGTCAGACACTTAACCAAATGAACTACCCAGGAACCCCTACTGTTTTTCGCTTTTTTTTTTTAAGATGATAACATTACCAGCCTATTGTTAGTGAAAACTATCACTTATAAAGAATTGTGATACTCGTTAGTTTCATAATAGTTATAGCAAAAATTAAGCTATTCTTTAAACCTCAAAATTTTCTGCTGTTATAAATATTTTTTGAAATATGTGTAAATAGCTTCATATACAAATTTTTCTTCTCTCTTTTTTTTTTTTTCACTCTGATACCATTTTGGACTTCAATGATTTTACTGTTCTCTGTGTGGTATATTGCAAAAAAAAAAATTGCCTTCACAATACTTTGAAGCTCTTCTAAAAGACAAAATCTATTTCTTCACTTCATGAATCTAAGGAGGCTTTGATATTTGTTTTAATCAACAGAAATTAGCAATAGTGAGATTGTGCCAGTTCTAAACCCAAATCATAAGAGGCTTTGCGACTTTCTTTATCGGGTTGAAAGAAACGCCACCATTGAGTAACTATGCAAGCCTACTGGACGATGAAAGACATGAGGCCCAGTCTTGCTTGTTGACCTAGCTCATGGCCAGCCAACCACCACATATATGAGCGAGGCCTTCTGGGACTAGCCAGCCCTAAAAAATGGCCAGCTGTCTCTAGACACAAGAACGAACTCAGTCAAGATCAGATAAATTTGTCCAGACCTGTAGGACTGCCCAGCAGAATTGTGAGCTAAATGAGGGGTGGTTATTTTAAGTCACTGTATTTTGGAGTGGTTTGTTATGCAGCAAAAACTGACAGAGAAATTCTAGTACAGTGCTATTCTGAAAGCTTGCTATCATATTCTGGTCATTTATCACAATCGAAAAGGGGCAAAACCTTATACTATTTTTAATTTTTGAAACTATGTTCTGTAGATTTTCTTTTTGTTGTCAGTATCAGAGTTGATGTGAGGTTAATGAGCTTTCTCCAGAACCCATATCTTTCCCACACTTTTAAATTACATTTTTATTATGTAACATAATCCATCTTTTTATAATTATATATCTTATAAAATAAAAAATATCTTTTAAGAATTTTTGAAAAAATCCTCTATAATTAAGTTTGATTTTTAAATGGATTGGTTTTGTGGCATCCTTTTTGTATGATTGCAATTGTTTGCTTGTATTTGCTTTCTTCTAGGTTTTCGTTTTATCTAATATACTTGAGGGAACATGAAAAATGACATCTAGGTAACTGAATTATTACCTTAATTGGCATCAGATTCTCTGCACCCATATTTCATCAGACTGTCTCAGTTTATATCATTCACTTCAGCCTTCCGTGGATAAAAGTACAGCACAATCTTAATGTTGTCCACCATTTGGACAAAAAGCCTTAGTGTTTTTTGGGTTAGGGTTTTCTTCTAACTTACAAAGAATACTTTGCAAAACATTAACTTTAAGACACTAGGAGATACAAGAGAGAGATGAACAGAACTAGAGAAACAATAACCAAAATAAATGAAAATGAATGAATAAATGAAGGAATGAATGAATGAATGAATAGTTCTTCAAAGATAGTTTGTATTAATTCTGATGTCTTCTCCAGTGCCTGACACTTCTTCTACAGTGGGCATTCAGTCCACATTATAGCCTGACTCATGTGCCAAGATGTACCAGTAATGCAATCTGCATTACATAACATTTTAAATGCAGGTCTCAGCAGGCTCCTAGCTTTTCAGATTCTCTGACAGATACTTAGGTTGACATTAGAGTGCCTGATAAACCCAAGAAAGTGACAGGAGCTCTATTAATATCTGGATACAGAATTCATAAGGGAACACAGTAGGTCAGGAAGAGATTCCTAAAGGAAGAAATTTTGTCCAAGAATAGACTCAATCAGTTTGATTTGGTCAGAACTGAAGAAAGAGTTTGAAAGAAGAAGTGAAAGGGTTGGATAGGAAGGACTAGCACAGACATTTTTGAGAAGCTGACTGAAGAAGGAATAAATGAAAATAGAGATTTTATTTGTGAGTCTTAAGAGAAGAATGCCATTAAAGCAGTAGAGGGAGGGGAGATGGGCGAAACCCAGAGAAAATGAGATAGTGGGTGAACAGCAGCATAACGAGAAGTGAATAATTGTTGGCTGAATCTGATTTGGCCAGAACTGTGTTTAGAACCTGAATGTTTTTCACTTCCTGCTAATGATATACAATATTTATTTATTTCTCCTCTCAATTTGCACGTGTTTGTTTGCAATCATCATAGTGGATAATTCCTTTATATCATAAGGCTGTCATGGCATAAGGTAATAAATATAATTGAATATGGAAAATATAAACTGCTAAAGGAATTTTGCAATGATCATGGCAAAAATAAGGGTGTATATGGGGACTCTGACCCTAAAAATTCAAGAACCAGGGCAGATAGTGTCCACATAAATGAGGGGGAAAGGAACAAACAATGCAGTGAGACACCCCCACAGCGACAGCTCGGTCCAAGTGATCCATTGCCACATTCCAGAGCAGTCTTCTAAGCTCTCAGTGAAGAAGGCCCTGCCAGCCTGATGGGTGATGTGTTCGTTTACTGAATGTTACATTTTTATGTTGCTGGATTCTGAGGTCTTCTCTCAAACCGTCCATCACAAACAGACACTAGAGAGATGGATGCTTTTTAAAACAGAATTAAAATCTGTTTATTGCTCTAGGCATCTTTTACTTTGTTGTTTTCCCTCTCTCATTTTGGTGGTTCATATTTACCGGTTTCTCAGTCAAGTCTGTGACTAAAAATAATGATGAACCTGGAAAAAGAAAAAGCTATCCTGCTATGCCTGCAGTTCATGTTTTTGATGCTATACTTGATGACAACTTTTTATTCTAAACCCCTGGGAATGGAGATGCACTTAATGGGACTTGGTGATAACTATTGTATTCATTAGTGTCTTTGACGTTGCTTTGAAGTTTATGGTAGGGATTATTTCAGTTTTAAGGGAAAGCATATCAGTCATGGACAGACTTAGTGAAGGCTACAGAATACGTTAGTTGAGATGCATGACCCACTCTATTTTCAACATTGTGTCTAGAATCCACATTGTTAGATGAGAAGTTTACATTCTCTTGGAGTTGATTAGTATGCAGCCATTAAGTGGTGACTCTGCACATTTTAGGCTGTAGGGACCCTACTTTCTTAAAGGTTTCTCCCCACATCCAGAGATTCCCCACATTGAAAATTAATTCATTGTTGATTTTGAAGTTTAATGGTGAGCTTTATGGAAGAACCAATGATAATCTAAAAATTGAATACAGGTATAATCACATGTGAACACACAGGCAATTTAAATATACATATATAATATCATGTATATCAAGTAGAAAAACTATCATTGTGCTCTTGATATGGCAGAGAGCTGCATAAACATACCGCTTCACACCTTTGACTCTTTCTGTGTCTGTTTTTCGCTAAGTTTTATATATCACTTATCCTTTCCAATACTCTCCATTGTTCTTATAGTATCTGCTTCCAATCAACCTATACCCTTACAGGTATTTTTTTCTTCAAAATATGGGCAGACTATTTTAGATTCCACATGTAAGTGAGATCAGGTAATAGAATAGAACACTAGTTGCCGGGGACTGAGGGGTGGGAAGAAGGAGAGGTGTTGGTCAAAGGGTACAAATTTTAGTTATAAGATGAATAAGTTTCAAGGATCTAAAATACAGCATGCCAATTATTACTAATAATACTGTATCGTGTATTTGAAATTGGCTAAGAGAGTAACTCTTAAGTGTTTTCAGCGCACATGCACACGCAAAGGTAACTCTGTAAGGTGGTGGATGTATTAATTAGCTTGATTGTGGCAATCTTTCCACAAGGTATGTATATATTAAATTATCATGTACACCTTTAAAAATCACATTGCACAACCTAAATATATACACATTTTGTCAAACATTCCTCCAAAAAGCAGGAGAAAATTTTTTCAAAATCCAAAATAGATATAGAATTTCCTTTCTTAAAAGAAAAGTTCAACGTTTTCCACCTCTCTGTAGTCTGTGTATCTATGGTTTCTACAAATTCTTCATCTATTTTCATGCGTCATATCTGTTTCATGCATGGCAGACCAGCAACATTGCACAATAAGTATTTCATGCCTTTTCTATGCTCCTTTCCAATACCTCCCTTCCCTCTCTGTCCCCTCTCATTTCTTCTAGGTTTCTCAAAGTACTAAGGAAACTATTCAATTCAGAAAATCTTATTAAAGATCCTTATTGTAGGTCCATCATGTGTTCAAATTAATCACAAACACTTCAAGATCAATTAATCTCATTCATTGCTTCCTGAAGGATAGAAACTCTAAAAGATAGTGAAATGACTTTGTGATCCAGAATTTCAAATTAAAAAAACAAAAAAAAAAAACAAAAAACAAAACAAAAAAAAAACCTAGCCACTTCTGTTCGGATACTCTTCCTAACTTCACAAGATTATTTGTCCTTCATGAACATCCCACGTGCCATTTCCAGAGCTTCCAGTATTTTCTCAAGCTATTTTCTCTTCCCGACACCCTCAGCCCTCATTCTTACTTGTCAAAAGCCTGATAAAACTTTATTTACAAAATCCGATGACAAGCCCATGGACTATAGTTTGCCAAGCTGTGTTTTCTAAGAAAATATTTCATTAGAGCATTATTTATCTAGATGACTAAACTATTTGGCAGCACCTTAAATTTTGCTTTCAAGGTTAATGCCTCAATCATCCCCACCCCCAGCCCCTGGAACTCCTATTTATTCTTCAAAATCACCTATATTAAACCTTACCTTACATCTCAGAATTAATTTTGCTTTCTACTAAAATCTCAGACATTTGGTCATACCTTTAAAAATATGCTTATTGCATTACAGAATGATTATTTCATTATTTATCTACATTCCCTGCTATCCACAAAAGAAAACAGTTCTTACATATTTCTGTATCCCCCGATATAGCACATTCTGAGACCACAGTTTGAGCTTACCATACTGCTATATGAATGAATGAATGAATGAATGAATGACCAAATCAAAGTGGACTAAAAGGGGTGGTTTTCTTGATGAGCTTAACACACAGTTGTAGTAACACCTTAATTTACTTTTCAGTAAAGTTTTTCTTCGAGACTTTCATCCCACAAATTAAAGATATTTTGAGCAATTTCAGGGTAAGAATCTTTTATTTTATTATTTGTTTTGTTTTGTTTTTTACACAGCATACACCGAAGAAACCTTGGGGTCTGGGCAGGGCGTAAGGTTGTGAAACAGTGACACCTGTTTTCACAGGGATCGATCAACCATTTGAATCCCAATTATTTCAGGAAATTTGATGGTGAGGGTAAAGAGTCCTTTGATTACAAAAAGACCCATATTCATCTCTACCTCTCTAGCACCTAAAATATGGTGTCTGTACAACCAAGTTGGGTTTTTTTTTTTTTTTTTTTTACGTTTATTCATTTTTGAGAGACAGAGTGTGAGTAGGGGAGGGGCAGAGAGGGAGACACAGAATCTGAAGCAGGCTCCAGGATCTGAGCTGTCAGCACAGAGCCCAAGGCAGCCCTCAAACTCACAGACCAGGAGTCATAACTTGAGCTGAAGTTGGATGCTTAACCGATAGAGCCACCCAGGTGCCCCTGTACAACCAAGTTTTGATAACTAAATAAAGGCATGATACTTGCATGCATACACTACAAATGAGAAATTAAACTTTCTGAATAATAGGAGTTCACATAGATATTGCTTATCCAGAAGTTATCTTTTTTCTTATTTTTGTTGTTGTTTGTTTCACATAGAAATATTAGAGATGGTCTAAAACCTCTTGCTCCTATATATGGAAAACAGGCATTTTAATAAATATAATTTTTCCTTTTAAATCTAGGGAAATTTAAATCCTCCTGTCGCTACATTTTAAAAAGAGTTAAAAGACAGTATGCATGTATCTTACTGAGTATTTTTTAAAGTTTACTTGTTTTGAGAGAGACAGCACATGGGAGGGGCAGAGAGAGAGGGAGAGAGAGAAAATCCCAAGCAGGCCTCCACACTGTCAGCCTGATGTGGGGCTCTGTGAGATCATGATCTGAGCTGAAACCAAGAATCAAACGCTTAATTGACTGAAGCCACCCAGGCGCCACTCTTACTGAGTATTTTTGAAGAGACTTTCACATTTAAAAGAAAAGCATAGAATACCATAATTCCACCATTTCATTTCCTCAACTGATGTGTCCAGAACCCTCAAGAGTCAACAGAGCTGATGCAAAGCATGAACCCATATCACAAAGGTGTCCAGAGGTTAACATACAGTCCTTTTCCATAAGGCTATTATAGAAACCCTAAGAAACAGGAGACTCCAAAGGGCTGATGTGTAACCTAGTACTTCATCATGGTTGTTAACTATCATGTATAGCTTCAAACACAGAATGTACAAAGAGTGTATTTATAATGTGTTAATGCTTAATATCAGATACCTTGCATAGGAAGCATTGTTAAAATTGGATTTTGTCATCATAACAATGGAAAAGTCCACAAATGTATTCAAGTCCTAAATTAAAAGATTACCCTTTAGGTATTAGTATGAAGTGTCTGAGACAAGGGAATCTAACCATTATTTTAGTTTGTATTTTCATTACCAAGTTGGATAGACCAGTCTAATAGCAACCTTCACAGAAGGTAACCCTGGCTTATTGTTAACTTTTCACGATTTCATTTGCAGACTCTCAATAGGTGTGGAATGAACTGATGGGTGCTATATATCCACCACAAATTGATCCTCCGTATGTGAGTTAATATTTACTGTGTAGTTCTGAGGGTTTGAGATTGAGATAATGATGCTATGGAATCTGTTAGGGATGGAAAAGAGTGACAGAAAGTAGAAACGTGGTAGGTAGAGTGAGAGTGATAGAAACCATCCTAAATATAAACCTTATCTAATTCATAGTGTTTCCTAGGTCAGTTGGTAGCATTAATCTGGTGTTGTGAAGCGGAAGCTTTTTGGTAATTTCTGGAGCCATTCATCGTGTGTGCATTCTAGCGTCTATATCCGCTGTAAGCTGACCGGCGTAGGCGGTACAGTACATTTTACCTTGGAGCGAATTTCATCCGTTACATTGGTAGGAGTTGTACTACAGAGAATACAAAATTTTCTTCTGAAATTGACCTCAAAATATGGGGGAGAGGTATTTTCAGTTCTCGAGTGGTTTGATTAAACTAAGGTAAAGTTTATTTCCCCTCAAGACTTTTATAACTTCTAGTATACCCTCAAATTTGTCTTTCATTATCTTTCTTTCACACTCTGGCTTAACCAGTCATTTATCCTTTAATACAGTATTCCTTTAGCTCTTCTTTAATCTTAAAAGTCAATTTTCCTTCCTTTTTGCTTTTCAGACAATTAATTTTTTTTTCCTCTGAGGTACCTAGTATTCTACTGTGATGTCTAGTATATAGTGATATCTATAAACATAATAAAGTTGTATTATTTTCCCTCCACAATTACATCCTTCTAGGGAGATGGGAGGAAGGATAGAGAATTCTTGGGTGCTAATGTCTCCCTTGGAATAAAATCATTGGATAGATTTTTCATAGTTATCCTTTTTTATTTTGCCCATATGGGATATTAGTTCTCTTAATGGTCCTTTCACTTATAATATCTATACATTTCTTATCTCCGGACTCCTAAACTGTAGAGATCAGATGTCCTTTTGGTCACTTTATTTAAAGGGCCATCAATTGTCTTAATTTCTAGCCTGTTTAGGTTCTAAGGCTATTTGGAAATGTCTAACCACACATTGAATATTTTCTAAATTGGCAATTTCACATTTAAATATTTTTCTAGTTACATGAGCTTGAACTCTTTACAAAAATAAAGATGACATTCTCCTTCTTTCAGCTGTTGAGTCTGCCTCAGAATCTTATCTGAATTTTTGATGTAGTGTATGTTTCATATTAATGTAAGTTACATTTTGAAACTATATTTAATCTTAAAGAAAGGCTTTTGAAATTGCCTTATGTAGTGTGTTTTATATTTTCTATTAAATTTTTTTCACAACTGTGCTATTTCAATTTTCCTTTTTCTACTCTGTTGCTTTTAAATATTTCCCCCCCATCAACAGGCTAATGATTAATTGAGCTATTTGCTACAGATCTATAATCTAGGATAATAAGTATCTCACAAAATCCTGAATAGCATTTTTTTGGTTTATCTTCATGAAATTTAGCACCTTAATCATAGCCCTTCCTTGTCTCTAAACAAGTATTTTAATTTAATTTTTATAAGTTTGACTTTTTTCTAATGGTTTTACAATGTAACTTTTTTGAAAAAATATAGAAGAAGAGTAGCTCATTTAGAAGATAAGGTAGAGAGCCGAGTGAAAAGAGACAAATACAAGGAAGGTAGATTTTATAAGATTACAAAATCTTTTAGAGAGACTACCTCAGTTATATTTTGTTTTGATTTCTTAATATACCAATTAAGAAAGTAACTGTTTGTCATTTTGTCTCTTAATTTCTCTCAGACTGCTCTCAAACATGCTTATTTATTGATTTGGGCATATGAGAAATTCCACGTAATGGCCATTTTTCTACTAAATAAAAATTTTTTTTGCCGTTTTTCAAGAAGAGTGCAATAATTTAGAAAACAGTGCAGCTTTATGTAGCAAGTAGAAGTACTTCCAGAAAGAGTTTGAGATTTTGTCATAAATTCATGACAAACAAAAATGAGAGGTGATTAGGCACGGGGTACGTGCTTACAAGCAGCACCCTGAACTTGCTGGCCAAACAGAGGTCTAGGAACAGTCAGTGTTTCCCTTGTGAGAACTTTTTTTTTTAATTTTTAACTTTAAATACCTAACAAAATCTATATATGTTGACTGAAAGTGACATACAGAGTATCTGCGGCAGCACTATTTATAGTAGCCATGCATTGAAAGCAATTCAATTGTTTTTCAACAGTAAAATGGGTAAATAAATGGTGGCATATCCATACATCTGAGCACGGACATGAACAAGCTATTGCTAAACACACGCGCATGGCTGAATCTCACAAACATGATGTTGGCTGAAAGAAGCTGGGCTTCCAAGATTATAAATTGTCGGATTTTTCTGGTATAAAATTCAAAATCCGCAAAATGAATCTACAAAATGAATCTTCATCCGCAAAATGAAGTCAGATAATGGTTACCTATTTCCTAAAGGGGGAATAGGTAATGACTGGGATACTGGTAATTTTCTGTTTCTGATCTGAGTACCAGTTCAATGGGTGCATTCATCATGGGGCACACTGTGGGTTTTTGAACTTGTCTGTATTTAATGCTTCAAAGAAGTTAACAATACAACAACAACAAAGCTTACATATTCAACTCTAGTAAACTGGCTGTAACATAAGATAGCTCTTTCAAGTACTTCCCACCTGCATATCTTCTTTCGAGCCTTCTACCTTTTATATTTTACTGTATTTAGATAAAGACAAACTCATCTCATATTCCTCACATGAGACAACTGTTTCTTACAGCAAATTTGTGCTAATACTGTTACAGATAGGTCTGAATGCCTTCCTTCCAGTAATTCTCCTTCACTTCTTTCTCTCTCTTTCTCTTTCTATCCCTGTCCCACCCCCAACTCTGACAATTTAATTTTAGTCATTAAATACATATCACAAAATACTCGATACATCATTTCTGAAGAATTATTTGTAACCAATTTTAGAATAATATTTTTGCAGATATAAGAAAAGAATTTCAATGTCAAGACAAGATATCCTCTCTTAATTCTCAGGTAAAGCCTGGCGGGGGAAAGGTGAGCACTATGTTAAAAATATGGTGGGGGAGGGGAAGCAGGGAAAGGGTGGAAGGCGGGTTTAGAATTGACAGAACATTCTGTGCTTCCAAAATTATTCTAATGCCATTCAGTTTTAATTCAAGGTGAAGATTCGGGTCAGTTGCTCAGTAATGCAATCTGGCTCTCCCTTCTAGGCTACTATTATTAACTCCTTTATTCAGATGTTATTCAAATGAGTTTCTCTATTAAAAAAAGCAAACTGATGCAGGCAAAACATATTGTTAGTAAATCTTCCCCAGTTTGGCAACACGTTAATGATAGATCTGGCGTTCTCAGTGTCAAAAACTCTATCGGCATCTGTTACAACAGAATCGGGATAAAAGGAGCTAAATGAAAACAAATGGAGACAGGGAGGGGAAAGTGCTAGAAAATATTTGAAATGCTCTGCAGATTCTTTGTCTGTAAAGACTCTCTCACTTTTCATCCAATTGATCGAGAACTTGGCACCACATCATGTAGGTAAGCTCCCCGCTGAAATACAAATACCGGTTTGGAAAACTTGGGGGCAGACAGGTGCTGTCAATAGTAAGTATCAGGAAAGTGTCTTTAATGGACTCCTATTTCTTTTGTGACTATCTGGACTCCATTTACATTCCTTCCACTAGGCCTGTATGGTTGAATGTGATACCTAGATGTCTAAGAGGTCAAGTGCAGCGTCTGACCCAGTACCTGGCCCAGGCATTAAACGGAACTATACTTTTCCTTCTTCCTACGATAGTTCAGCTTCCCTGTCTCCCATTCTGGAAAAACCTTACTCTATAAACTACTACACTTCTCAGACGATCTGACCTGAGTAGACTAATTCTTCATTAACAACTCATTCCATTAACATAATTAATAATCATGTAGATTAGTGGTAATGAACGTGGACTCTGGAGCCAGGGTTCAAATACAGCCACTAGCATGGGACCTCGAGCAAATTTCTTGACCTCTCTTTCCTCGGTTTTCTCATTAGTAAAGTGAGTGATAAAATACTCATCTAAGGGGCTTTTAAGTGGCTGCGTGAATTAAAATATGCAAATTGTGATGGTGCCTGGCACATACTAAGCACTGTTTCATTAACTGATTATTTTTGTTATTATTGTGTTGTATGTTTTTAATATTTATTTATTTATTTATTTATTTATTGGAAGAGAGACAGAGAGAAAGCATGAGTGCAGAAAGGACAGGAAGAGAGGGAGAGAGAAAATCCCAAGCAGGCTCTGATTTGTCACACAGAGCCTGATGTGGGGCTCGAACTCACGAAATGTGAGATCCTAACCTGAGACAAAATCAAGAGTCAGATGCTTAACTAATAGAGCCACCCGGGCACCCCCTGATAATTATTTATTAGCATCCCAAGGGAATTTGCTTTTTCACATGGGAAATCTTGGAGGTACCAACAATCTAAATCAAAAGAAAGACTTTCTAGTTGGAAAAATACCAGGAAGCTTATGAGGCACAGAGAAAAAAAAATGTGGACAAATATTTTAAGAACTTACAAAATATGCCCTCCCCCTAATATATGACAAATGCTGGGTTACAGGTAACCGAGGCCCAGAGAGATTAAAGGCCTAAGTACACAGAGTCAGTAAAGGGTGGTGATAGGAGTTATGGTGGTGGAGACTAGATATGCAGCACAGGGATCTAGAACACAGAACTTCCAATGAGAGGGCACAGCTCAAAGAGCTTCGACTAGCCAAACAGCTCTATTTTCAGACTCTCAAATCTACATATCTTTCTAGGTCCATCTTCAGCCTCTGGGTAATACATTTACGTGCCTCCAAGACGCCTCTGTTTCTAGATCCCAATGGAAAATCACACAACCTCTGACCAAATTGATCCTCTGTCTTGAATGTCCTGCCCTGGCACCCACTCAGTTATCCAAGCCAAAATACTGGCAACTCCAGAATTCCTCTCTCTCCACCTGTATTTTTCTTTAACCCCAGATCAATACCTTAATTCAGAGAACTATTTTCTCTCACTGAAATGACAATTTTCACATAACTGATCTACTCAATATCATCCCCATGACCCATTCTTACAATGTGGTCATAATTATCTTTAGAAAGTGCAAATGATTGTGCTAATTACACTCTTAAAACTCTGTGTCTCCCAGTTGCCCATGAGTTCAAGTTCAAAGTTCAGAAGATACCACCCAGGTGTCTGCATGATTTTGCATAGGCTTAACTCTTCAGCATTCACTTGTTTGCATTTCCTGATGCAGCCACACTGAGGTATCCAAACCTGTCCTAGGAACATACTACGATCACACAGCTCTGTGAATTCACAGATGCTGTTCCTTCTGCCCAGGATAGTTCTTCTCTCAGGTGGTGTTCCTGTATATGTGAGACCTACGTCAGGTAACTTGGGAAGATATAGCGTCTTTTATATACAATTTGATCGTTTATATGTATTTATTCATATATGTTACACCTGACAGTTTGCACTCTTTTCAATATTAAATTCAAATTAAAACTTCAAACAGCCATATAGAATTACAGAATTATAGTAAGTCAAGTTCTGTTTCTTCATCTCTATAATTACTGTGCTAACATTGTTTATTTCAAATCTGTTGTTTGTACAGAGGAATATTTTGTGCCACTCAGGTTGGAGGCAGTGACTATGTTAGAAATGAACACAGATGATACTGAAGTGTTACTAACTTACTCTTGAAATGAAAACATGTAACTGAGTTGGAATGTGTTGAGGGCTGGTTGGATAATTGATATTTCTCCAAATTAATTATCATGTAGAATAAAGTGTCTATTAGATTTTTTTTTTAACCGACTGACATCTATAGTAACTGTTTAGAAAGAAGACCAACAAAGAGTTTGGTGGTAGGGGTATTTTATCACTGACATTGTTTCGAATTATTAATGCATGGTGATAACAAAAGATTGACTTTTGTTCATTTTTTAAAACAATCTACAGTTGATGCAACCCTTTTTTAAAATATTTATTTATTTGTTGAGAGAGAGAGACAGAGTGTGAGAGGGAGAGGGGCAGAGAGAGAGGAAGACACAGAATCCAAAACAGGCTCCAGGCTCTGAGCTGTCAGCACAGAACCCAACATGGGGCTTGAACTCATGGACCGTGAGATAATGACCTGAGCTGAAGTTGGATGCTTAACTGACTGAGCCACCCAGGCGCCCCTGATACAAGTGTTTATTGTCTGCAGCTATTATAAAGTATTCCCACTGCCATGTACTTGACACTCTCTTTCTATTCCCATTTAATATCTCTCTCTCTTTGCCTGACTAACTTTTAGCTTGTTTCTACTACACATAACACCTACTAATCCTTTATACCACTTTATACCACTACCACTTCTTATGAGATTTTGCAGGAGGCTAGACTGCTTGAGTCATACCTAAATTAAATGCCTGATATTATAAACTGCAATGTCCAGCATATGATATATTTATGTTACAGATCATCTTGCTCCTCTTCTTAAAGTAAACTATACCCCCGATGTCGGGCTCAAACTCACAACCCCAATATCAAGAGTCCCATGCTCTACTGACTGAGCCAGCCAGGCACACCCCCATCTTGCTCCTTTTTTGATGGTCAATTTGCTGGTGTAAATTTTTCATTGCACTATAAGCTCTGTGAAGGCAGGGACTACACACTGTTTCAGGAATAGTCCATTATTAAATAGTTGTTGAGTAAATGCATTTCTTCTCTACTCTTATGTCAAAAAGTAGCCCAAATCCTAACAAGTGTGTACTGATTTGCTAGTTTTACCCCAACATAGCATCAGGATCTACCTTCTAAGTTCTGTGTTTCAGAAAAGACTCCCAAAGTCATATTATGTCCACCTTTGGTGACTGGGCCATCCAATGTGAGGGTGGATCATCATGAGGAAAACTAATCAACATGATGTGTCTGCACCTGAGGCCCAGCCCAGTATGCTGCAGAGAAGATGGGGTTGAATGTGTTGTTGAATTTGATTATGTTTCCTACTCAGCCAGTAACGTGCTCCCTCCTTTCGTCAACTGTTGAAAAATTGTTGACCCTGAAAGCTTCAAGTAAACTCCCTTTTCCTTCAGAAAATAACTCCACATTTCCTCTCAACACTTCTTTTCCCACTTGAGTATCCTCAAAGTATTATTTGCCCGCTTTTAATGAAAGTTCTTACATTTTATTAGAGTATTTAGGTTTTTAAAGTTTATTTATTTTGAGAGAGAGAGAGGGAAAAAAAAGCATGAGCAGGGGAGGGGTAGAGGGAGGGAGAGAGAGTCCCAAGGAGGCTCCCCACTGTCAGCACAGAGCCCGATGTGGGGCTCGAACTCACGAACCGTGAGATCATGACCTGAGCTGAAATCAAGAGTTAGATGCTTAACTGACTGAGCCACCCAGGCACCCCATAGAATCTTTAGAGTTTTTTTTTTTTCAGTTTCTTCTACTGAAGCATAATCTCTTTAACAACATGTATGTATTTTTAATTTATGCTTGAATTCCAGTCTTAAAATTTAGTAACTATCCATAACATATATTGAATATGTGCCTGTTTAATTTTAAATAACAGAATTGAGGACCATCCACCTATAATGTTAATTGAAGTGAACCACAGAGTTGAACCCTGGTTAATAGTCCTTCATCCACCTCAGATTTCTCTCTCTCACTTATCAAGACACAACCCCGTAATAGTTCTGTCAAGGCAACACCTCTCTCAATAACTCTACTTTTGTCTGCATAATCTTCGTCCTCAATGCATCCCTATTTCATAGCAGGTAACTAGGTATAACTTGATATTTGAGAGCATGAGTCCTAGGGAGATGACCCTTGCCAGGTGAGAGACAAGCAACTTCCCAGAAGGCAGTTACCATTTTCTACATAATGTCTCCTTTTATTGTGCCCCCTCCTTGCTTCTATGATCCATGTTCTTGACTCAGGGGAGAAAATATATTTCCAATTCTCTCGCATACCCTATAAAATGCCAGGCTCCCTAAATTATAGCCTCTCTTATTTTTTTTTTCTTTCTAACACAACAGTCTCGCATAGAGTTCACGTTGAAGTTTTGACTTCAGTATTTACTCCTTGGCTAAGTAGATCACTAGAAAAAGTTCACATTTCTTCAGAAATTTATGGAAAATTATTCTCCTTCCTCTCAAGCCATAAATACTCCTTTAATAAAATTTAGCATACCTTGGAGTTCAATTTTATAGCAGATTCTTTCTGCTCTCTGAGTATGAGAAGGCCCAGAAAGTTGAGATCCTATTGAGGAATAGACAAATTGTTGGTTTTCTGTACATTTTGGAGGTTATAAGTTATCTGGGTCCACATTTTCCATCCCCCAGCAAAGAAAATGCATAGTTTCTCACTGATTGACTTTCATGGATAGGGTTCTATGTCTGCTAAGGGCACGTTCTAATGGGGTGGGCTTCTAAGACATTTCATTATCCAATATGCAAACTCTAGGAAAGTTCAGACACTTATCATTTTAGTTAAGCAAGAGAATCCAAGATGGTGTGAAAAACAGTGGTTATAACCACAATGGTTAACATCTATTGCACATTCCAATCACTACCCTATTGTACATAGTTTATGAGCATTCCTCCCATGATGTAAATAAGGAAGTTAAGGTACAAAACTTTTCAAATTTCATAAGCAAGCGAATGACAGAAACCAGATTGAAACCCATACAACCGTATTCCACTGCTTACCTTCTATGTGCCCAACATTTCTCCCAGTTGAATGTAAATTTCTAAATAGGAAAGACCATGTCTGTCTGTATCTTCATGCAGTGCTCAGGCCAGGATGTTATGATTCTTAATTACATTCATTAATCTTGAGTGCAAGAATTACAAGTGTGTTGAAGGTAAGAGCTGCCACATATGCTATACCTTACATAGTGCAAGTAGCACTGAACTTTGTTTTTAAAATTTTAGATTTATTTAAGCATATCAAAACAAAGTATTTAAAGAAGATACTCTTCAGTAATGATAATTTTGGGAAGAATATTGTGCTCATAACGGGGCAGCAGAAACAGCAACATATTGATACTCTGTTAGCAGAAACAGCTAACATTTTGCTAATACTTAAGATGAGCCAAGATTGTCATGGATTATCTTATGTAATTATTACAGTAACCCTCAGGTTGCAGTTGCTACAATTATCCCTAATTTCATAGATGGGAAATTGGGTCTCCGAGTTACTAGGTCTCTTGCTAGTTTACAAAGCTGGCAAGTAGTTGAGCCAGGATGGAATTTAAGGCAGTCTGTTGTCTTAGCTTTTTTTTGTTTGTTTGTTTGTTTTTGGTTTTTCATTAATTGCCATAATGCAACCCTGAGAAATACCCTCTCTTATATATTGAATGATTTGGATTTATAAAGACCTCAGATCCACCGGATAGTCTATATAAACTATAGAAAATAAGTTCTCCTGTCTCTGTCTCATAAAGACAGGATTCTGGCCTTGGTACTTCAAGTGCGTATTATCAGTTGATCACGGGAGGGCAAATGTCATGTGTTTAGGGTGGATTGATGCCAACTAGAAATGCTGACTCTGCAAAATAGTCAGGCAACCACTTTTAGTTTTGAAAGGAAAATGTAAAACCAATTTAATTAGCCATGAGTTCAACAAATATTTTTATGTGCCACGTTGGCAACAAAGACAGAGGGACTCTACTCTAGGGGTTTACAACGTATTTGGAGAGATCTGTGCAGGTATGATAGATCTAAATAAGAAGGGTGGACAGTTAAGATTTAGAAGAAGAAGCTATTATGAGCCAAAGAAATACTATTGTGTGATTATAGAGTGGTTTTAAAATTTCAGTCTTTGTTTCTACTAACTTGATTCTCACACTCTTCTGTGGGAAGGGTAATCATCTCCACCTCACAGGTGAGACCAAATACTTGGAAAAGTGACTTGTCCCAGTCATTGGTGCGCTATTAGTGTTGGTGACATGTTCTCTTGCTTCCTCAAACCTTCTTCCAAACCATTGTTCTTCTTACCCGCACAGGAACTTAAGGTACAGCTGGTATAAATTGGCCATTTTCATCACCTTGGTGTTTTAGGTAATTGTTCTTTTCTTCACTCTTTCCATCTGTCTAGATGTACTTGGTGTCCTTTTATTGTTGTTTGCAGAGTTAAAGCCTAAGATGACTGAATAGATCAAACATGTGTGTATGTGTTTTTAAATTTCATTAAAAAAAACAACAAACAACTCAGTTCTTTGCCTCAGACCTTGTTTGCCAAGTTTCAACAAGGAGAGAATTTTTATGGTCAAATTATAAAACCCTGAAAATAGGACTTTATAATGGAAATGCTGATACAACCGTAACTATAGTATTGCAATTGCATCACTATAAGAAAATTGGTTTAGATAATATACCCTTCTGGAATGAATGCCATTCTAAATGATTGTGCATCTCCATAAATCTAAGCTAACTCAGTAATTCAAAATTACTAAGATTTAAGCTTAGTACCAATAAGCAATAAACTTATGGCTACTGCTATAATAACTGTTGGTCGCTACACCCTTATTTCACAGCAGGTGGTCTGCTCCATGCTGGTTGCAGACTGAATGAAAGCAGGCAACATTTTGAAACTAATTCCTGAAGTTGATGGAAGACTCCAGAGCCATTTCAACTGGTAAAATAGCGTAGTGTTTTGTGCATTTTTTTCTTTTTAAATTAAACGCTCTGAGACACTTGACCTTTCTGACAAATGAAGGGCAAATGCTGCTTTACTCTCATTTCATGTCACAATTATAAGTCTCTAGATATTTAAAATTGTCTTGAGCAGATTGTTTTTGGTTCATAAGCCATTATTTCCCTATTAAAAAAGAAAAAAAAATAACTTCTTTATCATTGAATGGATTTCTTTAAGTCAATAAAAGTGAAAAAGGACTTTATTTAATCTATCCATGCTTCACTCTGGAGGAGCAATCAAGACATCTTGGTCGCTTATTCCTAATTTCTTCATTAAATCAACACATACTTCGTTTAAAATATATATTCAGGTATAACAACTTAAAGTGTGCACTTTTAAGTGATGTGGTAGACATCGGGAAACTTCCTTTCCAGTTTCAAGAACATGGGAAATAAGACATAGTTCCTTGAGTCATTGTTGGGATTCAGTCCTCCTGGTTTTAGAGTCTTTTCTTTTTTCTTTTTTTTTTTTTTTTTGGAATATTGAGGAAGTGTTGTTCTGAATTATTATACAATTTATTAAGAAATCTTTGTTAGAAGCAATTTAGGTGACAAAGTTTGGCCTAGCTCTGTATAATATGAAGCTCAAAGATCTACTGTTTTCTTTCTTTTTTTTTTAATACTTCTTTACCTGGAACAGAACCTTACCCAGAATACTCACTTAATACATCCTTTTATCTTTTCCTTACTTTGAAGTAAATGGAGTACACTTAGAGGAAAAATTGGCATTAAAGATAAAAGAGAGAGATGAGATGATTACTGAAATCAAAATCTGATGACAATGATTGGAAATAGTAAAGAACATAGGTTAAAACACTAAATGAACAATAATACTGAATATGAAATCAAAAGAAATGATTTAAGGATCACGGATTCCCATGAAACAATAGCTACAGTGTGAAATAGTTTTACAGAAACCTCAGTTGAAAATGATGTTCTCTTTAGCTAAGGTTTTTCACTTCAAAAACAAAGCATGATATATATTAATCGTTTAATATTTGAATATAAAATACTATAAATTACATAATGCCTATATTCTTGGACAGGAAGACATATTTTTATTTTTTGAAATTTGTTGTCAGTACTTTGAATACAATAATCATAGTGGGTCTAATGTGTGAAACTTTACAGACTTTTGAACTGCGTGTGATTGCAAAACAGTTTTTTAGAAAGTTTGAATTACATGGAGATGTACAAAAAATATATATTTCTTTATATTTCTTTATATTTATAAGATAAAATAAATCTTATCAGTACCATTCTCCTGGATAATGGGGCACTCCATTCCCTATAAATCCATTTGGGTAACTCAGCCTCAGACAATAATTTAAAATATACCTCTAAGGAAATGCCTAGAAGGCAATTCCTAGAAGGAAATGCCTTACAAAGTGGCACTCATTTCACCTGATCGACTCTATGACTACATCTCAGTATATGGAGCAAGTGGCTTCATGTGACCATATGATAGCAAAAGGATGGTGTTAGGATTCACAGGTCTATCTTCTGGTCTCCTTAGTTTGTCCTATGCCCACCTGGTCTATTTGCCCTCCTGGATTTTCCATCTTAATTTTACTACTGTTGAACTTGTGGTTTATTCTTTCTCAACTCGTTTGGGGCCCTGCAGTCCTCCTCAATAGGACCAACCTTGCTTCTCACTGGCATTGTAGACCCTCTGATATACAACTGTAATTCCCATTTCATTTCAGGCTCTAGCAGTCCTCGAATCCAATATCAATTTGCTCCAAGTGAACCTTTTCTGGCAATATCACAGTCAGACTCTTAGCTCGTTTTCGTGGGTTCTTTTCCACATTCCCAAGAGCATATGGAAAATCCCAAGTCTCATTCCAGCTGAGATCAGCATGGCAGCTGAGATGCTTGGAGAAAGGTGTATCAACTTTCTCCTTGGCCTAATTAGCAAATTTGGACAGTTTTTTGTTTTCTTTTGCTGTATTTATGGTTGTCTCCACGTTGGTAAAAAATAGCCTTAATGGAGTATCTTCCTTAAACATTGAAGTATGGATAAAACCATCTCATTGACCCATCTTGGCCATGTTCTCTCTGCCCATGTAGGAAGCTCTGAAGGGAGGTTTGTGCTACCAGCATCTCTCCCCTATGTACCCTTCTTTTGTTCAACTTCTTTCCACATTTTTCTGAAGCTAGAATTTGCTTGTTTCTTGTTTTCTTCCCTGGATGAGATATCTCTGTATATTATATTTTCCTCCTTCCTTAGGTGAAAGATGACTGTATCCATTCCCAGGTGTTGTAATGATGAATTGATTGCAAAGAAGGAGAATAGGACTTCCTGTTAAGGAAAGAGAATAAAAGGTACTTCCTTTCCTTCCTTATTTTCAGACTCTCAACTGTAAGTTCTTGCAGGATCAAAGTGCCTATGCTTCTATTCCACTGTCACATACAGATATGATCGTAGTACTTGTTAACTTTTGAAATTCTTTTATTCTCATTGGTAAATGGCCATTGTTAGGACCGATCCATAAAATACCCCCATATGAAATTCACTTTCTTTCTTTAAAAAAAAATGTTTATTTATTTTGAGAGAGAGAGAACAATAGACAGGGATAGAGAGAGGGAGAAAGTGAATCCCAAGTAGTCTTTACCCTGTCGGCATACAGCCCTATATAGGGCTCAATCCCATGAACCATGAGATCATGACCTGAGCTGAAGTCAAGAGTTGGGCGCTTAACTGATTAAGCCACCCAGGCACCTAGATTCACTTTCTCTTCTCCTTTCCTCAGTCACCTTAAAACTCAGGTATTAAAGGTACCAGAATCCTAAAATGGAGCAGGACCTGGATCCATGAATAAATGCTTGAAACAGAGTTCTACAGATCAGTGCTACCCAATTTGGCATTACATGGGCAAGAAATGAACTTTTGTTATGTTTAAGACATTACACTTTTGGGTTGTTTTGCTTTTCATTTCACATTTTCTAAATAATATACCTTCTCTCAATCTAAGGTTCCCACTCTTTAATTTTTTAAGTTTTTATTTCAATTCCAGTTAGTTAACAGTGTTAAATTACTTTCAGGTATACAATATAGTGGTTCAACAATTCCATACATCACTCAGTGGCCATCACAAGTACACTCCTTAATCCCTAACACCTATTTCACCCAGCCCCCTATCTATCTCCCCTCTGGTAACCATCAGTTTGTTCACTGTAATTAAGAGTCTGTTTCTTGATTTCTTTATCTCTCCTTTTCCTCCCTTTGCTACGTGTTTTGTTTCTTAAATTCCACACGAGTGAAGTCATATGGTATTTGCCTTTCTTTGACTGACTTAGCATTGCACTCTCTAGCTCCATCCATGCCACTGCAAATGCCATGATTTCATTCTTTTTATGGCTGAATAATATTTCATTGCTCTTTATCTATTCTTTATCCATTCATCAATCGATGACATCTGTTCTTCATCCATTCATCAATTGATGGATGCTTGGATGCTTCCATATCTTGGCTATTTTTTTTTGTAAATAACACAACGATAAACAGTGGGGTGCATGTATGTGTTCGAATTAGTATTTTTGTATTCTTTGGGTAAATATCAAGTAGTACAATTGCTGGATCATAGAATCATAGGATCAAAGGATAGGTTCTATTTTTAACTTTTTGAGGAATAAGATTCCCACTCTTTAGAATGGACATAGTGGAAATTATTCTGCAAGGTTATTATGAGAAACAGACCAAGTGAAAAGTGTCTAGTGTAATATCGAGCATAGTGATGCTTGACAAATGCTTGTTCCTTTTATTTTAAGATGTTTCTGAGCATGGAAGAGGCATTAGACTTCTACCTAGCTAATTCCTCCACTTTCAAGGAGAACATTGAGATGTATAAAGGATTATTACATATTTTTTAACATTTTTGTATTCTAAGGATCAGAGCTTTCCAGTAGCATTCTGAACATAAAATTGTGGTAAAACAAAAAGGAAAATAGAATTTTCACCAAGACTTTTCAATATTCTTCTGAAAGCAGTCTATAGTAAGTAAGCAAAGAAGAGGCTTTGTTTAATAAACATCTTTCTTACAAGTACGGAGAACCTTGAACACAGTTAAGAAAAAGAGAAAAGAAAGTGATCAGGCTATGACTCTTCTGCTTCCCCGTGAACGGTCTGGGGCCCTTACACTGGTGTATAGTTCCATTCCCATAGCTTTGCTTTGTGACCATGAGGGAAGGGGAGTTGCAGCAGTGGCCGAAGGGGCAGGAGATTCAGATAAACATTAGCTACTTACCAAAAAAGTTCCAACCCTGCTCCATATCTCATTTGGAACTAAATACTTTTCACTCCTAGCATAAATATTAATGGAATCCTTAAGTCAGGAAATGTTTAATGACCAAAAATTTCAATTCAGTTCTCAAATTTAGCTTCCTTTTGGCCTTTGATTCATGATTGCTTTGATTTCTTCCCTTTTTTTTTTGTCTCACACAATAACTTTCATTATTTCTACAGTGTGATAAATTCTATCACTAATCTAATGACTTCCACTGCTTAGAATATCAGTGGAGCATAGATACGGAACAAAGAGAATGCAGAGTTTTACCATTAAAACCATTACCATTATTCAGAAATGGCCATGTGGTTGGGTTGAAATGTTACAGGCTGTTCGGTAAGAACTTTCCATCTTTAATTGATTTTGTTATCTGTGCTTGATGTTACAGAATGTGCTCAGGTCTTTAACCTTAAAGATTTCACCTTCTACTTGGCATGAGCATATTTCCAGTTCAGAGATCACAGGAAAGCATTTTCACTTCAAGATCACCTACATTATACCTTGTTCTGCTACATCAATTGTGGGCAACGTTTCCTTCACCTTGAACTTGTTTCTCATTTGATTACTTCTCCCATCACTTACTTCACTGTTGCAAAACGTCCTTTTCTTTTCTTCAAATGATGCGATATCTAAGGATCTAGTTCTAGTCTTTATCCAAGTAGAGTTCTTTCTGCCCCATGTGCAGATTCTGTAACTTTATATACAGTCATGAGTATCTTCTTATCATTTGAAATTTGTACTTGCAATTGCTTAATATACACATCTTACTCTTTATAATCTGCTTCCTTGAGAACACTCTCATCTGCATCAAAATCTCAGAATCTGGGTCATATTTAATTTTTTCCATTTTTTTCTGCCATTGACATAGAGGCTACCAAATCATGGCTGCCATCTATTCCTTGAGAAGATAATTGAAAAAGACATTCTTGTGCCATAAATCTAAAAAGAGGCTGGGAGATGATTTACATATCAAAGGAGCAGAGAGAGAATTTTTAATTGCAAATTTTCCAAAATGCTTTAGGAAAATGGGGGGTCAGGGGACTATTGTCAGGAAGAAACCTGTCTAAAGTTTAGACATATTGATCAAGAATCTGTGAAGATGGACCATGGCCTCTCAGTTTGCTAGGCCAAAGATAAATCTGATATATTATTTTTTGTCTCTTAGGTAATCTAAATCCTGTCCTCAGAGAAGTGTTTATAGCCTTTGAAATATCTGGTGAGTTACTGGAATAGAAAGGACCCTTGAAAGATAGTTTCTCTCAGCAGCCTAATAATGCTCATGTATGAAATGTTCACTATGAAATCCATTGCTAAATTCAGAACTTTCTTTGGTAAAAATAGATTTTGAAAAGGAAACAGAGTAGATTTGTGAGAAGGATTTGGATGGGCCCCCAAAAGACTTATATTCTCAAAGTTTTTGAAATGGATTTTCTACGGTAGCCAAGATTGTTGTGAAATTGTTTCAAGACCACCACAAGTATGGAAAAATGTAGAGACCTATTTCTCCATCTCCTACTGCAGCTTGATTTTTATAAATCAAGATTATATACACAATTCCATTTAAAAAATCTATAATTTGCAGAGTTTGAAAATTGCTCAAATGTTTCAATTTTGTATCTTACAGATGAGGAAAGAGATGCAAAGAAATGATGACTTGACCAAAGTTTGGTGATTACTGTTACATATTTTGGATAAAATATACCAAGGTAAGAATTCTAGATCTTTGACTTACTATTTGATTTTGGGCAAGTTATTTACCTTCTCTTAATCTGTAAAATGTAGAAAATAATATCTATCTTATAAGTTTTTTGTGGAGGCTGGAGGAGATAACATCTCTAAAGCACAGCTATGACTCATAAACTTTCAAGAAACGGTAGTGATTATGAAGGTTTTGACAGTAATCACCATTTATGTCACACAGCCTAAATTAGAGATTACGCTTGCCATCTTAGGATAGGCACCAAAGTTTAATTATTGCAGAGTTAAAAATCATAGGCTCGGGGGCACCTGGGCAGCTCAGTCAGTTAAGCATCTGACTTGACTCAGGTCGTGATCTCGCAGTTTGCGAGTTCGAGCCCTATGTTGGACTCTGTGCTAACAACTCAGAGCCTAGAGCCTGGTTCAGATTCTATGTCTCCCTCTCTCTCCACCCCTCCCCAGCTCACACCTGTCTCTCTCTCTCTCAAAAATAAATTTAATTTTTTTATTTTAAATCATAAGCTCAAATATATTTCCAGGGCTAGGCTCACATGCACAATAAAATTAGAAAATAATTTCCATGTTTTTCATCAATTTATACTCGCTCATAAAACCTAGTGAATCAGCATTAACATTTTCTTTTCACCATTTTTTCCCTTTTCAACTTGGTAGCTTCAAAAACAGATATTCTAATTGGCTGCATCCCTTGAGTAAAGGAATAATCTCATATTTGATATCTCTTTGGAAAGGAATAGGAGGGAAAATCAATGAAATGTTCTTCTCTATTCGTCTTATCCATAGTTCAGGAATTCTTGTAGCAAAAGGATGTTTTAATTGATTTGCTCATGGGGTTGGGGACTCACATTTATAATACTTCTTATTCATAACAAAATTAAATTCTCTATGTGGTTTACTGTAGGTTTGAGCAGACCCAGATACATGAATTTTACTTAGAAACAGGCCAATATGTCAAATTCATGTCAAGTGATGGGAAAATTATCCTTCTTTTATTTCTCAACAAGAAAATGTATCATAATCAAATTTTAAGTACTAAATTTAAGTCATTGAAGTGTTTATTCCTATATTATATGGGAAAAAATTAATTGAGGAGGGAATCGGTCCCTGAGTAAGTATCTTCATCTCAGTGGTTACCAGTGAATCTGTCTAGAAAATTTAGATATCCTGAAATTATTTACTGAATTATTCCTATATTATAGTTCTATGACACTGCGTTTAATAATTGTGTTGCTTCTGGAAGGTAGCTATGCTTACCACTATACCACCAGTGCAATAATTGTCTTGCTTCTGAATAGCAAACATGAGTAAAGATTATTGAGACCCTTGTGGCTGATTCCCACATTCCAGGCACTCTCGAAGTGTTGTGAAAGAAGTAATTGATCTCTGTTTTTAGTACTGGTATCTGAGGACTGGAGATAAATCTTTGTATAATAGCCTATAGAAATTTAACAGAGTAGATTAGAAATAATTTTGATTAGAAAAAGTTAGCACCACAGAATTTGATTTAAAAAAATGAAACGTCTATTATTTGTCATAAGATCTATTTTAGGAATGGTTATAAAAATAATCTAAGGTTGGCTAGATAGACTTACAAAACGATTGGTGAATCTCTTCTTTTAATAAGTTATAAAAAACATATGTTATAATACATCACCTAACCTCTTTGGTTTTTAGTGTCTTCATCTGTAATATTAAGTGTTTTTTACAACACTTTTTTTTTGTTTTTTACAATGTTTTTTATAAACTCCAAATTATGATTCAGATGTCTCTGCAGATTAAGAGTCAGAATTCTGATATTTAGAGTATAAAGTACTCATTCAGGGAGAATTAAGTTATAGTATAATTTTAAAATTTGAGGTTTTAAGAATTTAAACTTACATCCTTTGTAACTGTTGAGTTTGTAAAACTACCTTTTTCTGTATTTCTCAATAAATACACCAGGCAGTCTGGGATTTTGTGTGTGTGTGTGTGTGTGTGGACTTATTTACAATACTGAAATGGAGTAGGGATCATGAATTTTATATCTAAAATGTAATATAATCACTAATATTGTAGGATTGGTTTGTTAGTATCATCATTACCATCAAGCAACATTTATTCAGAATTCACTGTTGGAGATCTCTGTACCTTGACTGAGAAAATATTGGATACTTTTTTTAACATTCTGCACTGACCTTATGTTGGACTTAATACTGACCTTCTCCTTCTCCTTCACATTATTGCCAGTGAACTATTTCAGATTTGTAGGACACATGAGCCAACTCTACTACATGGGAATTGGAGACAGAGCATTCCTACGAAGGGTCTGTAAATTTTACTTGTCATTACTGTTCTCGAAACATGAGGTTGTTTTTGAATGCAAATATATTATCCCAAAGTATATTTTTAGTTGAGTTTTCTTTCCTAGGGAAATATCAAATCCTATGTCTCTAAAATTGCTAAAATTAGATGTGTTATTCCTTAAGGACAGTATTTTTAAGTGAACATCTTTGCAACGACAAGGGATGCATAAATTCATTACTATAACATCAAATTAGAAAATGGGGTGACAGAGTTGCAGTCAATCAATTTATATATGATCTGTATTTGAAGATTAATAGTCTGGATATAGAAGAAAGTAATGTGTAAGTAAGGATTAATATTCTGAATATAGCAAAATGTGTTTAATATGTAGATTAAGATTAATAGTCTGAATATAGAAAGAAGAGTATTTAATATGTAGGCAAGAATTAATAATGTGTATGTAGAAAAATGTGTTTGAGGCTGGGTAGAATCTTATAAACGTTCTATGTCAGTCTCTTCATCTTTTACATGAAATAGAAAAGACAAGTTAAGCAAAGCGATGTCCTTAAAACCACATAATTTATTATGTTAGAACTGAAACTAGATCCTCATCTGACCTTTTCTTTACTGCTTTGTCTGGGACACACACATGTACACACACATACACAAAAGCCTATTGAAATCATAAAACTTTAGATAAAGTAAATCAAAAATTGACTATTCCTGTTTTGACTAGTAGGTCAATTGTGTATTCTGCATCCAACTCAAACACCATTCAATTTTTCACTGATTATTTATTACTATGTTACTTCTGACTGTGTAAACAGGAGAATAATTTCTTTTTTTTACAGAAAACTCAGTACTCTGTGTTTAGTCTTTAAGATCCTTTCTAGCTATAAAAGTATCCAAAAAAGATATTATTGGCAATCATATCTATAATAACGATAAAGTAACTAACATGTAGTGAGTACTCTTCTAAACATTTTCCATATACTAGCTCACTATTTCCTCACTAGACATTTGTCTATTTGTAAACAAATCATTCATGCATTTATTTATTCATTCGACACACTTTCCAATAAATGAGTACTGTAGACTTTTTATTTTTAAGTGAAGGACAAAGAAATATTAACTAAAGATGAAGACATAATGTTATTTTTTACAAGCATCTTTTCTTATACTTTCAGATAAATGAATTTCCTTTACAGTGGACTCACACCAAACTTTTAGAAAACTGTTGCCATTCTTTTGACAAGAAAATTCTTGACAAGAAAATGTAGATTGAAGTATAAAAAGTAAAATTAAGATACATACGTTTCTTCAAAAATGTTTCTTCGTGTGTCATAAAGCAAAAATATACAAAGATCGAAATTATTAGGATTTTTACACATTGTAATGTACTAGTAGTTTGTTTTTGTTCAGTTTGATCCAAGATAAATGTTTTAAGTATGTATTTTATGTTTACTTTTCTGTCTCATTTCTCTGGTTATATAGTAAGGAATCTCCTGTGTAACATTAATTTTGAATCTCTTTCCTAAGTCAAATGATAAGTTGATGATGAAATCATGTCTTGTTTTCTAACCATATTTTTTTCTAGAAGAACAATTTCCAGTTATTATTTTTATGATTGTTTCTCTCAGTACATTCAGTGCTAATATGATTAGGAGAGAGGTACTGTTTTACCCCTACCCCTTCATATTTTGGATGGCAAGATACCTGGTTACCAGTCAACCTTTTTATAACCCTCCCATATCTTTTGGATAGTCCAAAGAATACAGATGTGTTGAAAGCATTATCGGATGTGTTTGCTAATTCTGAGCATGGAGTAAAGATGATAGCTTGAAAGAATAAAATACAGGGGAGTGAGAAAAATCTTAATTTCTGGAAGACTTAATTTGTGAAGAATTTTTCTTTGTTCTGGCCCTCATCTGAATCAGGGTTAGGGTATCATTTAGAGGAATTCCCTCTCAGATTGCATTGCCATAAATTACATATGAATTGTTGGGAGTAAATAACTTGGAGAACAAAGGAGGTGACAGTAATTTTCATGAGAGCTCTCAGACAAGGCTGCCAGAAGATTTGACTGAGCAAGTTCCATAATGGCAGGACCTAGATTCTGGCCAGTATAGTTCCACAAAGCCTGATAAATATTTGGCATATAGTAGAATACGTACAGCAAGAAACAAAAATTTCCAAGATGATAGTATAGCTTTTTCCCATTGGCATGTTGCTTCTGGTGGTTCTTGGCCTATTTTATTTTGGACCTGTGTTTGTCATACCTGGATTTTTTTTAAGTTTATATATTTATTTTATGGAAAAAAGACAGCCTCTTTAACAAATGGTGCTGGGAGAACTGGACAGCAACATGCAGAAGAATGAAACTAGACCACTTCCTTACACCACTCACAAAAATAAACTCTAAATGGATGAAGGATCTGAATGTGAGACAGGAAACCATCAAAATCCTAGAGGAGAAAGCAGGAAAAAAACCTCTTTGACCTGAGCTGCAGCAATTTTCTATGCGACACATCTCCAGAGGCGAGGGAATTGAAAGCAAAAATGAACTATTGGGACCTCATCAAGATAAAAAGCTTCTGCACGGCAAAGGAAATAACCAATAAAACTAATAGACAACCGATGGAATGGGAAAGCATAATCGCAAATGACATATCAGATAAAGGACTAGTATCTAAAATCTATAAAGAACTTACCAAACTCCACACCCGAAAAACAAATAATCCAGTGAAAAGGTGGGCGGAAGATATGAATAGACACTTCTCCAAAGAGGACACTCAGATGGCCAACAGACACATGAAACGATGCTCAAAGTCACTCATCATCAGGGAAACACAAATCAAAACCACACTGAGATACCACCTTACACCGGTTCGAGTGGCTAAAATGAATAAATCAGGAAACTATAGATGCTGGCGGGGATGTGGAGAAGCAGGCACCCTCCTACACTGTTGGTAGGAATGCAAACTGGTGCAGCCACTCTGGAAAACGGTGTGGAGGTTCCTCAAAAAAATGAAAATAGAGCTACCCTATGACCCAGCAATAGCCCTGCTAGGAATCTACCCAAGAGACACAGGAATGCTGATGCATCAGGGCACGTGTACCCCAATGTTCATAGCAGCACTTCCGACAATAGCCAAATCATGGAAAGAGACCAAGTGCCCATCAACTGACGAATGGATAAAGAAGATGTGGTACATATATACAATGTACTACTACGTGGCAATGAGAAAAAATGAAATCTGGCCATGTGTAGCAACATGGATGGAACTGGAGGGTATTATGTTAAGTGAAATAAGTCAGTCAGAAAAAGACAGATACCATATGTTTCCACGCATAGGTGGATTTTGAGAGACTAAGCAAAAACCATGGGGGAGGGGAAGAGGGGAAAGGAAAAAAAGACACAGAGAGGGAGGGAGATAAAACAAAAGAGACTCTCAAAGACTAAGAACAAACTGAGGGTGAAGGGGGTGAGGGAGGTGAGGGAGTGGGGAGAGGGGGTATTTAAGAGGGCACATGTTGGGATGAACACTGGGTGTTATATGTAAACCAATTTGAAAATAAACTATTATAATAAAAAAAATTTATATATTTATTTTGAGATAGAATGTGTGTGTTAGTGAGGGAAAGGCAGAGGGAGAGAATCCCAAGAAGGGATCCCAAGAAGAACCTCTTGAGTGTGCAGGGCTCAATCTCAGGAACTGTGAAATCACGACCTGAGTAAAAATTGAGAGTTGAGAGCTTAACCGACTGAGTCCCCAGGTGCTCCGGTCATAGCTAGATTTTAATTCCAGCTTTCCTTTTCTTATTTTAGCCAAAAGTTAAGAGTACCATTATTGTGGTATTTGGACTTGTGGAAGGTACACAAGAAAAAATTATGGACAATTTAATAGTCACTGGGGCAAAGAATAAACCAGAATTGTTTACTATAAAACCAAAACTCAGGCCATATATTAGCTGAGGTGAAGTTAAGAAATTAAGATGATGCAGAACTAAGAATGATTAAAAATATATATACATATAGACATATGCACCCAGAAATCAGTATCTTTCTTAAAACTTCCATTAAAGGCTACTACTCTGTTCATGAATTTCTGTAATGAACAAAGAAAGACAAAATGGAAAATATATGCTTGAGCCATTCAAGAGTAGCTGGCCTTCATACATAAACATGAAACCTCTGCAGTTCAGTTCTCCTTTCAAGTCATAATACATAAGAAAGGCAGAATTAATTACATGGAAGATATTGCAGAAACAATGTTCTATTTGTATGGAATTAACTATCGGAAGTCATATTGTCCCATAGGTGGATCAAAGTATGGGAAAAAGTCTAATTTTGAAAGGCAAGTCTCACTAGAGTCTCTCTGTTAAGTTAATTCACAAAACAGTTTAGATCCACTCAACTTGGCTCTCTAGCCATAGATGTTCAGATATTCTTATGAATGAGACAGTGCTGAAGTAGGAGAATGACTAGTATATGGAAATTGAAGAGAAAAGAAAAACCACTACCTGCATGGGGTTTATTTTATCTATAATTTGTTAAACCCAAATGTGAGACAGGGAGCATAAAAAGGGAGTAAAAAGTGAGAAAACAAAGTGGAAAAGAAGGACATTTGATATAATAACTTTTTCCTAAAGAGTCAGCTTTCAGCAACTTCCTCATAATACTTTAATTCTTAGGATATGTCTGCTGTAGGAGATGAGTTCAAGGAAGGAGTGACCTTTGCCCTGCAGCTCCTCTTCTTCAGTTGCCCTCACCACCACTCTGAGCGTCCATGGTATTCTCCTCCAAACTCTCTCACCAAAGTATCTGTTCCTTACAGTTTCCATACCAAAAATTCCAATTTGACACTGTTTAGAAGTTAATTTGAATCATGTTTTTTTTTTCAAATGCTTACAAATAACAGCAAAATAATAAAATTAAGGCAAAGCATGTGAATTCCCCAGTATTCTTGAGTAAGGGATGAGGGAGTTGGAGAAAACACATATTTGTTACTCACTAAAAGACTCTAATTTGCCATATTAACAGAATACACAATTCCCACATGAAAGTTCATCATCAGAAGCTCCTAGCTATTTTTTTGAGTGACACTTAGAAACATTTATGTAGTAGACAATGCTGAGCAATTGGACAGTATTTATTTTAGACAACTCATAATGTATTTTTTCAAACTTCAAGTCTTGCAAATAAAGAGCAAAAGTGAAACTGTAATTTTCTTATTATTTTTTTAGCAGTTTTTAGAGTTTATTTTAAAGTAGTCTCTACACCCACAGTGGGGCTCAAACCTGCAGCCCAGAGATGCAGAGTCTCATGCTGTACTGACTGAGCCACCCAGGTGTCCCAGAAAGGGAAACTCTTAGAAGTAAATTAGAATACATTGGGTGAACATCTATAAAGTAGTAAGATTGAACTAGTCCCACTTAGGTATGAATATGAACATGATTTCTAGAAGAAATTGTGATCACTGATAAAAACATGACATCTGTGCTGAGAAGAAGGAAATGATTGGAATTAGCCAATGGAATAAGGGTTGGAAGGCTTTCCATTCTTTCTTTTCTTTTCATCTAATCTACTCATTTTCTCCAAAAAGGAGTCTCTCACTACTTACTCCCTTAGGATTGCACTCCTTAAAAGACGTAGTTTGCTTTAAATACTAGAACTTACATTGCTTTCATTTTAGAATTTTTACCAATAATCGCAGTAGACAGTCAGAAAAAATAACATATGTGAAAGTTACAAAGATTTTACAATACTATGCATTTTGCATCATTAGTTTAGAGACAGTAAATATCTGATATTTCTTTAGCAACTCTCCTTGCTGGAATGTTAAGTTATAACACTCTTTTCCCACCAAACATAGAATTGGCCTTGGAAATCTTCTTAGCTCAGCAGTCTAGGTAGCCCCTGCCAATTGATTGAATTGACAAAATACACACCTTTTGTACACTTTTACTATCCAAGATGGTGCTTTTTAAAAAAGTTTATTTATTTTGAGAGAGAGAGAGGCGTGGGGGGGCGGTGGAGAGAAGAGAGAGGGATAAGGGAGAATCCTAAGTAGGCTCCAGAATGTCAACACAGAGCCTGAGGCAGGGCTTGAACTCACAAACTGTGATATCATGACTTGAGCTGAAGTCAAGAGTTGGATGCTTAATAGTCTGAGCCACCTAGGTGCCCCAGTGTGTTTTTTGATAAACATAAATGGTGTAGAGAAGCAGTAATAATTTGCTTCTCTAAAATGTAAAGAGAAAAATGAGGAAATGAAGAGAAAATGAAAAAGGATAAAATCTTTTCTTCAGGTGACTCGATGCACTAGTTTTTGCTTTGATTTTCACAATTTAGGTTTTTCTTATTAGATCCACAAAACCCTAATCCAGAAATATTGTAATACGTGATCTTTAGTGTTGAAGTTTGTGGTATTGGGAGGAAAAACTACACTCAGAACACACATAAAAATTGTTTTCATACAACTTTTATGACATTCTCCCTACTGATTTGTCATATATTTCTGTGAATGTCTTTTCAAAAATAATTTGAGTTTCTCGAGACAGTGACCAGGTCTTTTTGTCTGTTTCCTAAATATCTGGAATGACTACATAGTGACCACAGAATGGTGATCAATGAATCCAAGCATTCCTAAGTTATCCAGTTGCCTATGATTTAAAATTCTTTATATCTGTAAAACAAAAACAATTTAAATGATATGTACTCTCATATTCAAATAATAACTGTTGAAAAGAATAGTTTAGTTATCTCATGAGGTGGATTCTGTAGAATGTGTTTAATGTGTTGGGCTTCCAGAGTGAAAGACTGAGATTGTGCTCAAAAGAGGGGATGGTTTCCGGATTCTCCATGAGATTAGAAGTGAGTCAAAACTTATCCTCGGTGACCAGCAATAATATTTTCATTTTGCTGTTTTTTCTTCATACATAACAAATGAAATATCAAAACATATGTCTAATCGGCTTCAGTCTTTGGAGGTAGCAATATTGCACTTTGTCCTAACTTTGGAAAGGGATAGTATAGAAAATCAGTGAGAGACCTTTCTTCTCTGCTCTTTTTCTAGGGTTTATTCACAGGAGTTTTGATAACAGAAAGGTGCTCAATAATTTTTTAATAAAATTTGAAATTTAGTTGTAGTGGCTCAACTAATTCTTATTCTCATCCACAACAATCAAATACCCTTATCTTTTCACAGTTATATTACAGTAACTAGAACATTAATAGGCACATTGATAAGTATTTGATTAATTTCTGTTGAATTCATCTTATGTTGCAGTGGTCTTAAATGGTCTTCCTCTATGTCAGATGATGGCAAAATTCTCAATTATGTGTTTCCCAGCAAGTATTTAACTTTTGAAGTCCTTCGTTTTAAATTCATATTTTACAGTGTGAAGAAATTGGTTATGAAAGGAAACAATTCTTAGATTATCTCTATTACTTCGTTCAAGAAGCTTTACTAAGATTCTAAATATCTATACATATTTTGATAGCAAACACCTCTACTGGTATAGAATAAGTATGGCTAATGTTCCCTGGGACTCTCTTATACCCAGGTTCTTAGTACCGTCTTTGGGTGTAATAAGAGAGAATCAGTGAACTGTTGCTCCTAATGTTTGCTTATGGATCTGAGGGGAAAAAAATTCAGCTGTTCTTCTCCAATATCTGCTATAATAAACCATGGAAAACTTATGGATGACCTCAGAAATAACTCCAAACTACAAAAAAAATAGAAATGCACTTTGACTTTTTAACATCAGATATGTATGCATTTTTCATTCAAAACTTACTTGAGAGGACACACCTTTCTTAAAGGTACAACTAAGCTAGATAAAGTAATTTTCAAACAAGTCAGTATACTGTCATTACTGATGTTAAAATGTACTTTAAATAAAAATGTAATGGATTATGAAATCAGCAGACAACTCTGGACCTCAGTACTTTCACGTGTAAAATTAAATATTCTCAATGGTAATATCAGTCTAAAATTCTATTTTGGACTTTTTTTTACATTGAGATTCTTGTATTAGGGGCATTAAAATGCCCAATGTGGTTATATAAAACACATACTCTTGCAATATCACATGAATAACCGCAAGGTTATTTTCAACCTTGGTCACTTAGCAATTTATGTCCATAATCTAGTAGCTCTTCAAGTTTCTTAGAGAAACTGGCCTCAAGAGAAATCAGTAAATGACATTTTTTGTGTGTGGTAATGCATCAGCTTTTTCTAGCCATTATCTCTCTGAACATTCAACCAAGCATAGAAATGTTCTTACTTTTAATAAGCCTCAGTAATCAAGACTGTGCAGAAGTGTTCTGTAAATGAAAGGATTTTCTTTTCTTCCTTATTTCAAAAATATCTGAGTTAAGACAGAAGATCTGTGAGCGGTTTTCCTAAGAAATCATTTACAATGGAGATCCTTCTTTCTTTCTCTGTTTTGTCCTTTGGTGTCTTCATTCTACCAGGTAACGTGAATGTTACTGCCACAGGGATCAGCACTAAGTGGAGGAGGGGTTAGTGTCAGGATTTTTTAAGTAAATATCATTAACATTATAGAATCATTATATTAATACTACCAGCAAAATCATGTTATATTTATTTACAGCCCCAGATGGAGAAAATATTTGAATAATTTTTCAAAAACAATTCCCTAGTAAAGGTTGTGATTCACTCTGATTATATGAAATTATAAATACATATATATTTATAGTTAAATGTATAAATATATATAGCATATATATTTATTCATATATGCACTCTATATACATGTATATAAGTCATTGAAAAAAAATAGCACTACCATGATTTAATCAATCCCTGAAATGTGTCCTTATTCAATATTCAAATTCTACTAAATGTATATACGAGTAGATTTGAAAAAAGTTTGAGAATAGAATGAATTTATGCTTGGAAATTATTCATCTCATATTTATAGCATTGATGGGAGAAGGTAAGTGAGGTTACATAGCTTGCTGAAAGTCCAAAGACTAGCTGTGCACCTACTTTAACGTTTAAATTCTTCTTTATTTTGCTACTTTCTCTGGGTCACCAGGATATCTGTCATTACTGAGATAAGTGGAGATCACCGTAAAGTAAACCTATAGAACCCCCTTCTCTGACTGCTCCTCTGCTCTGACACTCAGACGTAAATAATGTTTAACTGACAATTTCTCACCAAAAGAGAACTGAACTTCAGTTGATAATGTAACTCAAGGAATTGGAGTTAATTTAAATAAGAATAACTTTTCCTTCATCATCTTTATTAAAATTTATTAGAACATGGTCATTAAAATTATCTCTATTTCTAGAAATTTTCTGAGATATTCTGTAGAATTACATAGATTTAAATATGCTTTTTTCTTAATAGCAATGAATTTAATAGCTAGCATGTGTTCTGCCTTTTGCCCTTATTAATTTATAGCTCCTTTCAACAATCATGTGGGGTAATGAATAAAGTCATTCATTTACTTATTCAGGAAATTTTAAAGAAGTATGTTCTATAAGCTTATAGTTTTTTTAAAAACCTCTTACAGTATGCAAAACCATTAAATAAAGAGAAATACATTATTGTTCCTATTTTGGGAAATACCTTTTTCTTATGCTTTTGAATTATGTTTTTTTTTATTTTGCAGTGGGCTGTGACCAACCTGTTAACCATTCTAAGCCATTATTGGTGACCAAATGTTTTAAAAGGTTTGAAAAACTATACTCAGAAACACATAATTCTTCCACAATAATTGGAAAGACAAAATATGGTACAAAGAAAAACAAAACAGGTAAAATAAAGCAAGTAGAATTATATCTTGCACATCTTAATCACTATCTGTCAAAAGAAATGGAGGGAATATTCTAAGTATGTTCTCTGTCCTATTCTCCATTTTCCTAGCTCTTTTTGTCTTTAAACTTCTAGTTTTCAGAGGGTTGAATTTCATGGTCAGAAGGAGAAAGAAGTCTCACGTTAAAGTCGATAGGGTCTTATTTTTTATGAAACTCTATCTAGACAGATGTTCTAAGTATTTCCAAGAGGAAACATTCTCTAATCATTGCTTCCAGCATCCTTAATATTTTAAAACATGTTGTTAGTGCCACTATACTTAAGAGTCAGATTGTTGTCTTAGTTTCCCTCTATGTGACAGCTGGCAAAATTTCCTTTTGTCAGTAACCACTGTTCATTGTCCATAAGCCTAGTATCTTTGGATACACAAAATATATTTTTACATAGAAAGAATAGTTAAGATATTCTTATTAATTTCAAGGATGGTGTAATTAAGATAACTTGAAAGGGCAATTGAGCAAGAAGAGTCCAGACTAAGTGTTAGGGATTTATTTAAAAAGGAATTCTTCTCTATTTTAGTCTTTATCTCAATTATGATTAGAATATCATTTGGCAGAGTATCTTCTCAAGTTAGAATTTATAAACACCATGAAAGTGATACAAATAAATTTCTATGGGAAGGTAAGGAAAGAGTTATCTTTGTAATTGTGTTCAGAAAAAGACCTAGTGGTGAGGTTGTTGGTCAAATTATTTTATACAGGGACCAAGCGTTTTTGTTATATTTCATTTTGGTTTTGGCCACTATGTCATGGCTGAAGCCTGCCACAGTAGGCGTATATATCTATATCTATATCTATATCTATATCTATATCTATATCTATATCTATATATATATATAGAGAGAGAGAGAGAGAGAGAGAGAGAGTAGGTGCTCAGTTAAGATTTATTTAATTAATCAATGAATGAATGGATAGAGGAAGAGAAGAAAACCAAAAAAATATTTGGAGAGCAAAAAAAAAAAAAAAAAGAAAAAGAAGACAAGAATATTTGAAAAACAAGAAAAAAGGACAAAAGCATGTAAGAAATTGCTGATTTGTCAGACCAAATTAGAGGATTATTCTCTAAAGATGACGTAACATTAGCTAAGTTAGACTGTACTCAAATTTATGATATAATTTTTAAACTATATAGAAAAATAACTTGTTCTTTGGTTATTCTATTTGTTTTTAAGTTTTGTTGTATACCACTTCACTTCAATTATGGTATGAAGAAAGTAAGTTTAAAGAAGAGGTATCCTTCATTGCAGTTTGGTGTATTCAGTAACAGCTGCTGTTTTGAGACACTAAAAAAAATAAATAATACTCTTTAGGTATCAGATATTGGTGACAATGTGCATAAGTGGGAAAGTCTATATTTATTATGTCAAACAATAAAAAAATCACACTTATTCATTATGACTGGACATGCATAAGTTTAAATTTTCCCTTGGTTAGTAATCTGCAGTTCTGAAGATCTTACTCTTCAAAGTCATAATTACCTTGGTTGTAATATACATTGGTTTATCTATATATCTCTATCCCTAAGTGTCTATTTTTACTCTATATATCTATGAATACTTCTTTACCTGTACCTGTATTTATATGAACTTAGACAATTACATTTTAAATTTGAAAATCATTTAATTTACATTCATTATAGAGTTACATTAATATACAGAGATAATATACATTATCTAGGATCATCTTCATCTCAAACTTAGACTTTAGGACTCAGCCTTCTAAGATTCTTCTCTCTTAGCTGTAGCACCACTTGATCAACACCTCACATAGAAAATTCCCTCAGTGCTTATATATATCAGCTGGGCCAAGCCATAGAATGGAATATTAAAGTTACAACATATATAACTGGCAAGGTTCTTATATCTAAAATTTATAAAGAATTCTAATAAATCAAAAGAAAAAGAAAATCCAGTAGAAATACGGGAAAAAGACTTAGGTAATTTGTAAAAGTGGATATACAAACCTATTTAAAGTGCTCATCCTCATTAGCAATCAGGAAAATGCAAATTTCATGATCATTGTAAAAGCTTTAAATGTTACAAAGGAATGTATTATATTGAGCTAAAATCTGATTCCCTGTTAATCTACACCATTTACTTATAGTTTTTTGGGGGGATACAGGGAATAAATGTAAACCTTCACCTGCATTCCAGAACTTCTATAAGTAACAGACATCGGATCCTTACCTCATTCCTCATGACAGTTGAAGTTACAAAACCAAAGGAAATACAGTGCAAAGTGAAAGAGTGAAAGATTGTAAACTTTCTATAGCTTCAGACACTACAGTAGGGGAGAAAAGGGAAAGTAGTGCTGAAAAGTTAAGAGCCTTGCTGGAATCTTAGCTATGCTCATCTCTTTTGTTTATTTTCAGTTCATTATGTTAATCTTCCAAAGTCCCTGCTTTTAGGTGAACATTTCCTGGGGATGAAGGTGGGGTGTAGATCATAGAGAAGTTGAGATATTTAAAAATAAAAAAAACAGTATATTTTAGTACTTTAGAATGGCTGAAGTCAAGTTTCAATGAACAATGAAGTTTTGAGGAGGAAAATTCACAGTAGAACAGAATTAAGCATGAATAATAAATGAGAGGGAAGATGGAGATTGTCCCACTCATATTCAGTGAGGATAAGCAAGAGAAATAGAAGGCATTAATACATTGCAAGCTCTCCAGATATCCCCTACTGAGTCACTACTTGATCAATTGAAATCTGTACGGGTGGGACATCTAATTTAGGAACTGAATACTTGCTGATGTCCTTGGTTTGTTATACATAGGGACAGAAAGATTCCAACGAAAAAAACAGGTGAATACCTCTCCTTTTTCTTCCCTCTGTTGTCGGTGCTTCTTTGTGTATCTTCTTTTAAATGTTGGCATTTCTTACCTGAATTTTTAACTCCATCCATTCTTGCCTTCTTTCAGCTAGAAGTAAAGAGCACTTTGTTGCTTTCAATCTGCGGGAAGCCTGTGTAAAGCTTAGTGGTCAATGTAAAAATCAATGTGGTGAAAATGAATTTAAGATGTCATACTGTGCAAGACCTGAAACTCTTTGCTGCCTGAAAGAATGTGACCCTATTGAGTAACTGAAGAGACTCATTCACAAAAAAAGACCAACAAGGGGCACCTGGGTGGCTCAGTCAGTTGATCATCCAACTTCAGCTCAGTCATGGTTTCCCAGTTGGTTCACGGTTGGAGCCCCTTGTTGGGCTCTGTGCTGACATTTAGGAGCCTGGAGCCTGCTTTGAATTCTGTGTCTCCCTCACTCTCTTCCCCTCCTTCCCTCACACCCTGTCTCCCTCTTACTCTCAAAAAATGAATAAAAACATTAAAAAAAAAACACTAAGTCTTCTCATTACTTCATTCATGGCCTAGTATTTCTGTCCATAGATGTCTATAATGAATAAAGAGCTAAATAAAATATATTTCAGCCTGAATCATTCATGAAAATTGTGTCTGCTTGGAAAAAAGAGAATACAGAGTGGGACTTTGAATTCAGGAATAGAAACAGTAGAGAAGAAAAGTTCATGGTGGGACTACTGTGTTAAATGAGATTTCGGGGGGCAATTCTATATTGAGTGTGGCAAGCATGTTGTAAATGATTGGTGATGTATATCAAGAATTTTTTGAGGAGAGTCAAGACTGGGGAGAGAGTTGAAAAGATGCAAGGTATGTGTTATCCCTGCACTAGTGAAAATGGTTGTAAAAGATCTGAATTATTATGGAGTCCTTATAACATTCTTATATTAGCTGTACTTTCATGTTTATTGATAGAATTCTTATGATAAAAATACTTCAAGTGCTTAGCCAGTCCTTTGAGAAGAATACCCCAAAGGGTAGGATAGACTAGATTTACTTTAAGGATAAAAAGTGTAAGATAAGTCCTTGTACCCTGCAGCAGTAATCATAATCATAATCATAACTGTACTTATTCTGTCGTCGAGTTACGATTACAATTCTATTTCTTTTGTTTTGTATTTTTCAGATATTCTTTATATTATCAGATGATTTTTATCCTGACAGTTATTGGTGTCTTAATGTGTTTGCTTGTATCTACAAAATTCTGGGAAAAAATACTTTAATAGAATTTTATATTTATATATATACATATATATATATAAAATCACATATATAATATATGATGCATCATACACACACAGTTATGTGTATAATTATATATATGTGTGCACACATAACCTGGGAGTTATATTACAAGTATATGTGAATGAGGGCTAAAGGATGGCCTGGCAATGAACAAGTTAACAGTTCATCATATTGCATCATCTAGCCTAAAGTTTTGCTCTTATTCAAATGTCTTGCAACATCTACTCTAAAAATAGGTCATGGCTCTACAGAGCCTGCCATATGCTGACTACTATTCAAAGAGTGTTCTTTAGACTGTCACCTTGGCTGGTAGGCTTTTTTATTATGTAACTCACAACATGTAGACTAACACCACAATAAGGAAAAGGAGCTAGTCTCTTAACCTTACAGAGTATTTAAGCTATAGCACCATACATGTGGTGTCTCTTTTATGCTGCTGTGATATGTACACATGTCGGCTTTGGGCTAAACTTACCACAAAACATATCATGTGTCCAGTGGCTGGGGACATTGAAAAAATGAATCTGGGTGTTAATCAGTAATGTGTAGCATTGCTTGTATGTAGACTGCTGTGTTCTCTGATCTGTGTCAAACTGGAGTTAAATAAGCCTTCTTGGATCTTATGAGTTTGATGTATGATTCAAATCTTGAATCCCACTTCAGTGGCCCCACAGTATACCAACATACAATTTATGTAACTATTCTAACATATATGGACATTATGAATAAAGCTGTTAAAATTTGTATTTACATATGCATTCATTATTTAGGGGTATATAGCTACCTGAGGGGTAGGATTGTTTTAACCTAAGCTATTCATATGTTTATCTTTTACTGATAATTGACACAATGCTTTTACAAAGTATTTATACTAAAATTATATTCCCAGAAGCATTGTATGAAAATTCTATTTGGTCCCCATTTTTCCAATGTTAGCCATTCTTCTGTATGTGTAAGTGCATATCATGTTGGTTTTTCTTTTACTTATTTCTCTCAAATGATAATAAACTTTTTCAAGGTCTCATTAGCCATTAAATATTCTATTTTGTGGATCTGTTTGGATCTTGGGCCCATGTTTTTATTAATTATAACTCCTTTCCTGCTAATCGGTAGAAGTTATTCAACATTAATTCATGATAAAATGTCATATAGTTGGAATCATACAGTATGTAGGTTTTTCTAGAAGAATTGGATTCTTTCATTTAGTAATGTGCACTTAAGATTCCTCTTTGTCTTTTCATCACTTGACAGTTTATTTCTTTTTATCTCTGAATAATATTTCATTTGTCTCAATGAACCACAGTTTATGTATTCATTCATTTCCTGAAGGACATTTGGTTGCTTCCAAGTTTTTGCAGTTATGAATAAGCCTGCTTAAGCAGGTTTTGCTGTGAACATAAGTTTTCAACTCCTTTGGGTAAACACCAATGAGCACAATTGCTGGATTATATGATAAGAGTATGTTAACTTTTGTAAGAAACTGCCAGACTGTCTTGAAAGTGGCTGCAATAGCTAAATTATGGAAGCAGTCCAAGTGTCCATCAATTAATGAATGGGTTAAGGAAGATATTACTCAGCAGTAAAATAGAATTAAATCTTGCTATTTGCAACAACATGGATAAAACAAGAGACTATTATGTTAAATGAAATAAGTCAGTCGAGAAAGACAAATATACCATTTTACTCATATGGGGGAAGGGAAAGAGAGAGAGAAACCAAAAAACAGACTCTTATTCATAGAGAACAAACTGGTAGTTACTAGAGGGGAGGGGAGGGATGGGTTAGGTAGGTGATAGGGATTAAGGAGTGCATTTGTGATGACTACTGGGTATTGTATGGAAGTATCAAATTACTGTATTGTACACTTGAAACTAATATTATACTATATGTTAACTAACTGGAATTTAAGTAAAAACTTTAAAAAAAGTGGCTGTACTATTTTGCATTACCACCAGCAATGAATGAGAGTTCCTACTGATCCACAATATTTGGTGTTGTCAATGTTCAGATGTGGGCCATTCTAATAAGTGCGGAATGGTATCTCATTTTAATGGGCATTTCCCTGAAGGCATACAGTGTAGAACATCTTTTTGTATGCTCATTTTCCATATGTATGTCTTTGATGAAGTTTCTGTTAAGGTCTTTGGCCCATTATTTATTCAGGTTGTTTGCTTATTGTTGAGTTTCAGGAGTTATTAGTATATTTTGAATAATAGTCCTTGATTAAATGTGTCTTTTGCAAATATGTTCTCCCAGAGTATAGTTTGTCTTTAACTCGATGTTGTCTTTCACGGTGTAGAAAAAGTTTTAAAAATTTTAACGAAGTCTATCTTATTAATTATTAACTTCATGGATCATGCCTTCAGTGTTCCATCTATCTAGTCATCACTATGCTAAAGATCACCTAGATTTTTTCTTATGGTATCTTCTAGGATTTTTTTATAGTTCTGTGCTCTGCATTTAGATCCATGATCCATTTTGAGTTAATTTTTGTAAAGGTGTCTATTTTTGTTTTTTGTGTTTTTTTTTGTCTTTATTTTGCATGTGGATATCCAGTTGTTCCAGCGCCATTTGTTGGAAAGACCATCTTTGCTTTGTGGTATTGCCTTTGTTCTTGTGTCAAAGATGAATTGATTATAGTTATGTGTGTCCATTAGTGGGTTCTCTATTCTGTCCCATTGATTTATTTGTCCACTTTTTCACATAATACCTCACTGTCTTGGTTACTATCATGTTAGAGTAAGTATTGAATTCAACATTTTGTCAGTTCTCCAATTTTGTTTTTCAATATTGTGCTGGCTGTTCTGGGTCTTTTGCCTCTCCGTACAAACTTTAGAATCAGTTTCTGGATATCCTCGAAATAACATGCTGGGATTTCGATGGGGTGGAATTGAATCTATGGAGCAAGTTGGGAAGATATCACTTTCCTATGAACGTGGAATTTCTATTTATTTAGTTCTTTGATTTCATTCATCTGAGTTTTGTAGTTTCCTAATACAGATCTTTCACATATTTTGTTAGGATTGTACATAAGTATTTCATGTTTGGGTGCTAATGTAAATGATACTCTGTTTTTAATTTCAAATTCCACTTGTTAATTGTTGGTATATAGGAAAGCACCTTTTCTATGTTAATCTTATACTTTGTAAACTTACTATACTTATTAGTTTCAGGAGGGTTTTTAATTTTTTTTAATGTTTATTTATTTGAGAGAGAGAGATAGAGAGAATGACTGGGGGAGGGGCAAGCAGAGAGGGGGACAGAGGGTCCAAAGATGGCTCGGTGCTGACACCAGAGAGCCTGAGGCGGGGCTTGAACTCACGAACCATGGGATCATGACCTGGGCCAAAGTCAGACTCTTAACCAACTGAGCCACACAGTGCCCCCAGAAAGGCATTTTTTTTTCCTTTAAGATTTTCTACATAGACTATTGTGTCATTTGGAAACAAAGTTTTATTTTTTCCTTCCCAATCTACATACCTTTTATGTCCTTTTCATGTCATGACATTATGATAACAATTATGAGTATGGTGTAGAGTACTATTATATTTTTAAACATATGTTTATTTGTTTGTTTAGGTATGCATGTATTTATTTAGAGAGTGTTCACATGCATGGGAGAGGAGCAGAGAGAGTGGGATAGAGAAAATCCCAAGTGGGCTCCATCCTAAGAGTCCGATGCAGGCCCCACACAGGGCTCCATCTCACAAATCATGAGATTGTGAACTGAGCCAAAATCGAGTCAGACAGAGCCACCCAGGTTCCCCCATGTAGAGTACTATTATATGTGGTGATTAAAAAAATAATTAGACTAACCCAGTAGTTTGAAGATTTTACCTATTTGTGCCAAATTTGTTTTAAAAAATATAGAATTTAAGCAAAAGTTGTAGACTGGTTTACTAATGAATATCTGTACCCCTTTCATCTCGATTCATCTAACCAATTATTCATATGTAGCGGGGTACATGTAGCGGGGTACATGTAGCGGGGGCAGTATTCTCTTCCTCTGTCTTACTATTATTTGAAGGTTAATCTCAGCTATCATTACAATTTATGAAATACTTTGGCATGTGTACCCTATATACAATGAATGATATTTTCCTTTACAGCACAGTGTCATACTATGCGCAGGAAAGTAACATTAATAAACACATTATCTAAAATATTTTATAATCAAAATACACTAATTTTTAATAATGTCTTTTATATCTATAAGGCTACTGCTCTTTGAAAAATGGAAGAAAGAACAAGGAGAAATACAATAGTTGGCCTTTTGTTGTCTGTAAACATTTCCCCAAACTCGGAGCACAGTTTTCTGAACTTCTGAAGCACAAATCTAAGATTGGAAGTGAGCACTAGACTTTTGGAACTGTGGAGAGAAAGCTCACGACTGGTAGCTTCAAGGCAAAGGAAGTGTTGGAGAACTTTGGTGAGGTCCTTGTTGTCCTCCTTATCCCTGAACTCAGTTAAATCCATGTGGGAAGACAGAATCCTGTCTTTGGCCCTGCTTGATTTGGCTAGAGGTAATAGATGATAAATTAGCTTTCTTTTCTGTCACAAGTCAGCAGGGTCCTGTAAAAGAACATAAAAGTTATCTCTAAAGATTTCTCTCTTTTTTGTTTTATCTATACTTTTTTTTTTCAGGTGATCTTACTTCTATGAACTTTGCTATTTTATGTATCTTGCTATTTTTCTCTGAAAGTTTTTATCAAGGTAAGAAGTAATAAATATTTTTAATGGGGAAAGTGCAAAACTAATTTGGAATACAAATAAACAGAATTCGTATGTTGATCTAAAGTTTTTTTTTCCCACTTAACAAGCAAATGGAATGTACTTTTTTTAAAAACCATTTTTATTATCCAAGATGGTGAAAAACATTTTTGATAGGTCCAAAAGGCCTGGAAGCCATCCTGCTAATGGAATAGACCATTTGTTTTCTCCTATAAGTGGTGAAGAGAACTGAGTCTATGTGGTACTGAGAGGGAAAAAAAACACAGAGAGGAAAAAAAACAGAATGAGGGTAAAAAGAGTGAGAAAAAACACTCTTTGCCCTATTTATATTTGACATGATTAAATATTTTCTATATATGTTATAGTTTAACTTAAATAACTTTATGCTGCCTAAATTTGAGATTTGTTTGCATTGCTTTTTCTCAAAACGTAAATGCCATAGGAACTGATCGAGAAGAACGTTTCAGTTAAGTGCTCTGGTTCTGGTGTTGGACACACAGGGATTGATATCCAAATACTGATATCTTTACAAGTCACTTAAACTTTAAGACTTTTATTTTCATAATTTTAAAAAAATTCTCCATGAACTATGAGAATTAATTGAAATAATATGAAAACTTATTTTTTTGTGTGCCCGATGGACTTTTAACACTCCTTAAAACTGTAGATAATTTGCTTCTAAATATGATTGGGTGGAACCTCAACAAGTGCAGACCTACTACATATGTGCACACAAACACATAGGTATTTAATTTAATCATAAGCACAACTATAAGAGAAGTATGGTGAAGAGATGTCTTTTTTTATTTACAGATAAAACCATGAAATTAGAGAAGTTTAAACAAAAGAAGTAAGTAATTTTTCCAAAGTCATTCATTTCTTAAGTGGCACCATCCAAATGTGAAATGAGTTAAGAAAGATCCTGAATTTTTTTTTCATTTTGGAAGCATAACATATCAATATTTGTGACATAAAATTATTTTATTCCCATAAATGGTTATGTTTTGAAAAAGAATATTTCAAAATAATGAGTTAAGTATCCAACTTAGTTACTTAGAAAGGATCATAGAATAAATAATATAAGCTGAAAGAAATAATGAAAATATAAACGGAAATCAATCAAATAAATAGGCAAATACAACAGAGAGAGGATCAACAAAGCCAAATAATGTTTTTTTTCCATAAACCACATTAATAAAATGTATAAACTCCTAATAATCCTAAGCAAGAGGGAAAAAATACCTCAATATTATCCAATATTCTTTGACTCTGTGATTTTTCCATTACACTTAGCAAGAAGAGTGATATTCACTGAGAGACATTTAGCTAAGGTTGATCTTTAATCCTGGTTTCTGGATTCTGTTTTATAAGATGAAATTAATCAGAAACAAGAACTAATGAGGATCAGCTTATGATTATTCAAGAAAGTTCTGGAGCACCTGACTAGCTCAGTTAGTAAAGCCTGCAACTCTTGATCTTGGGGTTGTGAGTTTGAGCCCCATGATGGGTATAGAAATTACTTAAAAATAAAATATTAAAAAGAATTAATTAAATTCTTAATCTTAGAAGAATTTTTTTCTACATGTGAAATTTAGGGTAGAGGTGGAGATACCAAATTCATTTATTGAAAGGAATGGTACAAGGAGATACAAGGGGATGATTTGGGAAAACTTACAAAAAAGAAAAGGTTCAGTCAAACACGCATGTACTGCCCTGGCAAGATAACCCAGTGGCATGGGCAAGGCGGCTGAGTTCTTTTCACTATTTCCCCGAACACGCCTGCCAAAGAGATTGTCATGTCCGCTTCTGCGGCCCCATCTTGTGCAAGTTGGTTACACGGCCACGTAATTACACGGTGGATTTCACCTGTTCTTTCACCTAATAAGTCTTAAGGAAGTGGGATCACTTTTTTCACTAACCTGTTTCTACAGTTTCATTAGCAACTAATCCACGTATTTTTCCAAGTGTCATGCACACTCCATCGCATGCAGCTCACTCTTTCTGTCTTCGCTTTCTGAAGGTTTCTTGAAATTCCAGTGTAAGATTCAGCCATCTCATGACTCTGAATCTTTATCCATTTCTTAGTATGTTCTCTTTCTTCATAATACTGGTAAAGCCACATTGTTATGGTTAAAGTGGTAAGACATGGACGGGTAGTTGGGAGGCGTAGAACTCCAGGTTAGTCTAATAGTTGATGGTCGCCTACATGTTCTGCTGTTAGTAGTGTTGTTCATCCATTGCTTTTTGTGTGCGTGCCAAATAGGGAAACTGTGGACTGCGTCAAAAATACCTCTGGGAAAACATAACAAAAATCAGAGATTAGTACTGCGCTTCATGAATGAGATTTTTGCAACGTGATGTGAATAATTCTGCTTAGAAGGTACACACAAGTGGGTTAGGATGACTTTTGAATTGCTAGAAAATCTCCATTCTTATTATATATACATTTAAAATCAATGTACATATACATATACATATAAAATCAACAAAGTGAACTGTGACAATTCACTTACTGTGTTCATATATGCAATCAAGAATCTCTGTGGTTAATTCTAGCTCTAAGGTACTAGGTGTCACAATATTGAGCATTTTGAACATTTCGATGTTAGAATGAGAAATGTCTTTGAAGCATGTGTAAAATATTGATGGGATCACTAAGGATCATTTTTACCTTGATGTTTTAGTAAGTTAAATCCAACAAGTGGAATGATAATACCCCTTGGCGTCTTCCATAAAAAAGGGCATTTTAAGATTAGTACAGATAGATGATATTTTATATGAAAATAATATAGGCTTTTCCTCACTATACTCTGTTTGCATATCACATAACACTATTCGGTGAGGAATGTAAATGATCTCAAAATTGATAAGCCTCGGCAGTCAGAACTACTTGCTAGGCAATGCTTAGAAATTAAAAGGTTGTTTCCTTATTTCATTAATGCCTCTCTCTCTTCTTTATCTCTGTGGGTTTTATTCTATGTAATAACTATAGTCATTCATTTCTACCATAAATTTGGAGAGTCATGATATAGGAGAAAAAGAAAAACTGAAAATGCAGAAAATAAGGCATGGCTTATAGTTACTAATACATGATGGTTAGGTTGGAATGAATGACATTATTTTTCTTTTTTTACAGTATCTTAACTGCTACATTTTTTCTTGTAGCTTTTTGGAGGTTTGAACTTCCTGTTCAAAAGTGAGGTAAGAAGTTGCCTAGACTAACTTTATGATCTATTTCTGACTAGACGGATGCCTTTACTTTTTCTTTGTAAGGAAATTTCCTAGCAGACATTTTCATTGTCTTTCTTCCTTTTCTGAGGTTTATATAGTTGTGTATTAGGGGAATTCCATATCAAGGTAAAATTGTAAGTGCCACGTGAGTGACTCAAATAAAATACTACGATGGATAAAGAGGGTCAAAGATACAAACTTCCAATTATAAAATAAATGTCACGGGAATGTAATGTACAACACGGTAACTATAATTAATACTGCTGAATAACATATTTGCTAAGTGCTGAGAGAGTCGATCTTAAAAGTTGTCATCACAAGGAAAACTTTTTGTTGACTATGTATGGTAATTAGACTTATTATAGTGATCATTTCACAATGTACATAAACATCAAATAATTATGCTGTCCCCCTTAAACTAGTATCATGTTGTGTGTCATTATACTTTAGCAACAACACCAAAAGAGAGTGAGAGGCAGAAGGCCATCCCAATCTACTATAGCGATCCTGAGAAGTCAAGGTGGGGAGTCTTCTAGGAAAGGGGATAATGGATAATATATATTAAGATGGTTTGTATTCTGAGGATGTTATTGGAAAGCCTTTCCAACCCTTACAATACTCCCATGGAAAGAGGAAGGAGGAATGTTTGCTTTAGCTCAGCAAGAGTGAGGCTCTGAATGGGTCACCTGGATGGCACAGTCAGTAAAGCGACCAACTCTTGATTTCAGCTCAGGTCAGGTCACGATCTCACAGTTCATGGGATCGAGCCCTGCTTTGGGCTCCATGCTGACAGCAAGGAGCCTGCTTGGAATTTTCTTTCTCTCTCTTTCTCTCTCACTCCCTTGCTCGTGTTTCTCTCTCTCTCTCTCTCTCTCTCTCTCCTCCCTCCCTCCCTTTGTCCCTCCCTCCCTCTCCCTCTAAAATAAATTAAAAAAAAAACTTCAAAACAAGGGTGAGTATCTGAACCGAATCTAATTTGACATCCTGAGACTGATGTCACCTGGAGTTGACCCTACATGCAAATTAAGAATGACTGAATGAGGTATATTCCCTGTGGACACTGACACCATCTACTGCACCTGTGCCTGCTATGGACTGAACATCTGGGTCCCCCCAAAATCCATAGGTTGAAACCTAATCCCCAATGTGATGGTATTTGGAGGTAGGGCCTTTGAGGTGATTAGGTCAAGAAAGGGAAACGCTCATGGATGGGATTGGTGCCCTTATGAAAGGGCCCAGCAGAGTTCCCTCTGTGCTTCTGCCATGTGAGCACATGGCCAGAAGACAGCCATCTGTGATTTGGTTACTTAGAAGCAATAAACAAACAAATACTATCGCTGTCAAAGGAGGGAATAATCACTTTTTAAAAAGTATTTGAGGAAGACATCAGCTATGTCAGCTGCCATCTACTACGGCCAAAGACAGAGGCAGCCTAGACGACATAGAAACTAGATGGGCGTGGCTGGTGTTCCAAAAACACTTTATTTATAAAACAGTCAATGGGCCAATCTGGCCTGAAAGCCATTTCCTGACCCCTGTTCTAAATCCTCATGGCTCAGGATACTTCACCCGCCATGACTGGATTACAAATTTCATCGATTCCTATTTTCTAGTGGCCAGAACTAGAAAAAAAACACTGTAGCAATATGGCTGTGGATGGGAGTTGCAAAGGTTTATTGGTTAGGGTGAAATGATCTTTAATGAACAGGAAAATATTTCTTAACTGCACTGGATCTGTGACATTTTCTATGCCATTATGTAAGTGTATTATAAACAAACAATGGTTGACAGAATGAAACGAAGAGAGGTATGAAGTTAGAACGGGATCATTTCCTAGCATCGTTCAGAGGTGAGAACATCTGCTCTTGGAACTTTGTGATGAATAAAGACATAAAAATCATAAATAGGGGCGCCTGCGTGGCTCAGGTGGTTAAGCGGCCGACTTTGGCTCAGGTCATGATCTCACGGTCTGTGAGTTCGAGCCCCACATCGGGCTCTGTGCTAGCAGCTCAGAGCCTGAAGCCTGCTTCAGATCCTGTATCTCCCTCTCTCTGTGCCCTTACCCTGCTCATACTCTGTCTCTATGTCTCTCAAAAATAATAAACGTTAAAAATTTTTTTTAATTTATTTTATTTTTAAGCTTATTAATTTTGAAAGAGAGAGACCACATGCAGAGAGAGGGAGAGAGAGAATCCCGAGCAGGCTCCTCACCATCAGCACAGAGCCTGACACGGGACTCGAACTCACACACTGTGAGCAGAAATCAGGAGTCAGACGCTCAACCGACTGAGCCACGCAGGCGCCCCCCAAAAAAATTTATTATTAAAGCTTGAACAACACAGGAAGAACTGCTTGTCAGAAGGTACGTGGTAAATTTGCATTCCAGTCCTCCTTCGATGATGTCATACACGCAAAGAGTTGATTCTACGGCAGTGTAGTTCCAAGAACTAGTTTCTTCTGCATGGAGTTAGTGGCTACAAGTAGACCAGGGGGAACCCAAAGCAGTCCAAATATTGGAGGAGGCATAACTTAAAAACAGTGTTTCAGTAGACCTACCCTCTTATGGTCTCTTCGGAAACACCGCTGAAGTTAACAAATGAAAGATTCTAGATTCAAGTGATTTCAGATCCTTTAGATGGCAAAAGCAATGCCCCTATTATTGATCCTGAACAAACGCAAGGAAATTGAAGAGTATAGAACTTGCAGAATGCTTGAGGTATTTCCGTGCTCCATTGTAACTGTAAATAGTTTGCGTAGCAACAATCTATTGAAAAAGTCATTATTATCAAGAGTTCAAACTCATGAGGAATAAAGGTTAGATCACATCTCCAGAAAAGCCACAATACCTGCCGACGTGATAGCTAAGGGTGAAGGGTATTAGAATGGACAGTAGAGGAGAGAATGAAGAAGTACCAGTTGAGACCCAGCAACCAATAATAGTGATAGAGGCTGAGATTTATTCCACCAATATCTTCTTCTACCTTCTAGAAGAAGGATCCAAAGGGATCATGGAGGAGGTATTCCTCACACCTAGGTGGAGAAATCAGTTTACCAACATAAATAACCTTGAAATGTGACTGTAATTGATCAAGGGCCCCAGCTGCTAGGCTTTTAGATAAATCCCTGCATTTGTGCTGAGGCACACTCTTCATGCACTGCTCCCAGCCAATGATTGGTTGTAGCAAGATTACTAAAGTAGACACTTTTCTAAGAGACACAAGATTCCTCAGATGGCTGATTTTGTGGGGCGTAGTCCTCTATGGTTTTGCCGCACCTTTTGTAGTTTGCACTGGAGCCTAAGATTGTATCCAACCGTATGTGTTTTTTTTTTAATTTAAATAGTTTATTTTCAAATTGGTTTACATATAACACCCAGTGTTCATCCCAACACGTGCCCTCTTTAATGCCCATCACCCCCTCTCCCCCCTCCTCACTCCCCTCACCCTCAGTTTGTTCTTAGTCTTTGAGAGTCTCTTATATTTTATCTCCCTCCCTCTCTGTGTCTTTTTTCCTTTCCCCTCTTCCCCTCCCCCATGGTTTTTGCTAAGTCTCTCAAAATCCACCTATGCCTGGAAACATATGGTATCTCTCTTTTTCTGCCTGACTTATTTCACTTAGCATAATACCCTCCAGTTCCATCCATGTTGCTACACATGGCCAGATTTCATTTTTTCTCATTGCCACATAGTAGTCCATTGTATATATGTACCACATCTTCTTTATCCATTCATTAGTTGATGGGCATTTGGTCTCTTTCCATGATTTGGCTGTTGTTGAAAGTGCTGCTATGAACATTGGGGTACATGTGCCCCTATGCATCAGCCTTCCTGTGTCTCTTGGGTAGATCCTTAGCAGTGCTATTGCTGGGTCATAGGGTAGCTCTATTTTCATTGTTTTGAGGAACCCCCACACCGTTTTCCAGAGTGGCTGCACTGGTTTGCATTCCCACCAACAGTGTAGGAGGGTGCCTGCTTCTCCACATCCCCGCCAGCATCTATAGTTTCCTGATTTGTTCATTTTAGCCACTCTAACCAGTGTAAGGTGGTATCTCAGTGTGGTTTTGATTTGTGTTTCCCTGATGATGAGTGACTTTGAGCATCGTTTCAGGTGTCTGTTGGCCATCTGCATGTCCTCTTTGGAGAAGTGTCTATTCATATCTTCCACCCATTTCTTCACTGGATTATTCATTTTTGGGGTGTGGAGTTTCAACCATATGTTTTTTTTTTAATCTACATCACTCAGGATCTGCCTTGCATCCCTGTCTGATGATCTAACCTTTCCTGACTCACTTCTTTTCCTTGTACAAGTATTTCCCCCAGTAAAATCCTAGCACATTTAATTCTGTAGAAGCACATATTTCTTGGACACATGGACTAGTTCTCCACTAGTTTAGGTAAATACTTTAAAAGTGTTATCCACTCATCACATGCAATATTGTAAAATATTTAAGAAATATTTATAACATATTATGATATACATAGAAATAAGAGGCACACATAACTAGCAATACTTTCTGACAGGCCACACTTCACTATGTCCTCATAATAAATGCAAATCAATTGCATGTATTAATATATCTTTCTTGGAGTAGCTATGGCAATACTTAGCATTTCAGTGCAAAGGGATTGTGGAAATGAAAAAATTAAGTCAAACTGCCTACTTTTAGATCAAAATGTGTAATCTCCTATGATCCAAATCCACCAAGAGAAACACATAAATATGAGCTTATCATCCTAATAGACGACAGGAAAAGTAGTGTTACCGTACATGAAAATGATACCCAGTATTTCAACCTAATATTAAAACATCTTAACAAAATGATTAAAATTTTAATTTAAAAAGAATAAATAAACATATGGAGGCATTTTCCTTGAATTACCACTCTGAGGTTTTCCTAGCCTTTTGTTAATTTTCACAGTTCTGACATAGTTAATGCTGACAGTTTTCAAGAGCTTGTTTTCATTGCATTTCCCGAGGGGCCGATTCTCAGAGGTCCTGATCCCACCACTTCGGTTGATGTCATCCTCCACATTAATTTTTAAACTCTGTTTTTTCTTCTTAGATGCCATCAGCTTATAGCAAATTCCACTTTGGCAAATGTTAGTACTCCATAACTATTTGTTGACTAAATGTTGCATGGTGATACATTGAAGTGGTCTTGCTCCTATCAGTTGAGGCTGAATTTTCAGGTTTTTTTTTTTTCTTTTCCAAAAAGAAAGCATAGCTAAGTCAAGATCCTTACATTTGATTTGTACTTTATCATTTGAATTATTTTTTGGTGAAGGATAATGAATGTCAGGCAATTAAGTTAATCTCTTTTGATTTCACCTTTGTCAACTATAACATAAGAGGAGGTGATTGTCCCTAAGCGGCCCCCATTTTTTACTCATCTATGACATAGATCCTATGACCCTGAGATTCAGTTTTCTGATGTTTAATAGAATGAATGAATCTGGTTTCCTGGAGTAACATGTGGCCCCTTCCAGCAGTCTTGGCATTCCACGATCTCATTAGAAATACAATCGTTAGGCTCCATTCTAGACCTACTAAATCACAAATGCTGGAGGTGGGACCTCACAATTTGTTTTTAACGAGTCCTCTAGGGGATGGTGATGTAGCTAATGTTTAAGAACCATTGTCCTAGAAAATCCCTTGTCTCTGGTAAGAGAGGATCAGTTAGTTGTTCTGGGGTTACAGCATCAGCTCCTGGGTATTGTGTAAAACTTCCAGCTTTTCCTCCTGTATATGAAATAATAGATGTGGGAAATATGCAGATTGGATCAGGATATACTTCCAGTTCTGCCGCAGAATAAAAAACATTAGACATTAAAATTGTGAAATCGGGTGATTTATTATAAAACATTCATAGATCATACTTTAAAACCTGTTATGTAGAGTATTTCCCATACTTATTAGTGAAACCAGAATTTCTTGATTATGTCACGTTTAAAAAATTACACGTTATATATATGTGACGAATCACTAAATTCTTCATCTGAAACCAATTTTACCATATATGTTAGCTGAATAGAATTTAAATAAAAACTTGAAATAAAAAAATAATTACACATTCGATGAATCAAAATAAATCACTTAACCTCCTTGGTTCTCATTTGTAAACAAAAGTGATCTCATTGGAAACTTATAGCTATAAAATCCTATAATTTTGACATTCAGTGATTTAATACTAAAAATATTAGAATATTTATCATCATATGTAACATATGAGAGGAATGCATTACTGTAATATTTCCACTTTGATGTTTTTAGCAATCCAAACTCATTTCCTTTACAAGTCTCAAAGTTATGTGTCCATGAGAGTCTATTTAAGGTAACACAAGCAGGTTCTACTTTTATGAGAAAAATGTAGTAATGATTCTTGTGACCATGTTCTTTGAACATGCACAATTCAACCAAGCATACAAATGTTCTTGCCATTGATAAGCCTCAGTAGTTAAAACCACTTCCCTGGAGAATCTATAAATAAAAGGATTCTCTGTTTTCTTATTTGGAAACACTTGACTTGAAAAAGATCTGTTGACATATTTTATTTTTCCCTAAGAAACTCCACCATGAAGATTCATCTCTTTTTCTTTCTTCTGCTCTTTTGTGTCACAATTTTACCAGGTAACCTGTAAATGTTTCTGGGCTTATTTGTGCTAATGAATTTGAGGAGACATAAGTTGTTTCTTATTAAAAATATGATAATGACATAGGGATTAAAGATTTTTATACTAAATGCAATGTGGTACTCTGGACTGGACCCCAGAATAGGAAAAAAAAATACATTGTGGGGAAATTGGTAAAACGTGGATAAAATTTACAGTTTCGTCGATAGTATTATACCAATGTTCATTTCTTAGTTTTGATATTGTAGCCTGGTTCAGTGAGATGTTGCCACAATGGGAATTTCACTTCTATTATCCTTGCAACTCTTCTATAAATCTAAATTGACTTCAGAATAGTTTTAAAAGATTAGATCGATACATTAGTCTCACCAGCTTCATCCTGAAACAATTTGTTATGGAAACAATTCTTAATGGAAAAATTTTCATTAGCATAATCAGTTGATAAAAGACAGATGATTCGGTGCTAGACAAAGATGTAATTTACTTTTTCCTTCTTTTTAATCTGTGCCAGTACGCTACTTCCCATGATCAGAAGCCTTTCTTGCTATTTCATTCTTGGCATAGAGGCAAATCATGCCTGTCGTTAGCCCTTTCTTTATGTATTTCTGGTCACTGCCCTCTGTCTTTGAGTATTATAGACCACATGAATGTTGAATGTAATGCTTTGTACAAGAGCTATATTTTTCATGAGATTTTTTTTTCCACCCTCAAAGGCCACCTTCTCCTATCAGGTATGTAACAAGAGTCTCTTCTCCTGAGTTAATGTGTAAGTATGACTTGTACAGAAATAGAATAATAAATTTTGGAAAAAAAGAGATCATTGAGTCTAATACTTTCTCTTTAAAGAGCTTAAGAGGTAGCTCAAGTCTACTTAACTGGCACTAAAATTAGGCTCAAATTCACGAATGCTTGGGAAAAAAAATTCCTTTTTTGGCACCTGGCTGATTTCTTTAGGTCAATGGAAATCATAATAGAGGTCTAAAGGAGTAACTTATTCTTTACTGTGGATACTGTGAAGTCCATCATGACAATCTAAAAGTGGATATACATAATAAACTGATAAATTATCATTTAGAGGTTGCAAGTGGATAAAATTCTAAATAGGGGCCAAGCATCAATGAAGTAACAAAAAAATACAGTTAATTGTTTAATTAACTAAGAGAATAATTTCCTTTCCTTCCATTCAAAAATCTTAGAAAATGATCTCTGGATTTTTTTTTCTAGCACTAGAAAGGGCCGAAAAGAAATGCTATACAGATTCATAGAGCTTTTAACATGTGATAAATCTTTTTCTTCTTTTAATTTCAAAATAGCTAGCATGATTAGATTGCTATGTCAAGCATTTTTATGTCGTAGCAACTTATTTTTCCTTTATAACAGCCATATCAGGTGCTTCCTGCCAATAATTAAAGTCATTTGTGCATTTATCAACACATTGTGAAAAATCATGTGTCCTCTAGATTTAGAGATTAAAAACCAGGTGAGGGGGGTGCGCTTGGGTTTCTCAGTTAGTTAAGCCTCCAGCTCCTCATTTTGGCTCAGGTCATGATCTCGTGGTCTTGAGCTCAAGCTCCACATCTGGCTCTGTGCTGGGCATGGAACCTGCTTAAGAATCTTTCCTCTCCCTCTGCCCCTCCCCCACTTGTGTGAAAGCACAGGTGCCCGTACGTGTTCTCTCTCTCTCTCTCTCTGTCTCTCTCTCTCAAAGATAAAAAAAAAACAAAAACGCACCAGTTGGGGATACAGTGGGGATAGAGTAGCATAGATTACACCATCAGTGCATCACTGTTATTAACTTCTAGTGTATTGTTTCTTACATTTTCAAAGTAAAGCCATTGACCTTGTTAATCACACACGTACCAAACTTTTAGAAAACTATCCTTACCAACAACAACAACAGAAAAATTCAAAGTAAAAGAAATATGTCAAGCTACATATTTTTCTGTACAAATTTAAAGTATGACAGAAAATCTAGACATGTAGAAAATAATAAAGCAATAAGAATGTTGCCTCTCAACTTATAGCTCACCAACATATGGGGGTTGAATTAAACTACATAAAATGAATGGTCATATGCGTGAGTCTTTGAGAGTTCTTCAGTTGTTCTTATATCTCACTGCAAAGTGTAAAAGTCCTACTCAAAGTTGAGGTAGAAAATTTTCATTCTTTTCTTACTCTGACAGTTACAGATGAAGAGATATCAGATAAAAGCCATTACACTGTCTATGCAGGGAAATGTCCGCTGAAGTCGCTTAGCTTTCCTCATCATTTATAGAGGTTATAAATGCACCAAATGTGCAATACAGTATGAAGTATTGTTTCACTCCTATGTATTGTTTGGCTTTACCTGCCGAACTGAAAAAAAATATGTTATTGCCAAAAATCACTTTTCTTTAAGTCTGACATATACTTCAACTACAGGGTAGTATAGCTTTGTGCTGCAAGAATAGTCATGCTTCCCTCCCCCAGCCATTTCCAAGGAGGTTAATGGTAGCCTAAAGGATAAAAGAGCAGGTGAGTGAAAATAAAAAAAAAAAATTCTGGGTTGAAAAATGTCTTAGGATATATCTTGTTCATTTCTATCTTATATATTAAACAAAACTTTGTACACTATTTAATGACATTCCCTAGCTGTTAACACGTTAACAGGTGCAGTATGAATGATATATACGGGATGCTTTGTGAGAGCAGTGAAAACAGAGCTTACTTTTCTGAAAGTGATCCGCAGAGACATCAGAGAGGAGACAGCATACGAACAGTGTATCTGAGGGTGGAGACAATATGTTTGGCTCATCACAGCATCGCAAGACAGTAATTTTAATCACTGAAATGCACACAAGGAGATTTTAGGCAATATCACGAGACTTTTAAGTTGTCACCACTGGTATTACTGGCATCTAGTGGGTAGAAGCCAAGGATGCTGCTGAACGTTCTTCAGTGAACAGAATAGCATCTGACAGCAAAGAATTGTACAACCCAAAAGGCCAAGAGTGTCTAGGGTGAGAAAGCCTGCCCTAGGGATTGGCTAGAGCTTAACAGGGGATGTACCTAATAGTTGAATGAGTGGCTGGAGGCTTGTAAAGGTGAATATCAACGATCAAACACACAGGCCTGGGGAATACTTGTATTTTGAGTTCAAAATGACAAGAAAGGAGACAGCACTTTTAGGAGGTGAAATAAGACAACAAATAAAAGAAGAGGTGGGGTCAGTTTAAAGTGGAATATTGATCCACAGCATCAAGTGTGACAGTCCCCTTGTCGAGTATAATTCGGGTTTCTGTCACTGGCAAATCATACATGGGTTTGATAACAGTAACTCCTCAGAAACTATAGAATAAGTAATGACATTCAGAAGTTAGCATTCAGTCTGTGCAATGCAACTACTTATTCTGCTATAAATTGTGTCATATTCTGCATTGCTCCAGTTACAGTGAGAAGAGAGCTAATTTTAATAGAATAGCTGGGTTTTATATCAACTGTTTATCCCAACGATATAGATAATGTGGCTCTGAGTCCAGGTACTCCCTAAGAAGTATAACTACTCACCACCACCTGTTAGAAATGCAGATGGGATGTCTACATAAGGGCCTGGCCTTTACGGGGACTGATTGGAACACCAGACCTAATTAATGGTTGAAACTAGCGGCAGAATTTATTTGCTTTCATACCACGAGTTCACAAAAATCTTTGAATCTGGCCTTTGGTCAGCCATCTGCAATTGTTAGAATTCTCCCACCCCAGATCCCCTTAATTTCACCACATGAGTAAGGTGATTACTTATCAAAAGTGATGTGTAGACGAAAAATGCACCAAAACATACAGTTTCTGAAAACACATGGGCCAGCAAATATTGTGAAATACAAACTTAAAATATATTTGGCTTGGAATGAATCTCACAACCTAGCAGACCAACATCTCCCAATTCCCCAAGTACCTCCAACTGTTTTAAATACGAACTTTAAGTGAAAGTCAATTTCCAAATAATAAAGTAAAATATGTAGTTCAGAGAACTGGTAATATTAAAAATCATGTCATGGCCAACAATGGCCTTACCTTCTAGTCATTTCCATTTTTTAATCGGTGCTGTCATCAGACATATGTCTAAGTTAAATAATTTTGCGGAGGAAGTAAATCCTAAAAGACCCAGGGGAAATGTAGGAATTCAGATGAATTGCTTAGCATTGCCTCTCTTTCAAGATTTTAGAAAAGTAAAATCAGTCGGCAATAGAAATCACTTGAAGAATTCTGAGAACATAATGTTTTGTCAAAATAATATATTTGAAAGCAGAAAAGGGGGAATTCAAAGGCAATTGATAACCATAGAGCCCAAACCTGAGAGAAGAGAAATAATGAGCACTTTTTGGGCTGTTGATTTGGAGAATTGTCCTTGAGTTATTGTCCAGTCACTTGTAAGGAAGCAAGCTCACACGACTAACTTAGGTCCAAGGCGCTTTCTAATTTTCAGGTTCTACTTGCAGCAAGAGGCAGTACATTCACTTAAACTTTCCTCAACAAGGTTTTCCTGTCATAAATTAGAAGGAGGAAATTTTCTTTTGACCTACACAATCATCTTCTACTTCTTGGACTTTCTCCTTTTAAAATATGGGGCATCATCATAGCTAAATTGCTAATTTCAGTCATTCGTTCCTTCTTACAGCCAGAAAGAAATATCCCCACTATGGTAGCTTGGACTTGAGGAGAGAGTGCAGAAAGGGTAATGGCCGATGTAAACTTGAGTGCCAGGAAAACGAAATTAGGATTGCTTACTGCATGCGACCTGCAACCCATTGCTGCTTGCAGAAGTAAAGCTGACAGAAGACAAGAAAGAGATACACGCTCCAAGAAGAGAGGACCAGTGTTACTAAGTCTTCCCAGAATATCCTTGAAGGCTTGTGTACCTCAAAGAATTAAATAAAATTTAACATTGAGCCATTCCCAAGTGGTTCCATGTCACACATGTATCTGGTGCCTTTACACTGTGTTTCCTCTTGATCTCTTGATACCAGAAGTAAACAGAATAAATTTTATGGAAATTCCCCACACCTATCAAAAATTCTAAGTGCTTTGTGTTGCTTGACAGGAGTAATGTTGCGAGAGACCCTAGGTCAACGAAATGGGAGAAACATATTCCTGAGATGGAAGCCTCCAGTGGAAATGTGCTGTCATTTTATCACTAAACACTGCTCTATAGATTATCCCATGAACGTATATCAATCCACAGGGCTTGTGAGACTAGGTATTGAGAATGCAGATCCTGCCAATGAGAGAAAGAGCTCAAGTAAGAGAAGGATCCGTATAAGAACAGAAGACCAGAGGAAATCACAATCAGCTCCAATTTCTGTCCTTCTTCCTTATTTAGTGGAGAAAAAATGTGTATCAGGAAGTAAAAGAGGGAGTAAAAATGGAAGGGAAGAACTCCATGGAGAAGAGACTATAGGTAATTAAGTATTTTGACAAAGGAAGACAGAAACTATGACTAACAACTCAGTTGGGCTCCGCAGTCCTCTGAGGAGACAAAGCCAAAGAAAAGGGGAAGAGTGATCTGCAGTCTTGACCTTTACTCCACCACCCGAGTTCCTCCTCTGCTGCGTCCTCTGCGGGGCCGGCCGCACTATCTTCCCCACAACACTCGCACCGATACTTCCGGATCAGACAGCTGCTGTCGGAAAATTCACATTCCACTTCTTTTATGAGTTTAGGACTACAACTTCGTTGTTGGTATGAATTTAGAATTATTTTTAAAAACACCGTCAGTAGCGCAACATACTAAAAAAAACAGAAGCTTCCCCTACCCAAAAATAAAACTGAAAAATTTTTTTTGTAATTTAAGTAAAATGAAATTAATTGAGTGGATATATGTAAGTAAGACTTACATATAAGTAATATATGTAATTTACAATTACTTGATGGTCTCATTTTTTAATATAAATCTCATTTTTTAAAAAAGTTTATTTATTTTGAGAGTGAGAGAGCAAGAGATAGAGAAAGAGAGAATCGCAGGCAGGCTTCACATTGTCAGCACAGAACCTGACACGGAGCTTGAACTCATGAACTGTGAAATAATGACCTGAGTTGAAACGAAGAGTTGAACACTTAAAGAACTGAACCACCCAGGTGCTTCTTGATAGTCTCTTAAATGCAGGGGCCTCTAGTGCCATGTCCCTTTTCTTCTTAATTTTTTATGTTTTCCTGGGATTATCTTGTTGAGCGCAATGACTTTTGCTATCGACAAATATTTTTCTCAAATCTTCTTCCCAAATCACAAAGCTGTATTTATTTCTAGTTATGGAACTTATCCGGCTTGCCTCCAAAAATTTTTAATCCCAACATGTCCAAAATAGAGCTCATCCTACTCCCGAAGGTTAAAGTCTGTCCTATTTTTATTTTCTGCTTCATTGTTATTATCAACTGCACAGCATGAAGGGCTAACACGCTCATCGCTGCTCTGCTTCCTGGTACTCTTCCCTCAAATCCAAAAGTTACTTCATTGGGCTGCTTCAAAGTCACAAATATCTCCCACATTCATTTTCCTTCTTCATCTGAAACCCCCTGAACTTAATTATCTTTCTCATTACTTCTTATTTAGAATATTCTAACAACGTTTACACAGCTTCTCTGCTACAAAATTTTCTCTAACCCCTTCCTTAAAGGGCAGATGGTACTTAACATGTCCATAGGGAATATGGAATTCATGAGAATTCTACTCGTGAGAATATTCAGCTCCTCAGCTGTGGAGGTCTTTTGCCACCTGTGCCCAGTTTTGCCTTCCTGTGTTTTCTCACTCCTGTCATGCTAAAGGTCACACCGTTCTATGTATATCTCACAATATCATGTTTAGAATATATATATATTCTAAATGCTTCTCCTCATTCTTCAAAAATATTGACTTTTCAAGGTGCAACTAAAAGTCACATCTTCAGTGAAATAATTGCACATACATTGGTTTGGAATCCAACATAACTAATTTTGAAGCCTCCCCCACCCCTTCTACTCCCCATGAAATTTTGTGCAGAGTTCTTTACTTCAATTGTTCTTATGGGTGACATGAGAATGATCATACGGTTAATAGAGCACTAACTAGGATAATGCATACAACTTCTTTGGTAAAGAACCTAAAATTTAATGAACACTTAATAAAGCATAGCTTTTAATAATGGCAGTGGTGGTAGTCATAGTAAAATAGACTTTTGCAGTTTACAGCTTTTAAATTTCTGCTTTGAGCACATTTTATTCATTCCTCAGGATTGTCCTTACAAGTGATATTGTACCACGTTTATGTCATCATTTCCCAGCAAATATTGGTTTACTTTTGGGGGTGAGGAGCTTAATTATTTTATTTATTTTTGCACCTGCATCTAGCACAGGACTGTGTGCAAATAGCTGCCTACTTAAAGGTGTGTGGTATGAATCACGAGAGAAAGTATTCTCTTCATTTAATAGTAAAAGTGGAGAAAATCAGTGAATTAATAAAGGTTTTCTTTGAAACCTGACACAAACCTATAAACAACTCATACTAATGACAATAAAACTTACTATACTAATTGTGGGCTACGGAATATATCTATATCTGTTATCTCATTTGATGGTCACACAACCCTCTGAATTAGACATTATTAAATACATTTTACAGTTGAAGAAATTAGTACAAGGGTGAGGTCATTTTCTCAGTTGACACAGGAAATAACTGATGGAGAAGTTTTAATAAAGTCCAGAGAGTTTTTCATCAATTAAATATACATATAATAACATCAATTAAATATCTATCTCTGATACCATACTATTCACTCAATCATTTTGTCAGTTATTTACACACTTAAATATACAGTATTTACACATTTAAATTTACAGTATGCAGTAAAATGTTTCACTACATACTGTAATAAATCAGTGAACAAAGCACACAGTGGACCTGACCTAATGTAGCTTTAAGACTAGAGGTTTGGGGGGGGGCGCCTGGGTGGCTCGGTTGGTTAAACGGCCGACTTCAGCTCAGGTCATGATCTCACGGTCTGTGAGTTCGGGCCCCGCGTCGGGCTCTGTGCTAATGGCTCAGAGCCGGGAGCCTGCTTCGGATTCTGTGTCTCCCTGTCTCTCTGCCCTTCCCCTGCTCACACTCTGTCTCTATGTCTCTTAAAAATAAATAAAAACATTAAAAAAAAAAAGACTAGAGGTTTGGGGCATGTGGGTGGCTCAGTCGGTTAAGCATCTGACTTGGTTTCGGCTCAGGTCTTAATCTCACAGTTCATGAATTTGAGTCCCTCAACGGGCTCTGCGGAGTCTGCTTGGGATTCTCTCTCTCCCTCTCTCTCTGTCCCCCCAATCACTCTCTCTCTCTCTGTCTCTCTCAAATTAAATACATAAAAACAATTTTTTTTAAAGACTAGAGGTTTCTGTTTACACAATAACATATATGTTAATAACGCTGTTTCATCTGGGGTCATTTTTAAATATAAATCCAAATGCAAAGTAAAAACAAGAATGAGAATAACCTTTAACATTTAACCTTTAATGTTTAACCTTTAACATTATAAGAGAAGTTTACATATTTTAGCTCATTATATATTTTTAAATTTTACAAAAAATACCCTCAATTTTATGTGGAAATTAAAATCTAGTGGACAAAACCCTTTGCCCAATCTATCACAGCTAATAAATACAGCATACAGGACTGAAACGTCATACCAGCTGATTCTGAAAGAGTATACTCTTTCAAACATATTTTAGAAACTTCTGAATGATCTATGGCCTTGCTTCTACCTTGATTTTAACTTGGACCCAGTAAGAATAGACATCATCCAAAAATACCTCCTCCTACTTTTTTAAAAAATATTTTTAATGTTTATTTATTTTTGAGAGAGAGAGACACACACAGTGTGAGCAGGGGAAGGGAAGAGAGAGAGGGAAACACAGAATCCGAAGGAGGCTCCGGACTCTGAGCTATCAGCACAGAGCCTGATACGGGGCTTGAACTCACAAGCTTTCAAGCCATGAGATCATGACCTGAGCTACCCAGGTGCCTCCTTTTTTTTTTTTTTTTTAATGTTTCCCCCTCTTACTTTCAACTGAGCCTCACTAGTTGCATCATGAAGTAAACAGAGAAGTCATCTGCAGAGAAGTTATTTGCTAGGAGATGGGGAGATATGTGCTAGATATTTCTCCCAGGAGGAAGGACCCCCACCCTTTCCAGAGCTTGGAAACTTTACATTTAACAAACTACATGGAGGCCATTGAGCTTTTAACCACTGGTTCCCCAACAGAGTTGTCCCCATCCATGCTTATGCAGGACTTGTTACAGGTCGGGGTTCACAATAGACCTACCCCATATTTGTAGCACTTCAGTCTTGCCCAGATTTCACAAACCTGTCCAAAATATGTAGCCCTTATCCGTCCTCCAACTAGTGTTTATATATCTCCCTTTTCATGAAAATTAGTGATCATAGACTCATTTCTCCAGCTATATTTAAAATGTGCAGAGCTATTTATAGATAAAATAGAGGCTATCTGTCTTTCCTCCAAACAGTCATTCGTTTTTATTTTTATGTGATTTTGTATCGACAAGTTTTAATCACATCACATAAATGTGCACTCATGGATGATATTTGTATAGCATTGTACAGTTTATGACATACTACATACCAGTTTTCACAACAACACTATGAAGTTGTGTCATTTTCCTTTACAATTTTCCATCACATAGCTGTGACTCTAAAATGGCATATTATTTGCAAATAACCAAGAAGTGATAGAAGCGATCTTGTAATGCAAGCTTCTTATTTCCAGATCATGCAGTTCGATAGATGTTTTCATGATTTAAAACACGTATACTCTTTAAAATAATAAAGTGAAAACAACAGTAGTATATATTAGTGTTACTAATGATCGCTATGAATCCATATTTCTCTTTTCTCAATTTAACACATCTGTAAAGTCAACATGGATTTTGTGGGTTGACGGGATATTAGAGTCTCAGGAATGTTGATTATCTTAAAAAGTACCTATCCCAGCAATTATTTTAAAAAAAGTAAAATGCAACCATGCATATATATGCTCATTTTTACTTTTAATTATATCAAATATGGGTCTAAAAGAACTTTAGATTTCACCAAAATTTATTGGTGACCGGGGATTCTGTCATCATAAATTATCTTCCCATTCCCAAAGGAGATGCAAATATTCGCACGTCAAAACTTCCTGACAATCTCTTGCATTTTACACTTAACTTCCTTTTCTTTTCTACTAACTTTATTAACAGCAATAAAGTTAGTCCATTTGAAATATTTTCTACATTAACTACATTTGAGGTTTCTGACTGGTTCCCAACCAAGTGTTTAGAGAATACTAGGTACTCAAGGACCTGCCACATGGAAATGAAACACCATTCTGAATTTCATTTCGGTTTTATGCAGACCATTAGGTTCTACGAGTTAACATATAATTTTAATCTAAATTTTATTCAGTTTATTCTCTATAAATTTTAATAAAATTATTTTGCTTTGTTTTTCCTGACACACATTAAATGCAAAATTTAATATTCAAACGATATTTCCAATAGCTATGTTTACTATATTCTGTCATGCAGATAGGTTTAATGACTTATTCAAGATAAGTAAATACTATGATAAAATTAGGGGGGCGGGGAATAGGCATGACACCCAAGTCTCTAAAGGCATTAGTTGCAGTATAATAAAATCATTAAGAAAAATAAAATCCTAAGTAACTAAAATATTTGCTTCCATTTACTATAGTTTATTCTATGAACCCAAAGCTGTGAGTTTGGAATCTCAGGATATCCTTCTTTGCATAATCTTAGTTGACTCACAGAAAACTAGAAGATTAACATGAGGATTCTCTTTTAACTAAATAGTTGGTGTATAACGAAACTGTGTTTCTAATGTCTAATGTGATTTTGTTTCCTCAATAAATTATCGGTAAGCATTTTCATGTCTACTGTATTACAATTATCATGATATACTGGGCAAGAGATAACAAAGAATCAGAGAAATCATAACTATTATATACAGTTGACATTTTGGTCATAAGAATAAAAATATAATAACACACGTCTGAGAAAAATACATATAATTAAGTGCTAAGTTATGTTATTCATTCATTGTTACTGTAGACTGCTGAAAGGGATATATTCATTTGCTCTAATATAAAAAAAGAAAATTTCAATTAAGAGTAAGATCTGGAATGGAGAAGAAAGCACTGAACAAATGATACTGTGAAGATACAATCAGAGTAAGGTTAAAAAAATGAAAAAAAAACCCATGAAAATAAAAATGATAGGTAACCTATAAACATCATCTAGTGAAAGCATGGGGCAGCAAATCTGGTCTTAATAAAATGAGAAAAAAAGATAGGAAGGCAAGAGCCCTCAGGAACCAGCGAAAGGTGAGTACTGCTATGAGCTGAAAGATAAGGCGTTCGCATTTGGGCAGTAAAATGTTTGTAGCTCCGTCGCCTTCTGCAACAACTGCCAGATTGTGCTGACATACCAGGCATAGCAGACTCTCCATTTCCCACACACATGATCTCCTGACCAGAGCAGAGTGTTTTTCATCCCTAGGTAAGAAGACTCCCAAGTGAAAAATGAGATTGATGTCTTTCTCGATTGCAGCCAGAAGTAACTTGGAGCCAAAGTATAGACTTGAGAGATGCAGAAAAGTGAAAGGAATGTGTAAAACATTTTGTGATGATATTGAGTATGATTATGGATACTGCATTAAGTGGAGAAATCAGTGCTGCATATAAGCTCTGGAAAGCAAAAGTACTATTGAGCGTCGAAGTCTGGAACAGAGGTTTACTGACTCGAGAGTGGGTGGAAAGAAAACGTTTGCAACGTTAATAGAAGTATTCTTTTTTAAATCCTCAATACTGCTGCTTATATAAATAAAAATAATTTGCTTTATATTCTGTCTATTCATTGCCCACTTTCGTTGAATTTCAGATGGATGAACATATCAATGAAACAGGGGATCAGACTCTATTTGTACTTATAATCTCATGGCCATGTTGCCAACAGATATTCATGCTACTTGTCTGAGTAGTTCTGTTTCCTTTCTAAATATACATGGGAGACTTTATTGCCACTTTAACTATTAAAATCATGGTTATCTTCATACATGCTTTTTTTCCACACCAAAATCTCTCCGTATGTAGTTTTAAATCTTTCTTAAAAGAAAATTCATGTTTTCTCTCTTTCAAATGTGAACCCTTCCAATCTTGGCTTACCTACTGATTTTTCATATGCATTTAACCAATTCCTGAGTGTCGGGTGACGATTTGAGATGACACACGTTAGTAGTTCCCTCAGCAAAAAAAAAAAAAAAAAAAAAAAAAAAAAAAAAAAGTTCCCTTGGTAGGGCAATGAAATACTTACTATTCATGGCACTACGGATAAATAATAAGGTTTTGGAGAGAGAACTTTCCTCTTATCCATGCAATCATTTAATCAAATAAAATCCCACAAGAAAGCTCAGTAATAACAATTCTTGTTCAAGGAATTTAGGACTATGTTTCGCCAGCTCAACTGGCTTCTCCCAAAGAATATGTCAGATTGAAGGAATCTTTAATTTTGTTGGAGAAGGAAGTGGAATGCCACAAGCAAAGTAGAGTCTTATTGCACGGCAGCTCAATAAGTTGATGAGTGAACCTGACTGGCTACTCAGGACACCTACTCCACCATGAAATCTAGCAGGATTAGTTTTGTCCAAAAAGGTGACGTTAGAGAAGTTTAGATGTTAGAGAATTTCACTTTTTATTTTTTATTTTTTTAATGTTTATTTACTTTTGAGAGACATAGAGACAGAGCGTGAGCAGGGGAAGGGCAGAGAGAGAGGGAGACACAGAATCTGAAGCAGGCTCCAAGCTCTGATGAACCATCAGCACAGAGCCCAACGTGGGGCTCGAACTCACAGACCGTGAGATCACGACCTTAGCTGAAGTTGGCCGCCTAACCAACTGAGCCACCCAGGCGCCCCGAATTTCTTTTTAAAAGCAGCTTCCGTGACTGTGCAGCTGATATACACATGGATAACGTGGGAAATGTCCTGGTGAGCCTAGGAAAGATGAAGACATGGAAAAGAACAACTGTGTGGTAGCAAAAATGAGAACTCCCCTGGCCACCCTGAAGACCATATTATTTGCCCTAGAGATCTTTGCTGAGGAGAGGGCGGCTTTTGTATTTCCAGAAATCATCCTCCAATGGGGGCCAGGGATGAAAAAGTGGCATGTAGTTTAACAGGAGGTTATTATTGTAACATACCCCTTTGTGCTTACAAGTGTTTAGGCTACTCTACCTGACTAATTTAGGTTATATTGTATACATATGTTGATACATAGTAATAGGTATTATGACTTAATTTAATCAAGACACAATATTTTTGTGAAGGTACAGTACTCTTTCTGACTAAACTCTTTGAACATAACACTAAAAATTGAACTTTTTTCATACTTAGTAAGCCCTGAGAGGTAAGAATTCTCTGTTCCTTCATTAATTTTTATTTTAATGTTTATTTATTTTTGAGAGAGAGAGATAGACCGAGTGTGAGTGGGGAGGGGCAGAGAGATAGGGAGACACGGAATCTGAAGCAGGCTCCAGGCTCTGAGCTCTGAGCTGTCAGCACAGAGCCCAGTGTAGGGCTAGAACTCACAAACTGTGAGATCATGAGTTGAGCCGAAGTCGGGCACTAACTGACTGAGTCACCCAAGTTCCCCCCTTTTTTTAAAATTTTTTTTCTGTTCCTTCATTTTAACAACATATGATATGAGAAGGAATGTTTTTTATCTTATTATTATTTTCTTAGAGACACAGAGAGAGAGCACATGAGTAGGAGAGAGTGGCAGAGGAAGAGAGAGAATCTTAAGCAGGCTCCCCACTCAGCATGGAGCCCAACATGGCGCTCGACCCATGACCCTGGGATCATGACCTGTGTGGGAATCTAGAGTGGGATGCTCCACCAACTGAGCCTCCCAGGCATCCTAAGAAGGAAAGTCTTTTAATTCTTTTCTACTGAGAACTTTTCTACCATGAAATGTTTTTTTTTTCCTTTTTTTTTTTTTAAAATAGCATTCTATTCCATAAGGACTAAATTCCATGAGATAATGTAGACATGTCTATAGGAATATTGATACTGCTGAATTGTAGAAGTAATTAACTTTGTATCTTGAATTATAATACTCTAGCCATCAAAGGATCATTAGATTAATACCATTACTATCACTCAGCAACATTTACTTATACTCCACTCTTGCTGGACACTGTACCTAGTTGTAGAAAATTTTGGATATAGTTTTTAACACCACATATATCTCCATGGTGATAGCCTACAGTTAGAAAAATATCGACTTACCGGTCCCTTCTTTATTATTGCTTTATTATCACTGGACTAATTCCTACTAATTGAGCATTTTCCTCTGCATCAGAAATCTCATGTCCACTAGTGACGGGTCTATTATTTGGACCACCCTTCTAACTGAATGAAGCTGATTTTGTGAGTACTGAATGTAATACTTCATAGGAGAGCTACTTTTTAGTAAGATTCCTTTATCTAGGAAATATGTCCCCAAATTGGTTGTGTTACCAGACATGCCTCTCCTGAACTGTTTAAGTACTGTACATAAATAAAAGTGTTTAAGTAATTTTTTATTTGAATTTTTTAGTGTGACCGATGACTTATATTTCTTAATATGTGCCCTGATATACCACCACTTCCTTGAAAATTCTATGGTATATGCTCAATAAATAACTACTAAGTGAGTATTTCCCAGAGATGCATTGATTTTCTGTCAAATGATCCTTAATTATTTTTTTTTTACCAGTAACAATGTGTAACTGATCCCAGTTCCTTAGGTTTGATGAAGTCCTGTATTCTAGTTTTTATTTTCTAGATTAAAAATTTGTTGTGAAGAATCCTTACGCAAGTTTTCTCATCACTTTGGATCTCGCTTTCCTAACCTGTAATGTAGAGGGCTTACTCGCTGAGCACCTCTTATGTTTACCTATTTATGACTCTGTGATTTGTTTTTCATGTGATCCTTTAATTGTCTCCAAGTTTTGTCCTTTTCAGATTTGTGATTCCATTTAAAAAATCACTTCTAAGGAAACAACTACATTTTTTTCTAAGTGATATAGTTCAGGATAGAAAACCTAGAAATGGACCCACAACTATATGGCCAACTAATCTTCAACCAAGCAGGAAAGAATATCCATTGGAAAAATGTCCCTTCAACAAATGTTGCTGGGAAAACTGAAAAGTGACATGCAGAAGAATGAAACTGGACTATTTTCTTATATTTTTATACACAAAAATATATTCAAAATGGATGAAACACCTAAATGGGAGACAGGAAACCATCAAAATCCTAGAGGAGAACACTGGCAGTAACCTCTTTGACCTCGGTCATAGTCACTTCTTACTAAACACTTTGTCAGAGACAAGAGAAACAAAAGCAAACAGAAACTATTGGGGCCTTCTCAAGACAAAAAGCTTCTGCACAGCAAAGGAAACAATCAACAAAACTAAAAGACAACTGACAGAATGGGAGAAGATATTTACAAATGACATGTCTGATAAAGGGTTAGGATCCTAAGTCTATAAAGAACTTACTAGGCTCAACACCCCCCAAAACAAATAATCTAGTTAAGAAATGAGCAGAAGACATGAATGTACATTTTCCAACGAAGACATCCAGATGACTCAGAGACACAAGTCAAGATGCTCGACATCACTCATCAATAGGGAAATACAAATCAAAACCATGATGAGTTATCACCTCACACTTGTCAGAATGACTAAAATTAATGACGGAGGAAACAACAGGTATTGGTGAGGATGCAGAGAAAGGGGAACCCTCTTGCACTTTTGGTAGGAATGCAAACTTGTGCCCCTACTCTGGAAAACCGTATGGAGATTCCTCAAAAAGATACCTCAAAAAACCAGAACTACCCTATGACCCAGCAACTACACTAGTAGGTATTGATCCAAAAGATACAAAAATACTAATTCGAAGGGACACATGCACCCTGATATTTATAGCAGCATTAATGATAGCCAAATTATGGAAACAGCCCAAATGTCCATTGACTGGTAAATGGATTAAGAAAATGTGATATATATACGTAATGGAATATTACCCAGCCATCAAAGAATGAAATGAAATCTTTACATTTGCAACAACGTGAATGGAGCTAAAGTGTATTATGCTAAGTGCAATAAGTCAGTCAGAAAAAGACAAGTACCACATGTGGAATTTAAGAAATGAAACAGATAAACAGAGGGTAAAAAAGAGAGAGGGGGCAACACATAAAACAAACTCTTAACTATAGGGAAAAAACTGAGGGTCGTTGGAGGGAGGCAGGTGGGGGATGGGTTAAGTGGGTGATGGGCATTAAGGAGGGCACTTGTGATGAGCACTGGGTGTAATATGTAAGTGACAAATCACTAAATTCTACACCAGAAACTAATATTACACTATGTGTCAACTAACTGGAATTTTAAATAAAAACTTGAAACTAAAATAAATAAATAAATAAATAAATAAAATTATATAGTTCAGGGATTTGGAAGTTTAATCTAAAAAGAGTGGCTATGTAATGAAAAGGATAGATTCAGTGCTCTAAAGGATTCAGCACCAGCAACTGTGTGTCATATACATACATATATACATATATAGATACATATGTATACACACACATAAGATGTGTGTACATATATATACATACATATGTATACGCATGCATATAAGAATGGTATGGGGGATAAAAAACATATACTTTGATCCCTCTACTCTCATAAACATATACATACACAGATGTAAATGCACAAAACTGCCTAGATTCAAGTCACATTTTGGCAAATATGAATTTCTTTAATGTTGTAAAAGAAAACCAATATCTCTCTTTCTTCCTGGTAGCAATTCAGTGGGCATGACTCTCAAAACCTCCACATGTTCCTTTCCTGTACTTGCTGAATTTTCCAAATAATGCCCTGGAGATGCTGCATGGTAATCAAAAGTCCTTCACTGCCACAGAAGGCAAAGCATTTTAGTAACTCTCTAGCTTTGGCTGCCAGGCTGGGGCTGGTGTCATGCAGGTGCTTCCTCAGAGATCTTCAAAATCAACCATTGTAACCTCACATAGTTTCACCATGGTTCTCTTTGAACTTCTGCTTTGCCACAAAGTCAATTTCTTCACTGCCACAATGTATGTCAGCTTCAGGATACTCACTGGCAATTTGAGCCTAAATTATTATGTACAAGATGCCAATGTTGGAACATATAATAAGAAATTATATTCTTGGGCTTATTAATCATTTGTTTTGGCCTGACAAGGGCCAATTTCCCCATTTACATGGGAAGCCAGGCTGCAAGGAATTTTCCTTTGATAAGAAAAGTCCCAAGTTAGACCCCTTTTCTTTCTTATCTTTTTCGGGACTGTTTCATGTAAATGTCCTGGGTCTTAGATAGATTTCCTTTCCACGTTCATGTTTGAGACTTCATATCACTGGGCAAAATCATACTTCGAATATTAAAAAAGAAAAAACCTTCAGAGATTTCTGGTTCTGGTAACATGGCAGGCGGAGAGGGAATTCAGAACCCTTACTGAAGAGTTAGAAGTTTTAAACAAAGTGCAATTTTAAAATTGTTACTATTGTGTTCATCAGAATGAGCTAACTTTCATTCTAGAGAAAAGAAGAAACCAAAAGCTAGAGTGACAACGGCCAGAGGTGAGGCAGCCCAATGTAGAGTGGAGGGAGGGAAAGACCAACAATCCGGGCAAAGGTCTTGCTCTTCTACAACTAGGTTGTGAGAGACACGGTCATAGCTCTATGCAAGGCAGAGAATTGGAAAAAAAAAAAAACAAAACACTGTTTATGATAGTGACAGGAAACATTATAGTTGTCACACTGAGAATGTGTAGGAAATGAAGAGTGCATAGATACCCATTTGGGGACCTTGAAAAATGAGTCATTAAACTGGTCGGGCCTAGACTTCAGCTGGAGCAGAGGTGGTAGCAACAGAAGCAGTAGGGAGAGGTGACCCCCTGATCTGAGAAGATGACAAGTACAAAATCACTGAAATAGCAATGACTGTCAGATCCATGAACAAACAGCGGAATAGTAAGTAAACCCCACATGGTGGTGAAGACTGACTAGCCACTTCAAAGGAGAACATAACTGGCCATCAAGCAGAACCCAGAAGCCACAGAAGGACCCTGAGGAGGACAAAGGAGACCTGTGGGCTGATGTCCCAAAGTAGAATGTCTATGACTCAGAGACAGGTTATCCAACAAATATCACCCACGTAGTTCCAATTTCCACAGGTAACTATGCGAGCTGGGAAGATAGTTTAAAAAAAAACAAGGATAATTAAGTTTTTTAAATGAAAATTGGAGACTCAGAGATCAAACACTTAAGACCACTACTCAGCAGACTGCCAAGGAATTATGAACAAACTCAACATCCTTGAAAACCACTAAGATTTGGATGACACCATGAAGATTTTCTTTAGTTTTTCTGGGGTATGTTCGAAAGTTTTCCAGTTGTCGTCCTGCTCAGTAAGCCACAGATTCAATAATCTTCTAAGATTCAGAAAACTAAACTGTAAGCCACATGGATGAACTGTAAATATGGATATGGCTCTCTTCCCAAACTCTAGAGAGCTTCATATCTATCTATCTATCTATCTATCTATCTATCTATCTATCTATCTAATCTCATTGTTTCTTGCTTTAAGAAATCACACCTGCTGTGGGAATTTATTTCTAACATTTTCCTTCTTTTTGGCACACATTTCTGCACATAAGAATAACACCCTATAAAAGGGCATTCTTGAAGATCTTTCCAGGTTACCATATATGAACTAAGTAATAGGGCTGATAAAGAATCCAGGATTAACTCAGCAGCACAGGGCTAAATTTGTGACTGAGAACATTAGGGTTAAACGAGTTGGGAGCTAGCCCTAAGATTATGGTCAAAGCAGTAATCCTTTAAGTTTTAATATCTTTAACCCTCACCTGAAATAGAAAGTTAAATGTAAATTACTATTTTATTTTCACTGGTAATATCTCCTCTCCATTACCAATTCTTGTTCAAGGTTTTCCTTTGCATCTTATAAGGAAAAAAAAAATCTGAAGAAATATGTACCTTTCTCCAATTGATTTTTTCCCCCTCCGAACTGCTACTCACCTCACTGACTGGAGGGGAGAGACTAACTGGAGAATTTCATTTTCCTAAAAACTGTGTAACCAAAGCCCATGTTTGTATTCCTGCCCGTTTCAACATCCATTACAACAAAACATACATTGAGGATGGAGGAGACAGTAACTGTCATTGCACCAGTGTACCTCTGCTCTCTCATTATCACCGCACCTTGGGGAGCTCTCTTCACAGGACAACTGTGTGAGAGAGGACCGGAAGCACAACCCTGTTGAGTGAGTGGCTGCTCAGTGTGCAAGGGCCTTCACACTCAGTGTGCTCCACAGACCAAGGGCATGTGTACCATGAGACAGCTTATAAGAAATGGAACATGTCTGCCCTGTCCCATATCTGCTGAGGTAGAACCTACTTTCCATGAGAATCCAGGGTATTCACATGCACATTCGAGTTCAAGAGACCCACTCTTAACAACACACCGGAACTTCATCCATCTACCAATCAATCTCATTGTTATTCCCTCTCTCTCTCTTCCTCCTTTTTCTTCTCTCTCTCTTTCCTCTAAGCATTTGTTCTCATCCCTCAACTAACCTTCACTTTCTCCGTGGTGGAATTTTTATGTTCTTTTCTTTTCCGGCTATGTTAAATGGCAACATTACTGGAGGATATCAGTGTCCCCTAGAGTGCATGAGATAAAAAGAAAACGTTCTGCTCTAACCTCCCACATGGCTCAATATTACATGTTGTCAGATTGTTCCTCAGGAAAGCACAGGAAGTTCAACCAGAAGCGAGGAGGAGAGGACAGGCACGTACCAATGATCAGTGATCTAGCGATAGGTTAAAATGTCAGGCACAGGCTCTCCTTATCTGTGGTCAGATCTTAGAGGTAGGAGTCTTGGCAGGTTCCCAGAGAGGAGAACTGAGTAAAACCATGGGAGGAGTAAATCTCAAGGAGAACAGTGGAGAGGCGAGGCACTTTATCTAAACCACTGTCTTTTCCCTCATAGGCCACTGAAGTAGTCCCCAAAATTACCACCCTCCCTGCCCTTACTCCTGCTCCCTTCCAAACAGCTCTACTATGAGCCAAAATGAACTAACTATAATATTCTCCTTTCTTCAGAAGGATTTTGGATGTGTGTGTGTGTGTGTGTGTGTGTGTGTGTGTTTGTATTTTATGTATTGATACGTGATATTTAGGACTCACTATCAAGCATTTCAATCACATATTTCAAGTCCTTCACCTTTTTACCCAGAATCACAGTTGATTTGTCTTCTTCTTGTCTCTGCTGCTCATATGTCATCTTATCAGAGATTTTGAAATCTAGTTTTGTGTCTATTCTATTAATAGAGACCCTTACTTTTCTCCAGTTTTTGGGGTGTCTTTATTTAAATTAGTTTGGTTCATTAATGGCTTGTTTATTGTATACTCATATAGTATGGCATGATTCTTATTACTATTACTGCTATTATTATTACTAACTGCTACTTTCCACTGGAATGTAAATTCCATGAGGATAGGGATTTTGACAGTTATACAGTGAAGTTTAGGATAGATTAGTTATCTAATACATACTTGCTGAATGGAGATTGAAATAAAATTACAGTACCAATTGTAGTATCTATCATGTATCTAACTAAAAAAATGTAGAAAATGGCACTCCTGAGAAAGTGAATGTCAGTATACACAGTTCAGTTTCTAATTCTAAGAGATGAGAGACCAATTCACAGAATTTTTATCCATTTCTTTCCCTTTTTGTGGGTATGGAAGATGATGAGGGGAAAACAAACTAATGCTCTGTCTTCCTTTATGATTTACATTTAACAAAAGGCTCCATTCTCAATAGATGCCTAATAAGTAATAGTGAATATGTATTGAACGTTTGCTAAATATAAGTTAATGCCTGAACATTTTACATTTATTATCTCAGTTAAACATAACAGCGACCTTATGAAGTAGTTATGTTATCATCATTGCACCGTGAGGTAAATGAGGCTTAGAGGCATTCATTTAGGAGCCTGTTAAAGTCTCTGCACCAGTGGGTGACTGGGTGGCTCAGTTGGTTAAGCATCTGACTCTGACTCGGGTCAGATCTTGATCTTGTGGTTCATGAGTTTTAGCCCCACATCAGGCTCTGTGCTAAGAGTTCAGAGCCTAGAGACTGCTTCAGATTCTGTGTCTCCCTCTCTCTCTGCCCCTCACCTGCTCACACTCTCTGTCTCAAAAATTAAACATTTAAAAGAATGTTTTTAAAAAGTCCCTGGCCTAGTAATTAACCATTGTTGACACTAGACTCTAAAGCAGTCTGATTCTTGAACCCAAGGCCTTCTTACCTGCTACACTAGAATCAATGAATTTGTGAATGAACAATCTCTAAAAAGGCAATACCGAGTTTCTTTAATTTCTTTATGTCTCTGTTTATAGCATGGAACTAAAGCTATTAACCTTTAGTAAATGGTAGTTGACTGACTGACTAAATATAAAAGGTGAACTCATCCCAGAAACAGCAGAAGAATTAGCTGAATCAGTGGTTGTCTGAATATCATAATTTTTAGAGTCACTGGGATCATAAAAAAAAAAAAAAAAAAAGGAAAACGGGCACCTGGATGGCTCGGTTGGTTAAGCATCCAACTTTGGCTCGGGTCATGATCTCACAGTTTGTGAGACCCACATCAGCTTTGCTGCCGTCAGCACAGAGCCCGTTTCCAATCCTCTGTCCCCCTCTCTCTCTGCTCCTTACCCACTCTCTCTCTCTCTCAAAATTAAATAAATAAAGCATTAAATATATATATTTAGAAAGACCCCTTCTTTAAAAGAAGAAGAAGGAGAAGGAGAAGGAGAAGGAGAAGGAGAAGGAGGAGAAGGAGAAGGAGAAGGAGAAGGAGAAGGAGAAGGAGAAGGAGAAGGAGGAGAAGGAGAAGGAGAAGAAGAAGAAACATAATAACATAATCCCGGGCACCAGCCCTGAATAGTCTCATTCTGTTATTCAGGGATGTGGTTCAGAAACTTTCACTTTTAAATGAATCCCCTTGAAGCTTTCCTGTGGTTAGGCAGGTCTGATATCACCAACTTATTTTTTTTTAATTTTTTAAAAGTTTATTTATTAATTTTGAGACATAGTGCAAGTAGGGGAAGGGCAGAGAGCGAAGGAGAGAGAAAATCTCAAACCGGCTGTGTGTTGCCAGTGCAGAGCCTAATGTGGGCCTTGAACTCATGAAAACATGAAATCCTGACCTGAGCCAAAACCAAGAGTTGGACACTTACCCCACTGAGCCGCCCAGGCGCCCCATCTTACCACTGATTTAGTCACACTCAGCTCTTGTCACGGAAAACTCGTCTATATCATCTCTTCCCTTTCTACAATCAGTCTCATCACCACCTTTGCTCCAGTTAAGTCCTTCCTGGAATGCAGATGAAGCATCTTTCTCTCCCCACAAGCCCAGAAAAACATGAAGACCCCTCAGTGGGCAGGGCCAAGCCCCCTATTGAAGCTGTGTAATAGTGTGGACAGATCGACCTCAGTGTGAATGACACTCTACTACTTTCTGGCCATGTGGCCCTCGTGCAAAGGGCATTTCCATTCTGAGTCTCAGCCTTATCGGGGGTATTGGGAATAAAATCAGTCACCTGTATGGGTGATGTGACGATAAATGACAAAGCTGAGTACTTGATCTGAGGTAAATTAACGCTTCTTCCCTTTGCTATCTGACCCGCTCTGTTTTACTATGCTCCAACAATCTAATATGAGGTCACACAGTAAGAATGCATTTTAGGAGCCGAAACCAAACTGAAGAATATAGAAAGCTGCCAGCCATACGTTCATATCCTTTAGAAAGTGGCCCACAGGCTCTCAGCAATGAAGAAAAAAGATTTATAAAGTATTTCTCTGGTATACAGTTCTCTACTTCTGGTCACCCATACCCCTGACAAATCACCTCCATCGGTACCCCTCGACTAGACTGACAGACCTTCAGGGTTAGAATGAGTCTGTTCTTTGGCATTAGCAAAACCTGAAGCTGAGCCTCAGGCATGCTTTCAATGCTTTCACTGAGTGATCTTTTTGAGGTCCGGTTTCTTTATCTATAAAATGATAGTTTTAATATAAAACTTACTGACTTCTACTGCATGTTAAATGAGATATTGAACAAACCTGACAAAGAAGGTACTCATTAATAAATAATTCATGGTGTCTGGTAGTGAAGAACAAAGCATGGGAATGGCATCATAGTTTTACAATGAAAGAGACCTTAGTGCTATTATAGGCAATTATTTCCTGGAACGTGAAAGCTAAGCCCCAGTGCCAGATCAACAAATCAAGGCTTTATACAGAGAAATGGTAGAAAGTGTCAAGTGTTTACTGGAAAGTCCTGTAAGAGAATAGAATTTCATTTTTATTCTCTTTTGACCAACTCTCTTCTTAACATCATACCCTTTTCTAGCATTGTCAACATACAAGCCTTTGCCTGGAAAAGCCCTCTTGGGTGGTGCACGTCAACCTCAAATCCCTACAGCCTAGTCATGCGCTCTTCACCAAGAAACTACAACTTGACTTGAAGGTTTCCGATCTGTGACTTTGAAGCCTGTAATTATTAGCTTTAATCATCTAACCTTATAAAAAGAAAGTAAAACCATTTTCTTATCTAAGAATCCAAAATTCTTACTTAAGTAAAAGCATCCTGGGCTTACTCATTTTACCATTTGGTTCATATACTTCAGGTCAATTCTCTCCCCCTTAAAAAAATAAAATAAAATAAAAAATCATAACTCCTCTGTATCTTCTCTTTTTCTTAATCACTACCGGTAATCTCATTTTGGTCCTTTTCCCCATAATTTCTCTCTGTATTTCTCTCTTAAAACAAATTGTTTTTATTAGTAGAAATCTAGAATCTGGATCTCTCTCAGATAGAGCCCTACAACATCTATTTTAAGCAGGAATCAATACATTCTCTCCTGTGCATCTAGTTTGGTTCTGCTTATATTACATCCTTGCTAGAATTGAGATGATAATCACTCAGATTCTTATCTTTGTTTTGTGTGATTCACATGTCCCTAGGTATGACTGTACATTTCAGCAAAGAGAGAAAAGAAGACTATTCAATCCATAAGAGTTTGGCTGATGTTCAACCCTGATAGGAGTGGCTTACTTTAGATGATGGAATGGACACAGCTGTAATGTATGACCTGCGTCATCTTCTTATTCATGCCATCACTATGCTAATGTATGTTCATTTTTCATAAATTTTTTATTCTGTTTTTCACATCTGTTAGTCTGTTCTGCTTATTTACAATAGGTCCTAGTAAATCTTCAGGTGGTTGAGGTGTCCTTTTTTGAGAAAGAAATCTTGCCGTTTGCAACTACATGGATGGAACTGGAGAGTATTATGCTAAGCAAAATTAGTCAGAGAAAGAAAAGTATCATATGACTTCACTCATATGAAGCCTTTAAGACGCAAAACAGAAGAACATAAGGGAAGAGAAGCAAAAATAATACAAAAACAGGGAGGGGGACAAAACATAAGAGACTCTTAAATATGGAGAACAAACAGAGGGCTCCTGGAGGGGTTATGGGAGGGGGAGGAGCTAAATGAGTAATAGGCATTAAGGAATCTACTCCTGAAATCATTGTTGCACTATATGCTAAGTAACTTTTGTAAATTAAAAAATAAATAAATGATTTTAAAAAATAGAAACACGCTAACTGAAGAAAAAAATAAAGCATCCTTTTTTTTGGTGTTTTTAGAAAGAAGATATTAAAAAAATAGATTTTCCATGATGTGGCTATAAATATATAAGCACCTTTTGGATAAGAAATGAAGCAGAGAATTAACAAACTAGATTACTTTTAAAACCCAGATTATAGAATATTCTTATAATTTGTTTTTCATCAATGACAGGGAGAATTAGAACATAAATCATTAAGTTGTAAGGATATATCTTTTTGGATTTTCACACCCAGCCAAAGTATTTATATGTATATGTGAATTATTTTATAAACCTGTATTTAATTCTTACCTTAAACTTCTAAATATGGCTGCTCCTACCGATGCAGGCTTCAAAGAGAGAAGCTTGAGGTTCAGTTAGTGAATGTTAGGCTCAAATCTATAGCTAGTAAACAAAAGAGCCAGTAGCCAGGATTATTTCTGTCTCTAAATCCAGGGCTCTATCAACTTGTAACACACTACTTTCCCCTGTGAATAAGGTAGCCCTATGAATAAGTCACTACATGTAAGGAATTATACTGATTATTCTTATAGCATCACTACAGGAAAATAGTACCGAGACTATGTTATAGAAATATTTTCTTTTTGTAGAAAAATTGCATCCCAGAAACTGTCTGTTTTAGGCCGTGTATACAGAGAATAACTTCACATGATAAATACCCTTTTACTTACTCAGTTATGAGATCGGAAAAGGTGAGAACATAGACTCTGGCATCACACTAGCTTGGAGCCCAGCTCTGCTCTACCAGCTACTACGTGTCTGATTTGAGGCACTTACATAACCTTTCTGTGCCTTAACTGGAAAATAAGAAGTTCCTATGTCATAGAATTTGTCGTGATGATTAAGCTACTTAATCTATATAAAATGCTTAGAACACTCCCTGCCTGGCACATAACAGATGCTCAAAAAAGCATGTGACTGAAAATATAGAGGTTGATTATATGCTTTCAAATAAAAAACTTAGGGGCACCTGGGTGACTCATTCAGTTAAGCAGCCAACTCTTGATTTCAGCTTAGGTCATAATCTCACAGTTGTGAGATGGAGCCCCATGTCATGCTCTGTGCTGACAGCACAAGGTTTACTTGGGATTCTCTCTCTTCCTGTCTCTCTGCCCCTTCCCTACTCTCTCTCTCTCTCCCAAAATAAATAAATAAAAATTAAAATGACTTACACCCTATTATTTGCTTGTATAACTGAAAATGAGTTCACATTTGGCCCATTGAGGTCATAACAGAACTAAGTCCACTATTCTGCTTGTTGCTATTACACAATACATGAATATGTGCTCGATCTTGAAAGGCAGCATTAATCAGAATGGTAATCACCCTGAGAAGGCTATAAAAACAAGAGTTCATCTATCTTTTATCAAAGAATAAAACAACTCTCAGACATTTTGAGGTCTACCTCAACTTCACTGAAGTAACAATATCAGCAATGAAGATTCTTTTTATTTTCCTGACTTTTGTCTTCACTGTGTCTTGTGGTCCATCAGGTAATATTTGCTAATATGGAAAAGGAGGGAAGAATGAAATGTTTTTGTTTTTGTTTTTGTTTTTTATAAATGCTTTACTCTGGCAAAAATAGAACAAGTAAATTGTTGTTAGGAGATTCCACATGAACTTAAAATGCAATTAACTCTATTTTGCTTGAAAGAAGAAATGAGTGGAACTGACAGTTGAGAAGATAAAGGCAAAAAAAAAAAAAATCCCAAGATGTGGAATTAAATCTGTTTGTTATTTTGTTTGATGAGGCTATGACTTCTTACATGTTTCCTACTGACTTCTCTTTTTAAATGTAATTTAATGAACTGATACTATAACTGTTGTCAAAATTAAGCTTTCTACAACTAGTCCAGTAACTTGTGGGGGGAAAGGGGATGTTGGCGGTAGATTGCCATTTAGAACATAAAACGGGTTGACTATTTTTTCCACATCCTCTTCTCTTTGTTCTTGAGGAAGCATGCACAGATTAGATATTTAATGATATTCTATTTTTTTAAAGCTGGTGGCAAAGAAATATTGTTGGATAAGTACGTATATTGTAAAAATTTATAGGGGATAAAATCTGAACTTTTTAATACAGTTGGCTGGACATGATTTTAGAAACAAAATGGTTTAATTCTATACTTTAAACAGCTTCATTTATCTATCCACCTATCTATGCGAGGGGATTAAATCTGGATTTATGATCATAGATACTTTTTCCTAGTTTCACAGAAAAAAACAAAAGAAAATGAACAGAGAAAAAGAGAATGTTACCTTGTTCGTGGTGCTTGCAAGACTTCATGCAACAGTTGGGAATACATATATAATTACTGCAGTACTGAGCCCTGCTGTGTTGTTCGGGACTACCAAAAGCCAGTCACTAAACCCATCAGTACTAGTTCCCACAGAGTAAATGTTAAGTCCACTACACTACATAAAATTAAATTGTAACAATACTGTTAATAACAATGAACGTTCTACTGTTTTGAATCTATTTTCACTTGAGTGTCTTTCGGCCTTCTGGAGTACACAACTACATCATGGCAGGTAGGGAGTTAGGTAAATGTTAGGTTAGTACAAGAGGAATAAAGAAGAGGAGTAGCCTATTTTTTAAACTGGCAGAAGTTCTCCTCTACCCACATGATGAGTACCTTCCACCTTTAATACTTCCATTTATCTCTGGTGTGTTTATTTGCCCGGTGCAGTTGACTAGTTATATCATGTGATCTTTTAGGTATCAGTCGTCAATCATGGTTTTTGCTACTTTTCCGTAATTTCAGCAAAAAAAGTGTTTGAGTCTCTGGAAACAAAGTCATAAATACCTTAACACATATTAAGACAGTATTAGTAGTGTGATTATGAGTAAAAACAATCAAACAAAACTCCATAGAGGATAAAATGTGATGAGAAGAAAAAAGTTAGTTAAAGTTTTTTTTTCCTACTATAAAGTCTAAGAAAGTTTGGAAGAATACAAAATGTCCGAAGAAAACAAAGAAAAGCCATTTCTAATTCTAGAGCTAAACTTTTATCATAATTAATTCTGAAGATAGGCAGCCATTTCAAGGGTCTTCTCTCCTGGTTCTTAAGAATTTTATTTAATGTCTTCTGCTTATAATTCAGTATTTAATACTTCTGTCATTGTCCCTGTCTTCAACAGACTCATTGTGTTTCTGGTTTTCCACATTCCACATTAGTTTTACCATAATATTGAATTAATTGGCATGATTTTCTTATTAACTGTAAAGATTTCCATCAGCAAACACTTGATGTGTAGAATTTAAAGTCTCCACTGAGTGCATATTTTATCTATAGCTATAGCACATATCTGGAAAATATAAAAATTTAGGTGAGAATTCTGATTTAAAGAAAATGAGAGAAGTCCAATGAATTTGGAGTTTAAGAGGAAAGGATTATTCCAAGTTTCCTTACTTGGAGAAATTGCTGAACAATGCAATCATTCATTAGGAAACACAGCAAGAGACATAGATTTGGAAAGGAACATTTATGACATGTTGAGTGTAGACTTTTTGGCCACATACAGATGTGAAGCTTGGGAAAGAAAAATGTACTTCAAATATAGAGGAGCCATTAACTGAGGCAATGAGATAAAATCACCAAAAGATGACTACAGATAGGCAAAAATAAGAAAAAGTCCAAAACCTGAAGGAATAACATTTACAGTATATTAAGAAAAATTGGATTCCATAAAAGAGGGTAAGAAGGAGAAGCTAGCCAATGAGAACTCTCTCCCAGTCTTCATGTCTTCCCAGAAGAGGTCTCAGATATAGGAGAAAGGAGGTAACACATGCCTACTATGCTCTGTGTTAATTTTTGACCCAAAGAATCAATGAACATAATAAAATCATTTTTGTTTTAATCCATCAAGTTTCAGGGTAGCACAGTAATACGAATTAGAAGTGTGTATAACTTCTAAACTACAAAAGTTTTTAAAAAAGAAAAAAGAAACAATACGTAATGAAGTATAAGCAAGACTTCTGACATGACGGAATAAAAAGATTCAGAATTCTATCCCTATAGCAGCAAAACAGTGGCAAGAAATCAACTTTTCATGAATTCACCAAATTAACCTCAGATTTGCAAAAATCCAAGAGCATTTATTTATTAAAAATAAAAATCCCTAAACAAAACAACAAAACATGCCGAATCTCAGTACGAACAGTTAACCTTATGGCAGTTAAACAGTCTCATTCATTACTTTCCAACTCTCCTCAGCTCCACAAGTAGCCTTGAAAACCTACAGCCTTCCAATCAAAGTGCTGTGAATATATAAAGAGTATCGACAGCTCATTAATAAAAACACACTAACCCAATTATAAAATGGATAATAGAGTTGAATAGACGTTTCTCCAAAGTATATCCAAAGAGGATATAAGATATTCAACAAGCACATGGAAAAGAGTTTAACCTTAATAGCCAACAAGGAAATGCAAATCAGCACCTCAATGAGTTACCACTCCCCACCCAACAAAAGAGCTATAATGAGCATAAAGCACATTAACAAATGTTGGTTAGGGTATGAAGAATTTGCAACTCTCATACACTGCTAGTGGGAATGTAAATAGGTGCAAACGCCTGGGAAAATATTCTGCCAGTTCCTGAAAAAGTTAAGTCTAGAGTTTTAATCTGATTCTGCAATCCTACTCTCAGACATATATGCAAGAGAAATGAAAGATGTGAATGCAAGAATTTGCACATGGATGTTCATAGCAGTATTATTCAAAATAGCCAAAAGGTGAAAACAACTCAAATGTTTATCAACTGATGGATGAATAAACTTTATGTAGCATACCCATACATTGGAGTATTATTTTGGCAAAAAAAATGGAATAAAGCATGAACTCATGCTACAACATGGATAAACATCAGCAGAACTTTCTTGAGAAATATACAACATTCTTCCAGTAAAAGGAAGAGTATAGAAGATAGAAATTTGGATCTACACAAAGGAATAAACTGAATATGGAATTTGTAAATTGGTGGGTAAATGTAAAATATTCTTCCCTTCAGTTTTTAATGTCTATTAAAGATAATTTACTGCTTAAAACACAAGTAATAATATACTGTGCAGTTAATTGCATTGCAGAAAAAATGACAATGCCCAAATTATGGGAAAGGGGAAATATTAGTATAGGATTGTAAGAGTAACATTATAGATGAAAGTTAAAGAGCTATATTATAACCCCTGCAGAATAACAAAAATATATGTAACCAATAGGGTAGATAAAATGTGATCATAAAAAATATACAGATAAAGGAAGAGAAAAGGAACAAAGGCAAGGAGAAAAAATAGAAAACAAACAACAAGGTGGCAGTTGTTTTTTTGTTTGCTTTAAAGTTTATTTATTTATTTTTGAGAGAGGAGGGAGAGGCAGAGGGAGAGGGGGAGAAAAAGAATCTCTGGCAGTCTTTGTGCTTACAGCAAGGACGTTTGAGCAGGGTTCAAACTCATGAAATGTGAGATCGTGACCTGAGCTGAAATCAAGAGCTAGACAGTCAAGTGACTGAGCCACCCAGGTGCCCCTACTATGTGGCAGCTTTAAACATGACCATATTAAAATTTCAATAAGTGTAAGCATTAAATGTAAACATGACAATTAAAAATTAGAGAGTATAAGACAGGATATTGTATTAATTTATTTTTCTGAATAACAAATTACTCCAAGAGGTAAAAACTTAAAACCTTTATTATATCATAGACTCTATGAATAGGATTCTAGAAACAGCTTAGCATAGTGCTTCTGTCTCAAGATCTTTGCTATAGACATCTCAATACTCAACGGAGGTCAAAGGTTCTGCTTCTAAGCTCACTCGTATGGCTGTTGCCACCCTTCATTCATTTTCTTTCTTTCTTTCTTTAATGTTTATTTATTTTTGAGAGAGAGAGAGAGAGAGAGACAGTGTGGGTGAGGGAAGGGCAGAGAGAGAGGAAGACGGAATCTGAAGCAGGCTCAGGTTTCAAGATGTCAGCACACATCCTGATATGGAACTTGAACCATGAGATCATGACCTGAGCCGGAAGATGGATGCTTAACCAACTGAACCACCCAGGTGCCCCAGGCTTCATTCTTGAGAGCTATTGAACATAGAGCTTCAGTTTTTTACAAATTATTAAATAGAGAGTCATGGATTCGAACCACATCATCTGTGCCATTCCATAAGGATCATCAAAACACAGAACCTTGCTTCCCCTGTACAAATGATGAGAGAGAGAGGAGGAGAGAACAAGAGATAGACAGAGACACTGACATACACAGAGACAAAGAGACATAGACAAAAAGACAGCCCAAGATTATAACCAGAGTATTTTAAATGGTTATATTAAAAAACAAGAAACGTTTTAAACCAGTGAATCAAGCTTCCATTTTAGGGGTTTAGAAAAAGAAAATAATAATTTAAAAAAAGAAGGGCAAATTAAACCCAATTTTATAAACAATATACCTCAATGAAACTCCTACTTTTACTCAGCAAAAGGAAGGAAATAATAAAATAAGATCAGCAATTAATTAAATATAAAATGGAAAAACAGTAGGAAAACATCAATAAAAAGAAAATTTTATTTTAAAATAAAAATTTATTTTTGGAAATATCTAGCCAGATTGATAAAAAAGAAAAAAGGACAGAGAGAATGCACAAATGACCAATATTAGAAATGAAGAGGAGAAATAACAGCAGATGTAAAAGACATTAGATTAAGAGTAAGAGACTATAATAAACAACTTTATACCAATACTTTGATTATTATGGAAAGGAAAAATTCCTCAAATGATATAAACCACCAAGATTCACTCAAGAAAAAATTTGCAACTTGAATAATTCTATGTCCATTTTTAATAATGTATATTTACAAATCTTCCCATATACAAAATACCCGATATAGATGCCTTGACTGTCGAATTCTTCTAAACATTTATTAATGAAAGTATACTCACTATACACAAATCTTTTTGTACGATAAAGGAGAACATTTCCCAAATGATATTAGGAAACCAGAATCACCCATATCAAAACTTGAGGGAAAAAAGAAAAAGAAATTGCAAGGAAACTACAAAAATTATTAACATAATATTATCAAATAAAATGTAAATTTAGTTTTGTGCTTAAAAATCAGTTATAATAATCCTATATATTACAAGAGTAAAAACCAAAACCATTATTTCAAAAGATACAAACAAATACTTACAATAAATGTCATACCCATTTATGATAAAAAGGCTTGGCAACCAAAAATAGAAGGGAATATTCCCAACCTGAAAAAGACATTATGAAACACCTACAGCTAACATCACGCTATGGTCAAAGATGAGAGTGAATGCATTTCCTCTAAGATCAAGGACAAGATAAGAATAATCACTTTATTCACCTGAACTCCAAACTGTAAGAGAATTTTAGAAAGTGCAATAGGAAAAATAAACAAAGGCATGTAAGTTATAAATTATAAATAAAAAAAACCTTATTTTTATTTGACATTATAGTCTATACAGTAAATCTAAAGAATCTAAAAACAAAGGTAAAAGAACTAATAATTGAATTTAGCAAGGTTGTTAATACAAAAAATATAAAAATTAAATTTCTATAAACTAGAAATACGTACTTGGATGACAACATTTATAAATACTAAATATGAAAGGACTTGAGAGCATGTGCTGAGGTTTACATGGAGGCACTCTGATCTGCACTAAGGCTCTGCCCCACCATACATACCACATCCAGGGGCAGGTAGATAGAGGTAATCTCAACTTCTTTCCATCAATTCAACATTAGAGAATTCAATTTAAAGACTAGAAGTCCAAGATTAAGGTGCCAGCATAGTGGTCTCTTGAGGCCTTTGCTCCTGGATTGCAGCAGATGCCTTCTTGTTGTGTTCCCAAGTGGCCTTTTTTCTGTGTACACATATTCCTGCTTCTCTCAGCAAGCAGACCAAAATAAACCTAGGCTCCAGCTTCCTTTATTCAATATTTTGGTTTTGTTTTTATGAATTCTTATTTTTTATTTTCTTAAAAAATTCTTCCAAAAATGACAAGACTGAGAAATTCACCCCAAAGGAAAGAACTGTAGGAAATGATGGCCAGAGTTTTAATCAACACAAATATAAGTAAGATGTCCAAAGTAGAATTTAAAACCACAATTATAAGAATACTAGCTGTGATTGAAAAAAGCATAGACAACACCAGAGTATCCCTTTCTACAGGGTTTAAAGAACTAAAATCTAGCCGGACCAAAATTAAAAATGCTACAACCAAGATGCAATCTTGAACAGATGCCATGACGGCAAGAATGAATGAAGCAGAGCAGCAAATCAGTGATATGGAAGATGAAATTATAGAAAATAATGAAGCAGAATAAAAGCAGGAAACGAAGGCAAAAGACACGATACAAGACTCAGAGAATTCAGCGACTTATTGAAGAGGGATAACATTCATATCATAGGAGTCCCAGAAGAAGAAGAGAGATAAAGGGGCAGAAGATTTATGTGAGCAAATTACAGCCAAAAACTATGTTAATCTGGGGAAAGACACAGATATCAAAATCCAGGAAGCATAGAGAACTCCTATTAGAATCAACAAAAACCAACCATCACCAAGGCATAGCAGAGTCAAATTTACAAAATACATAGACAAGGAAAGAATCATGAAAGCAGCAAGGGAATAAAAGTCCTTAACATATAATGGAAAACAGGTTCAGGCAGATCTGTCTACAGAAGCTTGGAAAGCCAGAAAGGAGTGGCAGGATATACTGAATATGGTGAATCAGAAAAGTAAGGCATCCAAGAATTCTTTATCTAGCAAGGCTGTCATTCAAAATAGAAGGAGAGATAAAGAGTTTCCCAGACAAACAAAAACTAAAAGAGTTCATTACCACTAAACCAACCCTGAAAGAAATTTTAAGGGGGACTCTTTGAATAGAGAAAGAAAACAAAACAAAACAGACCAAAAGCAACAATGACAAGAAAGGACCAGAGAATATCACCAGAAACACCAACTCTACAGGCAACACAATGGCACTAATAATCACTCTAAGTGTAAATAGACTAAATGCTCCAATCAAAAGATATAGGGTATTAGGATGGATAAAAAAAGCAAGACCTATCTATATGCAGCCTACAAGAGACTCACTTTAGACCTAAAGACAGCTGCAGATTGAAAGCAAGGAGATGGAGAACCATTTATCAGGCTAATGGATGTCAAAAGAAAGCTGTAGTAGCCATGCTTATGTCAGACAAACTAAATTTTAAAACAAAGACTAACAAGAGCTGAAGAAGGGTAATTATATCATAATTAATTCACCAAGAAGACCTAACAATTTTAAACATTTATGCTCCAAATGTGAGAACCCCAAATATATAAATCAATTAATCACAAACACAAAGAAACTCACTGATAATAATACCATAATACTAGGGAACTCTAACACCCCACTTATAGCAATGAGCAAATCATCTAAACAGAAAATCAACACAAAAACAATGGTTTTGAATAACACACTGGACAGGATGGACTTAACAGATATATTCAGAATATTTCATCCTAAAGCAGCAGAATACACATTCTTCTAAAGCGTACATGGAACATTCTCAAGAATCACATACTGGGTCACACGTCAGCCCTAAACAAGTACAAAAAGATTAATATCATACCATGCATATCTTCAGAACACAATGCTATGAAACTTGAAATAAACCACAAGAAAAAATTTGGAAAGAGCACACATATTTGGAGATTAAAGAACATCCTACTAAAGAATGAATGGGTTAACCAATATATTAAAGAGGAAATTTAAAACTACATGGAAACCAATGAAAATGAAAACATGACAGTTCAAAATCTTTGGGATGCAGCAAAGTGATCATAAGAGGGATGTATATAGCCATCCAATCCTTCCTAAAGAAGGAAAAAAGATCACAAATATACCACCTAGCCTTACATCTAAAGGAACTGGAAATTAAACAGCAAATAAAGCCCAAAACCAACTGAAAAGGGGAAATAATGAACATTAGAGCAAAAATCAATGATATTGAAAAAAAAAAAAAAGAATAGATCAATGAAACAAGGACAAGGAGCAGGTTCTTTGAAAGAAATAACAAAACTGATAACCCCCTAATCAGAATCATCAAAAAGAAAAAGGAAGGGACCCAAATAAATAAAATCATGAATGAAAGAAGGGAGATCACAACCAACACCACAGAAATACAAGCAATGATAAGAGAATATTATGAGCAATTATATGCCAAAAAATTGGGCAATCTAGATGAAATGAATAAATTCCTAGACACATATAAACTACCAAAACTGAAACAGGAAGAAATAGAAAATTTGAAAAGACCTATAACCAGTAAAGAAATGGAATCAGTAATCAAAATTCTCCCAGCAAACAAGAGTCTAGGGCTAGATGGCTTCCCAGGAGAATTCTACCAAACATGGAACGGTTAATACCTCTTCTTTTTAAGCTGTTCCAAAAAATAGAAATGGAAGGAAAACTTCCAAACTCATTGTATGAGGTCAGCACTACCTTGATTCCAAAACCAGACAAAGAACCCGTTAAAAAGGACAATTACAGTTTCCCTGATGAACATGGATGCAAAAATTCTCAACAAGACACTAGCAAATTGAATTCAAAATTACATTAAATGAATTATTCACCACTCTCAAACGGAATTTATCCTTGGGCTGCAGGGGTGGTTCAATATCCACAAATTAATCAATGTGATACATCACATTAATAAAAAAAGGATAAGAACCACATGATCCTCTCAATAGAAGCAGGAAAAGGATTTGACAAAATACAGCATCCTTTCTTGATGAAAACCCTCAAGAAAGTAAGGAAAGGAGAAATATACCTCAACTTCATACAGGCCATAACAAAAGACTCACAGCTAATATCACCCTCAATGGGAAAAAACTGAGACCTTGCCTCCTAAGGCCAGGAACACGACAATGATGTCCACTATCACCATTGTTGTTCAACAGAGTACTGGAAGTCCTAGCCTCAGCAATCAGAAAACAAAAAATAAATAAAAGGCATCAAATTTGTAAGGAAGAAGTCAAATTTTTACTCTTCCCAGACAACATGATAGTCTATGTGGAAAACCTGAAAAAAACGATGTGATATGTGTATGTTTATATAAATATATAAACATATATATCCACATATTAAAACATATTATATATGTTATATATATATGTAACATTGTATAATATTATTATATAATATTATGTTATTATATAACATATTGTAACAGCATTATCAACAACAGCCAAACCGGCTAATGGACAATAGTCCATCGACTGATGAATGGATAAAGGATATATCATAGGTGTATGTTTATATATACATATATATAAACATATATAATAATATATACATACACATATATATAAATACATATACATATGTATAATGGAATATTTCCCAGCCACCAGAAAGAATGAAATCTTGACATTTTCAATGATGTGAATGAAGCTACAGTGTATTATGCTAAATGAAATAGGTCAGTCAGAGAAAAAAAATACCGCATGATTTTACTCATATGTGGAATTTAAGAAACAGTACAGATGAACCTTAGGGTTGGGAAAAGAAAAGAGAAGAAGGCAAACCTTAGGTGACTCTTGACCATAGAGAACAGAGAGTTGCTGGAGGGAGGTTGGTGGGAGATGGGATAATGGGTGATGGGTATTAACTAGGGAATTTGTTGTGATGAGCCCTGGGTGTTATATGTAAGTGATGAATCACTAAATTCTACTCCTGAAACTGACATTACAGCTGGTTAACTAACTAGTTAAATGTTTAAATGAAAACTTAAAAAAAGAGAGAGAAATAAACGATGAAGAGGTATATCTTATTCAAGCATTGGAAATGTTAAAATACTGAATCTCATCATATGAAATACAGATTCAACAAAATCCCAACCGAAATACCAGCTGGCTTTTAAAACAGGTATTGATAATCTTACTTAAAAATGTGTGTGGAAATTTACCAGATCCGAAATAGCCAGGAAGCAAAGATTTGAGAACTAAGTTGTAAAGATGACACTACTTGATTTCAAGATTTACTCTAAAGTTTCAATAACTAAGAGAATTTGGTATTGACAAAGAGGAGAGAGATATTGATCAAGGAATCAGAATGTAAAGTGTTGAAACAGACTCAGTATATGTAATCCACTGGTTTTTTTTTTTTAAAGATGCCAAAGAAATTCATTTGGTACCTACTCTAATAAAAAAAGATTCCTACATATTGGAAATTCACTGTCAAACAAGAGAAATACAGTTCTTCCCTAATGGACTTTTTAGTTTTGTTTAAAAAAAAACATGCCCCATAAAACAAATCATGTGGAGAGCTCTAAGATTCCTAGTATAGGAACTTGTGTCCCAGAAAAAAAGGTAACTTTTTTTCCCCAAGACACTGAGAGTTCTAACTCCGTCTGCTCACTTTATAGAAACCCACTCAATCTACATCCACAAGGTATCTTAATTCTTCCTCCTAGAACTGGTTTTACAACAATATGTAAAAGCTATGGCATGAGGAACAACACCACGCAGACCTCTAGATCCTGAGTAAACAGTTCAAGGAAAACAGAATAATATTAATAAAACTCTTTTAAATATGTTTGAAGAGGGATTCAAGCAGATCTTACATCAACAAAACAATAATACTGTCTCTATGGTAAAAGAACAGAGAAACAGATAAGGGCACTTACAACCTAAATATATTTACTTAAAAAAATGGTAAAACCAGAAAGGGAAAGATATTTAAGTCATAAAATAACAACATAAGTAGACATAAAAATAAGACAGTAAAGACAAAACTAAAGAGGAATATTTCAACATTTTACTAAAAGAAATCCCCTAAAGAGAGAGAATGAATATACGAATAAGGATAGAAAGACTTCATCAGAGGAAAAATATATAAAAAGAGAAGAGAACACTTCCTAGCTTTGAAGATACAGGCTCACTGGTTCTAGATAAATCTCATAAAAGGAAGTTCACACCAGGAAATGTGTGACTATAAAATTTGGGCTATGAATTATGAAAAGAATGTCCTAAAAAGTGTCATGAGAGAAAAAAAAATATCAAACCATTTAAAAGGAGCTAACCTAACCTTGGATTTCTCATCAGGAAGACTGGATAATAGAAGTTAGTAATGACTTTGCAAGATTTTGAACATAGATTTTTACATCCAAATAATCAGAGATGAGGGCAGAATTTCTAACATGGAAATTCCTGCATTTTCTATCTTTTTTGAAAACATTTCTGGATGGAGAAAAAAAACAAAAAACAAAACGAGGACACATTAGAATCAAATATCAGTAGACTCAGTGCAGTTAAACAGGTTCAGCAACTCTTAGAACAAATAAGGCACAGGAATAGCCTATTATACTGAGATAAACTTGAGGATGAGGAATGACCATTATTTATATTTTTATTCACTTCTAAAAGAAAACTACAGGAAAAAAAATTTTCCAAAATGTCATAACCAACAATGAAACAATGAAAACTGAAAGTCTTGAACACATTTGAGAGAAAAAAAAAAAAAACTAAGAAAGAAGAGGGACAATAATAAAAGAAAAGAAGAAGAATAGTAAAGTAGTAGTAATAATTCATTTAACTTTGAAACCAACACTTTTCTTTTGTTAGCACAGTGTTGCCACATTAGATGCGGTAAAAAGGCAATAAAATCCATACTGCTTATTGTATCATAGTATTTCAATATAAATCTAAGTGCCTCCATTCAGAGTGCAAACATTATCCTAGACAAAGGTGAAGGGCAATGTGTAACAACAGGTGAATGAGATGTGCAAAGTAGGGAGGAATGCTGGAGGACATGGCAAGGGGAGTAATATCCTCGTTTTAAATAAAGTTGAATGTTGTGACTAAAGTTGTTGGGAAAAAAAAGTATTTAAATAACTGTAGTTTGAAGATAAACTACATAACTTTCAAAAATTAATACAACTTTCAAATATTTGAGGAACAGAACTTCGCAGGCATGTAAGTGACCTGAATCCGCATTTTTCTTGGGGGAAACCGAAAGATACATTCTGTAGTTGGCAGGCAAGGACAGTATTAAGTTGGATCCTAATTCTTATGTTAATAATAATCAGGAGATCTAAAAATAAAGAGACTGAGATGAGAAATTATTTCTTTTCTTTTTTTTAATGTTTTTTTTTTATTTTTGAGAGACATAGAGACAGAGCGTGAGCAGAGGAGGGGCAGAGAGAGAGGGAGACACAGAATCGGAAGCAGGCTCCAGGATTAGAGACATCAGCACAGAGCCGACTCGGGGCTCTAACCCACAGACCGCGAGATCATGACCTGAGCCGAAGTCGGACGCCCAACAGACTGAGCTACCCAGGCGCCCCTTAGATGGGAAATTATTTCTATTCATTACAAGGTCTTTTTTTTTTTTTTCAATATTTATTGTGTACCTATATTGCTATGGTAAAAAAAAATTTTAAATTAAATGGAGACTAATTGGGCTTTTCTAGGAAAAAGCAGAGCTCCTTAAATATTCAAGTTGCATCTGAAAAGAATATAGTAAAAATTAATGACAAAAGTGAGGCTCGCTATCTATTATTTGGCAAATGAATAGTTTAGGAAAATCAATGGGATAACTGGATATAAGTCAGAATTTGGGATATGTGGACATATTGATGAATTCATATACCAAATTAGTGACTAGAATATATTTTTAAGAGTAATCAGGAGTTTGACAGACATGGAAATATTCAGTTGGTTTACATCTAAAATGGTAGATATTGTTCTTAAACCCACTCCATGCATACCCCTTATGTAAATGCTTAACTGATCACCATTGATATAAGGATGTTGTGTGTACAGGTAGCTGATACATAGAGATTCCTCTCTAAAGATCAGTAATCTCAAGTATTTTCAATTTGGGTACTTCTACCCACAGCCCTAGTCAATGGTGCAGAGACAAGTACACCAAATTAAAACAATTTCCGGATAAAGAGTTTTTCTTCCATTAGAAAACTATAAATAGTAAATGTCTCTTGGCTTTTTGGAAAGCTAGCCTCTAGATTTCGTTACCAAATCTTTCAGGAACTTCTTTCTGCAGAATGAAGATCTTTTACGATCTCCTGCATTTTCTGTGTTTTGTGACCTTCATTCTACCAGGTAAAATAGATGTTCATTTATACGTAACATAGAGCTTATAGCTAAAAATAGAAACATCAGATTATGAAATAGAACATGTAGTTTCTTAACAGTCTTGTCAACTCAAGAAGTCTCTTGACTATGTTGAATTTCAGTTTACTCATTTAGAATAGTGTCATACTAGTGTACTCAACTCATTTTGAAAATTAATACATAGATAAAATGAAATGATTAACATAGCAGATACTTTGGGCTTGATTTTTTTTCAGGTATTTAAATTCTTTTTAAATATAATTTTAAATATTTATTTGTAAATTTTAGAAATGAAGGCTTCATAATAAACTGGGCCCAGGGAAGATGAATGATAGAAAATTTAACAGCACATATCTCTTGAGATATCAATAACAGAATCTACAAAATCCAGGAAAACTCAGAAAACTATGGGCAATGAAGCACAGTAGGAATAAAATGTTAAATAAAGGTATATTACCACAAGTAAATCCATGTTGAATTAGTTAATGCATTAGTAAAGTAATTCAGCAATGGCTTTACTTTTTTCTTTGATGTTTATTTATTTATTTTGAGAGAGGGAGAGAGAACAAGCATGAGTGAGAGAGGAGCCAAGAGAGAAGAAGAGGGATAATATCCCAAGCAGCTTTGCAGTGTCAGTGTAGAGCCTGACATGGGGCTTTAACTCATGAACCTGAGCTGAAAACAAGAGTCAAGTGCTAAACTGAGCTACCCAGACACCCCAGCATTGGCTTTATGAATCAATTAAAAATAAATAATTAAGGGGCACCTGGGTGGCTCCGTCAGTTAAGCGTCTGACTTCAGCTCAGGTCATGATTTCACAGTTCATGAGCTTGAGCCCCGCATCGGACTCTGTGCTGACAGCTCCAAGCCTGGAGCCTGGAGACTGCTTTGGATTCTGTGTCTCCTACTCTCTCTGCCCCTCCCTCACTTATGCTCTGTCTCTCTCTCTCTCAAGAATAAATAAACCTTACAAAAAATAAAAAGTAGACAATAAAAAAACACAGTACAATGAAGTGCTTCATGAATTATACGGTACTCTTGAGAGATGTATCCTCTGAGGTAATCCAGGCTCTCTAATAACAAAGATGTAAATTGATACACAAAAGTATTTGTATTTGGACCTAGAAAGTTGGAACTTCAAAAGGTACAACATGTAACAGAAAGATAATTGAATTCAAACTTAGAAGATTTACTTTATTTTAAAGATTATTATTTATTCTGAGACAGATAGAGAGAGACAGAGCTGGGGAGGGGCAGAGATAGAGATGGGGAGAAAGAGAATCCCAAGCAGGCTCCACGCTGTCAGCACAGAGTCCAATGAGGGGCTTGAACCCACAAACCGAGAGATCATGACCTGAGCCCAAATCAAGAATCAGACGCTTAACCGACTGAGCCATCCAGGGCCCCAAACTTAGAAGATATAGATTTTATCACTAGCTTCCTACTTAATATCTTGGTGAACCTTGCCACTCAGAGAATTTAAGTGATTTATTTACCAAAGGTTTTAACAATAAAATAGAAAATATAAGCAGAATCAATAACAACCACAATTTTTAAAAAATAAAATGTCTGCTATAAAATGTGCTTGTTAATTATATGTACCTCAAAAGACTGCAGGTAGGATTTAGTGCAATAATGTACCAGTAACTAGTCCTACACACTGAAAATTAGTCTATCAATTTGGGTACTATTATAATTATTATAGTTGTCACTGGTTTACATATTATTAATAATGAAAGGGGACTGAGGAAGTAAGGACCTCAAATATGACGAGGGAGAATATTGAGGTGCATGGTGCTGGCATGTCAACCAATAACCAGGGAATAATGAGTGGCTAGTGATCTACTGAGCACAATGGTGGACACTAAGGAAACAGAAATAAAGAGAGTCTCAGTAATTCTCTGGGCATACTTTAAAATGTAGTTGATTAAACTCAGATCAATAAATTGCTTGATTTAGGAGGTTTATATAAGTATGCTTTAAATAGCAAGATTGGTGGGATGATAGCCTAGCAATTGCAGAGGTTTGGGAAAACGTCCCCAAATCTCTGATGAAGAGTTTGGAAATTGGGGATAAGACCCTTGTGTTCGGACCCTGGGAGATGAGAGAAAGAATTGCACAAAGATGTGGTTGGGCTTTTGGTAAAACCTTCAAGTCTCTAAAAAAGCAATGAAAACTGTTCAATCTAATCGAATACTTTGCGAAGATGAAAGATGAATGTTTGATCCAAGCAGAGTGCTACCATGCTGGAAAGTGAATTACAGAGAACAGTGCTGACGGTGGTTAAAACGGAACAAACAGTATTTTAGGCAGTGTTTTAGTATAAGGGCAATATAATCCACAGAGATCGTGAAAACAGCATACGATAGTGATTTATAGAGCGAGTTTGCCATCAGATACAGCAGAGTTTATATTAAGGACCTGAGGCTCCTTCGTGGTTGTGGAGAAGCTCTAATTCTTTTAACTGTACAATGGATGGTAAGATTACTTTTATAAGATTTTTGCAAAGATTTCGGAGATAATGTAAGCAAAATATTTACCACTTTGAAAATCATTTTGCAGTATTTCAAGAAATGAAAAAGAAGAAGTAGAAAACAAAAAAGTGGGGAGGAAATAGTTGAGAAGGAACACGAGATGGTGTCCAGGTATAGCCAGTGGTTAAGATGTGTTAGAATGGATCTCAAGTGGCAGAAACATAGTGACCTTGGAAACTTTATGATATATTGCATGGTGAATGGGAGGCTGAGTCTAAAATAGTGAAGAAGAGACATTCACCTGTGTTGATGTGTTTGTGAGAAGAATCAGTCCCAGTGCTCTAGAGTTTATTACAATTATTATTTTTTATTTTTTTAAATGTTAATGTTTATTTATTTTTGAGAGAGAGAAAGAGAAAGAGCACAAGCAGGGGAGCGGGAGAGAGAGAGGGAGACACAGAATCCAAAGCAGGCTCTGGGCTTTGAGCTGTCAGCACAGAGCCTGACGTGGAGCTTGAACTCACATGAAACTGTGAGATCATGACCTGCGCTGAAGTCAGTGCTTAACCACCTGAGCCACACAGACAACCCTAGAGCTTAATAAATTAAAATCAAGTTGATTTTGTTACTTGAGAATTATGATAAAATGTTGGAAGAAAAGTGGAGCTCAATAAAATGAATAGCCTTTTACAATTGGCTAGGATTTCACAGATTAGCTAAATAACTTCCCCACCAATCCAGAATGATGATACATGACAAATGAATACCATGTTAATGCTTCTTTTGTGGCAACGATGAATTTTATTAATTAATTTACATAAATTAATTTGCAAATTAGTGATAATTCCTTTCTATATTTTTACCCACCTGACTTAAAGAATTATACCTTCTTCAATATTCTTGAATAAGCCAAGAAACAAATAAAACACAATTATTAATATGATAGAACAATTATGACTTTCACATGGTGATACTATTAACTAATATGAAGTCTCTGCAGTAGTAGAGATCCAGGCACCAGCCATAAGAAAAGAGATAAGTCTAATTCTTGCCAAACTAACAATATTTGAAGAATACAAAAGAAAACAAGGATTTAATTCTAAGACCTGAATAAGAGCTGGGTAAAGGATGGGGAACAGAAAGTGACATTCAATACCTACTCATCTAACTTTAAGACATCAAAGTCGGGGAATTGACAAATAATTCCACATAGAAAGGCTAAGATTATTTTGTTTAAATTTATCTAAGGCAAAATTTTTCCTTTAGGTTGAAGTCTGGAAACCAATTTGTTAAACATATGTAGAGTATATTAACAGGTATTTATTACTAATGAGTCTTTTTATGTGTAAACATATTCATCTTAATAGAATTCCATTTTGACATTCTGTACTCAACTTCCGATTTTCACATCTTCAGGTTCCTCTACAACCATAAAATGATTAAGGGTTCTAGAGTCACCCAGGTCTACCATAATGAGTATCTAGTTTGAGACAATATCCAATATCTATCAGTTTCCAACTTTTTTTGTAAAGGCCATGGATTAAATATTTATGTGAATCCTGGTCTGGAACAATTTAAGGTTGAAAGCTGGGTTAAGCATGTATTAGTTTTGCAACTTTTGGCAATTTATTTGGTCACTGAAGGCCTCAGATTTTTTTGTTTGTTTTTTATTTGAGAGAGAGAGAGAGAGAGAGAGCAGGGTAGACGGGCATGCTCAGTGTGGAGCCAGATACGGGTCTTGATCTCATGACCCTGGGACCATGACCTGAGCCCAAATCAAGAATTGGACGCTTAACCAACCGAGCCACCCAGGTGACCCAAAAGCCTCAAATTTCTTATCTGAACAGCACCTCCCTCAAAGTTTTAGAGGAGTTAAATGAGATCACATCTGCAACATATTTAAAACAATACCTGACACATAGTAGGTTTCAGTGAATGAAAACTGCCGGAGTCCGGCTCCGGCTGAGTCCAGGGGTCCCCAAAGGATGGACGGTTACGTGAAAGGAATGAGAGAGCCAGGAGACGTAGTCTGATCACCGAGCCCATATAGTACTAATGAGAATATGGAATTATAAAAAATAACGAATATATACAAAAGATGACAGAAAAAATAGCAGAATATACTTCACCCAATATATATTACTATTATAAATATTAATGTGAAGTTTAAAAAAGGTGAATCTTTTGAATGTAGCGAATATAGTTTTGAATGCATTGACTAGTTTACATGAGAAATATCTAATATATGAGAAAATAGAAATTATAAAATCTAGGGGTGCCTGGATGACTCAGTCAATTAAGCATCCAACTCTGCTTCGGCTCAGGTCATGATCTCATGGTTTTGTGAGTTCGAGTCCTCTGTCGAACCCTGTGCTGGCAGTACAAAACTTGCTTGGAATTCTCTTTCTCTCCCTTTTTCTTTGCCCCTCCCCTTCTCACATTGTCTCTGTCTCCAAAAAATTAAATAAACTTAAAGAAAAGAAATTATAAAATCTAAAGGATAGGAAAAGATATAAAAACCCAACAAAAGCATAAAGTAGCTATATTAATATTAAATGAAGTAGACAGTAAGAAAAAAATGCATTTCTAGAGACAAAGTATGATTATTCATGGTATAAAAGATTCATTTCAACAGGATAATATTGCAACCATACATTTAATGCAATGAATAACTTTGTCTTGAAATATGTAAGATAAAAAAGATAGAAATACAAAAAGCCAGAGAACACTATAACAATGGGCGATAATAACACACTTTCCTCAGTTACATGATAAAAAGGGAAAACAGGGGTGCCTGAGTGGCTCAGTCTGTTAAGCGTCCCTGACCCATCAGGTCATGATCTCATGGTTCATGGGTTCCAGCCCTGCATTGGACTCTGGGCTGACAGCTCAGAGCCTGGAGCCTGCTTCGAATTCTGTGTCTCCCTCTCTCTCTGCCCAACCGCTCCACGCACTCTGTCTCTGTCTTCCAAAAATGAACAAACATTAAAAAAATTTTTTAAGAGGGAAAACAAAAAACATAAATGTAAGAATAAAGAAGATATAAACATGCAGACTAACAAAACTCGAACTAATTCAAATGAGAAATCTCAATGAGTATTAGAGAATATTTCGTCTAACGGTAATAAAACTGAGATAACATAAAGCTCATGGAAAAAAGCAACAGTAGTGTTTACAGGAAATTTATACCATTATATTCATATATCTGGCAAGAATTAATTTTAAAAACATAACTAAAAATTTAATTCAAGAAGTTAGAACTTAGGATGTGAGGGCGATCTGGCTGCGACATCTGTCACCCCACTGATCGCCAGGGTTGATTCGGCTGATCTGGCTGGCTAGGCGGGTGTCCCCTTCCTCCCTCACCGCTCCATGTGCGTCCCTCCCGAAGCTGCGCGCTCGGTGGAAGAGGACGACCTTCCCCGATACAGGAGGACAGTTCTTCGGTCAAGGATATACGAGTAGCTGCGCTCCCCAGCTAGAACCTCCAAACAAGCTCTCAAGAAGTTAAAAATTAAACCCAAAGTTATAAGAATATAATAAGACATCAGCAGACACTAGACAAAATCATAAAGAATAAATTTTGGTTTTGGATAGACTAATAAAGTTAATAAAGCTTTAAAAATGAATACATCATAGGGATACACAGGAAGGTGACCGCATTTAATGATAGCGATTTAGATTTGAAAGTTGCCAAGAGAGTAGATATTAAAAATTCTCTTAAAAAGAAATAATAAAGCTTTACCAAAACTGAAAAAGAAGGGAGAGAGAGAGAAAGAGGAGGCAAAAACGAACTTTATCAGAGATATTAACATGTTGCTGCAGGTAGTAAAATGATAATGTAAGGATATTATGAACAACTTTATGACAAAGTATTTAAAAATTTATATGTATTGCTAATTTCTGAAATATACAACAGAATTATTCTGACCTATATATATATACATAGTATATATATATATATACTTCTAAATTCATTAATGGAATAGACCCCATAATATAAACTTCCCACAAAGAAAACATTTGATTACAAATGGCTTCACTGTTGAATTCTTCCAAACTTTAAAAAAGAAATATAACTGATTGTATACAAACTATTCCAGAGAATATAAAATGAGGTGATTCTTCTAATTCATTTTGTGAGATACACATTACCTGGCGTAAAACTGATAAGACATCCCAAGAAAGAAAATTAAAGGCCAACTTCACTCATGAATACGGATGCAGAAATCTTTTAAAAAATAACTAGAGTCGAAACCCAGCAATATCAGAAAAGTTTGCTTAAATGCATGGATTGCAAGATTAGTATAGAATTCTAAAGTCAATGTCACCACATGAACAGATTACAGGAGAAAATTTATGATCAGGTCAATAAATACAGATAATTATACAAAATAATATACAAAAAACACTATGTTATAATAAATTTGAAAGAACTAATTACATAAAACACAGATGAGTCTCAAAAACAAATCTTCAGCAAATGAAAACAGACTTGAAAACGTGCTGCATTCACATAAAGTTTTAAAACGGGCAAACGCAGACAAAATATTTTAAGTCAAGATAATGGTTTATTTTGAAAATGAAAGAGCAGAATGGGATATGATTGCAAGGGAGCACGAAATAATGCCACCAATGTTCTATTTCCTGATCCAGATTGTATTTATACAGGGCTTAATATTCAATAACACTCTTCGTTCAGTATTTGTGTTTGGGCACGGTTCTGCAAGTTTGGTTTTACTTTATTTTTAAAATTTATATATAAAGAAATAAAATATAATAAATCACATGTTTTTTTTCTATATATATCTTGATTAGCTATTTGTTTTTGTTCCAAGTCTCCATATCTACTCACCAAATAGAATAAATAGTTCAAAATAGGTCTAGAGTGTGTGAGAATTTAGAGTACAGCAGCACTAAGAATATCATGAAAATAATTTCAAGGACTGGAGAAAATATTTCAAAAAATAATAGGAGATAATTATTAATGATTTAGGAGAAATGAAGTTAACTACATTTCTGATAATTACTATTGATTTAAAGAGAAAATACTATAATTAATAAAATATAAAAATGAAAAGATTTCATGCAAGAATATCTTATAGTGAAAGTGGAATACTACATTAACTGTTCCGTATATTTCTGCTCATTTAAGTTATTAGATTTTTAGATTTTTAAGAAATGAGCATGCATTATCTTATAATAAAACTTGTATTATCTAAAACCACACTTAACTAAGTAAAAACAACTACAGAAATATTAGTTACAAATATGACAGATAAAAATTATTGTCCTTAAATATAAAGAGCTCTCAGTAGTTCTTCAAAAAGACAAAACAATTCTTAATGAGTGTGTGCCAAAAAACAGAGGATAAAGTTATGAAGCAAAAATTGATAGAACTAATAAGTGATTATAGTAAGATTGTGGAATACAAGGTTAACATATAAGGTCGATTGCTTTCCTATATACCAACAGTGAACAAGTGGAATTTGAAATTTAAAACAATACCATTTATTAACACTCCCAGAAATGAAATACTTAGGTATAAATCTAATAAAATATGTAATGATTTATATGAGGAAAATTATAACACTATAATAAATAGAGGAAAAAATTGTGTTTATGAACAGGAAGACTCAATACTTTCAAGACATCAGTTCTTCCCAACTTGATCTATAGATTCAATACTATCTCAACAAAAATAGCAGCAAATTATTTTATGGATATTGATAAACTAAAGTATATGTGCAGAAGCAAAACACTATGAAAGATGAACAAAGTTGGAGGATTGATATTACTCAACTTCAAGGCTTACTATAACACCCAAAAATCAAGATAGCATGGTATTGGTAAAAGAATAAACAAATATATCAATGGAATTAGAGAGCCCAGCAATAAATCTCTATAAGTATAATCAACTGATATTTGACAAAGGAGCAAAGGAAATATATTGAAGAAAGATGATCTCTTCAACAAATGATGTTGGAATGACTGGACTCCACATGCAAATTAAAAAAAAAAAGAAAGACAAAAGAGGGAAAAAAAACCCAGAAACTAGATATATCTCTTATACCCTTTATAAAAATAGATATGAAATGGTACATAGACCTAAATGTAAAACGTAAAACTATAAAACTCCAAGAACATAACATGGAAGAAAACCTAGATGTCCTTGGGTATGGCAATGACTTTCTAGATACAACACCAAAGGCACAATCCATGAAAGAAAGAATTGATAAGCTGGACTTGATTAAAATTAGAAATTTCTGCTCTGAGAAATATGGCAAGATAATGAGATGATGAGCCACAGACTGGGAGAAATATTTGCAATAGACACATGTGACAAAGGACCATTATCTCATGCATATCTCAAGCATACAAAGAACTCTAAAGCTCAACAATAAGAAAACAAAATAAAAACAATTAAAAAATGGCCCAAAGACCTTAACAGACATCTCACCAAAGAAGATACACAAATGAATGGTAAGCACATGAAAGGATGCTCCACACCATGTGTCATCATTAAAACAATGAGATAACACTTCATACCTTCTCAAAAGAGCTAATAATTGGAATATCGGAAAAACCAAATTCTGGTGAGGATAGTGAACAATAGGAACTCTCACACACTGCTGGTGAGATTGCAAAATGGTGCAGGCACTTTGGAAGACAGTTTGGCAGTTCTTAAAAACTAACTATATGGTGACCATACCATACAGCAATTGTGCTCCTTAGTGTTTACTCAAAGGAGCTGAAAACTTAAGCCCACACAAACACCTGCACATCAGTGTTTATAAGCAGCTCCATTCATAATTTCCAAAACTTGGAATCATCCAAGATGTTTTTCAGTAGGTAAATGGATAAATCAATTGTATTATATCCAGACAATAGAATGCTAATTAGTGCTAAAGAAAAATGGCCTATCAAGTCGTGAAAAGATATGTGAGAACCTAAAGTTCATATTACTAAGTGAAAGAAGCCAACCTGAAAATGCTGCATACCATATGATTCCAAATATATGACATCCTAGGAAAGGCAAAACTATGAAGGCAATAAATAAGACAATAACTACCGGAAGGGCTGGGACAGAAATGAATAGGCAGAACCCAGAAGATTTTTAGGGCATTGAAAATGCTTTGTATGATATTTTATAATAATGGATACATGCCATACACACTTCCCCAAATCCATGGAATATACAATACAAAGAATGAACCGTAGTGCAAACTACAGACTTTGGGTGGGTTATGATGTGCCTGTGTAGGTTTGTCCTCACCAAAAAATGTACCCTTCTGATGAACGATGTTGATAATGGGGCAGGTTATGCATATATGGGGGCAGGGAGTATATAGGAAATCTCAGTACCTTCCTCTCCATTTTGTTATAAATCTAAAACTGCTCTAAAAAACTAAAGTCTTTAAAAATTTTGAAGACTCATATAAATTCTTTTTTTAAAATTTTTTTAATGTTTATTTATTTTTTTTGAGACAGAGAGAGACAGAGCATGAGCAGGGAAAGGGCAGAGAGAGAGAGGGAGACACAGAATCCGAAGCAGGCTCCAGGCTCTGAGCTGTCAGCATAGAGCCTGATGCGGGGCTCGAACTCACAGACCGCGAGATCATGACCTGAGCCGAAGTCGGACGCTCAACCGACTGAGCCACCCAGGTGCCCCTAAATTCTTTTTTAAAAATTATATGACAGCATAATAAGCAATGTATATCAACAATTAAAAAAAGAAAAAATTGTTCAAAACAAATACCAACAGCATAAAAACTAAAATTGCACTGGATACCATTTTATTTGGGGGCAAAATTTACATGTATTGTTGGTGTGGATCTAATTCTTCCACGATTATCCTAAATGTCTTATGTGAATATTAAAATACGTACTGGGGCGCCTGGGTGGCTCAGTCGGTTGAGTGGCCGACTTCAGCTCAGGTCATCATCTCACGGTCTGTGAGTTCGAGCCCCGCGTCGGGCTCTGTGCTGACAGCTCAGAGCCTGGAGCCTGCTTCACATTCTGTGTCTCCCTCTCTCTCTGCCCCTACCCCACTCATGCTCTGTCTCTTTCTGTCTCAAAAATAAATAAACATTAAAAAAATTTTTTAAAATACGTACTAAATTTTTTCTTCTTATAATCCTAAAATGTTAAAATTTTAAATATGACCTAATTGAAAAAATTGGATGAATAGCCATATATTTCAAGGGAATATTATGTAGCTCCAAATAATTTGAATCTTGTTGAGGAGAATAATATAGGAGGTAAAAATGTAGCATATATTAATTTAAAACATATTTAAACATTGTATATATATGGGAATATGTAATATTTTAGTGTCTTCTTATTTTTTGGCATTTTTCTAAGTTTGTTGCAATGTACACATAGTACTTTTTTTAAATCAGAAACAATATGTTCTTAAATAAGAGATTGGTAATTTCAATTACTCTTCTTTTACTGTAGCCACATGTACCTTGGTGGATCCTAATCGGTGCTCACAAAGTTTTGGTTACTGTAGAAGACGCTGCTTTAAATATGAAAAGCAAATTGATATATGTCTCTCACCAAGTAAAATTTGCTGCATTGAGAGGTTGTTTGAAGAAGACTAGTCTTGAAGATGTGCCTGTGACCAAAGAAGTTTATACATCAGTGCAGAGAGGTATGGGAATATAATTACAATTTCTGTAATAAATAAACACATAGGCCAATATTGATATCATCCTCTGGAGATGTTAATTCCATATTCAGTGGAATGAAGTAGAACCTTTCTTATTTTCTCTATGCTAGAGGTTATTGATAGAGGCATATCTGGTGTTAATTTTCTAACATATGGATACCACTTTTGATCTGTCATGATTCACCTAAACTTACACAATTGAACATTTACCAACTTAACCATGACCTTATTAGAAATCTGATTCCTTAAAATTAATACCCATAGACTTATGAATTGTCTAAATGTCATCATGATTTATTGACATCGAAGAACAGAAAACTTAAGCACAAAATGAATGCTTAAGCTATGGTAGAGTATGGTGATACTCATTGGCCGTTCCTTTCTTCTCTCCAAGTTCTGCTCATTCACAAAGGCATATTCATTGAATACTATGTGATACTAATACTGTTTACCTGGTTTTCAATACAATGTGAACTTTGGCTCAAGTCTAGACTCATAAAACATTAATTTGGCATTTTTGTACGTAGTACTGAAGCAGGTAGGAAAATGCACAAAAATCTGTTATTTCATCCACAGTGTAATTACTAGACACACAAATAGTCTCTGTAATGATAAAAGTTGGGGGGAAGACACATAGAAACTAGAATTTGTTTTGTTTATCTCAAACCCTTTATCAATATTCTATCAAGTTCCCAAACATATTTAGGAGACAACTAGGTAATACTGTGTTCTAAAATGCCTCTTAAAGCATGAATCAACTATCTCTAAAAAGCCAACTAAAATAAAGACAAAGAAATAGCCAAATGATTGTGTGCTCTCTCTCTCCATCTCTCTAAAGTAAATAAATATTAGTAATAATAAATAAAAAGATAATCAATATTAAAAATAACAAAATAATTTGTATTCTTTTTTGTATTAAGAACTCAAAATCCAGTGCACATTTTTACACTGATCACACATGTAAGTTGGAAGTAATCACATTTTAAGTTCTCTGTAGCCTCATTGTTGGAAGTGGCTACTCTATGAACAGTGTAGTTCACAATCTCCTCCCTTGTTGATTCTACTGAACTTGAAATTGCTAGGTTGCTTTTTTCATTCATTCACTCAACATAATTGTTGAGCACTAATTGTGTTTTAGAGGGACAGCTCCTTTTGATTTTTCTCCATGGAGTCTTCATAGTGGTGTAACAGAAAGAAGATGCAAATGACTTTAAAAGCATAGAGATTTCAATTTGCCACTCAAGAGTTATGCTCAATTGGATAAGCTATTTGGTCTCCAAGGACTTCAGCTTTGTTAGTTGTAAAAATATGGTCAGGGGACACAGAGAAATTCTAGAAAGCTACTCCAAAGTACAGACATATTGAGGCAGTGTGCCCTGTATAGCAGGGTCGAGGGCAAGGTCTCTCCTTGATGGAGTATCAATGTGGTCCTGCATGGTAATGCAATGAAATGAAGCAGCAAAAACTTGTTTCTACCTATCTTCACCATATTTGGGATCACCATTAAATACATTTTCCTATTCTTTCTTTACATTCTGTACAATCGCAACTTGCAGGTGAGCATCTAAGATCTTTAAGAAAAGCAAGGAGCATCTTTTTGAAACCTGCTTTTTTCTTTTTTCTTTTTCCACATCACTTTTGAGCTGCCGAGAAAGACTGGAAACACAAAATAGTCAAGAGGTAGTCTAAATATTCCCTGGTGCATGTGGTGGACATGTTATGGATACAGAGATCCTCATAGAAATTTGTGAAAGGCTTCAATTTACTTTGATATGCCCAAGTTCACAAAGTACTAGCTATATTACAAGTGATTCTCTTTCTACACACATTCATTTCTTGTGATGACTTCATAGTTCATCATGGCATGAAACAGTCATGTTTGTTTTTAATTACTTCCCTAGTTATGCTCGATTCTTCCAATTTCTCATTGTTCCATTGGACACCTGTGCACATACAATTTCATGCACAATTTTATATGCAATATAAGTAGAAGGAATGGAAATTTTGGAATCATGGGCCAAAGTATATCTGAATTTTTAATGTTTATACACAGTCAGGCTTTCCTACCTGTTTTCCCACAATGGGCCCACAACTCATGATGGCTCTTTAAAGAACAACAACAACAACAAAAAGCAGTATGCAAGTATTTACAAAATGCACAATTGCATTCATTTATATCTTCTTAAACTATATCTTCTTAAAACCTAGGGAGTTAAATATTTTGGAAATGTTTATCATACTTCTATTCTTCTCCTGTGACTTCCTTTTTCATTAACATCTCTCAGTTTTTTTTATTAAAATTTTTTATTAAATTTTTAAAAATATTTACTTATTTTTGAGAGAGAGAGACAAAGCATGAGCAGGGGAAGAGCAGACAGAGGGAGACACAGAATCCAAAGCAGTTTCCAGGCTCTGATCTGTCAGCACTGTGCCCCATGCGGGGCTCCAACTCACAAACTGTGAGATGGTGAGCTGAGCTGCAGTCCGATTCTTAACCAACTGAGCCACCCAGGCACCCTTCATCTCTCAGTTTTATTTAGGACTATTCATATGTTTAAAATAATTTTGCATTTGTTCTTTATGAATATATTTATATCCATCCTTTGGCTATTATATGTGGCAAATATTTTGTTCAAAATTTGCTTGTTTTTCATTCATAAAGAAATAAATTCGTATATAGCTTTATTGTATTAGAGTTTGTATAGCTAAGTTTTTTCCTTGCTTAGAAAGGCCTTCCCTGTGACAAGATTATAAAATGTTTCTATATATATTTTGACATATTTTAAATACATATACAGATACATATATATACATGTACGCACAGAAATATATATTTCACATTTTATTATTTTTGCTTTTAGTAAAATAAATAAATAATAAGTAAAATAATTTCAATAGAAGTATATAATTTATTTTTTTCTAATAGTTTGCTAATCATAATTTGTGACTATACCATCTTTTCTACATTGTTTTGGGATGTTATATTTATGAAAAACTAAACTTTTGAATATATATATAATATCTATATATACATATGGGCTGATTGATTAATTCACCTATATTTTTAAGAAACACCATCTTATTTTTATTGCTATAACTTTGTCGTATAAAGTACATCCTTCTTTATGCTACTTTTTAGGCTACTTTATCTTTACAAGATGCCCTTGATCTTATCTGTTCTACTATCAGAAATCAATGCTACAACTCTGATATCACACAGAGTCTCACTTCCCTGGGTTCTTAAAGAAGTTTCTTCTTTTGAAGAACAAAGAGACTTTGTTATTGCAGTTTTATTCAGCACATTTGATGGACTAGTAATTAAATGGTTAGATGAGCACAGTGTTTCACCTTATGATACTAGCTTAAGTGATGTGTGATCAGATTGCTTAAGATATTCAGTGACCTCTACAAATTTATTCTAGAAATTATAAAATTATTTATTGAAAACCATATGAGCAGGACTATCTACCTTGATGATTTCTCCATGATAACACATATAATTTTCTAGTAGTTTATATTTACAAACATTTTTTTATCAATGTCCTATGTCACGAGCAATGAAATACATCAGAGGAAAAGAACATTTCTCCTGGGAAGATTTCAAGATAATTTTGTCACACACACCTTTCATTAAACAGTGTATAAAGTGGTCAAGAGAGGGATCTGGTATTTGACATCCTCAGTTCGATTCTCTCACTATCATTTCTTAACTGCACCAAACTGGGCAAATTACATGATCACCTTATGTCTGAGTTTCCACATCTATTAGTTAGAAATAATTTTCTGTACATTCTCATAGGATGCTATGAGGATTTAATGAGTTAATGTGTATAAAGTGTTCAAAACAGTCCCTTCATGGTAAATGATCACAAATGTTAGTCCTTATTATTCAGTGATAATGGATGTGAAGCCCAAATAGATGAATTGATCAAAATGTTTCTTAGGAAGTCAGCAGCATATAGAAAAGAACTAAATTACCATAACTCCTAGACAGGTAGGATGCATAAGAGACTAGGGTCCATCGAAGGAGACTGCAGTAGGGGAAGCTATCTAAAAAGGCAGGGCTTTTAAGTTTCATGCTACTTTCTCATTTTTTTTTTCTGTTTCTGTATCCCCTAGAGCAGAATGGGCAATCTTTTTAATAACTAGTAAGATGCAGATGAAGAATATGTCCTAGAAACACTAGGCTTGAGAGAGCACCAAAGCTTTAATAGCTTTCTTTGGACTAAAAGTCACATAAAATCTGAAATTATCCACTTTCACTTTGAATAATTATTAAGGCTTTGAATCTACCCGAAGAGTAAGGATAGTTCAGAGGACCCGATTTCATTTTTGCAAATTTGTTGAAAATGGAGACTGGTCTTGGGAATTCAATAGTTTCCTATATCCCGTATAACAGCCACTGAATAATCTTGCAGAGTTCCATGTTCTTTGGTCCAGGGATTAAGCATAAGGAAGTTTATTACATTTTGTATCTTTTATACAGAAACTTACCTTACCTTCTAAGAGCAGATAAATTGAATCCCTTAAATTAGGCGTTTTGTTATCACTCCTCTCTAATGAATCATTGTAACCACCATTTCCAATAATCCTATTGCTTCCAGATCTTAAAAAAAAGAACACGCAAAGCAAAGTAAATGTGACTTGTATCTTTTGCTAAACATCCCCTTTATAGAAGCATAACTATAACATCTTCTGAGAGACATCATCCAAATAATTTATTCTCATTAAAATGACTTACTATTTATTAGTGGTGTCATTATATGCACCTGCACATACATTACACACATTATTTGGCTGTATGTGTGTGTGTGTGTGTATTTACTATGAAATTCTTTTATACTTATTATGTCTCTAAGATCTACATTGCATATAATTGACAGCAAAAGTTTGTTTTAATAATGATGAAGACGGTTTTAATAATGATCATAGATCTCAGAGGAAAAGGGAAAAGCAATAAAGAAGGAGACAGTAATTTACATAGCTTTTTAAGAAACAAAAACAGAAAAGGAACAATTAAATTCTCATACTTATTCTTGTCAGTTCTCTTGTAGGAAATTCCTAGTGATAGGGAATTTCTTACATAACTAGTTATTTAAAAGTCATAATAATTGCTAGGACTGTCATAAGCCCTTTACATTCCCAAGCTAAAAGAAAAGCAAGGACCAGCACTTTTGTCCCAGGCATCACTAAACAAGAGTGTTAACTTCTGATGAATAACAATGAGTAGATTCATATCACTACAAGGAAAGATATATAAACAGATGCACTCTCTAACTTCCTCTTACTGAAAGACTCCAGAGCTACTGATTTGAATCACTCTCTTCAGTCATGAAGATCCTTGGCCTCTTTATTTTGTTTTTCTTTCTGGTCCCATTGCCAATAGGTAAAATAGAAGTGTTAATTGAGGGGGTGAAATATCCTTCTGGAGGGGAAAGTCTTGGTTGATGTCAACTAGAGATAAAGAAGTGACTGCATTGCTAAGAGAGTGGTTTGTGATGGTCCCCGGAGTGAATCACAAAAAAAGGACTTGGGATCTTACTAAAAAGTAAGGCTCCTGGTGAGTCATATTATTGTGGGAGACAGTTTAAGGAGTTGATTGAATGCTTTGTTCTCAGTATGAGCTCAGAAAGCCAAGTTAGATAGGATATTAAATTAATATCACCTGGATCCTTGAGAAATAAGGGGATACTGTGTGTAGTATAGTAACAGCAAGTTTTCCATTAACTTACACCAAATTATAGATTTGGCTATATTGTGTTGCATTGTTTACTTTGAGAGTTCTCGTCCTAAAAAATTTTGTGTTTTTAAATGACTTAGAGTCTAAAAACAATTTAATGGCTCTATTACCACAGGTCCAATTAGATAACAACTGATATTAATCAGGTGATGAAATGAATATAGCCTTTGGAGTTATTGATACCTGGGCTCAGATTTGGTTTCTGCCACCAAAATGGCTATGTGAACCTATCAGTTCATTTAAACTCCTTCAGTCTCAGTTTCCGCATCTTTAGTATGAATTTAGTATAGCAATTAAGCTTACCTCATAGTATTATCATGAGAATTAATAATAGAGAAATATGCAAAGTACCTATACAGACTATGGTATGTATTAATGTATTGAAACATCTTACAAAGAAAGTAACCTTTTGGTGTCTCATTTTGGAAGAAGAAATTTTTTTTCTCATGACGAGTGCAAAAGAAAATGGAGGCAATATTTACCTGTTGGATTTCATGTGCTTGGGTTATGTACGCTCATTTGTAAACCATTGTACTCATCACTCTTAGGCTGGATTAGCAGCAAAATGGATATGTCTTGATATAGATAATTGAAAGAGTTGTTTTGACACATTTCAGACTACTTGAGACAGGAAAGGTATTTAACAATAGAAAAGCACACATCCCTCAAAAACCATTCCACTCAGCTTAAAACAAACCTCTAGAAACTTCTGATTTAGGAATGGCTTAGACCTTCAACTGATTACTATTTGAACTCCAACTCCATCCCACAGAACACAGATGAAACCAAGTGTTCTAGCAATAAGTCAGGCTAGCATGGAGGAAATTTAAAAACTCAAACACCTAAGTATTTTGGATAAAAGATTCAAATTATTTGAATTCTTTTATAATTAAAATAAATTTTCTTAGATAAAAATCACGAGAATTTTTATCTGAGACTTAAAAACAAGGTTTTAGTTTTACTAACCTCAAACTAAGATTTTCTTAAAATAGGGAAGACTAGTAGTATAGATGTGGCCACATTTGGATAATAAAATATTACCTCCAGTTATGTTATCATGATTTACATGTGTCCCTCATGTCACTTGCTTTTGAAAAAAAGTGTGAAAACCTTTCACGACATTTTCAGTATCTTCAGAAACCTAAGAGATTTGTATGTGTGCATGGTTTCATCAAAAAGTTGAAACATTTACAATTCCTTCTTGTGCATAAATATGAATTTTATATGATGCAATAGCTATTATCTAGTGAGAAGCTATTTGTTGTTTTTGTTACTAGTGGGAAAATGCTAATTTAGAATTCCCACTTAAATAATGCTATTCTTTATCTCATACTGATGCTTGACAGCTGTCATATTCTGTTATTTGTAAATTCCAATTAAGTCGACATACATGCTTCACACCTCTCATGTAGGCCAGTGTAATTTGAGAATGCATTTTTAAACTGGTGAGATAATGTCTTTTCCCTCTGGCATCAAAGGCAAGAAATAACATCTCTCTAGATAATACAAATGAGAAGATATCATTAATTTATACAGTGGAACAGTGATATCACGTGGTCTCAAATATATGGAAAAAGCAATATAATATGGTTTTAACTTTTTCCCAAAAAGCATAATTAGCAAAATTAACAGAGAGATTGTATATTAATATGACTTCACTGATATCAGAGGGCATAAATATATTGGGTTATCACTGCCAATAAATCTATCATAGATGGGTCCTATGTGTGCTAAGATTTTAGGGAAAGATGGAAGAACAGTGTTCACATACCTTCTCTACTAATGGCTGCTAATTCACCATTTTGTTTAAGGCTTTTACTTTGTGAGTCTCCTTCCCTTAGGGGCCCATTTAAAAGTACGAACATTTCTTGAATAGGTGAAGTATTAAGTCTTCTGTCCATAATACGCATAGGTTCATTGGTTGATATATGTTGCGATAGTGCTGACTGGAGTACTTTATAGAGAAAGGGACTCCAAGAAAAGGAAACATGAGGAGATACTGGCCAGTTTCATCCCCTTCCCTGCATGTGTAAGGCTGGTCATGAAAGCCACCACTAGTGCTCTCAGCACCCCCTGACTAACCTCAGACCTTCCTGTGTGTTTTCAAAGAATCCTTATCCCAATGTCTGCCAGGGTTGTCTTCATTCTCCTCATTAAAAAAGGAGTCCTAAATATAAAGCAAAATAGCAATTTAAACATGAGTCGATGAAGCCAAGAATACAGTGTGTGTTAACTAACTTGAGTTTAAATTAAAAAAGTAAAATAAAATAACACATGCATGACATGCATGCTGGGAAGCATCTGGTAGCTGGATGGGATCGGTAAACAACAATAACAATAACAACAACACAACAACATGACTTGGTGTCCCCATTTTTTAATCCTAAAGTCAAAAATAATTTAAGTGCTTATTTCTTTTGAATTAGAGGAAAAAAACAGGCAGGTGGGTAGATAGCCATTGGGATATATGATGTTTGTTACAAAGCTGTTCTCGATCCAACAGTATCTATTCAGAATCCTTATGGAAAACTAAGCTTTAGCCACCAGTGGATCAAGTCAAAATTTGGAGCGAGAACTGAATGAAGTAGAAAACACCACAAAACTGTCATCACCAGAAAAATCGTAAATCCCTACTCCAAGGTGAAAACTTAGCATATGCAGATGTTTTAATAATTTTCATGTCAACAATTGATTTATACCAAGTTTGGGTACCTAAAACATAATACGATGACTCAATGGTTTCTGTGTTTTGTTTTGTTTTGTTTTCCCTTTTAACAGTGACATGTGCCTTGGAAGACACCTATACATGCTTTTTCAGGAGAGGCAAATGTAGACGTGAATGCCGTGATTATGAAAAACCAGTTGGTTTCTGCAGAAAACTAAATGCCAAATGTTGTATGTAGATGTCTGAAATAAAAATCAGCATTCCTGAAAAATAAAGCACAGTGAGTATAAGGACGAGTAATAAATGAAACTGAATTACCAACCACTCTTGCACAGTATGTGTTGCTTTCTTAGTTACATGGGATCATTTGAAGAACTAGTTTTTCTCCTGAAGCTCTGACAATAGTGGGAGATATAGATATATAGGGTGTATCTACAGAAACAGGTCATCATTTGTTTATTTTTAAAATATTTTTAGCGTTTATTTATTTTTAAGAGACAGAGAGAGACAGTGCACAAGTAGGGGAGGGGCAGAGAGAGGGAGACACAGAATCCAAAGCCAGTTCAAGGCTCTGTGCTGTCAGCCCAACACAGGACTCAAACCCACCAACTGTGAGATCATGACCTGAGCTGAAGTCAGAGGCTTAACTGACTGAGCCACCCAGGCGCCCCGAAACAGGGCATCATTTTGATATGAATTCTGTATTAATTAGTAGAAGAATGCTAAATAATGAAAATAATATTATCAATAATCTTCAATTCAAAGGCATCCAAGCTGATAGGAACAATTCTACAAGGGAGAGAGGAGTTGGAAGAGGAGTTGGAATAAATAGAACCTCCATCAGGTCATGAAGTAAGCGACCTGATTCACTGCAAGCAAAGAGTATTAGCATCAGCTCAATCCTGCATTTAAGCCTTTGCTTTCTTAATGTGGAGGTTTTTTAACTCCATGGGATGGAAAATGCTTAGAAAGTGTATACACAGGGAAAGATGATGAAAGACTACTGAAGTGATCCAAGTATAGCAGAGATAAATACTTGCTCTAACAGGGATAGTAGACCAGGTTTGAGACATTCTAGCAAATTTTTATTTCCAAATTATAGTGCACATGTCAAATAAACAAATACCAATAAGAATTCAAGAGAAACTCTCATGTTGTATTATTAGACTATGTTTGTACTCTTCAGTGTTAACTTAGAAGTTCATAAATAAGAAGATATCCTCTTTATATTATATTATGAAAGATAAAAAAGCTTATTGTTCTGCTTCTTTCTATCAAGAGTTTCTAGTTCACAAGGGAACAGCCACAGAATATTTGCTTTTTGTGTGGACTTGGCCAATTTGAGAACTAACAGGATATATATGCAAAAGTCTTACTTAAAACCTTGCACAAGTTCTCCGTCACCTTTTCGCACAGGGAGAAGATCCAGAAGCCTTAACCAGCCAGAGTATGAGTAGACTGAGGTATCTAATGAAGATATGAATATTACTGTCTTATCCTGGTGTACCTTCTTTGTATATAGAGTGCAACCATGTCTGGAAATGACACTTATTATGAAAAGTAGAAAAAAATAACTCGATAATAAAGCACAGTTCCTTCTGGCGTTCTTCTGATCCCAGTTCATGTGCATTCTCAGCACTTCATTTTATTTTATTTTTTTTTTTAATTTTAGAGAGAGAGAGCATGAGTGGGGGGAAGGGGCAGAGAGAGAGAGAGGGAGAGAGAGAATCCCCAGCAGGCCCATGTCCAGCATGTAGCTTGACGTAGGGCTCCATCCCAAGACTCTGGGACCATAATCTGAGCCAAAATCAAGAGTCGAAAGCATTGAACTGACTGAGCCACCCAGGTATCCTCATTCTCAGCATTTTAATGAATAAAATTACACATGAGTGAATCTTTGTTGTCCCTGTGTATATCTGTTGATGACTTAAGCATTGAATGAGGAAATAATACTTTTATTTTGTTTTCAAAATGGTGGAAAATAATGATTAATAAGGGAGAGGTTCCTCTGAGATTAAGAAATTTAGGTCAGCGAGGAAGGTGGGAGAAGAGTATATCATAATGATGAAGTCTTTGTTGTTTTTTTTGTTTGTTTGTTTTTAGTTTTATTTATTTTGGGAGGGTGGAAAGAGAATGAGCAGAGGAGGGCAGAGAGAGAGGAGAGAAAGAATCCCAAGCAGGCTCCAAGCAGTGTGGAGCCCAGTGTGGGACTTGCTATCACAACTGAGATCACGACCTGAACTGATATCAATAGTTAGACTGAATTTAAGAATCTCTTATGGTTTGCCTCCATCCCTCTCTGTTTGTAACTATTTTTTCCTCTTCTCTTCCCCCATGGTCTTCCGTTGAGTTTCTCAAAATCCACATATGAGCGCTGGGTGTTGTATGTTAAGAGATGAACCACAAGAATCTACCCCAAAAACAAAGAGCACACTTTATATACTGTATGTTAGCCAATTTGAAATTAAATTATATTTAAAATAAATAAGTAAGTAAGTAAATAAATAAATAATATAGACCATCAATGTCTTAAAAGAAAAAAAAAGAGTCGGACTAAGCCACCAAGCACTCCCTTTTTTGCTCTTTCTAAAATCACCTTACATAATAAGCCTTGGTAAGTGATAATAAACTCTTATCTGTTTCCCAAATTAAAATTAAATTATAGTTTTCACATCTGGAACGTTAGAACAATATTCCTTCCCTTCATGACAACTTCGGAATCAGACGGACGCTGGATTTATCATACTTTTTAGTTTTCAAGTTTAGACCACGGAAATCCACATGTTCTAACTGCCAAGGTGAATTTTCTGGAGCCCTCTTTCTCTCAGTGTCATTTGGCCAGCAGTACAGAATTTAACATTTGTCATCCCTGATTGGTTATATCATAATAGTCTGTTATTTACTTCTTTTAGCTTTAACAGTTTCCTACAAAAATGTAACTACTTCACAACTTTACCAGGCTAACCTTTAGAAGAGAAAATTCCTAAAGTCATTTGTTGGGAGCCGTTTTGGGCTCACAGGTTGAGACCCCTCCCTGCATGGGAAAGGTTGAAGCAAAGCTCCTGCCAGCCAAACTGGCTCCTAGTCTTACCTCCTTCTAAATAACCTTTCAAGCCTGGATTTCTTGAATTGCTCTCGTTGGCCTAAGGGATATAATGCTCTTTGGTTTTATGGCATATGGAAAAGGAGACCTGGAGTGTGATGTCTTGATGGATAAAATCTGAATGAGAGTAACCTGGCCAGAAGTAACCTCAAGGTTGCCTGTTGGGGATAGGTTACACAAATTGATCATATAGAATAGCAGTTATGAGTTGGCTAAAAATTAGTAGGCATTAGGCCCCAAGACTCCTTGAACCAAGCTAGATTTTCCCTGCAGGTATAGCTCCCCTCAGCCCCACCATAAAACCTCAAGGCACATCTCCGTAAAGCTTCTCTCAGTATTAACAGACTGATGGGAAAGATTGTAAAGAGACTTAAGACCTTCTCCGAAGTTTAGCCTAGCTCAAAAGTTAGAAGCACTGTTTACAGATAAGGTACAAACTAAAGTAGCTACAGATATCTTCATTGATCAGCAGCAAATATTGAGCACCTCCCTGAGGTGCAAAATCCTTTTGTAATTCTCATCTCCACGCTCCCTTACAATAAAAAGGCAATAACAAAATACTCTTACAAAAGCTACCATAAACCTATAGATGACTACATAGGTCTTGTGACAACAATGTATGTTGTAAAGAATGCCTTGTCACTGATGTAATGTCACTCGCTACCTTTAAAAATAAAGACACTGAGACCAGCAAAGCAGAGATGCCAGAATTGCCAGGGCTGCCTGCTTGGTCATCAGACTCCATCTCTCATGGCTCTCTCACTTCATTTCGCCTGACCGTCTGTCCTTCGTGGACCCCTAGATTCGCTGGAACAAGGACCCCGGCAGTCATTCTCATTCTTCAGCATGTAATTATTTGTCACCTCTATAGAATACTTATCCCTATCAGTTATTCTCCCGAATCTTATTGCCAATCCCTACCTCTAGTGACATTCATAACTCCAAGACTGAGCTTGCTGAATTATACTTTTAAAACCATCCTTCTTTGTTTTCAGTCTGTAAGAGTCCTCTTTCTTCAAAACCTGCGATGATTGTTATGCCTTTCACGAAACTTTTCCGACTCCTGCATCTTTGGGTTACAAGGTCCAAAACAGATAATAAATCACTTTTAAATCAGTTTTTTCCCCTGGATTAAATAATGCACAGAAAATTACTTCAATTATGTCTTGCATCCCCAAATTAAAATTTTCCGAGTGTGAGTACACCCACATTAGAAATTTTTTAACAGGGGTGCTGTTAAGCTCAGTCATCTGAGCACACCAACTTTGGCTTGGGTCATGATACCACAGGTTGTGAGTTTGAGTCCTGCATCAGGCTCTCTGCTGTCAGCACAGAGCCCGCTTCAGATCCTGTCCCCTTTTCTCTGCCCCTCCCCCGCTCACACAAACAAATGCACACACGCTCTTTCTCAAAAAGAAATTAAAAAGAAATCTTTAAACAAAAGGTTTTAATGATCAAAAATTTATTATACTTCATTGTATTGTATACCTGGAACTAATATAACGGTATATGTTATACTTTAGTAAAAAATTAAAAATAAAAAATAATTAAAAATTAAAATGAATAATAGAATACCATTTCCTAAGCTAAAAAAAACTTTATGTTTATAGGTCCCTTGGAAAATCTTGAATAACTAGGACTCTGTTATACAAAACTGTAGTAAATCTGTATAAGTATAAATTTATTTTGAAGCAGAGTTATACACTGCCTCCTGTGTTCCACCTTAGCAACATGTTCATACATTGTTCTTGATGAGGAAAAAAATTATTTTCAGAGTAATTTCTTTACATGTCTTTCTCTGGTCCAGACTACAAGCTCCTTTGATATAGAGATCATGTGTAAATCATTTTACTATTCCTCTATATTTTGCTCTTAAGTGGCTATTAAAAAAATTAATAATACCACTGCAATGTTGATCATAAGGCTACATAATTTTAACAAAAAAAATGCATTGTATATACGTATGCCTTTGCTTTATAAGATCTCTTTGGTTGGTATATTCCTGACAAGTATATCAGGACAAGTATATCCTACGTCATATTAAATTTTGAAAAATTGTCTCTGCAAGAGTCAGATATGATTATATATAATATAAAACACATATTATATATTATATATATATATCATACAGATATGTTTGAGATATGTCATCTTTCCCATATTTTATTTGGGGAAAAGATTTGTAGGAAAAAGAGTGACTCCCCTAGGACATATCTTTTATTAAACTAATCAATTTTATCAATTTTGATAGACAAAAAACATTTTTAATGTATCATTTTAGAATCTCACCTAAAACCATTCTATGGCTTGACTCTAAGTTCCCAGTTTACGAACATGGACAAAAAACAAACAAACAAAAAAACACAGTTACAGTTACCAGCTTTCTCATATCCCACCATTACTTATGAACTATAACTAAATCCAGAGACAGTCATTGGAATTTCCTCTCTAGACAAGAATTGAGAAAAATCATGATAACTCAATCAAAACATTATTATTTTGCCTCATTATCATGTATTCTTGTTGGGATTCCAAGAATTGCATCCTCCATATTTCTTTTCCGACTCTTTCATCCACTTACTTTTCATTATAAGTGAGGTATGCATTCAATGAAAACATTTAGTGGGGCACCTGGGTGACTCAGTCTGTTAAGCTTCTGACTTTGGCTCAGGGGATCATCTCATGGTTCATGAGTTCCAGCCCTGTGTCCAGCTCTGTGGAGTGAGGAGCCTGGAGTCTGCTTCGGATTCTGTGTCTCCCTTTTTCTCTGCCCCTCCATTGCTCATGCTCTCTTTCTCTCAAAAATAAATAAACATTAAAAAAATAAAAAAACAACAATTAGAACGTTATCATATTATAGGTAAGTTTGTGGACATAATTCCTGAATATCACTGGCTCATACTTCTCATTGGCTTTACAATAAAACTTTAGTACTCACTCACTTTCAAGGCTCCACAGAAGTCTTGGAATAATGTAAGACTTACCCCTGAAACCAGCACTCTCCTATTATTCTAAGTCAATCTATCGCTGCTCCTCTTTACATCTTTGTTTCTCACGCTTTCCGAGAATGCTGACCACCAGTCCTGTCATCCCCTGCTAGATGCTTCCTTGAGCCTTCAGGGAACCGAGCCTGCTATCTGTCCTGTAGAGAAGTAAAATGAATCTCTCACTCTCTCATTCATTTGTGTCTTCTCCCCTATACCCTTTCTTGTATGTTGGTCTGAAGTAGTGCTGATTTAGTCCCCAGGTAGCATAGTTGAACATTAATCTTCAATCAATATATTTTCACAGCAACTTGACCTACTTTACTCATAGAGTCTTAAAAACAGTCTATTAGGCTGATTGGCAGCTTAAAGTCACTAAGCCATTCCTCTAGTGATACAACAGTATTCTTACTTCAATGTAAACACAAAGTTGTGTATAAAATTTATCCTAAGAGATATAACCATAAGAATATAGTCTACTAGTCTTTCAACTGGCCAAAGTCAAACTTGCAAATTTATAGTTGAGACATTCTTAATACTTCTTAGGAAAGGATATCTCTATTTTTTAAGAATGCTTTTTTTCCATCTATTTAAGTACCCCTTGAATTTTATCAACTCTGTGGACCCCTATAGGATTAAAAATCTTTGGGTGATATACATTACTCACCAGGGAATCTCAAACAATCAACCTCTATTCCAAAGAATTTGAGAAGTCCAGGGGCTATGCAGAGGTGCACAGGCTGGTGTTAAATTCAAGTTGTCCAAGGTAGTGACAAAGGGAAGTGGGAAAATTCATTGAAGGTAATACCAGCTTCAATTAGTAGAATAACTTGAGGCCATGAGCAGTGAAACAGCTAGTAAGTTGAGTCATATTCACACAATAGAACCCTGTACAGCAATGGGAATGAATGATCTTCAAGTACATACAACAAAATTATTTACCACTTACATTGTCTCTTTTGATATGTTTATAGATAAATCTCACAAAAATGTTGCATGAAAGAAGTTTGATACAAAGGAATCCATGATATATAAAAAACGTTTATTGTGTCATCAATAATAAATACTTTAATCATTATCATTAATTGCAGTGAATATCTACATCATTGAATAGCTGGGCTAAGTAATTAGCATAATATATGCTATACCAATTATGTAAATTACAAAAAGCAGGCAAAGCTGATCTATGTTGTTAGAAATCAGAATAATGGTTATTCCTGGGTGTTGGGGAATAATGACTGGCAAAGTATGAGTGGTGCTGATAATTTCTGTTTCTGAATAGTGGTTATATAGGTGTGTTCAATTTGTGAACACTTAACTATACATTTACTATATACCTACTTTTTATGTACATACTACACATCAATAAAATGTTTTTTAAAGATATAAAAATATACTGAAAAAATGGAAAAGTCCCCAATTCATGAAACATAATCTTAAACTCACTCTTCTCTTCAGAGCAAATTGATATGATATTTTTACATATTCTTCCAGGCCTTTTTTTTTTATATGTATACATATATAAACATGTCTGTACCTATATTAAACACATATCCATATGATATGCACATGGCAATTTGCACTAAACTTACAAAAGACAAATGTGCAATTTTGCAGTCAGCAGATTTGTGTTGATGGGTTGAAATTGGCCATGGTGGGAGTATATACACCACAGGAACTAACAAATGCTACAAACTAGAGCTTTTTTTTTTTTTTTTCCTGAAAGCTGGATGATGGTTTCTAAATTTTCGCTCCTACAAAGGACATTGCATTGAAAATAAATAACATACAGATTGCATATATTGCTCCAGTGTCTCTTGTGGTCCAAAGTTGCCAGAGAAAAATCAGGTTCAAGCAATCCTTGACATCTGTAGAAAAAATTCGTTTGTGCTCTCTCTCTCTCTGACATTAAAATTTTCTCTGTATTCTTGGGGCTTGGGAGTTTTACCATCATTTTTCTAGGTGATACCCAAATTCTTAGAAAATAATCTCAGGGGTAAGCATCTAGTAAGGATTTCTTTAAATTAGACCTTCTAGTGCCCAGAAATTACAACAGATGACAGCCTACAAAGTTAATTTTTATATCCAGCTTTTCTCCCGAAGGCAAATATATTCTAAAAATCTTGAACATTCTTAGGAGAAGAAGCCTTATTTGCCTGAGAGGACTAAAATTATATAATTGCCAAGATTGAGAAGCGTGAGTATTGCCATAAAAACAGCAAAATATAAGAGATTGTAGTCACAGAAACACAGGTCAATATTGTGGCACCATCACTTATCAGCCGTGTGTTTAACTTTTGCCAAACAATATAATTTCTTTGAGCTTCAGTTTCCTCAATTAAACAATGCAGAAAAAGTGTGCTCACACATTTTTGTTTTGTTATTGAGGATTACATAGCTTAAATATAAAGAAACTTAGTGCTTAGAATGTAATAAGTACTAAAAATGTTTGCTTCTTCATTAATTTATTCCTTCTCTAATACCCAAAACATTGTCCTACTTTCCACTGAAGGCTATAAGTCAAACCGTCCTTCCTTTATTTGGCATATTCCTACCCACAACTATTTGCAACTGGGATATGGGCTACTCTATAGCACAGGAGCACTTAACTCTGCCATTAACCTGCCCCTATCAACTAATTACTCTGTTATCTTAAAAAGGTCAGACCCTGTCTTTGCTTTCTCAGCTTCTTCATCACTCAAACAAGTGGTTTGACTGGATAACCTCTACTATTTACTAGACCTAACCTTCTATGACATTGTAAATAAAATTGCCCATCTCTCTACGTAAGTGCAGAAATTAAGAGTAGAGGTATGTATGCATAGAGGTTTTAAGTGAAGTAGGAAGCCCATTCTTTTCAAAACAAGGTAGCAGAATCACAAACAAAGCAACAGAATGGGTGGAAGAGGTGTGGTGGAGATTAGTGGTGGTGGGGACAGGAGAGCTGTTCTTTTTTTTTTTTTTAATTTTTTTTTGAATGTTTATTTATTTTTGAGAGACATAGAGACAGAGTATGAGCAGGGGAAGGGCAGAGAGAGAGGGAGATACAGAATCTGAAGCAGGCTCCAGGCTCTGAGCTGTCAGCACAGAGCCCGATGCGGGGCTCGAACTCACAGACTATGAGATCATGACCTGAGCCGAAGTCGGCCGCTTAACCAACTGAGCCACCCAGGCGCCCCAGGAGAGCTGTTCTGATGTGGCGCAGTAAGAATAATTTAATGAGAGAATATAAAGGTAGATGTGACAGTGAGTTTGAACAATAATATAACTAGAGGTGAATTAACAAACACATATAATACGCTAAGAGCTATGTCCATATCTCACTTAGTCCTCACTATGAATCTGATTTTATTATTGTCTTCCACAAATATGGAAACTAAAACTTAATGTAGTAACTTTACTAAGATAAAACAGTTAATGGATGACACAGCTTCATTTAAAACCTTTGTCCAGTGTGAAAAATTAAGATATTTGGAGTATGGAGAGAAAAAGGGCAAAAGCCAAAAAAGAAAGAGGAATAAGGTAAATGCTTTGAGTTAAGAAACTGCATCTGTAAAGCTCTGTATACTAGAAATACCCAGTAAAATGTGCTCTAGGTCAAGCACTCAAGAAATAGTTGTTAGCTGTTTGTAACACACTCGCATGCATACACACACACACAAACACACACGTGAACTCAGAAAGAAGAGCCAAATAATATTTAAATTTATTCATAACTAATGTCTCTAAAACTAACCACAGAATTCATTCCAGAGATCCAAGTGCTTCAGTATGCTTAGTTCAGTGGCTGTACAAAATGCATCTTTCATGTTCTTTTGGCTTTGAACAGACTGATCAGGCACAAACTGTTCTTTGTGTGGGGTAATAGTCGGGGTTTCATGCTCATTATTTTTCCGAACAGTATGTAAGATTAAAAGATAAACAATATCATCCTATGTTTTTAGCCCATCTTCCATTTGGCGCTTGACTTCTTTCTAGCATTTTCCCACCAAACAGTTACCCAACTTGTTCTTGTATAACCAAGACAGTACATTTACAACTTCACGGAGTTACTGATTCTACTTTGAGATAGCTGACCTAAAAGAGAAAAAAAAAATCTTCTCTATGATCAGCCTCAATGGCCTTCCCGGTAACATTCATACAAAGTTGTACACTTGGAGATCATTTGTAACAAATTTAGTCATCTTCTCATGTCTATCTCTCAAATATCTGAAGATATCTTGATAGTCTCCCTTTGACGTTTGCATTTCTTTTGCTAAACATCCCCTTTATTTCCCATATAAGGTGGTTTCACATCCTCATACCATTCTGACACTGCTATCTAGAAACTTCTCCAGGATTTCTATTGTATACCATTTTCTTTCCCAGAATCAAATGCAAGGTTCTAGATAGTGTTTGACTAGTGATTAAACACCTCCCCTGTTTGGAATTACAATCCTTGAGCAATGGTGAGCCCTCCCACCCCTACACGCACACCCCCTTCCCCCGCCCACACCCTGCACTGTGGAACATCTGCATATATCTTTTGACTTCCTGGAAGCTTAAGCTACTAACAGCCCACTGCTGACTGGAAGCCACACTGATAACATAAACAGTGGAGTAACATGTATTTTTATGTTATATATATTATATGCTGTATTTCTACAATAAAGTAAGCTGGAGAAAAGAAAACGTTATAAGAAAATCATAAAGAGAGAATACATTTATAGTACGCTACTGTATTTATCAGGAAAATTCCACACATAAGTGGACCTACCCACATCAACCAGTGTTGTTCAAGGGCAGCTGTATTTGTGATATTAATGCAGTCGAGCATAATTGTTACAATCAAAAACATGTCTCTATAGAGGGATAGCAGAGTACTCTTTTACTAGGTTGACACGGATGACATTTTCTTTCTAATTTTTCTTCTGGACATCAGTTAACATACAGAGCACAAAGCTAAGGCAAACAGGTAGTACCTTTTCTCAAAACTACACGCATCTCAGAAATAAATGTTGCTCATCTATATTTCACAGATAATTTCCCTAAAATTACATGTATAGAATATATAATATCATATTCTATATAACACACATGAATGTTATATATGCTTCATATATAAACACTGTGTGGTTCCAATATTACAGTGAAGTGTATTTTGGAGCTTCCCATATTTTCTAAAGTCTTGCCATTCTGCATGTTCAGTAAAGTGTGTTAACTCAGATCCTTGCCACCTACAATTAACTGGGTAGTTGCAACAGTCTAAGAAATTCAAAGTGCTTTCTCCCTGCTTTGATGCCTGTTTTGGCCACGGTTATATTACTGGGATATCCTTCTTCTACCAACTTGAGCTTCCTGCTTTATCACTCCCAACCCTTCCGTCCTCCTTTCTGCCTTGTTGATAGCTATCAGTATTGCACAAGACAGGAAGAAGTAAAGCTGCCACTGAGCAGAGGGGCTTTGTATATATAGCTGATTTACTTCAGGGAAGACTGGAGGGCAATTCACCTCCCTTGGGTTCGACTTGGTAAAGAACTGGAATGAACGTGTTTGGGAGAGTCATCCCCAGTCTGTGTCAGAGGCTTGACTATGCTTATGCATCATATTGTGCTATAGTAGACATGAGATCATACATTTCTCAGTGATTTTAAAACGGCCTTTTTTATTTTTACTTTTTGAACTTCTATGCCAGAATAATTTAGGATACAACCTTTGTAGAAATTACCTTTATCTTTTTCCTTGTGTATTGCTTGCCATGCCTAATAATATTATATTTGCCTAGCTCTCTGAATAAGCCAACTTTGTCATGGCTTCAAGGTCACACTGAAATTTAATCAGATTGAGGTGTAATTGCATAAAAAAATGAAACAGCATCTGGTGTAAGGAATCACAGAAACAATAAAAGAGAGAACTAGAAAAGTTCAAACGCTGATTATATAGTCTCGTCCATTTGTAAAAGAAAAGGTGACAAAACGCTTAGGGCTCACCCAAGGTAATTTTTTGTGATTTATCAACTCTTCTACAGAAAAGGGAAATGAAACAGAAAGAAAGGAAAAATAAACTTGACTAAGTCAGGACTTAGGCTTTAAGGAATTTTCTCTCATAACCCTGTGGATAACCAAGGGCATGGGGCTGGTCATTTAGCCATTCTGGTTTTCAGTCTTTCCATCTGTAAAAAAGTTAAATTGAGTGACTTTAGAGAGTTCTTCCAATTCTAAAGTGTATGACTTTAAAAAGCCAGTTCAGAACATAATTCTGGAGCAACTCTGACCTATGGCATTTTCATCTCCGAAGATGCTGAGATGTGTATCTCTATGGATCCCACACTTGTATTAGCTCTAGATACTAGTCCGTATGCTGGAAGCAACTTTGTCTCTACAAAACTACTGTAAAGGAAAGCTTCCTAGAGAAGAAGAAATAATATTATGAAAATTAAATTGAATTTGCCCTTGCCTTTGGCTTCTTTCCTGTCTCAGTTATAGCTATGAGAAGTGGACAAATGAAGGAAGAAGGTTCGCAGAGATCTGGGTTTTAACAGTGTTTTGAAGCATCCTGGATATCCGCGTGTTCTGTCAAATATTGGCACAGATTCTAGGGGCAGTATGCCATTCCTGTAACCTCATCTGTCCTGGAAAAGTGACAGTATTGCAGATCATTTTGCTGGCCACCAAGCTGCCAATAGTACCCAATTGTACTCTGGGGAAGTCATTATTATAAACATTTCTTAGCTCTCAAATAAGTCTTGTCTAAGCATATTAAGAAGGTACGAGCACTGGCCAAGTATATGATGGCCATTGTTATACAACAGCAAAGGTATGTAGTGGTATTGCCTTCCATACCATCACCAGCATATTAGAGAATTCTTAGCTCTTTAAATTGGTAAATAAACAAGTTAACATAAGAGGTAAAATTATTTCTTTGCTTTAGTTTCTATGCTTGCTTTAGTTAATTTGCCAAAACCTTATATTTATGTCATCTTCATTTTGCTTGAATGTCTTATAGTAGAACAGGTATATCTGTAGGCTATACTACTTGATCTGGTCTGCCTGATAATGGATATCCATTCTTCTTGACAAAATTTATTGATTTTAAGTATTATTCTATCCCAAAATATACTTCATATTTTTAGGAAATGTGCTGGAAATAGATGACTACAATTTAAATGAAAACTATGAGATCAAGCTTAATAAAATATCTTATTATTACACTTACGAGTCAAACCTAATTATGGGGGTTTAGATTTACTTTTGCAAGAACTGTTAGTGTTTACACATGTTAAAATAGGGTCTTTTTAAGTAACAACTACTTATTCCTGTCTCCAAACCTATACCTAGAAGGTAAAGAGGAGATATAACATGTTACCCAAGCATATAAGGGGCACAGAAATAAGTTTAGAATGATAGTAATGCAAATAAGTGTGTTATAGGACAGTAAAGGTAGGCAGGAAACAGCCTTTGGGAATGACTGGAAAATTTAAAGTATGAGAGTAAAATTCCCCAAATATAATTAAGAAGACCACTCTGGAAGTAAAAAAAAAATAAGTTAATATTAACTCGGGAATCAAATAATATTGCCACATGTACAACGTAAGCTATAGAGATGAGAATTTGCAGTAAGTCAACATTATTATGTAAGGTGTTGTGGGAAATCTTCCTTCGATTGGAAAAATAGGTGTTTATGCTGTTCTGTGCAGCTTAGACTAGACATAGTTAAATGATAATTAAGGCATTCCATGGAGGGGTGCTGTATGGCTCAGTCAGTTAAGCATCTGACTTCATCTCAGGTCATGATCTCAAGGTTCATGGGTTAGAGCCAGTGTTGGGCTCTGTGCTGACAGCTCAAAGCCTGGAGCCCGCTTCAGATTCTGTGTCTCCCTCTCTCTGCCCCTCTCCCACTCGTTCTCTTTCTCTCTCTCTCAAAATAAACACGACAAAAAAAATTTTAATTAATAAAAGATTCCATGGAATATAGAGTCCATGGCTCTTACCTAATAACTTCAGTTGTATCTACACAGTTGTTTGGCAGACAGTATAAGGCAGGTGATAACTGGGAAAAATAAGAGCAGCCTTCTGGATTGCTTATGGACTTCTAGGTTCATACTTAATATCGCAGACACAATGTTACAATGGTATGTTGAATTTATGATAGTTCATTAAGATGAACTCTTAGGATTTGCTCATATTTCTGTGTGCATGTTATACTTGGATAAACTTTTTCTAAAAAAAGTAGATTGATTCATCAGGTTCTTGTCCAGGACAGTCTTCAAAGCTCTCTCCCTTTACATTCAGAGTAAAAGCCTACTCCTGGAAATCTTGCCCTATTATAATGACTTCATACCCTACAATTCTCCCCCGTTGTTACCTCATTTCTAGTCATGCTGGCTGCTTGCTAATTTCTGAACAAGTCATGCATAATTTGTATTAGTGATTTTTTTCCAATTGTTCCTCGGTCTAGAAAGTTTATAAGCATTATTGCTATGACTGCACTGTAGTCACTGCAGCTGTCTCATTGCACCAATCTGTGCAGACAGTGCAATTTGTGCAACCGTGGCATGAAAAATCGCACCAACTTTGGAAGACACAGCAGGACACCGACGAGACTGTCCAGTGAGGTTGAGGACCTACGATAGGCTGTGATATTGCTGGGAGATCAATTAGCCTACAAAGACACTTATCATTAAAATGTGATTGGAACGCTACATCAATATGTGTAACCCTGTTACCGTTTAATAACACTAAATTTCCACAGAATGATGTTAAGGGACCTTTGCTCAGGCAATCTAATGTGTCTGTGGACATTAACACCTGCAAGCAGAGATATATGAGACTTTCTGAACAATTCTGGACGTATTATCTGGTTCTAAGATCTTAGAAAGTATATCAGAAAGATTGGGAAAACTAAACCTTATAGAGCATATGAAGATTTTTAGTTTCTCTACTGCTGTTCTGTTTATATTAATATGCGGTGAATTTATCCTTCCATGTGCAGTCTGGCGCCGGGGACGATGAGACTATCAATGTACCAACCCACAGCTCAGGTTATATGATGTCCTCCTACAGTCCATTGCATTCGAACAAAAAGGGGGAGATGTTGGAGAACAAGAAGCCGGAGGTACCGTGAGAATGTCCTGAAGGAAAGGGCTGGAGCAGCAAGTAACTGAAAGCAGTTCCATTCCCAGGTCAGAAAGCTGCCAGGACTGCTCCTTCTCTCCAGAAGGACATTATATGGTCATCAGGCCAGGGGTAAGAATGTTTCACATGGCGCCTGATGTACTCATGAGGCAGTATGGAATACACTGCGGGTTTATGACCTGTCAAGATGCCAAATACTATGTTGTACGTGCTTGCTGTTATCAGACAAATGGCAAATAAAAGAGGCTTCAGCCAGGAGACTGATGCTTCGGCTCCTTGAGAGTCGTAGCTCCCTGCTTCTCAATTCTCTTGTCACTGCACCTTTGGGACCTGTCTGTCTTTCACCAGTAAATTTAGAAATGTAAGGATAATGTAACATTAGAAAACCTATTACTATAATTTACATCAACAAAACAGAGGAGCATAATCATTCTATATATTGTTTTCCTAAATGCACACTTGGCAACTACAACCACTCCCTTCTTCAATCTTTTCTGTATAACCTTGGTAGACTGATCTTCAGAGAATTCCCAGTATTGTTTAGTTTCATCTCTCTGAACTAGCATAACATCGCAGGATCCCAATTCTTTATTTTTTTAAATATTTATTTATTTAGCTATAGAGCATCCACATGGGGTAGGGGCAGAATGAGAGAGAGACAGAGAGAGACAGAGACAGAGAGAGAGAGAGAGAGAGAGAGAGAGAGAATCCCAAGCAGACTTCGTGCTGTCAGCTCAGAGCCAGATGCAGGATGCAATCCCACAAAACATGAGATCATGGCCTGAGTTGAAATCAAGTGTCAGAAGCTTAACTGACTGAGCCACACAGATGCCCCTATTTTTCCTTTTTAGTCTTCACTGACTGTGTTCCATGTCCCCTCTCCGAAGGATGTTTGTGATCTTTAGAATGCAATGTGTTTAGCATCCCACTATTTCTCTTTGTTCACTTCTTCGACTATGAACTAGTAACCATTTTCCTCAAGTTCCTGGTCTATTGTCCCTGGGATACTGTGAAGAAAAATACATCCTGACTTGGGATCAGACTAGATAAAAGAGTTGAAAGAAAAGAAAGGATCAAAGTTAGCTCCATGTGTCCCAGCATGGGAGATTGAATAAGTGATGAGACTAAGTACAGCCCTATAGAAGATCTGAAGGGGAACCTTGTTTGGAAGGAATGCGATGATACCATCTTTAGATAAATTATTCAAATTATAGATTAGAAACATGAGAGAGTTGAGTCTTTGAGTCAACTTGTAACAGGATATGTGGATCAGGCAAGAAGTTATGGATAAGAATAAAATTTGGAAGGCATCTATAAAGAGATAATAAATATATTTAAAAAGTCATTAGAAATAGAAACTGTAGATATTTAGTATTAGGAAGACAAATGATTTTTCTTGAAGCTGGATTTTCCTAGATATGTATGTCTTATTCAAGAGGTTAAGAAATACAACTGCTGAAATCACAGAGTGACAAGGTTAGGAATTGTGTAATTAAAATCACATATTTGTAAATGTTTTGAGGGTAATGAATAGCATGTGTGTTGATTTAAGTTATTGTTTTAAAAAACAGAGATGCTGCATCAGGCAAGCGAGTAACTTTACTATAATCTTTGTGGTTGGAGAACAGAAAACTGAGAATATAATTGGTATCAGTTTCTTTGTTTCTCTCAATCCAATCTTACTTTTTGTCTTTTGGCCTAATTACTCGAGGGAAACAAAATCTAATTTTTCACTTTCTAATGTCCACTCTGCTTAGCAGAGAATAAAAAGATCTAAGAATGAGTGAATACCTCACTGCTTCTTCCAGCTCACTTTAGCATATTTAGAAACTTACAGAAATCTTAACAATCGAAATCACCTAGATTCTTTCCACCTTGAGACTAATTTATTGCATTTTATTATGTTCCATTGGACAATGTTCTATACCCTGAAATATCATTCTAAGGCATTATGTTTAATGACAGACTGAGAAAAATGAATAACACAAAGTAAAATATATATATATATATATACACACACACACATATATATATGTATATAATATGTGTATGTTTGTGTGTGTGTGTGTGAATGACATGATGAACTCATCAATTATGCCTTAAGAAGTTTAGAGGGACCCTCAGAAGCAGGGCAAGGGAAAGAAGGAGTCAGGAAAGGGGAAAAAAAGACTAGAAGAATGCTGTCATGGATACTGATGTGGTTAATTTTAGAAGAAGCACCGTATATATGAGCAGCAGTTCTGACAGGGAGTTTCAAGACAGATTAAATGCATTACATTTTTTAAAGATGCCATTAAGATGATAGCTTGAGAAGAGAACTTTGAATTTATAGAAAAGGAGTAATTGGCCTTTTGCAAGTAAGAATTAAACCATTGTATTTCAGGATAAAGTGGCATGTCACTCTTTCAGATTAAGTAACTGAGGTCTGAACATATTAAATAATTTATTCAAGTCATAAAGTGGGTAGAATAATTGAGACTAGAAATCAGAGCTAAAACTAAGTCAAAGATTCATCTGTTTTTATTTTATTTTTCTAAAGAAAACAACTAGGTCACATAATGCATTAAAAACAATTTTTCTATCTGTTACTTTATTGATAAAAACTTCATATACATGAAAATCAAATCAGTTTTTGAAAATACAAAGAAGGAATAATTTTGAAGAAATATATAGGAGGGGCGCCTGGGTGGCTCAGTCAGTTAAGTATCCAACTTCAGCTCAGGTCATGATCCCGTGCTTTGTGGGTTCGATCCCGGGGACTGGCTCTGTGCTGACAGCTCGGAGCCTGGAGCCTGCTTCGGATTCTGTGTCTCCCTCTCTCTGTGCCTCTTCCCTGCTTGCACACTATTTCTCTATCTCTCCAAAATAAACAAACATTTAAAAAATAAAAAAATATATAGGAATAAATTAGAAAAAACTCTTTGTATTTTTTTTTACTATAACATTTTTGGATGTTACTTTTACTATTGCTTTTAAAATAAAATATCATAAATTCCAAGCTATTTTATCAAAAAGAAACTGTATGCTAGAAGAACAAGCAACAGGTTGTTCTAATTCTTATTTAAAAAAAAATAAATCTCAACCTTATTATTTTCTCCTTCTTTTTAGCTACTTGAGTTTCAGATAAAGAGATTGTATTGAAATTAGTTTCATTACTTTAAAAAGATTAAAATCAATGCCTTTTCTATAATGCACATAAGAAGGCATTTAAGAGACCTCCCCTTATTTATTGTATATATTTTAATAAAAAAGAAAGTTGGATTCAAAAAATTACCAAAGAAGAAATAATTTTGTTTTATTTCTAATGACAGAAGATTGTCTTGTATGTCCCAAAAAGCAGCCAATTATAGCACTGAATGGACAATCATCTGAAGTCCATTCTGAAAGGTCAGAGCCTAGAGGCGGAGGCTGATGGTATAAACGACACTCCAGTTCTGGAGCATTTTGAATGAGAAACTCCTCTTGCCTCTCAACTACTTCAGGCCTGGCAGAGATGCAGCCAGAACTCCAACTGGTGCCACCGGGAAGGCTCGCAGCAGCAGCATTGCTGTCCCCTAGTCCAGCAGTCTAGGAGCCTGTGACCCATATACAGGTGATAACTCTTCTTCAGATTCTGATGACAGTATCTTTACATATATGCATCTACATATATGCTCGCACACCCATACACATTCTCTCACTAGGGTCAAAAAGACTGCAAGTTAAAAATCTATTGACATATGTAAATATTATATGAAAATTATATGAAAATATATTTTTATTTTATTTTTCCCCCTCCCCTCAGTTGAAAACATATCTTTAAATAGTTAGAAAAAGCCCTGTATGATTCTTATCATAACTTGCTTCAAAATAGTCATATTTTATAGAAAAGGCCAATGGTCAATACATGTTTGATTACATAGGTTTGGTTTTCACCATATCATCTCTGTTTTGTGATTAAATATAACTTCTAGGCATCATGTCAAACAATATTATATCTCTACTTATCATAGTCCTATATTGCCTCTTTCAACAAAGGGAAGATATACTTTTCTATCCCAATTCATTGCCAGTGCAACCCTGTCACCACTGGTGATAAATTTCAACTGCTTTCTTACCAGTATTTTCAACTCCTTTGCCCAACCTACCCTGAAACTCTCTAACTTTGGATTGATCCAACCCCCTGTCTTTTATACCATGTTTCTCTGTGATGCCAGAGCAAATGTATGATCCCTGATTATCCTCTAGCCATCATTTAAATCTTCTGTGTTCAGCAACTTTCCTCACAACCCAAAAGGAGACCTCCCTACCTTCCGCGCTAGTCGGGGCACCAAACTCCTCTCACCACCACTGATTCATCTAACACCTACAAAGGAAAAAATAAAAAGTCTACCAAGCATGAGCTATCCTAACTATCCTGACTCTCTCTCTGCCCTCTCAGTACTACCTTCCTACTGCCTCAGACAGTAAAGGGCTCCGCCTGTCTAAGCTTAATCTGCTACCTCTAAGAAAAGTCCATGCCCTGGTTTTTCTGTGACACCTCAATCATTTTCTCTCTCTCTCTACTTTGGCTTCTTCTCTTTATCCTATGAAACCATATAAATTATTCCTATTTTTGAAACCTCTCCCTTCGTCCTGTGTTTTCATTTAAATCTTCTCTGTCTTTCTCATATGAATAGAGCAACCTTAAATTTTACCTGGATGAGGAAAGCACTTCCTTAACTTTCACTTACTTCCCTTCCTGGCACTGGTGTCACTTGGTTCTCTTCCTGACACTGATTTTGTTGACTCCTTTCCTGAATTTTCTTCCTCTACATATTACTAAAAAGTGATGATTTAATTTTTTTTGCTCTAGATCCTTAATAGACAGTATAAACATTCATTATCATGCAGGATAGTGTTAAGTAGACTTACTTCTTTATCTCATGTCTTTGATTGGTCATACAAATGGTGTCTCAGGAGTGTGCCTTACAGAAAAGGAAGAGGAATTAATTTATTCATTGGTCAAAGTTTTTGTCGTAATATGCTCTCTCTCCCACATTTCTGGGTAACACATTCCTGGGTGCTAAGAAGAGTCTTGTGGCTTTCTATGTCTCTTATCCAAGAATTCTCTGCGACAGGACACACAGAGTTCAACTCAAAAAAAAATCTAGGTGTGGGAATATAGAACTTTCTTCTCAGTACATATCACCATGGTAATTAAATTATATTGTAATATGTATTTAACTCCCTCATTAGCTAAGCATTTCTATATACCCTGTGCTTAATTCAGTGCTTTTGACATAGAAGTATCCAAGTACATATTTACTGAGTGAATGAATGAGGTAGATGAAATAGCATTTGATATGTATTTAAAGAATTGGTTTGAAAATCTGACAGACATGATTTTGAATTCTTCTGTCAGTCATATTGTGTGATCTTGTGATCTTATTGCACTCTTAAGTTTCTCTTTTCTCATAAGTATTATGTAGAGAAGACAAAAGGATAACACTCAGATTGTTTTGAGTTTTAAATGAGACACGCATGCAAATACTCTTTTCCAGGATCTGTATGATTTTTAATCCTAATTTGTGTTTTAGTTTTTGTAATTATATTGGGCTTGATTTTAATTTTGATTATTACCCAAGAATAGATGCATGTGCTCCTAAAATGTCAAATAGTACTTTAAAGTTTCTTCTTTCTTTCTTTCTTTCTTTCTTTCTTTCTTTCTTTCTTTCTTTCTTTCTTTCTTTCTTTCTTCCTTTCTTTCTTTCTTTCTTTCTTCCTTTCTTTCTTCCTTTCTTTCTTTCTTTATTTTGAGAGAGAGAGAGAGAGAGAGAGAGAAAGAATCCCAAGGAGGCTCTGTGCTGATAGCATGGAAACCAACACAGCGCTTAATCCCATGAACTGTGAGATCATAACCTGAGCTGAAATCAAGAGTTGGTAACTTAACCAACTGAGCCACCCAGGGGCCCTGATCAAATAGTACTTCAGATTTAAGAAGAATAACAATCCCTGCTCCACCACTCCTCACTTTCAAATTCCATTCCTTAGTGCCTTTTCATTATTTGATCTATTTTTACCTCCCTATTTCTATATAACGTATTTATACTACCACTTTTGATTAAGTTTCAGAGATTATTTATTGACATTCTATATTGGATGGGGACTTAGCACTCAAAAAATTACTTCCCTACCCATAACTTCTATCTCTTCTTATCCTTTCAGAAGAATCACATTATTTTTAAAATTTCACTTTCCAGCATTTACATTATGATGATTAAATAACATTTTCAGATCCTGAATAGCATACTGTGATTAATAATATACTGAGAAAAAACACCGCGATTATATATGCCTTCTTTGGGTTTAATTTAGAATAATAACCATTGATATTTGTTTACAAATTTCTTATTTATCTATTTCGAAATCTCAGACAGAACTCCTTCAGTATGTTCCAGCATATGAAATGATCTACCAGTCTAATTTCATTTTTTGAAACATCTCTTTTAGAGGATCTATTTTAATTCTCCTTTCCTAAACCACTATATTCCAATAAGCCTAGGAATCCTAGGGTTCCTAGGTCTCATTCCCTCCTTTTATTGTTTGTGTGTTATTATATTTTTAATAATGGATAATGCACTCCATTAGCTTCTTGAAAGAGTGAGAGGTAAATAGATGTTTTTAAATTATGTGCTGGTAAATGTCATTTATTTTAGTATCACCCTTGATTTATGGCTTGAATGGGTGTGGAATTTTTACTAGGAAATTATTTTCAATCTTTTCTAATATTCTCTCAAGTTCTAAATATTCTAGTCCTCTGTGATTTTCTGTAAATGGAAAGGGACAAGAATTTCAGTGCATGAGGATACTGAGCATCTAATTCTTCTGTTCTTAAAAGTCAACCCTAAGTGAGTCTTGAAGACTTTTACAAACTGAAACCATTGGAAAATAAGCCATTTAGGATGAATGCCATTTAGTATGTTATCTTATGCGACTTCACATATTAGGCATTTTTCAGTTTTTATTTTGAAAAAAATTAACCTTACAGAAAACTGCAGGATCACGATAAGCTCCCCGAAGTCCTCCCAAGACCCACTGAGTGTAAACTCTTTACCACATATGCTTTTCCTGTCTTTCACTTTCTCTTAATAGATGGACAGTGTATACAGATGCATGTGTTTTATTTTTTATTTATTTATTTATTTATTTATTTATTTATTTATTTATTTATTTATTGAATGGATCGTTTGAGAGTAAATTGCACACGCGAAGATTTTTCACCTCTAAGATTTCAGCATATATCCTTATAGAACAAAGACATTATCTTACAGAGTCACACTATGCCTCTAACATTAAATAAATTTAAAATTGATGTGATACCATCGCCAAATATAAAATCCATATTCAAGTTTTACCAAACCATCTCGATGATATCTTTACGGCAATGTACCCCGACAAGAATCCACTACGAAATACGCATTGTATTAGTTTCATATCTCCTTTGTCTCCTTTAGTCTGACACCATTCCTCAGCCACTCTTTGACTTTCCTGACATAGACCTTTCTAAAGAATACTTCAAAATTATTTAGGAAGGACGTTATAGCGTATTCCTTGATTTTTGCTGTTTTTTCCTGATGGACATCTGATATCCGATTCTTTAATTTGGGACAAGAATCCTGCCTGAAGTGTCCTTCCTGAAGCACCTCGTCAAGCAGAACATAAATGTCATTTTTCCCCATCACTGACTGATGCTAACTTTAATCACTTGGTTAAGATGACATCCTCCAGAGTTAACCAGGATAAAGGAATTTTAAAAACAATATCTTCCTTTAGAAACTCGGGGTAAATGAGGAAGAGCAACAGATATAACTCAGATTGTCAGAAACCTAACTTTCAAGATAGTTAGGATTTCTTGATTGAGTGTGAATTCTCATACTAAATATTAAAAACTCATGCTTGGAGTGGCAATAAGATAAGGGAAACTCATTACAGCAAATCTAATGGTATATGTGCCAAATTGCTTAATGTGGGGATTTCTCAAAGAAGTGTGCTCCTTATGTTGTTAAAAGTTATATGTTACAGCTTGTGTAGGCAAAAGGCTTTCGTATCAGTATGGTGTCTTCTATTTGTTGCTTAAAAAACAGGTATGACTTTTTCCGCCGTAGCCCTGAGTGACAGACTGTGACTGACAGCTACTCTTAAAAGATGAGCACATATTTCTTCCTTAAGAGTCTCTTTTCAAGGAACTGCCACATAATTTTAATACAATTTAATCAGAAAAGGGCTATCTGGGCTGACTTCATTATACATTCACACATTCAATCACACCAACATCACTTTTCAAATACCATCTCTTACAAATGGATGCTGTTAACTTTCTCAACAGTAAAGGCACGGCATGTGATTTCCACCCATCAGTAGAGACTTAATAAATCACCCAGCATATTACAGTTTCACGCCAAGTTAGCACCTTCATCAGGGAATGAAATTAGCAGAGCAAATCCTGGCTAATTGTGAAAGATGCTAATTACCCGCTCACCCCGTAAAATAAGGCATGAGTGATGTGTGGCGAGCCCTGCACAAAGTCAGGAACACTTGGAAATGCAACACTTAAATAAAGCCTAAAACTGCTTATGCAGAGAGAAATGGAGACCAGACAGAGAGTAAAAATATACAGCCAGTGAAGGAAAAAAGAATTTGCAGGAATTTTTAAGACTTCATTTTAGAACTGTAGCAAGCCTAGTGGGGATTTGGAGGACCCCAGGGATGCATTGTGGAGCCTCTACTTCTAGGTCCAACGAAAATCCCCCCTCGATCGTTACTGGCACGAGTCCTCACTAGTTAATAACTGTTCACAGCTGGGCTATGGGGATAGCTGTGAAAGAAGTGACCTCGGTTCAGCCCCTCCTGGGTGGGGAGGGTCCACGTTACAGACTTGCAGTAATTAGCTCCCCTGCTGGTGGTCTCTGCAGAGAAGCTGATTGCTGAACAGGCCCAGAATGTGAATCCTGAGCAGGCATTTCAGAGGCTGCCAGCTTCTGCTTGGCTGAGAGGAGCTGGTGGAGGTGAGGTGGGAGGTTTAGCCTTGTCATTGTCAATTGGGTACCCTGTCTCTTGATAGGAGACACTTTCCCCCAACATCGTCATTTTGTTACCTTTCATCAACACGAGACTCACATCAAGAAGGAAACATGTTCTTTCTGAATAATGCTGTGCAGGTGTGCGATTTAAAAAAAAAAAGAAGTGTTAACAACTTGTACCATCTTTTTCTACTCTTTCTGGTTCCTCCAAAGATTTGAGCAATCACTTGAGACTTTACTACTACCAAACCCAAACAAACAAAACCAGTACTCCTATTTTTCGGTTTGTCTGTTAGGCCCCACACATTCAATTTGCTTATGAAAGACAATTCTCACTTTACGTTTAATTAAAATGTTCCTGACTAATGACTTGTGCAAACCACTAAAGCAATTATACTATTTACAATTGCAAAGGTAACCCAGCGAAGGGGATTGTTTTGTGGTTAATTTGTGTAATGATGCAAAAGTGATAAATTATGAAATCCCCAAAGAGGCAATATGGAAATTCCCAAAGATGAGGTTTGTGACACAATTTCAAACAGTATTGTGACAAAAAAAAAAAAAAGAAAGAGAAAAAAAAAGAGAAAAGAAAAAAGGCAAATTACCCAATTTCCAAATCATCTCTTTTAACAGAAAAAAGGAATTAATAATAAAAATGTGAATATATCATTTATAGCACTTCTATATAATTTGACTACAGAAAAATCATAAAAGTGGAAATTTTCTTCCGTTTAAAGTTTTCTTTTTACTAACTATAAATAACGAGAAACTCATGCTCACTGCGTTCCATGGCTACTGTTCCTAGAATGATACACATCTTCTGATATATTTGAGTTCAAGCATTTTAATACAAGTTTCAAGCCTGACTATCTTCTCCCCAGCACAGAAAGAACATCACAAAGATTCTCTAGACAAAAAGTATTCTGAATAAGAGATAACCTTATTTATTATTTTGTATAAAAAATAATAATTCGAGCCACTTGAAAAATACAGTAAAGAATGTGACTTACTGTGTTTCATACGTTTTTCTTTGTCAACACCTCTTCCCTTAAAAATAAAAAAAAAGATAAAATGAAAATTCCTTTCAAGTAAAGAATGAGTTTTCTCTACCTGCCTCAACATTCAAAATACACCCTACACAAACTCTATATTCCAGAAAAACTGAACCTTCTCTCTAAAATATCCTGAGTTTTACAAACTGTTTTGTATTAATGTTTTCACTGCTCTAGAAATGTCCTTTCTGCAAATTCTCCACTTGTTGCGATTCTGCTATTCCTTTAAACCTACATCATGAAATAGATTCTGATTCTCCTCTATTTTTGACTGTTCCTCAGTAAGACCATTTTGACTTGCTCTGAAACTCCAAGAGAATTTACTTTTACATTTTGAATCAGATTTTAGTCGTTTCTATGTGTGTCTTCACTTCTTTCTAACAATTCTTCCCCACCCCCCCGCCCAGAGATAGAGAGAAAGAGAGAGAGGGAGAGAGAGAGGGGCAGCGAGAATCTTAAGCAGGCTCCACTCTCAGTGGACCCTGGGATTATGGCCTGAGCTAAAATCAAGATTCAGATGCTCAACCAACTGAGCCACCCAGGTGCCCCAAATAATTTTTTAACCTAGAAGCTTAAATCCTGTCAAGACTTATCACAATACCTCATAAAAGAGTGGGTACTTAAAAGTTGTAGAATAATCATATCCCCATGTTTAGTGATTTAGCTGAGATTAATCTTACTGCAAAGAATGATTCATCTATTCTTACAGGTACTATGATGTACCTGTTGATTGTAGAAAGAAAGCAAGTACAATAAAATTTAGAAATTAAGGCCCTGAAATCTTGGATTTCAGGATGAGAAGGTTGTTTCTATTACAGTGACATCGTTTTGTAAATGGAAAATGAGGCTCAAATCAAAATGAAAGATTACACAGAAGGTAAATGGCAAGCCCAGGGATTGAACCTTGAGTCTCTGTGTTTAATTCAGAAACCTTTTGACCACTCTCAAATAAAAAAATTATATATTACTTAAAATTTTTTTTAACATTTATTTATTTTTGAGAGACATAGAATGAACAGGGGAAGGGCAAAGAGAGAGGGAGACACAGAATCCGAAGCAGGCTCCAGGCTCTGAGCCATCAGCACAGAGCCCGACACGGGGCTCGAACTCACAGACTGCGAGATCATGACCTGATCCGAAGTCAGCTGCTTAATCGACTGAGCCACCCAGGCGCCCCTATATATTACTTTAAAAACTGATGGGGCTTGGAGATAAAACATACGATAGGGAAATAATTGATTTAGCTGTGTAGATGTGAACATGACGGTTATTTGTCTTGATATTGCCTTTATTCATATACTCAAAAGATTTCTAGAGCTAAAGTTAAATATTTTCAAATCGAAAAAAAATTCAAATGGTTGAAAACGGTTTTCGCTGGAATCTACTCTATATAAAATCTCGTCTCATTGGAAGCCAGCCATTCTTCTTGTTCTAAATTATATACCACTGTGAATAGTCTAGCTTCTTGATATCAGAATCTACTAACACTTCTCACACAGGTGTATTTTTTTCCTTATTTCCTTAATGTGTATATATTTGGATGGAAATTTAATTGCTAGTTGCTGCAATGATAGTTGGCGTTTTGAGCCCTAATGTTGTATTTACACCTCGCATTCATTGAAAAAGTCAATCTCGGTGTCCAGCTACAGCTTGACAATTTGATATTTCATAGAAAATAAATATATGAACCAAAAATATTCACTTAGTAGTATATTATTAAAGAAATTAGTTTGTAGTGGTAACTTTATATCATTATCAGAACACTTTAGTTATATGTATAGTATATATGAATTAGACATAAAAAAATATACAGCAAATATTTCAGTATTTATATGTGTCAGAAACTGTTCTAAACATTTTTTTGAGAAAGAGAGAGAGAGAATGAATGGGAGAGGGGCTACACAAACTATATGATAACAAATAAAGAATATCATTTACATTCAGTAATAATTTTCATAATTGAATTGATTACTAATTATTTATAATATTCTTATTGATGAATGCCTGTCTCGACATGATATTGTCAATTCTAATAGAGTGGGTCAGATTTGGTTGGTGCTTAATTATCCTTCACTTTATATGCCTGGGATTTTTTTCTCTTTTGTTGACTATAAACACTGAATATTTGCTTGAATCCCAAAGTTATCTGACCTTATACTTGCACTGGGTATCTACAGGAATAATTTAATGGTAGCATTGGAAATATTATTTGGGGAACTAAGTAGAAAAGTGAGGCTCTTCTCAAATCCCATTTGCTATCGGAAAGAAATTTCGCTGCCAAAGATAAAGCATTGTATCTACCATGCCTTTTTAGCCTGCTTCTGATCCTCCTCTGTCTCACACAAACTAAGAATGTTTTGTATTTGGTTCCTAGAAGATGTTGAAAGGCTGTTTCAAACAGACCTACTTGTGATTTCTTGTTCTGACAAGGACCAGAACAACAGCAGTGGTGTGCGTCCCATCATCGGTATCACTGTCAGGGAAAGAAGAGTGCCAGCTCCGAGCAGTCTGCTCAGGCCTCTCTTGGCATCAGCAACTGCCGTGCTGACAGCTTCTTGGCTCGCTGAACATTTCCAACATACCACGCAATCCAGACCCCGGGGGCCTAAATGGGCTGCAGTTAACATTTTTGTTCTTATTTAGCATTAAGTAGAGTCATGTATGCATAAAATGATTTAACAAATGTTCTGTAACCATTTAAGCTATTGCAATAAATATATTTCTTTAATGAAAATGGTACTCCAATGGTCATCTGTCAGCTGAATTTTTTTTCCTAGAAATATTTGCTAGATGGAATAGTAGTGGCCCGGTTAGCATGGAGGGCTGTGCAGGTAATAATGAATGGAGTTAGGCAAAAAGCTAAGATTCATGGCTATTTCAAGTAGGTATCTGTTGGGATCTTAGGTATTTGAAAAACCAAGTCCCCGGCCGGTTTACCGGACTTTGAAATTAATGCCTGAGATACATGCTGCCCTTTTTTCCTCCTAGCTCTGGTCTTCACAAAGCAGCTCATATCAATGCGGGCTTTCAAAGCATTGATACATTAAGGGCTATTAGTCTGGACTAGGGGGAGTTGCTTCACAGACTCAGGAAAACTTGACATCTAATCTTATTGCTTTATAATAATACAGACTTGCAGATTCTTGCAGACTTGTACATCCAAGTCTTTACTGGGTGTGATTCGAAACGAGGGTTGTTTAGTGTATAATAAGACTGTGCAGTCCCAGGGTCTTTCATAACAAAATCAGTTCCATCCATTCGATCTTGAATGAACTGAAGATTCCTCATGCAAGTAAGGGGTAATGCATTTGAGTGACTATATTTTCTTGTTTTTGAGATTACTAATGTGTTCTTTTTCAAATTTCCAACAGTTCTTGATACATATCCAACTGTTTTTGTTTCATAGCCTTCTGTTTATTTTTAGAACACGAGTCATATTTTTTGAGAAGCTTATTTAGTTTTATTTTAATTCTTTTTTACATTACTCTTTTATTTATGTTACCTCCAGAGTAATCTCTCATTGGGATCCTTTCCATTAAATTAATTTTTCTTATGACAGCCATATTTTGGGAAGGAATTTCTTGGCTGGCTGGTTGTTTTCTCTCCACACTTACTCCTCCATGTTTGTTTGCTCTGCACTTGTTTTCCCAGGACCCCAGAGTTCTCATATGAAAACCAGCTTTTAGATTTCTGATTGTGTGTCGTTGTCCAATGGAAATACAACCAATCCATTTCCAGCGTTACTATGTCATTTGGCCCAGTTTTTGATTGAGGGATTGTCATGGCCCTTCCTTGACACTCCAGAAATAATGCTTGTCATAGGCTACTCATCCAAACCAGAGTCAAAGCTATTTCCAGCCTCCATTTGCACACCCCTGCTATGTTCCTTCGCAGTGGGTGGAATATTGTTCCAGTTGCTTCTTGTGGGAGTTGAACGCGAAGATGTTACAAATTATTTATGATGTCCTGTAAGCTTGCCTCTTTGAGTTTTTTTTTCCCATTCCATTTCTGCCTCTCAAATGAAGTTAATCTGCCTTTTAGCACAAGTAGGTCTTTTAAAATATGTACTAATCATGTTTCATCTTTACGTGGGTTTTTAGTATGGGAATTCAGTACATACTATCTCTAAAATGTTTATCAGAAGACCCCCCAAAGGCATTTTTTAAAATATGTTTTTGAGGTGCCTGGGTGGCTTGGTCGGGTAAGTGTCCTACTTTTGATTTCAGGTCAGGTCATGAGGTTGTGGTTCATGAGTTCAAGCCCCACCAATCAAGCCTGCTTGGGATTCTTTCTCTGCCTCCCTCTCTGTCCCTCCCATACTCTCGCATTCTCACTCTCTCAAAATAAGTAAATAAACTGTATCTATCTATGTATCTATGTATGTATCTATCTATCATCTATAATTATATATAGATATGTAACCTTAGACACTTTTATAATAAATTATAAAAATTTATAATAAATTTACAATAAATTATGTCTGTGACAAAATCCAAATATCAGAAGAAATACAGAATACATTAGGTCTCAAATAAAAGCAGGATACTTACTTGAGCATAAGGTTCTAGATACAAGTGTGGAGAGACCTAGCAGATAATTTTTTTAACTTTATTATTTTTTTTAACATTTATTTATTTTTGAGACACATAGAGACAGAGCGTGAACAGAGGAAGGGCAGAGAGAGAGGGAGACACAGAATCCAAAGCAGGCTCCAGGCTCTGAGCCATCAGCACAGAGCCTGAGGCGGGGCTCGAACTCACAGACCGTGAGACCATGACCTGAGCTGAAGTCAGCCGCTTAACCGACTGAGCCACCCAGGCGCCCCAGCAGATAATTTTTAAGATTGGTATTCTGAATACTTTACAACTTTAATATATTTAGCCCATGGACACAAAATTTAAAATGCAAAAACATACCTATTGAGACCTATCAATCGATAGATTGATAAATCAATAGCTGATTTAAGAGATTCTGAGGCTTGAATACGTAATCCTGGCATGTATGTCTTCAACAAAAGGCATGCTTGAAATCCTATCAATAAGTACAATTGACTTTATCTCGTAAAATCTTACTCTATAAAATATCTTACTCCATTAAATATCTTAAAGTATCATCAATTAGTATTAGTATTAGTGTTAAATTGGTAATATGAATATTTGGAATAAACATAACATAAATCAAATTTCTTACTGGCTTATTCTATTTAAAATTGCAGAAACCAGGGACGCGAGGGTGGCTCAGTCAGTTAAGCATCTGACTTCAGCTCAGGTCACGATCTCGCGGTCCATGAGTTTGAGCCCTGCTTCAGATTCTGTGTCTCCCTCTCTCTTTGCCCCTCCCCTACTCTCTCTCTCCCTCTCAAAAATAAGTAAATATTAATTTTTTTTAATTGCAGAAGCCAAAGAGGAAATATACATGCTCTTCAGAAATAGGTAGAATAAATGGCACCTGGGTGGCTCAGTAGGTTGAGCATCCAACTCTTGATTTAGGCTCAGATCATGGTCTCACAATTTCATGGGGTCAAGCCCTGCTTGGGGCTCTGTGCCGACAGTGTGGAGCCTGCTTGGGATTCTCTCTCTCTCTCTCTCTCTCTCTCTCTCTGCCCCTCTCTTGCTCATGTTATCTCTGTCTCTCTCAAAATAAATAAATAAACTTAAAAAAAAGAGGTTGAATAAAGTTTTCTTCCGTTGGAAAAAATTGATTTCTTACTAATACATACTAATCTTGTTATTGCTGGTAATACTAACTCAAGTCAAATTTCACTGTGCCCATACTCAAAATTTTCCATGCTAGTTTTCCAATGAAAATGTGGCAATATGTCAAAGTAATACATTTGAACCATGCATTTAATGAGCCAAAAAGTATTTGGGAGCATCTACCCTGTAAAGCACATAGCTAAGTTCTACGTGGAACATAAAATAAGTCACACTTTTTACTATAGTAATCACCTGTTATTTTTATTTACACAGCATCTTCTTCTTTGAGGGATACTTTATCCCTAGAGAACCTGAACCTGAACCTGGCATAGCAACTTTCAATAAGTAGCACTCTATCAAGATTTATTAAATTAAATAATGAAGATTCATTCTTGTAGTATGATTTAAATGAGATGACAGAGTAAAGAAAAAGAATTTGAAAATGTAAGGAAAAATTATATAGTTTTAAGTAAACAAGAAAGCCACGAACATAATTACATTATATCTGATATTTTAAAAAATAGTTTCCTGGGGTGTCTAAGTGGCTTAGTTGGCTGAGTATCCAACTCGATTTTGGCTCAGGTCATGATCCCCCATGTTGTGCTCAGTACTGAGTGTAGAGCCTGCTTGTGATTCTTACTGTCTTTCTTTCTCTCTCTCTCTCTCTCTCTCTCTCTCTCTCTTCCTCTCTCTCTCCTTCTGTCCTTCTCCTCTACTTGTGCTCTCTCTTCCTCTCTCTAAAATAAAATTAAAAATAATAATAACAATTTTCGTACTCAAAGTGAACATAAGAAACAGGTTGCTTCTATATCTATAGATATAGATATCAATAGATATGTATAGAACCCTATCTATATCTATATCTATATCTATATCTATAAACCCATGATAAGAAATTGTCGAGCATTCAGTAAATTCTTGTGGAATTTAACTGACTACTATTCTGCAATTTTGCATTGCTGGGACTCTCAGCCTTCTATTTTAGTACAATCAGTCACCTGGACCTCACTTCTCCCCTGTTTTTTCTCTCCTTAAATTTCTGTGCTCTATCCTTAATAACATCTTTGAAATAGATATATAACTTAGAGATATACACTTTTTTTATTTGATCACATAGCACCCACCATCACTCCACATTCATGTAAGGCAGTGTCCTCCCAAGATTGATTTTGATAGAGATTTTTTTCAAGTAAGCTCTAAGCTCAACGTGGAGCTTGAACTCACAACCCCGAGATCAAGAGCAGCTTACTCTACCAACTGAGCGAGCCAGGCTCCCCCTGACAGAGATTTTTTTTTTTTGTCAATATTTCTCCTAGTTGCTCCAAGTTTTATCTTTTTCATTATCTGTTAATTGAAAATGAAATACATGTTGTAAAGGGGCTTGTGTTGAGATTTCTAACCACATCTTTCTTAGAGGTTTGTTCTTTTTCTTTCTTTCTTTTTTTTTTTTAAATACCAAGGTTTACATATCTACATTTAGTTTAACCTCCTTGCTTTCATTATCCCAAACTTGTACATATCAGTAAGGCTGGTTTCCATCCTAAGTTGAAAGGTAAGGGTGGATGGTAAGAAATGAAAGAGACAATTGAGTTGTTCGGAGCATTTTATTGGCTGCTAAAGGGCATCCTACTTTGTGGAGATGTTTTGAGGGAGTGGGGAGGATTCAGAGATTGAATTCATTTCCAATGAATTGCAAGAATATTTTGTCTTTCGCAAGCAGCACTCATAAATACTTTGTATCCCCAAACTGCTATTAATTCATTACCCTGCCATTTCTTTCCATTTTAGTTGCTATGTTGAAGGAAGAGTTAGAATCACATTCAGATGTGTACTGGGGTAACCAAAGTTCCATAACTGTTTTGGGAAATCATGGTATTTGATGAATACACTAACAGTAAAACCCAAATAAAAAGATAATGGAAGATTTACGTGAAATGTGATGCCAAAAATGATGTGTAAAGTTGATGCTCACATAGTCTGGGCACTGTTAATAACCAATGTCACTACTTAGAGATCAAATATTTTAAGTATTAAAGTGCTTTATAAATTTTCTTTAAAAGAAGAAATAAATCCCATTAGAATAAATCCCATTAGGTAAAGGAAATTCAACACGTTTGCAATGAACAAAATTAACCATGCATTTCCAATATTATATGTTTTGATTTCTATGTCAATCCTTATTTTATTAACTGAAAACATAGCTCTTTGACTTTAATCAAAATATTGGTATCTAGACTAAAGAACCTAATAGTGAGAAAAATGCCCATAAGATAAGACCAATGTCTTGCCTCAGAAAGATCATGAGCAGAGAAATACAAATGCTGGATTAGAATCCTACCTCAAAAATTTCACAGCTATGTCTTTGGTAAGTGTATAATCTCTTTGCCTTCTGTAGAGTGAACCCACTTCAGCGGTGTTGTTAGAGTTAGAGATATAGAGGCTGGCTGAGCATTTGGCAGTAAAGATTCAAAGTGGTAGACTATGTCAAATTCATTATCATTATCTGAAAACTTACTCTAACAGTATATGTTATTTTTTTATCCCTTCATTCAAAGCTCAGACACTGAGATATTCTGAATATATATTTTGCTCACAAAACATTTTGCAAAGCTCTTACATGTTCAAGACTTAAAGGTAAAGCCTTTACATTGGAGGTATACTCATAAAGACAGGTTCTTAACACCACATAAAATAGTGACTCTTCATCTCACCACCTAAGTTCAGACATGGCAAACATATTTTTTGAGTACCTATAATGAAGAATAAAAAACACGTTAGAAAATTGATAACTAAGGAAATCCTTCTGAATAGATAGGGAAAGTTTATCTGATTACAACAAGAACAAATGTCACATAATTTTTTCTTAAGGCTTTCTTAAAAATAAATCAACAATGTCATTTTTGGACTGTCTGCTCATTAAATATAAGTAGATTAGTTTCAATTCTTTTACTTATTAAAAAGCAAGTATCTATAGCAAATTAACAGATATTTTTACATGGTGAACTGAATCCATTTTGCTCACAGAAAAATCTCATATTTTAAGAAAAGCATTTTAGAATGAGTTCCTCTAAAATAAATGAGCTTCTTATAACCATGCCTATATGTCTGTGAGTGGAAAATAAGTAGAAACAAGTTATTTCTTTTTAAAAATTTTTTTCTTAATGTTTTTTCTTTTATTTTATTTATTTCATTTTTTTAAAAGAGGATCTTTTTTTGTGTTTTTTTTTTTGCTTTTTTTTAATGTTTATTTATTTCTTTTTTAAGAGACATAGAGACAGAGTATGAGCAGGGCAATGACACAGAGAGAGCGAGATACAGAATCTGAAGCAGGCTCCAGGCTCTGAGCCATCAGCACAGAGCCCGACGCGGGGCTCGAACTCACAGACCGTGAGATCATGACCTGAGTCGAAGTCGACCGCCCAACCAACTGAGCCACCCAGGCGCCCCTATTTTATTTTTGAGAGAGAGAGAGAGAGACAGAGCACAAGCCTGGGAGGAGCAGAGAGAGAGGGAGACACAGAATCTGAAGCAGACTCCAGGCTCCGAGCTGTCAGCATGGAGCCTGATGTGGGGCTCGAACTCACAGACCCGTGAGATCATGACCTGAGCTGAAGTTGGACGCTTAACCGACTAAGCCACCCAGGCGCCCCAAAACAAGTTATTTCTCATTACGATAATGGCACAGATCCACTAGATGTAAAGGGACCAAATAAAATTGAAAGTTTAATATTCTTCTGTTTAGAATAAATTTTACCTTTATCAAGTTAGGTGGTTCCTCTATGTCTATAAATCTTCTTTATTTAACAGGTGTTAAATACAGCCTAATCTTTTGGTTATTTCCCTTTAGCATTAGATATATTCATTGGTCTAAGAAGCCTTGATTCCTTATGGATTAGTGAGGGAAAGAAATTTTAGGGAAATATTTTAGCCTAAGTCAAGGTTAACATGCCTTGGCTTCTATTACTCAAAGGACTGGCAAGTCTAATTGGGAATATGACCTACCACTGTGTCACCATCACCTCACATCTGCTAGATGCTGACAATAACCCATTTTGGGGCTAATATCCTGACAAACGGCACTGTCTCATGATTTATTTTTGGCATATCTGCAAATATTCATGAACACTGCCAGAAAAATAAGTTATTCCTATAGGAATTCTTAGAATGAAAATTAATTATTTCCTATTAAATTTATTATTTATTTAGTTATGGTTATCATGTACTGATAAAAAGTTATGAAGCAAGAAAATTTGTGAGCAAAATAAGCTCTTAATGAAATTCGTTACATGTTTGTAAAATGTTAACCATAGTTTTATAATGTGCTCTTGAAATCATAAGAAGAGCTCAGAATTATAAGCAAGAGGCAAGGAAAACATTCTCATGAATGACTGTGTGTTATGAAGAGTGTTTATCATTAATATTCTAAATAAAAAGTGACTCGTTGGTATTCTTCATTTAGACCCCGCATGAGCAAGGGGGGATTCTGCTGTCATTTTGCTGATTATGAGTCATGATATGACTAAAACCTGGTTCTTAGAGACTAAAGAGGTAGACATTTCTCCCATCTAACTTCATGGGTTCAATTGTTCATATTTTAAAACCAGGAATGTAAAATCTCACTATGTTATGTGAAAAACAGTAATTTAAAATTGTCTATAAAAATAAAGATATATAAATTCTGTAAAAAAATCTGTGATTAGAAGACCATTTAGAAAGTGAGAATTCTTAAATAAAACTGAAATAGATTATAAAGGATGGAATTATACAGCTTAAAGTGTCAGAAGATTAGGTCAAAATTTGCACTTCCATTTAAATTCACTTTCATTTAAGATGTGTATCATGACAATCCTTCCTTGAAATCAAAACATGATTTTGTTGGCTGCATTTCATTGACAGTGGTGCTCACCGAATAGTCCATCTACTTCCCATACTTCTCAGCCTTCATACCTCTCCAGCCATTAAACTGTGAGCAACGATGAAATGAGTAACTTCTTTTGTTTCTGAAGTTTATTTATTTATTTTGAGAGAAGTAGAGTGAGAAAGCCTGAGTAAGGAAGGGGCAAAGAGAGAGGGAAAGAGAGAATCTCACCCGGGCTCTGCACTGTCAGCACAGAGCCTAAATGCTGAGCTCAAACTCTCCAACCGTGAGATCGTGTCCTGAGCAGAGAGCCACCCAGGTGGCCCTGAGCTACCTCTTACTGTAAGAATATAAACATATGAGGAAGCAATGCTCCAACTGTTTCTTCCAAGGCCACAGTGATTCAAGAGTTCACACATTGCAGATGATAACCCTAAATTATTGCCTTAGTCACTTTATGTGCATGTGTGTTTCATTTAATACTCTCGGGAATAACACAATGGGCAGTGTTATATTCATTTTATAAATTATTAAATTGAGGATAACATCTGTTGCCACTGCCATGATGGACATAGTGATTAACAATATTACCTCTTGACAAATGTTCAAGTCTTTTCTTGGCCACTTACTTCTTACATGATCTTGGCTAAGCTATTTAATATCTCATATTCTCAAATCCTTCATCTGAAAAATGGAAATTATTATAGTATCTCCTTTTAGAATTACAAGGAGAATCCAGTGACATTATATGTTAAATTCTTAACATGTTGTAAGCACTTAATAATGGAGAAGTATTTTTCTTATATCGTCACAAATTCACAAGCTGTTTGACAACTTTTAATATTTAACTTTTTTTAATGTTTAGGTCAGGACATAGAGAAAATCAGTTTTTAGATTTTCATATCACAGAGAATCAGATAAATTGAGTTTGCAAGCATGGCACCAGGATATCAGTTCCTTACATGAATAGCATTCTTTTTTTGGTTCTTTTTCTTTTCATTTCTTTTCTTTTTCTTTCTTTCTTTCTTTCTTTCTTTCTTTCTTTCTTTCTTTCTTTCTTTCTTTCTTTCTTTCTCTCTCTCTCTCTCTCTCTCTCTCTCTCTCTCTCTTTCTCTCTCTCTCTTTCTTTCTTTTAATGTGGACAATACACTTTCCTACTCTTGCCCTAGGAATAAAACATTGCAGAATTGTAACTTCTGGGCCTCACAGTAAATTCTTTTAAAAATATTTGATTTTTATCCCTCCGTCGATTTTAAAAGAAGCACATTTTGAGGTAGGAACATGGAGACATGAGAGGAGATTCAATGACAAGATCCCTCTGTTAGGATTTCAGGGAGTCTTTGAACAATATTTATACCTAAGAATTGAATGATAAAGGTGATCTTTCTAAAATGAGTATCTATAGCTGCCAATTGCCTGAGTCTTTCAATGTTTTTAATATCCTCAATAATAAGATTCAAACTTTTTAGCATATGATTATTTTGATCTGCCCTCTGTTGATTTTTCATACCTGTCCCCATCTTATGGGTAGTTAGAGTTCAGTTAAGCTATATTCAGGTTCTCAAATGACCAAAAGCACTTATCTCCCCATTCCTTACACTTGGGGAGCAGGGGATGATTCTTTTCCAGGATGAGAATATAACCCCATTAAGATCAGAGTCATTTTCAGTCATGAGGAAAGTCGTTTGGAAGGTAAACTTTCCGACTTTCCAGAGAGAGAGAGGCCCAAAGGAGACAAGCTGACCCGAGAAATGGAGAAAGGGAAGGAGAAAAGGCATCTGAGGTTCTGGACCTAGCCATACACCGTGTCAAAACCATTCCATCTGACTTCCAATATGCAGATGACAAATATATTCTTGCATTTGCAGCTATACTATGTTTCATGCAGATTTTCATTGCTTCTAATTTTCCCTCAAATATCCTTAATATGGGGACCCTAAATTTGGTAGGAATAAAAATCTCTGGAGAAGATTGTTATTGACTGGTGTATACCTTCACTCCTAGAATTTCTGATACAAATACTTCAGGAAAGAACTCAGGAATTTGCATTTTTTAAGCCAATATCCTGCGTGTCTCTTATACATCTGACGGTTTTTATACCTTAAGGAAAACTAGCTTTAAGGATTAAGAAATTATATGTCTTGGTAGTGCTTGAAAAACATCAACAATGATGCCTAGTGCATGCAGATATTAGGTCTTCTTATCCCCGCAGGAGACATGCAATGAATAAAAGTTGCTTTACTCACTCAGCTTACTGAAAATATGAAATTGACGACTATTCTTATAGAGGTATCCTCTGATCGATGTCCGTTAGTGGTCTTTACCTAACATTTGATACCAGGGCACACTAATGAATGATCATTGAAATGAATGACTTCATATCGTACTAGGTGCAGGACAGCTGTTGCAGAGTCTTCCAATGTGAACTTGGACTTCTCACGCCTGATAGCTGCCGTGGCCTGTGTCATTGCACCATCTGCTCTGCTCTCACGCACCAGCAGCTGCCATTCTTGCTTTGGCACCATCTGCCTGGCTATCTCGGCGTCCCATCTGTACCACTCCTTGGCACTGCTAAAATTACAACACACTTCCCCTCTAGTCCTAAACAGAGGAATTCCTGAGTCATTTCTCCTTTTAGATACAGGGAAGCCCTTTGTGGAACATGGAGAGGGCTCACTTTAAAAATCCTTTTCTTTTCACACTTCAAAATTTCATGCTCGTAATGTTTTGTGTTGTTTTTTTTTTAATTTGGGAGGAACTCGGTCTGCTTTGCCACAGCGGAAATGAAGGCTTTACAAACGCAATTATAATAATACTTGAATGATAATGCTTGTCCTTAAAATATAATAATAATAATAATAATAATAATAATATAAAATAATTTTAAAAACTCAAAATATTTTACTTTGTATAAAAGAAGAGAACAAACTCTTAGGGATATTTGCAATTTATAAGTGTAAAAAAACATAGTGACTATATGCTTATTACTTATTCGCTCAACAAACAAATACAACTACAAATATTGTACTACTATCAGTGGGAAATATGGTATTTTTAGAACATGAATTTATAACCCAGTCTGGAAAGAATAATGTATATAAATGACTGATATATAAGAAATAGAAAAATTGATTGAAGTCTTTATTTACAAAAGCTAAACCCCTTCCGGCTCTTCTTCAGAGCCCTTCTTTATCCCCAGAGGCAGATGCCCCCCACCTGCTCAAAATGGGGGTTTTATATATTGGAGAAATTGAACAAAAAAAGCTTCGGACTTAGGGATGCAAAATGAAGCACAGTGCAAGGATAAATTATAAAAATAAATGAAAAGAAGGCATGTTACATGGTAATCCCTATATGCTAAGTCAGAATTCTAAATTCTAATCTTCCCTGCTCCTACAATGCCAGCAGCCAATTCTGTCCCTTACTTTTTAAATTAAAAGATTATTTTTTCCGTTGGGGTGTGTGTGTGTGAGGGAAAGTCCACACTGTGACATTTGAGGTGTTTAAATATTTTTCAAAGAGAAAATCATTGTTCTGACACAAATGTAATTATGTCAAATCAAAAACCAATCCGGACTGAGTAAGGACAGATTTTTCTTCAAAAATATTATAAGGGAGAGAAAGAGATTTTTGCAATAGAGGGAGAGACCAGAACTAAGTCAACTCAATTACACTGAAGCGGAGGGCTATACGATTTTTAAGGGCTGGGGCGAGCTAGGAGAATCTGCCTCTTCTCAGATTCAGGCATGATCGAATACTTTTGCCTTTCTTTGTATGTTACTTGCTCTATATGCTTTCGTATTCTAGAACAAAGTGAAGCTTTAAGATAAAATTATTCTATTTCTCCTTGAGAAAAAAAACACATACACATATATTCCTGTCAGTGTTGCTCCTCATATAAACTTTGTGAACAATACTATTTATAACTTCTAATCAAAATATCCTAACTTCTTTTGTACAGAGAAAAACAAGGAAGGTGGGTAAATGAGAATCGGGTGTCACACGCGAACATGATAAGAGATTAACTGAATATATGTAATTGTCAATGTTGAATTTTATCTGAGTTCACCTGTGTTTCTGGAAAACAACAATACAAGAAACCGCCCACTCTGTGTGTTCTGAGAGGAGGCTAATCACAAAGGACCATCCTGCTCTCACATATTTAAGATAAGGCACTTTTTCCCCTTTGCTCGCAACTCTCATACACTTATAACTCCTCTGTTTACCTGCCTCTGTGAAACCCAGACCCATTCTTTTCTTCAAGATGTTCCTCATCCTTCTCTCCTTATTCCAATAGAGTGGATAAAATTAACTCTAATTTTTCTGTACATTTGTCTTTCGCATAGCACACTTTGTGTAGTCATGTACATCCCTTTTATGATAATTTATTCATGATTTTTGGAGGTAGGAAAACATTTCCTGCTTGCACAATGAAAGTCAATGTTCTTCTTGATTGTAGACACACAGACTCACATGTATAAATACACATCTGGACTTTACAGCTGCAATTCTATAACTTCAGCCTCAGGTCACAAGTAAACAAACACAATAACTCACTAGAAGGCATGAACTTATTCATGTATCTGAGCTTGCAAATAGACACATAAATGAAAATGACTAACAAACTGGAGTCCCCATCATGTCTCACCTACTGGAGAACAAATTTCTAACCTCCATCAACCAAGAACATCAAATGGTCAAATGAATTCTCAATTATTGCTACCCCTCACCAATGGGGAATAATTTACTGGTTGTGCATGAATCAGAAACAAAAACAAAAACAAAAAAATTAGAAGAGGGGAGGGAAAAAAGCAAGAGTAAAAAAAGAGTCATAAGCATTAAAATTTCTTTGCTGCTAGAGTTCACTTTGGAAACCAAGAGAAGCCATACCTGGACTTAAGCATCCCATGAGATACCCTCTCCATCCACACAATTTACCTAACTCTGACAGATAAACCGCTGGGTATCTCAGGGTGGTCTCTAAAAGAAAGGCCACTCTGATGTGCGATTACTCTATGGTCAAGTTTACCCGTGGCTAAGCCCCGCCCTCACATACTGGCTTCCAGTTAGCATCTGAAGGGCTTCTTTCTCAAATATGAGCTGACAGCCGTAGATCAGCAAATATTTTGAGCATAAAAATAAAAGGTACCAAAGCCAACAAACAGGGAAAGTAATTATAAAGTAAAAAGAGCCAATTCGGTTTACAGTTTTTAAAAAAATGGTGAAAAATGACTACATGTTATGTAAACATTCTCCTTGTGTTATCTCATGCACCCTTACCAGAAGCAGCTATGAAATGATTTACTGAACAAACGCAAAGGGAGAGATTTCCAAATGAGGCTTAAGGGGGTACAAAGGCAAATGCAAGCAAAGAGGGAGGCATGTCCAAATTTTGAGGGAAGTGATTTTTTTAACCAAGAATATAAAATGTATCAGAAAAGCTGTGAAGAATCACTGGGGGCTCCTGTGTGGGATATGATAGCCCATAAATTGGATTCACAAGTATGGACATTATTGAAGCATAACACAGTATAGGTTTACTTTGTGATTTTTTAACGCTTATCCTGAGCTTAAAATAAGTCACTTATTTTAAATAATGCTTAAAACAAGTCACGATTTACCGCTAAGTATTTTTTTTGTAGAAGTTAGAGCCTACATTTTCTTTCTTTCTTTTTTTTACTTTAAAAATTTCAAATCATTTTTATTTTTTAAACGTTTATTTATTTTTGACAGACAGAGAGACAGTGCGTCTCTCAGTGCCGACCAGCGGAAGGGCAGAGAGAGAGGGAGACACAGAATCGGAAGCAGGCTCCAGGCTCTGAGCCGTCAGCACAGAGCCCAACGCAGGGCTCGAACCCACAGACCATGAGATCATGACCTGAGCTGAAGTCGTCCACTCAACCGACTGAGCCACCCAGGCATCCCAGTTCGAATCATTTTTAACATGGTTTACCAGCAATGAAGAAATTAGGTAATTTAAAAAACCCACAAATATAAAACAGTTCTTTTCTTCTCTAACTATATAAATATACTGGCTTTAATATAAAATCACATCTTAGAAGGAAAGGCCCATTTGTAAGAGTACTGAATTTTTCTCATGGGAAAATAGGACAGTATCCATATATTAGTGCTTTAAAAATTCCTGAGAGAGAGAGAGAAACTCAGGACTCTTTCTAGAGAAGTCTTCCAACTGTTCAATTATAATTATTTCTTCTAAGAAAACCAGAAGGCATACAAGATGACTTTGTCCAACAGGAATCTAAAATATAACCTCTCTTATTGTATATATAGAAACTATATGTGTTAACCAACTTGGAAAAAAAAAAAAGCAAAGTCTTGGTTGTAGAATTTCTCAAATTATTATTATTATTTTTTTCAAACTGGATTTGATTATGGAAGGTCGAGTATCTCGGGCCGCTGCTGACCTCATCGATCCCTCCGGGGGCAGGCAGGGTGGCTTATGTTCCGTTAGAAAGTAGGAGGCACCTGATTCTCCAGCAGGAAACCAAGAGATGAGAGGCCATACTAGCCAAATACTTGAATATTTGGGTAACGTGAACCATTAGAATAATTTAATCCCTGGAGAAGCCCTGAGAGGTGGGTGTTATGATTCCCTGTTTATAGAAATGAGGGAAATTGGAGCACAGGGACGTTAAGTGGCAATTACCCTAGTGAGAAGGAGCCACAGGATTCAAACCTGGGCATCTTCACTCCACAATTTACTTCTCAACCACTCTAACCTGCAGGCTTTCACGCCTCTCTCTACTTCAGGAAACCCTTTAATTTCGGATTGAGCTCCTGCTTTTAACTCTTCTCCTCCTCAAACTTTTGTTCTTTGGCAGATTTAGGCTCTTCTCCGCATGGTTCTTAACACAGTCTTACTGATTTCTGCCACTCACCTGGTAAGCTTTGCAACATCCTTATCAACTGATAACCATATGCTTTATGTCCCATTTTAGTCCCTGTTCCACGCTAACAAGAGATACATCTGTATACAGTTTGAGGCACAGTAATTCTCTTTATTAATTCTCTTTATTAAGCTCTTTTCAAATTCCCTACTTGAGAATGCCTTCTGTTTCCTGTTGGCCCCTTGACTGGTACAAATTAATGATACCTAAATCTCTGTAGTAATCTTTTAGAAAGATTCATATGATCTTGGCACTTTGCATTGCTTGGGGGTTTTGGGGAGGGGGTAGGGGTGCATTTTATTTATCTGTCCTTCCTCTGCCATTTAGATTTCAGGCAAAATGTTGAAGTACTTTTACTTCTGGGAAAGAAGGGACATACTCGTATACCTCTAGCTTCTTCTTAATTTCTTCCTGAAAACTGGAGGGAAATTACAAACCTTTAAGTTGGAGATAGAAAAACTGCAGATGGCATTAGGGGTTTACAACAGTTACCTCCAAGATGGCTCCAACAATCCTTACCTCCTGTTTTTTGTTTTGTTTTGTTTTGTTTTTTGAGATTTAGTAAAGATTTTATTTATTTTTTGTTTGTTTGTTTATAAAGAATTGGCTCACATGATTATGGAGGCTGAGAAGTCTCATAATGTGTCGTCCGCAAGCTGGAAATTCGAGAAAGCTGGTGGCGTAGTTCCAGTCTAAGTCTATAGACCTGAGAACCAGGAGTCCTGGTCGTATATGTCCCAGTTTGAGGGCAGGAGAAGTCTTATGTCCCAGCTCGCCAGTCACTAGTTTCCTGTTATTTATGTTCTTATGTGGTCTTCTTAGCTGAATTAGGGCTAGTTTCTGAGACCAATAGAATACTATAGCGTATGACTTCCAAATCTATGTCATACAAGTTATTGCGGCTTTCCCCTAAACTTCTGGATCACTGGCTAGGAGTAAATAGCTGGTATTTTCAGGACTTTCAAGCATCTCTGTGGACAGACCAGTCAGGAGAACAAATAAAGGTTCCCACCAACAGAACCAATCTGCAAGTCTATGAATGGGTCAACTTGGAAGCAGTTAACTCATCAGAGAGACAAAAGCCTTCAGCCTGCAGATAACTGCATCAGACTACAATCAAAGAGAAACTCTAAATGAAAACTGTTCGGTTAATCTGTTCCCAAAACCCTAACTCCCAGAAATTGCGAGATGTAGTATTTATTGTTTTAAGCCACTTACCTTTGGGATAATTCATTACATAAAGTAAAGAATGAAAATGAAGCTGAATAGAACAATGTATACAGACTTTCATTCCACATTATGGAAGTCAGGGGGCAGAATATGTGACCCCAAAATGTGTCATTTTGTCATGTGGTTTTGAACTGAAGGCAATTAAGACCCATCAGACTCAGGAAAACCTTTTCTCTCTCTTAACTGCCTAAAAGAATTTAGATAGGAGCTCTATAGTAGAAAGAGAGCTATTACCATAGATAAATTTTTAGATCCAAAAGACTTATTTGCATGGGCTGACCAAACTTCATCTTCCTGTGAATTGTCTTCTTTCCCCTTTGAAGGCCCAGACTCCTACTCCCCTGTCCTTAGCTCAGGATGATATATAAAACCTCAACTGCCTATGAGTCTCCTATTTTTAATGGGGCTTCAGTACATATGAAATTTGCTTTGCTCGTGTTAATCTGTCTTATGTCACCATAATTATTAGACCAGCCAAAGATACTAGAAGGGAAAAAGCGAAAAGTTTTCCACCCCTACAGGAGCTATAAATTATAGGACAAGAGGGGGAAAAATTCAAAGGGCTGTGACATCCAGGATGTTTCTTAGAATCAAATTCAAAAAATCAACTTTATTCCCTGCGACAAACATTTGGATTTCACAGTGTCTAGAGAATTTCAAGTGGGTGTACTCAAGATTCCAGGCAAGTCTAGAGTTGTCGAGGCCTTGCAACATGAAAGACTGGAGCATAAATACAATTTTCCTGAGTGATGTGAACAAGTGATTTGCCTCAAATGGGTCTTTAGTAGGTAAGAGTTTAACCATGAGGCAAGAGAAGAGAGAGGAGATCTGGAGCCGATAGAAAACGGGAGCGAAGTCTTTGAATTGTAAATGCTGTGTGTGTTTGCGCGCGCGTGTGTGTGTGTGTGTGTGTGTGTGTGTTGTGTGGCACAAAATGCATACATGGGAGATATTATGAGGTTGACTCTTGCCCTCAGGATGTTACATCCATAATGTATGTATCTGTTCTTGTACAGCATCGTTTTCAAATCATGTTTAATACATAGATCCTTGTTTCTTCCTTTTCTGTGGTTATATGTTCATGTTTTCTAAGTAAATAATTGATTTTTTAAAGTTTTTTTTAAATGCATGTATTTGAACAAACATCATGTGCTTACAAACACATTAGTCTTCATCTATCTCTTGAGGGTTTTCTGGGATAGTTCCAATTAAAAATATTCCATCATGTTGTTATATCATATGTTAGACCAATGTGTCTTGATTTTTTGTTTTAGAAAAAAAAGTCACTGCAGATCATTTCTTACTATGCTGAGAAACTTAAACAGAAAAAGAACAATATATGAAAATAGGAGAGATGTGAACAGAAGCAGCCAACTGACATCCATGTTTGGGGCTCACATGCAAATCAAGTTATTCTTTGCTTTCCAACACTTCCCAAATTCCTTTAAAACCATATTTGAAGCTGGATAGCAACTCTATATGAAGACATCAGTGATATAAATACGGACAGCATTGTGTTGGGTATAGCAATGCCAGGAATTGACAGGACCAGCAGATAAAACCAAAGCAATTAAGTTTCCATAAACACTTGACTTGGATTGAATCAACACTCTTCTTTATAAACAACAGTGTAGCAAGACATAAATGACAAATCATACATTTCCAATATATAAACCATGCTGGTTTGATGAAGAAGCAGAATTCTTTCCCAGCTTTCTTTTTACAATGTGGGAGGAAAAAAAGTGGCTCAGTGATTGGTGAGTTTAACTTTTGAGATCATGTGAAATTTTCTGTCTTTAAAATGTTAAAAGATTTATAGGTAAGCTCTGGTGTGCTTCCAGCCTAATACCATCTCCCACTGACAACAACAAAAATATTTGTATGGCTACAGTGAGTGATTTTTGAATGTTTAATCCACCTTTCCTATAGGGATTCATTATGACCTCTTTGGCAAGACCAGAAAATTCGGTCTCAAGAGTCTCCGATCTCTGTTATTTTTTATTTCATATTCCCTCACCTCAACACATAACACAAAATAACTCATGACTATCTACTTTTTATCTTATTTTGGCCCCCGAGATATTACACTAACTTTTCTCAGGAAAGATCTGAGGAAAACATTATTACTAAATAATAAAATCTTCTTTCTTCCAGAGAACAAAGCAAAATCCAGAATAGGGGAGGTGGAGAAAAGAAAAAAGAAAAAGATACTATAATAGGAAAAGATAGGATAAAATTGGCTGAGAGGGAAAGGTTAGGATTTAAGTCCCTGGGTGGGGAAAAAGACATATTTTGAAACAGTGCTGGGAATGTCTGACCACAGCAACACTCCCCGCCCCCACCAAACGTAAATTACCTCTTAATAATGTAACAGATACCACCTACTCCCCATCAGGTTTCCCTCAGGAATTTAAAAAAAGACCTGACTAAAAGTAAGTAGACCATAAAATCTATGACCCACAAGGAAGGGTACGGCCATAGACGACTCCCAGCAAGAGTCGTCCAACCAATAAAGGTAGAACCTGAGAAGAAACAAGGAGGAAGGGAAAGAAGAGCTGACCAGAACCTTATAAAATAAGGACCCTTGTCTATAGTCCTTGGGCATTCACTTTCAAATGTCCCCATCTCTAAAGAGAACTCTCATACTATTCTTCTTTTCTGACCCTATGCTCTAATAAACTTTTGCCTACTGCTCATTTTATGGCCACCTCTTCATTCCTCAAAGCAGTGAGACAACGAATCCCAAATATTCTGGTAAAAAAAAAAAAATCCTGCAACAGTACCAGTATGTCCTGTAGATAGACACTTCAATAGAAATGGCCATACACTCATACAGACACACATTTCCCAAGCTTTCAGAATAATAAATCAAAAACATCTGATTACACTTAGTTTCAGAGTGTTTTTCTTCCTCTTATAGATGATTTCTGTCTGTGCCATCCTTCTTTGCTGATTTATTTATCATCCTCTAACTCACATAACATCTGGAGTACTTAACATTTTACTATTTAGTGTGTAGTATAATACAATTTAGTATATCCAGACTTTTCAGTTAGTTGTTGCTACATAACTTCTGGGAAAATTTCTAATAGAATGCTCCCATATTGCAGGTGGATTTCCTATTGGACAAGAAGTTCCTGAGGAAAGTGGACTATTTATCTTTTCATTCCCAGAATCTCAAAGTGCCTGGCATTTATAGTGCAGCTGCCGTAGATGCACTGAATATACTATATGCAGGGACAAGACTGAAGACTTCATGAGAAGTAGTCTATGTAGTCTATGTTCCTTTATTCTATGTATCCTCAGTGTCTAAAAGAGGACATGATTCCTAGTCATACCTCGATAAATATTTATTGAGCGATTGCATATATGAATGTAATAAAACCGATAAATTTCTTTCATAATCTGGGCTCTTTTCCATTTAAGTATTTGATTGTGGTTTTGTTATCTGATTGTGGCTCCCGCTGAATCATGCAGCTAATCTTTGCAACTCCTCCAACATGCGGTTTAAGACCCAGAAGGTCCTTTGATGATGTCATCTGGATTGGAAACTAGAAATGCCTGCACAACCATGATTTGCAATCTTCACAGTCTTTAGCTTTGTTCTGATTATTATGTACTCATGCCCTTTGTCTGCTGAAAATTCTCAGGACTCTTGTAAGCATTTTCCTTACACTGACTTCCTCATAGAGCAAATCTTCCCTGCAGAGTATTGTTTAAAGGCAAGAGTACCCCATGTAGCCAAATATCTGGTTCTCGTCAGGACACTGAATTTTACAAACTGTGCAAACTCGGGTAAGTTGTATAACGTCTTTAAGTGTCAGTTGACTTATTTGAAAAGTGAGGTTAATGACAAATGAGTACCTAATTGGATTGTCATGATGTTAAATAAGAGATTATATGCAGGCTTATCTTAACGCTATCCATCACAATCCAGAAGGAAATGTTTATCATTTCCATATTTTTAATAAGGGGATTAATATACTTAGACACACCAAACAAATGTAAGGTAATATTACTAATTCAGATCATTGTCATAAACTTCTTGTGACCGTGCAATGAAGACACTGTTTTTCATGGAGGGCCAATTACCATCTAGTTACATAGGTCTTAAAGAACCAAGGTAGATACCTTCTATTTCAGAAACAATATGACACCGCTGACAAAATAACCAGCCAGTCATATTCAAAGGGCAGTGGCCTCTGTCTCTTTTGTAATTGAAAGCAGACTAGTTTCAAATTTTACCATGGGGAGTAACCAGGCATTTCATGGGTTGTCGTAAATCAGGTAAGTATATACCAAAAGCTGTTTGTGTGTTCCATTATATTACTTGGATTACTTTGGTCCTTATCTATACTTGTACCTCTAGTTCTTTGTCTTAATTAGTACAGCATTATAGTAAATCTTGATATCTGATAGTGTAAGTCCTCCAGCTTTGTTTATCTTCATTGTTTTCATCAGCGATGAATCCAACTTCTACAAGAAAATAGCTCCATGACTCATGACTTTGGGATGATAGAAATTTCTTAAATAGGATCTCTCTTTTCTCTCTCTCTCTCTCTTTCTCTCACTTGCCCATGCATAGACACACATTAACCATAAAAAAAAAAATAAACTGGACATGTTTAAATTAACTTTTGTTTAGCAAAAGACACAATTAATAGTTCAAAAAATAATCCACAGACCAAGAGAAGATGTTAGCAACACATACATTTGACAAATACTTCATATAGAGGCTGCTTTTAGGCAAACAGGCTTGAGCAATGGAATGTAGAAAGAGCCATGGTGACTACCTGGGTGATACAAACAGGTCCATCAGGTGACCCACTTCAAAATCTCCATAGGCCCTAACTTGCCAGTGGGCTACTTACACCTAGGCACAAATAGCAATAACGGGAAGATTCCATTAGTTGCCATACTTTCCCCTTTAAAAACATCTTCCCCCTTTAAAAACAATCCCCTCCCACTACCTCCTTACAGATGGCCTCTTCTCCACTGTCCTGGCTGCTGCTCCTTTGTGGTGTAATCAATAAGCTGTCTCCTTTGTTCTGCCTTGAGTGAATTCTTTAACCTCCAGCGCCATCGGCTTCCACCTGCACATCACCCCACATTTGGGGGTCTCCATCTGATCAAGAGATACCCCATTTAGACACTACACTTCATATCAAGAACATAGAATTCCTACAAATCACTAATAATAATAACAATAAAGACAGTCAACCTTATCATAACAGCAGGCAAAATATTTGACAGAGACTTCATGAAAGGTGGTATCAAAGTGCCTGATAAACAGTATAAAAATGTGTTCAATATCATTAACAATTAAACAAATACAAATTAAAACTGTGGTAAATACCATTATAAAACATTATACATAATGTTTTTTAATATACATACATTATTATATATATATTATTTTTTTAAAGCTGAGACTACCAAGTATGGGTGAGGATATAAAGTTGATGGAAATATAAAAGTATAAATATCTGGAACTCCTTTTGAAAATTATTTGATAGTACCTACTAAAAGAAAACATATGTATACCATATAACACAATAATTTCACTCTTAGGTATATATCTGCCCTCCAAAAAGTGAATAATAATATGCATCAAAAGACCCATGGACAAAATGTTTATGTAAGTTTTATTCATAATAGATCTAAACTGAAAATAAATGAGGTTGTTATTAATAATAGAATGGGTAAATAAATTATATTGTTTGCATAGAGTAGAATATTACACAGCTATTAACAAAAATAAGTTTGCATTCAATATGAATGAATCTCATAGGCATATTAAGGGGAAGAAGTTAGTAATTTATATATATATATATATATATATAAAATTCACCCACAGTTCTGGAAATCAGAATGGTTTTTACTCTTGGGACTTACTGACTGAAAGGGGGATGAAGGATCCTCTTGTGAGCTGGAACTACTTATACTTATTGTGGTTACACAGGTGTGTACATATTTACAAATTTATCAATCTATATACTTAAAATTTATGTACTTTACTAAATGTAATTGTTACCTTAGTATTTTTTTTAATTGACAAATTCACAGCGGCAAAGAAGATAAAAAGGATTGATGATATATTCCTTTACAGATTTTATTCTTCCTACATCTTTGGTTCAGGTGATGAAGGGTTCCTTTGTGTAAATTCTTTCTGGGAAAGTCATGGCCTAACCAAGTTAATATGTGAGAATGTATTCCCAAGGGCCTGTTAGAGGGCAGTAATCAGTTCTCCTCAGTCTTTCCCTTCTACTAAGTATTAACTTGCAAATACCCATTTCCTGCTCATTTTCTGCTAGGAAAACTGAAATATAAGGACGATAATTGAAATAATCAGTGTATCAAGTTTCTGGTATTATTATCTGAAAATATTTTAAGAGTTTTGGTTTCAAATTGTCTATTGCATATGAAATAATTGTGTTAAGTAGGTTTTGATACTGAAATCAGTGAGGTAATATTTCTGGAATTTAATTCCTTGGTTAATATGACCTACTTGGTTCCTAGGTTTGTAGCTATCCAGGCAATGCAGAATCATTTAGACTGTTCTGGAGGTTTAGCACTGATCCAGGCCCACAGATCAATCTGATCTAGTTCTCCAGTGAATATGCCTCAGTCTGCGTTCCCAGACCCTCTCGCCCTGGACTCACTTATTTTTCCACCCCTCCAACCTCTACTCTACCTCTGAGTCATGCTCTCCTATTCTAACTTCTGTGTCTGCACCTTTATACAAGATTACTTCTGGAGGATTCCCTGTTTGCCCAAATCTCTGACTATTGTCTGCTGTTTCCAGCCCTTTCGCTTGACCCTTGAACTCTATCTCTAGGACTAACCCAGACTCCAATATCTGTACTTCACAGTAATTCTTGGCTAAGAGAGATACTTTCATAATTACCTGTATTCAATCCTTATTCGAAATTCTTAATATATTACCAGTGCCTGACTGTTAACCTTTACCTTCATGTTTTGATTCAGTTGCTCAAAGTGTACATTTGACTCTTAAATAAACAAAGGTATCCTCCTATTTTCCTTGTAGCCTCTGTTCTCTGAAGAGTTGAGTGTGCACATTTTACCTACTCATAAACCTCAAGCCAAAACTTGGGCTCAAAGATCTGAGGGTTCTATTTTTAGTACTTACCCTTCAGCTTAGTTGTCCTTAATGTTGAGTTTGCCCTTAGTTTGCCCTTAACTATGCTAAGAAAACTAAGTCAGGCAAAGAAGGACAGATACCACATTACTTCACTTTTATGTGTAATCTAAAAAACAAACCCCAGAGTCGTAGATACAGAGAACAGATAGGTGGTTGCCAGAAGAGATGTGATGAAGGGCAGGTTGGGAGGGTGAAATGGGTGAAAGGATTAAGAAGTACAAATTTCCAGCTATAAAATGAATAATTCTTAGGGAATAAAGCATAGGGAATATACTTAATAATATCATATTAACGTGGCAAGATGACAGATGCTAACGAGACTTATCGTAGTGATCATTTTACGATGTATACAAATGTCAAATCACTGTGTTGTACACCTGAAACCAATATAATACTGTAGGTCAATTATATCTAAATAAATAAATAAAAGATTTTCAATGCAGAGCTATCAAAGAGCTTTAGCTACTTATTACTAATTATATGCTAATGAAAAAAATCAAAGCTCTTTGGAGAAGCCAAAAATGCTAAGATAACCCGTTATTTCCTTTGACACTAATTGTGCTAGAATCACTCCCACGAGTCACGATAGTTTTCTTGTGATTGTTTGCAATTCTTGCACGGGGTACAAATCCTGGCATTAAATCATCACTACACAGTATTGTAGCAAATTCCTTATGCATCTTATATCATAGAACTATGCTTTTTTCATCCATTTAAGACAGAAGAAATATATTATATTCGTATGTAAAATACCCAGGTTGTATTTATGCATTTACAATAATATGGGTAATACTGCATGTTTTCAAAGGCCTTCTATCAGAATTAATTAGAATCCATTTATAAAATATGATATGTTTTGAAACTTGGATTATGAAGCCCATTAAGCAGATTGCAGCATTCTGAAAAAAAATAGTAATTAAACTTTAAAGAGCTGGTTGTGTTATGTAGCCCTCATACGCCATCTGTATCTCCAGCATATTGGATTTCATTCTAAACAAAAGGAAGTTGATTTTCAGAGAACTTGTGTATTTGCCAGCATCATAGATAACAGGAGAGCCTAGAATAAAACGCTACTATTTTAACTGTAGGATTAGTATGAGTTTTATTGTATCTCACTATAGTGAGTAGACAGATTATGTGTGTGTGTGTGTCTACATGGGCATGTGTGTCTGAATTAGCCAATTATTTCACTGGTACAAAAATTAAGTCATTTATTAAATATTTATTAAACACTATTATATATCACATACACTTAGAAATAAAATTAGATTTATGTCATCTTAAAAACAAAATTCCAAAGATTTCAATTGATTTCAATTGTGGAGCACAAATCCTATGGTTACTCATGAAAAAAATCCTAAAAATGGCTTGGTGCTTGTTTTAAAATATACATAAGTAATAGTAATAATAATAATAAAGTACAGTATACAAATTGAAATTCTGGGAAAAATAGGATACAATATTTTATATAAATTACTTGTTTATGAGGAAATCTAGGTACTAAATTTGTACGTAAGAAAAAAAATACTTGAAAGACAAAATGGACTTGTTAATCCCAGTTGTTTGATTGGTGTGAATCAGGTAATTTTATTTTTAATTTCTTAAACCTTTTATAACAGTGTTTTTGTGCTATAATTAAGGTACATCTTATTATAGACTCAAGAAAACATCGTAGCAATTAAGATAAAGAGCATACACACCACCATCTCAAAATTCCCCCCAGAAAAATGCAACAACTGCAGTTATAGCTGCAAATGGGGACCAACTTGAATAATAACACTTTGCTGTGTGTGGTACAAATATTAATGCATATAATTTACATATATGAATGCATACATATATCAATGTATATATATCAACCTATTGTATTACAGAAACTTCTTTTGTCAGTTAACTCGAGGGGAATATGTTTTACTGGATTTTTTAAAGATTATGTAAAAGAGTGTTTACAGAATTCCCCTCATATCATGTTTGGCAGTGGGCAGGAGAAGGTCGAAAATAATGGCCAATCATATCATGTATATAATTCTGCACAAATCATTTAACCTGTTCTTTGCAAGTTTTCTTTAAAATAAGAACTAAACCGTTAGCCTTTTCTGCTTTCAACCCAGCAGGATGGATTCAGAAATAAGGTTGGCAGATTTTTAAAAGAAGGTGCTAACCAAATTTAGTAACATACATTAATAAATTTAATAACCTAGAGTCAGCTACCTTATCAAACAGAAATAAAGGAGAGGATATATTAGCTCTGATTTGCCTGACCATTCTCAGCAGTGTGATCATATACACAGAATATTTCTAAGTCGTGTATATAAATTACTAGTATTATGATCATATCTCTGCTCTATGGGCAATAAAGAATTCAAATATAATCTTGTTGTATTCTTATATTATATTCCTGTTGCTACTGTAACACATTATTATAAACTTAGCATCTCAAAACAATGCAAATTTATTATCTTACAGTTTTGGAGGTCAAAAGTCCCAATGGGTCTCACTTGGCGGCTAAATCAGATTCAATGAGGTAGCACCAAGGGAGAATCCATATCCTTGCCTTTTCTTACTTCCTGAGGTTGCCCACATTCTTTAGTTCATGGTCTCTTCTATCTTCAGAGTTAGCGATGAGTGGGTCCAGTCTTTCTCATGATCCATCATTGACATTGATTCCCTCTTCCACATTTAAGTACCTTTATGAACTCACACGGATAGTCCAAGATAATCTCCTTACTTTAAAGTCAGTAGATTAGCAATTTGAATTCCATTCACTACCTTAATTCTCTTCTGTCATGTAATGTAACATAGTCAAAGGGTCAGGGGACTAAGACATCAAATCTATCATGCTTCTTTCGATTCACAGTTTTGTCCTCCTCTGTTGGTTCTGCTGACTAACATATTCAACTTTGCTCTGATCATACAGGTCTCTTTTTGCAGAAAATGCAAATATACTGCAAAAGGGGGTTGAAATAGGCTTATTGTGTAACACATTATTCCAGGAGTTGACAATAACCTAAATGTATGTTTTCTTTTCAGGGATGACAATGAAACACATCTTGTATTTGGCTGCCACTGCTGGTTTCCTGCCGATTTTGATTACAAGAGTACGTGAGGATTGTATGTTTCATAATTACTTTCCAGGAAAGGATAAGAGGTCCTCCTATAGAACTCATTTCGTTATAGACATTGTTGTGAGGATGCTGTGCCCATTACTCACCTCTGTCTCATTATAGGCTCTAGTAGGCAAGTACCACTTTCAATTTCATATTGCAGGAAAAAGAACCAAAGTATAAGGACATGAAGTCATGTGGCCAAGGCCAGATCACTGGGAAGTAGCAGAGCTTGAAAGTAAACCTAACCAGTTTGGCTCCATGGGCTCATGCCAATTTCATTTAGAGCTCCTCTGGATAATTTAAAAAGCTGAGAATGTAGAGCATATAACCTACCCATGCATCTATGACTGAATGGGAAAAATATTGTTTGGATTTTTTTAACCCAGGAAAAGTAAGTATTTCAATATCCCAATTGAACTATCTGATCTGTGACTATAACAAGAATTAAACACATCAAAATTAAATATGAAATGAAAGGTGTGAACAGCAAGGAGAGAAGCGTGAGGAACTGAAAGCAATGGAGTCAATGTATGAGATCTGCATCTTACTACTTATTAAAGGCGATAACTTCAACAATTACAAAATAAAAACTAAACATTCAATGGTATAGGGAATTAGACCTTGGTGTTTTATGATCACCCAATAATATGTATCTCTATCTAGCCTCAATGATATTTTAAAAATTACATTTTTAATGTACCCAAAATATTTTTATGATGAGCACACATATGAGTGATTTTTATGATTTCATGTGCTAGATAAGAGAAGTCAAGAGTGGAAGGCATTTAATTTTATAAATGAGAAAAAACTACATACATCAGACTATTGGGGTGCTGATTTGGGTCTTATTATTCACACCTCTTCCACAACGAGAAACCAGGTAGAGCTCTTGTCTTTACTTGACAAGACAAGAGTCCAGTAAGTTGGAAGTAGAGTCTTAGAGAAGAGTTCTCCTTCCTTCTCTTTAATTATCTTCCCATTTTACTTCCCAGGATGGAGGGGGGATCTTCACACTTCACAGTAAGGAAAACCTAAACATAGCCTCCATCAGAGGGAAAGAAGAAAGGCAGCAAGAAGGCTACCTTTACCTTTAAAACATAGTCTAGGTTGGTCTAGTCTAAGTCGCAATTTCATTTAGCTCACATTCTAGGAGACAGCCTGGCCCAGGTCGTCCTGTGAAAGAAGGAATCACAGTTAAAAGCCCAGATCAAAAAGTAGGAAAGTAGAACCCCTTCCTGTCAAGGGAACCAGAGCCTAGTCCATTTACTGACCAAGAAAACAAAGGAAAAATATGAAAGGGTTGAAGGCATTAATAAAACAACATGTATATATTCTATAGACAGATAATTATTGGAATATTTGCATGCAATTTTACAGAAAATTTTCTCTGAAAGTTAAGGCTTAAGAATTTTTTTTAAGTTTATTTATTTATTTTGACACACACACACACACACACACACACACACACAGAGCACATGCAGGGGAGGGACAGAGAGAGAGGGAAAGAGAGAATCCCAAACAAATGCCACCTGACAAGGCAGAGCCTGACTCGGGGCTCGAACTCACGAACCATGAGATTATGACCTGAGTCAAAATCAAGACGAGGATCCTGAACCGACTGAACAACCCAGGTGCCCCAAGACTTAAGAATTTTAAATGAAACAACAACATAAAACAAATTAAGCCCCAAACACAAATTCATTACATAAAATTTAAACATTAAGCCTAGTTGAAGTAAATAACGAACTTTTCCTCTTTGTCCAACGAAAATAAACAGTATGATCTATTCTCTTTTTAGATTCCAAGTAGAGACAAAATAGACTAACAACGAGGCTTGAATCTTATTTTAAACTCCTCTTCAATATTAGAGTTTACTGAAATTGTAGGCATCTACTTGGACAGAAATCACTTTTTACTGAGATATAAAGTTTTCTGTGAGAATCTAGGAGGAAGGAAAAGTACAAAGGAATTGTGATGAGGTAGTAAGGAGATCTGATCTTGTCTGAGGTAATTAGAGACTTCTCTTGTAATGAGGCCGTGGTAGACCTGAGATCTGAAGGGTAAACTGGCATCGCTTAGTAGAGCAAGCCAAAAGAGAATACTGACAAAAAGACAGGCTTGGACCAATATTCTGAAGCAGAACAGAAACAGGCACATTACAATAATTAGGAGAAAATCGCTGAGACCAAAGCAGATAAAGGTAGGGGAGCATGTTTTAAATAGAGGCTGAGAAGTTAGCAGGATCTTCATAGGCCTTGTAAAAGATTTAGTTTTTCTTTCTAAGAAATTGATGAATGACTTAACAGGAAAGAGACTCCACTGTGTCAGTGTTGAGAAATATTTACTCTGGTGGATGCCTGGAGGGTGGATTGTGAAAGACTGGATAGAGGGATTGGAAGGAGAATGTAGAGGTGATGGGGGATATTTGAAGGCTGGGAGGCCAGTAGGAGGCCAGGCCATAGCCATAGTCAGTCCAGGTGAGGAAAGAGAAGTCTGAGAGGTAGGAGGAAAATGAAGAGAATGTGTTGTCCCTTACATGGAGAGAAAGACTATTCCTACACTGAGAACTTAGTCAGAGGAGTTAGCAGCCAATAGATCAGTAGAATAAGACATTGAAAGAATATTGAACTTAAAATTAAGCTTGTTGGTGACTTTAATAGGAGTTGTTTCAAAACAAAGTATCTCAATTTCAGAACTACTGGAATTTTGTATAAAATAGTTCTTTTTCAAGGGAGTCTGTCCTGAGCCTTTCAGGATGTTTAGCAAAATCACTGACCTCTATCTACAAAATGGCAGAGTACTCACCCCAATCCAGTCATGACAACCAGAAATTTCTACAGACATGGTTTAATGTCTTGGAAGGAAAGAGGGGCTTGAGACGGGGTATGTTACGCCCAGTATAGAACCTTTGTTTTAGGAGAATAAATGGGGAAAGGGTGAATGCATACTATCTTACTGGAAGGTGGGAAATTACAGACAGCCAGTATGGGCAACATTCTCAGAAACTGTGATAGGGAAGGAAAGTAGGAAGTACAGGGATTGAGTGGGGAAGTGGAATGAATGCAAAGTTTTGTTTGTTTAAGTTACAAGCAACATGATCATGAGTAAATGTCAGTGGGAAGGACCAAGACCAAAGAATGGTCGAAGATATACTGGAAAGATAATGAGTAATGTGCGATTTGGGTGAATATAGAAGAGAATGGAGCAAATAACACTGGGGAGAAATAACTTTTGAAAGAATGACCTGTTTTTCATTTTTTGAGGAACTGTTATACTATTTTCCATAATGGCTCTACCATTTTACATTCTCACCAACAGTGTATCAGGGGCGCCATATTCTCCACATCTTTGCAACATTTGAAATCTTGGTTTTTGACAATAGCTCACCTAATAGCTGAGGTGATATCTCATTGTGGTTTTGATCTTCATTTCCCTGATGATTAATGAGGTTAAGTACATTTTCATATATACTCCGTTGGCCATTTACATGTCTTTTTTGGAAAAATGTCTGTTTAGGTCCCTTGTGTATTTTTTAATCAGGTTATTTGTTTTTGCTATTGTGTTATATGAATTTCTTATATATTTTGGATATTAACCCTTTATCAGGTATATAGCTTAAAATATTTTCTCCCATTCGTTAAATTGACTTTTCATTTTGTTGTTTCCTTTGTTGTGCAGAAGCTTTTTAGTTTTATATAATCCCAGTTGTTTTTCTTTTATTGTCTGTGCTTCCTGAGACGAATGCCAAGAAATTTTATACTTATGTTTTCTTCTAGGAGTTTTCTGATTTCAGGCCTTACATTTAAGTCTTTAATCCATTTTGAGTTTATTTTTATGTATGGTATAAGATAAGGATCTAATTTTATTCTTTTGCATGCAGATATCCAGTTTTAAATTTGCCAGGAGGGTAAGTCTTATGTTACATGTTTTTACAATATACAAAAAATAATAACAAAAGTTATAATAAAGGGGGCAAGGAAACTTCGAGAGGTGATTGTTATGTATGGTCTTTGTTTTTTTGTTTGTTTGTTTATGGTCTTGATGGTTTTACAAGTGTATACTTACCCAAACTCCTTGAAGTGTATACATTAAATGTGTATAGCTTTTACATGTCAATTATACCTTAATAAAATAGTTTAAAAACCACCACCACCACCACAACAACAACAACAAGAAAGTAGTACCACAAAAGATAAGGGGGAAAGAATGAGAACAGATACAGGCAGATCGGTAGACTGGACAAGAGAAGAGAAAACAGCTGTCATCAGATATTGTCTCTTTACTGTAGAAACTAGGATATATCACAATCTACTGAGAGGACTAAATGTTATTGAGGTAGAGTGTACAAGTTCTACAATAACACTGTGGAAAAAGACAAAGCAAGTTAACCAGATAAATTAGAAGAATTGATGAGGAAAATTAATGAATGATCTGAGATTAGTCATCCTGATTTAGGATGATACCAGTATCTGTCACTGTGGGATATTTTTCTGCCAATGCTCACTGACTCCATGTGGACAGAGAAATTTTTGCTCCCATCTAAAGTGGGGGTGCACCTAAATGGTGATGGGCAGGCAAAGGATTTGATATTTTAGCAAGAGAGTTGTTGAAATAAGAGTACATGAATAGAAAAGAAAGATAATTCAAGAGAGGGAAGATTGAGAAAACCGAGAATGAGCTAGAAGGCCAGAATATGTTGAAAATAGAGTGGCTGACCATAGCAACTTGAAGAGCAGGAACTCCTGGTCAGGAAGGGAAATGTTTGACCAGGCGATTTGGGAGGTATGGCATTTTGCAGTGATTATGAGATATAGATGGTGATAGTTATGGTGGAAACTAAAGACACTTGGAGGAGAGGTCCAAGAGAGGAAGAAGTTAAAGGGCCTGAGATATCAGGTGGTCAGAGTCATCTATGTGATGCAGAAATTGGGGTGGACATGATGAATCTGGTTCATGATACCCCATTTCTGTGAATGAGAGGAAGTAACAGGAAAACTGTCAAAGAAGAGTAAATGTCCAGCGATGAGGCGGTAAAGCAATTATGTCATGAGTTTCAGTGGAGCAGAGTTCAGAGGAGGAAGGAAAGTTATATCCCAGAAATGGTAAAGGGATTCTGGGGGCTTCCCCACCTCTCCTGCGGTCGAGACCAGAGCTACCTGTAGTCTAAAGGAAAACAGCGCCACATGAGCGTGTTTTTGAGGAAGCGATGTCCATAGAGGACAGTCTCTAGAGAGGTCTTCCAGATTCCATATTTTTGCCTTTTCCCCATACCCATTTTATGTTGGCATGAAGTAAATGACATGAACTACTCTACTTGAGCAAGGTATGGTGTTGGATCTCATCCCTTCAGAGACCCTGCTGACAGCCCTGTGGTGGTCGAGGGATAAATAGATACTACCCCAATTATACTACATCGATTTTGCCATTTTTTTAAACAAAAGGTACAACCACATGTGACATATAACAGACACATGACAGAAGCCGCTCTTTATAGCAATTAACACTGACCTAAAATGTTTTTTTTAATTTTTAAAAAATGTTTATTTGTTTGTTTAGAGACAGAGAGAGAGTGCATGAGTGGGGTTGGGACAGAGAGAGAGGGAGAGAGAGAATCCCAAACAGGCTCCGTGTTGTCAGCATGGAGCCAGACACAGTCCTCAATCCCTAAAAGGACAGATCATGACCTGAGCTTCAATCAAGAGCCAGATGCTTAACTAAGCCACCCAGGTGCCCCAATGCTAACACAAAATACTAAGGCCATTTAGTTTTCTTCTCAGTTGAAGGATAAAAGTTAAACAGCTTAATAGAACAGTCAGGAATTCTAGATTGTAGCTGATTTGCATCCTAGTTTGTATGTACCCATACAGATTAAAATATTAATGCTTTTTTCATATGCATTAGATAAAAATGGAGAATCTGAGTTGAAGACACTGGGGGCTTTGCATTCAATAATGAACTCTTAGATTAGAGGCATCCTTAAGATTGTATTCAAGTGCAAGTGGTTTATTTGGTGAACAAAGAAAACACAGTAAATGGGGTGGGGGAGGAGCCAAGAAGCGAAGTCAGTCAGTAGAGGTGTGCTATCAAGATATCTTCCACTGTGGTTCATATTGCCTGATAAAAAGTGCTTTAATATGGCCCAAAATACCGATCATAAACTGGAAAAAAAAAAGAGTCATGGAGCATTCAGTGCCTTATGCTATAGACTTATATAGTATCACATGACATTCAGAAACCCACAGAACGAGCACGGGAGAAATGGAAACTAATCTCCCGAGCTATTGTAAATTTTAAAATGCCATAGATCATGCTTTATTCAATATAAACCACAAATTCATACTGCTATAGGTCTGCCAGTGATATATTATACAAGATGAATTACGCATAGAAGTGACACTAATTAATAGCTTTCTGGTAACAGGCAAAACCTGCTCCCGTTCCATACAACACACTTGTCACGGAATTGGCAACTGTCCAAGAAGAAATCGTTACTGTACATAACAGCCTCAGGAGAGGGGTAATTCTATCAGCCAGCAACATGCTGAAGATGGTAAGATTAATTAAACAGCAGTGACGATGATGTCAGTAGTAGTAATAGTGTTTACTGAGTTTTTATTTAAGTTCTATTCACTTTCAATATACTAAACGTTTGGTCTTCCCAAACAAAACTTTGACCTAGCAGCAGAAGAAACAGAGGCACGGAGGAGGTAAGTAACTTTCCCCAAATCAGTTATTTTTTGTTTGTTTTTTTATTTAAAAAATTGTTTTTAATGTTTATTTATTTGCGAGAGAGAAAGAGGCAGAGCATGAGTGGGGAGGGGCAGAGAGAGAGGAGACCCAGAATCCAAAGCAGGCTCTAGGGTTTGAGCTGTCAGCACAGAGCCCAACGCAGGGCTTGAACCCACAAATTATGAGATCGTGACCTGAGCCAAAGTCAGATGCTTAACCGACTGAGTCATCCAGATGCCCTTGTTTGTTTGTTTTTTAAAGTTTGTTTATTTATTTATTTATTTTGAGAGAGAGAGCATGTGCGAGCAGGGCAGGAGCGAGAGAGAGGGAGACAGAATCCCAAGCGGCTCCACACTGTCAGCTTGAGCCTGATGCGGGGCTTGAACTCACAAACCACGAGATCATGATCTGAGCCAAGATCAAGGGTCAGATGCTCAACCAGCTGAGCTATGCAGGTGCCCTCTCCCCAAATCACAGTCATTAAATGACAGAGCAACAATTCCAACTCAGACAATCTGACTCCATTCATAATATACCCTGGACAGTGCTTCATAAACTTGAGCATGCTACGAATTACTTGAAGACCTTGGTAAAGCACAGGCTCCTGGGCCCCCCTGCGTGAGATCCTGGTCTGGGGACGCCTGGGGTAGAGACCACTATGAGCTCCCAGCTGAAGCTGAGGCTGCTGGCCAGGATGGTCAGCAGAGCGAGCCGTAAGGGAGAGAGGCGTTTCAGAACTGTCTTCATTGGGCAACAGCCCAGAGCCTGGACACTCACCTGAGAATCACGCTGTCCAGATTCTTAGTCAGGTGGTGCTGCCAGGTAAACCAATATTGACAAATCTGTTTCCCAGTTCCCTTGCACCCCTTGAAAGACAAGAGAAAATGTCTTTCCGCTGTAAACCTGCTGCATGAGCAGATTAGGTGCAATAAAACAGAACAAATTTAGGGCAGTCTCAGATGTACCAGGTGGTTAGCCTTGTTGTATTCACTATCTCCCAGGTTTTGGGGCAATCTTATCTTGATTCCTTTAACCCTGGATGGGCCTAAAGTACGAGGATTAGAAATAGTACAGGTTCTGAAGGGTGATTCTAAAGGACGGCTTTCTCATGCAAATGACAAAGGACGGAAAACAAGTGAATAAAAAAATGACTTTCGAATTTATCTCTTGGTTATCTTAGAATCAAAAGTATTATTCAAACAAAACAGTAAGTATCTATAGCTACCACAGGCAGTCTTGCATTGTGAGTGTTGTAGTGTTATGCCCAGAATTCTGGAACCCCAAAAACCACCAGGGAGCCGAGTCCGATGCAAGAACAAAGAGCCTTTATTCGAGCTAGCTCGAGCTCAATCTCCTACCCACACCGACGCAATGGTGGGTGGAGAGAGAGAGAGAGAGAGAGAGAGAGAGAGTTCCAAAGAGAGAGAGAGAGTTCCAAAGACGCAAGAGTTTTAAAGAAATAGTGGGAGGGGTGATGGTCGTGGCCCTAGCCTCTAGCTTTCAAGGCAGGAAACAGGTGTCTCTATTTGGGTGGATATGGGTGCTCTAAGGGTTAGTCCAAGCTGGTCTGGAGCCTGATTAATTGGTCACGGCTGGTCTGGTGAGGGGTGGAACCTGATTGATTGGTCCATCTTCTACTTCCTAGTCTTTGGAGTCCCGATTGGCCCTAACAGTAGCTGACAGGTACGTAGGGCTTATTGTTGACAGGCACTCTTTTAGAACCCTATTACATTAACTCATTTATTTTTTTTTATAAAGTTTATTTATTTATTTTGAGAGAGAGAGAGAGCAGGGGAGAGTTAAAGAGAGAGGGAGAGAGAGAATCCCGAGCAGCCTCCACCTGTCAGAACTGAGCCCCATATGGGGCTCAATCTCACAAACCATGAGATCATGACCTGAGCCGAAATCAAGAGTCAGCCACTTAACTGAGCCACCAGGCGCCCCTACATTAATTCATTTAAATCAATAATTCTGTGATGTAGATAATACTGTCATCTCCATTTTGCAGATGATGGATCTGAACCTCAGAGAAATTAGCTGACATCTGAAGTAATAAGTCCTGGACAAGTACAGATTCACATGCAAATGGCCCGGCTCCAGGCACCTGCTCTTAAGTACTTACCTCCCTTAGGACAAACAGGGTCCAAACTTCTTGGTTTCCAGGAGAGCAAACACATTTGTTTAGGAGGTACTAAAGAAAAATTTTAGAGTAAATGGAAAATATAGTCTCTAATTTCAGAGACTTTATTATTATGAATTAAAGGTAATTACAAAGGAAACAGAATACAATGTAAGAATGAATATATTCAAGTACTAAAGTGTAAAGGTATGAGAGATCAAGAAAACAATAAATTAAGCGCACCAGTAAAACTGAATCATATTTTATTTTATTTTTTAAGTTTATTTTCTTTGAGAGAGAGAGAGAGAGAGAGAGAGACATGGGTAGAGGTAGACAGAAAGAGAATCCCAAGCAGACTCCACACTGCCAGCCCAGAGCCTGATGCAGGGCCCAAATTCATGAACTGCAAGATCATGACCTGAGCCAAAATCAAGAGTTGAACACTTAACAAACTGAGCCACCCAGGTGCCCCAAACTGAATCATACTTCAAAGGGAATATGGGAGTTGAGTTGTTCTGCAAACAATGCATAGGACATGGATAGAAAGGAATTGATAGTAATAGAGTAGGGCTGAAGAGACAGTCACAACTGCCAGGCAGAGGTTTTCCAGAAAAGAAAAGTTTTCAAGAGAGAGAGAGAGAGTTCCAAAGAGAGAGAGAGAGTTCCAAAGACGCAAGAGTTTTAAAGAAATAGCGGGAGAGGTGTTAGAAACTAACTAAATGGAATCAGGTATTAAGGACAGAATTCATAGCTTTGGTGCAATAGCCATCAATACTCATTCGTGATCTTAACATGGACATATCACCCAAAAAGGAGTATCTTTTTTTTAACGTTAGTTTATTTTGAGACAGAGAGAGAGAGTATGAGCAGGGGAGAGTCAGAGGGAGAAGGAGAGAGATAATTCCAAACAGGGTCTGTGTTGTCAGCCTGATGAGGCTTGAACCCATGAACTGTGAGATCATGACCTCAGCTGAAATCAAGATTCAGATACTTGACCAACTGAGCTACCCATGTGTCCCCCTCCAAAAGGAGTATTTTACCTTAATCAGAGGTAATTTCCTAGAGACATTCTGCAAAGAGGTCTGAACCACAGGCTGTGTGTAATGAAAGTTTCAGGTAGCTATACAAGATAAGCATACTCAGATGGAGACTAGCATGCAGGGTGTTTATTGGAGAACCATCTCCAGAGTGACTCCTACCTGTGGAGGTAGAGGGAGAAGCAGCATTGGGCATATGGAAAAGCTAGGTTGTGACATTGTTGCGTAGGAGGTTTCAGCTAAATCTTAAGCTGTACAGCTAGGACAGCCCTTCGCGTTGTCGTGAGTTGGAGCGAGGTGGCCTGGCATTTCCAGTTCCCACATCTGCCAGTTGTTGAGTATGAACTACCTCGGGGAAGTGTTTCGCTCCTGGGTGAGGAGAATTTTTAGAAAGGACAGACAAGAGAGCTGTCAGTGGGCGGGACTCCCGGCTTAGGAGGAAATAAGTACTTCCATTCAGAAAGTGACCTGCTAGTGCGTCCTAATAGGCACAACAAGCAATTAGTTTGTAAATTAGCCAGAGAAGTTCTAGCCCTAATCACTTGGTAAACTGGTCATAGTAGGCAAGATTACCAGTGCATGCAATGAGGATACTCCCACCAGCAGGAGACCGTGTGACCTAATGGGCTGTGTTGTGCCATCTCTACTCCCTCGGTTACAATGTATCCACTTACTTGGAGATACACCTGGCAAAATGCATCAACTCAGCACAGTGGACACAGTAAGAGTTCAGAGCACACACTCTGAAGATAGAATAAGCTGGATCCTACTTCTTTTTGGTCTCTTATTGGTTGTGACATCCTGAGAAATTACACAACATCTCTGTGCCTCAGTTTCCCCCTTTGCGAATGGGGATATTAATAGTACTTCCCTTGCAGAGTCGCTGTGAGTCAAAAGAAGAGAATAGACATACAGAATTGGTAACGGATTCTGGCATGTAGGATTAGCTACTATTTTTATTATCATTTGTCATTTTAGACGGAAATGTGTGACACCGTACATAGCCATCATCTATTTACTGAGCACATAGTATAAGATTCGTCATATCACAATTGTATTGCATGAATTATTACATTAAAACTTTAGAACAAGCTATTAAGCATGAATGAGGGTCACCTTTTAAAGAGGAAGAAACAGATCCAAATAGATTCAATAATGTTGCAGAGATAAAACTAATAAAAAACAGAATGGAGGGGCACCTGGGTGGCTCAGTTAGTTAAGTGTCCCACTTCAGCTCTGGTCATGAACTCTCGGTTCATGGGTTTGAGCTTCGCATCAGGTTCTGTGCTGACAGCTCAGAACCTGGAGCCCGCTTCAGATTCCGTGTCTCCCTGTCTCTGCTTGCTCCTCCCCTGCTTGCATTCTCTCTCTTTTTCTCACTCTCAAAAATAAACAAATAAACTTAAAAAAAAAAACACAACAGAATGGAGTTCTAACCCTGATCTCTTTTACAGAAAGCATTTACTCAAACTCTTTCATACTTCTGAGAGAGAATTGCTACATCTGAGCGTTACTACCAAATTTTGATTTTGTAAATTCAGGGACTAAAGTAGTAAGTGGAAAGTTTTGTCTCCCTCTTCTAACCAGAACATTTAATAACATTATTTAAACTGTTGGCTTTCACAGTTTAGGATATTACTAGCCTTAGATTTTTAGAAACAATAAACGAAAATATTATCAAGGAAATGTCAATAAGACCAAACGTTTGTATTTTACTCCTCCACTGCAGGATTGGAGTGAGGAAGCTGCACAAAATGCCAGAATGTTGTCAATGCAGTGTGAATTAAGAGAGAGCAGTGCACCTAGGAGGCGAATTACAAGTAGGTATACACCTACATGACTCACTTTGTCCTCGGAAGTCCTCAGTGATTGTTAAGTAACCCAGCAAGGGGTAAGTTTTTTGGTCTATTACACGGGTCCCATCAATGGCAGTGGATCATGGCCCACCATGCTGTTTTGTTATTAACAATTTTTATATTGGATATCTCAAAATTTCAATTTCCAGATTCTGGTCATCAGAAATGAGATTCAAAACTCTCAATATTACAGGATAGTTGAGTAGTACAGTGATGACTGGATGGAGAGCTAGATAGCTAGAAGTTGTCTATTCTGTGTAGTTATTTCAGCTACACACAATAATATACTAGGGATGTGTTTGGCTTCGAAATACTAATACAGATGACAGGTGAGTGATATTCAAGTCTCCTGAGCTGTACATAAGAACGAATTTAGGTGCTCAAAAATGAGTCCACCTCATGGCATATATATTAGATGAATCACAGCTAGCTTCCAGAAAAGCCATTATTACTTCCTACACAAGTAGACACTATTAACATTTATGAGATACTTGTTGTTACAAAATATTTCAAAGTACTAATAAAACTTCCATATTTCCAGATTATTGGGTATCTTTGCCCAATATTGTTGGCCTGTGAATTAGCAATACGAGTCTCAGAGAAAGGTAGATGACTCCTGAGTACCATGTTTGATCAAGAACCCACATCACAAGTGGATGGCTAAATGAGCAAATGTTTGTTTCACGGTCCTTGCATAATGAATACCTGTGGATAGCTATTTGCAAGTCACAGGCCCTGTTCCAACCCATAGGCTGCTTGGATTGGTTTTACCCTTCTCCATCAGCTCGGGAGACTGAAACGTCGAGCTAATTTCTAAGCACACCATCCTACCGTTGACTTCTCACCAAACCTAAGTACCACAAATTCACTCATCAATGAGAAAGATGGTCGCCAGCAGAGATATAGCTGAGTCTCCTTTCTTTTAAAAGACATTACTTGGATGATAAGAGGAACATTTGTAAAATGGAAGTGAGGGAATTGTCCTTATATTTCCAGGTTTCATAGAGTATGACACAGACTTTTTTCTCCCTTTCAGATACTTTTTGTGGAGAAAATATGCATTTGACATCTTATCCTATCTCATGGTCAAATGTAATTGAAATCTGGTACAATGAATCTAAATATTTCAAGTATGGGGAATGGACGTCAGTGGATGATGACATAACAATTGAGCATTATACTCAGGTAACCTGAATACTTGCAAATATACAGATTGCTTAAATGACTAGAAGCATGTGCGGAATATAGGTGACTGAGAAAATCATTCTACCCTTTTCTGCAAACTTGCACTTGACCCACCGAGTTCCTGTTTTCATTTGGAACACAAGGATATGTGATTCCCTCAATAGCTCGCTTGGGGAAGCTGCTTAATCGCTTAGTCTCCGTTTTTATACATTTGATTTTCCAGAAATTAACAAAATCATAAAATATCAATATCACTTATAAATTACATTTCCAATATTTGTAAAGAATGGAAAAATAGTACCTTATACTAGAGAATCCTCTTCTTTCTAGTATATTTTTATTGTAGAAAATTTATATATATATAATATTAATTAAATATATACTATTATGTATATGTACATATGTAACACATAATAATTATTTATATATACGTATAATATATATATATATTATAAAATTTGCCATTTTAGTCACTTTTAAATTATGCCGCATTAATGCTCAGTAGCATTAACTGTATTCAAATTATTAAGCAGCAATCACTACCATATATCTTCAGAACTTTTCATGTTCCCAAACTAAAACTCTGCACTAATTAAACAACTTCCATTTCCCTTCTCCCCGGTCTCTGGCAATCACCATTCTACTTTCTGTATCTATGGATTTGATTACTCTAGATACCTCATATAACTAGAATCATACAAATTCTGTCCTTTTGTGCCTGCCTTATGTCACTTAGCATTGTATCCTCATTTGATGTTCATCCATGTTGTAGCATGTGTCAAAATTTTATTCCTTTTTAAGACTGAATAATATTCCATCGTATCTGTTTACCACTTGTTTTTTATCCATTCATCTGCTGATGAATGTTGTTTCTACATTTTGGCTGTTGAAAATAATAGTAGGATGAACATTGGGGTGCAAATATCTGTTCATATCTTGCTTTCAATTCTTTCGAGTCTACGCCCAGAAGTGGAGTTGCTGGATCCTATGGTAATCCTATGTTTAATTATTTGAGGAACTGGCACATTGTCTTCCAAAACGACTGCATTATTTCAATCCCCAGCAGCAATGAAATTTCCCGTTTCTCACATCCACATGGTACCGGTCTGCTTGGATTGCCATTACTAAAATACCACAGGCTGCATGGATTAAATAACAGAAATTATTTTCTCATAGTTCTGGAGGCTGGGAGTCTGTGAACTTCTGCAACCTAGTTTGTTTCTATAAGAGTTCTCTTCCTGTCTTCTTTTCACTATGTCTTGGCATGGACTTTCCTTTCCTTCCCTTTGCTCGTGCTTTCAGAGAGAGGGAGAGAGAGAGAGAGTACGAGAACTAGAGCTAGCACCCTAGTGCCTTTTCTTGGAAGGACACAAATCCTATCAGATCATGGTCCCATACTTATGACTTGTAAATTAATTCCTTAGAGATTCCATCTCCAATTAGAGCTGCAGGGTTAAATCAGGTTGTTTGGGTTTTTGTTGTTGACTCGTAAGAGTTCTTTATATATTCTAGGTGTCTATCCTTTATCAGGTATATGATTTGCAAATATTAATTAGTATTACATGGACTGCCTTTTCACTCTGATGGTAGTATTTTATAATCACAAAGGTTTTTAATTTGGGTAAAGTCCAGTTTATCTATTTTTTCCTTTTCTGTCTCTGCTCTTGGTGTCATATCTAAGAAATCACTACCAAGTTCACTAGCATGAAGTTTTTTTCCTTTTGTTCCCTTCTAAGAGTTTTTTTATGACTTTGGTTCTTAAATCTTGATCCATTTTGAGTTAGTTTTTTTAAATAGTGTAAGGTATGGTCTAACTTCATTTGCTTGTGTGTGGATATCTAGTTTTTTCCACTTTATTTGTCCCCCTTGAATGGTCTTGGTACCCTTGTTGAAATCATTAGAACATACATGTGAAGATCTATATCTGGAATTTCTATTTTATTTTATAGGTTATTCTGACTATTTTTATGCCAGTACCACTATTTGTAGTAAGGTTCAATATTGGCAAATCTAAGACTTCCAGCTTTGTTCTGCTTTTTCAAGACTATCTGCCTATTTAAAAGTATGGACTTAATCACTTATAGATAGCAATGCAGAAATTCTAAATAAAAGATTAACAAGTAGCATTCTTATTTTAAGATTGATACCCTTGGACAAAAAGTGTATGTGCTGTCGTTATAACATCCAAAAATGTTATAACACTAGACTATTTATTCATATAATTTACCTTATCAAACAGAGAATAAAAATAAAACATCATACAGAAAGCTAAAAATCTGACAAATTTGTGACACCAATTCCTACCTTCTATTTCTTTCAGATAAAGGTAGACTAGACCCACTATTTACATCATAAGACCATTAATTTCAGCATACTCAGATAATAACTTAATATTTCCTCTTCTAAGCACTTAAAAATTTTATTGTTCAATTTCCACTATACACCTATCATGTGAAGATAGTATTAAATTCCTTTTTTACAAATAAAAAAAATTCAAGGTATAAATCAAACTGATAAATACCATATAACCAGGAAGTGGTAGTGGTAGAATTTGAACTTGGGTTGTTTTGTTTCAAAGGTCAATTCGTAACTCTACACCATGCCTTTTCCCTGATGACTAAGTAAATTTCCTCCCACGCTTTGATCTTCATATAACCACCAAGCAGCCTTCATCATGTTATCTGATTGTCCATACAGATTTGATAAGGGAACAAGCCAGGATTAGCGATGGCCACTAAGTGCGCATGTGTATGTATGTTATCCAGGCACATGGAAATCTTTCTATTCCTATGACTTCCTGATAAGTCATGTTCAAAGCATCCTAAAAACTTATTTTATATTTATTTTAAGCCATGGATAATAATACTCATATTGTAATCATTTAGCAAAACATCAAATTATTAATTAAAAACATCTCTTTATCTTTACAGGTTGTTTGGGCCACTTCTTACCTCATTGGCTGTGGAATATCATCATGCCCCAAAAGAATGCCAACTCATTATCTCTATGTTTGTCACTATTGTCATGGGTATGTATTATACCACTTTGTTTCACATAGCTCTTAGAAATATATCCTCTTTACATAATCCAGTTTCTCAAACATTACAAAAGAAAACTCAAATTGTTGGGAGCCACTTTGGGCTTGCAGGTTGAGACCCTTCCCTGTATGGAAAAGGTTGAAGCAAAACTCCTGCCAGTCAAACTGGCTCCTAGTCTTACCTCCTTCTAAATAATCTTTCAGGCCTGGATTTCTTGAATTGCTCTCGTTGGCCTAAGGGATATAATGCTCTTTGGTTTTATGGCACATGGAAAAGGGGACCTGGAGTGCGATGTCTTGATGGATAAAATCTGAATGAGAGTAACCTGGCCAGAAGTAACCTCAAAGTTGCCTCTTGGGGATAGGTTACACAAATTGATCATACAGAATAGCAGTTATGAGTTGGCTAGAAATTAGTAGACGTTAGGCCCCAAGACTCCTTGAACCAAACTAGATTTTCCCTGCAGGTATAGCATTGTGTTAATCACCCCTCAGTCCCACCATAAAACCTCAAGACACATCTCTGTAAAGCTTCTCTCAGTATTTGATTAACAGACTGATAGGAGAGACTGTAAAGAGACTTAGGACCTTCCCCGGAGGTTAGCCTAGCCCAAAAGTTAGAAGCACTGTTTATAGATAAGGTACAAACGGTAAGCCAAACAAAAGTAGCTACACATATCTTCACTGATCAACAACAAATATTGAGCACCTCCCTGAGGTTAACATTTCACAAATCCTTTTGTAATTCTCATCCCCACACGCCCTTACAATAAAAAGGCAATAACAAAATACTCTTGCAAAAGCTACCATAAAAGAATAGATAGACATGAGCCCTTACGATTATGGATAGAATGACTCCTAATCTACCTATAGATGATTAACATAGGTCTTGAGGCAACAATGTATGTCATTAAGAATGCTTTGTCACTGATGTAATGTCACTCGCTACCTTTAAGAATAAAGACACTGAGACCAGCAGGGCAGAGATGCCAGAATTGCCAGGGCTGCCTGCTTGGTCATCAGATTCCATCTCTCTTGTGGCTCTCTCACTTCATTTCACCTGACCTTCTGTCCTTCGTGGACCCCTAGATTCGCTGGAACAAGGACCCCGGCATCAAATAAATATTTCATTTCAGTTAAGCAGAACTTTAGGGATAAAATGTCATTTAGCCAATACCTAGAACATCACAAACATACATCACAACCCACACATGTAGTTTTATTTATATCATATTTATCTTAAAGTTTATTTATTTATTTTGAGAGAGAGAGAGAGGGAGAGGGAGATGGAGAGAGAGTGTACACAAATGGGGAAGGGGCAAAAGGAGTGGGGGAGAGAGAGAGAACCCCAAAAAGGCCCTGCATTAGCGCAAAGACTGATGGGGGGCTCAAACTCACAAACCGTGAGATCATGACCTGAGCTGAAATCGAGTCGGATGCTTAACTGACTGAGTCACCCAGGTGCCCCTATATCATATTTTTCAAATGAATTTATATCTCATTAATAGAATGTCCAAATTCGAAGCTATTACCAGTAGTCTTGCTATGTGTTATTGATTAGCATAAGCAAAGAAACAATATTACTTCAGCACTTGAACAGTGTATTTAGAATTCAACGGCAAAAACATATATTATTTACATGATATTTAACGGTTGTCCTCCATTTGTGCTCCAAAAGAAAAGATGTTCAATATGAATCAGCAAAAATTATTAATCCGGTAATATTCTACCATATTTATACTTTAAATGAGGTTTCCAATATCAGTATATATTCAGTAGATATATTTATATAGTTAGTAGCTTTATATGAATTGTTTTATATGAGTTTATGTGAATTATTTTATATGTTATTTATCTTATCATTTCTTGATTTCAGTAGTTAATACTTGTTATGATTTTATCCCTGTAATTCATATTGAAGATGGTAAGATCTCTTTGCATCTACAACACATTACTTGTACTAAATGTTTGCTGGGACTGGTGGTCTCTCATGAATTTCAGACAATACACAAAAGTAAACCATATGGAGTTGTGGTAGGATAATTTTGTACGGCAAAGATTAACCCAACCGTCTGACAAATTCCCTTCCTGAATTAAATAGTAAGTTTCTTTTATGAAATGAAATTTAAAGGTGCTTGGATGGCTCAGTTGGTAGAGCATGAGACTCTTGATCTCGCTCAGAGTTATGAGTTCAAGCACCACACATTGGGAAAAAAGCTTGCTTAAAAAAAAAGGTGGGGGAAAATAAAGTGAAATTCTAACAATTCAAATATCAAAGGAAAAAATATCAAATAGAATGCTGAATATTTATTTTATTTTTCAAGCATATTAAGTAAGAATTGGCTATCATCTACGTCGTTTTCTTAGATATCTGCAGGTAAGGCTGTCTTCTCTGAATTTCAAATTAGCTTAGAATTAGAAATTCTCATTTACTCTCTATCCTCCAACCCTGCCACTTTAGATTTAGCCCTACCGAGGGACTTTCATCTTTGACAACGCTCCCTGTGTTTCTACACAAGACAGCAACGTGGATCAAGTTTCTCATGACATCGTGCAAGATGAAGTTAGAACGTCTCCAATCAGACTCACTTAAAATTTTCTAACGTCCCCTTTTACATGACTATTTACCAAGTCCTTATGAGTATAAATAAAGAAAACTGACCGATTATAAATGATTCTAAAGCTCTTCTGCTTGTTAAGACTTGACTGTTCATAGGTCCCAGTCCTGTGAGAACTTGACTCTCCAGATAGGTGTAAATTGTCTCAAAACATTCTTGGGACACCACAGTTGCCTGATATATATTCACAAAGATAAATTGTCATCTTCGTAAATCTAGAAATCTTACACCGATCTTAAATATGATCATCATTATCTAGAAATGGTTTTCAAAAATTGTTTTCAAAGTTTATTATAAAAAGTAAGTAAATTTTTATATGCATTGTTCAAACACCAATTTTATTACATCAATTTTTTTCTTTTTTCTGTTTTTAAGGGGAAATGATTTTGCCAAAAGGAATGAACCTTATCATGCGGGAAATCCATGTGAGGACTGTCCAAATTACTGTGAAAACAAACTTTGTAGTAAGTTTTACATTCAGTTTGCTTAATGTAGACCATTGACCCAGGAGCCATATGTCCTTAAAATTAAGCATTTGACAATATTGCACTTTTCTATAACTTTTATCTGAACCATCCCACAGGAAAGATCAATATTCTCAAAGATCACTCTCCCGGAGTGACTGAGAAGATGATTGCTTAAATCTCTTGGAATGCAAATTAGAATGTCTAGGCCTAAACTCAAGTTTCCACCCTAAAGTTAATGACCCTAATAGGAGAAACCCAGATAAGATGTAAATAGAAGTATACATTTTTCTGTGCCCTAGAAAAAACTTTCTGGGTTCTCTCATTGGAGCCTTGGAATTAGACGTACTCTTTTGGGATACCAGCGTTATCAGCTTTCTTGCTACTCCATAACTCCACTACCTGCCTGACCACTTATTAGGGCATGTAACTTCTTACTCAGTGATTCTTATTCTTCTATGTTCCTACTGACACATCAGAAGATATTAGATGATGGTCACACTGTCCTCTTACAATACTTCTTTTTCTTTTCTTTTTTATGTTTACCTATTATTTTTGAGAGAGAGAGAGAGAGAGACAGAAAGTGGGGGGGGGGGCTAGAGAAAGAGGGAGACACAGATTCTGAAGCAGGCTCCAGGTTCTGGCTGTCAGCACAGAGCCTGAAGTGGGGCTCAAACCTGTGAATCATGAATTCATGACCTGAGCTGAAGTCAGCCACTTAACCAACTGAATCACCCAACTGAATGCCCCTACTTCCTTTTATTTCTTAAATAAATTTTACCTACAATGTGATATTAACTAAATGGCATCCAATTAGCTAGCAAAAGTTCCTTTTTCTAGAGCCTCCTGAAAATAATTTCTTAATCCTTGAGAATAATGTTGATAAGATAATTTTCAATAAGTTTTTCTAACCTAGGAAAAAAAAATCTTTTAACTTCAGACATAGAAGTCCAGAAGACTTATTTAACTACACCTGAACCAAGTCATTCTATTTATTTTTATTTATTTTTTAAGTTTATTTATTTTGAGAGAGAGAGAAAGAAATGGTTAAATTCCTAGAAACGTACAACTTACAAAGACTAAATTATGAAGCATTAAACATGACCCCACTAGGACTGAATCGTGAATAAGTAGAAACTCTGAACAAAGTCCTAAGAAGAAGATTGAATCAAAAATAAAAAACCTCTCAATTAAGAAAAGCCAGAGACCAGATGTCTTTACCAGCGAATTCTACCAAACATTTAAAGAATTAATACCAGTACTTCTAAAACTCTTCCAAAACACACAAGAAAAGGGAATACTTCCAAACTCATTTTATGAGGCCACCATTACCATGATACTAATATCATACAAGGATACTGCAGTAAAAAAAAAAAATCACAGTCCAATATATCTGATGAATGTAGATGCAAAAATCTCAACCAAATTTGACAAAACTATTGCAACATTTCACTGAAAATATCATACACCACAATCAAGTGGAGTTTATTCTATGGATACAAGAATGGCTCACCACCCACAAGTCAGACAATGTGATATACCACACCAAAAAATGAAGAATAAAAATAATTTAGCCACATCGATAGATGCAAAAAAAGCATTTGACAAAATTTGACATTCATGATAAATCATGTTTCATGATAAAAACTCTCCAGCTGGTATATAGGAAACTTACCTCGACATTATAAAGGTCAGATATGACAAGCCCACAGAAAGTATCATATTCAGTGGTGAAAAGTAGAAAGTTTTTCCTCTAAGACCACGAATAAGAGAAGAATGACTACTCTTGCCATTTTAATTCAACATAGTACTGGAAGTCCTAACCATAGTAATTAGGCAAGAAAAGAAATACAAGTAATTAAAATCAGAAAGGAAGAGGTGAAACAGTATTTGCAGATGACATGACAGTATATATAGAAAACCAGAAAGCCCCCATCAGAAAACTGTTGGAATTTATAAATGAATTCAGTAAAATTGCAGAATACAAAATCAATACACAAAAATCAGTTATTTTAAGTACTCTGCCAACAAACTATCAGAAAAAGAAATTTAAAAAAACAATACTATGTATAACTGCATCAAAAATAATAAAACACCTAAGAATAAATTTAATCAATGAGATGAAAGATCTATATATTAAAAATTTTAAGACATATGTGAAAAATATTGAAAGTACAAATAAAGGAAATATATTCCATGTTTATGGATTAGAAGAAGTAATATATTTTTTTTTAATTTCCATACTACCCAAAGCTACCTACAGATTCAGTGAAATCCCTATCAAACTCCCAATGGTATTTTTTAAGTTTATATATTTATTTTGAGAGAGAGAGAGAGAATGAGGGAGAAAGAGAGACAGTGTGGGGGTGGGGCATAGAGAGAGGGAGAGAGAGAGAATCCCAAGCAGGTTCCTCAACACTGTCAGCACAGAGCTGGATGTGGAGTTCGAACCCAGGAACCATGAGATCATGACCTGAGCCAAAATGGGTCGCTTAACCGACTAAGCCACCCAGGTGCCCCTCCAATGGTATTTTTCCATAGAATTGGAAAAAGTAACCCTAAAACTTGTATGGAACCACAAAAGACTCTAGTCAAAGCAATCTTGAGAAAGAGGAATAAAGATAGTGGTATTACACTCCCTGATTTCAAAATGTATTACAAAGCTACATATAGTAATCAAAACAGTATGGTATTAGTATAAAAACTGACATTTAAAACAATGCAACAGAAGGGAGACCCAGAAATAAACCAACCCATATATGGTCAATTAATTTATAACAAAGAATCCAAAAATTACAAAGGGAAAAGACAGTCTTTTCAATAAATGGTGCTGGGAAAACGAGGCAGCCATAGGCAAAAGAATGAAACAGGACCCATATATTACACTGCACACAGCAATCAACTCAAAATGGATTAAAGATTTGAACATAAAGTCTGAAACCATAAGACTTCTAGAAGAAAATGTGAGGGCATGAGGGCAAACTTCTTGACATCAATCTTGGTGATGATTGTTTGGATTTGACACGGAAAGCAAAAATCAATAAGTGGGACTGAGACAAACTAAAAGCTTCTGCACAAAAAGGAAAACCATCAACAAAATGAAAAGACAACCTTCTGAATGGTGGAAAAAAACTTGCAAATCATATGTATGATAAGAAGTAATCTCCGAAATATATAAAGAACTTAGAAAGCTGCATAAAAAAATCCAATCAAAACATTGGCAGAGGAACTAAATTGACATTTTTCCAAAGACATCCATATGGCCAACAGGTACATGAAAAAGTGTTTAACTTCACTGATCATCAGGGAAATGCAGGGATACACTACATACCTGTTAGCAGGGCTCTCATCAAAAAAACGAGATAGGGGCGCCTGGGTGGCTCAGTCAGTTGAGCTCCAACTTCGGCTCAGGTCATGATCTCACGGTCTGTGAGTTTGAGCCCCGCATTGGGCTCTGTGCTGACAGCTCAGAGCCTGAAGCCTGCTTCAGATTCTGTGTCTCCCTCTCTCTGCCCCTCCCCTACTCACATCCTGTCTCTTTCTCTCAAAAATAAATAAACATTAAAAAAAAAACAACAAGATAATAAGCATTGGCAAGGGTGTGGCAAAAAACAAACCCTTGTATGATGTTAAAGGAAATGTAAGTGGGTGCAGTCACTAGGAAATAGTATAAAGACTCCTCAAAATATTAAAAAGTATAATTATCATACGATCTAGCACTTCTACTTCTGGATATTTATCTGAAAGAAAACAAAAACATTAACTCGAAGATCTTTACACCTTTATGTTCATTGAAGCATTACTTACAATAGCTAAGGCATGGAAACAACCTAAGTGTCCACTGACAGATGAATGGATAGAGAAAATATGGTTTGTGTGTGTGTGTATACATATACTATACACACATGTACTATGTATATAGTACAGCATATGTATTATATATACTATGTATAGTATAGAGTGTGTGTATGTGTGTATACTATGTATAGTCTTCAACAAATGGAAATCTTATCATTTATGACAACATGGATGGATCTTGAAGGCATATTCTAAGTGATTAAGTCAGACATAGAAAGACAAATACCATGTGATCTCACTTATAAGTGAAATCTAATAAAACCAAACTCAAAGATACAGAGGAAAGATTGGTGATTTCCCGAGGCATTGGGGGGTGTGATGTGGTGTGAATAATTCCATTTATGTCTTTAAGAAGTTTATCTCTTCAGTGATGGTGAATTTTTGAGGTCATCTGGTATAAACATGCTTTCTCCTTCCAGCTAACCCCTGCATCCACTATGATGAATACAGTAACTGTGAGACAGAGAAACATGATTTGGGATGTAACCACCAGTCGGTTCAACAGTTCTGCAAAGCTAGCTGTCTGTGTGACACGGAGATAAAATAATATTTGTTATTTGCAACTATAATGTGCTATTGGACAAATGTCTGCTGGATTACACCTTTTACCTTACTTTACTTCAGTAGCTTTTGCTGAGTTTCGTTTGGTTTTAATTACACTCGAGATCCTAAATTTTTTACTAATCACATAGGAGAATCGCTAGGTTGCCACCCACTCCTGTCCCGATCCAACAATGTTTGAAACTTCCTTACTGCAGAAGTGAAGTGTCCACCTCAAAACCTGCCCACGTTTAAGTCATGAGACTTGTAGTTCTGAGGTTGACAAAATTCAACTAATGGTATAACTGGCCCCCTTGACAATAACCTTTGGGAGAGGAGGGTTTTTTCCCTATTCACTCCTTCCCCTCCATTCCCATGTCTCCAATCTTCTTGATGTTTGTCTTTCCTGCCCAGCTAACATGCACTGTAATTCTTCATATCTTAACTTTACTTCTATTTTAAATTGATGATTAAAATAATCCCAAAGCAATCAAAGAGTCCAGTCTTATTACTTTCAAGGCAATTTGCTTAATTGGAGGTGATTTAAATGTCTCATTATTTCGTATCTGCATGCATTTGTAAAGCAGGGGATGAATTGTTTTCCTTACTTTAACAAAATATATATTCAGCACTGATTATATATGAAATATAATACCTGCATAAAGGATATCGTCTCCCTTATTTCAAATGAAGACATAAATATTAGTGAATCTGAACACTAAAGAAACCTGGTGAAGTGTGTGACCATACAGAGATCCCAATACCTGATATTTTGTTTTCAGTTGTTTTTTTTTTCCCCATAGATATGCTCTTTCTAGAAGCTTATATAAAAGAAAATTCGCTAGGTTTTCATCATTGGTCATATCATGTACAATAAGAGGCAGTAGAAACCAAGTTTCACTTTGAGGATGAGAATTGTTTGTGTGACCCCCAAATAAACTTCATGTGCTAAATATCTCTAAGGATATGTGACACAAATTGTAATGCAACTTTTTGAATGCTTTCCAACATCACTCCTATGACAGGGCTTATCAGGAGTGTTTGTGCACACAGTAACACACTTACGCATGGAAAGAAATCTCATGGTAAGTTCAGAGTCACTCTCAGGAAGTATCATGATTGGACTCAAAAGCTGGAACATACAGTTTCCTAAAAATGTGTGTGTGTGTCTGTGTGTGCACGCATGTGTGCGCATTACTAATGCATGTCCGTAAGACCTGTGAAGCCAAGAGAGTAAAGAGCAGCACTGAGGACAAATCTGATTAGATTGTTGGGTTCACAGCACAAAAATGGATCCAGATTACAGGGAAACATAATGAAAAGCCAGACAGGATGACTTCTATTTGATGCCATGAGCAAAGATAACACACCCCTGATTCTCAATTATAAGAGCTGTACGATAAAAATTAGGTTCTGTGTAGTTTTGTATAAGGATTTGTATAACAGAATGATCCAAGATGTGCAGGCTGACAACTCGTCCAAATTAGGAGTCATTGTGAATTCTCAAAATGTTCTCAAGGCTTAAGCAGTTGGAACTGCGTGTTCCTGGCTAGAAGTACTTAACAAATAACTAACAAAGAATTAAAAGATGATTAAGACTATGACAAAGGGGGCACCTGGGTGGCTCAATTGGTTAAGCGCTGACTCTAGATTTTGGCTCAGGTTATGATCTCATAGTTCATGAGTTGGAGCCCCGCGTGGGGCTCTGCACTGAGAGCCTGCTTGGGATTCTGTCTTTGCCTCTCTTTGCCCCTCTCCCTACTTGTGCTCTTGCTCTCTTTCTCTCTCAAAAATAGATAAACTTTTTAAAAGAAGACTATGACCATGATTTTTTAAATTTTCAAAATAATATGGTCACCTAGGTAACTTTTATATTTTTCTATTAAAATTTATATTTAACTTTATTAGATAGTTCAGCAAGGAAGCCAGATTAAAAAGTCAGCATTCACAAAAGGTGTTTCAATACATAAGCAATATCTCCATCAATGTTTTTTCTTACTAATTTATACTTTACCTAAATTCGTATCTTGTTACTTTGCAATCTTTCATTTTGAGTTTTTCATCTCAATTACTTTTATATTTCCAATATTTCCAAATGGTTATGATTTATAAACCCTTGATAATTTACATTTTCATTGTGCATTTTTTTCTTATGATATTTGTTGTGTTTATTTCAAATGTGTATTGACTTTTTAATAACTCGGCTTCCTTTGGCAACTACTCCATTGTTATCTTTTTCTCACAATCCTGAAGATAACTCTGATATATCGAATATTTCCCCATATTCGTTAGTTTGGTTAGTTAAGTCTGCAAAGATCTGATAGGGCTTTGTCTTCAATTTTTTTCATGGTGTGGTTGGCAGAGTTGGGAAAACACATTAGCTCTGAGAGGCTTTATTTTACAGTCAATGGTCATCTGCTGCTTACCCTTTATCCCAAAATGGACATTTCCCATCCTTAAGATAACATCTTTGCAGCTCTATTTTGCAACTTCCATTCCTGGCTGCAACCCTTTTAATTAAAAAGGACTAGAGGCTGCCAAGTATATTCGTAGTTCTAGGTTCTTGGCTGTCCGCTTTACCTGCCCCCAGCTCTGTCTCAACACTCAACGCTACTCTGTAATTGGCAAAAGAAGATTAACACATATTTAGAATCTATCTCTAGGACACTCATCATTAGGAAACAGTTTCTTCTTCCAACTTAAAATTTTCCTTTTCCTTTCATTTGACACCTTGCTGATTACTCTCACCTCAATTTCAGGTTTACTTAGTAGGTATTTCATCAAATTTCACACCCCTTCCAACAGCTACCCCAATTAAGTCTTTTCTTTCTCAGAAAAGAAAGGCTTGATCTTAATAGGGCATGAGGGAGAGAGAAACAATGTAACTATCCTATACAGCAGCCCATCTCCTCTTCTGGGTCTTCCGACTTGTAATAGTGAGGCCATGTCTTTGTGCCCCCTCAGAAAACAAAAGGCTGCAGCCATCCAAGAATCCATAAATGTTACATCTGTTTTATTACTGAAAAAAGGGGGACTCTCAAAATTCCTGTCTTTTTTCTGTCATCTCCAGAGCTAGATGAGGGACAGAGAACAAGCATGTATCATTTAGGCCTCTAATTTATAAGACACTTGTCATCTGGACATTTTTTTTTGTAGTATATATATTCTTCAGAGATGTTTCTGAAAAGCCTGTTAGAATGAGTTATCCTTGTCCCCTTCACAATCTAAAAACGCTCCTTGATCCTACTTAATGCTGGATACGCAAAGAAACCCAGTCTCATTTTTTGTCTTTCCTTTAGCTAGAACTTATCTAGACTACAACTCTCTTCTCTCACATTTTTACTTCTCCCTTGTGGCAATGTTATACTCAACATATTGTAATGGGTATATCCACATTTTATATCATGGCGGGAAAATTATTCAATTGGATGCAATTATTTTTAGAGTTCCTGGACTTGATGCTGATGTGGGGTGGAGGGGTGGGTCCCTCACATACAACACCAAACAATTCTCAGATGCCATGGGGTTTGACAACTCAACTCAATTTTGACACTATCTACTTGAAGTAAGCATCAGATTCCCCAATTAAGGGTTCAGTTCTGTAAGACTGTCTCTTTCCCCCAACTTCGGATGCCAGAGAAAAGCCTTTGTCTGTTTCTTTTCAGTTTGTTTCTTTGTTTGTTTGTTTATTTTGAGAGAGAGAGCGAGTGAGAGAGAACACAAGCATGGGAGGGGCAGAGAGAGAGGGAAAGAGAGAATCTCAAGCAGCCTCTGCACTCTCAGCACAGAGCCTGACACGGGACTCAAACCCACAAACTACCAGATCAAAACCTGAGCCAAAATCAAGAGTCTCTCTCCCTCCCTCTCTCTCTCTCTCTCTCTCTCTCTCTCTCTGCCCCACCCATGCTTGTGCTTTCTCTCTCTCTCAAAAAATAAACATAAATAAATAAACAAAGAAATAAACAAATATTTTGCTACAGTTGAATCACTCAGGAGTAGATACAAAGGAAAACGATACTGCTCTGATCAGAAATTTACTCAACTGAAATTTTTCTGAAGATGTAGGGAAAAAAGCTGATGATACATTTTCTAGTATCTGCTCTCAAATCATTGTACAGGATATCTGGAACTATATAAACAATGCTCAGTAATGTTATCTAATTCTCTATGCATATTCTTACCCTTAAACAATGTGTTTTAAAATGTTTATGACAGAAGAAAAAATTATATATTTATGTATAACTTTCAGGTCACCACATTCTTGTCAAAATTGCAGAATATATATGTTCTCAAAGGAATTCTTTCTGAAATAATTAGAGCCCATTTATAAAATAAGGGATACTTTGAGTTACCCGTGGTTACTGAAATCCATTGTGCAAACTGCAAATTCCGAAGAATCACAGTAGCTGTCTTTAAGACTTAATCGTGACTTCTACTCTTCTGACATTGAGTCTGTTATCGAAAAAATTCCAACTAACATACCCACCAATTTTCAATTCGGGAATGAAAATGAGGGAAATCACTCCAAAAAGTTAAAGCGGATTCTTTCAGTTCATGAAGAAAGAAAAAAGTTGAAGAACAATTTTTCAGACTGACTCTTGCTTGGTGTATTTTCAGGGGGGAAATATTTTTAATATAAATCTTTCTCAACTTATAGCAGGGTTATGTTCTGATAATCCCATGCTAAGTTGAAAATACTCTGAGTTGATAATATGCTTAATACACCCACTGAACATCACAGCTTGAAGATGGTGAGAACACTTACATTAGTCTACAGTTGGGCAAAACCATCTACCACAAGCCCTGTTTCATAATAAATGCCATGTTGACTATTTCCCGTAACTTACTGAAGACTGTACTGAAAGTGAAAAACAGAATGCTTGGGTAAAAAACGGTAGTAAATATATCAATTGTTTAAACCTTGTGATCCTGTGGCCGCCTGGGAGCTGTGCCTGCCCAGTACCAAGAGAGACAGTCCCAGGCATATCGTTAGCCCCAGAAAAGTGAAAATTCAGAACTGAAAGTGTGATAGGGCCCCTTCCCTAAGGAAATTTGAAGTTTTGTTTTTTGGTTTGCTTATTTGTTTCTTAAAGTGAAAGTAAAGGTCATTTTGATTTGATCTTTTTTCTAAATAGTTGTCAGATACTCTCAATATCTACTTGTATATTTCTTTAGTAACATTTACAGATTTTGATATCTCATTTTTTCCCTTTTAACTCATAATTTTTTAACTTCCCTCTGATAGTTTCTGTAAAGTAATTATTGGACTTTTCTGCTCACCACTCAGTCTTACTGATTGAAAAATAAGCAACTTGCCATATTGTAGAACTGATGTGCTAGCCAATTTTATAACATATTTTCGTTAATATGTTAGAAATTCCAACTGTGTCCATTTAAAAATGGATACAGATTTTCTACAGTGTAACTGTACTTATTAAAGATTATAAAGATAAATAAAGAGGAACTACAAGACATATTTTAATTGCCTATGTTTGGCCTTCATTCCTATGGATAATGGTCACCATCACATTACCTCCTTCATTTGAGATGATATGATAAATATTCTGTGTCCTGGATGCTAGGAAAGCTGATTTAAGGAGTCACCTTTATAAAGAACATTTATAAAGAAATGCATATACTCTGAAAGGGACTTGAAGAAATCAAATATTCATTTCATCTACATAGAGGAGTATTTCAACTATAGACCAGAAACCTTGAAAGGACTTAGGGAGGAACAATTATCCTTCAGGATTCCTTTATGATTCCTACTATATTTTTCATGTTTAATTTTTTAAATAGGAAGTTTTTTAAAAAGAAATAAAATGACACCAATGAATTTAACTAGATGATGTAAGAGAAAATTAGAAATAACAAATGATTTTTCAGGTGAAAGATACAATTAAAAAAGCATTTCCCCAAATACCACTATTATTTTAAAGACTCTGCTGAAGGTTTTCAAAATATATTTTTTTAGATCCAGGCTTTTTATATTTACTTCCTTATTATTTATTAAGGTATTTCAAAACTTTCCCTGTTTCCTATTGATATATAATATGTACAGAATCCCATTAGATATGATAATGGAATTCATTTAGAAAATCTAAGTGAAGTTCTATGAGAAGCATCGGTGCATAAGGTAATGAGCAATTTCAAAGTGTAACATTTTGCCAAAGTCATGAAAAGGACATGATATCCATTAAAATACTGGTTTATTTGATATACTCATCTCCTGGCATTGAGATGCTGCCCATATGACTGGAAAAATCTTAATTTTGCCGTACTTTTAAATAATATAAGAAAGAATGAGTTGCCTCTCAAAAATATCTCCCATAGGGGCCGCCTGGGTGGCTCAGTCGGTTAAGTGTCTGACTTCAGCTCAGGTCATGATCTCATGGTTTGTGGGTTTGAGCCCTGCGTTGGGCTCGGTGCTGACAGTCAGACCCTGGATCCTGCTTGGGAGTCTGTGCCTCCCTCTCTCTGTCCCTCCCCTGCTCGTGCTCGGTCTCTGTCTCTCAAAAATAAATAAACATTAAAAAAATGTCTCCCACAGTTACCCAATGCTTAAATTATGGAAAATGTTCTTGCTGTGTTCTGCGTATCTCCTTTTGTCCCAATAACCGCACATTAAGGTTTTTTCTTGCCCTACAGGTCTCGTTGCAGAAAATACAAACACCCGTCCAAGTAGTTCAGAAAAGGCCATATCCCAAAACGTTGACCACAAAATTGAGAAGAACTCTAAAATTATTAATTTTCTTTCAGGATGACAATAAAGTTTTTCTTGTTTTTGCCTGCTGCTGTCTTCCTGCCTGCCTGATGGTAAAAATATGTGCAGATTTTACGTTCCATTATTATTTCCAAGGTAAGAATAAGAGTTAACACTTTAAATAGACCTTATTATGCTACAGATACTGTTCGGCATGAGACACATTATTCCCCAATTCTCATAAGTGTCCTGTAGGCCAACTTCTACTCCCTGTCTTATTCTACAGTTGAAGGAACTGAGGCAGAGAGACGCTAAGTCATGTGTCCAAGGTCACACAATTTTAACAGTCTGGCTCTACAGGCCCATGTCTATTTGATACAGCTCCTCTGCCTAACACCAAAGTGCTAAGAAACCCAGAAGCTACTTCGTTACAAACTAGTCGGTGAATTTTCTGTGACTAAATGGACAAAAATACATCACTTTTTTCTTCTCTGAGAGGATAAGTACTTATCAGATAAGTACTCACATACCATGAGATAATGACCTGAACCGAAGTCAAGAGTTTGGATGCTTAACTGACTGAGCCGCCCAGGCGCCACTACAAAACATATTTTTAAGAGAAGCTGAAGTCAGTAGTTTTCGTAGAGTGATGAGTGGCATTCGTACTTTCAAATGCCAAGTGAAAAAGAATAGAGTAGAAAACAGTTAATTCTCTTGATGAAAGAAATCCACCATGTGTTGGGTTATTGGGTAGATTTTGAGGATTCCATCACTCAACTCTTTACCCAAAAGGAGTGTCTGGCAGAGCTCTTGGGTCAACCCCCACAAATCTTACAGTAATTGGAACAGGAGGCCTTGGTGGTGTTTTTTGCTTCAGGAGAAGAAACAGAAGCCCAGAGGAGGTAAATGACTTCCCCCAAAATTATACAGTGAGTAAAGGACAGAGCATTAATGACAACGGAGACAGATGAGCTTCATTCTTTTTTTTTAAAGTTTATTTATCTATTTTGAGAGAGAGAGAGGGAGGGGGAAGCATGGGCACATGTGTGCGAGCAGGAGAGGGGCAGAGACAGAGAGAATCCCAAGCAGGCTCCATGCCATCAGTGTACAGTCCAACACAGGGCAGGATCTCATGAACCATGAGATCATGACCTGAGCTGAAATCAAGAGTCAGATGCTCAACCATCTGAGACACCCAAGTGCCCCTAGACTAGCTTCAATCCTGATGCATGCTAGGACAGTGCTTTTCAAACTTGAATGTGCTTTAGAATTACCTGAAGAACTTTGTAAATCACAGATTCCTGGGCCCCACTCTCAGAGGTCCTGATTCAAGAGATCTGGGATGGAGACCGTGCCAATGTCCCAGCTGATTCTGATGCTGCCTGTCAGTATCATCAGTGTAACAAACTTTAAGTTACAGATGCATTTCATAGCTGTCTTCATTGGGCAGGTAAATATTGACAAATCTATATCCCAGTTTCTTTGTATTCCATACAAGATAGAAACTGTCTTTTCACTATACATCTGCTGTGTGAGTGGAATAGGTGATATGAAATAAAACAAACTTAAGGAAACCTCAGGTGCATGAAGTTGATTAGCCTAGCATGTATTGTCTCTTCAAAGTATCACTTAGATTTTGGGATCCTAAGGCTGGTTCCTTAACCCTAGACTGTCATAGACTAAGAAGGATTAGAATAGTGCGGGCTCTAGATGGTGACTCTGAGAGACAGCTTCCTCCCACAAATGACAAAGGGCAGAAAGCAGGTAAATAGAAAAAGATTTCGCAATTTATTTCCTGATCATCTTAAAAGCCAGCGTGTTATTTAAACAAAAAAATAAAACCCAATAGCGATCATAAGCATTTTTGCATTACGAGTGTTGTTGCTGACATGCATCTGGTGCTTACTAAGAACCTGTTACAGTCACTCATTCAATTTCTTCAATAGCCCTGTAGGGTAGATAATATTATCATCCCCATTTTATAGATTATAAATCTGAACATCAGAGAAATTCAGTAATTCATTCAGTCATAAGTATTGGAACCCAGATTCCAATGTAAGTGGGCCAGTTCCAGGGATCTGTTCTAACTACTCACTCACTTAGGGCAAAAGGGTTTTACACTGTTGGGTTTTCAGATGAGAAAATCAGTGTGCCTAGGAGGTGCCATACAATAAAAGAATAAAAGGAGAGTTTAGTTCTGATTTCAGAAACCTTAATATTGGGGATTAAAGTCAAATGCAAAGAAAACACTAGGAAATAGTAGAGGAATGAGTTTATTTAAGTGATAAGGTGCAAAGGTAGGAAAGATCAGTAAGATGACAGATTAAGTGTACAGTAAAACTGAGTAACGCTGTAAAGGGAAAAAGGGAGCTGAGTTCTTCCAGGAATAATGCACAGGGTACGGATATAAAGAAGCTGATAGAATTAGCGGCAGCTAATTAAAGGAACAGGAGTAAAAATGAAAAGATGAGCATAACTGCCAGCCAGAGGTTTGAAAAAAAGTGGGAAAAAAGGATCAATACCTAGCATTAGGGGGTGATAAAATAAAACGTTCATTAAGACCAGAATTCATGGCTTACTACAACCACGAATACTCAATCATGACTTTATATATGGCTGTTTCACAAAAAGGAGTATCATACTAACATTAAAAGAAGTAATATCTACAGATCTTTTTTAAAGATCTATGAACTGCAAACTATATAATGCATATTATAGGTAATTTGTCCAATAAGATAGTTGGACTCTGATAGAGATTAGCATGCATGATATTTATTGGGAGAAAATCTCCAGTTTTACACCAGAGAAGCAAGATTGGGCACATGGGCAAGATGACTTAAGATGTAGTCTGACCTAACAATCCCCACAGGAAGATACACAAAAAAATATATATAGCTTGCCATTTATACTTATACCTGTCTTGAATGTGGGTTTCTCCACGGAAGGGATTACTATCATGGATAAGGGCAATTTTAAGAGAGGGCAGACACTGCGGCTGTCTGTGAACAGGACTTCCATTGGCCAGGGGAATAAGTCTTGCAGCGCAGAACGGGACCGACCTGGGTAATGTGTCACACCACGCATGGCTGCAGTCATCTTTCAGTTAGCCAGATAAATTCCAATAAATAATCTACCAAATAAATAAATGACAAATAGATGATACCCTGATCATAACGGGCAAGATTTCTTTACTAGAGAGTATTATTATTGCCAGGAGATTACATCCCTGGATGGGATGTGTTCTTTCATCTCTACTTTTCAGTTACGTATAACCCTGACAGAAAAACATCCTTTTGTGTGAAACGACTAAAAGCTCCAAAGCTGTGATATTGTTCTGTGCCGGGCTATTGAGTTATTCACCTCATGATTTGGAATATTCAGTAATATGAAGGGTAATCCTGGAAATGAGCACAAGATGGCAGTATACACATACGATAGCTACACTTATTTGACACCAAGGAAAATAATGAATCTCTGTTAGAGGAATATCCTAAACTTATTCTAAAGAGTAGATGGATGACTGGCATGAAAGATTATAGTAAAAGCAACCTGTACACTCTTGGCAGGATGTTTCAGTCCTTCAAGGGGACATGCTCAAAGAGGGGATGAGAGCGTTAGAGAGATTATTTGTCTCACATAGTGTGATAGAGAAGTTCTACCTTTCATCTTCCCTATAGAATAGCTGCTGCTGACACCCACCTGATAACATCTGTGCCTCAGTTTCAGATAATAATACTAGTACCTCCCTTGTAGAGCTGCTGTGAAGATAAAGTAAGAGAAAATATATACTGAATCCACAACCGATCCTGGTATGTCGAATTAGCTATTAATTTTTATTATGCACAATTTTCTCATGAGCTGTCTGAGACTATGCTTCTAATCTAAGCTGTCATTTATTAATCACAAGTAGCGCAAGAGTTAGCATGTCACAGTTGTATCGCATGTAGTACCTCCTTAAATATTTGGAAAAATTTGGGGTGTGAAATGGGTCGCATTTATAGATACAGAAAGTGAGATACAAAGAGACTGATTATTAACGTGTCTGGGGTAAGATTGCTAATAAATGGCCACAATGGATTGCTAACCCTCCTCCGGTTTGCTGGAAGCATCTCCTCCGACTCTTCACGGCATCTGAAAGAAAAGCTACATCTGAATGCTATTACCAAATTCCCAAATTTTGATTTTGTGAATCAATCGCTGATACACGAAATTCAAATTTTGTTCTTCTTTCAATCAGAATATTTAAGAATAGTATCATTATTTAAAAGTTTAGGCTGCACCACGGAGCATACTTTTTGAGTTTGCATTACACCACTTATCTTGTGTCAAAGACCTACATTAACTACCTGTTTTCGCTAACTGAAAGAAATCCAGAGGATTTTTGCTTTTACCAAAAAAAGACAAAAAGTGAAAGTAGCATTCAGCATTCACTTCACATTAACCCTTTATGAGGCAGCTCACACCCTGAGCAGCGAGAGTAGCACCTCCACGCTCCTCTGGGGAATCACACTCAGCATTTCAGTATCAAGCTACCATAGCTCTGATCTTGTCTATGAACATACAGCCTTTATCTCCATTTATTTTGTGCATCCATTAGCAAGATGCATCCTACAGTATCAAAAAATCCTAGGAGAGGTGACTTTTTAGGTCTGGGGATGCTCAAATTTTTTTACATATAAATTAATAGTAATGCTTCCTCCCTTTATGCCAGTTTGGCTTATGAAACGTATCCATAGTAACTCTCTACTTTCCTATATCAGAAGAGACCTGTATTGCTGGCACTGAATTTTTAGGGAACAAAAAGACTTAAATCTTATGGAAATATTAATAAGACTGCGTGCTTGGTTTTTAGTCTTCTACTGTAGAGTCGAGTGAAAACGCACAAAATTCCAGTTCCATGTTGTCAAAGCAGCGTGAACTCGCAGAGAACACGAAACGAGTGGCAAACTATAAGTAGGTGTATGGCATTTGAGCCAAGTCTGTGACTTGACTAAGCAGCCCGTTGGTCGGTTAGGGCTCATAGATATTTTTGAGGTGTGTCTGCTGACAGGCCTGCTGTATTCAGCCAGATGGTCCCTGTGGGCCCTTTGTCATGCTCTACATTCTGTTGCTTAAGTCTGCTGTCTAAAATTGGTCCGTACACCTTCTTCTAATGTTTTAACCCTGAATCTATTTGTTTTCCAAAAAATTCCCAAAGACCATACCCACAAATTTTCGATCTGGGAATGAAGATGCGGGAAACAACTACACTAGGGTGGAGCAGATTCTTCGTTTCATGAAGAAGGAAAATTGTTGAAGGACAGTTTCTCAGTCGGCCTCTGGCTTGGAGTATTTTCAGGGAATACATATTTTTGATAGTTGCCTTTTTAGTTTTCCCTGTCCTCCAATGGACATGATAAGCAGAAACATTGTGTGAACACACAAGAAGCCAAAATAGCCCTTTCCAATCTCGACTGAAAGCAAATTTTTCCTAACTCCTTTCCAAATTTCTCTTTCAGTTCGTTTTGCTTAGTTACAGTCTCATCAAACAGAAACTTGTGTAATGATATTGACGGAAATGTGGTTTTCCCGTATGTATCTATTCTGGGTGGCAGAACCAAAGCGTTTTCACTCAAGAATTACCCATGAGCAGGTAAGGAGAACTCACGGATTTTAATCTCAGAGAAACCCCAGAATGGCATATGCAGTGCTTATATGGCCCACGTCATTATGTGATGGTTTGAAATTTCTGTATCGAGAGAATTTTAGAGAATGGAACCAAAGGAAATAACTGACCTTGGGGGAGTCTGAGAATGAAAAGAAGCTCTGAGTGGGGGATGAGCTCTGATGACGTCAGTCACCTAAGGGGTGCTTTGCAAGGACTAGTTGTTTGACACTGGGAATTCCTTCACCCAACCAAGTGTCTTCAGCTTCAAGGTCATTTCTTCCCTGGAAACAGAAAAGGTTATATAAAGCATATTTATATATTTTCTATCTTAAAAGTGAACATTCTTCTTCTTTCAATGCTTGGTTTTGTTTGTTTTTTGACTCGTTACTATTCTTTTCTGAAAGAATAGGGCATACAAATTAATAATAATAATAAAACAAGCAGAAATAATTTCACTTGCTTTAAAAATATCATTTGGTAAATGATAGCCATTAAGTTATCTTTTGTACTTTAGTACTGTAACAATCATAGAAGTGTGAAATAAATTAATTTTGAACATTTTGTGCTTTATTCCAAGTGTGAGGAAGTTGATTTTGAGAAAACATATGACTTATCGGTGTCACAGATAATAAGAAAACTCAAGTCAAACTTCTAGCATTTTAAATCCTGGATTAGTGTTATTTTATTATATCACAACCGCATTGAGTAATAAATTTATAAATATGTATATGTTTATACACATGTTCATGTCTATACATATTTATACTTATCTAAATGTGTTTAAGAGTGTCTAATTTGTTGTTTTATCTCATAGTTGGTGTGCTTTATACCTAATATTTAGATCTATGATGAATTTCAAGTTAATTTTCATATGTTTTGTGAAGTAAGGGATGAGTCTGATTTTTTAGTGTTTGGCTAACTGTTTCAGCTTCATTTGTTGAAAAGATTATCCTTCCTCTATTGAATTGCCTTGACATCTGTTTGAAAATCAATTGCCTACATATGTGTTCATTTATTACTGGACTGTGTATTTGATTCATTGATCTATATGACTATTTTTATTCCGGGGCACTCTTTCTTATTTATATAGCTTTATAATACGTCTTAAAATCAGGTTGTGTAACTCCTCTAACTTTATCCTTATTTTTTTTAACTTTATCCTTTTATGTCAAAATTGTCTTGGTCTTACTCATCTTTTATTTTTCAGTATAAATTTCAAAATCAGGTTACCAATTTCTTAAAAAGATGCACTCTCCTAACATTGGGATTATTGGTGGGGTTGCAATGAAAATCTGCATATATTGGTGCAATATTAAGTTTTACCATCCATGATAGCTCATCTTTATTTAGCTCTACCTCAATATCTCATAGCAATGTCTTATTGTTATCAGAGTACAGGTTTTGAATATCTTTTCTTGAATTCATTAAGAATAATTCATATTTTTATCCTATAATACTTAGATTATACAATTTCAATTCCTGATGAGTTGGGGGAACAATATAGAAATATCATAAATTTTTGTGTATTGATAAATGTGTAAAATGCTATTAATTCTAGTTGCTTTTATATATAGGTTTTGTAGGATTTTCTGTATAGACGATCATTTTATTTGCCAGTATGTGTTTAACCTTTACGTTTTTATGTCTATGCCTTCCCCCCCAGTTTTACTGAGATTTAATTGGCCTATAACATTGTATACCTTTAAAGTACACAAAGTAATTACTTGGGATGTGTGTGTGTGATGTATATTTTTATATCTCTTCAAGTTTTTATTTTAAATCCCTGTTCATTAACACACAATGTAATATTAGTTTCAGCTATAGAATTGAGTGATTCATCACTTACATATAATCACCCAGCGCTCATTACAACAAGCGTCCTCCTTAATACCCATCACCCATTTAACCCATCCTCCCACTCACCTCCCCTCCAGCAACCCTCAGTTTGTTCTCTATAGTTAAGAGTCTGTTTCTTGGTTTGCCTCTTTTTTTCCCTTCTCTTTGTTCTTTTTTTTTTGTTTCAAAATTACACATTGAGTGAAAACATACTATATAAATATATAGACATATAAATATTTATATATGTATACGTGTATACATACACATATATAATAAATATTTACCACAATAAATTTAGTTAACAACCATCACCTTACATAATTACAAAGATCCAATCATTCATTTAAAAGTCTTATTCACAGACTGTCCATTACATTATGCTTTGGACTAGTGTAATGCTAGGCTGATTCAGAAATTCTCAAAACCAGTACTATAGAAATGAATACTAATATACTGAGAAATCATTAACTAAGAAATACTCTGTATTACTATTTATTCATTTTAAATGATGAATTCAAATTGCCCATAGATATTCAAATTCTATATTTAATGTGATGAATTCTGTCTGAAGGAAGACTAATAAGCAATATTCAGTAATAGGCAAAATAGCCAAAGACCTATATAGTACACTGTCCACTGACTCACCAATTGTCCAAGCAGAAATTGTTACAGACCCATAACCAGTAAAGATATTGAAACAGTAATCAAAAATCTCGTAACAAATGAAAGTTCAGAACCAAGATAGCTTTCCAGGGGAATTCTGCCAGACATTTAAAGGAGAGTTAATAATTATTTTTCTCAATCTGTTCCTAAAAACAAAACAAAACAAAACAAAATGGAAGGAAAACTTCCAAACTCGTTCTACAATGCCAACATTACCTTGATTCCAAAACCAAAGACCCCACAAAAAAGAAAAATTATAGGCAAATATCCCTGAAAAATGGATGCAAAAATTCTCAACCAGATACTAGCAAATCAAATCCAACAGCATAATAAAAGTATTATTCGCCATGATTAAGTGGGATTTATTCCTGGTCTATAGGGGTGGTTCAATACCTGCAAATCAATCAACATGATACAACACATTAATAAAAGAAAGGATAAGAACCATATGATCCTCTCAATAGATGCAGAAAATGCTTTTAGCAAAGTACGGCATCCATTCTTGAGAAAACTTCTCAACAAAGTAGGGACAGAGGGTACATACATCAATATCATAAAGGCCATATATGAAAGACTCACAGTTAATATCATCCTCAATGGGGAAAAACTGAGAGCATCTCCTCTACGATCAGGAACAAGACAGGGATGTCCATTCTCACCGTTACCATTCAACATAGTTTTGAACATCCCAGCCTCAGCAATCAGACATCAAAAAGAAATAAAAGGCATCCAAACTGGCAAGGAAGAAGTCAAACTTTCACTATTTGCAGACAACATGATACTCTATGTAGAAAATCCAAAAGGCTCCACCAAAAAATTGCTAGAACTAATATAATTCAGCAAAGTTGAAGGATATAAAATCAACATCCAGAAATCTGTTGCATTTCTATACACCAATAATGAAGCGGCCGAAAGAGAAATCAAGAAATCGATCCCATTTCCATTGCACCAAAACCCATAATTTACCTAGAAATAAACCTAACCAAAGAGGTAAAAGATCTATACTCTAAAAACTATAGGACACTTACGAAAGAAATTGAAGAGGATAGAAGGAAATGGAAAAACATTCCATACTCATGCAGTGGAAGAACAACATTGTTTAGTGTCTATGGTCATGAATTAGGGCAGTTTTTAGATAAAACAGACAGTAAAGCTATCTGTGGTGAGGACTTCCAGCTCATAGAGGAATAAGTATTTCAGTGCATAAAGGGACCTGGAGAATTCATCACAGGATGCATGGATGCAATCATCTCTGAGTCAGCCAGATAAATTTCAGATCTAAGCACTTGATACCCCGGTCATAACAGGGAAGATTTCTTCCTCAGTGAGTGCATTACTTATTATCACCGCCAGGAGAGCCCATACCCAAATTGGGTGTTTTCTGTCAACTTCAGTCTTTTAGTTACATCATTTTGATAGAAATAAGTAACTATGGTATGAAATAATTGACAGCTGCAAAATCATGTTGTTGTTTTCACTCTGTGCCAGGCTGTAACTTAATTCATCTCTTGGTTTACAAAATTCCTCACGTGAAGGATAATTCTAGAAAATGGCCACTAGATGGCAGCATATACATATGATAGTTAAACTTCTTTAGCTGCCAAGGAAAATTAAACTCGGACTGGTACCCTAAAACTATTCTAAAGAGTAGATAAATCATTCCGTAAAAGCTTACAGTAAGCAAACAAACAAACAAACAACTTCCAACTTTGCAGGGAGAGATGAGAGTGCTGGGGATGTTTTTTGTCCCACACCTTCTGATAGAGAGGTTTTACCCTCATCTTACTTGTACAATAGCTCCTGCTGACACCCAACTGATCTGCGCCTCAGTTTCCTCATTGCAATTAGGGACAAAAATAAAACTGCCTCCCTTGTAGAGAAGCTGTGAGGATAAAGTGAGGGAAAATATATACTGAATGTATCACAGATCCTGCTATGTGGTATAAGCTATTAATATTTATTATTCATAGTTCGTAATTGAGCTGCCTAACACTATACTTTTTTCTAATCCTAGCTGTCTTGTATTCATTGTGCATGGAGTAGAAGATTTAGCCCATCACGTTTGTATTGCATGGCGTTTTCATTAAATCTTTGGACGAAACTTTGGTGTTTATAACGGGACACATTTATAGACGCAGAAACTGAGATGCAAAGAGATTAAATAACACGTCTGAGGTAAAACTGCTAAAAATGACTAGGATGGATTTCTAACCCGCTCTGATTTACTGGAGTCACTTCCGTCAACTCTTTACTGTATCTGAACGTGATCACAAAATTTTGATTTTGCGATGCAATGGATGATACGTTAAATTGAAATATTTGTCTTCTTTGTCCTACCAAAACATTTAAGAGTAACCTCATTATTTAAATTCTTAGTTTATACCACTCTAAGAACGGGACGTTTTGGAGCAGAAACAACTTAAAATGCAACACCTGAATACGTAGATGTAGTCAGTTTAGTGCATGTGAAATAAAATTTATGAAAACAACATTCCTACTGATAAAAGCAGGGGAAATTACATAAGTTAAGTTTAGTAAAGGATAAAAGAAAGAGATAAAATATCTTAGAAAGTAAAGAAAAAATATGTTACTTATAAAGGAGGGGAAAAACATTTGACCTCATATTTCCCCAGAATACTATGTAGCAGAAGATATTGGAAGAATGATGGATAATTGACTTAGAAAAAGAAGAAAAGCGATGTCTGTGTGTGCCTGACCATGGGAAAGATCTAGGATAGAAAAACTACTGCAGGGGTGCCCTGGTGACTCAGTTAGTTAAGTGTCCGACTTCAGCTGAGGTCATAATCTCACTGCTCCTGAGTTCAGGCCCTGCATTGGGCTCTGTGCTGACAGTTCAGAGCCTAGAGCCTGCTTCAAGATTCTGTGTCTCCCTCTCTCTCCCCCTCCCCCACTCATTCTCTGTCTCTCTCAAAAATAAACGTTAAAAAACGTTATTAAAAAAAAGATACTACAATGTTAAAGACATACCACAGTATATTATTAGTGCCAGACAAGCATAAATTGCTTGTCAGAAACCCACAGGTTAGAATGAGAACGATTTTGTAAGTAAACAGAATTGCAAGGGGTGAGAGCGTTTGAGGACGATGGAATAGCACTTGGCCTACCAACTTAAAATGCATGGAAGGCATAGGGAATATTGACGGTTCTGATGCAGAGAAAGTGAGGGCTAGAAAACGCTGTTCAAATTTTAACGCTTTGAGTTAAGTCAATACTCCCATCCTACTTATTTTTATATTTTGTTACTCATTTCATTTAGGTATTTGGATACAAGGAGATTATGTGCGTTATAGAAGTAAGACACATCTCTCTCCCATTCTGTGACATACACAAATTACAGTCAATGAATAGACTACCCGTTGGTTATATTGGATCTATCTGTTGATTGTATTCGATTTCTCATTATTGGCTTATCCATATATTTTACCTTTTGAGTAATTGTCAAGAGAGTCATCAGGCATCTAATGTCAGAAGAACATTTATCTTCATCCTTGGGATGCTATAAATAGGATGGTACTTCGGAGCTGAAATATTTAATAATGGAAACTCATTATAAAAACCTAATCAAAATTGTAAGAGTTTGTTCTTAGAAATTAAATGATAGGAAATCTTAACTCATGTCTCTATTATCAGGTACTGCGATAATGGTCTTAGCTAACAAGTTAGCATTTGGTTATGGCAAGTTACAGCCTCGTTCCACACTGTAGAAGAACTGCGGGTGTTGTAAGAGAAAACTCCCACACTATATGATCATTTGCAAATCAAACTCTTCTCTCTTTTCCAATTGCTTTCAGAATATTCTGAAACACTGAAGTTGAATATCAACTTTAACGATGGGACCACTAGTATAAATATGGACATAGTCTGTTGGAAAATGTAACGTCAAAAATGACAGGATGCCACACATGCACGCACACACACACAAACACGTCTTCCTTACAATCAAAACCAAGGCTATATTTTTAGCAAAGAATTCTAATCGTATCTGTTTTATATACAGATATTGATGTGACCACACATGAATAATTTTGATATTTTTAAAAACACTTTTAAAACATGGACATATGTTATCCACTAGGTAATTATTAATTATATAATAATGTTAGCCTCTCAGTTTCATCCTCCTAATAGCGGCATTTATTTGTGGGAAATAGGGGTGCCTGGGTGGCTCAATTGGTTAAGGGTCCAACTCTTGGTTTTGGCTCAGGTCATGATCTCACAGTCAGGAGATCAAGCCCTGAGCCAGGCTTAAGATTAAGATTCTCCCTTTACTTACCCCCAAATGCACAAGTGCTCTTTCTCTCTCTCTCTTTCAAAAAATATTTAAAATATTTATGGGAAATAATCTTTCTTACATAAGACACTTCACAGTGCTAATAGAAACTCCTACAACCTCAGCCTTATTTTGTCTTGAATTCTTTCCTAAAAAATAGTATTTATATTAAAATCTTTTCAAAAGTACTTTAAATAATGTAGGACCTATTTTTCCCCTTCAAGTAAACCAATTTGTCAAAAGCATTTTCTCTATCAGCTGTTTTATTTTCCCATTAATTTTTGATACAAATTCTGTTATAAACCAAGTGTCTAAATACACAGTGTTTGTCCCTGGATTTTCTCTTCTGCCTTCCTGGTTTATTTATATGACCCTGTGACTTTTTCCCAATAACGGCTTAATATTTGCCTTAATATCAATAGAGTAAGTTGCCTTTCTTTTATCTCCTTTAAAAAAATATCTATTAATGAATTCTTCTTCTTACTAGTTGAAATATCATTAGAAAAATAACTGTTACTATGAATTTGAACTCTTTGGCTCCTAATCACTTTCTTAAAATTTTAATTGAAGAGATCACTTTTGAAACACAAATCAGGGGCACCTGAGTGGCTCAGTCGGTTAAGCGGCCAACTTCAACTCAAGTCACGATCTCACCTCAGTGAGTTCGAGCCCCGTGTCGGGCTCTGTGCCGACGGCTCAGAGCCTGGAGCCTGCTTATGATTCTGTGTCTCCCTCTCTCTCTGCCCTTGCCTTGCTCACACTCCGTCTCTATGTCTCTCAAAAATAAAATAAGCCTTAAAAAAATAAAAAAAAATGAAGTTTTGAAACACAAATCAAGGAGTTCTGGAACAAAATATTCTTTATTTCAGGGAATGAAAGTACATGTTGGACTCGGACTCTTTTTTTTATTTTTTATTATTTTTATTTTTATTTTTTTTATTTTGAGAGACATGCAGGATCTCAACGTGCAAGGGTGTACGTGCAAGCCAGGGAGGGGCAGAGGGAGAAAGAGAAGGAGAATCTTAAGCAGACTCCATTCTCAGCACAAAGCCCAGGGAGGGTCTCAATCTCAGGACCATGAGATCATGACTTGAGCAGAAATCAAGAGTCAGACGCTTAAACAGACTGAACCAACCAGGAGATCCACATGTTGGACTCTTTTTTTTTTTTAATGTTTATTTATTTATTTTTGAGAGAGAGAGCAAGAGATCATAAGCAGGGGAGGGACAAAGAGAGAATGAGAGGGAGAATTCCCAAGGAGGCTCCTATTTTGTCAGTGCAGAGCCCAATGCGGGGCTCAAACTCACAAACCATGAAATCATGACGTGAGTGGAAATCAAGAGTCAGATGCTTAACTAGCTGAGCCACCCAGGTGCCCCTTAAGTGAATATGAAACACAATCTATTCTCACCAACACACCAATCTTTTCCTCGAATTAGTTTGAACTAGAAATGATTTGTCTTATTTATTTTAAATGATTCTTGTTTACATCAATTTAATAAAATTAAAATCCCTATCTTCATCCTCATATTATGAGGATCTTTTTTTTATTTTTTATTATTTTTATTTTTTTATTCAATTATTAGTTACTAATTCAGGTAAGCATCCGATGCTTACCTGAATTAGTAACTAATAAGAGGACTCAGTGGGAATTTAGTGTGCAAAGATCTTATGGAAAAAATGTATTTGTGACCTGGGTGGTTTAGTCATTTCATTTTGTTCCTATATATTTATCTGAGGTCGTTTACATTTATTAAGAAAACAAATCAGGAGATCAGGCACCAGATTTAAAACCTGAAAATAATAGAAATTGTCCGTGCAACACCACAAACCATGAGGGACATTTTCCTGGTCCACTTTGCTTTTGGGAGGTCATGATCAAGCCATCTGTACTGACAGTGGGGAAATGTTTCCTTGTGGTTAGATGTCTCACAGGTGAGTCACTCACAGTCCTCGGGTCAGCTCTGCCACTTTTGACATGTGTTCTTGGGAAAATTGCTTATCCTCTATAAATCCCAGCTCTCTCTAATAGGGGACTGTGGACAGATTGCAGCAGTGTCAATATGAGGATTAAATGAGATTGCACATGTTAAACTGCTGTCAGGAAGCCTGGAACATCAAAACTACACAATAAATCATGGTTGAGGCTATAAACATGTTCTTAGAAAAAGAACACAGAAGAGCTCATATTTGACAAACAAAAATTAAACAGTACTAAATTATCTTACTATTTAGTAATTTGTCCTAATATTTATGTAGGAGTAGTGTGTTACGGAAAAGCATAGATAAATAGATAAGTAGATAAACATTTTAGGTAGATAAAACAGGTACTTTAAAATGCTTGCATTGTTCATCTATCCACAGTGTTACTGTCGGATTTTCCAGTAACTTGCTAAAACTAGTTCTGCTTAAATAATCAAGATAGAGGATTATACCACTACTTTTTTTACCTTTGTTAGAAATGAGAAAGACTAATGAAATTTTTTTTACAATGCCAACTTATTAGCTCATGGCTAGTTTCTTAATAGAGATTATTGCTTCATGAAAAGAAAATGTTAATATTTAATGAGATTGATTCATTTTGTCCCTAAAACAAACGATTAAATTCGCTTATAGGCATACAGACTCTTGGTCAACTCATCACCCGGACTCTGGGGAGTGCACTTTCCTTATAAATTCTCACAGAACGTGAATTCACAGAAATGTGAATCGAAGCTAAAATGCACTAAATTTTCAACCACTTAACTTTAGGACAGATTATAGATTATTTCCATTTCTTATGTCATATTTCAAAGTTGATTTTTATGCTACTTTTAACAATTAACCCACTGTGATACAAATACACCTATTTTTCGGTACACAGATAATTATTAAAATAGAATATATTCTGATTCTTATAAGGCATTTTGATGTTTCAAAATGGATTCACAGCGCACCACATTCACCAACCTTTGACTGCAATCGAAATACATGATTAATCAATTACAGAAATATATCTGGAACATTCTCTGTTGTTTTTTGACACTAAATAACTCATGACTAAATAGCTCATGAAGCCTGAGACAACAATGGAAAATTAAGAAGCTACTGGATCTAAATGAAAATAAAAACAAATATTCAGTAACTTTGATAAAATTAAAGCAGTGCTTATGGGGAAATTTATGTTACTAAATGCCTATGTTAGAAAAGAAGGAAGTTCTTATTTTAAAATTCTAGGTAATCAAGACAATACGCTATTTTCATCACGATAAATAGATCTTAGAACAAACATAGACATAAGCGATCCAGTTATTTTCAACGAAGTTGCAAAACATTCTGTTGCAGCGGTTTGGTATCCACATGCACAAAAACTGATTTTCTACACAGGTTTGACAAGAAAAAGAGAGTCAGGGTTGATGATAGCCACTCATGTTTCTTAAGGAAAACTCATAAACAGACTTTCTGGTTTCAATAAGAATGAGTCAGGGAAGGTTGACACATGATTCTTATCATCCCCGAATATACTAGGTAATAGCATAGAGAGATGAGTCTCATGCAGTTATGCACAGCCTCTGTGCAGAATATCAATATTCAAGTTCCGTTTGAACATTGGCCTGTTCATACAAATTAATCAATGTCACTTCTTTTTTTACCTATAATTTCCTTCTACTCATCATTCATATCCCATAAAAAAATGAATTGTTGGGATTTTTAAAATAGAAAGTACATCCAAAAGTCAACATATTTCCAAAGAAAAAGAAACTGACAATAAATCGAAAAAATGGCAATAATCAAATCACCTTCCTCTGCTAGTCTGATTTTCTCTGCCTAGTTGCCATCACTTCCAGCTACGTGTGTGCATAAACAAGTTTTACTAACAATTGTTGGTGAGGATGTGTTGAAACTGGAACCCTTGAACCCTGATGTTGGGAATGTAAAATGATGCAGTCATCGTGGTGGTAGGCAATATGCCAATTCTTCAAACAATTAAACGTAGAACTAGCGTATCATCCAGCAAGTCCACTTTCAGGTATTATACCCAAAGACCTGAAAGCAGAGATTAGACTAGAGATTCACACAATCAAGTTCTTAACAGTATTATTTATGATAGCAAAAAGATGGAAGCACCCAAGGGTCCAGCAATGGATGAATGGATAAGCAAAAGGGGATATGTACATACAATGGAATATAAATCCACCTTAAAAAAAAGGGGGGGGGAATTCTGACCCTTGCTACAACATGGATAAACCTTGAACACATGCTTAATGACATAAGCCAGTCACAAAGGGACAAATATTCTAAGGTTCCACTCACATGAGTGACCTGGAGTAGTCAAGTTCGAGAGTAGCATAGTAGTTCCCAAGGGCTGGGAAGAGTGGGATATGGAGAGCCATTGTTTAAAGGATAAAGAGTCTCAATGTGAGAAGATGAAAAAAGTCCTAAAGATGAATGGTTGAGAAGGTTACACAGAAATATGAATATACTTAATGCCATTAAACTGCACACTTAAAAATGATTTAAAAATGGTAAATTTTCTGTTAGGTATGTTTTATCACAATAAAGAAAGGAAAAGAAAAAATCTTAATCTAGCTTCTGCCTTCATACAACAAATTTTGAGGAAATCTTTCCCATTTTTTTTTGTTACAACATCCATTTACTAAATTAACACTGTTCTCAACATAGAAACAAATAACACTTCAGAAACTTTGTTTTTACAAATCTTTTAAACATTGGATTACAAACATCACACAACGCTAGATACATCCATTCACTGAAATAACACTATTCTAATGGAGGGGAACACGCAGTACTTAAAGTCCTTCTTCCAGCTTTATTGAGATACAATTGATATAACCTTGTGTAAGTGTAAAGCATACAACATAAGGGTTCGACACATGTATATATTGCAAAAATGATTGACACAATATGAGAAATTTATTTTAAGATTAGAATTGTAACTTTTCTTTTGAAAACTGACTTCATTTAACCCCGTCGCATGTATTCCATACAGGTTTAATTAACTCATGCAAATCAGATTTACTTAGCTATTGTAAATAAAGTTAAAGTTTATATCTTTAAGACCATGTCTGTTTTCTCAGTGGCAGTGGCTTTTTTGAGACAATGTGGCATAACCATGCTAATTTCTTTCAGTTAGCTCCTGTTCCCATGCCAATGAAGTCATTAACTATCAGGAAAAAATACAAGGTCTTGAATGAGGTCACGTGGAGGTAGAACAGGTCTACAAATCTACCTGCTATTTTACTGAGATAAAATCTACCTGCTATTTTACTGAGATAAAATAACTCATTGTTCATATCCTATGTTGTGGAGATGGAGAGATAATTATTAGATAATACCTTTTACCTTATTTTTCTTCAGCAGCACTTACTGAATTTTATTTGTTTAATTAATACCTGAAATCCTAATTTATAGTAATCAACAGGGCCTCAGTTCACTCACATCAATGTCCTCTCCTCCTGTCTCGATCCACCTGAGCTAACACTGTTGTAACCTTTATTAATGCTAAAACTAAAGATGGAGCGCAACATAACCTCATTAAATCATGCGCTTTTCAGCTGTTAAGGTTGACCTAATTCAACCAATGGCCTAACTGAAAGCTTTTTCCTCACTTTTCATTTACTTCTCCTTATTTTTCATTTACTCCCCTCACATTTTCATTAACTTCTCTTTCAAATCAATCATTAAGGCAATCTACGAAACAGAGTCCAGTCTCATTATGTAATAATTAAGGCAAATATTGCTTACTTGGAAGTGGCTTAACTGTATCCTATATTCATCGTAACTTCTATAAACATACGAGAAGCAGAAATAAAGAACATTGCATGTCCTTAATTGATGAATATTTGTTCAGCAGTGACTACAAACAAAATGTAATGCATATAGACAGGAGGTAGTCCCCTTCATGTCAAAGGAATTACAGAAGATATATGAACAATATGACATAGTATTAAAAAGAATAAGTTCCAAAAGATACACTAGAAATGCAGGACTAGTACCAGAGCAGCATAATATGGTTTCTGTTTAGAGACTTGGTGAGAGTATAACAGACTACAGGCTATAACGGATGTGACTGGTCAGGAATGTGTGGCTAACTCGCAATCACTTGGTGAAAAAAAAATCTGTTTCCGTAGAATCCTACATCTCTATCAAATTTGTAGTCATTGTGCAGAGATGGGAATGGCATGGTAAATAAAATAAAAGTTCTTTTCACCCTCATCAAAAATTAAAATTGACATTTCATTGATTTCCTCAAAAGTATTTGTGTCATGAATACAGTTGGGATATACTATAAGAATGGGGTGCTTACGTGCAAGGAATACAGAATATTCGTGTATTTCGAATACAGAAATAATGAAAAAAAATCAAGAAATCTAAAGCTGCCCATCAGAATTTCTAATTAGCATGATACAACCAGGTTAACAACCTTGAAGTCTTAGAATGTGGGTAAAAACAGCTTCTGAAAAAGTTTGTTTAACCTCTACATTGTAACTGAGGGAATTCATTGGCCTCAGGCTGTGTATCTCCCTCCATGCACAAACAAAAAAGAGTAGTATTAGGTATAAGAGATAAATAATATGAGGTCTCAGTGTATTCAGAGGGGAATAATGCCTAATGCTCATGAGGAGCAAGAGACAAATACAATTTGACCTAGCACCCAAAGCAAGGTTAGTAGAAAGACGGGGACTCTTGTGTCCTGGGGGTGCCCCAGAGAGGACGCTAGGAAGTTTCCAGGACCAGATACATCCAGGTCGGACAGGACCATAAATGGATGTCCATTCATGTGAGGAGGGGCCTTCAAGGTTGAAGAAAACAAGAGTCGGGACACCTAGTGGCAGAAGCACTGCCAGCTCATAAGACAGTGGAGTATTTGTTTTGGATAAAGGAATGTAATCTGAGACGAGACTATAAACAAGAGAGAACGTGAGATCTCATCCAAGGAGAGCTAGACACAATGCTGGTCTATATTTCTCAACAGTAGTTCAACAGAGAATCTCCTTGGCCTGTGCAACCAATAAGAGGGCCAAACACCTTCACAAAGGCTGAGGCTCCACATGCCCTTTGTGGATGGTAAATTGCCCTGCAGCCCACACCCTCCCTTGAGGTCTCAGTCCCTTGAATCAACACCATCCATTACCAAGAACTTCCCTTAATGGAAAATTCTGCCCCAGAAAACGAAAACAAAAAATGACACAGCCAAACAAAACTCAAAACTGAAAGAGATAATCACAAGTTTTAACCCTTCCTATTTCCCCTATGCTTCTCCCGTCATGTTACTGAGAACAAGGTCTATCCTGTTAATTAAAATGATTCATCATTGCAGAACATAACAAAATACCCCCTCGCCCAAAAATGTAAATAAACACCACCCAAATTATAAGCTTACCCCAAATAAAAGTCAACATCAACTTAAAGATCCTACTGTAATATTACTGCACTACTCTAGGGTATTATAATCCTCTTCTGACTTATTTACAAAACATCCCAATTCGGAGCACTCTGCAAGCATTACAGACATTGTTACATTTCATGCTTCTTGTGGTCTTGAAATGCAATAAATCACCTGCTTTTCTACACAACCACTGGGAAGTGATTATCATAAAAAGCCTATAACCAAAATTCTCAACCTTCGATACTCAGATCAGATCATATAAACTTTTTTCCCACAGATCCATGGAAATGAATCTAAAACTGGAAACACAAAAAGATTAAAAGTCTTAAAAAATAAAACAGAAAAAAGAAACATAAAAAGGAATCTGTGAGTGGCATCACACTAAATCTAAACTTTGCTAAAGAGAAAAATTCACTTTGGTTTACCAAAGATACAAGATTTTTCTAAAATATTCAAGAAATAACATTTATTTTAAAAATGGGAAAATATATGTAGGATCATCGAACAGAAATCATCTCATTCTCTGGCATAAAGTTCTTTAAAAAATGTCATGTATACACGAACTGATGTTTGTCAAAACTGTTTAGGCTGACTCACACGTCAGATGACTTTCAGGCCAGCTTTCATTCAGGTTTGCTTCATAGATGCAAGGATATTAGCAGATACATTCTCCAGGTGTACCAAGGAGCCCTGAAATATTTTGGCTGGATGTCCTCCAGTACCTGCTGCAAATAACTCATTTTTATACAGTGCTTCTGGACCGGAGCCCCTGTCTATTATAATTCATTCCTCAGTTCTGAGACATCCTGTTTGATAAATTGCTCTGGTTTCTGGACAGATAACTGCAATATTTTGTATAGGAAAAAACATCTGTCCATCTTGCAATATCCGGACATTTTTGGATAAACTCATTGACACCAGTTCAAATTCCTTTCTAATCCATGCCATTAATACAGTCCTGACTTAGCAGGGAAGCAATGAAAGCCTCAAAAGATGACTCCAACTCATCCACTAAGGTATGATTTCTGAAAAAGTTTGGTTAGCCTCTACATTAGTAAGGAGTGGATTCATTGGTGTCTGGAGGTTGGGAAGGGGGCTGTGTACCCCTGTCCACACACACATACACAAAATTCTCAGAAGTTCTTAGAAGTTCTCAGAATACCTGGCACGAGCTGAAGCAGTGAATCATGGGTAGCAAGTCCAGGCAGGGTCCAGGTGGCTGACCAGAGAACATACTCCCCAGAGGAGTTGCCATCTCTGGAATGATAGCAAACATTTTGATTCCATCAGAAATTAATCAACTAGATATAATTTTTAAAAATTGTTAAATATGTTTTATATTATACAAGTCACTATCAGATTCATTACAACTATGATAATCAGTGGTCTTAAAAGATAAAAAGCTTTTATGAAAATTCAGTAGATGATTGCTTAAGAAACACCACATATTTTGTTTTCTATTAAAAACTTTGAGCTTTGCATTAATAAAATTTATCTAATAAGTTGAATCTCTTGAATGTGTGTATTAGAAGGCAAATAAGCAGATATTTAAAATTTTTTTGGTTGTAATGAAATAACTCATTATTTTACTTTAGAATAACTGAATATGCTTAAAGCTATTTTTTAAAATTTTTGAAATAGCTTTAGCAAAACAACTCCAAGGTTATTAAAAGTTAAACATAACTTGTTATTGTGAATTTAACCTCTCTCTAGCTTCTAATGTCTTTTATTAAAATTTTAATTGATGTGTTCCCTTTTGCAACATCTTTTAAAAATATAACCTTCAGAGTACAATTTTCTTGTTACATAGTAACAGCATCTACAGTTTGGACTGTTGAGGGAAAATGAAACAAAATCTACACAACACATCAATCCTTTTTTAGAATTACTTTACTTGGTGATGATTTATCTTATTTATTTAGTATTTATAATGTCTTTATTTATAATGTCTTATAAATCTCTTTTTAAATGAAACAAAATCTACACAACACAACAATCCTTTTTTAGAATTACTTTGCCTGGTGATGATTTATCTTATTTATTTAGTATTTATAATGTCTTATTAATCTCTTTGTGATTAAAGTTGCTGTCTTAGGCCTCACATCAAGAATTTGTCTTATTAAGTGTTTTCCTCAATTGATGATAAAAAACAGAGATCTATAGGAATTCAGTGTGTGAGCGTTCTAAAAAATTATCTATTTGTTATTTGGACCGCTTGGCCATTTAAAAAGATACACAAAATTGAAAAGAAATGGCAAGGTCTAAGCTTACATTTTAGTGGGGGAGACAGAAAATAAATAATTTCAGATAATAATCAGTTCTATGAAGAAAACAGAACAATGGGACAGTGACTGGGGATAGTAGAAACCTTTGGACTGAGTTTTGAATGCAAACTAATGGGAAGGGTTTCAGACAGTGGCAGCTATTACCATCAAAGCCCTGAAAGGGGAATGAGCCTTCATACATTCGGTGGATAGAAGTAGAAGTAGGAGTCTACTCTACCTGTAGTATAGTGAGCAAAGAGGACAGAAGGTGTATCTTGCGGGTCCAGCTCAGTCCAAGCAAAGAATTAAGATTCCATTTTTAATACAATGGAAAGTCACTGGAGTTTTTTAAGCAAGGGAGTATCACAGTACAATTTATCATAAAAAAGAAAAATTTAGTACCTATGTCAAGAGAAGACTTTGAGGGAGAGAGTGTTGAGAAACAGCAAGAATAGAAGTGGGAAGACGTTAGTTTTTAGTAAGAAGTCCAAGGAGGAGATGAAGGAGCTAAAACCAGAGTGGTAGCGATCAAAATGCAGAGAGGTGTTCAGCTTCCTGGTATATTCTGTAGGTGGAGCCGATCAACTGAGTGTCTGTCTCTTCTTAACTATTCATTATATGCTATTATACATCAGGACCCGTTCTAGGTGCTGAGGACATAGAACTCAACAGGACAGGTAGGATACCTGACCTCGAGGAGCTTATCTTTTACATATTGCAATGGGGGAAACAGACATTTAATAGGTAAATAAAATATCTTATAATGTCAGATAATAAGTGTTATGATGAAAAGTAAAGGCAAGAGCGATAGAAGTGGGATAATATTTTAGATAAGTCAGGGAAAGACTTTGCATAGCATGTGACACTTAAGCAAAGACTCCAAGTGAAGCACAAGCCACACAATTTTGGGAGTAAAGCACTTTAAGGGAGGGAACAGCAAAACAAAACAAAACAACAACAACAAACAAGACCTTGAGGTGGGAATGTCAGAGAGAATTCTCAGGGTTTTGGCTTAAGGAACTGGAGAGCCAAATATAACGTTTGCTGGGGTGGGAGAAACTGGGGAGGAACAGGTTGGAGGACAGGACCAAAAGTTGGTTTGGGTCATATGTTCACCATTAATCAACTGGAAATGTCAGCTCGACTGTGACTATAAAAGCCTGGAGCTCAGGGGATAGGTCAAAGCCAGAGATAAAGTTGTTCTTGAGAGTTTATTAATGATAATTCTCGAGAACAAAATTTCTCTCATATTTGAGAATTTATTGACTCAATTCTTAGGAGCCATGTGTTGGTTCATATTTATTTCTCCTATGGGTATACAGCAGTAACACAATTTACCAGTATGCACTAAGTGATAAACTCTAACCACAAAATTTCATATGTTCTTAACTTTAGACCAAGATGATTCGTTTTATAAATTACAAAGAAAAAAGGAATACAGGCCTCAACCTAATACATTCAAAAATTAATATAAAGTTCATCAGAAGAACAAAGTCTTAGTAAATCTAATAGAAAAAAACTAGGAATCAGATCCATTTCTATCATGGCTTCTTACTTCTCCCTCCTCTTTTATTCTCTACCACCTGGAAGCTTGGTCGCCAATAAGTCCACAGAGTTAGCTATTCATTTTCTAGATAGAAATTATTTCTGTAATAAAGAATTAAAATATGGCTGTGAAAGTAGAAATAATATAGAATATTTAAAAAGTACAATAGTAATTTTAGAGTAAAGGTCGTTCAGCACAGTTAAGCCCTAGAGTTTATGCTCAACTTCTACTTGAAAGACCAACCAGTATTTTATACATTATTAACTATGCTGGAAAAACATACTTACTTGCAATTTTAATTAACAGTTATAATTCAAAAAACAGGTTTATTTATATACTAGGTCAGGCTCTTGCAAAAACATAAGAACAAATCTTGAAGATAAATTTTTTGAAGTTGGCTTCACTTTATAGACCGATAAATCTACTGTCCAAAATTCATAAGCATTGCTTTTCTTATTAATCTACCTATATAATTCAATCAACATGGAGGAAACATGTATGTTTTGTATGAAACAAAATGTTTTGTTAACTATGAGAAAAGAATATCATTTTTCTCATTATGTTGGTATAAAAGCTGGTAACCTCATGTATTCTGCAGAGCTTGGTTTCCATCATGGGTCTTCAGACACTAAACACAAAATGAAGAAATATCTAATGAATTCTATCCATCCCTTTCCAAAAGCTTTACTTACAATGAAGATATAGGAATTGTTTGTATAAAGAACATACAAAAAGAAAATGTTTGCCTAGAGGAAAAACAACTCTTCAGAGACTATCGTTTGCAGCTTACAGAATAAGATAATCTTCGCTAGGAAGAATAATGTCAATATAGCAGCACTATATTCACCAGGAATCCAATGGATCTCTCATGTGGCAGGAGACCAGACCTTCGGGCTCCTCATAACATCATTCAGCTTCCCTTTACTCTTCTGGGAACTGTCTCTCAAATTCCAATCCATCACCCTTAGAAAGCTGAAAGTCAACCAAGAACTTCTCAACCACTTCTACAAAATTCACTTTGAAAATCGTTTTTTTTGTTTCTCTTATCAATTGTTGATACGGTAACCTGATTCAAACAACTCTTTTTCTGTTGATAGCTCAGTTTCTTGCAAGTCTCTTTCAGGCATTGATAAGGTTTGTCTGCATCCAGTTTGGTAAAAAAAAAAATATGCCATTTTTTTAACCAAGTGCTGCCAAGAGTTCTGAAGGGATACTGGGGGCCAAGTAACTGACTATTTAGACACATATGATCAGGACATGTGGGTTCAGACATGTGGAAGGGGAAAAACCGATTCCTTATACCAGTTTATCAATATTACAAAGGGCCAGTGTCCCATAAGGAAAGACCTGTCTATGATTCTTGCTGGGAATTAGAATACTTCACGTTTTCTTCACTAGAAGCACTGTTCACCACAGAGAAGTCCAAACTGGATTGAATGTGCTTAGAAAATTCACTAGGAGACTTACACCACCTGAAGTGACACAGGTCCTTTTTACACCATCTTGAGTGGTTTGTTGTACCATCTATCTTTTTTGATATCTGGGGTAGTAATCCTTACTGATGGATTCTCAACTAGGATTTTATGCAGCCAGGCTGGATGAACAGAATCAATTTTTTCCTAAGAGGTGGGGAATGTATTTTTCTTTCTTTCCAGTCAGAATATTCCTGACAACTGTCACTGGGATGGTCCCATGGCAACATTGCCATAAGTACTATTCTGTAGGAACAAACATCACTGGGCTCTGCATGAAATCTTCTCTTTAGAAGTTCTGGAGCAACATAAGGCAAACACATCTTGTTCAATAAACACTCATGATTATTATGCCAAAACACTGTTGCCAAGCCAAAGTCAGAGATTTTGAGGCTATCCCTTTTATCCTAAAGGAGATTTTCTGGCTTAATATCCCTATGAGTTGTCCCAATACAATGCAAATAAACCACCCTCCCAATGATTTCATGGAAGAACCTCTGAGCATCTTCTTCAGGCATGTCTATATCTGGCTCTATTCTGTCAGAAAGTTCTCTACCACTACAGTACTCCAGAAATAGATACTGGATATTGCCTTCTCTCCATAACCATAGAATTTCACTACATTCTCATAATTTAACATGTTATTGATACAGATCTTTTTCTTAACATTTTCTGGGCAGTCTATGGCATGCTTCATGTCTACAGTCCTGACTGCAACTGCTTCTTCAACTCTTCTACTGACAGCAAGTTGAAATTCTCCATAAGCACCTTCTCCCAGGGTCTGCGCCAAGTCCCCGTCTTCCACAACGGGCACTTCCATGACTCCATAATGGACCATGCAGGCCATCCTTTGCCCACCACCACAGGAATTGCAAATCTGGGATGCATATTTTAAGGTCAACAGAAAGGTAAAGTTAAGCTAAACTGTTCCAGATTTTTCAAAGGCTTCCTACTAGAGATATTAATGGATTATACCCATAGCAGGCATCAATTTTCACAGGAGTTTTTAATATCTCCAAAAGTTAAGAATCTGTAACGAGATCTCTTCACTATAGAGTTCAATCAGCACTTTGGAGAAAAGCAGTCAGGCTAGCAGCAATGTAAGGTCTTGCTAGAGAAATAGAGGATATTTGCATAAGGCAAATCAAGAAAACCTGCTCAAGAAAAGCAGGAAGATGTAAAGGTTTGTAAACATAGATGAAAATTGGTTTTGTTAAGAAGACATTTCAGATTGACCGATAAGTGAGGTGGTATATGCCATCAGGATTTTTAATTTGGGGAGAAAATACCCTCAGGGCTTCATCTCATTACATAAAGGAAAAGGGGAGAGACAAAAAGCCCTTGTTATTTAGCTCAATGCAGGGTACACTACAAGTTGTCCTTCTGGAAAGATGCCAATGCAGAACAGCCTGTTTCGTTTTTTGGTCTTCAATAGCTAAGAATTATAACTAATATCTCTGAACATTCAGAACCTATTTATCGCTTTAATGACTGACTTTGATCAGTTATGCTGTTGATCCAGGCAGCCTTTTGCAGTAAGAATTATCTCTGTTACACGGATGACTCATGCGAGAGTTGACACTTTCATGTAATTTTCCAAAAGAAGGTATACCGACAAATTCAGGTCGCATAATTATAAAAAAATTTCCAAAAACAAATCCTGCACTGGTGAAGTAATTTTGACAGCGAAGATCATGCTTCATTGTGGAGGGAAGTTTAGGGCTGGGACAAAGAAGCACTGTGTGCGAATGAAGGAACAAAAGTGGCAGAGAGGCCTCCCCTGTGAGTCTCCTCCGCACACTGGCGAGACGTTCCCCCGTACAAACAACTATTAACTTCGTCTCTACAAATACAAACTCCTTGCTATGCACTGTTAACATCTTCCACAAATCAAACATGGAAAATCCAAGTGTTTCAAAGTGTAGGCTAATAAAGCATGGTAACTAGAAATGCATATCAATGGTTCGCTAAATTTCATCTAAGATATACTATTTTACAAGTCACTAAAAAGAGAACAAAATCAACTCTGAAATGTTATCAATGCTGGAACCAACTTAGAAGTAGATAAATGATGAAAAAATAAAATGGGTCCAAATATTAAATACAATGAACTCTGCACTTTCTGACTCAAATTTTCTGTTTATTTATAGTAGCTTTCGATATTTACATTTGATTTTCCTTAAAAGCGAATCAGTCTAAGAAAATGATAGTTCAGTCTTCACCTCAGGCTGCTTCCCTCTCCTTCAACCACTTTAGAAAGAGCAGTCAAGTTTTCTGTTCCATCCCTTTCCAGTGCAATTTTTCTTTGAGTTCCAGTTGGAAATTCCTAAGGCCTCAGTAAATAGACTAGATCCGCTTCTTGCTTCTGAAACTTAAAGAGCACCAACTATGTATCTTTCTTATAAAACCACAAACAAATATATTCGACTATGCAAATCTTCCATATTTGCACTTGGGATTTGAGTGTGGCTCTAGAAAATTACATAACTGCACATACGAGTACTACTGTAAATTCTAAAATGTATCCCGAGTAATCTCAACTTAAAAAAATTTTTTTGACATTACTCTTTTTATGATCCTATTCTTCACCATGGAAATATAAATATTTAATGACTTCAGGAGGATTACTAATAATCAAAAGAAACAACATTAAGAAGTTATTTTGTTTCGAATTTTGTAATTTTTCAAATAAATAGTAAAATTGAAGAATTTCACAGAAAATGCTTGTATACTCATCACCTAGATTTTTATCATTAACATTTTACTACATGTTTTATAATGTATGCATCCACATAGCCATGTTTCTATCCATGCATTACTCCAAGTTATTTTTGATGCATTTCAAAGTATTTGCAGATTTTTGAGGATTTTTACAAATATATATGTGTAACTCAAACTATTATTAACATATAGAAATATATTATCATTCCAGAAATTTCCTTCTTGTCCCTGCTAAGTCTCCCTACTTCTACTCCAGAAGCAGTCACTCTTCTAATTTTTGTTCACTATAGATTAATTTTTTCTGTTTTATTTCATATAAGTGGAATCACATAATATGCACTCATTTATAGAATTCTTTTAATACCACGATGCTTTTTGAGTTAAAATCACGTTATTGTTATTGTAAAATCATTACAGAGTTTGTAAATATTATTTCTCTAAGTAGCATTCCAACTTATGACTAACTTGAAATGTTTCAAATTTTTTGACTGCTATGACTAAGGCTCTGTGAACATTCCTGTACATGTCCTTTTGTCATCATATATTTTCAGTTATCTTGGATAAATATCTAAAATTAGAATTGATAGGCCACAGGATAGATGTAGGATTTTTATAAGAAACTGCTGGATCTTCTTTCAAAATGGTTGCATTCCACATTCTTTCTCACCAATGTTTGATGCTAATAATCTTTTGTGATTTTACCATTCTTGTGTGTAGGTAATAGTTTCTTATCGTGGATTTAATTTTTATTTTCTTGACAATTATTAAAATTAAGCACTTTCTCATGTCCTGACCAGATATACATATTACACCACACACACACCTTATTTGGGAGATGTCTGTTCAAATTTTTGCCTGTTTTTTAAGTTGAGACGTTTGTCTTTTATTTTTAAATTTTAAGTATATTTTATGTATCTTGGACAACACTGTCATTAGATTCATGTTTTACGAATGTGTTTCTCCCAATGTATGCTTGCCTACTCATTTTCTTGATGGTGAGTTTGATTTAGAATGTTTTTATTGTTTCCTAAATTTTATGGCAAAATACATATATTGTAAAATTTACCATCTAAACCATTTTTAAGTGTGCAGTTCAAAAGATATTAAAATACTTCCATCATGTTGTATGACCACCACCACCACCATCCATCTCCAGAACTCTTTTCATCTTGTAAAACTGAAACTCTGTACTCAGTAAACAATGACTCCCCATGCTTCCCTTCTTTTAGTCTTTGGCAATCACCATTCCACCCCCTGTCTTTCTGATTCTGACGACGCTAAGTACTTCATATGAGTGAAACTATAAAATATTTGTCTTTTTGAGACTCACTTTTTTCACTTGGCAGAAAGTCCTCAAGTTTCATCCATGCTGTAGCACATGTAAGAATTTCCTTCCTTTTTATTCCATTACATGTATACACCACATTTTATTAATTCACTTAGCTGTCAATGGACACTTAGGTTGCTTCCATATTTTAGCTATTGTGAATAATGCTATTATGAAAATAGATGTACAAATATCTCTTTGAGATCTATTTTCAATTATCTTGGATATAAACCCAGAAAAGGAATTACTTGATCATATGGTAATTATAAGTTTAATTTTTAGAGGAGCCATCATACTGTTTTCCACAGCAGGTGTGTATTTTATATTCCCACCAACAGTGCGCAAAAGTTCCATTGACTCCGCATTGTTGCCAACACATCTCCTTCCCTGCCTCTCTCTTCTTTCTTTCCACCCTCCCTCCCTTTGTCTTTTCCTTCCTCCTTTCTTTCTTTCTTGCTTTCTTGCTTTCTTTTTCTTGCTTGCTTTCTTCTATTTCTCTCTCCCTCCTTTTCTTTATTTCTTGCTTTCTTGCTTGCTTGCTTGCTTGCTTACTTTCGTAGTAGCCCTCCTTATGGGCAGAGGTGGTATCTCGTTGTAGTTTTAGCTTACGTTTCCCTAATGACTAATGATATTCAGCATCTTTTTAGGTGCTTATTAACAAAGTGGCTATTTAGGAGCACCTGGGTGGCTCCGTCGGTTGAGCGTCCGACTTCAGCTCAGGTCATGATCTCGCGGTTCGTGAGTTCGAACCCGGCGTCAGGCTCTGTGTTGACAGCTTAGAGCCTGGAGCCTGCTTCACATTCTGTGTTTCCCTCTCTCTCTGCCCCTCCCCCACTCATGCTCTGTCTCTCTCTGTCTCAAAAATAAATAAACATTAAAAAATTAAAAAAAAAACAAAGTGGCTATTTAAATCCTTTGACTATTTTTATAAGGTTGCTTTTCTGTTGTTGAGTTTTAGAAGTTTCGTGTATATTCTGAATACTTACCTCTTATTGGATACACAATTTGCAAATACTGTCTGTTTTGTGTGTTGCCTCTTTAATATGTTACTGTGTGATAGTGTTTTTTGATGCAGAAAAGTCTCTAATTTTCATGAAGTCTAGTTTATTTTTTTTTTCTTTTTTTGCTTGTGACTTCTGTGTCATATCCAAGGAATTAGTGCCAATTCAATATCACGGTGCTTTTGCCCTGTGATTTTTTCTAAGAGTTTTATGGTTTTAAATTTTACATTTAGATATTTGACTTATTTTGAGGGTATTTTTTTTTGTATATGATATTAGATAAGGGTCTAACTTGATTCTCTTACATGTGAATATTCAATTTTCCCAGTACCGTTTGTTGAAAAGACTGTCTTTTCCACATTTAATGGTCTTGATATTCTTGTTAAAAATGATTTGACCATGCATGTGAGGATTTATTTCTGGGCTCTCTAGTCCATTGACCAGTATGTATGTTTTTATGCCAGTATCACATTGTTCAGGTAACTATGGCTTTGTGGTAAGTTTGAACGGCAGCACAATTCCTGCAGCTTCATTCTTTCCCAAAGTTGTTTTGGCTGTCAGAGGTCCCTTTCAATCCCATATGAATTTAAGGATAGTTTTTTATCTATTTCTACAAAAATATCATTGGTATTTTGATAGAGATTGCTTTCAATATGTAGATAACTTTGGGTAGCATTGACCTTTTAATGATAGTAAGATTTGTAATCTAAGAATACATTTCCATTTACATTATTTATGTCTTTTTAAATTTCTTTCAGCAATGTTTTTTTTTTAAAGTTTATTTATTTTTGAGAGAGAGAGCATGCAAGTGAGGAAGGGGCAGAGAGAAAGGGGGACAGAAGATCTGAAGTGGGCTCTGTGCTGACAGCAGCAAGTCCAATGTGGGGCTTGAACTCAAGAACCATGAGATCATGACTTGAGCCAAAGTCATATGCTCAACCAACTGAGCCCCCCCATGGGTCCCTGATAGATTTTACTGTATAAGTCTTTTGCCTCCTTGGTTAATTCTCAAGTATTTTATTCTTGCTGACACTATTGTAAATGCAATTGTTTTGCAATTTCCTTTTCAGATTATTATTACAGTATAAATATGCAACAGATTTTTAAGTGTTCACTCTGTATCCTGCTACTTTTCTGATTTCATTTATTTGTCCTAATAGATTTTTTGGTGGAGTAGTGTATTCTACATGCAAAATGACACCATCTGAGAGCGCCTGGGTGGCTCAGTCAGTTGAGTGTTGGACTTCAGCTCAGGTCATGATCTCATGGTTCCTGGGTTCAACCGCTGCATCAGGCTCTGTGCTGACAGCTCAGAGCCTGGAGCCCGCTTCGGATTTTGTGTCTCCCTCTTTCTCTGCCCTCTCCCAACTCACACTCTGTCCCCCTCTCTCTCAAAACATAAACATTAAAAAAAATGACACCATATGTAAACAGATAGAATTATGCTTTTCCTTTCCTATTTAGATAACTTTTATTGCTTTTTATTGCCTAACTTCTCTAGCTAGAACTTCCAGTGCTATAATAAATAATCTTTGCCTTGTTCCTGATAATAGAGAAAAAGCATTCAGTCTTTGATTATTGAGTATGATGTTTGCTGTGGATTTTTCACATTTTGCTTTTATTATGTCAGGTAGTTTTCCTTCTATTCCTAGTTTGTTGAGTGTTTTTATCATGAAAAGGTGATGGATATTATCAAATGGTTTTTCTGGATCAACTGAGATGATGTGTTTTCTTTTCCTTCATTCTGCTAATGTGGTGTATTATATGGATTTTCATATATTGAACCATCCTTGCATTCCAGAAATAAATCCCTCTTGGCCATGCTGTATAATCCCTCTTGGCCATGCTGTATAATCCCTCTTGGCCATGCTGTATAATTCTTTTAATATGCTGCTGAATTCTGTATGCTAGTAGTTGGTTGTTCTCCTCTTCATTTTTCAGAAAAAGTTAAAGAATTGGTGTTTAGTTTGTTGTAAATGTTTGGTAGAATTCATTAGTGAAGCCATTAAGCATAGGGCCTTTCTTTGTCAGGAGATTTTTGATTACTGATTCTAGCATCTTACTAGTTATAAATCTATTCAGATTTTTTATTTCTTCATGATTCTGTCTTGGTTGGGTATGTGTTTCTAGGAATTTGTCCATTTAACTTAGTATATCGTATTTGTTGATAGGAAATTATTTATAGTACTTTCTTATACTCATTGTTCTTTCTGTAAAATCAATAGTAATGTCCCTACTTTCATTTCTGATTTTGGTAATTTGAATATTTTTTTCTTAGTCCATTTGCTTTTTTTTTAAGTTTATTCATTTATTCTGAGGGGTGGAGGGACAGAGAGAGAGGGAGAGAGAGAATCTCAAGCAGGCTCCACACTCTCAGCACAGTGCCCGACATGGAGCTTGATCCCATGAACTGTGAGATCATGACCTGAGCCGAAATCAAGTCAGATACTTAACAGACTGAGTCACTGACATGCTCCCCAAATTTTTATTTTATTGATTTTCATTATTTTTTTTCTATTCTCAACTCCATTTACCTCTGTCCTAAACTTTATTATTTCCTTCCTTCTGCAACCTATGTGTTTAATTTGTTTTTATTTTTCTAGTTCCTTAAGTTGTAAACTTAGATTGTTAATTTCAAATCTTATTATTTAACTTAAGCATTATTGCAAGAAAGTCCCTCTTTAGAATTGCATTTTTGTGTTCCATAAATTTAATTATATTGTTTTTATTTTCATTCTTTCTGAAGCATTTTCTAATTTGTCTGTAATTTCTTCTTTAATTCATTGCTTGTTTAAAAGTGTATTGTTTAATTTCCACAAGTTTATGAGTTTTCCAATTTTCCTTCTGTTATTGATTTCTAACTTCATCTAGTTATGGCTAGAGAAGAACTTCGTATATTTATTTTTTTAATCTATTTAGACTTAATTTGTGGCATAATATGTGGTCTATCCTGGAAAATGTCCTATTGCACTTGAGAAGAATGTGTATATTCTTGTTAAGAAGTATGTTCTGTGTATGTCTTTTAGATATAGTTGGTTTATTGGGTTGTCTTCTCTTTCCTTACTTATCTTCTATCTGGTTGCTCTATCCATTATTGAGAATGGGTTATTCAAGTCTCTACCTGCTGTTGGAGAACTGTCTATGTCTCCCTTTAATGCTGCCAGTTTTAGCTTCATATATTTTGACGGTCTTTTAAATATGTAAATGCTTATAATTTTTAGATCTTCTTGCTGTTATAAGCCTTTTTTAAATGTTTATTTATTTTGAGAGAGAGAGAGAGAAAGGACACCCTTGTGTACATGCATGTGAATGGGGAGGGGCAAAGAGAGATTGAGAATCCCAAGTAGGCTCTGTGTGCTGTCAGTTTGGAGCCCAATGCACACAGGGCTCGAATTCATGAACCGTGAGATCATGACCTGAGCCAAAACTAGGAACTGGAGATCAACTGATGGAGCCACCCAGGTGCCCCATGTTAAGCCCTTTTTATTAATATATATGGTCTGTCTTTGTTGCTTATAATCCCTTTGCGTTTAGGTCTTTTTTTTTTTTTTTCTTAATTTTTATACAGCTACTCCTGTTCTTTTTTGGTTACTATTTGCAAGGAATATCTTTCTCTATCCTTCCACTTTTGATCTCTTTTGCCTTTGGATCTAAGCTGAGTCTTTTGTAGACTGTATACAATTGGATCATATTTAAAATTTTTAAATGTTTACCCATTTTAGAAAGAGAGAGAGAGTGTGTGTGAGCGGGGAAGGGCAGAGAGAGAGGGAGAAACAGAAACCTAAATAAGCTCCAGGTTCCAAGATGTCACAGGGCCCGATGTGGGGCTCGAACTCATGAACCGCAAGGTCATGACCTGAGCTGAAGTCAGTCACTTAATTGACTGAGCCACCCAGGTGCTTCTGGATCATATTTTTAAACTCATCCTGCCAATATTTGTCTTTTAAGTAGAGACTTAACTCACTTACAGTTAAGTAAGTACTTATAGGAGGGACTACTTCTGTCATTTGGCTGTTTTCTATATGCCTTATAACTTATTTGCCCCTCATTTCCTATATTACCGATTGAGTTTTCCTTTTTTTTTCTTTTCTTTTTTTTTTAGTCTTTAACTTTTGTAGTCAAATTTGGTTTCCATTTACTTTTGTGTATATTCTATAACTATTTTCATTGGTGGTTAGTAACTGAAGTTGTAACAGTCTAATTTAAATTTATACCAGCTTAACTTCAATAACATACAAAAACACAGCCCTTTTATAGCTCTGTCCCTACTACTTTCAGTTGTTGTCACAAAATTACATCTTAACATATTGTGTGCCCCAAAACATAAACCATTAATTTTTAAAATGCATTAGTATATTAAATGATGTAGAACACAAAGTGTAGAGTTATAAACCAAAGTTCAATAATGGTAGCTATGAATTTAGTTATGGAATTTAATATGGGGGATTTGTCTTGGATTATCCATATAAGCCCAACTTAATGAGTTCTAACCCACTAAATTTTTTTCTGGCTAAAAGCAGAAAAGACATGCAACAGAAGCAAAAATCAAAGAGATTCCAAGAGTAAAAACGATAAACAAATTTATCAATGAGAAGATTACATTCATGTATGGTTCTTTTTGTCTTCAGCTTTATCAGTTAGAAACCTTTCTTCCAAAGTTATTTAAGTGATCTTTTTTATCCCATACACTTTTAATGGTATTTGTCATATATTGTAATATATTTGGCTTATTTATCAGTCCGCATTCCAACCTGAGATTTCCCAACATCCGGGTCCATTTTATTTCATTTTTATTCATTAAAGTTCATCTCTATAATGTACAATTCTATGGATTTTGACTTGTACTCAACACTGTAGTGCTGTATAGAAAAGTTTTATCGTACTAAAAAGCTCCCCTGGCATCCCAACAATAGTTTTACTTCTCCATCTTTCTTTAAAGTCTGACAACTACTGATATGTTTTCTACCCCCTTTGTTTCATCTTTTTTCAAATGTCATGGGAATGGAATTTTATGAGGTCTACATACTTTTATTTTATGTCTGCATACTTTTAGTTAGTAAAATACATTCAAGTTGTATTCACGATTTTGTGTAAGCAAATAGCATATTCCTTTTATCTGAGAATATTTCATTGCATGGATATATCTACAGTTGTATGGACGTCACCAATTGAAAAGCATTCAGTTTTTGGCAATTATGAATAACATTGATCTAAACATTTGCATACACAAGTTTGAAAGTATATAGGTTTTCTGTGTAGTTAAACAAATACATAGGAGTAGAATTGATGGTTTATATTGTAAGTCTATGTTTATATTTATAAGAAACTGCCAAACTGTTTTCCAAAACAATGCTGTAGCATACCTCATTCTTACCGGCCATAAATGAGTTTTTATTGCTATGCATCTTTGACAGCATTTATTATTGTCATAGTTTGGGATTTTAGCCATTGTAAGATATAATTTTATCATTGTAGTATATATCTAGGAGTGGAATTGCTGGGTCTTATGGTAATTCCATATTTAATATTTTGAGGAAGTGTCAAACTTTTTTTTTAAGTGGCTGCAGCATTTCGCATTCTTACCAGCAATATGTGAGTATTCCAATACCTCCACACCCCTGTCAACACTTGTTATTGTCTGCCTTTTTTTTTTTACTATAGCCATCCTACTGGATTATGCCTCAGATATATTTTTGTCAATAATATATACTACATATTTCGTTCATTCAATTTATCGAAACTGACATATCAACTAATTATAAGGCCAACGTTTATTATTAAGCCAATCAGCCATATATTCTTTCCTCCATATAAAGTCTTACTCATTTTCAATTCAAATAGACATTTTCATTCTCATGAAAAGCACTCTTCTTTTCCGCCCAGTTTCTGAGTTATATAGGTAGTGAATCAAAGAAAGCACCAAAAGAAAAAAAAAAGAGGCTTTATCATAACTTTTAGTCTGAAAGAAAAGTCACTATCACCTTCAGTGTTTAACTGTTACCCTCTTTGTCTCATAGGTTCTCCTAAAGAAGCCGCCAAGCATTCTCTCACAGTCGTTTGAGAACAGAATAAGCAAGGTAATAAAAGCAAATCATTCTCACTTACCTTAGAATATACCTAAAGCCAACGGCTAACACCAAGCTATGCTGTAAACGGAAATACGTATCAAGGAAAAAACAAGCATACTACCTTGTCTTGAATAAATAAGGATTCATAGACCCATCATTTCAACCCACTTCTTTATTTCGTACTGCAGTTTTTATTATCTCAATATAATTAAGATTTGACATGGCCGAGGGTTTTGTTTTGTTTTGTTTTTAAGAATAAGATCAAGAGTCAAAAGAGATGTGGAAAAAGAACCTGCGAGAGGCTTAGCAGAACCGTTTTTCTTCCAGGGTTTCTTCATCTCCCCGAGCTCTGGCTCCAAGCCGAGTACCACTAACTCCTCTGTTTATGCTCAGCACCAGCAGTTTGAATCTCCATGGCAACAGGTTCCAAATCCAGATTGACAGGACCATCAACCAATCACAGAGCCAGGGTTCCTTTTTCCCCGTTCAATCGTGTCTGTCCTGTGGGAGACTTAATGACGAAAGAAAGGGGCGGGCTAAGGGGAAAGGCGTTGGAAAGGACCACCCATCCAGCCTCCCAACACCAGCAAAGTGGTTCTTCAGCATTGGGATCCAGGTGTCAGCTTCTATCTTTGTGTTATCAAGATGTCTCTTTCTAAGAAGTTAACTTTGGACAAACTGGATGTTAAAAACAAGCGAGTCATCATGAGAGTAGACTTCAATGTTCCAATGTCGAAGAACCAGATTACAAACAACCAGAGAATCAAAGCTTCCATCCCAAGCATCAAGTACTGCCTAGATAATGGAGCCAGGTCAGTAGTTCTTATGAGTCATCTAGGTCGACCTGATGGTGTTCCCATGCCTGATAAATACTCCTTAGAGCCTGTTGCTGCTGAGCTCAAATCCTTGCTGGGCAAGGATGTTCTGTTTCTAAAAGACTGTGTGGGCCCAGAAGTGGAGAAAGCCTGTGCCAACCCGGCTGCTGGTTCAGTCATCCTACTGGAGAACCTGCGCTTTCATGTGGAGGAAGAAGGAAAAGGCCAAGATCCTTCTGGAAATAAGCTTACAGCTGAGCCAGGTAAAATACAAGCGTTTCGAGCATCACTCTCCAAACTAGGGGATGTATATGTCAATGATGCTTTTGGCACTGCTCACCGGGCCCACAGTTCGATGGTGGGAGTGAATCTGCCCCAAAAGGCAGCTGGATTCCTTATGAAAAAGGAGCTAGAGTACTTTGCCAGAGCCTTAGAAAACCCGGAGAGACCCTTTCTGGCTATACTTGGTGGAGCCAAAGTGGCAGACAAAATCCAACTCATCAAAAATATGCTGGACAAGGTCAATGAGATGATTATTGGTGGTGGAATGGCTTATACCTTCCTTAAGGTACTCAACAACATGGAGATTGGTGCATCCCTCTTTGATGAAGAGGGAGCCAAGATTGTCAAAGATATCATGGATAAAGCCACTAAGAATGGTGTGAACATTACCTTTCCTGTTGACTTTGTCACTGCTGACAAGTTTGAGGAGAATGCTAAAGTTGGCAAAGCCACTGTAAAATCAGGCATACGTGCTGGTTGGATGGGTTTGGACTGTGGTCCTGAGACCAACAAGAAGTATGCTCAGGTTGTGGCCCGCGCCAAGCTGATTGTGTGGAATGGACCTGTAGGGGTATTTGAATGGGATGCCTTTGCTAGTGGAACAAAAGCCCTCATGGATGAAATTGTGAAGGCCACTTCCAGGGGCTGTATCACTGTCATAGGAGGTGGAGACACGGCTACTTGCTGTGCCAAATGGAACACTGAAGATAAAGTGAGCCACGTGAGCACTGGAGGAGGTGCTAGTCTGGAACTTCTGGAAGGTAAAGCCCTTCCTGGTGTGGAAGCCCTCAGCAACCTATAGTTGACAATATTCCTTCCTACTATTTCCTGTCTGTAGGCTTTGGTTCAACTTAGAGCTTTACATTTCAACTTGACTATTGTTAGTTAACAACAAGACCTATGCAATGACTAAGAGATTGGCTCTCAGGAACTCTTAACATTAGTACAGCAATGCAACTCAGTTTGGTCATGCATTTGTCTGCTCTCTTCAAGATCTCCTTTGAACTTTACCATTGTGATTAGTAGGAAGGAAATATTCTTGCATTGCATATTAAAGTGAGTTGAATAAACTTAGTCTATCTCTCTCTCTATTTTTTTTAAATTTTCTTCCAGCTTTGTTACTGTTTCACTACTTGAAACATGGAAAACAAGAGAAAACCCAAACTGTTGGGGAAGGATGGGGTAGAAGCTAACATACTTTTAACAATAAAAGTGCCCAAATAAATCAAGAAAAAGAATTGTGTTTAAGAATCCATGGGTAACAAAACTCAGCTAAAAGGAAATTTCTCACTAAATAAGAAAGAAGAAATATAAAAGATATTAAGCTCAAGAAGTAAAAAAAAAAAAAAAAAGGGAAAATATGAAACCCAAGAAAGGAATTATATCTGTATCTGTGAATGCACTATAGTACTTATATATGTCTGTGTACTCTCATATATGGGATCTACAAATTCAAACCACATTTTAAATAAATAATTGCTTAAGAAAATAAATAATTTCTTGTTTAAAGAAATACATAATATATATAACTGCTAAATCTATTTATAGTCATGAGAAAAATAGGGATATAAAAAGTCTTCCCTATTAAAAAATAGAATAAGAAAATACTCAGAAATGTAGAAGAAATTAAGATACTTATTGGAAAATATTTTGCCTAGCTCTATAGACCACTGTCATGGGGCAATGTTGTTAGCAATTTTGGAGTAAAAATGCAGGGTAACTTATCCCAGTTGTAATGGCCTATGGCCCATGCCACCAGGTCAATTCTATGAATTAACTTAATTAAAGTAAAATTAATTAAATAATTAAACTTAAAATATAATGTTAATAAGCCCAAAACTTCAGCGCATTCCTGAGGACAATATTTATAAGGCCATGATAATCCCAGAGAGAATATAGGAGTTAGTATACAGACTTAAAAATAAGTAAAACAAAAAACCAAAATTATAGTAGTTGAAACAAGGTTATAGCATATTATTTTCTTTCATAGAAGTCCAAGGCAAAAAGGTGGAGTCTTCTCCATGAGGTCATCTAGAGAACCAACCTAGTGAAACAAATCTGTTACTCTCAATAAGTAGGTTATGTTTCTGTGTGTGAGGTGTCAGTCTGCATTATTACTATTTGATATCCAGCCCAATGTGTTTCTTTTACATACATGTCCCAAAAAGTTCAGGAATTTTTCTTCTATTGGTTATTTTGTGTTCTGTTGTCTATTAGTTGTGTGATGAGGCCGATTTTGTAAGAGAGGCCTGGGAATGTATTCTCTGTAGCTGGATACCTCGTACTCAACTAAAAATCAACAGAATCCACATAAGGGACTCTTCAATATGGATAACAAACAGAGGGTTATTGGAGGGGTTGTGGGAGGGGGGGATGGGCTAAATGAGTAAGGGGCATTAAGGAACCATGATTCCTGAAATCATGGTTGCACTATATGCTAACTTGGATGTAAATTGAAAAAATAAATTAAATGTAAAAATAAATATAAATCAACAGATTCTATTACTAAAAGGAAGTGGAGGGGCAATAAATACCAAGGGAAAAGTAATGGCTCCTGATAGACTTTCACTCTGGCCATGCCAGTATCCGTGTATGAGTATCCATGTATCCTTCTTCCTACATAAAGAAAATATCCTTTCTCCAAGAGATACAATGAAATGTCCAGTTACAGCATCTTACTCAAGACTAAATATTTCTGGGTGATGCAGAGTCTTTTCGATATCCCGCGGGGAGCCCAGCAGTCTGGTGAACAGAAAAGTGCAGTTGTTTTTTTCACCTCCAAAACTCATACACACTCAACACACAAAGGTGGAGAAGAAATAGGGAAGCTGAAATTAAAAACCCTCACCTAAAAAAAGTCATTGGTTCATTACGATTGTGAAATAAATAGTGTTGGTTCAGAATTTCAAAAGCTCCCTGACCTGGCAGTGAAAGAACTTCTGTGGTTAGACTGGTTTTCTTCTCTGGGAGGAAGTTTCTTATTCATTGCCCCTTTTAGGGCCCTAACTTTGATCACCTGGGAAATTTTCCTTGTTTCCTAATCTTTAATGCCATCTTCTGAAGCCAAAGTTGGAGAGTTGGGCCACATTTGGTCACTGTGTGGCTCTCCTCGCTTCCTCTCTGCTGCCGTGGTTTTAAGAAATCAAGGATTTCTTCATATATTACACAGTTGAAAACCTTTGAAGTCCAGACTAATGACTTTTCAACTCTCTTAAGAATTAAGATCTCTGTGTGAAAGAAGCTCACCCGAAAATATCTTCTAGTTATGTTTCTTACTCTCCTCTTACTTTCAATTAATTGGCTGCTATGCTGGGCTCACTTTCTTTTTCTTCATTTTAAGACTAGTTAACTTGTGGCCCCTCAAAACAGGAGGCAGTGGGGAGGCAACACCTCTCACCTGGTATTTGCCTGCAGACTCCTCATTATTTTTGGCTGAAAAGTCCAAATGGGAGAGCTTTGAGTAACACTGTGACAGTCTTTCTCCCATTGTTTGTGGGATGAGACAGTGAGATTTTCCAACTCTGAGAGAACTTACTTTCCTGGTGTATTAGCCCATTGGGGTCTGAGGTAATAAAGAGATTGTCCAATATTTCCTGGAAACACTCATTTTTGGAGGTTGCAGTATTTTACTTAAGACAGCATGTAATAACCAAAATGTACTGATATTCTGCCTCTTTATAAACACTTTCTCTGTAGCTTTAAGCTCCACAGGAACGAGTTGTGCCTACTATACAGTTTTACCAAAAGCCACAGCAGAAACACGATCAGCACCTCCCAGCCTTCCAAGCCGCTTTACTTGCTTCCGTCCATCAGACCCTTACGTGAATGCCATGTTGTATGAGGTTGTTTTTTTGTTTGTTTGTTTTTTGGTTTTGGTTTTTGGTTTTTTTTGGCAGCACTCCACCTACAGGTATCTTTCTACATTAGTCTCTACACTTGTGATTCTCAACCAGGGACAAATTTTCCTTGTAGAGGCTATTAGCCAAAGAATGGAAACACTTTTGTTAGTCACAACTGGATGAGAAGAGGAACTAGAGGCATCTTGTTGCTGTAGCCAATGATGCTACTAAACAACCTGCAATACACGACACAACCTTCCCAACAAGGAATGATCCAGCCCAAAATCTCAACACAGTGATTTCTTTCTTATGTGACATTCCCCAGGGTGGTTATGGGTAAGTAGACACTTCTTGAGCTGATCCAAAGACTCAGGCTAGGAAAATGGCTCTGTTTACCCCTGCACCTGGCTTTCATCTCTAGGAGCAGGAAGATCAATTCAGTTTTTGGCATTTTCCAGCAAAATGGATAGAGAAAGAAGAATCCAGAGATTCTTCATATCTTTGAGAAAGAGAAGGAGAAGTTCCGTTGGTCTGAACTTAGCAATGTGATCATATCTAGCTCCCAGGGAACAAGGGCAGTGCATTCTTTAACTGAGTGGTCATGGGCTCAGTTGAAACTGTTACTAAAAAGAAGAAGAATGAAAGGTGAATTTAAAACATCAAACGGGGGGGGGGGGGGGGACCTGGGTGGCTCAGTCGGTTGAGCGTCAGGCTTCAGCTCAGGTCATGATCTCACGGTTTGTGAGTTTGAGCCCCATGTTGGGCTCTGTGCTAACAGCTCGGAGCCTGGAGCCTGCTTCAGATTCTGTGTCTCCCTCTCTCTCTGCTCCTCCCCTAATCATGCTCTGTCTCTCTCAGAAATAAATAAACATTAAAAAAAAAAACATCAAACAGAAAGACCTATTAAAGCTTTAGAAGACACTGAACGATCTCGGAGATCATGTTTCTGTACATTTGGAGAATAAGTACACTTCATGGAAAAAAAAGTATGAAGGAAGTAAAATGAGTTAAGAAGACAATATGAGATTGAAAATAAGCTGGCAAAAGGTGTAAGAGGTGACAAATTCAAGTACTGCTAGTATGAAATATTAAATGGTGTTAGATCCATTAAATAAAAGAACTAAAACAGCAGGAGAAAGAATCAGTGTCTTGAATTAGAAGATGGGGGGAGAAAACAGAAATCAAGCAGACCTAGAAAGAAGAAATATTTGTGTGTGTGTGAATATATACACACATACTTACATATCACATGCATACATATATGACATATATATTAATCAATAATATATAGTATATAGTTGTAATTGAAATTTTATTTTTAATTTAATTTAATTTTTATTCTTTTTATTTTATTCAGGTTTTTATTCAAATTCCCGATAGTTAACATACAGTGTAATATTAGCCTCAGGTGATTCAATATTTGCATACGTCACAGTTGCTCATCACAAAAAGTGCACTCCTTAATCCCCATCACCTATTTAACCCAATTTTATAGTTACAGTTAGTAATTATTAAAAATACCTGGTTTTTCTACTTGTTAAAACCAATTTTTTAAAATTATTTTTAATGTGTTTATATGTTTTTGAGAGACAGAGTGTGAGTCGGGAGGGGCAGAGAGACAGAGAGGGAGACACAGAATCTGAAACACCCTCTAGGCTCTGAACTGTCAGCACGGAACCCAACATAGGGCTTAAACTCAGGAATGGCGAGATTATGACCTGAGCTTAAGTCAGACGCTCCGCCAACTGAGCCACCCAAGTGCCCAAAACCAACTTTAAAAAGAAACTGAAAATTAAGGTTATTACCACAGGATGATGGAACTGCCTTGGGTTTTTGGTTCAGACTGAAAGTGTGGAACTTACTTGTTTCCTCCAAGGTTGCAATTTGAGTTATTTAACACATGCAATTAGGGTTTATCATTCACTTATTATCCGTGCTTTTTTTTTTTTTTTTTTTTTGAGACAAAAAAGAGAAAGTGCAAGCGGAAGTGAGACAGAGGGAGAGAGAGAGAATGACAAATTAGAAAAACATGTGAGTTTATATATAAAAGGGAATATTTTAGTTGCTATATCCTTCCCTTGGAGATCCCAACATTCCTTTTCCTTACTCTGTGACCTGACAGTAAACAGTGCAACTGTGGGCTTATCTTCTTTGTTTCTTCTCCCTTGAGTGTTGTTTCATAGATTTTGCCTGGTTTTTCACTCATTCAGATGAGGGTGTATCTACTCCCTGCTATTCCTCCTTAATCAGAAGTGAGGGCTGAATCATTTATTTTCAGAGTTTTACACTAATAATCTTTTAAAGATCCAGCTTTTAAATTTGTCATCCTTTCTTTTCTAATTTTGATAAGAAAATATTTTCTTTTCTTGGTCGGAGTCACTTGCTTTTTGGGAGGGCATATTTAAAACATAATTTTTTTTAGAGCAGTTTTAGTTTCATAGCAAAATGGAACAGGAAGTACAGAGTGTCCGTGTACCCCTGTCTCCATACACATACACAACCCCCACTATCAATGTTAAGCAACTGCCTGGTATATTTGTTGCAATCAATGACCCTAGGTTGACACATTATCATTTCCAAAGTCTATGGTTTACATTAGGGTTCATTCTTGGTGTCATACATTCCAAGGTTTTTGAAAAATGTGTTATGATATGTATTCATCATTAGAGTATACCATAGTTTCACCGCCCTAAAATTTCTCTGTGCTCTAACTATACATCCCTCCCTGACCTTAACTTCTGGTAACAGTTGACCTTTTTACTATCGCCATAGTTTGGGTTTTTTTAATTTGAGAGAGAGCATGTGCATGAGCAGGGGAGAGGGGGAGAAAGAGAGAGAGAGAGAGAGAGAGAGAGAGAGAATCCCAAGCAGACTCCCCACTCAGTGTGGAGCCCAACACAGGGCTCAGTCCCACGATTCAGAGATCATGGCCTGAGCTAAAATCAAGAGTCCAATGCTCAACCTACTGAGCCACCAAGGCACCCCTTTTATCTCCATAGTTTTGCCTTTTCCAGAATGTCCTACAGGTAGAATCATGATGTGTTGGCTTCTTTCACTTATGGTATGCATTTCAGTTTCCTCCATATCTTTTCATAGCTTGATAGCTCCTTTCTCTTTAGGATACATCACAGTTTATTTATCCATTACCTGCAGAAGCATACCCTGATTGCATCTCAGTTTTGGCAATTATGAACAAAACTGCTATAAACATCTATGTGCAGATTTTTGTGTTGGAAGACAGACAGGATGTATGAAGTGAAAGGAATTGTGGTAAATAGGACTTCAAGTAATTGAAGTAAGTAAGAGAGAGGGAGAGAAAATCCCAAGCAGGCTCCCCACTCAGTGTGTTACTCACCAACACTAGGAAGGTGTGGGCATAGAGGAATTATTCTATAGTCCTATGATTCGGTGTCAGTTTTTTAGTGACTATTTTGTTTTCAACCCCTTTGGTGGTACAGGGGAGCTAGAGGAGTCTGGGGTTGGTATGGAACGTGCCCTATGTGGATGGCTCGAACAACCTACGTTGGGTATTTTCCTTCCCCCAAGTCCCTGAGGCTCTGAAAAATCACCAAGATTACACTCTGGTAAAACAGTTTCTCCTGAAGACACGCTTTGTTAAGTAGATCAGAATGCTTTGTCATATTTTGAAATGGCTAGTTTCTTCCACCTCTAGCCAGAAGCCTGAGGGGATTTTTCTCTGATCATTACTGCAGGGACCTGACAGATCTTCTGGAGTTAAAACACAAAAGTGAGCGTGGGGGACCAAGTAGCTAGGGGCCAGAGATGAGGTCTTCATCTCTCAGGCTTGTCTGCACTGGGCCTCTGGCAACCCCTCAATGAGAGTCTCAGTTTTGCTATCATGGTACTGGTTCCTGTGGAGTTCTTTGCTAATAGATTTCTGCTTTGGTAAATTGTGATTATGTGTATCTATCTGCCTGTCTTCCTCTGTGCAGTTTTGAAGGCAACAGTTGGTAACAGCTCTGACATATCTAAGAAGAACATATTTTTCATTTCATTCAGCCATACTTCTATTAGCACAGACTGACGACCGTGTAAGGTTCTTCCATGCTGGACGGCAAACTGAAGATTTGGTTTTGTTTTTATTTTTGTTTTCAGACTCAAACATATTCTTGATTTCTTAACATATTTTATAGATATTGTATTATGGAATCCATTATAATTAGGGCGATGAAATAATAGGTGTTAAGTCAGCAAAAATTATCCATTCTTCAAGCAGAACTCACCCACAAAAAATTTCATGTATGGGATTATTTCAGTCAGCAGATAGCTGCCCCTCAGTCCAATATATAACTCAGCTTTGGAACCTTTTCATTTCTACAATGCCAGGCTGGCTTTGCAAATTACATTTGAAATATCACAGATATTTTCCCTGATTGCATGGGCTATATGAGTTTTCTCATGTGTAAATAAATCACTATGTATCCAAATGTTCACATCAAATCTTTCTTGATAAAAACCATAGGCTACTTGTTTTTTTTTTTTTTTGAGTAGGAATCTAAACCCCTCGGTTTGTTTTCTTGTTTTTCTTTCTTTCTTTCTTTCTTTCTTTCTTTCTTTCTTTCTTTCTTTCTTTCTTTCTTTCTTTCTTTCTTTCTTTCTTTCTTTTTTTTTTTTTTTTTGCTTCTTGGTTGTAGTTGTTCTTGGCTTGTTGTTTGTTTTGTTTGCTTTTAGTTTTGATATACTAATTCATTATTTTGTCTTAGAATAACAAAAATATGCTTAAAACAAAATTGAAAAAGAGAAGAAAAGGAAAAATAAAAAAATATGGGTATACCAGGGTTTACAGAGTATTGGCAAACAACCATGATAGAACTTCACCAGTTTTTCTGAAGCAATTTGAATTTATGACACTAGCTTTCAAGTGCTTTTCTAGGGTTTTGTGAAAGCAGATTGAAGCACAGCATGAGAAACAGGCCAATGGATTTGGCCATTGCCTGCAAAATCAATTACATAAAAGCTAGCGTCACAGTTAAGTTTGCAAAGCCAAATAGAATAGCAGTCTAAATCCTTTCTTTGGCCACTTATAGGCATAAGATTTCCCAAAGGCTATAGTGTAATTTTAAATCACTATGTGGAGGGGTGACTGGGTGGCTCAGTCGGTTAAGTGTCCAAGTTCGCCTCAGGTCATGATTTCATATTTCCTTAAGTTTGAGCACCGCTCCCCGCTCGCCCAGGTCATGCTCAGTGTTGACAGCTCAGAGCCTAGAGTCTGCTTCAGATTCTGCGCCTCCCTCTCTCTGCCCCACCCCCACTCAGGCTCTGTCTCTGTCTCTCAAAAATAAATAAACATTTAAAAAAATTTAAATCACTACATGGACACACTTTTTCTTTGATGTTTATTTTTGAAAGACAGAGAGAGCATGAGTGGAGAAGGAGCAGAGAGAGGAGACACAGAATCCGAAGCAGGCTCCAGGTTCTGAGCTGTCAGCACAGAGCCTGACATGCGGCTTAAACCCAGAAACTGTGAGATCATGACCTGAGCTGAAGTCTGACACTCAACTGACTGAGCCACCCTGGCACCCCTACGTGGATACACTTGGCAAAAAAAAAAAAAAAAAATTACTTTATTGTCCACTGTTTCCTTCAAAGGCCACACACGAAGTTCTGATATGTGGGGCCATTGGCAGCTTCAGGAGTGCTTAAATAACAGAACAGGTGACTCAGACACAATGAGAGACTGAGCCACATTATGGAAGCCATCTGACATGCAAGAGGAACTCAAGCTTGAATTCGAGTGACAAAAAACAAATGCACTGTCTATTAGGAGTAGACGTCACTGGTCTCATTATTTATATGAATGCATTAGATGTGTAATAACTAATTAAAAGAAAGGCAGTTTTCCTCCTAAAGATCGAAACTGTCTATGCAGATTAAATGTGTCCTACAAATAATAATCTTGTTCTGAAGGTAGGTTAATTTACTCACACATTCAAGTGTTCAGTACCAGTCCTTAATGTTATAATAAGATAGTCCATTCTTCTAAGATTTCACAGACCTATGAGTAAAAACAAATGTTTTTATTTCATTATGACACGTACTACACAACATGGATGAAATGTATTATTTGAGTTGACAAACAATGGGCCGATGACGTGTGACTCCCTTCTTTATGGGATAATGTGGGTAACAGGGTTTCCACAAGACCTTATTAGATTTTAATAGAATCATACTTTGCTACTTCATTGTTCTCCATGTGAATTTTCTGATAAAGAAAAACTTCTATCACTGAGGTACTTCCCATTCGTACTATATACGCCACATACATCATTTAGCATGTTTAGTTTGGCAAAAGTTACAAGTGCATGCTCCACACAAACCCTTTACTCTTGCACAGTTTCTGCTCTGAATCTCTAGATTTTTTTCCTATGCAGATAAACTAAGCTTTCAACCCAGAAGGAAACCTGAAGCCAGGCTCAGTGTCACAGATGTGTGTGACCTGTGCAATCAGCCACACGGGCTGCACTCTTGGAAGAGCTACACTTTAGCTTTAATGCTTTACCATTTTGTTAAGTTTTTTTTTTTTAACTTTATTTACTTATGTTGAGAGAGAGAGATAGTGGGGGAGGGGCAGAAGAAGAGGGAGAGAGAGAATTCCCAAGCAGGCTCTGCACTGGCAGCACAGAGTCTGACTTTGGGCTCAAACTCACAAACCTGAGCCAAAACTGGACACTTAACCTACTGAGTCACCCAGGCACTCCTACCATCTTGTAATTCTTAATACTTTTGGACACGGAACCTAACATTTTCATTTCGTGCTGCACCCACTTCCCCTGAATAATCAGGTAGCCAAGCATGCCGAAGACTGCTCTGAGCCCAGAGTTAAGGAGACTAAGAAGCCGAGTCTTCAGTGTCTCTCTTCAGATGCCCTCAAATTTTTCTAATTCTTCAGAATCATACAGAAGTCCTTCTGAAGACCGACTGTAGATTCAAACGGCACAAAATGCTTCAGAAGACGCAATCTCCCACCCTGTGAAAATAAATCTTAATTCAAAACAAATCTCTACCCAAATACGACCTCTGAATATGTGTGTATTTAAATGCTCAAAAAAAACAAAGATCACTTTTAGCTTCTCTAATGGCTCCACCCCTGCTCTAAAATGTGTTCCTGTCATTCTTAGTTATTTTTATCAATAAAAGAAGAAAAAAGCAATTAAAAAGAACATGATGCCCTTCAATGTTCCCAAGGGTTACTATAAAAGTCTTGTGACAATACTTCATTTTTCATTTCATTTTCATCCTTCATTTTCAGGTATTTTACAGATCTTTCCAGAGGTCAGCAGAACAGGTAGTTGATTCAGAATATTTCTGTCAAAAATCCTAGTTAAATCTTGTCTAAATGTTAAGGGTCTTTTTTCCTCTCTGAAAACATATCTAATTCCTTTAATAGAAAGCAACTTGTATAAGTTTCATGTGCTATTTATAGCTTTTGGTTACAAAATTGCATTTTTAGTAAAGTAAAAATTACCCAGTGATGTTAAACCATTTTTTTAAATAAGGCAGTTATATTTGCTCAAAGCATTTAATTTTTTCTTACTATATTCCTAAGTCTCTGAAATTATTTAGACACTGATTTCTTTAGAAGGATGATTTTTGTCAGTTTGTATTGGAAGCAGGAGAAAAGCAAAAGTGTAAACACTGCAGGTTAATGGGATACTTCTGGTATGGCCACCTGAACTCAGGTAGTAAAAGAGGGTGGGGAAAGGAAGCTGGAGGCAGGAAGACATAACCATGGATGAGAAACTGTGACAAATTAATTTGTAGACCCTGTCAACCAGTTAAATAGTTATGCGGAAGTAAGCATTAATGGTGATGGAGAATAATTTTGATCAATAAAGAAAATGAGGGTGGTGTGATAAAAAAATTATTCTATATTTTAAAAAGCATTCATGCATTAACTGGTCTATAATTAGATAATCAATTAAGTGATTAGAAAATCTTCAGTTATTAGATCAAGCCATTATCAAACAAAGGCTTTAGGTACGCTACAGAGAGATGATATGTCTCATCAGGAGAAAAAAGGCAATATAGATTTGTAGTGAGAAACAGTAGTGAGTTCTCAGAAGTTTGAGATTAACATGACTGACACAAAACTGACTAGAGGCTTCAAGATGCATGTTGGTAGAACAAGGATCTCAGTGTTGCCTCCCAGCCTAGCAGCCGCAGCACCCAAAAACTTGTTAGAAATACAGATTACTAGGCACCTACAAGACCTACTGAATCACAAACTCTGGGGGTGGGATCCCGCAGTATGTGTTTTTACAAGTTCTTCCCTGTTTCTATTTCAGATAAAATTTGAAAGCCACTGGTTTAGAACAAAGATCACATCGTAAGGAAATAGGAATTGTTCTATGTTCTAATGATAACCATGTCACTATCTAGCTTTACCTGAGGCAGAGTATTTCACTCCTCTGGGCTTTTTTATTTGAAAATTGATATATTAACTATATATAATCTGAGGTTATTTCTACTTCCCAAATTATATGTCTCTGAAACAAGTATACTTGAGACTATTGGCTATAATTTTTGTCTAAAGACTCTTGCCACAAATAGGGGGAAATGAGCTAGGAGCTAATAGACAAGTGGCATTGAAGTCTAAATTGAGAGAAAAAAAGCAAAAAAGGAACACCAGAACTTTGGCTATCTGACTATAGATTCCTTTTGCAATTTGACTCTTTTTTCCTATTTATGAAAGCAAATTTTCCCCAAACTACAGTGTCTGAGAACTTACAGAAATATAAATAGAATAAAATATAATGAAATAGATGCAATTAGTTTTTGTCATGTTAGAGTGACTTAGATAAAAAGAAGGTGAGTCCAAAGTTGGTGTCTATGGGAGAACATTGATAGTTCAGAAAATATCTACACATGTAAGGATTCGGTTTGCTTTTGTTTGTTCGTTTAAAGCTATGATTTTGTTTCTTGGTCAAATAGCAAAAACAAAAAAAAAAAAAATAGAGTAAGACAGAGGCTTAGTTTTCATTTGTATATACTCACAGAGTTCAAATTGGTGCCTTAATAACTTTTTCAATTAAGAAAATTTATCTACAATTGAGAAGAAAGTGGACTTAACTGGATAGGCCTGAATATTACCCCTGCAAGAAACCTTCTTCCAACATCCCCCAATCCACCTAATCAGATAAGTGACTCACCTTTGGGGTATTGTCTTCTTCGTGCAAACCTCTTGTTTTAGTCTTTTACATTATTGGAATTCTTTGCTTACACACCCATCTCCTCCAGGTCTTGAAGGTCAGAGAGTACATCTTACTCAACACTCTGTTCCAGGACTTAGCTCAGTATTTAGCACACAGTACACAGAACACTATTTTGTCAATGATGCTGCATTTTATAAACAAAGTGTAACACACACGATATTCAAAGACAAACTATAAAATACAAAATGCACAATGAGAGGAGCAGAATGGTAACCAAATCCACAGTGCCACAGGGCAGGGACTTCGTTCTCACAACCGGGATGCTTCTTTTGCTGTCAGCAGAAAGTCAATATCCCATTTAACATAACATGTTACAAAAAAGAAAGCAAGCTAGTCAAGATACAGAATAATCAATTATTAGAGAAAAAACAGAAAGTTGAATTTCTATACAACCAGTATAGATTTCAGAAATCGTTACTGAAAGTCACAGGAAATTGATCATAAATGTTCTGCAAACTTTAACTGAGGGAAGACACATGCATTCTTAATTACTTGTCTACAAAATGGAAATGATAGTAGGATATATCAGTTGCGCATGTGTGTGTGTGTGTGTGTGTGTGTGTGTGTGTGTGTGTGTGAATACTACAGGAGATAGTCTTTATAAAGTGCTTGCCAATGTTTGACGAAAGTTCTAATTATGTAAACACTTATATTATTAACAGTAGGAGGTTGCTTTATCTATACTACGAGTTTTAGGATTAAGAACATTTTTATAAGATCAAAGTTCCATTGGAAAGAAATATTTCAAGGAAACCATATCTATTGAATAAATTCAGTCCCATGAAATGTGTCAAGCCCTTTGCTCACCTGTAGTCTTGTAATATCCTTGTCAAAGTTTGGGTTGGCTATGCTCTGAAATACACTGAAGTATACTCTCTTTGGTATCTGCTCAGTATTTAACACCTGCTTGGACTGTCAATGTTTTTAACACATTCTGTTCCCTAAGTGATGAAACGGGCCAATAAATCACAAGACTTACAGTCTTTTGTTTTGTTTTGTTTTTGTCTTTTACACGATACCTTAAAGGTATAGTACACCTTCCATTATTTTTTAGTGAAGGGAAGAGCACGGGCTACTCTTGTGTAGTGGTGAGCTGCTTATGTAATCTCTCGCAGTACTCTATTTTTATCCGGGTTTGCATGTATTCCATATAATTTTTTGAAGAAGTGACTCCTCCTTATTTGTTTGGGCATCTGCAGCACATAGCTTGTGCTGACACACTGTAGGAGCTCAACAGGTTCTTATTAAGTGAATCAACTAATTAAGACATTCTAACTGCTCTTCCTTTTCACCTGGGTTAGTAATAGATTTTACTTATTGAGAGCTTACGTTAACCCCTGGACTAACTACTTTGCCAACGTAAGTAATTTAATCCTTAGAACTGTACTACAAGGTCAACTTACCCCATTTTATGAGTAAAAAACTTTAAGCAGATACAGAATGAGCATCTAGTTCAGGGTTGAGTATTGGAGACTCTTTATAGTCTACGCTCTAACCATTAGGAAGCACCATCCCATGGGATCTTTTTTAGGAAGGCTAAAACAATGATTCAGAAAGCATTTCAGAGACATTGAGAGAAAAAATTAAGAAGCTATATTCTTGAAACTACTATAACATTGTATGCCAACTATACTCCAATAAAAATACAACATAAAAAGTCATATTCATATGTGTATATACATATACACACACATATATATATACCTTGGTTTTCCAATGTTTTGCTATTAGTTTTTATAATAATTGGTCTTTTTTTTGTATGGTTCCATTGAAAGAAAGCTTTTATTCTGTTGTTCCAAGAAAAAAAAAATTACTTTTTGAGATTGCTGTTACATTTACAATTTTTTGAGACTGGAGACTTCGACTGTCAATGAAAAATATGTTTTGTTAAAAGAAATTCGGGGACGCTGGATGGTTTAGTTGGTCGAGTGTCTGACTTTGGCTTGGGTCATGATCTCGAGGTCCTTGAGTTAGAGCCCCGCATCAGGCTCTGTGCTGACAGCTCACAGCCTGAAGCCTGTTTCTGATTCTGTGTCTACTTCTCTCTCTGCTCTTTCTCCACTTGTGACCTGTCTCTCTATCTCACTCTCAAAAATAATCCAAAAAGTATTTTTAAAAAATTAAAAAAGTAATTCACAGACCAGTCCCCTTTAGGTTAACAATTTTTTAACATGACCTAACATAAGTGTGAGCAAGAAACCTGTGTGCAGCGTTTTTAATATAGAATTACCTGAAATGAATGTAACATTGAGTATCAATTATACTTCAGAAAAATGTAGATTTTTTTTTACAATTTTATAGTATTATTAATACTCAAGTACAAATATTCGAGAAATTATAAAATTTGATCTCCACATCATTCTTTTAATCAAATATATGAATATAGAACTTTCCACCTCCTCTGTGTTGAAATCATGTCGAGGCACCAATGAATGAGAGCCCACAAAGCTCTTCCACATAAAAGTGGTAAAGATGGAAAAGGGACAAATTCATTGCAAATCAATAATTTACAGCAGGCTTTTTAAAATAAATGTTTTGTATTTAATTCTAAGATTACTATGTAGATGAGTAGATAAAAGTAGGAGACTTGCTGTGTTTTTTCACCTAGACTTCAATATTTCTTACTAAAATTTGCATCATTCTTAGAGGACTCACCTGAAACAGCAATACAATCATTAACAATAGCAAAGAAGATAGAAAAAGGATAGAAGTCACTGAAGTTGGTTTGAAAGTTGTCATCTTTCCCATTGCATTCATTCCACAACATCTCAGAATTCAGGACACTGCAACTCAGCCTAAATATCTGTTTCTAAGCCCATGGCTCACAGTTAACAGACCATGCATATTGCAAGGACAGATGTAAACACTCACCCAGAGTTTTGGTGCCTTAATTAAAGAAGGCTTTCCTTGATACCTAGAATTCAGATTGCCCTTTTATGGAGTCCTTAGAGGTTCTTCATGGTGAGGCAACTCACCATTCAAAATGTGCAAGAGATGCTTTGCTTTGTAAGGGGAAGCACACAATGAGAAATAGAAACTTAAGAAAGGAAAATCAGCCCAAGGTTTCAGTCAACACAAAATTAGTAAGAAACTGTAGACACAATCTCAGAAAGATCATTTTTAGGAAAGAGTCCACATATGGTTTTGAAAGATTCCCATAAAACTACCTGGGACTACGTTTCCCCCAAACTTTTCTTGTAGCCTTGTTCCATTTACTGCAGTTGGGAAAACACCATTGTAAATGGTCCAAACTGGTCTTTGTCTATTTCTCACATGTGATTATACCCACATAGGTAGCAGTGAATGTTAACAAACCACTTACTTAGCTTTAAGGGTTTAGATACAAAAGTGATTATGGAATGGAAAAGAAATAAAACTATTTAGCAAATAGAGTTGTCTTAGACTTAGTGTTTAGTGAGGAGACTGACAATCTATAGACAGTTCCAAGTGGAACTGACTAAAGAGAACATGGTGTTCCTCCCTCAAATTATGCTTATACTAAAGCAAAGGATGAGAGGAAGCATTGTAAGTAGAAGTGGCCTAAAAGCCTAAATCAGAGAAAAAGTGTAAGTCTTCTTAAAGGAGGAGGCAAAGGTCTCCTGAGAAATTAGGATTATTCCCTAAAAACTGACAGAAACTATTGCTGCTGCTGCTGCTTCTTCTTCTTCTTCTTCTTCTTCTTCTTCTTCTTCTTCTTCTTCTTCTTCTTCTCCTCCTCCTCCTCCTCCTCCTCCTTCTTCTTCTTCTTCTTCTTCTTCTTCTTCTTCTTCTTCTTCTTCTTCTTCTTCTTCTTCTTCTTTTTTTGGAGAGTTAAAATACCCAAAATAAATAACTAGCTGTCCCCTAGGAGTGTGTCTTGTGGTTTTGAGAACTTTATGATGATTGAGATTTCCTAGGTTGGAAAGAGCACTAGAACTAATACAGGCTTGATTACAGGGCTAATAGGACTAAAAATTTCAAAGCTGAAGGTGAGACTTAGCAGAAAATCTTGCCACCAAGACAGAAAAAACAAATTGAAAGGATGTGACCTAGAAGTTTTATTTTGCAGAAGATATTATGCACAAAAATCCATGCTTACCTATTATCCCACTCAGGGAGGGAGGTCAAACTGAGAAGGTGAGTCAAACTTCATTAAACGTAGTGAGATACTACAGACAGAGCGAAGATGTCAGCGGGAACAACATAACAAATATCTGGGAAACCTGAATGGTATGACTAACAAGGAAGTTAGAGCATTGACTCCAACTGTGTCAATATTTGGGTTGTGAACATCCCGGAGGCATCGGTTGGTGTTTCAGAACCTATTCTTGCAGTAGTTTATAATAACATAAGCAATCACTTCTTAGTTTATATTCTAAACTCTTGATACGTGCATACTCATCACACTACAATGACAGTATGTATTATGTCGGTATTCATTATACTATAATGACAGTATGTATAAAGTCATTAATGTTGGTTTTATTTCATTTCTTCTCTTAGGTACGGAGATAGCCTATTCTTCAGCAGTATAATCCTAGTGGGACTAACTGAAGAAAACACTGCGTTCCTTCCTGAATCAACCACACTGTGTAAGTACTAGTACAATGATTCTTTTACAGGACCATAATACTACATCTGAAAACAAGGTTTATGCTAAACTAGGAAATATCGTTTATACCGTCTTTCCTTCTTTCTGTATGATTGACATTATATAACTAAGGCTGCAATGCACTAGGTAGTATAATGTCAATTCCATAGTTTGAGCCAATATTTCTGTCTGTAGAAATGTAGCTTACTTAAAATTATAAGCGTTTATATCTTCCTTGTTTCTATCGAAACAGAAAAAAAAATAATATAGAAAAGTAATGCCAGGAGTTATTTAGAGGACATATCAAACTTGGAAACTCCCAAAATAACTGTGAAATTCATTCTGATTCACTAACCACATGGGAAATGCCAGAAAAATATACAAAAGTGTGTTTTTTGTAAGAATATGACAAACTCTCATACATTGTCAATAATTAATGATTATGGTTCAAAGAATCACAAGGTTTCCAGGCTGAAGGACATTCTCAACAACAAGAATGAGACTAGGAAATATTTCCCTTATATAGAGAATCAAATCAGGCAATTATTTGTCTAGATCTTTAGATTGATATATATATGTATATATAGAGAGAGATGGATATGTATATATATAAAGAACCTTTTATTTCATTTATTTCCTCACAGAATTTTCAATAATTGGAAATTTTACTTACCTAAAAGTAGAATAATTAATATCATGAAGACAATCATATCCTGAAGACAAAAATATCTTGATTTTTCTTTTGTGTTCTACCATTGGTTCTTAAGGTATTTTCATTCAGATAAAAACAAATCATGCAAATAATATATCTTTCCTGATTTCAAAAATAATGCATATTTTTTTTAAAATGTGCAATGAGTACTATATACTAATGACATGCTACTAATTAAACATTTTTTTAATTTTTTAACATCTATTTATTTTTGAGAGAGAGAGAGAGAGAGACTGAGGGGTGGGAGGAGCAGAGAGAGGGAGACTTAGAAGCCACGCAGGCTCTAGACTCTGAGGTGTCAGCACAAAACCCGACGCAGAGCTTCAACTCATGAGCCGTGAGATCATGACTTGAGCTGAAGTTGGAAGCTCAACCGACTGAACCACTCAAGCGCCTCACTAATTAAACAGTTTTAAAGAAATCTCAGGGTTTAAAACAAAAATATGAGATAATTTAGTAGACGAACTGTGAATTAGGCATTCTTTGACTGAATCTCTTATCCTACTATCTACACAGGGCCAAACTGGACAAGAAAACTAGGAGATATTTGTACCTTTGGCCCACACTACTTCTACTTTAAAAATCATTAACCCCTGTTAACTTTCTAATAATGCAACACAAACAGTCTTGCTAGATTCAGCAGTCACACTCCATCCTATCTGGATACCATCTCAATGTGTTGCACAAATTCTCTGTAGTGTCCTGAATTACTGTTTATTTTTTTAAGTGTCCTATAGTCCCCAACGCCTCTTCAAAAATATGGTCTCTGAGATTATTTTTTTAAGTTTATTTATTTATTTATTTATTTATTTATTTATTTATTTATTTTTGAGAGAAAGAGAGCACACGAACAGAGGAAGAAGAGAGAGGGAGAGAGAGAATCCCAAGTAGGCTCCTTGCTCAGTGCAGAGCTCAGATGGGGCTTGATCTCAGGGCCCCAGATCATCATCTGAGCCATACCAAGAGTTGGACGCTTAACCAAATGAGCCACCCAAACACCCCATAAACACCAGAGAGAGACTGAGAGTGTGCCTGTTTATGTACTGGGATTGATAAGAGAAAATATTATTGTGATTCTTCATCTATTCCATTCTATATATAGTGGGTCGGACTGCAACCCAAAGTAGAGAATGGGTCCTGGGGTCCCCACGGGTTCTGGTCTGGCTTGAGCACTCTTCCTAAATGACACTGCAGACTCTAGTCCATTCTAGACTTTGGAATTTTTGCTTCAAAGCCCAGTGGCTCCCTGAGACTCATATCATAGCACAGAGTTATTTTAACAACATATTTATAAATAATGCTGAATTCACTTATAAGGAATTCTTACTTTTTCAATTTCTTCAGTTTGCCAGCTTTTAATATGTCTTGCCATGTAATTCCAAATTTATTAAGGTTATTCACCTGTTTCTTTGATCAATATGGATAGATCTGATTCCTAATTATCCTAACTCTATTTTTTCTGGTGTCCATCTATACATCTGTTCTTTCATTTCCCATACTTCTTGTACAGAATAGCTTATAATGTACCTATTCTTTTAACTACAAATGTATTCATTAAAAGAGGCTGAGATCATCTGACTATTTCATTAAGTCTTCTAGCATAGTCATGCACCAAAAGTTTTGTATTGAAATATATATAATTTATTATGAATAACTTTAATTTTATTTTCCTATTACATTATACATGGGTATTATTAATAAAAACCTTTCAAAAAATTATGTGTAGACCTAATTTATGTTTTATGCTATTTTTAGACACGAGCTGGTAGGGTTCCTGCCTCATGGATATATCCAATTGGGCGTCAGGTGCTCCTGTGCTTTGGAGTAACATCCTTGAAAATATCTAAGTCTCCCAGAAGCATGAACCCCAGTCCCTGTTACTCCATGTAGACTGCTCTCCAGCCTTTAGCCCCATACATGGGGTCTAGATGCCCCCAAAAGCAACACAATTGAACCTATATGGTGCCTTGGGCTCTGTGGCAAGGTCTTAGTTCCAGGTGGGCTGTCTGGTGAATAGATTGCTCTCACTTGTTAGTGGAGTATATTTTTTTTACAGGATCAAATAGTATTGGGCCAATAGAATGGTATTTACACGCTGATTTTAGGTGAGATAAATGGTTAATGAAGAAAAGGTTCCCACAAAAAGTATTTTCTCAAGGCTTCACATACACTAGGGAAGCTCTGGGTATACTATTCCCCGAAGTTTTTTTTAGACTAGTAAAGGACATGTTAAAAAAAAAAGGTGATAAAAGAGAAGCACTGGGAACAAAGTAAAATAAATAAGTAATGGAGATGTAATGTACCACAAAGAAACAAACAAAAAGGGAGCATTGAGTCCAATAGGCTGAGTCTGATACATTGGACTACAATACATTGTAATAGTCCAATGTATCAGACTCCACATTACTGAAATTTCTACAGGAAGGTTTTTCTTCTTACTTCTGCAACAGGGAAGGCCAGAGCATGAGGAACAGGTTTCTGAGTATAAAGTCTCTAAGGAGGATATAATCACTGCTCTTTGCTTCATACTAGGAATTCTAGCAATTGTCTTGCAAAGAGAGCCAAGTCATGGAGTCAAGAGTTCTCTCTACTGGGTACTGCACTGATGTCTTCCAATACACTCTATTCTCATGGTTGGGGACCTCTATATTCAAAATGTAATTGCAAATTAGTGAAATCCATGAGCAAGATCTACTTTGAAGCAATGTGAAGAGAGAAAAGCAAACATAATTGTAGTAAAACAAATTAGGAAGACTCACAAAACCCATACTATATCAAATAGTCCCCAGTGCAGAAAATTTCTTGACTCTGTTTGCCGTAAAGGGACATGAAGAACTGTGTGTTTACTCGTGCTAAGGGGACTGGGTTATAAATTACATGATGGTTAATGTCCTTTCAATCACTGAAATATTACGGTTTTACTTAAGTTCTGATATATTTCACAGTGAGGACCTTATTCTTTTGTAACTTATACCTGCAAAACAAATCCAGGATCAGATAGATAAATCCATTCTAGTAATTTCTGTCTAATACTGACTGGAACCTCAGAAGAAAAGTGCCGAGGATAGGGGCATCTGGGTGGCTCAGTCCCTTAAGTATCTGACTCTTGATTTTGGCTCAGGTCATGATCTTGCCGTTCATGAGTTCAAGTCCCACCTTGGGCTCTGCATAAAGGTGTGGAGTCTGTGTGGGATTCTCTCTCTCTACCCCTGCTCTGTCTCTCTGTCTCTCTCTGTCTCTCTGTCTCTCTCCCAAATAAATAAACAAACAAACAAAGTTCCAAAGATCAAGCCACATTCATCCAAAGGTCTAAAGATTAAAAAGAATTAAAGATTAAAAATAACGAAAGAAGAACCTTCTTTCATTCAATCAATGATGGAAGTCCTGAAAAATTAACTACAGATAAAATAGTCACATATTTTATGCTTTTATTGTTTTCTCTAGAGGAAAGAGTCTTTACTAAACATGTAAAATTATGCTAATAACAATGATGGCAGTAACCACAATGGGAGCTTTCACGCCTTAAGCAATGTTCTGATAAAGCTTTACAGGGGCACCTGGGTGGCTCAGTCAGTTAAGTAGCCGACTTCAGCTCAGGTCATGATCTCATGGTCTGTGAGTTTGAGCCCCACGTCGGGCTCTGTGCTGACAGCTCAGAGCCTGCAGCTTGCTTCAGATTCTGTGTCTCCCTCTCTCTCTGCCCTTCCCCTGCTCATGCTCTGTCTCTATGTCTCTCAAAAATTAATAAATGTTTAAAAATTTTTTTAAAAAATGAAAAAGCTTTACATATATAAACTAGTTGAATTCTCACAACCATCCCATGAAATATGTACATAATTAACCCCAGTTTTACAAAGAAAACTAAAACACAGAGTTAGCGGTTGGTGATTCCATCAAGAAGAGGCAATACCAGAGCCAGAGCTGCACAGAGAGTTGAACACAAATTCAAATGATGTATGCGAGGTGCTTTGTTAACTGTAAAGTTCTAAACAAATGTGGAAAATCATTATTTCTGGCCTTCTCATCTCATTCATACATTTCTGGTCCTTTCAGCATCTTTTCATTTTCTTGAATATGTCATTTATAATAACAGATTTGTCCAGTCACTTATGCAGCAAATTTGTATCGAGCCTGTATGTACAGAACATTCTAGGGGAATCAGGAAAGACCTCTTTAAAAAACTAATATTTGGGCTAAAATCTGAAAGATGAGAAAACTAGTCATGAATCTATGACAGTATAGGTTCAGGCTAGAGCCACCCAGACAAAGATCCCAGAAGGCATGAAGTTTCTCGAGTGGAAGTGCACTTTCATCCAGAAATGCTGGAAGTCCCATGTGGCTGGAGCATCATCAGGGAGAGGGAGTGCGATTTCCATAGGAAGCACAATATGCTATTAGTTGAAGAGAACCCTTCTGAGTTTGGATTTAATGAAGGAAATGTCTGAAAAAGAAAAAAACAGATTAGGCAATGAAATGAAAAGGAGCAAGGGGTGAGTTAAAGCTGTCTCAGAACCGATCTTGAGAGCCATGCATATGAAAGCATGTCCTACTCCAATGTTTTCCTAGGCTGAGGGTGGACATGGAGGCAGTATCCCTCAAGCATTAAAAACACATGGATAGGAGCGCCTGGGTGGCTCAGTCGGTTAAGCATCCGACTTCAGCTCAGGTCATGATCTCATGGTTCGTGAGTTCGAGCCCCAATTGGGCTCTGTGCTGCCAGCTCAGAGCCTGGAGCCTGCTTCAGATTCTCGGTCTCCCTTTCTGTCTGCCCCTTCCCTGCATGCACTCTGTCTCTCTCTCAAAAATAAATAAACATTTAAAAAATTAAAAAAAAACACATGGATAAATAATCAAGAAGAACTGGAGACCCAACTCAAGACAAAGGGAAATTTAGAAAACTGGAGAACAGCATGTGGTAATAATATCTAAAAACTTGTCCAACAGGCAGAAGAGAAGTGTCCTTGTAAGATGGAAATGTACCTAGGACAGTATCACTTGAGTAGACAATGTAACCTGACACCACACAAAGGATTAGCACTAATTATTCATATGAATAAACCTATAATTATAAGTTGTTTCCTATTCCTAGACAGGGATCCCAATGTCATAAAAACTTTGTTTGTGCTTAGGATTAAGATGAAATGAACCTAGGTCATTACTATCTTCTATAACTTGACAGAAATAATAAAATTTTAGCTAGAATTTAACCTAGGCAAAGCTGGATTGCTTTCACTCTATGAGAATTCTAGAGATAACTAAAAAATAATCATAATAATAAATAATAATAATACAGACAGACAGCTACAGTTATTCTATAAGCTTCATATTAAAGGCAGATGAGGCAGGGGCACCTGGGTGTCTCAGTTGGTTGTGTTGGACTCTTGATTTCGGCTCAGGTCATGATCTTACAGTCATGAGATGGATCCATCCCCACCCCCTACACCAGGAAGGGCTCTGCACTGGGGTAGAGCCTGCTTGAGATTCTCTCTCCTTCTCCCCCTGTTCTTCCCCTGTTTACACTCGCTTGCACTCTCTCAAAAAATAAAACAAAATTTTAAAAAACTTAAAAAAAAAGGCAGATGAGATGTTTTCCTGAATGAAAGGCAAGAAATACAGTTTCACAGTCATAAGAATTGGATTCTATGGAGTCATAAATGATCTTTGAACACCAGTGGATTATTAAAAGTAGCATAAAAAGGTCACATGTCAAAGAGCAAGGAACTGGTGCCAGGTGTAGCAAATCCACCTAAATATCTAAATGGATTTCTTTATTCTTTGGGCCTGAATTTAGGTGGGGATTAACACTGGACAAAGAGCCACTTGCTTAGGGAACAATGAACTTGCAGGCCCAAGCAGCCATCAGTTGACCTTTGGGAGAATATAATGAGCTCAGGGAAAGTACATGCACAGAAAGATTAGTTAATGCCTAACACGGATTTGCATCCTTCTGGAACACAGATGATAACATTGTATGGAGTTGGAAACAAGCCCCAGGGAAGAACAAACTTCCAATTGTTACAAACCCAAGTCTATTGTGAGGAGATGAAGCTTCAGATTTATTGGTTCCAGCAGTATGGCTCTAAACTCCTCAAACTGTCTTACAGTGTATTGGGATAATTCTCTTCCTTCTCTATTATTCATTTCCTAATCCATTCTCCACTCACCTAGGTCCTCATTTCTCTTCCTGTGCTTTGCTTTTTTGTTGGCCCCATCAGGAATGCCAATCCCTCATCTGTCTCCACACCACCGTGCCCCTTACTCCTTCAAAGTTGAGCTCCAGGTGTATCACGTTCATGAACACTTTATTGACTAATCTTAACCAACTTTAAAAAATGTATGTATCCCTTCAAATGAGCACTTTATCGTGTATTCTTTATTTGTTATATGTCAACATATTGACATATACTCCATGCAGGAAAAGTGCTAAGAACTGGGGATAAATATATACAAAAATCCAATTGCTGTTTAGATGGGGAAATGAACATGTAAAACATTTAAAAATTGCTGAGTTAGAGATATGTACAGAATAAAATGTGAGCATAGGAAACATAGTCAAATATGCCTACAGGACCTAAGGAAGACCATCATGAAAAAAGTATGATGAATCATGAGACTCTACCCCTAAAACCAAGAGCACACTGTATACACTGTATGTTAGCCTACTTGACAATGAATTATATTTAAATATACATGTATAGATAGATAGATAAATAGATAGATAGATAGATAGATAGATAGATAGATAGATAGATAGACAGATAGATTTTTAAATCTCATTTTATTTATTTTTTTGAGAGGGAGCACATAAGTGAGTGAGGGTCACAGAGAGAGAGGTAGAGAGAGAATCCCATGAGGGACAAAAAGAGAGAGAGAGAGAGTATCCCAAATAAGGATCCGTGAGCTCACCCAATGTGGGGCTCAAACTCATGAACCATGAGACCATGACTTGAGCCAAAGTCAGATGCATAACTGTCTGAGTCACCTGGGTGCCCTCATAATATATATTAACTAAGCTGAAATACAAACAATAAGTAAGAGTTCAGGAAGAAGGAAAGTGAGGAAAGCAGGGGCACAAGTGTGAAGATATGGGAGAAGATGCGGTTTTTCAGAGTGGTAAGGCAGAAGGAGAGACTGCGGAGCACATGAGGTATGAAGGGGCCAAGTCATGAAGAACTGCATATCATGGAAAGGAAGTTATTTTAAGCGTACTACACAAGTGCTGACCTATTAGAGCTCTTTAAAGACACAGCAGGAGAGCTGGGTCCAGGAGGACAGAGCAATGCTAGCCCTAACTTTGCTTGTCACCGGATTACGGGACGGTCCATGTGGGCTGTGAAGGCAGAGGCTAAGGTGGTTCTGAAGTGATATGAGAAGCACTTGAGAGAGTAAGTGCAGTGGCAATTTGCTATTTGGTGTTTTTTCATTAAAATTTTTAACTGTTTATTTATTTTTGAGAGAGAAAGACAGAACATGAGTGAGGAAGGGGCAGAGAGAGAGAGAAAGAGACACAGAATCTGAAGCAGGCTCCAGGCTCTAATCTGTCAGCACAGATCCCATCAGAGCCCAACTCGAGGCTCGAACTGGGGACAGGGAAGATCATGACCTGAGCTGAAGTTGGACACTCAACCAACTGAGCCACCCAGGTGTCCCTGCTACTTGGTATTTTTAAGTGCTGGCTTACACTGGCTAAATAACTGCTCTTTTTATCACTACATATTTTCTTATTCAAATCAATATTATTATGGTATATATTTTATTGCTTATTCTGTTTATTATTATAGTTTAAATCATATAGAAACATTAACAAATTTCAAGCATGGTAGTACGATGATAATTTATGCATCATTACTCTGGCATCAGTTGGGAAGAAATAATGGAAGAAAGACAAACACGGAGAGCAAGAGCAGTTATAATCTAGAAGATAAATGACGAGGGCTCCATCCAGAACAGTGGTTCTGCAAATGTAATAGATGAGCTGGTGGTAGCAATAACTTGGATAGATACTCTGCTCTTCTAAATGGATATGAGTAGAGATAATATGGAGACAACAGTCTAGGATACATTTCAAGACTTTTAGTCAGTCTGTCCTGGATTTTATATTTAAAGCATGTGCCTTAGTATTCAGCTCTTCCTAGAACAATAATACTTCTTGGTCTAGGAAGTCCCTGATATACATAGATTAGTCTTAACAATAATTTTTAATAGTGTCCTCTTTCAACTTCAAAGTATCATAAATTAGGTGGTCATTTTAGCCAGCTTTAGAAACTTTTCAAGTGACCCCACATATGTATGGCTATTAAAAGAGTTCCTCTAATGTAAGAATCACTTAGAAAGCTTATCAAAATGCTGAAATCTGGGCTCCACTTCCAATAATTCTGATTCTGTATGTTTAGGATGAAGTAAAGCAAAATAAAATATAAAACAATACGGAAATTCACAAGCTTTTTTTTTTTTTAATCAAGTACCCTTGTTTATTTTGATTATATCATTAGGAGTACTATATGATTATGTGGAAATGATTTGTCTACTAATCTCCTGTCTCCACAAAAGACAGAAAAATTATACTTACAATAGGTGCTCACTAAATCATATATTGTTTTTTTCTTAAAGTTTATTTATTTTGAGAGAGAGAGAGAGTATGCACACATGGAGTAGAGGCAAAAAGAGAGAGAGTGAGAGAGAGAATCCCAAGCAGGCCTGGAGCCCGACATGGGGCTTGATCCCATGAACCAGGGCTCTACCTCACAAACTGTGAGATCAAGACCTGGGTGCAAATCAAGAGTTGGACACTTAGCCAACTAAGTCACCCAGTACCCCTTGTATGTTGCTTTTATTACTCAAATATATGTATGGATATTGAGCAAAACAACCCAGAATTGAATAAACAGCCTGGAGTGTCCCTGGGGAAAACTACTATGACCTGATCAACCATATAATGTCACATAGAAAACTTGAAGGATATTTTAATCATTCTCTTCTTACAGCTTGAGAAGATAAATAATAGAAAGAATGACAAGATGGATTGGGGGAAGCTCTAAGAGATGAAGGGATTTAATAGAGAACTTGGGAACTGCGTGCAATTCCACTTGAGTTTTTTCTTTCTTTTCTTTCTTTTTTCTTTTACTTGCAGAAATTGGCTAGAAAACTAAATTCCCCTTGGGGAAATATTTGAAGTTATTTTCGTGTAATTGTTATAGAGCCCCCCACGGTTATGATTGTTCATTATTCTGCATGAATAAGCACTACCTGTGGTGACTAAAGGGACTGGGACCAGTGGAAAGAACACAGGATTTTGGTCACCTGAGCACATTCTGAACATGACCACTCTTCCCCAGGAGATATAATGAAGTGATATACTCAGATTCAAAGTACCCAGGCAGGGAAAAAGTAGAATGTAGGTTATCCCTGACTGAAATCACAGAGGAGGCTCTATTGGCACTGAGGCAGTCTCAGAGTTTTAAATAAGGTTCGAGAGGCTCCTGAGAGCTATTACTTATTGCAGGCTAAAGCTCTCTATCCTAACCTAGCATTCCACTTAGACTGACTTGGATTTAATTGCATCTGATAAGGCTAAGATGGGGATAAACGTGGGACGTTTCAGGCACTCTCTCCGTATGGTTTGCCATTCTCCTTTGAGAGAAAAAATTAATTATCTATAATTTTTACTCCAATAGAATCTTTTCTTATTAGGTAACACTGCCCAGTTCTGATTTGAAACCATAATTTTATGAAATACCTACTTTCACACATCTTTTTCCTTAGTGTGGTAACCTGTGAAATGAGGAATATTATTCATGAGGAAGTGACTTAACTAGTGAAAATCAAAACATAAGCATGGATATAAATCCAAAAATTTGACCCAGTCATCCCTCAATACATCTTTGACATCTGTCCCCAATAGTCTGATGGACAGTTGTGCTCTTTCTTAAGAAATTTCAAACAAGGAATGTCAAGCATCAATAAGTGAATATATTAGATACTACAGAGGCCCACTTAGCTTTTCTTTTTTTTTAAATTTTTTAACGTTTATTTATTTTTGAGAGACAGAGCGTGAGCAGGGGAAGGGCAGAGAGAGAGGCAGACACAGAATCCGAAGCAGGCTCCAGGCTCTGAGCCATCAGCACAGAGCCCGATGCGGGGCTCGAACTCACAGACAGTAAGATCATGACCTGAGCCGAAGTCAGCCGCTCAACCGACTGAGCCACCCATGTGCCCCCCACTTAGCTTTTCTGAACACTTATGAAATCTCACTATACAAAAAGCTTACTATGAAATTAGGACAATCACAAAAGTCTTTATAAATTGATTGCTATGTCTTGTGAATATTTATTAAAAGAAGTACACCTCAGCAATGGGGAACCCATATATGCTAGTTATGAGGGTTCCTTCCTCGCTCTCTTACTCTTTCTGTACACCAGTAAAACCTTCCTTGGTATTCAGCTTGATTATTTGTCTTCTACAACATCTTCTAAGACAAAGGAAAGAGCCACTATAGATAATTAGCTGGTTACTATTTGCAACATGTCTTTATTTATGAGATAATGCTAACTTAAAAATGCACCTAAGTCTAAGGCCCTCAGTTTCTTGGCAGGGACACAGAGATGACCGTTCATTTTCCTGAGGTCACCCTGACGGTCTCTGATAGAATTGGGCCTTGAACACTTGAACTTCTGTTTAAATTATACCGATTCTTTCCCATGCCATCTAAAACAAGAAAATGATCTTATGAAGACCCCTGCATTCAACCAAACAAAAATGCACTGATGGAACTATTTTATGTGTTCCACAAATAGCAGCCTTGGGATAAGACAATAAAAAAGTTTATTGTAATTGTTAAGTCTCACATGCCAGGTATCCTCTTAAAAGTTCAACGTTTAGTATACACTTTTTAGTCATCAAAGCAAACCTATTCTATGAAGGTCTACAATTTACAGAAGAGAAAAACTGAGGCTGCGAAAGGATTTTCCAAACATGACCGTTTCCAAAGATTATGCTTTCAGCCAGTAAGCTAAAGGCAGTTGGTGAGTGGGAAGTGAAAGTCTTAGAAAGCTAGGCCATGAGAGGTCAGCTTCAAGGCCGAGATCCTATTCATCTTTGCGGTAACTAATTAGTTTTGAGTGATCGGCACAGAAATGACAAGGCAGCATACTGTTGTTACTGTGTCTCAGATAAGAGGAGAACTGGTCAGGGAAGGAGGGACTTATTTGACATTTATGTTTTATTTCTTTTATGTTAGAGCCAACCTGGCCAGAGTATATTGGGTAAAACCCAAGAAAAGAAGACTAATTTTAAGAATAAATGCAAGGCACCTGGGTGCTTAGGCGCTTAAGTGTCCGACTCCTGATTTCAGCTTAGGTGATGATCTCATGGTCTGTGAGACTGAGGCCATGTCCAGTTCTGCGCTGACAGCTTGGAGCCTGCTTGGGATTCTCGCTCTCTCTCTGCCCCTCCCTCGCTTGTGCTCTCTTTCTCAAAATACATACATAAACATTAAAATGTTTTAATAAAAAAAGAAGTCAGAAATGCAACATTCCCTAAGCAGGATGTAGTGTCTAATAGCAATGGTCACTGAGATGCTCAATTACAAGTTCCACTAAGAGTTGCAATGCACAAACCTTTTCTTGCCACATGAGATTATTTTACTTAAAAACTCAAAGGGGAAAAAAAGCCAGTTGGAATGTACTTAAAATACAGACATAGGAGCAAATAACATGCCCTTTTAACATAATGTTTGCATACGCATGCAAGAACAAGATGAAAGATGCTCACTGATAAAGTTTGGAGGCATGCGTCATAAAGGACCAACACTTACAATGGCGAATGTAAATACAGAAAAAGACAAACTGATCATGACAGGTGAGAGGACAAGGGTGGTTGCAAACAGCCATTTTAGAAGATTAAAGTCAATCTGTCAATCCAATATGTTTATGGTATTTTGTGACCCAAAGTCACCATATGTATTTATATTTGTTTAACTTAATAATAGGGATGCTAATATTTGACAAGCAAAAAACCTTATATATCATGGGGCACTTATGATTAGGTAATCATGACAATGAATATAAAGTTAGAGGACATCTATTAAGTGTTAACTATGAGTCAAAAATATTTTTTCCTTTTATTCCATTTTCTATTCAATTCTTATGGTAATTTCTGGCATAACTACTTGTATCTTGGTAAATCAAGCCATCTCTCAAAAACTTCACGTACAATCCCACAGCTTAAAGTATTAGGGACAGGATCCTCCAGACACAGAGGAAAAAAAAAAAATCACATAAAATGGGAGGAAACTAACACTCCAGAAGTTTTTACTACATGGCAGGCAACTTACACATATAATCTCATTTTATCACAACGAAATAAAATAACAATGCTATTCTCATTTTGCAATGGGAAAACTTACAGTGAAAACTTACAGACAGAAAAATAATTTTCAATATACATTGGCATAGAAATGTAACCCCGTCCATCAGATCACAAATCCAAAGCTCTTAACAATGTTCTATACCATTAAGTCGAGATGAGAATGTACTCTGGGTGCTTCTGGATCTGGTCTTTCCCATAAAACACATTGTCCCATAGAAAATGGTTGTATACAGGATGATTCCAAGGCGATTTTGTCCAGCTGGCTAATTCAGCTTATTGAGATCTCTCACCTCACATATACATAAAATAAAATGAATTTTAGGGATTAATTAGACACATGGCAGTTGAGTGGTTGGCAGGTTTGTTTTTTTTTAATTTTATAGTACAATCTACCTTGAGTTCTAAGCTCTCTTATAAAAAAGTTTAGAGTAATATCTAATTGTTTAACTTATTGATTAATTGTAATTAAATGATATATCCTTTGAGCAGGCACTCGTCAGTTCTAGTATATTTTTACCACATAACTCATAAAGCCAGTATAAACATGAAAATCAACAGATATTACTGAATTACTCACCACATTGTGCAATCTACATGCTAACATGAGCACCCAGAAATTCCTGTCAGTGCTATGTATGTGATTTATGAATTTATACTCCCTCATTTATAAAAAATTAGTATTTGGAATCATTACATTTTAGAGGTAAAGAGAACCTGAAATTATTAGTCCAACTCTCTTCATTTTTGAGATATGGAGATAAGCCTGGGACAATTAAATAAAGCCTTCCACAGATTAACAGAATCAAATGATGATAATTTAGTATGTAACGTAGATCACCATTATACTGAATTTTATACAATCAGAAAATAAAAGTTAATACCAGAAGAACTTGGAACTTAAAAATACTAATGAGTTATGGGGTCTTTTGTCATTATGTTATGCAGTATGTACTTCAATTCATAAAGATAAAAGTTTGAAATATTCTCCAAAACAATAAGGTCAACAGATCACTATCGAATATTTTAGCTCTCTATAGTCGTTCACAAAACTAGGCTTAACTTTACTATTACAGAAGTAATCTTGAAAAGTCTCAAGTTGCAAAGAGAATTAATTTGGTTAAGAATTGTCAACATATTGGGCATCTGGGTGGCTCAGTTGGTTAAGCATCTGACTCTTCTTTCGGCTCAGGTCATTATCTCTTGTTTCATGGGATCTGTCGAGCCCCATGTCAGACTCTGTGTTGACAGCGAGGGGCCTACTTGGGATTCTCTCTCTCCCTCTCTTGTTGCCCACTCTCTCTCTCTCTCTCAAAAATAAATAAATAACCATTTAACCATTAAAAAAAAAGAATTGAGAAGTATTGATTGCTGAACATGTGGATAAATTATAACAGTGAAGTAGTGGCAAAGAATAAATATATAAGTGCTAAATCTGAAATATCAATTTTATTTTGAAAGCCGTGTACACGATTTGAACAATCTTGAGAAGACATCTTGTACACAGGAAGTATGTCTTTCCTGTCACCAGGAGGATTCCATGGGCAGGAGGCTACTCTGGGTTTAACAGTGGCAACAGTTGTGTTAGCAGGGATGATTGACTCCCCATTTGTTTGTGTGCCCTCCCTACCCCCTCCAGGCTGGTCAGTCAGGTGTGAACTTGGGCCTGCTTACCTGGCCCAACTATGGCCAGGAGCAGTGTGAGCAAAGAGTTTTTCAATATACATCCTGGGAAATGAGAGGACACTGCCCTCCACAGGGCCTTCCTGTCGCCAGTCAGGATCCCAGTGGTGTCCATTAGTCACAGGGAGTTGCCCATTGAAACCATTCTGGGAAGGGAACCTAACTGAGAAGTGGAGACAGAACTCAGAGACAGGCAGCTGTTACAAAGAAGGTCATCCGTCGACCCATAGACACTGACACGTGACCTTGGACAAGTCCCATAACTCTCTGGACCTTTGTTTCTCATCTGCAAAATGGGTAACAGGAGTGCTCACCGCATGAGCACTGAGTTGTGAAGAGGGTTTAATAAGTCATTCCACAAACAAACTTATGACTATTGCCAAAGTTCTAGCTACATTTTAAACACAAAGGGGACAGTTTTGAAAGTTTGGATTTTAAACATTTCTAGAGAAGAAAGGGGCGATCCTGTGAATTGTACAAAATCACAACTCTCCCCAAACAAACAGAGCCAAATGGAGAGTTTCTACTCTACCTGAATCTTCCATTAAGGAAGGATCCACTTTTGCAGAACGGGAGGTTATGAAAAGATTTAGATGATAGATTCCCAGGGCACAGATCACAATGTACCAACCCTGGAGGAGAAGGAAACATGGTCAATGACATGCTTCCACCATGCGTCACCCTGAACCAATCCCTTGTTTTAACATTCCAGTAACTCTTGACCTCGTTCTACCGGAATTTAAAGACCTACGACTTACCTCTAGAAGAGAGGGTATAACAAACAACAAAGTACAGCAAACATCCGTGGTGACAATTTACCTCAAATTATTTTGTGAGTCTTGGCAGTGAACAAGCCTGGGCCCAAATAGCAAACGTTTCCATTGGTCCAGTCAGCTGCACATAATACCTGAAGCCACCAGCTTCCTGTCAGGGATGCAGCAGAAAAGGAGGGTTTTCTCAAAACTATATGCCTGGGTGGGGCTGCACCACTGGGTAGGTGTGGCCTGGACACTGAGGAACACTGGTGTACACACCTGGTCCAGAAGCCCTGCCTTACCTTTGGCCATCTGAACCAGAGTCCAGGATCTGAGCCGTTGCTTAAGATACGCTGGCAGGGGCGCCTGGGTGGCTCAGTCGGTTAAGCATCTGACTTGATTTTTAGCTCACTTCATGATCTCAGTATATGTAAGTTCAAGCCCCATGTTAGGCTCCGTGCTGACAGCCCAGAGCCTGCTTGGGATTCTCTGTCTCCCTCTCTCTCTCTGTCTCTACCCTGCTCGCTCTCTCTCTCAAAATAAATAAACTTAAAAAAATCTAATTAAAAAAGATACGCTGGCTGATATTCCTTCTGGGTGGGCCCCTCACATCACCACATACTTTGTCAGGATTTTAATATTATTTGCTAAAAGAAATCCAGAACTGGAAAAATCAGGAAATCAAGAACGAGGTTTAAAAACTGTTTTGGAGCCAAAACCTCCTAAAGAGATGCAAAGAAGTAGGAACAACTGCACAGCGTCTATATACAATGCACGCAGTTACAACTAAACTCAGTTTTTAAAAGCAGCAAGTTGATCCAATTACAATCAGAATGCATTTTTTATCCATTTTAAAGGACTAAAATTTTTCATACAAAGGACGTAAAATCTTTCTGCCTTAAAAGTTTTCAAATGGGAAAACTACAAACTACACGTGAGAAATTAGTTTCATGTTGACATAGCTTCATGCTCCAGGCCCAGGCCCAAGGGGCATAAATTCGCTTTAGAAGACAGTAAAATGAACCTGTGTGAGGTGCACCCTCCATGCCTGCCTGCGTTCCCTAAATCGAGGTTTCTAGGTCATTCTTTCCATTAGAGAATGGACTGAGTTCCAAAATAAACAAATTAAAAAGTCTAAAATAATTACAGTAAATCCAATTTTAATTTTAGGTATCCTGTACACATTGAGTCCTGCTACAGTGAACTAAAGAATGACCCCCTAGCCCTCACACTGAACCATGTTAGGTTTACTTACGGAAATGCGTGCATAAGAACACATATCTATGTTTAGTTTATGTGAGCATTTCGCAAAGCACTGGACATATCAGAGCTCCCAGGAAGTAAATGTGTCCGTTTATGGACTCATCCTGCATCCTGAGAAGTATCTGGAAGAAAGGCATTTGCTTTTGCAAATACTTTTGCATTTCCCAGCGCCATAGGAGAAAAATGTCTGTGTAAGGTCTTTAACCTGCCTACCTCTGGATGTAAGGAGACATTACATAACCTCCTGCCAAAGTCTGCAGAGAATTCACTTCTAGGAGCTAAACGGGCACTGAGAATAAATGCGCACCAAAAGTGACATCTAAGGCCATCACCTGTGCTGAAGAAAAGCCATTTAAAAAAAAAAAAAAAAGCCATGCGGAGAATCACAAGATATTGCCAAAACTGCAGTTAGACAATCAGCAATGAAATTTGAAACTCTTGGTATGACAAATCCTGTTTCAGACCTGTTGACTTAGATTGACTTGCACAACCACAATTGGCCAAAAACAGGAAATAAGGGTAATGTATATATACTGCTCTAACCTCTCTCTCTCCACCTTCCTTCTTCCTACAGATAGAGCAGATGCTTCAGCCAGCTCTGAGAATCAGCAGTAAGTAATGTATTTATTTTAAGGTGAACATTCTATGATGCAAATACGTGGATGCTTTCTTGATGGTAAATCCTATATTGTAAAAGAATCTATGATTTTCAAAACTCTGTTAATAACTTTTATTGAGAGTAATGGGCCTAACTTTTATACTCTTTTAAGCTGAGAAAGTACTATGTAGCTCTATTATTCCAAAAGCACGTTTAATGAATTTAATATTTAAATTCAATTTTACTTTTCATTCCAAAATAAGTTATATAATTTCTATGTTTATGACTTTTGGAAACAATTATACCAGAACTTCCTTTCATAGAAAAAGTAATAACTAAGGTTATATATGTGTCACATACTTCCATATTAATAATTTCACTAATATTCACATATATGGATATGTCATTTATAGACATTATTAAAGTAAGGATCATAAGCTATTGCTAATAATTTTAAATCTATCAAAACAATTATAGCACTGACCTAGGGGTGAAAAAAATATCATGAATGATTATCACCATAACATACGATTTGTCTTGTGAAATTCCCTCAAATCAAAAAGAAAACAAAAGACTTTTAGAAGTTTTCTGATCAAAAGCTAATCTTCATAAGCAAATTTAACATCTGCTGTGTATATTTTATCTAAGGAAGCAGTTTCACAAAGAACTTTTCTGGAAAATAAGAAGCGATACCTAATCACAACATTCAAGGAGTTATGTACCCTGCAGAGGGAAGATTTTACTTGCAAAAATATTTTATTAATGTTCTCCTCTATGGCTAAACTGCCATCCGGGAGTTTAGGAAGGATTTATGCTGTTGCCAGAGAAGATCTGGTATTGCGTCTTTTCTCAGTTAAAACCCAAACCTACATCTGCTCCTGTGTGACCCACCGTCTGGAGGAACATCAAAGGAAATTAACCCGATAACAAGTTGCAAATGCAGGAACTACTCTAAAATGATGCGTTGTGAGGTCAGTTGGAATCCCCGAATTGAGCTCAGAATTGTAAGAGGAAGAGGCAAATTAGGAGGAAGGGCGCAGACTTCTAAAGTAATGTCTAAATCAGATAGTGCTAATAATTCCAGCAATGCTGTTTAGTAAATTCAAGTAAGGGAAAGGAAAAAAAGTAGAAAAGAAAAAAAAAACTTGCTTTGGGAACTGTCAAGACGGCTACCATTATTTAGGTATCTTAAAAGATTTCCTAGACAATGACATCTAGAAGTTTGGCAAACTTTGTATGGTGTCATAGGCTGCTTTCTGTGGCTGACATAAAGAAAAGTGACCAGAATGAAGATCAAATGTGACATCTCAAGTTCGAAAAGATTGTATCAAATACTTTTTTCTGTGCTGTGATTGGTATGCAGATGCGTCTGCACCCATAAGGCACACATTATACATATGTGTGTTGATGCTTTTAATGACATTATGTTTGAATGACTAAATGTTTGAAACATTTCCATCCCCTCCTTTCAGAAGCGAGGGCTTTGAGGCCAAACTGTCTGGCCGTATATTCCGGTTCTTCTGCATGCAAGCATATGGCATTTCATTATCAAATCTCTGATCCTGGGACTGCAGATCTGTAAACTAGGATATTGAACAATATCATCTTCTGTCTAGATTGTCAGAAGTTTCAAAGAGCCCATAAAGAGTGACACAGTGCTTCACACAAAACACAAGTTATGACCATTTGGTTCACTTAAAGCAAAGGGATATGGTCATGAAAACTTTTTATTTATTTATAAATTTAATCCCTCTGCATTCACCTGTATAGGTAATGCTTAAGAAAAATCTGGGTCGGGGCGCCTGGGTGGCTCAGTCGGTTGAGCGTCCGACTTCGGCTCAGGGCATGATCTCGCAGTCTGTGAGTTCTAGCCCCGCGTTGGGCTCTGTGCTGACAGCTCAGAGCCTAGAGCCTGCTTCGGATTCTGTGTCTCCCTCTCTCTCTGCCCCTCCCCCACTCATGCTCTGTCTCTCTCTGTCTAAAAAATAAATAAACATTAAAAAAAAAGTTTTAAAAAAATTAAAAAAAGAAAAATCTGGGTTTTTTTGTTTTTTTTTTTTTTACTTTTTAAAAGTTTTCTCTATATAGCATGGTAATTTTCCCAAAGCCACAAGCTAGATAATCTGTGCTTCTCCTAATGCTTTTCTGTGCTACTTTGATCTGTATCTTAAATTCTCTGTTCACCTTCATTGGCCCATTTTTCTCTTCATAGTACAATATCCAATGATTGTCATAGGACAATCAGAATTTTTATTAGAATTACAAAGAACTTTTGTATTAATTTAATTAGGATTGATATCTTTATTATATTAACACATACCTTAAGAGAATGAAAATCTCTTTAATTTTTCCATATCTTTTTTTGTGTTCTTTACTAGAGTTTTAAAGTAGTCTCCAAACATTTTTTTTTAATTCTTGGTTATTTTGCAAATAAGCTTTATATTTTTTATACTATTTCTTCTTAAGTTTATTTATTTTGAGGCGAGAGAGTGCACAAGCAGGGGAATGGCAGAGAGAGAGTGAGAGAGGGAATTCCAAGCAAGCTCTGGGCTGGCAGTGAAGAGCCCCGTGTGGGAGTCCATCTCACAAACTGTGAACCATGGCCTAAGCGAAAATCAAGAGTTGGGCGCTTAACTGACTGAGCTACCCAGGTGCCCCTATTTTTTGTACTATGAGTTGTATGTTTTATTTTTAATCTTTTTTTCTAGTTGAGTATTGCTAGTTTATGGCAATGGTATTTTTTATAGGTTGACTATTACATCTTACAAACTTTTCATTATGGTGTATTCTGTAGATAAATGGCCTATCATTTTAAAATAATACTAATATTACCTCTTCCTTTACAAAGCTTACAAATATGTACTTTTTTCTTATGACTTTGATAAAGACCTCTTTAATATGATGTTGAACAATACCAGCGACGTTAGTCATTCTTTTTGTTGTTGTTGTTGTTCTCAATATTAATGAATGCACCTAGAGTTTCTCCCCTAATTACAATATTTGCTAGAGATATTTAACGATATTGCCATGACCACATTAATAATCTCTAATCTTCAGTGTTCTTATTTTTAACTATAACTAGGGGTTGAATTAAATATTTTGCCACATGATTTTTCTTTGGTCCATTAATGTGATGAATTTGACCATTATATTTTCTAATTTTGAATTATTGTTTTTGTAATTTTGAATTGTTCTTACAGTCCTGATACAAAACTCACTTATGGATTTCTTTCAAATTTGATTTGATTTGACTATAGTTGATACACAATGTTATATTAGTCTCAGATGTACAACTTAGTGTTTTGACAAGATTATATATTATATTATGTTCACCTCAAGTCTAAGCTCCCATGTGTCCCTTTACATCACTATTACGGTATCACTGGCTGTATTCCTTATGCTCTGCTTTTCATTCCCATGACTAACTCATTCCATAGCTAGACACCTGTATTTCCCTCTCCCTTTCACCAATTTCGCCCACTCTGCACCATCAGTTTCTTCTCTATATTTATAGTTCTGATTCTGTTTTTTGTTTGTTTCTCCTCCTCCTCCTCCTCCTCCTCCTCCTTCTCCTTCTTCTCCTCCTTCTTCTTAGATTCCATTTATGAATAGAATCACTGTGTCCCTCAGTCTGACTTATTTTACTTAGCATAATACTGTCTAGGTCCATCCATGTTGTCTCAAATGGCATCATCTTATCCTTTTTCTATGGCTGTGTAATATTTCATTATATATATGTATACATACCACATTTTCCTTATCTATTTCTCTATTGACGGACACTTAGGTTGCTTCCATGTCTTAGCTATTATAAAGTTTTAAGTGCACTTTTTAAATTGGTGAATTAATAGTTTGTTAGGGTTTTTGCATTTCATTTATGAACTGGGCCTACAAATTATTTACTATTAGCCTCATGTGTTGTAGAAGTCAATCCCAGAATTATTTCCCTTTGTGGCCACTTTTGGGGTTACACTTCAGGAAGCAACAGCATTGGGAAGAAGTAGCCACACTTATTTATACGCAGGGGCTGGGAAGGAATAGATGGACGGATGACTGTACTAGCAAATGTAGGGTAGTCCCCATATCTTTATTTTCCTTAATTCTTCACACCTGATGAAGGGTTCTTATGTTTCCCTGATGCTATATCTTGCTGACATATGACACCAGGACAGGTGGCTTATTCTGTTGCTACAAAATTTTGCAATAAAGGGGAAACAATAATTATTCCGAGGCAAGAACAGCAACCAAAAGGTATTACTACCATCACACGACCAGGCCAGCCACTGTTCCAGGATAGGCAACATCTTCCTCTACTTCACAGTCACCACACACACACTCATACAGACTAGAGGTCATGAGAAGCTTAATTCTCAGATTTTCTCACTATCTCTTTTCTTCTATCATTCCTCCAGAGTTCACTTCAGGGTGATAAAATGAAGCCTGACTATTTTGACAGCTTGATTAGAATAGAAGCCTAAATGCTAACTTTTTATATTTATCTATTTATTTACTTACTTATTTATTTATTTATTCATATATACATAATTTTATTTTTATTTTTTAAAGTTTTTTTAATTGTCTTGAGAGAGAGAGAGAAAGCATGTGAGAGAGGGACAGAGAAAGAAGGAGGCAGAATCCCAAGCAGACTCTGCACTGTCATCTCAGAGCCTGATTCAGGACTCGAACTCACAAACTGTGAGATGATGACCTGAGTCGAAGTCAGACACTTAACCTACTGAGCCAACCAATTAATCCTATACATAATTTTAGAGAGAGAGAGAATGCCAGTGGGGGAGAGGTTCAGAGGGAGAGAGAGGGAGAGAGGGAGAGATGGAGAGAGGGAGAGAGAGAGAGAGAGAGAGAGAGAGAGAGAGAATCCTAAGCAGGCTCCACTCTCAGCAAGGAGCCAGGTACAGGGCTCAATCCCACAATGACATGAGCCACAATCAAGAGTCAGACACTCAACCTACTCAGCCACTCAGACACACTGAAAAGCTTGCTTGTTAAATCAATCCTTTTATAAATTCTTGTCTTAGGAACTAAGCAAATTCTCCCCAGTGTATAATTTGAAAATCTTTATTTCCATAAAATGGACTTTTAAGGCAAGATATGCCTATATAATTTTCATGAGTTTATGTTTTTCATTAATTAGTAAGCAGTGACATCATGTCATTAGAGAAAACAACTTATTTTTTTTTCAAGTGAGTGTTTCAAACTTAGTGGTGGTCTAACACCAATGTAAAGAAGAAGCTATATGGTATAATTTAATTGTGTATATAAATTTATGCTTTAGAAAGACACAATTTGGTCTGCTGTCTATAATTAGCAGTAAACAATCAACACATGGATTTGTAAATCTTTGAATCCCTTTGACTGTTCTCTAGTCACACTTCTGAGAAATACTGTTATCTTGAAAAAGGGAAAATTATGAATGGCAGAGCAGAAGACTACATAAAATGAGAGACTTGGTGACTTGCATGTAGCAAAATAACTCTTTTAAGAGAAATGATTTAGAAAAAATCTAAAGTTTGTTCAAAGGAAATAGCAGAGGAGATATATCATGACACATTTAAAAATTGCCTACATACAAGTAAATAACAGGGAGACATAGTTACTTTCCTAATTCTTTCTGATGCTTTCTGTGTAAATACCAAATAGAAATGCAAATAAAACATACTCTACCTGCACCTGCTATTTAGGGAGGCCCTTGGAGATGAAAGGTGAAGTGGAGCTAAATTCTTTGGTCTTACAATATATCTGAATATCTGAATACAAAATATCTGAAATATTTATTTCCAGAGACTTGCTTTATGCTAGACTCTTCCTTTTCCTCCAAAAGTCGCAGAATGGGTCGAGGCAAAAGAAAATAAAGCTTTACTTTTCACTTTTGCACACATGGGAAACCAGCTCACAGTGTGGGCATTAGAATGACGGGTTCCCCTAACAACATGCTAAGACTGGGGGCAGGCGAGAATCCTGTCCTTTTCCCTTGACTATGCTCAACAATATCTAGAATGCTATCATGGATAGAGTGTGGCAAGATCTCTGATAGATCTCTATGAAAGGAAAGAACAGTACCTGATTGCCATTGACTTGCAAAAAAGGGAGGGTCTGTTTTCCTCTTTTGAACTCAAATTTTCTAGGAGGCCAACTTGAGGCCATGGCAGAGGGAAGATCATGCCTCAAGGACACTAGTATAAAAGCCAGTCACCTGGAGACTTTGCAGGTTTCTGCAGCTCCATCACTGACCAAATACAGAGTGAATCATCTTTAGCCATAGCTACTCACGATGTAGTTATGGGGAAAAGTCAAATGTAAAAAAATTCAGGGAAATTGGAATATTAACATAAATCAGAAAAATTGAATAAAATAAAAATTGACTGGGCGGGCTTTAAATGTTCCCATTCAGAGACAAAATCAGCTGTTTTGGAGCTAGCCTGTGAGTTTCTTTGGAAAGAAAGACTTAGAAGTGTTCACATTCTTGAAGGATATGGCTAAAACTCAGGTTAAGAATTAACATGACCAAAGGCATATACCAAAGCGAATATAATCAAAGGATAATGAGGCATAAACAAGGAGTCCATCATAACTAGAGCTATGGAAAAAAAACTATCTAATGAATGATGTACCAGGTTGGGTTCCCCAGGTAATGGTAACAAAATCTGAGACATGGGAGGTTAAAGAATACACTTGGGACAAATTCCCTATAAAGGGAGGGATGGGAAGCAAGATTGCTCCAAGATAGAGGTCAAACTGTGGTGTAATCTCATTGGAGACTTCAGCCAACCAATTGAAGTGTTTGCAAGCTGAAAGATGTCTGCTGGGTACGCCTCCACCTGAGGGCACAGGCATCCCTTGCTCTAACATTACTCATCTCCCTACTAACAAGAACCGGATAAAGTGATCCTCTGTCACCATAGTCCAACTTGAGAAAGATATTCTATTTCATATAACTAGTTAAAACAGGATTAGTGACAATGAACCCCAAGCTTCTTAATGCCTGTAGTGAACCCTGGTCATTACCACAATACGAGGTGCCAAACTTAGATGTTCAGCTTTGTTCGATAAGGGGCCAGGCATCTCTGAGAAATAAAAATGTTTTTTTTTTTTTTTGGACACTAAGTTTACATATTTGCTTTATACAGAATTAAGTTAATTTTTCTTTCCATGTTTTTTTCTTTTCTGTCTTCAAATTTTCATTTTAGTCTCCTTACCTCTTCCTCTGTTCTACCTAATAATTACAGTATAAACAAAATCACCCTTTTCTTACTCTTATAAGTGATATTTCATCACTTATAGAAGTGATAGAAGAGTTTACATTCCCAAAAAATTATAGAAACACTTGTATAATTTTTACCCCTTATAGAACTCTTACAGGAATATGCTGCTAACTTTGTGATTTTTGCTCTAATTCTCTCCCTTCATATTCAAGTTTTTAAATGGACAAAAATACTTCAGTAAAATGCCAATGAACTTCTCCATTAGTTCAACAAAGGTACATATATAAAGGCTATCATATTTTCAACACAAGATGCATATCCTAAGAAAATTGATAGATGCATATCCTAAGAAAATTACTGTATATTTAAGGAACAATAGTAGGGGAGTTAATTATTAATATTGTGTAATTATTTGCTTATCTTTTCAAATGTGTTTAGTAATCTACCAGTTATTTAATAGTCATGAAAAGATTTGTAGTAATGCATGACTATTTTTCGTCAAGGTGGAAAATTCACCAAATGCTTTCATTCATACCAGGCCTCCTAAAGTATAATACAGTTTAGTGGGAAATGGATATTGAGGTGAAAAGAAATCTGGGGTTCTGTCCCAGCTACATGCTAACTAGCAATGATGTTGTCGGGAGGTCACTTAATATCTCTGTTCTTCTCTTACTTGGTCATCATAATGCCTAAACTGTCAGCTACACCAGGCTGAAAACAAAAAAGCAACTAATACACTTGAGAAAGTCAGACACACTTTCCCGAGAGTTAATAATCTTTTTGTAATAAGGGTCTTTTCTTTTTTAATTACTGTAAATACGGTAACACAGACTTATTATAGAAAATGCAGAAAAGAATGTCTTACCACATGAAGATAAACTCATTCTCTTGTATTTCTGTTTAATCTCATTTGTCCTTGGTCTTATCATTATTTTGTGGCAGAAAGGGATAAGGCCCTATTTTCTGTTACTGTCCTTCAGGAGAGTAATAATGTAAGCATTCCCAAGTCTCCCTACATATCAAGATTGTCAATATGACTGTGCAATAAAATTTCTTCTCTTACCTTAAAACTGGTCCTAAAGACCTGTGACATACTTTTTGTCCTATATCCATGAGAAAAGCAAGGCTCATTGAGATATGGATGCTGGATGAGATATGGAGTCAGAAGTAACCTGATCTCTCAGTGTCTTGCTCACGCATGGGCACCTGAATGCAGATCCGTGGCTCCAGAAGATTTCAAGTTACCATGTTTTCTGGACCTTCGAACTCACTCAGAAAGAAGCTAACCCTCAAATACCAAATATGGGAATGTGTGGGAGATTTCTGGGCTGCCACAACAAAATGTCACAGACTGGGGGTTCGAGACAACAGAAATTTATTTTCTCACAGTTCTGAAGGTTCGAAGTCTAAGACCAAGGTGACAGTATAGCGAATTTCTGGTGAGACTTCTCTTCTTGACTTGTGGACAGCCACCTTCTCACTGTGTTCTCACATAGCATCTTCTTGTATGTGTGGATATGAGAGAGTGAGAGATTGAGAGAGAGAGAGCACTCTCTGGTGTCTCTCCTTATATGTATGCTAATCCCATTGGATCAGGGTTCATTCTTATGGCCTCATTTAATCTTAATGACTTCTTTAGAAACCCAAATACAAGTATAGCCACACCGGGGACTAAGGCTTCAACAAACGAATTTTAGGAGGGCACAAACATTCATCCATAACAGAAGCTAAGAATTTCCCATATACCTTTAACTTTGAAGCATAAGCATTGTTTTTGTTATAACACAGAGACATAGCTGTTATGTCTAATACACTCTAAAAAGAGGATGTATTCTAATTTACTTGGACATTTTATCTCCGTGCTGTTGAGCATGTAATAAATTCTAATGTTTTTATCCTTATGAATATTAATGTAATAAAAATGTATGCCTAATGTTTTTCCAGGGTATGTTATTGTTTCCTCAGGATTCCAAGAAGTTAAATTAGTGAGGCAAAGGATGCAAACCTATTAAGGGTATCAGTACAGATTGGGCTGGTAATCTAATCTTAAACATGATAAGTATACCTTCTGCTTTTAGATATAGAAGGAGAATATTGCCTTTTTTGGAATTTGAGGCATTGTAATGGTGAAAGGTTTGAATGGGAATGAACGAGGACACGGGCTACAAGAGTTTAGTTGAAAGTATTAAAGAAAAGCATTTACTTCTCAGTGGATTTACATATGGTTCTAGTAATATCAAGTATGTGAGCCAGATTCATGGCAGGAAAGAAATGGCACATGACAACTAGTAATCTGAAGAGATCTTAATGAGGATATATTTGTAAAGGATTAAGAAGGATTTAAGGAAACCAGCAAGGACTAATCCAGTGGTATCTCAGTATTACTAACCGTTGGGAGCTATTACTTCTCCTCAATGCGCAATGTGAAGAAGCCATTCCCAGAATCTGAAGAGAGGAGCTACATAGACAAGAGTGTGGAACAAGGGTAAAATTGGGTAGTATGTAGGTGCACTTTCCATTTATAGGTGCACTTCAAAAGCTTCAACCAAGTACTTCCTTTTATTATTTACATCTTTTTTGGAGGGTTGTTTCTGGGTGAATCCGTTATCATTCTATTGGCATTATGTAACAAATCTTTTCTTGTTATATCACTAATGAATTTGGAATAACTGAGATCATTACATTGTTTGTTTTGTTTTGTTTCCCTATATTCCTCATAAGTTCATGTACTAAACATTCCAATGCAGGTCTTTGTTCCCTTTGTGTTTTCTTTTTCTTCCCCCAGCAATGGCCTTATTCCTGGAGTTGCTGTTCCTGGCTGTTGTGTTGCTTCCATTGTTTCCTGCAAGTGGACAGGTATGGTCAAGGTTAAAAATATTTTCAGAACGATTGAAGCAACTCTAAGGAATAACAAGCTATTAGATCAATTTGCAAAAGTGAAAAGTACTACAGTGTCTGGTACATCAAAAAGTACTCATCGGTTGCTCAAGTACTTAACACAATTAATTCTAAGGCTGTGATGACCAGCTGTAGCCTCTAGCCACATGAGGGTATTGAACACTGGAAATATGGATGGTAGGAACAGAGATCTGCATAAATACATGGAGAATTCAAGACTTAGTAAAAAAAAAAAAAAAGGTTAAAATATTTCAATAATTTTAATACTCATTGCATGATGAAAGCATAATATTTTGAATATATTAGTTAAATAAATACCTTATAAATATCAATTTAATCTGTTTATTCTTTTTCCTTTTTAAAGTGGCCCCCCAGAAATTAAAATTACGTTTGATACAGGGCACCTCGGGTATCAGTTCATTAAGCGGTTGACTCTGTATTTCAGTTCAGGTCATGATCACAGTCGTGAGACCAAGTCCTGCATGGGGCTCCATGTTGGGCATGAAGCCACTTAAGATTCTCTCTCCTCTCTCTCTCTCTTTTAAAAAAATTTTTTGGGGTTGCTCAGCCAGTTAAGCCTCCAACTCTTGGTTTCAGCTCAGGTCGTGATCTTGCCATGGTTCGTGAGTTCAAGCCCTGCGTTGGGCTCTGAGCTGAGAGTGCAAAGCCTGCTTGGATTCTCTGTCTCCTTCACTCTCTGCCCCACCTCTGCTCCCTCTCCCTCAAAACAAATAAATAAACTTTAAAAAATTTAATCAAGTTTGATACTGTAATTATATTTCTATTGACAGTAATGACCTACAGGTTTAAAGGTTGCCCAAAGATCTTTTCTGATCTCCTTTTATTTAACTCATTACAATGTGATTTCCACAGAAAATTAACAATATATTTATATATTATATAAACTCAAATTAGCAAAACATCTTTATATACATCACCACATTTATTTTCATAGTTACTGTGTGAGAATAATTATACCTATTTTTAAATTAAAAAAAGAAACTTTAGTAATGGTAATAAGTATTTGGATTTTTTTCATGGTATTACAATTAGTATTTAAAGAATAAGATGCTCTAATTATTTATTTTTTAAAATATTTTTGATGTTTATTTTTGAGAGAGAGAGACAGAGTGTGAGCAGGGGAGTGGCAGGAAGAGGGAGGCACAGAATCTGAAGCAGACTCCAGGTTCTGAGCTGTCAGCACAGACAGAGCCTGACACAGGGTTTGAACATACAAACCACGAGATCATTACGTGAGATCATTACAAAGTCAGACACTCACCAGATTGAGCCACCCAGATGCCTCTAAGATGCTCTAATTAATTCTAGTATGCTGCTTCCTTTTAATAATCCTAAGAACAGACTCAATCATTCTCTTAAGTGTTTGGTGTGTTGATGCTTATACAACGTGTCTATATTCTGATCAGAAAAACTCCAGATGTGAAGTTTGGTCACTGCTGTCTGTTTGCACATTCTTCGTTAACTCTGAGCATATAAGAATAGCTAGGGCTCTTCAGATCAGGGCGTTCAGACACTAGGTCAAAACTCATATTGCATTCAGAAATACAGTCATTATAGTACTATAATTAATTTTCAATCTGAAGGTAATTTATTCATCACCTAGATCTTCATTCAGAAAGTCTGCTGTCTTCCCAGTCTCTTTCCTAAAGATTTTTTTCATAGTCCTTACCAATCACCCATTATCTCTCTGGTCCATCTCCTGGTCTTCATTTATGAAATTATTTAAAAGAGAGATATTTTGCTCTTTTGCACCACTAAATGTTAGCTAATCAGATTCTCTGCATGCCTTCTGCTCTATAGAGTTTTTTATGAACCTTCTCAAGAATACTAGAAAACACTAATCATCCTTTATAACCCTAATCCAGACCATCTTTTATAAAGTTTTCCTAACCTCAATCAAGAATTGACCCTTTGGGTTTTGTTTGTTTGTTTGTTTTGTTTTGTTTTTGTATATCTAGCAGAATCAACTTATCATTTTAAATAAATAAATTTGAAATAAATCATAATTATTTCTTTATGTCAGATAGTCTATCAAAATAAACTTCGATCTATTTTATGTTCAACACTTTTCATATTTCCTGTCACCTAATAAAAGCTCTTTTGAAACTCATTTAAAAACAACAATGACAGAGACATGCCTTCAGTAGAATTTGTATCTATACATAGCAATATAGGATAAGAAGGAGGAAATAATGACTTCTTTCTCAGGGGCCAAATTTTTATGTGTTTTGAAATGAAATTTTGTTAAGCAGGTTTTTGAAGATCAATAGATAATATACGAGGACATTATTTTATGCTTTACTGTAAAGAAGAGGTTGGCCACTGCTAATATTTCACATGTGCATCCTTTCTAGCTCAGGAGTTAGTAGCTGGGAATGTGCTAGATCTGTGGGTCCAATGGCATTCACTATGGGTTCCTGCCTTAGGAACATACGAGAAAGCAGGGAAAATAGAGGCATAAATAAATAGTGATGATAAACGTGGCTAAACCTAAGCTTGCATGATTTGGAGGGCTTTGAAGGAACTCAGCATTGGGGGAGGAGAGAATAACTTACTCCAATGTGTCAGGGAAAATCAACAAAGGACCGTGTGTTTAGACTTTGACTTCAAACTCTTGCTCATGCTCATACAACAAAACACTCATGTATTAATTTAAGTCATCAATTATCTTAACCTTGTGGAAACAATTCACCTACCCTACCCTACCTCTGGGCTAGACACCTCCCATCCCGATACACACATACAATGATAAAATATACCAAAATTTTCAGCAACTGATTTAATACTTTATTCTGTTACTAAAAAAAACAGAGTCAGCAATCATTAATTGGATGATTTTGCTCCCTCTAAATGGCCTTGAAAGGTTTTTTTTAATATTGCAAAATTACCTTTTGAGTGACCCCATGAAAGCAGATCAAAACAAAGTAGATCATAATACATATCATAATAGGAAGAATAATTTTACTAGTCTTTTTTTATTAAAAAAATTTTGTTTATTTTGAGAGAAAGAGAGCACAGGTGCACGAGCTTGAGCAGGGGAGGGGGAGAGAAGGGGGAGAGAGAAAATCTCAAGCAGGCCCTGCATTGTCAACGCTGAGCCCAAAGATGTGGGGCTTGAAACCATATACTGTGAGATCATGAGCTGAGCTGGAATCAACAGTTGGCGGCTTAACCAACTGAGCCACCCAGGTGCCCCTTACCAGAGTATTGAATAAACTTTGAATCTGAACATTCTTTCTCCAAATACATTCTAAATACATTATTTCTCTAAATACAGGACAAGCCAGGTCAGAATTTCCTTAAAGTCTAGGATGAATCTTGAGCTCCACTCTCATTCCACCTGCTGCAGCCTGATCAAAAGTCAATCGCTGTGTCTTACTCTATTGTGTACCTTAATGGTTATAGAATATTATCACTCATATGGCTAGCAGAAGCACATTAAAAGTTTTCTTGAAACAAGAAATTGACATTTGTGGCCTCAGAGGAGATTTTAATTTGTCGTGCCATGAATTCCATCACTACTCTCAAAGCTTTAAACTACATTTCTTAATTGTCACAGCTTTGGCTTAGGTTCATTGGCAATGCTTAACGACTACTACTGGCTGGAACTGAATGCTTTCTAAAGTGATCTTTGTTCCCTGGAATTAACTTATTCACTTTTAAATGCAATTTCTTAAAAGGAAAATACAACAAAATGTTTAATGAGCAAATTCATCTTAGCAAATATGAAATTGCCACAGAGAGGAAAGGAAAGAGGCCACCGGGCTGGGGCACAGGTGAGGGAGACTAAAGAGGAGAGAATCAAGTACAAAAGAAATGGGGGAGGACAGGCATTGGGGGAGAGAGGGAAAGGACCAGAGGCCAAGAGGAGGGGGCTGTGGGCCTAGATAGGAAGAAGGCAAGGGATTGGGGGTCAGACAACAAGATACAAAATAGTTTGGCAATGGGGTGCCTGGGTGGCTCAGTCAGTTGAGTGTCTGACTTTGGCTCAGGTCATAAGGTCATGATCTTGCATTTCGTGGGTTTACGCCCCGGTGGGGCTCTGTGCTGACAACTCAGAACCTGGAGCCTGCTTCACATTCTGTGTCTCCCTCTCTCTCTGTCTCTCTGCCCCTCCCCTGCTTGTGCTCTGTCTGTCTCTTTTTCTCTCAAAAAAACAAAAACAAAAACAAAAACTAACAACCAAAAAAAAAACATTTAAAAAAAGTTTATCAAAATAATTTGGCCATAATACATACCACACTCTGTTTCTACAGTGAGGAAGGGGAGAAAGAGGGTAAAAGGGAGGAGAGGCTGTTATGAGGAGGGGCTATAGGGGTCCTACTGCCTCACTGTGAACCCCGTTCACATCCCGACTCTTTGTGTCTATGGATGCATATATCTGTGTAGGCCTGTGCGGGGACTTCCCTATTCCCCTCCCCACCCAAGCCCAGCCTAATTGCTGCCATTTCAGTTGCTTCTGGCTGTCATTCAACACTCCTCTGCCCAACTTCTTCAGAGGGGGAAAGGAGGGGAAGTGAGGGGGAGCAGCCCCTAGCCAGCCCTGCCCCCACCCTCCACCTCCACCTCTACCAGCAGCCCTGGAGTGTGGTAGGAGTCGGGGTCACAGTATTTTGTGACAACCACTCTGTTGGCGAATTTGTGACCCTTCAGGCCCTGTATTGCTTTCTGGAAGTCAAACCAGAGGTGAACTTCAAAAGATCCTTCGGCAGCTGGGCACCTCGAAGCCATCCGAGGGCGTTAACAAACGTTAAAATGATAAACATAATTTTATTTCTCTTTAGGATCCATCCTTTACTGCTTTGTCAACTACTGAAATAGAAGTCCAAAGAGAGATTGTAAATAAACACAATGAACTAAGGAGATCAGTCTCTCCACCTGCCAGCAACATGCTGAAGATGGTAAGAAGCGGTGATAAAGGCTAGTGGTGTGAACCAGCGGTGATAAGGGCAGGGAGCTGATAACTGGCATTAAGTACCTCAAGCTTACAAAATTTTGCTTCTATTTTGCTATTTCATTTGAGCTGTGTTATGGGCAGGGCAGAAATTAATTTTCCTTAATATGGTTAAATCACTTGTCAATGTTACAGGGCTATTAGGTTGAAAAGGCAAAATAGAAGCCAAATCTTCAGACATCCAATGCAAAGGCATGACACTTTTTGTTCACTATCTGCCCTAGTCCAAAATAAAGGAGTCCCCTTTCTTTCAAAATCAGTGCCATCAAGAGTAAAATAACAGTGCCCTTTCCAAGGCATAATCCATAAAGGCTAGATATCTCTCATTTGAATGCAATGGGCTATAAGTGGAACTGGGAATAAGGGAGGTCAGCTTACTATTGAAGTATAATTTAAATACTTCATATACTGATGAGTACTTAGAGTAGCACCGTTACTAAAAATCCTTGGTGTGGTTCCTCTCCTATCATAAATTGTCAGTGTTATTGTATTAGATATTTCTCCCAGGAGACACATAATTTATGAACTTCTCTTCATGTGGAAATTGGCCCTAGAGCAGATAAACACACACACAACCAACCAAAAGATCTTTTCATACCAATGACAATTATCTAATATATCTATAGAAGCTTTTAAAACAGTGCAAATCAATCTACCGATCAGACTATAAAGCGTATGCTTTATTGGAGTTGAATCTTTAAGTGCATTTTTTTTCTTGTGACATTTAGGAATGGGACAGAGAAGCAGCAGCAAATGCCCAAAAATGGGCAAACAAGTGCACTTTAGAACACAGCAAAGCAGAGGACCGAAAAACCAGTACGTAAATGAGCAAATATCTGTTGAATAATGAACAAATAAAATAGTATTGGAGATATCAAATAGAATGGAACATTCAGGGATGCTGAAAGAAGACAGTGAATAAATGTTGCTTATACTGCTCTTTTTAAAATTAAAGTGTCTGTATAGGGAGAGATCATTATAAGGACCATGTTGTGTTTGTTGATTGTTTGCATTATGCCAAGAATTTCTGAAGCCATACTTCATTTGTCACTCTGATTCAGCTCATGAGTCAACAGGTCATGTATCATCAGTTCTCCAATTTTAGAAATTAGAAGACAAAGGACAGGGGTGGAATGACTTCCCCAAGACACAATCTGAAGTGTCATCTACTGGAAAGTTAACCAGGCTTTTGATCTCTAATCCACTGCCTTTTTTGGTGATATTGTGTAACTGTTTGAAGTGTTGATATCTCTTCATTTTGTATTCATAAAATACACTGAATTATGTTGATTTTTTCTTCAATTTTGCTGCAAAAATACCTAAACTTTTTAAATCACAATGAATATTTTGTGTACGTTGATTCAGTTTTTGGCTTTTGATAATAGTCAAGTACCCTGTATAGACTGTGTACCTATAATGCATAGAATATTATATGCAAAAAACTATAAATCTTTCAAGAATCGTGAAAACTATGACAGAAAACTTCTGTGCATAAACTTTACATAAAATATTTATTTACATATTAAGCATGATAGGCAAACCCAATTTGAAAATAGTAAATAATTACTTGGCTTCAAAGTATTTCATTCTTTTTCTAAATTAATTTTATTATAGCAACAATACTTTTTTTTTTAATTCTTTTGTAGTAAGAACACTTAACATGAGACCTACATCCTTGACAAATTTTTAAATGTACTATACAATACTGTTGACTTCAGGTACAATGTTGTACCATAGATATCTAGAACTTATTCACCTTGCTTAGAAATTTATTGATTAGTAAGTTCCCATTTCTCTCTTCCCTCATCCCCAGCCACTACCATTGAACTCTTTGATTCCATGAATTTGACTCTTTTAGGTACTTCATATAAGTGTAGTATATGCATGCAATAGTTGTCTATCTGTGACTGCATATTTCACTTAGCATAATGTCCTCAAGATTCATCCATGGTATCACATGTTGCAAAACTTCTTCCTTTTTTTTAAAGATGAATGGTATTCCATTGTATGTATATTTCTCGTCATCCATTCATCTGTCCATAGACATTTAGGTTTCTTCAAATGCTGGCTATTGTAAATAGCGTTGCAATGAATGTGAGTGTGCTAATATCTCTTCAAGATCCTGACTTCGATTCTTTATTACTCAGAAGTGGTGTCACTGGATCATTTTGTACTTTTACTTTCAATTTTTTGAGGAGCCTCAAACTGTTTTCCACAGCAGCCACACTATCTTTCGTTCTCACCAACAGTGTTTATGATTCCAACTTCTCCACGTCCTCACCATCATTTACTGTCTTTTATTTTTTTGGTAATAGACATTCCAACATATGGAAGGTGATATCCCATTGTGATTTTGATTTACGTTTTTCTGATGATTAGTAATGTTGAGCACCTTTGCACATACATGCTAATCATCTGTATGTCTTCTTTGGAGAAAAGTCTGTGTATGTCTTCCACTCAAAAAATGGGCAGAAGCTATGAACAGATATTTCTCCAAAAAAGACATCCAGATGGACAACAGACACATGAAAAGATGCTCAACATCACTTATCATCAGAGAAATGCAAGTTGAAACCACAATAAGGTATCACCTCACACCTGTCAGAATGGCTAAAATAAAAAACACAAGAAACAGCAAGTTTTGGAGACAATGTGGGAAAAAGGAAACCTGTGCATTGCTAGTGGGAATGCAAATTGGTGCAACCATGGTTAAAAACAGTATGGAAGTTCCTCAGAAAGTTAAAAATAGAACTATCTTGCAATCCAGTAATTGTGCTACTGGGTATTTACTTAAAAACTACAAAAACACTAATTCAAAGGGATACATGCATCCCTATGTGTATATAGCAGTATTATTCACAATAGTTAAATTATGGAAGCAACCCAAGTGTTCATCAATAGATGAATGTGTAAAGAAGATGTTATATATATATATACGAGGATGGGGGATGGTTGAAATAGGTGATAGGGATTGAGGAGGGCACTTGTCATGATGAGCACAGGGTGAGGTATGGAATTGTTGAATCACTAGATTGTCCATCTGAAACTAATATAACACTGTGTATTAACTATAAAGGAAAAAATAAAATAAACTATACAATAAAATAACATGCTAAATGAAAAATGGTAAATAAAAATGTATACAGAAAACAAAACAAAACTAATCTGCCTATTTTTAAATTGGGTTAATTTTTGCTATTGGGTTGTATGAGTTCTTTATATACTTTGAGAGTTAACTCCTTATCAGTTATATGCTATGCAAATGTTTTCATTCATTCCATAGGTTTCTTTTTCACTTTGTTAAAAGTCTTACTTATTTGTTTTTCCTTCGTTGCTTGTACTTTTAGTGTCACATTCAGGAAATCATTTCTAAGACCAATGTCAAAGAGCTTTTTCTCTATGTTTTCTTCTAGGAGTTTTATTATTTCAGGTCATATGTTTAAGCCTTTAATCCATTTTGAGGTAATTTTTGTGTGTGTTGTGATTTAGGAGTCCAAATTTACTCTTCTTCACATGGCTATCCAATTTTTTCACCATCACTTATTGAAGAGAGTGGGGTTTCTTTGCCCATTGAGAAGAATTAATATTGTTAAAGTATCCATGTTACTCTAAGTCATTTATATACCTGTTAGCTGGTTGTACATCTTCCTTGGAAAATGTTTGTTCAAGTTGATTGTGTTCAGAAAAGATCTTTAGTCAGTTCCTCAGGCAGTCCCCAGAAAAAAGGGAGATTTAGGCATCCCATCCAACTCTTTGCTTTCCCAGGGAGAGGCTAGGAGCTAGGGTTTTGTATCTGCTCACTCTGTGCTGAACCAGGAGGGACTATGGCTACTGCCAGCCCAAACAGCTATCTGTTCTCATTTGCCCCAGGCCGCTAGATTATGCTAGGTCTAGTTAGCATTTTCAGAGGGGCAAGTCAGAAGCCAGGCTTTGGGGCAGGCTCTGGAAAGTCTGTCGCATTGGATACCCAAACCAACTCTTTTCCATGCCAGGGAGACCCGGGGGACTGTGGTGTTTGTTCACTTGCCCTGTGCTGAGCTGAAGAGAGGAACCATGGCATCTACCAATACAAAACACCATCCATGCTCTCCCCCCAGGGGGGCAACACTGTGCCAAAGCCATCAGAGCTCCAAGACTGGCAAGAGAGATGTCAGCTTCTTGGAAAGCCCTGAGGAAATAGCATTAGATGCACCAATCAACACTTTGCTTCCTCAGGAGAAAGCAGCTGAGAGTGAAGATTTTTCATTTGCTTGCTCTGTGCTGAGCCAGGGAGAGGAGATACAACATCTACCAGTCCCAACCACCATCTCCGTTCTCCTCCCAATGGTTAGCCTATGCCTGACTATCAGAGCTCTAGCAAGATAGAAGCCAACCATCTGGAGTTTCCTTAAGGAAAGGTTGGAATGCTGGACAAACGAACCAACCCTTTCCTTCCCCTAGGAGAACCTGGGAGATACGGGATCTCTTCCTGATCACATGGCAGGCACTGCGCTGAGGGTAGGCATTCTAGAAGCTGTCCTAATTTCCCTACAGGCTTCAGTGAGTCTGAGTTCATATTATCCCAGGGTATAGAATCCTTGAAATTAGTTTTGGATTTCTGACAAGGGCAATTTGTTCAGGAATTGTTGCTTAATCAGTGTGTTTGTTGGGGGAAGGGGAACCCAGGACTTCCTACTCTGCCTTCTTGTATGTCACCCTCTGCAAAGCTCTTCCTACCTACTTCTCTGAGGAAGATTTGGCCTTATGACATTCTGATTTAGTGATTAAGGGAGGATCCAACAGCTTTGAAAACTGCCATCCCCCTTGATGTCAGTTGCCTCTTATTTGGGGCTCTTAAAGACAGCCTACAGAACATTTTTTTCCAAGTTCACACAAAAGTCATATCATAAACATTTACTCAGGTCCAATATTAGAAAAATATCTGGGTGAGAGTAGGCGAGAAGACAAAAAAGAATAAAAGTTGGTCAATACCCTTTGCATACTTACCATACAAAACTGAGAGTACAGGAAACATTACACACATGAAGAATTTCGCATGGAAAAGAATACATCTCTGACAATCCAAAGGGAGAAGGATTTTAAAACATAAGATCTTCTTCTCAATCTATTCAAAGTTTTGCATGTTCAGGCCAGCCTCAATGTGGTAGACAGATTTGTCTTCTATTCAGCTTAATAGTTGATAACGACAGAAGCCGTGTTATTATGTGCTAAGAGTTGGCAAGCATAGGCACTGTTTGAAAGGCACCATCTTTGTGTTCATTTAGTTGCTTCGTTTTGCCATTGCATGCTTTATTGCTCTGTTGTGATCTGTTTCTCCTTAGGTACCAACTGTGGTGAGAATCTCTATATGTCATCTCACCCTCAATTGTGGTCAGTCGCAATCCAAAGGTGGTATGATGAGAAGAACGATTTTATCTATGGTAAGGGACCAAAGACTGCCGGTGCGGTTGTTGGACATTATACGCAGGTAAGGAAAAAACTGAAAACACTTCTGCCACAAATGCTTTAATATAGAAAGCTTCTCCAAATTATGACCAACACGTGTTCAATTTGGTGAGAATGTGAGTAGACCTAGTAGCTGCGGCATTGGCCGGCACTTCATCTGAAGCTGACATTTATTCCTTGGCTGGCAGAACTCTTCATAGGGAAGCCCACTCTCTACTTTCCCAACATTATAAATGCATCAGATGATGAATGCATATGAAAATTCAGTATTTTAAAATGTGTGATTTGCTTCAGTAATTAAACTAAATATTTCGACAAAGGTACATGGCTGCAAACCATAATGGTAACATTTTTTACAGTGTTACAATTGCTACTATGTTTTTCAATATTTTCCCTCTTTTCTGTACTCTCCTATGTTCCCTTCTGGATTTGTAGGTTGTTTGGTACTCCTCTTACCGCATTGGATGTGGAGTGGCCTATTGTCCCAATCAAGAATTTCTGAAATACTTCTATGTTTGCCAGTATTGTCCTGCGTAAGTATACACTTTAGAGTTGAATGCCAATAATCTGATCTGCAATTTAATATTTTGATTTTTTGTATATTAAACGAACTACAATATAAAGCATATTTCAATAAAAAGAAGGAATTATATCTTTGGAAATGCATTTTAAGTTGAGATACATTCAATTTATCAGAGAAGAGACCTGATTCTCAGTTCCAAGTGTAAAATCTGAAACTCTCTTTCCCCAATTACTGAGTGACATCTTTTCTCTCAGTTGCCTTTCCCTTGGGCTCACAGCGATTCCATGAGCATGGGGAGTGTGCATTTCTCTAGATTGGGTATAATCAGTTCTCATTAACTTCATACTCTAGGACGGTGGCATCTTGATGGTTAAGGAGCAGATGGTAGTGGAGCGGCAAACAGGGAATGGCTGATTGTGATTTCCGCTCTTTCTGCTAAAATGTTCCTACCCCTGCTTATCTAAAAAACCAAACACATTATTACCATCACAGATGATTCATCCTTTGGCTCTCAATAGGTTTTTCAAGAGATCTTTAATGTATCTCAGAGTCCAGAAAAGAATATCCTTACTCTTTGTTTTTCAAAGATTTTCACAAAATCTCCATAATGAACCATCCTTTAAGGTCCTGACTTGTAGCAGGAAGTGCGTTCTTTTATCAAGGATTATGTTTGATCTTACTCAGAAGAGGTTCTGTGGATACACTGAAGATCTAATCTCAACATATCTGTTAACCTTAAATTCTTTTAATGTTTGAAATTCCTTGGCACCGGAGACAGAGGACCCCTAAAACCAGCTTCCTTCAGGCTTTATTTTGAGACTGTAGATAAACCAAGTATATGGATCTCCAATTTGAGAAATATGATTCCCAATGTCATTTTCCTGCAAGTCCTATGAGGGTTTAGTAGAAGAAATTGAAAGTTCCTAGGAGAATGCATCCAACCTCACTTTCTGGCTGCAAGAGGAGGATCTAAAGCCAGGCATCTGAAGTGAGAGTTGGAGTGAATAATGAGGGAATGCAGGGGAGAGAGAACTTCCAGAAAACGTTTGGGTCTATTTCACATTTTTCCAGGGGCTCACACACATTCAGGTATATTCTGTGCAGCAGCTGAAATTCAGATACATGGCCTTGTATTGTTGGCTCACTTGGAGCAGTTGAGATTTTCACTGTCTTGTATTTTCAGATAATAACGGTCAAACAAATAATTTTCACCAATGAGGTCTAGGTTAGTTACTGTAAGACCAAAATACCTTAGTGACTAGTGTTAATAAAACCACTTTTCTAGCATTTGCCTCTTTTTAAATATTAAAATCTCACACACAAAACCTCTAGACATTCAAAAATCTTCCTATCACCCATATCTCCCAAATACACACAATATAAATCACTTGAAAATCATCACCCCCATCTAGAGGACAAAATTCTCTGGGCTTTACCTTCTCTAGTTCACATTATAGAAATTATCATATTTTCTTTTTTAAATATAAAATTACATGTAACTTTAAGTATTTTCCCTATGGCAACCCTTTCTTTCCCTGGAACCTGCTATCTCTCTAAGAAATATGTTTTATCACAAGCCAGCACCTTGGGGTACATTGCTTTAGCAATTGGCCAAGTCTCCTCAGTGAGAAAGAATGTTGCCGTGTTGAAATATACTCCAAAAATTTTAGACCCCATATATCCCATTTCAGTTGCTCAGGCTGTGAGATTATGGTCAAGGAAGTAAGTGAATGTGTCAGTTATTTTCTTACTTTACATTGGTATCTGAATACATTTTGGGAATTTTAGTTTTCAGTTTTGACACGATTAAGAACATTGAATAAATATTCAGGTATATGTGATGATAGGTGCTACCCTGGTAGCATAAATTAAACTGAAAAATGAAAAATGTTTGACATTTGGTATTTCAAATTTCAGTGGTAATTATCGTAACAAGATAAATACACCCTACCTAAAAGGAAACCCTTGTGCCAGCTGCCGTTCTGACTGTGACAATGGACTATGCAGTAAGTTTGAAATCATTAACTTGCTAGTACATCTAATAAAATGGATAGACTTTTTTTTTTCTTTAAGAATTAGGAAATCTGGGGCACCTGAGTGACTCTGTCAGTTAAGCATCTGATTCTTGATTTTGGCTCAGGTCATGATCTCAGGTCAAGCCCCATATCAGGCTCTGTGCTGACAGCATGGATCCTACTTGAGATTCTCTCTCCCTCTTCCTCTCTTTCTCTCAAAATAAATAAATAAACATGAAAAAAAGAATTAGGAAATCTTCTGATTGTAAACTAACTTAAGCAATGCCCTCATGCAAAAGACAAAAAAAAAAATATTTGAATGTGTTTACTCAAAAAATTTACACAACCCACTATCTGTGTTTATTTGTAATGAAAGCCCTGTAACCTAAAGAAACATCTACCATCAATGTATATTTGTGCTTATGTTGGATTCATTACATATTGGCATATATAAAAATGTTTCTGTGGAAATATTCATTGTAATGTAATTACAACAAAATTAATGTAATTATAGCAAATTTTCATTATTGCATTTCAAAAAGAGATAATATGTACAAACATAGAGGTGTGAGACCACAGATATGGTTCAGTCTAGACACCAAACATTTCTTATACACCAATGAGTTCATTACACTAAATTCTTCATTTTTTCCATAGTATAGTTAAAATAATCAAGTTTAATTTAATTTGCATTTATGTTTGTTAGTAATTTTTATATACTTTTAAAATGCCGATCAAATCCTCATATAGCAATAATAGCTCACAGAAATCTCAAAAATATTTTAGCAAAAAGTCGTACAGTTAGTGTCATATATCTTATTTTCAGTGTTGTTATGAATATACATATAAAGAGTTGGTATTTTTGTTTGGTTGAGATATGTCATAAATTATTATGAATAGTACAATTGGCCCATTTACCTGAGATTTTTACCTTTCAGACACATTCACCAGACTAAACTGTAGGATTCTGAGTGATTGTATAGCTCCAATTCAGAATATTGATGTATCAAAGCTATACATCAGTTAAAGAAAATACTTACACCTCTGATGAATACTATTTGTTAGTGGGTTTGGAATTTACCCTGTTAGTAATGAGCGACCCATTGAAAGATTTTTAAATAGAAGAGTGATGAAATCAGAATTGTGTTTTATCAAGATCCAGCAGTAGAATGGAGAAACGAGTGGATTGAAGACAATCTGGAGACTTGAAAACATGGGCTCAGAAACCAAATGGGTGTTTTTACTGCATTAGCACAAAATGAATGAAGAGAGATGGATAGTAATGAGTGACAGGAAATAAGTAGAATAGCCACTGTGTGTTACTTGCATTTGTTGAGTGCTGATAAAAAGTAGAGAGCAATGAGCTCATATTGCTTCCCAGTATCCAGTTTGAATTATTAAGTAGTTAAGAGTGTCATTTCTCTGATATTGGGGGAATTGGGAGTTGGGGAGGGAATCCAAAGGAATGCCAAGTTTGCAGGTAGAATGATGAATTTAGTTTGAGAGTTAATTGAGTTTGTGGCCACTGACGGACTTTGAAGTCTGATAATCATAGTAAATGTCTGATAATCATAGTAAAATTACCTCCCGTTTTTACATCCACATCTTTTCATAACGGTTTCTTACTCTTGAAAGAAAAACTAGTGGCTCTAGAGTCTACCCTGTCTAATATAACTTTTCGCAATGATGGAAATGTTCAATATTTGCACTGTCCTGTAAAGCAGCCCCTAGTCAGGTTGGTCATGGAGCACTGGGAATGTAACAAGTGTCACTGATAACCTGAAAATGTATTTTCTTAATTTGATTTAATTTTAATTAATAAGTTTCAGTGTGAACAACCGCATGGCTAGAGGCTATAATTTTGGACAGTGCAATTTTAGAGACTCATTTACATTTATTTTACTTTGTTTTCAGAGGGATAAAAGTAGGTCAATTCATCTTAGAAACATTTCAAAAAGCTCAAATTTTAAAAGAAGTGGTGGATTAATGTGTCCCTTCACATCATAGTGTAATGATGCCAATTCGTTTGGTCAATTGTCTTCTCCTCACTTGCATTGAATTTATTGTGTTGCTGCTATTGAGGAAAATTATAAGGAACTGACTAATTTCTTTGTTTTTATTCCAGCCAATGTTTGCAAGTATGAAGATAAATTTCAAAACTGTAATGATTTGAAGAAAACACTAACCTGTGCCAATAGTCTTCCCAGGGACAGTTGCAAGGCATCCTGCAATTGTGAAAATAAAATTTATTAAATACCCAATACAGACTGAACAGGGCTAAGTGGAGAAGGGCCACGCCATCTACCTAGATTTGACATTAGCAAAGATATTGTAAGCATATTGCCTACCAACTGGATTCCAAATAATAAGGAGTCTTTTTCTCTTGGGTCTACTTTTTATTTTACAGAAATCTCTTTCATTAAAGGATTAAAAAGTTACATAATTTATAATTATATCATCAGTTGCTCATGGAAAAATTATGAGCAATAAAGAAATTCTGAGACACCATTATAGACCAGAGGAGACTAAGAAAACATGAGAACTAAATGGAATGTGGTCTCTTGGATCAAATCCTGGAACACAAAAAGGCCATTAATGGAAAAAGTGGTGAAATCTGAATAGGATCTAAATCGTTTTTGATAGTAGTGTCTCTTTCTTAGTACATTTTTTGACAAATGTATTAGGGTTATACAAAATAACATGAGGGAAAACTGAAACTGGGTGAAGAATATATGGCAATTCTCTGGACTATCTTAGCAAAATTTCTGTAAATCAAAAAATACTCCAAAATAAAAGGTGCATCTAAAAAAAAAACCACTTTTCTTGGCTCTATAATGCTTGGAAAATTCTGATTAGCCAGTTATTCTTTCTCAGACACCCCTCCTCCAGTGTCTCCACTCCATTGCTAAATGTTTGATTTTATCTTTTACATGGACCTTTCAGAAATACCAATGATTGGACTGTCAAATTAGACTTATATCCTTATCCAGTGTCAAGATTCACTATTTCAATGACAGGAATAGTCATGGGGTAAAGGGAAAGCAGGGAAAGGTTCAAGATCACTGATGCAGTTCCTGAGTGCTATTTATTTATTTATTTTAAATTATTTATTGTCAAATTGGTTTCCATATAACACTCAGTGCTCATTCCAACAAGTGCCCTCCTCTGTGCCTGTCACCCACTGAGTGCTATTTAAAAAAATTTTTTTTAAGTTTATTTATTTTTGACAGAGAAAGAGACAGAGAATGAGCAGGGAAGGGGCAGGGAGAGAGGGAGACACAGAATCCAAAGCAGGCTCCAGGCTCTGAGCTGTCAGCACAGAGCCCAATGTAGAGTTTGAACCCACAAACCAAGAGATCATGACCTAAGCTGAAGTCTGATGCTCAACCGACTGAGCCACCCAGGTGACCCCTGAATACTATTATTGCAGCACATTCCTTAATATCTAAAGTGAAAGACTTCTTACTCTACTTTCAAAACCTTTCTATTGAATTCTTAAGTACTTAGGATAATATTCATACTCTTAAACTGATTTAAAAGAAATTGAATGATCTTCTTTATACTTCCCTTTCTAATCTCACTTCATTCCTCTCTCCTTTATCTTTTATGCTCCAAGTACAACTATTTTACCAAATTCTTTCAAGCTCCTCTGATTTTCATTACTTAAGGGCATTTTTGTTTGCTATTAGCTCTGTCTGGAAGAGTCATCCTTCTATTATTTGCTAGAATAACTCCTTCACATTAAGTGCCATTTTACCCAAGAGATTCCTTTGAGTATTTAATCTGAGGAACTCCCTCCATTCTCTCTCATAGATCCCTGTATTTCTTTTACAATAATCATCACAATGTATAATAATTCATTCCTGTATTCCACGAATATTTATTGAAAAATGTCTCAGGTATTTACTTGGGTACTTTGAAATAGGGTGATTAACAAGAGAGACCAGGTTCCAAACTTCATGGAGTTTAAACTTTCATAGGGGAAGAGGAAGGAAGTTATTTGCAAATAAATACTTAAGACAATATTGGAAGTGGTAAGTGCTATGAACTAAAATGGGCAACAGAATTGAGAATAAAAAGGATAGACTAGGAAAATGTTAACAGGAGAGTCAGGTACATCCTCTCTGAGGATGGATTAGAATCAAAACAGAAGTGAGAGAACAATGAGTAAGATAATTTAATCAAAACAAAAACAAAATAGTGAGTATGAAGTTGTTAAGGTAGGAATAAATTTGGTGTATTTGAGGAAAGGCAAGAAGACTGGAATGACTGAAGCAGAATGAACAAGGCAAAGATCATTTTGAAAGCAGGTCAGGGAGATGGGCAGAAATTTAGTCCCATGGTATGCTCTAGGGCACATAACAAATTGGGGTATTATTTTAAGTAAGATAGCAAGCCAAGAGAGTATATTGAAGAAGAGGGTGAGATGATGAGCTATAGATTGTAAGAGAATATGAGTGGAAACAAGAAACCAGTTAAGAAACTATTGACCAGAAGAGAGATTAAGTTAAATTGCACTAGATTATAGATATACCATGTATACAGTGCATATTGTGCAATTTCAGGATTATTTTTGTTTATGTCATGACAGAAAACAAGAGAACTATTTCCCAACTCAGGCTAGCATTCCCTTATGTCCAAGCCAGACAAAGATATCACAAAAGAAAACTGCATACTATTATTTCTCATGAACACAGATGCAACATTTAAAAAGGATTATACGGCATGACAAAGTGAAGTTATTTGCAGGAGCAAAACGTTGTTTCAACATTGAAAAATCAATTAATGTCATATACCATTTTAAAATAAAGATATCATATATTTAGATATGCAAAAAATGCGTTAAAAGATGCAAAAAATGCATCTGACAAAATTCAACAACTTTAATGAAAACAATTTTCAGAAAACTAGGAATAGAAGATAACTTCCTCATTCCTCATCTTCATAAGAAATATTTTACAAAATCCTCCAGCTAACCTTATACTTAGTAGTCAATGACTGAATTATTTCTTTATATTATAGTTGAAAACAATATTAAAGCATTTTTTAATCTGGAATCCCCTAACTGGTATAAGGCAAAGCTATCAGTTTGCACCACGTTGTTCCACCGTAAGTGAACTGCTAACGCAGTCAAATAAAGAAGAAAAAAATAAAAGAATACAGGGTGGAAAAGGGCACTGGGTAGATGTCTAGAGACCTAGGTTCCAATCTTGCTCTCCCTGGACTACCTGCCTGTCACCTTGGAGGAAGATGGCAGAGTAGAAGGACCCTAAGCTCACCTTGTCCCACAGATACAACTAGATAACACTCACATCAGTGTAAATAACTCAGATAATGATGCAGAGACTGGCAGAACAAACTCCACAACTAAAAGTAGGGGAGAGGCCACATCGAAGAGGTTAAGAAGGGGGAAGACACGGTTTGGGAGTGAAATGTATCATGGCCATCCACAGTGGGGAAGAGGCAGTGACAAGAAGAAAGGCAAAATGCAGATGTTCACACCGAAGAGCCCACAGTGAAGACAAATCCCTGTAACATTTGCCTTTGAAAGCAAAAGGGGCTGAATTTTGTGAATTCTTACAGCCAGAATCAAGACCTAAAGCATAGAATTTTAAAAATCAGTGAACTCTGTCTCTAAGAGAGCCTGGAGGGCAAGACGAAGCTGAGTCCTTGCCACAACAAACAGCACATTCAGATACAGCACTGAACCTGCAGTTTGAAAAACGCTGGTGGCAGATGGGAGGGAGACTGATTTGTTCATCTCGGAATGCCACCTGGAGAGACAGAAATCATGGGAAGACCCCTCTAGGAACAGAGGACGCAGCAAGTGCCATTTCCTTCTCCTGCCACCCGCCCCAGTATAAACAACGGCCACCTGTGGGAAATAGGCACCAACACTCTTGCCTAACTTGCTTGCACCAAGCCTGCCTCCCCATCTATTAGTGGATCCACCCTTCCCAGTCATGGTTGCCTCGTTCCCAGCATTGTGAGTCCCTTTCCCCTCCCCCCAAAGACCAGCAAAAACTCTGTCAACACCACATCTCCCAACCCGAGTGTTTTGCTGGACCTCAGTTCCTGCAGCAGCGAGGGCAGTTATCATTTCCATAGGTGCAGAAAAGATATTTGACAAAGTACAACATCCATTCATTATAAAAAGCTTCTGCAAAGTAGGTCTAGAGGGAACATACGTCAACATAATAAAGGCCGTAGGGAAAACCTCAGAGCTTTTCCCCTTAGGTCAGGAACCAGACAAGGATGTCCATTCTCAATACTGCTATTCAACATAGTAGTAATGCAAGTCCTAGTCATAGAAATTAGACAACAAAAAGAAATGAAAGGTATCCAAATTGGTAAGAAAGAAGTAAAACTCTATTTGCATATTACAGAATACTATCTATAGAAAACCTGAAAGACTCACCAAAAAATTACTACAACTGATAGGTTAATTCAGGAAAGTCACAGGATTCAAAAATCAATATACAGAAATCTGTTGCATTCCTATGCACTAATAATGAAGTACCAGAAAGTGAAATTAAGAAAACAATTCCATTTATAATCGCACCAAAAACAATGAAATATTTAGGAACAAAATTAACCAAAGACATGAGAGACCTCTACTCTGAAAAATATAAAACACTGATGAAAGAAAGTCAAGATGACATCAATAAATGGAAAGACATTCCTATGCTCATAAGTTGGAAGAACGAGTATTATTAAAATGTCTATATTACCCAAAGAAATTCACATATTTCATGCAAGCCTTATCAAAATACCAACAGCATTTTTTGCAGAACTAGAAGAAAACACCTAAAATTTTTATGGAACCACAAAAGACCTTGAATAGCCAACCAGTCTTGAAAAAGAGAAGTAAAACTGGAGGTATCACAGTTTCAGACTTCAAATTACTTACAAAGCTGTAGTAATTAAAACAGTATGGTACTGGGAAAAAATAGACACATAGATCAAAAGAATAGAACAGAAAACTCAGTAATAAACGCATAATTGTATGGCCAATTAATCTCCAACACAGGAGGAATGAATATACGATGGGGAAAAAAAAATCTCTTCAACAACTGTTGTGGGGGAAACTGGACAGCCACCTGCAAAAGAATTAAACTGGACCACTTTCTTTCACCATACACAAAATTATAAACTCGAAATGGATTAAAGCCCTAAATGTGACAACCTGAAACCATAAAAATCCTACAAGAGAGCACAGGTGGTAATGCCTCTGAACATCAGCTGTAGGGACATTTTTCTAGGTCTACCTCCTGAGGTAAAGGAAATAAAAGCAAAAATAAACTACTGGGATTACATTGAAATAAAAATGTTCTCAACAGTGAAGGAAACAACGCAAGTAAAAGGCAGCCTACAGAATGGGAGATGACATTTGCTAATGACATATCTGATAAAGGGCTAGTATCCAAAATATATAAAGAACTGATAAAACTCAACACCCCCAAAAACAAATAATCCAATTAAAAATGGACAGAAGACATGAAAAGACATTTCTCCAAAGAAGACATGCCAATGGCCAACACATACATGAAAAGATGTTCAACATCACTCACCGTCAGGGAAATGCAAATCAAAACTCCTGTGAGATATCACTTCACAATTGTCAAAAATGCTAAAATAAAAACACAAGAAACAAGTGTTGGAGAGGATTTTTGAAAAAAATGAACCCTTGTGCACTGTTGGTGGGAATGCAAACTGATACAGCCATTGTGGAAGAAGTACGGAGGTTCCCAAAAAATTAAAATAGTATTACCATATGACCCAGTAATTTCACTACTGGGTATTTACCCATAGAATATGAAAACACTTATTAGAAAAGATATATGCACCCCTATATTTTTGCATCATTATTTACAGTAGCAAAATTATGGAAGCACCCAGCTGTCCACTGATAGATGAACAGATAAAGAAGTGATACACACTCACACACACACACACACACACGAACATGCGTGCATGCGCACACACACACACACACCCTGGAGTATCATTCATCCATAAAAAGAATGAACTCTTGCCACTTGCAGCAACAGGGATAGAGGTAGAGAGCATAATGCTAAGCTAAATAAGTCAGTCAGAGAAAGACAAATAACATATGCCTTTATTCATAGGTGGAATTTAATAAAACAAATGAGCGAAGGGGGAAAAAATAGAGACAAACCAAGAAACAGACTCTTAAATATAGAGAACAAACTGATGGTTACCCGAGGAAAGGCGAGTGTGAAGAATGGATGAAATGGGTGATGGGGATTAAAGAGTTCACTGATCATGATGAAAAAATTAATTAAGTGATTCAAAAAAAAAGAAGAGAAAGGAAAGGTAGAAACTGTCCTTGTTTGCAAATTAAAATGATTTTTGTAGAAAACCAAAGGACTCTATAAAATAGCTATAAGAACTAATAAGCTAGTTTAGCAAGGTCATCTGTTTACAGGGTGGAGGGGGAGGTAAGCATATTGATGTAAAGGAATAAGGTAAGAATTACAGTGGATTTCTCTGCAAAATCCATGCAAGATGCTACCCCCAGCTCTCAGACATTTTCAACACTGCTCCTTAGATCTCAGCACATTGTTAACTTTTGATTTTACTTGAATATTTATAAGCACTTGTACTGTTCCTTTCAACAGGGGAGATGTACTTTCAAGTGCCTCAAAACTGGCAAGCTTTCTTCTGTTCTGAATTTTTCCTCCATACCAAATTCAGCATCAACACTGCTCTTTTAATCTCTTCACAACCCAACCATTTGTTCTATTTCTACTTCTCTAGAATTAGTATGTGAAATTGTCACCATCTTCTAATTTTTTTCTGTCACCAGTTTCTCCGTTCTGTGAATCACCCTGCACGATGCTATTGGGTAGCTTTTTAAAAAAGTTTTTATTTAAATTCCAGTTAGTTAACACAGGTGTAATATTAGCTTCAGGCATATAATATAATGACATATATTAGACATACATTACACAGTGCTCATCAGAAGTGCACTCCTTCAACCCCGTCACCTCTTTAACCCATCCCCCTAACTCACCTCCCCTCTGGTACCATCAGTCTATTCCCTATGGTTGAGAGTCCTTTTCTTTGTTTGCCTTTCTCACTCTCTCCCTTTCTATTTTTCCCTTTGCTTGTTTATCTTTTTCATAAATCCAACATATGAGTGAAATAATATAGTATTTGTTTTCCTCTGACTGATTTATTTTGCTTAGCGTAATACTACTCTCCAGCTCCATCCATGCCATTGCAAATGGCAAGATTTTTTTCTTTTTTATGGTTGAGTAATAGTCCATTCTGAAGCTTTGTAAAATAATATTTCATCATTATATAAAGAAGCAAATCCCATGTTATATAAAGAAGCAAATCTTAAACTTCTATACAAAGTTATCCCAACATTTTCAACAGCCTATTGTTCTGACTGATATACACCATGTGAGACATTGATTTGTCTGTTTCTGCCCTTCTAAACAAGTGTTCAAAACTTTTTTTCTGATCAAGTCATACTTACACATTTTTCAAAGAAGTTAAGTAGAGCAGTCACTCTACCATCTAATTTTTATCCTGATGATATCAGCTCAGAATTTCCAATTATTGTAGGTATTTCCTGTTCTAGCTACTTAGTACTAAACTAGACTACCTGGTAATGTTCATGTGCATGTACTTTTCCTACGGTACTATATGTCTTAGAGGAAAGACATGATGTGCCCTTTTCTCTGCATTCCTCAAGAATCTAGGGCAAGTCAATATATTTATTTGCTCAACAAATACGTACAAACTATTACTAGCATCATGTTAGGTTTTTGACATATAGCAAATAATCCAAAGAGATACAGTCCATTTCTCAAATACATATTTACGCACAATATCTATCACTACCACACTCAAGTTGCTCTCATTCTGACATCATCAATTATAGGTATGCTGTCTCCCAGAATGAAAAATAGGATGTTCACAGTAAATTATAGACTGAGGATAACAATGAATTGTGTTGCACTAATAAAAAAAAAAAAACAAATGGACTAAGCAATTACATTTATAAATAAGTGAGTAGCAACTATGTGGATTAAGTAATTCAAAAGTTAAATTAATAATCAGAGCAAGATACAATGAAAACATGAATAGAACAGTGAGAAAGACAGATCCGGGGCTGGATTTTATAAATCTTCAGAAGAGCAAATTGTCAGAAGTTAACTTTGATTGAACATAACCATAAGAGTAAAGCAGGCTAGGATGACTTCTAAATTCTAAAGGTTTTAGTTAGTGGTGCTTACACTGAAACAGCACTATAAGAGAACTAAAATAAGGTCTGTGCATTGGGCACTTGGAATTTAACACTGCCAGGGGAAAATGACACTTGGTACTATGAGATATGGTAGTTTGCTATAGTCTCAAAGGTTGGAATGAGAAATTTCAAGTCTCTTTGCAGGGGATACAGAGAACTAACGTGATGCATGTTGATCCTTGGTTTATCATCTTTTGACCAAACGTATCCTCTGTGATGAGTCAATTCATTCCTTCAAATCTTGAAAACTAAGCATCGAAGAAAACGCATCTATTACTCATCTGCCGTCTGTGAAGACAGACAATACACCTTCAACCAAGGCCAGCTATACCTGCTGCACTTGAAGCCACTTGCCTGGGATCAGGAACTCTGGGCATTTCCCTAAGACCTGTTGCTGTTACTCGTGTTGAATTTCCTCACCACAAAACTGTTTTGGAAGGGAAAAGGGGAAAGAACACTATGTTTGTTTAATTAAGTTTGTCTAACCAAAGTGAGTTTGAACACTAGGTTTGTTTATAAGCAAACCTGCAAAACGCCCTCTTTATGTTACCCTGAATACACCGTTGTACCAGACTGGTATTGCACTGACAACTTAAGGTATCTATGGCCTTTACCAATCTGCCTTTTAAATTCTGACCTGTGTTAATTCAGGAATTCTTGTCTGAAAAGGAGCGCCTTCTTTTTCAGTCACCCCCTGTGCATTTGGAACCCTAGTATTATCTCCATCTTCTTCCTACTGTTCATTGTGGGGGCAAACACTTTCCTCCCTCGAGGGAAGGTGTGCAGGATTTCATCCGCGCGGCATTAGAGGGAGGTGAGGCAGTTGTGGGAATTCAGTAAGCTGACGACTGCGCTGAGGGCACAAAGCCCGGTGATGGTGACGTAGCTGTTTACTCACACCTGCTTGGGTGCGTATTTTACTCTCGCTGTCCAAGCAGCGAGCAGCAGCCCCTCTCTGGCTCCTTCCCCCCTGCAGGAAGATCTGGGCTCTGGAGCCAGGGTAAGAATTGGAGCAGTCTGGGAAAGGAAATGACCAGGGCCCGGGAGGTGAGGAGAAGAGGAGAGAGAACGATCTGTGGGGTGTGGGGTCGTCTGGTCCCCCGCGCCTCTTCTGGCACTCTGGTGGGCACATCCGCTGCTCGGGGCGATGGACGGAGAGTTTTCGGTTTTGTTGCGTATCTCTGATCCACCCAAGACTTTCAACATGCCTCTCGATGTTTAGCCAGTTAGAACTCTTTACCCGTTTAAAAGATGAATTATTCCGTTTACATGAAATGCTCTGATTCATAGCGGAAGACTGAAGTCATTCGTAAATCAGGCCTTTCATGAGGTCAAATTAAGAACTTTGGTTTGTTATTTCTGTTGTGAATGCGCCATTATTAGAAACCGTATATTGCAGGCACTTAGAATGATGGCTGTTGAGTCTTCCCGACTGCATGTCATCTACTGGCTTCCAAGAAAAGACATGAAGACATGTGGGTGCGACCCCCAAGTCCATGTAGTAAAATGTTAATATGTGGGTGACTACTTACAGAAATTATCTTCTAAAGAGTGTATAAGGATTTGGGAATCTAGAAAATATACCGTGATATTCCAAAGAAGTCAGTCAATTAATAGTTAATTGAACTTGTTTAAGAAGCCCACTTCTTTGCTACTGCTTGAAGGAAACACCAAGATATCAAACATAATCTGATCTCAGAAGGATTTTTACTCTGTAAGATCAAATAAATACAAATAACTAATATTAGTAATACTAAACACAAAATATTAGTAATACTAATAGTATTAGTAATACTACCCACAGCTATGCTTTAGGTTTGTGACAGAGATGATTGATACTACCTATTTATGCTTTCCATCTTTATTTTAAATATTGTCTTTTCCCTCCTGTTCTAGGATTATGAAACTGAACACCATGATCTGCCTACAGACACCTTAGAACCATGTCATCTCAGTCTTAAAACATCTGCAAGAAAGGGGACAGTACTTTTCCATTAGTAAGTAGCAAGGGGAAAAATGGCAGCCAACTTTTCAACTGTGTAGGAGTGTGGATTTTGCCATTGCTTTCATTGATGCAACAAAGATGATTATAGGTTGGGTAAGTGAGGGCAAGGGTAAAGGAGAGTGGTAGGGAGGAATATGTGGCATCGTAATCTATTGAATTATGGAATGGTGGGTCATCCATTATAATCCTGTTGAATGACTGAGCTATATAAAATTACCTGGCTAATGTGTATGTCTATCAATGAGCTGATGAGATACAACAGTCCAGAAATTAGAACATTTTCTTAAAGTTAGAAGATTCCTAGCAGAACTGGGCCTTGAACGTTTGAATCTCTGACTAGATTATGCTGATTTTTTCCCTATGATACCCAGATGTAAAAACAGATCTTATAACGCTTCTAAAATTAGCAATTTAATCAAACAACATGCATTTATGGAAAGATCTCATAAGCTGAGCAAACTACAACACATTGTAAAGGAGCATAATATATTAATAATTTCCATTTACTGAGTATTACATGCCAGGTACTATGTTAGGCACCTTATGTATGTTGTGCCATGCACTTTGCAAAATGAAGCTATTGATGCGATAGCTTACATTTTACAGAAGAGAACACTGAAGCTCAGAATTTCTCAGAAATGATGGTTTCCAAAGACTATGCTTAATAAACCATAGAAAGTTGGTAAGTGGGAAGTAAAAGAAAGCTGAGCCACAGTTCAGCTGTAAGGTAGGAACCTGGTTAGCTTCACAATGATTGGACAGTCATCAGTGGTTATGATAAAAATACTAGGCCAAAAAGGCAGCATCCAGATTTTAGTGTGCTTAAGAAGAGGGGAGGGCTGGTTAGGGAGGGAAGGCATGCTATATTAACCTGTATTAGAAGCCATATGGAAACTAAATAATATCAAAAGCAATGTCGGATGACCAGCAATGAAATTTGAAAATACTGGTGTGAAAAATTTTGTTTCAGAAATTTATTGACTTAGGTTTACATGCACAACCAGAATTTGCTAAAACAGAAATAGATGTAACATATATAGTTCTCTAACCTCCTCCCGACCTTCCTTCTTTCTACAGATAAAGCAAATACTTCATCCTGCTCTGAGAACCAACAGTAAGTGATAACTCATTTATTTTAATGTGAACATTTTATGTGTCAGTCATCTTTGTTTTTCCAGTGGTAAAAATGATATACTTAATACATTTATCCATGATTTTCAAACCTTCATGGATAAATTTTTATTAAGATGATCCATTTTACTCTGCTCACTTTATCAAGTTAAAACTTAAATTAATTCTTTACACTTCAACTTAAAGTAGATAATAGAATTCTCATGTTTGACTTTGAAACAATGATTCTAGAATCATCTTTACTAGAAGAAATGTCAAATATGACAAATCGTATATATTATATATACTTCCATATTGATAATTTTTACTATGAACATGTATGGTTATGTATGAATACAGATATTGTTAAAATAAGAATGAGTGCCTCTAGTGTGCTACAAAATGATTGCTTTTCTCATGAGAAACAATGTTCCTTTCAATGTGCATTGGCTTTGACCTTACTTGGTTGAAGGCTAATTTCTGAAGTTACTTAAGAGTTCACCATTGGCATAGGTAAATTAGCCTAATCCTCAATTTCTTCATCTATAAAATATAGTCATACTCACCAAGGTATGAGAGTGAAATTAGACATCAAATATTGCATTACACTGTCAATAAATGTTCATTCCTCTCCTTTTTATGAACTCATTGTGGAGGATAAAGGGAATGCATGGAACAGGTTTCAACTGCCTACTCTACACATCAATAAGTCCTAAGAAGTACCACAGATAAATTGTTTAGTGTTTTCTTTCTCTTCGAGAATTTGGGAGTACCAATCTCACGTGAAGAACACAAATCAATGTAGCATTCCCTTACTTTACAAAGTGAGTAATTTATGTGACTAATGGCCAGAAGATGAGTGTTTTTTTAAGCTTAGTGGGCTTGCTGCTTCGTCTAAAGGACCAAGAAATTTTTGACATACTGATAAAGGACAACATGGGCCACCCAATGCTGCGTGCCTTTTAAAAAGTTAGTGAATATATTAAACAACTTTTGTACCAAATCATGAGTTGAGCAAATTTGAACAGGCTAGATTTTCAATATGTTACTTGTATTTTATTCTTTTTATACTGGGAAATTTGAGACATGGGCAAGTATAAGGAATAAAATCAATATAATATCTAATCCCTCTGCTGGGGAAATAATAACCACTAATAAAGTGTTTGTAAATTTATTCTGTGTAATCATAACCTTAAAATTCTGATTAAAGTCATATGTCATTAAAAGAACAGACAGTTCTGGTTTTTATAGAACACCAAGAGATGATGCACATTGAAAATAAACTGTCCCCAAAGATTGTAATGAATAATCAATACAGCATCAATTAACTCTGAAGAAACCTGTTATTCCATATTTTTAATGGACTTAGGAGCAATAGAGCTGGGCAGAAACATGATATATTCCTAGGCTTTATAGGTATACTTCAAGAGAATGAGTCAAGTGTTTCAATTTATTTTTTATTGTCCCTATCAGTGACAAAATTGGTTCCACTAGGATTCTGTTGGCACCAAATGAAATCTTGTTACATTTTTTTTATGAATTTGGGAATTACAGTTCTATTAAAATAACCAAGATCATTACGTTGCTTTTTTCCTCCTAGTCAGACGTCTGTGTACTACATATTTTAATGCAGAACTTTGTTCTCTCTGACTTACTTTCCAGCAATGGCTTTATTCCCAGTAGTACTGTTTCTGGCTGCTGTGCTGCTTCCATCTTTACCCACAGAAGGAAAGGTAAAATTAAATTGGAAAATCTTTCTAAAGCTATCCAGGCATCTTTTGGGGGTGGCTAGGTCCTTTGAGAGTAGAAGCGGGAAGAGTGGACATCACAAAGCACTGATTGGTAGCTCAGATCACTTAACACAATTATCTAGATGACATTCTAAGGCTGACCTCTCCAATACAGTAGCCACTAGTCACATGTGGCTATTGAACACAATATGGCTTGTCCAAAACAAGCTATAACTGTAAGTGTCAAATACACACTAGATTTCAAAGATTTAGTACTAGAAAAGAAGAAGAAGAAGAAGAAGAAGGAGGAGGAGGAGGAGGAGGAGAGGAGGAGGAGGAGGAGGAGGAAGAGGAAGAGGAGGAGGGGGAGAAGGAGGGGGAGAAGGAGGGGGAGAAGAAGGAGAAAATATATTCAATAACTTATATATTCAGTACATGATGAAAGTATATTTAGATAAATAATTAAATAATGTATTAGGTCTAAGGGCTGTTGTAAAAAATAAATGCAAGTTAGATGGCTTAGAACAACAGAAATTTTTTCTCTCACAGTTCTGGGGACCAGAAACCTAAAATCTGGATGTCAGCAGGGTCACACCCCTTCAGGAGGATCTAGGAGGAAATCTGTTCTATGTTTTTCTTTTAGCTTCAGGTGGCTTCCACCAATCATTGAGATTACTAGGCTTATAGCGATATCACTTATTCTCCGCCTTCCCTTCTCTCTGTGTCTCTTATAAGGATACTTGTCATTGGATTTAGATCCTACTTGAATAAAAATAAGGATGAATTTAATCTTGAATAATCCAGGATGATTTAATCTTAAGAACCTAAACTTAATTATACTAAAAAAAACCCTTATCCAGATAAGGTCACATTGACAGATTCTGGGGATTAGGACGTAGACATGCAATTTTTTGTAGACTACTAGTCAACCCGTTGCAAGCAAAATTTATTATTTAAAACAATGTCAACACATTAAAAAACCATACACCACAATAAAATAGGATTTATTCCCAGGATCCAAGTGTGGTTAAATATTTGCAAAGCAATCAAGATGAATCATCATGTGAAGAAAAGAAGGGATAAAAAATATACAATAATTTCAATAGATGTAGAAAAAAGCATTTGGCAAAGTACAACATCCACTAATGATAAAAAGCCTTTGCAAAGTAGGTCTAGAGAGAATACAAGACAATAAAGGCCTGATATGAAAAACTCACAGCCACATCATACTAAATGGTGAAAAACAGAGAGCTTTTCCCCGTAAGTCAGGAATAAGACAAGAATGCCCTCTATCACCACTTTTATTCAACATAGTAGCGCAAGTCCTAGCCACAAAACTTAGACAACGTAAAGAAATAAAAGGCATCCAAATTGGTAAGGAAGAAGTAAAACTTTCACTATTTGCACATGACAGAATACTATATATAAAAAGAAACAAAGGACTCTACCAGAAAACTTCTAGAACTCATAGACTCAGGAAAGTCACAGGCTACAAAATCAATATACAAAAATTTGTGGCATTCCTATACACTAACAATGAAGCACCAGAAAATGAAATTAAGAAAACAATCTCATTTACAATTGCACCAAAACCAATAAAATATTTAAGAATAACCTAAACTATAAACATGAAAATCTGTACTCTGAAAACTATAATACACTGATGAAAGAAATTCAAGATGCCACCAATAAATGAAAGACATTCCATGCTCATGAGTTGGAAGAACAAATATTCTTAAAATGTCTGTATTACCCAAAGCAATCCACACATTTCATGCAAGCCCTATCAAAATACGAACAGTATTTTTCGCAGAACTAGAAGAAAACACCTAAGATTTGTATGGAACCACAAAAGACCTTGAATAACCAACCAATCTTGAAAAAGAAAAGCAAAACTGGAGGTATCGCAATTTCAGACTTCAAGTTACTTACAAAGCTGTAGTAATTAAAACAGTATGGTTCTGGGATAAAAATAGACACATAGATCAAAAGAATAGAACAGAAATAAACCCATAACTGATGGTCAATTAATCTTCAACAAAGGAGGAATGAATATGCAATGGGAAAAAGACAGTCTCTTCAAAAACTGTTGTTGGAAAAACTGGACAGCTACATGAAAAAGAATGCAACTGGACCATTTTCTTTCACCATACACACAATTATAAACTCAAAGTGTATTAAAGACCTAAGTGCGACACCTGAAATCATAAAAATCCTACAAGAGAGCACAGGTAGTAATGCCTCTGATATCAGCTGTAGGGACATTTTTCTAGATCTGTATCCTGCGGTAAAGGAAATAAAAACAAAAACTACATCAAAATAAAAAGGTTTTGAACAGTGAAGGAAACAACACAAGTAAAAGACAGCCTACAGAATGGGAGAAGACATTTACAAAGGACATAGCTGATAAAAGGTTAGTATCCAAAATATACAAAGAACTGATAAAATTCAACACACCCAAAACAAATAATCCAATTAAAAATAGACAGAAGAGGAGTGCTTTGGTGGTGCAGTCAGTAAAGTGTTCGATTTCAGCTTGGGTCATGATCTCACTGTTGGTGGGTTTGAGCCTTGCATCGGGCTCTGTGCTGACAGCTCAGAGCCTGGAGCCTGCTTCTGATTCTGTGTCTCCTCTCTCTGCCCTTCCCTCACTCACACTCTCTCTCTCTCTCAAAAATAAATAAACGTTAAAAAAATTCTTTTAAATGGACAGAAGACACGAACACACATTTCTCCAAAGAAGATATAGCAATGGCCAACAGATAACATGAAAAGATGTTCAACATCACTCATCACCAGGGAAATGCGAATCAACACTACAGTGAGATATCACCTCACACTTGTCAGAATGGCTAAAATAAGAAACAACAAGTGTTGGAGAGGTTTTTGAGAAAAAGGAACCCTTGTGTACTGTTGGTGGGAATGCAAACTGGTGCAGCCACTGTGAAAGAAACATGGAGGTTTCCAAAAAATTAAAATTAGAATTACCATATGACCCAGTAATTTCACTACTGGATATTTACCCATGAATATGAAAACAGTAATTAGAAAAGATATATGCACCCGTATATTTTTGCATCATTATTTACAATAACCAAACTATGGAAGCAGCCCAAGTGTCCACTAATAGATGAACGGATAATGAAGATGTGGCATGAATAAATATATATTTTTATATAAATATTTATATATTTATTCAGCCATAAAAAAAGAATTAAATCTTACCATTTGCAGTAACAAGGATAGAGCTTGTGAGTATAATGTTAAGTGAAATAAGTCAGTCAGAGAAAGACAAATACCATATGATTTCATTCACATGGAATTTAAGAAACAAAACAAATGAACAAAGGAAAAAAGAGAGCAAGCGAGCAACAGACAGAGAGAGAGAGAAACCAAGAAACAGACTCTTAACTATACAGAACAAACAGATGGTTACCAGAGGGGAGGTGGGTGAGGAAATGAGGGAAACGAGTGGTGGGGATTAAAGAGTACACTTATTGGGGAGTTGGATGGTTCAGTCAGTTAAGCATCTGACTCTTGATATCAGCTCAGGTCATGATCTCACAGTGAGGTCAATCTCCCCTCTGGGTGCAACACTGACAGTGCACAGCCTGGTTATAATTCTCTCTCTCCCTCTTTCTCTCTCTGCCATTCCCCTGCTTGCGTGCTCTCTCTCTCTCTTTTTCAAAATAAATAAACATTTAAAGAGTACCCTGATCATGGTGAATAAAATTTAAAAATCTATAAAATAAGTTAATATTACCTGCTTCTTTTTACCTTTTTAATGTGACCACCAAAAAGTTAAAATTACATATTATGCTTGAATTATTTCCTAATGGACCCACGGTCTATGAATTAAAAAGCAAAGGATAGTCTTCTCCCCACAAGATCTTATTTACTTTTTTAAAAGTGAATCAGCGTGATCTCAAAAAGAAATTAACAATGCCATAACCCTAAATTATCACCACACTTGATCTTCATCATGTATGGTAAAAGTATTCCTATTTTTTACATTTAAAAAATGTACAACCTCTAAAGGTCTTAGTGTTTGTTTTGCTTTGTTATTCATGCTTGTAGACTTTCTATGTGAGAGCCCTACTCTTGAACTCAACTCTTACAATTAGAATAAGCTACTTTGCTTAAATAATCCCAAGAACAAAATCAATCATCCTCTTTAGTGATTAGAGGGTATGTGTCCATTTAACTCTCTATCTCTTTATCAGAAAATTCTGAATATGAGAAACTCTGGTCATTGCTGTTTCTCCACCTTTCTTTCACTCTGTCTTATAAGAGGACATCCCAGCACCGGAGACTACTAGGACCAGAATTCATCAGACCAGAGAACCCTGACACTCATTTGGCATTCCGTAATATGACTTTAAGATTCCCTTAAAGTCCAAGATGAATCTTGAGCTCCCACTCTTATCCCACCTGCTACGGCCTGATCGAATATGAATGAATGTGTCTTAATGTTCCTCTTGTGTGCCTTTGTGGTTACAAAATATTATCACTAAAGGAAGCATAGAGAAGGTGAAGAAAACCCTATAGGGCAGAAGGTATGGAAGGAATCTTATTAGCAAACATTTAGTGATTCAAAAGAGCAAAGTATATCTCTCTTTTAAATTAGTGTATAAATGAAGACCAGGAAATGGCCAGAGAGATAACAATGGATTGGGAAGGACCATTAAAGGAGAAAAAGCACATTAAGAGTTCCTTGAAACTAGAAATTGGCATCTGTGGCCTCATAGGAGATTTTAAGTTCTCATGCCATGAATTTCATCCTCATTCTCTAAGCTTCAAGTTACTTCTTTTCTATTTGTCATCGCTTTGGTTCAGGTCCATTGGCAATGCTTAACAACTACTATGGGCCTGAACTGAATGCTCTTTAAAATGATCTTTTTTCCTTCAAATTAACTTATCTCCCCATATGCAATGTAACAAATGTTAAAAAGATAACCTTAATTCTATTTTCTTTTAGGATCCGATACCCTTTTCTTCTTTGTTAACCACTCAAACTCAAATTCAAAAAGAGATTGTAAATAAACACAATGAATTAAGGAAATCAGTCTCTCCACCTGCCAGCAACATGCTGAAGATGGTAAGAAGCGGTGATGAAGCCTAGGGGTGTGAACCAGTGGTGGTAAGAACAGGGAGTTTGTACTGGCATATGAACTTTGTGGCTTACAAAGTTTTGTGTCTGTTTTGCTATTTTATCTGAGCTGTGCTATGAGCAAAGTAGAAATTAATTTTCCTTTATAATGGTTAAGTGATTTGTCAAGGTTACAGTTCTTATTAAGTTGGGAAGGGCAAAACCTAGAAGGCAAATCTTCAGGCATCAAATGTGAAGCCATTACACTTTTTGTTCACTATCCACTTTAGTCTAAAATAACGGAGTCCCTTTTCCCTCATATATTTTATTTTTTGTAAGTAATCTCTATGCCCAATGTGGGGCTCGAACTCAGGAATCCAAGATTAAGAGTTATATCCTCTACCAACCGAGCCAGCCAGGCACTCCCTAGGAGTCCCCTTTCCCTCAAAATCAGTGCCATTTAGGGTAAATAACAGTCACTTTCCAGCGAATTAGTTCATAAAAGCTGGATATCTCCCATTTGAATGTAATGGGCTATGAGTGAAACTGGGAATACTCTAGGCCTGTTTATTACTAAGGAAATATAATTCAACAACTACACATGTTGAGTATTTAGAGTCGCCTCATCACTAAAAATCCTATATGTGGTTCCCGTACAATCTTGAACTGCCAGATATTATTATATTAGGTAATTCTCTCAGTAGGCACTTCATTTATTAACTTCTTTTCATGTGGAAATTGGCACTAGAGTAGATAAACACACACACACACACACACACACACACACACACACACACACCTAACACAAAGGTCTTTCATACCACGGACAATTAGATAATATACCTACAGAAGTTTAAAGTAGTGCAAATCAACTGTATGAGCATATTATAAAGCATACGCTTCTTTGGAGTTGAATCTTTAAGTGTATTTTTTTTCTTGTGACATTTAGGAATGGAACAGAGAAGCGGCAGCAAATGCCCAAAAATGGGCAAACAAGTGCACTTTAGAACACAGCAATGCAGAGGACCGAAAAACCAGTACGTAAACGAGCAAATATCTTGTTAAATAAATGAGCGAATAAAATAATATTGGAAAACATCATGGAATACCAAATAGAATGCAACATTCTGGGTCCTTGTAAGAAGACCCAGCAAATAAGTGTTGCTTATACTGCTCTTTTTAAAATCGAAATATCTATATAGGGAGAGATTCTTATAAGTGACATTTTGTGCTTCTGATTTTTTACATTGTGCAAGTAATTTCTGAAGCCATACTTCATTTGTTCCTCTCAACCAGCTCACAAGTCAACAGTCAACAGTCATCATGTCTCTCACTTTTTAAAGATTTAGGGACATGGGAGAAATCACCTAAGAGCACATTCTGAACTCGTATAACCAAGTTGATTGATTCCTAGTCCACTGCCCTTTTTGTGATATTGTGTAGCCATTTGGCATTTTAGATCTCTTCTTTTATATTCATAAAATATACTAAATTGTGATTTTTTCCTGAATTTTACTCTAAAAATGCTTACCCTTTTAAAATATGATGAATACTTGGCATATATTGATTAAGTTTTGAATTTTTGCCTACTACTATGTATAGACTATGGGCCTATATGCATATAAAATATATTATACTCAAAAAAACTACAAGATATCTTATTAAGGATTATTAAAACTATGAAAGAAAAAATACTTTTATGCATAAATATTATGTAAATATTTATTTACATTATCAAACGTAATACATTTAGGCAACTCCACTTGAAAGTAATGAATTTTTACCTGTATTTTCATTACAATTATCACTTATATTGTTGACGCTAATCTGTTACTGAAGTTATGAAGAGAATGACAGCATTCAGTAGAAGATGAAAACAAGTGGTCTTAACGATGCAAGTCTACTATTAGAGTCTCAGTTTATTTTTTCCATATTGAAGGAGATAGCCAGAATATTTTATACTCTCTTTAAGCAGCATGTAACATTATATTTCAAGCTAAGAAAATGTAAATATTAATTGAGAGCTTGGAAAGATAGAGAAAAGTTTCTGGGCAGCAAGGCACTTCTTTCTCTCTTTTTATTAATTTTATCATGATAAAAACACTTAACATGAGACCTACGCCCTTCACAAATACTTAAATGTACTATACAATATTGTTGTCTAGGTACAGTGTCACATAGCAGAATTTATTCATCTGAAACTTATCCATCTTGCTTACCTCAAACTGTATGCCCATTGATTGGTAACTCCCCATTTCTCCTTTTTCCCATCCCTGGCTACCAGTATTCTACTCTTCGATTCTATGAATTTGACACTTTGATTCTATGAATCATGTAGTAGTTGTCTGTCTGTGACTGGCTTATTTCAGTTAAGATTTTCAAGAGTCATCCATATTGACGCACCCAGATGTATAATTGCCTTCTTTTGTAAGGATGAGTGACGTCCATTGTATGTGTATGTGTCTTTTTGCTCATCCACTCATCTGTCCATGGACTTTAGGTTGTTTCCACATTTTGGCTATTGTGAATAGAGCTGCAATGAACATAAGAATGCTAATATCTCTTTAAGAACCTGATTTTGATTATTTTGGATAAGTACTCAGAAGTGGTATTACTGGATCATTTGGTAATTCTAGTTTTAAGTTTTTGAGGAAACTCTCTACTTTTTTCCATAGCAGCTATACAATTTTTATTTCCACCAAAAGTTTACACCATTCCAATTTCTCCGCATTCTTCACTCGTCCTTTTTCCACCCATCATAGACATCCTTACAGGTATAAGGTGATAGCGCATCATTTTGATTTACATTTCTCTGATGATTAGCAACATTGAGCACACCTTTTCGTATACTCGTTGGTCATTTACACCTCTTGGAGAATGTCTATTCAAATTGTTGGCAGAAAAGATCCATAGTCAATTCCTCGGGCAGGCCCCTGAAAACAAAGGATGTTTGGGCATTTCATGCAAATCTTTCCCTGTCCAGGAAGAGGATAGAAACTTGGGATTTTTATCTCCTCACTCAGTGCTGAACCAGGAAGGGAAGCTATGGCAACTATGAACCCAAATCTTTATTCTCGTGAGCCCCACATCTTGTTATGCTAGGTCTGTTAACATTCTCAGAGAGGCAAGTCAGAAGTCAGTCCTTTGGGCGGCACCTGGAAAATGTGTGGCACTGGATGCCCAGACCAACTCTCTTTCTCACTTTTGGGAGAAACAGGCTGTTTCTGAGGTAGAGAGGGGAGCCATGGCATCTACCAATACAAATCACCATGTCTTGTCCCCTGGGGACAAGACTGTGACTGTGTCAAACCCATCAGAGCTCCAAGACTGTCAAGACAGATGTCAGTTCTTTGGAAAGCCCTGGAGAAATTAAAGCATTCGACACACCAATCAACACTTTGCTTCCCAAGGAGGAAGCTGAGAACTATAATTTTTCATTTGTTTGTTCTGTGCTGAGCCAGGGAGAGGAGGTATGAAATCTACCAGCCCCAGCCACCATCTCCATTCTCCTCCAGGTGGCTAGCCTGTGCCTGACTGCCAGAGCTCCAAGACTAACAAGATAGAAGCCACCCATCTGGGAAGTTTCCTTGGGGAATGGTTGGGGGACTGGACACACAAACCAACTCTTTCCTTCCTCTGGGAAAAGCTAGGAGACATGGGATTTCTTCCTGATCATATAGCAGGCACTGTGCTAAGGGTAGTCAGTCATTCTAGCAAGCGGGTGTCCTAATTTCCCTACAGGCTTCAGTGAGTCTGGGCTCATATTTTCCCAGACTATGGAAGCCTTTCAATTAGTTTTGGATTTCTCACTAGGGCAATGTGTTCAGGAATTGTTGCTGGGTCAGTGTTTTTGTCAGGGAAAGGAGAATCCAGGCCTTCCTACTCTGATATCTGGCCGATGTCACCCTCTGCAGGGCTCTTCTTACCAAATCCTCTGAAGAAGATTTGGCCTTATGACATTCTGATTTATTTATTAAGGGAGGATATGAAAACTCTGGAAACTGCCATCCCCCCTGATGTCAGTTGCCTCTTAACTGGAGCTCTTAAAATTGCCTGTAGATCTTTTCTTCCAAGTTCATACAAAATCATAATCACACACATTTACTAAGGGTCCAGTATGTGAAAAATCTCTGGTGAGGGTGAACAAGAAGAGAAAAAGAACAAAGGTTGGTCACTGCTTTTTGCAAATTTGCAGTACAGAGCTGAGAGCATAGAATACATTACACATGTGAAGAACTTAGCATGAAAAACAATGCATTTTTAGCAATCCAGAGGATTTTTAAAGCACAAGGTCTTCTCAACCTATTCAAAGTTGTACATGTTGAGCCCAGATTCAGCATCTAAGACAGTTCTGTCTTCTATTCAGCTTTATAGTTGATAAGGACGAAAGTCTTTTTACTATGTATTAACAGTTAGCAAGTATAGGCACTATGTTTGAAAGGCAACATCCTTGTGTCCATATAGTTGATTGCTTTTTCTATTGCATAGTTTTTTGCTTCCTCATGAATGATGTTTCTCTTTAGGTACAAAATGTGGTGAGAATCTCTATATGTCAACTGACCCTACTCCCTGGTCAAATGCAATCCAAAACTGGTATGAGGAACGCAATAATTTTGTCTATGGTGTAGGACCTAAGAGTTCCACTGTAGTTGTTGGACATTACACTCAGGTAAGAGAAACAAATGAAAACACTTTTCCTACAAATGCTCTAATATAGGAAGCATCTTTAAGTTATGACTAAGCCCGGGGGCACCAGTTGGCTCAGTCAATTAAGTGTCTGACTCTTGATTTCGGCTCAGGTCATGATCTCAGTTCCCATGACATCCAGCCCTGTGTCAAGCTCTGAGCTGACAACATGGAGACTGCTTCGGATTCTCTCTCTTCCTCTCTCTGCTCCTCCCCTGCTTGTGTGTGTTCTCTTCTCTCTCTCAAAATAATTAAATTTTAAATTATGACCAAGTCCAATATTTAATTTGGGTAAGAGCCTGACTATATAGAATAGCCCTGGCATTAGCTGGTACTTCATGTAGAGCTATCTTTTTTCTCCCCTAGTCTGCAAAACTCTTGGTAGGGAAGCACACTCCACAGTTTTTATAAATTAGAAGTGGATAAAATAGTGAATGTATGTTAAAATTTAATATTTTAATATTTGTGACTTTGTTTCAATAATTGAACTAAATATTTCTATAAGGTACTTGGCTACAAACTGTAATAGTACCATGTTTTCAGCTTTACATTTGTTATTTTTTTAATATTTTTCCTCTTCTTTAACATACTCTCATATATTCCATTTTGGATTTGTAGCTTGTTTGGTACTCCTCTTTCCGCGTTGGATGTGGAGTTGCCTATTGTCCCAATCAAGAAAATCTAAAATACTTCTATGTTTGCCAATATTGTCCTGCGTAAGTATATACTTTAGAGTTTAACACAGTAATTCTATGTGCAATTTAATATTTTAAAATTCTTACAGAGTAAACAAACTGAATATAAAACATATTTCAGTAAAGGGAAAGAATGAATACTTTTTTCATTCTTTAAAATTCATGCATAGTTGATCCACAATGTCATATTCGTTTTAGGTGAATAACATAGTGACAAGTCTATACCTTATGCTGTGCTCACAAGTGTAGCTATCATCAGTCACCGTACAATACTTTTACAACTATTACAATACAACTAATTGACTATAGTCCCTATGCTGTACCTTTTATCCCCTTCACTTATTTATTCTATAAATGGAAGTTCATACCTCCACTCCCCTTTACCAATCCCTCACTCCTTTGTACTTATGGTCTGTTTCTGCTCTTTGCTTATTTGCCTGATTTGTTTTTTTAGAATCCACATACAAGTGGAATCATGCGGTATCTGTCTTTCTCTGTCTAACTTATTTCTCTTAGCACAATACCCTCTAGGTCTATCCAAAAGGGATAAATCTTTGGAAATGTCTTTTAAGTTGCGATACATTCAATTATCAGAGAAGACACCGGACTCAATTCCAAGTGTAAAATCTGAAACTCTCTTTCCTCAAAGTGACATCTTTTCTCTCAGTTGCCTTCCCCTTGGGCTCACAGTGATTCCATGAGCATGGGGAGTGTGCATTTCTCTAGATTGGGTGTAATCAGTCTCACTAACTTCATACTCTAGGACAGTGGCAGCTTGATGGTTAAGGAGCAGATGGTAGTGGAGCGGCAAACAGGGAATGGCTGATTGTGATTTCCGCTCTTTCTGCTAAAATGTTCCTACCCTTGCTTCTCTAAAAAACCAAACACATTATTACCATCACAGATGATTCATCCTTTGGCTCTCAATAGGTTTTTCAAGAGATCTTTAATGTATCTCAGAGTCCAGAAAAGAATATCCTTACTCTTTGTTTTTCAAAGATTTTCACAAAATCTTCATAATGAACCATCCTTTAAGGTCCTGACTTGTAGCAGGAAGTGTGTTCTTTTATCAAGGATCGTGTTTGGATTTACCCAGAAGTTCTGTGGATATACTGAAGATCTAATCTCAACATATCTGTTAACCTTAAATTCTTTTAATGTTTGAAATTCCTTGGCACCGGAGACAGAGGACCCCTAAAACCAGCTTCCTTCAGGCTTTATTTTGAGACTGTAAATAAACCAAGTATATGGATCTCCAATTTGAGAAATATGATTCCCAATGTCATTTTCCTACAAGTTCCTATGAGGGTTTAGTAGAAGAAATTGAAAGTTCCTAGGAGAATGCATCCAACCTCACTTTCTGGCCGTCAGGGGAGGATCTGCAGCGAGAGTTGGAGTGAATAATGAGGGAATGGAATGCTCATTACTTCCAGAACATGCTTGTGAGAGAACTTCCAGAACAAGCTTGTGTCTATTTCACATTTTTCTGAATGCTCACACACATTCAGGTATATTCTGTGCAGAGGCTGAGATTTTGATGCATGGCCTTGTGTGTTGGGTCCACTTGACACTATTGGTATTTGGACTCCCTTGTATTTCAAATAAATTAAATGACCAATAGGTAATGGTCATAAGTGAGTTATAAGTTAGTCACTATAATATGATTATACTCTGGATTTTCATGCTTGTCAAACCTTTTTTTAATTAATGTTCCCTTTTTGGTGAACATAAAAATCTCTCACACACCACCTCTAGAAATTCACAAACCTTCTTTTTCTCTCCCTGTCCCACAAACATACACCGCTAACTACTTAAATATTACTACCCCCCATCTAAAAGTAAAATGTATATGTGTGTGTGTGTTTATAAAATTTGGTATTTTACTGTCTTTCAAAGAAAAAATGATATTGTAACATTAAATATTCTTTTCCAAACTATAATCCCTGTGTCCCAAAGGCTCTCTTGTCTCTCTAGGAGACATGCTGTATCCTCTAGCACTCACGCTGAGATGTACTGTCTTACTAATTTGACCAAGTCTAGTAGGAGATGAAGAGTGTTGCCACATTGAAATAGACTCTGAAAACTTTACACCCCCATTAATGTCATTTAGTTGCTAAGCCTGAAAAATTATAGTCAAGGACATGAGTCAATATGTGAAGTATTTTCTTAATTTGAATATTACCTGAATTACTTACAGGAATTTTAATTTTTCAGTTTTGTTAACATGCCTAAAAACATTTAAAAGTCATGTATATTTGGAGGTTTATACTGCTTTGGGGTGTATAAACTAAACTGTAACGTGAAAGTTATTTGACGTTATGTATTATAAATTTCAGTGGTAACAATGTGAGTAAAAAGAATACCCCTTACCAACAAGGAGCACCTTGTTCCAGTTGCCCTAATAACTGTGACAATGGACTATGCAGTAAGTTTGAAGTGATTTCCTTGCTATTTATAATAAAAAGTTGATAGTTTCTTTTCTTTATGGGTTAAGAAATCTGCTAAAGGAATCAATTTAAAAATCTTTATTCAAAAGACAAATGTTACTCAGCTGAGTGTGTGTTCATGTAAACATTTTACACACTTTATTTAGTAACTTACATGTTATTGGCAATGAAAAGAATATTACCACATGTAAGGTAATGAAAGATCTATCATCAATATATTTGTGTAACTAATGTGGCTCATTAGTATTAACTACACTTATTTCTGGTAAATAGTTCACTTCATCAAAGTTGTTAGTATCATTATACCAAAATTCCTTTTTGAAATGCAAATCTATGGGTGTAAGATCACATTATAGCTCAATCTAGACAGGCACACCAGATATTATATTTTTTGTGTGCTAATGAGTTCATCATGCTGATTTCCTCTTTTTTCTATAGTGTAATAGGAATCACAGTGTTTAACTTAATAATTACTCTCCCTGTAATTTGATAGTAGTTTAGTGCACATTTTTAATGACAGAATCAAATCTGTGTATAGCATCGACTTATAGACCCAGAAAAATATTGTTGTGACAGGAGAGAGTAAAATAAATGTCATATATATGATTTCTAAAGTTGTAATGAATAGAAGTAAAAATAGCTGTTAGCTCTTTATAGTTGGGATGCTTGGATTAAAATTATTATGAATAATAGAGTTGAATGAATATCATTTGTTGAGATTTTTACTTTTCAAGTACATTTACCTTTAGTTAACATTCTTACTCACAGTATTGTATAGCTATAATTAATAACATTGATTATATTAAAGCTATAAATCAACTAAAGAAGAAAAAAGAGTTACATATTTACAGCTCTGCTGAATGCTATTTGCTAAGAAGCTTGGACTTTATCTTATTATCAATAAGCCCTCAACTGAAAGCTTTTAAACAGAAGAGTGACTGGGTCAGAACAATGTTTTATAAAGAGCTTTCTAGCAAATAGTATATAAAAACAATTGGATGGAAGCCAGTTAGAAAACTGTTGAAAACTATGGGTTTAAAAAAAATAAAAGATGTCTTTACTGCATTACTGACAAAATGAATGAGGAGAATTGGACAGGGTTGGAAAACAAGGAATAGAATAGCCAGGATTTGTTACCTGTGCTGGTTGAATGCTGGTCAGAAGTAGGAAAGATGAAGTTCAGACTGATGGAGTCCTGGCCTAAATTACTGAGTAGTCAGAGAGCCATTTCTCTGAGATTGTGGGGGAGGGGTACAAGGAGACCATACCAAAGAATTGTCAACCTTGGGAGCAGTATGATGAGTTTAGCTTGAAATTGTTGAGTCTGTGGCTCCTGGGGAGGATCCAAGAAATACCAGAGGAAAGAGAGCATATTATCATTGTTTCGAATCTTTATCTTCCCATAGAAATCTCTTTCTCCAGAAAGAAAGCATTGGAGTCTAAAATCGTGCCGTTAAAGAGTATGAAATGAAGGAAATATTCTCTATCAGCACGTGTCTTAAAAGTAGCCACTAGTCACACGTGGCCTTTGAACACCTGAAATGTGGCTAGTAAGATTAAGGGACTAAATGTTTTACTTTATCTAGTTTAGAGTATTTTAAATTTCAATACTACATGTGACTAGTGGCTCTCATATTAGACTGCAGGTGTAGAGAGATTTGTTTATATCCATTTTACTCTTTTAGCGAAGGGAGAAATGTAGGTCAGTTCATTTCAGAAACATCACCATGTTCGAAATAAAAAAGTGATAGATTGATCAGTGAGCTCCACTAAGGCACCTGATATGTCCCTCAAGAAAGGAATAGCCCTTCATTGTGTAAGTGATGTTGACTTGTTTTGTCCAGTCTCCTACCCACCTCATGTAGTTTGAATGTGTGGATTGTTTGCTGCTGCTAAGAAACATGATAATGAGGTAACTAATTTGTTTTTGTCACAGCCAATAGTTGCGAGTATGAAGATCTCCTTAGTAACTGTGATTCCTTGAAGAAAACAGCTGGCTGTGGACATGAATTGCTTCAGGAAAAGTGCAAGGCTACTTGTCTATGTGAAAACAAAATTTACTGAGATGGCCAGTGTGCACTGTAGGACCAGGTGATGAGGGCTGCACCATTTAATTAACACATACTGCAGGGGTTGTAGGCATGTTAGTTACAAATATGGTAATGCATTACACAGTAATGCATTTCTTTCTCCTGGATCTTTATAGAAATCTTTTTCATACGGTGATTTACAAAAGCAGCATAGTCTATGATGACAACTTCGACTTTGATAGCAATTTGGTACTTAATGAATTGAATCCAGTTGAGAGTTTCGAAAGTTGTGTAATCATAGACTTTTGGTCACTGAAACTTTCGATCAAAATGAAGAAGTACGTTTCTTGAAACATCATGGCAAAAAAAAAAAAAGACTATAACATCATTGTCATTACTACTACATGAGTTTCTACCTGAATAACGAATAAATTCAAATATTGACATGTACCTTTGTCTTATGGCCTCCTCTTTCAACAAAAGTAATCACATTTTAGAATAAAAAAAATGATTCTTGTGCAATATTTTTGAGTATTCATAATTCACCCCAGCTAGACTCAGTCCAGATAAATGATTTTATAGTGCAAAATTTCCAAACTATTTGCCTATAAAATTTTAACAACTGAATCAGCACTGTTCTTATTGTTTGATATTTTGATCTCCCTACAAGTTTAGTTGAGAAGTTAAAAGACAGCATTATCTGATACCATATACAGATATAGCCTTCTAAGAAAAAAAAGTAATACTATTTCAGAGAGATTTATCTTTTATAAGTATTTGCATACATTCTCATTTAAGACTGATGACAAAAACATGGTGAAGTAGGCTCATTTTATAGGTGAGAAAACACACAAGAAATCTAAAAAGGTGAAAGAGGCTGAGGTGCCTGGGTGGCTCAGTTGGTTAAGCCTCTGACTCTTGGTTTTGGCTCAGGTCATGATCTCATGGTTTGTGGCTTCAAGCCCTGTGTCAGGCTCTGAGCTGCTAGATTGGAGCTTCTTGGGATTTTCTCCCTCCCTCCTGCTCTCTCTCTCTCTCTCAAAATAAATAAGTAAACTTAAAAAGAAGGAAAAAGCATTATAAATCTAGCATCCAATCTTGATGAAACTCTCAGCAAAACAAGAAGGGAAGTTTCTCAGCTTGATAAAGAAAAGCTATAAACAAATGTATAGCTAACGCCGTATTTAATGGTGGAAGACTGAATTTTCCCCCCCTAAGATCAGAAAATAGGCAAAGATGTCACTCTCATCACTAAGCATCGTACTAGTTCTGGCCAGTGAATCAGATAAGACAAAAAGACTTCTAATTAGAAAAGAATGAATAAAAGTGTCTTAACTTCGTATGCAGGATGTGTATGCTCCATGGAGACTCCAGGTATGTATATTGTCATCCTACCACAATCTAAAACTGAGATAATTGAGAATGAGGGTGAAAGATGAATGTTAAATTTTAAGTTTATTTATGAGTTTTATGGAAATTAATGGACTATGTAGGCATATAATTAGAATATTGCGAGTACAAAAATGGATTAAACATGCAAAATACATAAATATATAAAATATTTTTATCTGATATAGTACAATTATTTAAATGAAAAATTTCCCAAAGGCGTAAAACTGAACCCACTGAGTATAATTAAAAAACAAAACAAAAATATTAAAACTGATGGCTTTGGGATAGGAACTGGAAGGATGGATGAAATAGGTGATAGGGATTAAGGAATGCACTTATGATTAGCACCAGGTGTTACATGGTAGTGTTGAATCACACTGTTGCACACCTGAAACTAATATAACACTGTATGTTAACTATAATTAAAATAATTTTTTAAATTAAAAAAATAAACTTTTTAAAAAAATTTATGTAACTATATAGAAACTAGACTGGATATACATAGCTAATAAATACTAGACTCTGTAAGTACTAGACAGTATAATCAAAATTTAAAATGGCAATATTTTTGGTCTGTAGAAGCAAATATTTCTTATTTTCAACTAAATTAGATTTGTAGTTTCAAAAGACAATGAAAAAGGACGGTCAAATCATTGTATCTTTTACTGGAAATTTTCCGCTCAAAAGTTAAATTTTATTACATCTGTGGAAGAATATATTACTTAGAGAAGAATAAGAACAGAAATAGGCCCAGTGCCTAAAAATTAAAAACCAAATCTACATACTATATACTTAAAAAGGCAAATTATCTACATGGATACACAAAATATGCAGAAGTTGCTGAAAAATGCATTACATAGATGCCTCCAGTGATGTAAAAACAATCAGAAGGAGTCAGACAATATACCTTCTGGCAGAAAACCAGATAAGAAAGAGAAAATATTAGCAGCTCCACAACGATTCATGGTTCTTGAAGTTTGTATTGCATATCCAGTATTCATGTGATATTATATGATTTCACTCTTATGTGGATTTTGAGAAACTCAACGGATGAACGTAGGGGAAGAGAAGGAAAAATAAGATGAAACCAGAGAGGGAGGCGAGCCGTAACAGACTCTTAAATACAGAGAACAAACAGGGTTGATGGAGGGAGGTGGGGGAATGGGCTAAATGGGTGATGGGCATTAAGGAGAGCTTATTGGGATGAGCGCTAGGTGTCATATGAAGAGATGAATCACTGAGGTCTACTCCTGAAGCCAAGACAGCAGTGTATATTAACTAACTTGAATTTAAATTTAAAAAAAGAGAATATGTATATTTCAAAAAGAAAATATGTATATTTCAAATTAAAACTGATCGAATTAAAAAAATAAAGTCATGATGCTACATCAGAGTCTTAGGAGTGAGTGAAGTAATATGCGAAATCCCAGAATACGCTGAAGCTTATGAAGATAAGATGTGAAGGTCCACCAAAAGTGTCAGAACCAGAAGAACGAGAAAGGATTGATTAAAGAACATAATGCCAAGTATATTGTGAATGAATGCCACAGAGACAGGTTGCTAACTCCTATTTTATTTTTATTTTTTCTATCAAGGGATGAATCTTTAAACTCTATAACTCAATGCAATTATCTGAAGGAAGAAAAGAATAATTTAATCTGTGAGGACAGAGTAACAAACCATCTCATGCTTGGAGGATATTGAAAAGTTTTTCCAAGTAATCATAGTATCACTATAAGTTAACCTTGACAATGATGAAGAAGAATATAAGGAGACTGACATGACAAATGCAAGGTGCAGAAAAAAAATCTTGAAAGCTTGAGACTAACCTATTGGAAATTCTTATTATTTAAAAATATTTTCTCTTATATTTTAGCATCTTGAACCATGGTTTCACACATAAAATAGAGTAATAAATAAACTTACATTTAAAAATTTTTTTTGCAGAACTCAATGTTTCTCTTTTTGATAGTTTATGCATTTAAATCAAGATTGATCTCATTTTATAAAACTGTGTGTGTGCCCACTGTTCATCTAAATGTTCAGTAGAATTTCATTAAATTCTTATTAAAGCATGGGGACTCTTTGCAAATACTATTATGGATATTTGGATACTTGGAAATGGCTGAAAATGCTAATTAGAGGGAAAATATCAATGTCTAGTTCTCTGTACTTGTTTAGCACAAGATTCTGACCTTGACTGGGTGCTACTAATCAATGCTTCCAGTAACTTCTGTGCAAGCAGGCAATTAGGCAGTGCATTGGGTCATAAATGACCAATCTCTCAGAAATTTATAAACATAATTTTATTTCTTAGTTAAGCTAAGTGAACTTAGTTAAACCAAGAGAACACAATTTCAGTTGAAACGTTTGGGAAGTCCCAAAACTCGAGTGAAGGTAACCTACATTTAGTCTCCAAAGATAAGATTGGAATGTAATTATAATTTATTAAATTGCGACTTAATAAGGAAAGACTATATAATTAAACAGGGTAGGTCAGTGTAAGGCAGTGGCCCTTAATTAGTCATTCCCGCAACCAGGAGCATCAACTTCGCCCGGAAGTTGTGAACTGTATTTTGTGAGACTAGACATAGATATTTCAAGAAGGATGTATTGCCAAAAAAAATCCTTAATGTGTTTCCTGTTCTATGTGAAAGAACACTACCTTTATCAAAAATAAAGAAGAGAATAGTTGTCATCTCCACCTCTTTGGTAAACATGGAACATCCCTTCTATTTCTGTGAGGAAGAAGGAATAAGAGCCAACTTTCCTTTGAGACATAATCGATACAAGGAAGGAACTTAAAGGAATCATGAAAATTTAGTTGATTCTGAAGTTCTTCCACTCTCTGTAATACCATGTTTATTATTTTAAAATCATAAATTGATATATTCGTTATATGGTGCATGTACAATTGCATGAAGGAAAAAGGAAAAGTATCTGAAAGTTTAGTGTAAAAGAACATACTACAATGTATTTGATGGAACAAAAACATTGAAATTAAAAGGCAACCATGGGCATTGATATATATTGAGTTATATTTATAATGTAGCACCCTTGGGTATCCAGCACCACTTTTATATGTCTGGCAAGCAAGTGCTAGTCTTTCATTCAAATATATATGTATATTTATATTGAGGATCTACTATGTCTCACATGTGCTGATTAGTTGCATTGGAAAATCCTGACAACCTGGAAAGTACAGATCTCCTTCATCACCTTAAAACAATGTGGGCAGATTTTATATTATTTTTGAATATAAAGAACTCCATTACTGTTGGTCATTTGATTTAACTTTTTTATTGGCAACTTGGAGTTATGAGTTAGGGAGCTGACTTGCCAAATTTTAGGTTGAACTACAGCTTGCAAGGATAAAGAATAAGCTAAAGTCAAGAAGAAAGTGAGCAATGAGATGAAGCCAACCCACTCTACAAGAAAGAAAGAAAGAAAGAAGGAGAATAGAGAAAGCAAAAAGACTTTGATTCTGGTATACTCTTGAGTCGCTGAGTCAAGGTTAGCAGGAAGTAGCCGAGAAGCTAAATTAATTTCAATCTTCTTTGGTGGAATCCAGAAGGTGCTAACCTGCTCTGCCTACTATAAAGCCATGTGGAGAAATGAGAAGCTAAGAATCTCAAGAGAATCATGAACCACACCTGCTTCCATTCTTGGAACTCACACATCATACAATTACTTAACTCTCTGAGCTGTAGTTTTTCTAAGTGTCAACAATATTTTTGCCCAATTACCTCACAGTCTTGTTGTGATATCACAACATAACATCTCCAAACATTTCATGACAGAAAAAAACATTACACAAACATTGGATATCATTATCATTCTGCTCAGACTACCTGAGAGGCACTATTTTCTAATGTATAATTCTGAATATGAACCTTCGGTAAAAGATGACTTAGAAGAAAAGTCCCTGAAAATGATGACTTATTATAAACTCTTGAAACAAGAAAAAAAATGGAGGTTCTGAGGATATGATACCATCCTTACATATCATTAAACCCCATTCCGGGCTATTAATTTTGATTGGGTTAACTTATCAAATCCAATTCACCATATACACTGCTACCAAACCATACTTCCCAGAGCATACTTATGGTTTTACTCTCTGCTTAAAAGTCTTCCAAGAGATGCTCTTTCCTATAAATTAAAGCATTTAGTTGAAAGGTTATGACCTTCTAAATTGGCTATAAACTCTATTCCCAACCATGTTCCTTTCCCATAGTAGGATAATGCAACTATTCGCAAGTCCCAAGAAGATTTCATGGTAAGAATAAGTAGAGTTCCCTCTTGTTGTAGTATCCCAAGGCTATTCAGCTCATCTACAATAGGAAGAATGTGATGTTGTATTTTCCTCTTTAAGGTGCAAATATCACCAGTATATGGAACATAACTTGCATTTAATGCATACCTGCTAAATACAATATATGTAGCTGATAGTCTATAAATTTCAATTCTTATTCATTAGAGCATATGATTTCAAAATATTTGCTTTTATCCTACCCCTAATTAACTGCATAGATGTATTAGTATTCTTTTGTTGCAATAAGAAAAACCAATCCAAAATGACATAAACTGTATAGAGGATTTTCTTAATTGTATGACTAAAAACAAAAACCAAGAGTGGTCACACGGCTGGAGCCAAAGAGTTTCAATGTCCTTAAGTCACCAGATTCATTTCTCTGCAGTCCTCTCAGTTCTGTTCCCCTCCTTGTATTGGCTTTACCTGCAGGTTAGGTTGCAATCTTATTAAAAATCAATCTATATTTTTAAACATGGAACTAAAAGCAAGGTACTTATCTCTTCAGTGAATGTCTTTTTACACAGTACCAGGGAATGAATAAAAAAGTGAGATTTAATGTCACCTTCCAGTTTCCTTAGGCCAAATTTCAAGGAATAAGAACATCTGTAACTCAAGGAGGAGTAATGCGATACAGCTTCTCACCTGTGCAGGCAGGGCACGGGACTGGTGGCAGACAACCATGCAGGTTGGAGAGTGAGAAACTGGGCTTCTTTGTCTAGTCAAGAGACAAGAAGTTTCGCTAGTGGATGTTATCAAATGTAATAGCATATAGCAGGCAGGGGGCTGGTTATTCCTTCTGCTGCCTCAGACTTCCCAGGAATGATACTCACGAGGCTATGGGGACCAAAGAGCAATGAGGCAATATCATCTAATTACTAATTACAGCTATTAGGAAGTTTTTACAAAGAATGACTTGGCATTAGCTAAATAGGCTGTCCATGAACATATGGCCTATCCATTCTTCTAAATTATCTTTAAGAATCACATCACTTTTTAAACAGCATGTGATCCTCAATTATAATTGCCAAATTATAATGAGTATGTCAGCCTCTATTCCATTTAAGACCTAGAAATTTCAAATAATTGGGAGGACACATTGGTTGCCCAAAGAAAAGGTATTTCTTTTTTTTTTTTAATGTTTATTTAGTTTTGAGACATAGAGACAGAGCGTGAGCAGGAGGAGGGCAGAGAGAGAGGGAGACACAGAATCCAAAGCAGGCTCTAGGCTCTGAGCTGTCAGCACAGAGCCCGACACGGGGCTCAGACTCACGGACTGCGAGATCATGACCTGAGCCAAAGTCAGCCGCTTAACCGATTGAGCCACTCAGGTGCCCCAAAAAAGGTATTTCTGACTAAAGCTATACATACTAAGCAAAGCCAAGAATCATAAGAAATTTTCTATGGTTTTTCATTTACTTCACTTTGGACTCCTCATCATTTCATTCACTCAATAAATACCTATTATTTAGTACTTACTGTATGTCAGGCAATGTTACCTGTGCTAAAAATTAACAACAAACATACAAAACTCCTTGCCCTTATATTCTAGTGGAGGAAGACCGACAAGTATGATGGTAAATTAGGAAAATACATAATAAAATTCATAGTAATAGATCCAGAGTTGAGTGAGCAAAGTGGAAAATACTGGAAAATGGGATCAGGGGAGTAAAGGGTGGGAAGGAAATCATGTACAGCCTCCTGGCCTATTGTAAGAACTGTGGCTTATTTTCAGAGTGAGGCGGAAGGTGCTGGAAGACCTACTGGAGAAGTTTCCAGAGGGTTTCAACAGAAGACTGACATAGTTCAATTGAGGTTTTAACAAAATATTTCTACTGCTGGGAAGTTGGACTAAATGTGGACAGTTAGGAAGCTGTCGTAAATATTCAGGACAAGAGATGAAGATAGGCCAAAATGGGTTCTGTGCAATGGTGAAAAGTGCATGATTCTGAGTATACCTTGAATGGAAGGTTATCAAGATTTGCTGAAGGATCTGATGTGGGAGTAAGAGAGAGAGAAAAATCAAGAGTATGAGGTTTGGAACTGAACAACCAGAACTAGGAAATTGTTATTTCGTGGAATGGAGAAGACTCAGGATGATCATGTTTCAGTGGAAAGAATAGTTCGATTTTCGATAGATTGTGCATGCCTTTAGGTAGCCAGGTAGAGATGTTGAGTAGTAGTTGGGTATTTGAATATGGAGTTCAGAGGAGAGTTCCAGAGTGGGGTATACAGTTGGAATCCTCATCATATAAAAGGAGATATTTAAAGACGTTAGATTTGATGAGATCATGGAGGGACTGAAAATAGGAAAGAGAAAAATGTCTGAAGATAGCCCTAGGATACTAAAACATAACAGTTCTAAGGAAAAAAAAATGAAAGAGTGGCCTTTGAGGTATGAATTAATTGCACTTCACTAGAAGCCATGTGAAAAAAAGAATGGTTGAAGGATGAGAGATAAGCTACCAATACATCAAATAAGAAAAGAGGACCAACAATTGAGTCATTGATGCCCTTGAGAAAGGCAGTCTTCATGGAGTCCTAGAGGCAAAATTTTGATTAGAGTCAGTTCAACAAAGCATTTAAGAGTGTGATTATAAAAGTGGCAACCATGACCATAGATATTCCAACTACATATCCAGATAATACACCAACCGAAGGAGGGGAAAGTAAGTTACATTATACTGGAATGTAAGCATTTATCCTGAGGTTCATAGGAACTGGGCTAGCTGAGGTTACATGCTTTTTTCAATCACTAAGGAATAAAGTGGCTTGAGTAGTGTTCTGAATTAGTTTAGCTGGAGCTCTATGTACCCCCACTCCCTTGTCGGGAGCCAAGTGTGACGTCATATTTCTCAGAACTGCAAGAGTCTGCAAGTTGATAAATAAGTACAGATGGGAAGAAGGAAGGCAAACATGATGTTGGAAGGTCATTGAAAATCATTCACTAGACTGATGTCCTTCATAAATCTGAATCATAACAATATGAGTATAACACAAAACTGGATGGGAGTACTTACGCCAAAGTGTTTGCTGATGCTTGCGTTAAGCACACATCAAAGAAAATGTGTTTCCTTTAGTTCAATCAAATGAAATATATGAACAGAACTAAATTTTCAGCATGAAATACTTTGGACATAAATATACAGGTGGTTATGGACAAACTAAAATTGTTCAGTTGTTTCTGAATATAAATATCAGACCTGTAGAACAACTCTTATAACACTTATTTCTTATTAAAAACTAAGGACTGCATATTAAAAAAATTCATAACCTGGAACATGAAAATATACTTTTACTTCATTACCTGTATCTTATTAAATGTTTTATGTGAATGCTTTTTCTTTAAAATGCCTGATGAGTAGATTTATAATCCTAGTAAGCACGTAACTTGAATAAGTGTATTGATTTCACTTGGTAATGTGTCACAGGGATATCAAGTCCTATACCTTTTCTATTTAAGTTTTAGTTAGTTAACATACAGTGCAATATTGACTTCAGGAGTAGAATTCAGTGATTCATCACTTACATACAAAACCCAGTGCTCATCCCAACAAGTGCCCTCCTCAATGCCCATCACCTATCTAGCTCATTTCCCACCCACCTTCCTCCATCAACCTTCAGTCTGTTCTCTATCATTAATTTTTAAATTTAAAAAAAGTCATGAATACAAACTAGTTTCCGAACTTATTTTCTTCTATCTCTTTACTGCATAAACACAAAAATTTCCCAAGACACTAAGAACACATAAAGATTCCTGTTGGTTTATTTTGCAGAACAAATAAAATCTGTTTGCGTTAACCTTTCCTATGCATGTCACCCAGGACATTCCAGACTATGAATGAAAAGGAAGAAGACAAAAAAAAAAAAAAAAAAAAAAGGAACAAAGGAGACAGAGAAAAGAGGAGGAAAGAGAAGAGCAGGAAACAGAGGACAGGTAGCAGCAGCCAAGGTTCATCATTACATAAGTAGATGCCTTTACCATACTGTACACTGCAGATCCTACCTTGACAATGCCTATTTTTACTAAACTTAGCTAAAAAACACAAAGAGTGGACATTTATTACTTTTTTTAACCTGAATAAACAAGGTAGTGAATAATAGTCACTAAGTGCTTGACCAGAGTCCTCGAAAGGGGAGAAAACCATTGAAAAACTACTCTGTATCAGGCACTTTCTTATTTTTCTTATTTTCTTATTTTAGCCTCACAATCAAATTGAGAAACAGACCATCTTTTGGTAACCCGAAAAGTAGAAATAAGACATTTTTAGTACCATGCCTGATTTTGTGTACCTTTGAAGTTGGAACTGGAATTTGATTCCAATTTCTTTGTTTTAATTCCTTTAATTATTTTTTTTCCATTATGCTGCTTCTCAAATGAGAAGGAAACCATTAGGGAGGGCAATATTTTTCTATATTCCATGTCTGATTATGACAAGAAGTAACTAGAATAATAATTCAAATGCCTGATTTGTGTTTATTTTTAAAAGCAAAAGTTTTGTTCTTATTACAAATTTCTTTTGTACACTGATGTAATCTGATCTAACTTGGTTTCCTAATCCTTACACTGTTTTGCCCAAAGGGGCAACTGATACAGGAACTCTAAAGCAGCTTGTTTTAATGTTCTCAGCTGATAATTCATATGTACAGTAATATTATTAATAAATCAGATACTGCATAAAATTGCTGACATCTGAATTTCATGGTCTCAAAGGGAATTTTTTAATTGTCAAATTTCTCTTTTTCTCTTTTAAATTTTAGAATGAGCTCTAACATTCAATGAGAATATAGCTTAAAAAAAATCCATCAAATGATTAATGTTAACCTAAAGAGAGAAAGCAAGTATCTTGGGTCAAGTTTCCTAGAAGGGGTGCCGAGGAGAATTCTGATTCAGGTGATTTGTTGGGGAATGTTCTCAGGAGGAGAGTAAGGAAAACAGGATGAGGGAGGGATAAGCAAGAACTCAATTTCTACTGGGGACTAACTTCATTCTGATCATACTACAAGCATACTCTAAGCATAAATTGCATTTCAAAATTAATCCCACCTTGAAACAAGAGAAATGGCCTTCTCATGGAGGTATCATTGACTCCTGAGCTCCTCTAAATGTTAGGAAGTGCATAACATCCTAGGGCAAGGACAAGGGCAAAGGCAGTTGTGTTGAAAAGAGGGCTGCTGCGCCATTAACCATGCACACATAAACCAACATGCAGGACAGCTGGGCGATGGGTGCACCAGCTGGTGAGGAGAATCTTGGCACCATCAGTGTCCACGACTTTAATGGTACCTTAACAAAAGAGGCTCTTTTCAATCATTACTAGTAAAAAAGTAAATAAGGAAAATCTCATCATTTCTGCACCATTCTATTAATGATGGTAACCAAGGACACAGCAACAATGACACTTTCATTATGTCTTTGAGTCTTGTTTCTAATGAGATGGGGACAATTCATACCACAGGAAATTGCACACATAGGTTACCTAAAGCCAGTGTAGAATGACATGGGACTCTCAATTCACGGATGGAAGACCATCTTCACTTGGAGGAAAGAGGATGTAGGGAAACTTGCCACGAAAACATTCAGACCGGTGCTGCTCATACTTCACAACCGCACAAAGCAAATTGGGATCTCACTTCCTCTTGCTCTGGGGTAGCAAATCCCTCAGAGGGCATTAATAATCAATAATTTCATATCTATAGATTATCAAAAGCATTTCTCTAACTTGGTAAGAAAAGAATAAATATTAGGATAAACAGCAATGAGTTATCTTATAATTAAGGAAAACTATAAATGGCATTATTTGCAAGAGTATTTGAAAAGACCAGGTAAATCCTCAAATTCACTTGAGCCATTTATTTAGGTTAACATATGATATCGCTGGAATTTCTTACATGTACCTTCTTTTACACGCCTTGAGAGAAATGCCCCAGGCTACTGAATAGAAACCATAACTTGAAAGGCATGTAGAATATCTGACAGTTGAAAGATCACGTAGGATTCAATTATTAAGTCACCCCAGTTCAGGAAGCTATGATTATTTCACCCCAGTCTGATCATACCTTAAGATCTGAACCAACAAGAAATTAAGAGACACTGAGAGAAAAATACTTATAACATTCCACCAACATGGAAAAAAGGAAGACAAGAAATGAAAGCAGAAGGAAAGGTTAGCATGCTATTGAAGTAACATGAGTGAGGATTAATGCACGCAGTGTAAAAAAGGCCTTCCACAAACACTGTGTTGGAAGTATTTATGTTAACAAATCAGCTCATGAATTCCAGTGGGAAGATACTTTATGGAAGAGATAGGAATACAAATCTTGCGGTGGCATAGAAAATAAAAGTAAGAAAGAATAAAGTGGGTTTGCTTTTGGCTTTGTACTGACCAAATAGTGGATTCTCTGTCTCCTTCTCTCCTCAAAAATAAGTAAACATTGAAAAAAATAATTAATTAATTCTAAAAATTTGGAAAAATGCAGGGAATTAAAAGAGAATGTCTGCCCTATTGCTATCACTCCTACAGAGTTTTCTTTACATTCTTCATAGTATCTTTCTTAGTCTAGTTTTAGTAACGAATTCTTTAAAAATTAGTGAAATATAATAATAATCACTAGGTTCCTACAATATGGCAAGCTCTGCAGTTTTTAAGGAATGAACTTATTTAATAATAATGAACTTATTTAATAATAACCCTAACATCTCATGGTTGTGAATATTATTCCATTTTGTAGATGAGGAAATTGAGGCACAAACAGGATATATCACTTGCTCAAGTTTTCTCAGCTAATGAATGGAAAAGGGGATATGAACTGGGTGACTGCCTCCAGAGACTACCCCATAAAATGTGGCTGCCTTTCTAATCTAGATTAATGCAATATTGAGGCAAATCATTTTTGATGAAAGCATGAGAAATTAACAGTTTCCAGAAAACAATGTATTACATATATAAAGCTCATCTTTTCCCTTTTGATTTATATGGGAGATATTTTCTTTCAGTAAGTTATAATACTTTTCTAGAAAATTATTGGAACATTTTATTTCAATATGGTGGCATTTGGTAATAAAAATAAGGTAAAAATTAATTTCCTATGTTCATTAAATCTCATATTAGGAGGTATGATCAAATTAATAATGGAAATTACTGTGGGATTTTATAACTTAGACTACATAAAGACGATTTACTAAAAGCTGAGTGATCAGTTTGTGATTCCATGGAATGCTATTGAGAAAAAGGAAATACATTAATCTCTACCTTAGCTAAATAGTGCTACACACTCTATCTAGACCATTGCAGTAAAGTCTAGCCCTTCCTAACCCATTATTACAAACACTGTTAACCCTAATGATAGGAAAACAGCAATTATTAACAAAGTTCCGCTTTAGAATTAAATAATGGTTTATTTAGTACTGAAGCAGATGATAAGATCTTTAAGGATTTTCTTTTTCCAAATACATTACTACCATCTTGCACAATTCAGAGTAACCCAACAGGAAAAACAAGCACTTGGCGTTTGTTCTATATATATATTGCTGTATTGAAGATCAAAATATATTCATTCCCTTTTGAACATAAAACATTTTATTTTTCCCATCTGCTTATCTCAGGTAAAACATTTGCTGCATTATTTAATGAAAAGAGCTATTCCTTTTAGGAAGTTCCTAAAGGAAAATCTTTAGTAACCTTAATTTTATTCTCGACTTCACTACTAGTAGATGGGACTATAAATTAGGATTTTTAAATTTTTCTCAGCATTGCTTTAGTGCAATATGCCTGGCAAATAACTCAAAAGGTAGATCATGCATGGAATAGTGTGTTTAGGGGCACCTGCGTGACTCAGTCAGTTGAGTGTCCCATTCTGAGCATCATGATCTCATGGTTCATGAGTTCGAGCCCCATGTTGGGCTCCACGCTGCTGGTGCAGAAGGAGCCTGCTTGAGATTCTCTCTCTCTACCTCTCTCTCTCTCTCTCAAAATAAATGAATAAAACATTTCAAAAAATAGTGTGTTTATATTGGCATAACACTTTTTAATAGGAGTTATAGATAAACGGGTGTGCATGCAGAACAAAGCTACTAGGATAATGAGAATATTCAAAACTACACAACTACGGTGTACGTAAATGGATTGAAGGTGGCTGCTATCCAGCTTTTTAGACATGAGCCCTAACAGGACAATGATAACCAACTTTAATTGTTAACAGTCACAAAAAAGAATTAAAACAAAAGTTAGTGGAGGAAAAAAAAGTGTTCAAAAAATAGTTTCTAAAATAAAAGAGGCAATTATTATAAAAGTACCACTTGGCAACTGCTTGGTAACATAATAATAACAGTAGAGAATTATCTGAAATACAAGTGTAATGAAATGATAATCCATTGCTCTTTAGAAGTATTCACTGTTACTACTTTGCTGAATAACCTTGCAGATTTGTGACTTGCTTTTTTCAGTGGTACATTAAAGATTATTACGACTGAAAGAAGTTTTTAAAAACAAGTGATTTTTTAAAATCTATTTTGAGTAAAAATGTTTATAATTTCTTTTGATTTGAATGTTGTTAACACACAGGGTCATATTATTTGCAGGTGTACAACATAGTGAGTCTACTTCTCTGTACACCATGCTGTGCTCACCACAAGTACAGCATCCCTCACTGTTCAAGGATATTATCATTGACTATACTCCCTATGCTGTGTACTTTATTTCCATGACTTACTCATTCCATAAGTGGAAGCCTGTATCTCCATGCCTCTTCCCTCAGTTTTCCCATCCCCGCACCCCCGCCACTGTTCCTTCTGGCAACCATCAGTTTGCTCCCTTGTATTTATAGGTCTAGCTTGGCTTCTCATGAAAAACAACATTAAAATGTGTTTGACATTTATTTATTTTTAGAGACAGAGTACGATCAGGGAAAGGACAGAGAGAGAGGGAGACACAGAATCTGAAGCAGGCTCCAGGTTCCAAAGCCTGAAACAGGGCTCGAACCCTAGAACCGCCAGATCATGACCTGAGCAGAAGTCAGACACTTAACCAACTGAGCTACCCAGCCACCCTGAAAACTATGTTTTAAACTAGCATCTTTACAGTTAGACTTGCTCATCGGTGACATGAATTATTACAGGTTAACGTTTTACATTGCCTATGGAGAGTGGGCTCAGTGGTCCACAAGGTGCAAGTGCAGACATTGGCTCCATCACTAAGCAGTTCTGTGGCCTTCAGCTCACCAACGACTTAACTCAGAGCCCCTTTTGCCTCATCTATAAAGAGGCAGTAGCAATACATTTCCCGCAGGGATTTTCTAAAGAGTAAATATGATAGGTTATGTTAAGTACCTAGCCTAGTTCATAGGACATAATAGGCTCTCACTGAAAGCAAATTTATTCAGTAAAGAATTAAGAAATATTCTGTCAGATACCAGTCCCCAAAATTCTTAGGAACCTTACTACGAACCTGTCTTCTGCTTGTATACCTTTGGTATACTGTAAAGGCAGTGGAATATCATTTCCTTTTTCTACATATATTTAAACCCTAGCAATCTACCTTGAAATTGTCTCTGTGATTCCAATCTTCAGAAACCTCTCTCTCTTTCTTCTGAGTTTTTATGACTCTTTTTGTGTACTCCATTCACATGGCACAACCCTGTATTCCTTCCTTAGTGTTGTCACTGATTCTGTTGCTGGAATATTCCATTGCCAGTGGAAACATTGGGAGAATCATGAAGACCCCACACAAAAGAGGAAAGCCATGAGGAGACTTCCCCCAACATTGTGATAATGAGCTTTGCAGTAATTAACATCCATTCTGCATCTTTATGTGGTGATGTCTACTCATGGAAGATGACAGTCTTAGTATTTCCCCCTTCTGCTTCTGAGGCCTTTCTCCTACTTCAGGCATTTTGATCTTGGCAATTAAAACATAAGTAAATATGAAATGGTAAGTTCAGCTGTCATTTGAGACTGGTGGTGACTAAAATAAGGTAGGCATTGAGGTAGTCATGCAGAGAAAAGTTAAGACAAAGTAGAGGTGAGGTTTCTCTTTAATTATCTCTCTTCTATTAGCTCCTTTTTCTCAGTTGGTGAGGGCCAGGAGTCAGGGGGGAGGCAAATGTATAGAAGCTAACAGACTATACAGTCTGATACAGAGTCAGGCTTCATTGGGTTTGGCCCCTAAATAAAAGCCAGGGAATATATGAAAGAGAAACTTGGTGGTGTTCTCCCCAGTGTGGCCAGCTTCCCCACCACACACACACACACACACACACACACACACACACACACACACACGCACGCACTGCCAACTACATCACTTGATTCTTCCCTCACAGCTGAATTTCACGGGAAGCAGGAGCCTGAAAAAGAACTTTGGGCTATTTTAAGCACATATGTTGAAAGTTCCAGCTAGACTTCTATTAGTCCTTAGACACTACATTCACACATAAATATACACTCCAGAGCCTCTGCTAGCATAACATACTATTCCTTCGTCTGGTTTGCTGAATGGAGTGTGAGCTGGATTGGGGTACCCTGTTTGCTACCCTTGCTCCTTTGTGCAATCCACTCTGAACACATACTCACACACACATATACATACTGGGCTAAATAAGTAGCACCTGAAATATATTGGGAATTAAGTTTGTTTCTGTAACTGTGAACCTTACTGGAACAGAATCGGGGAATTATGGTTTCGTAAAGGTGTGTGGGTTATGTGAACTCTGTATCTGCTCTGTCAGCATGTCTATTAAGTGGTTTAAGACTATTACCTCGGGGTGCCTGGGTGGATCAGCTGGTCAAGTGTCTGACTATTGGTTTCAGTTCAGGTCATGATGTCATGGTTTGTGGGACTGAGCCCTGCACTGGGCCTCTAGGCTGACTGTGTGAAGCCTGTTTGGGATTCTGTCTCTCTCTCTCTCTCTCTCTCTCCCTTCTCTGCTTGCACACACACTCTGTCTCTCAAAAGAAATAAATATTTTAAAAATTCTAAAAAAAAACAACTATTACCTCTCATGTATGTAGTGAGCTTTGAATAACAGGATATACAAAAAATAAATGGGCTTTCCCTAAGACAATCTAGGTTTGGGTAACTAATACTTTAATTCAAGGAGCAGCATTTTATTTGCCTTTGATTTCACTTTAGCCAATCCCTGCATGCATGTGGGTTAATATGCAAATTGTGCCTGTTTAATCCGAAAACATGGATATGGTACAGAAGATATGGAGAAGCATGGCTTCCTGCAAATGCCCTTCAGAAATAAAATAAAACACCCTTTAATGGTAATGTTTCACCTTTAAAAGTGGTTAACAAGTGACTCCACTTAAAAACAAAGTGACTATAAAAATGTCATTGTCTTCTTTTAGATGATCTCACAAGTTTTGAAGAAGTCTTCAACTGAGGACACACTCTTTTTCATCAATTGATTTGATAACATCTGAATAAAGGAAATCAGGCAATAAAAATAGTATATTCAATAAGTGTGGATAACTGATTCCCCAGCACTGTTTTCACTCTTTGTGGCTCTATAGATTGTCTCCAATTTTTCACTTTTTCAAGCTACTCAACGTAAAAATATTACTACTAAATACTACTACTATTGTTGTAGTAAATATTTTTACACATGTCCTTGTAAACATGCACCAGCATTCTCTGGGACTATAATTGCTGGGCGAAAGATAATTTACATTTTCAACTTTACTGGAAATTGCCTAATTACTCTTCGAACTAGTAGAACCAGTTAACCACATTCCCAGCAACAGAGAATAGGACTTTCAGTTTCTCCATATCCTTAAAGCACTTGGTTTAATTGCGTTTTTAAAATTTGCAAATATGATACTCTATTATAGTTTAAATTTTTATTCCTTTAATTATTCGTAAGGTTGCAAATATTTCATATGTTACTTGGCCATTTGGAAATTTCTCCTTAGTGTACTATCTACTGTTGTTATTTATGGTAACATTTGGGGGAGGCATGTTTTTCTTAATAATTTATAGGAGTTCCTTATATATTCTACATAGTAAGTTATGTGCTTTGAAAATACTTTCTCCTTGTTTGGGGCTTACTATTTCAATGTTTAAATGATGTATTTTGATACAAATAACTTAAATTTTGATACATTCCAATGTGTTGATTTGTTTTGCTTTTTCCCTTTTGTGTTACTTAAGAAAAGCTTTTTTTCACTGATTTTATAAGATACTCACCTATTTCCTTCCAAAAATGTTAAAAGTTTAACTTTTCATAGAAAAAGTAGTTATTGGTAGTTTTTTCTCACATTTCATGATGATGGCACTGGTGTAGATTGTTTTTTTTGTTGTCGTTTTGGGGTTTTTTGTTGTTGCTGTTGTTTTCCAATCACAGAGCAGCCATTCAATGGAGTTTCTTAATCTTAAACTCAACCCTTTAATTCTAGGAAGTTTCAAAAATTATTTCTTTGAAAATTTCTCTCAATTTTCTGTTTTCTTTTTGCAAATATTCAGACATTGGGCCACCCATGTGCTCCTATACACCACAATATTCTTTACAAACCATGTTTATCATGTATATTCAACATCAGGAAATACGTTGCTTAAAATGTCTTCCATTAAACTGGTTGGCTAGCTCATGATGTGCAGTAGCCAAAAACTAGAGGCTGGTATAGAACACCTTCAGTGGAATGACTTTCTGTTGGTAAATGGCATTATCTCCATAGTAGCAGCATTTACAGATTCACTAACGAGAAAGAATCAAATTAGAGCAGAGCCAAGTATCAAGAAGTCATGGACAGTTAAGAGCGTCAGACTACAAAGTGTCCTAATAAATGGGTCAAGTAGTTAGAGATTAAGTGAGCTAATCTTTAAAGCTGGGAACTAAGATTAAAAATAAAATCACAAAAGGATATTTAACCCGAGGCTTCCATTTAGTAGATGAAATATTGGGTTTCAATTGGATCAGAGGGAAAGAGTCTTAGGCTGACAGTATTGTATTAGGCAGAAGCCACTATAAATAGAGACTGCCGTAGCCAAAAGCATAATCCAATGCCGGTTTGATAGGGAGTTCCCACTGAAATTCAAACATGAACAAATTGTCAAGTTATTACACCCAACAACACCAGCTGATACGCTTTTCCAACATGCAAAATGGTTGAGAAAAAAAAAATACTGAATTCAAAAACTCTTAAAAATGTTGATAAGCAGCTACTTAATCTCTTGGTTAGCTTAAAGTGGCTTTTTCCCCCCTAGACGTGTGTGTTTGTAGATATACAATCTCATGATTCCGACTGGTAAAAATGCCCTAAATCCAGTGACAGATCCAAAAACCCATTGCAGCTTGGTCAGGGGAGCCTAATATGAATATGTATTTCCTACCTACATTCTTGAATTTATTAAGGAGGAGCAATATCACCTGCTCTAGCTTTTCTGTCAATATGTAAGAAGGCTTCAATGAATGTTTTGAGTGAATAGTGAGATTAAAGAACAGTATGGAGAAGATATGGAACCGTCAAGTTTTTTAGTTGCAAACTACAGATGCTAAAGTTTTTCTAAGGAGAAAATGGATTTATTGGAAGAGTACCAAGCAGCTCACGAAATTAACTAATGGCTGGAGACTTAAAGATCAGGAAACGAGCCCCATCAAGGCAAGTAGATTCACGGGCAGAGGACACCCTGGGAATGGCCTAGTTATTCTGGTTAGAAAACCACCATTATTGCTGTTCACAGTTTCCAGGGTGTCACTTCCCATCCATTTTGCATAACTGCCCACAAATTCTCTAAATTCCAGATATGAGGATCCAATTGATGAAGCCCAGGCTTAAACTGCCAAAGGGGGTTGGGGAGAATTTGAAATATCCATCCCAACTTGAGTTTCCACAGTGAGAAGCAAGGTCTTTATTTAAAAATTCCCTCAAAATAGAGTCTTGGATGTGCAAGGCCAAAATTGACAGTAAGAGAAACAGTTTATGTATGTGTCCGTATTATGCCCCAGGCTTTGTTTAAGTCTTTCATATGCACTACATTTAGAATCCTCATTGTAACTTCTTTATGACTCTGTGAAGTAATTATTATCCCCATTTGTCAGAGAACAAAACCGATCACAGAATTTGACTCACTCAAGTTCATATATCGAGTAAACATTGTACCTGGGATAAGAAACCAGGCAGGCTAGACTCAATGTCTGAGTACTAAGAACTGATCGATATTACTAAATGCCCCAGACTGCTTTCAAATATCTCCTTTCACAGCTGGTTGTAATGCCTAACATTTCAGAGCATAGTTTTTATCCTCTGGGCTGTAATCTTCTAATAAGAATCTTTAGTGATCCTTCATTAATATATCAAAACATGTGGTTCATCTATACTCTGAAATACTTTTTTCTGTCTCAGAAAATAAAGAGGGGGCACCTGGGTGGCTCAGTCACTTGAGCATCCAACTTCAGCTCAGGTCATGATCTTAGTGTTCATGAGTTTGAGCCATGCATTGGGCTCACTGCTGTCAGCACAGATCCTGCTTTGCATCTTCTGTCCCCCTCTCTCTCTGCCCTTCCCCTGCTCGTGCTCTCTCTCTCTCTCTCTCTCTCTCTCTCTCTCCCTCTCAAAAATAAATAAACCTTAAAAAAACTAAAGAAGAGAATTCCATCAATGGTATTGTAACAGTGTTGTATGGTCACTGATGAGAGTTATACTGATGATGAGCAACACATAACGTACAGAGTTGTTGAATCACTAGGTTGTATACCTGATATTAATGTACTATTGTGTTCCAGTTATGCCTCAATTAAAAATAAATTAAAAAAAATAAAGAGGCAAAAATTATAGTCCAAGACATATGGTTAAGTTTTTAATCATAGAGTATTGTGGTGTTTGGGTGACTCAATCAGTTGAGCATCTGATGCTTGATTTCAGTTCAAGTCATGATCCCAGGGTTTTGGGATCGAGCGCTGTGTGAAGCTGCACTCTGAACATGGAACCTGCTTAAGATTCTCTCTCCCCCTCTGTCCCTCTCCCCTGCTTGCACTCTCTCTCTCTCAAATTAAAAAAAAAAAGTATTATATTGTGATGTTGATAGTTAGAAAATAAGACCTATGTATATAAAAACATATTTATATATAAATATAAAAACATATTTATATATATAAAGGAGGCCAGAAAAATGAACACAAAACTATTGATATGGGAGTGGGGTGAATGGGTAGCTGTTCATTTTTACTTTATGTAGTTCCATGAAGTATGAATCATTTATAACAGGGAAAATTTGTTTATAGCTTTTATAATGAAAAAATTAAAATATATAATATAAATATATAATATAAATGTACATACATGTATACATATGCAATGGTTTATATTTCTATGAAGGGGAGCACTTTTTCTAGGATGTGATAATACTTGAGAGACTAGGAAGAAGAGAACCAAGATTGGTGAGCCAAAGAAAAAGAACAACAGTTTCAGAATCAGACAGACTTGCATTTCAATTTGGGTCCTAGAATTTTCTAAATGGTATTAGACTTCAGAAGTCATTTTGTTTCCTGGTTTTCCTATTTCTACAATGATAATAAGAAACGAACCTACCTTGCTGGACTGTTTTATGGATTATAATTAGCATGTGTAAAGAGCCTGGCAGGTATCAGGTGCCAGTAGATGTTAAAAAGGCTACAAAACACTTACTCTAAAGATGCATTAGTGCCTGAAGCTCAACAAGCTGAGACACATTGATAAAATGTGGTGGGAAGAGAGACCAAGTTCTGGAAGGAGAAAAAAAAAAAAGAAAGAAAAAGGCCTGTTATATTTTTGGGGAAGACCTTCAGTTCCAACCTTATCTTTGAAAAACAGCTTGCTCAAGACCATGCCTGGTTTTCATGACTTCCCTTTCATTTAAGCTGTGTACTCCCTTGGGCCCAACGGCCAGCATACTAATAGGGTAGGATCTCCCTGGAACGCAGATCCAAATTTCTGTCCCCTGCCCTTCTCCTCTACTATCTCCTCCTTCTCTTTTTTTTCCTCATATTAGTTTTATACAGTGGGATAACAGCTACCACAGTCATTTTATTAACGAATTTAGGGAAACATGCTGGGATCTAATCCTTTCTAGGCAAGATTGTGGAGAGTGGATATTTTTAAGCATTAAAATTCTTCTCTACCTTAACCAAGTAACCAAGGTTAACATCATCAGTAATAAAACGTATTGAGATCATGTACTTTCTGATATAAAAGGATGAGAAGACCATTCCATCTCTAGTATTTAACCCTGAAGTCCGTAACTCCAAACTAATTGTGAGCAAGCATCAGACAAACCCAAACTGGAGGACATTCTACTAAATATCTGACCAGTACTCCTCAAAACCATCAAGGTCAAGCGAGACAAGGAGCGAGTGAGAAACTGTCACAGATTGCAGGAGACCTAGAAGCCATGATGACTAAATGCAACATGAATCCTGGATCAGACCCTGGAACAGAAACAGGACAGGACACTAGTGAAAATGTCTGGAGTTCAGTTAATATTTTACCGGTGGTCATTTCCTGGTTGTAGTCAGTACACTGCGATTATGTTAAATATTAACAATAGAAGAAGTTGGATAAAAGATAATAAGCAACTATCTTCGCAACTCTTTTGTAAACATAAAATCATTCAATATAAATTATTTAAAAATGCTTTCTGATTCCTAATGTTGACAGGATATCACCATTTTGACGACTTTATTATTTTAAATTGTGTCTTCATTTTTACAATTTATTGTACTTTGATACAGAAGTTTCTAATTTTTCTAAGAAAAAAAAAAACCTGACCCATACATTTGTCACCTTGATAGCTCTTTAATAACCTTAATTTCTTATCTTTTTATGATTTATAAAGTGCCTTCATATATACTCTCTTGCCTTGTCTTTACAACTGCTTGAGATGGACGAGAATTCTCACTGCTGCATTAAGGATGAAAAAAAATAATGACAGAGAGAGTTTAAGAGATTCATTGGATCAGTGCAATTCAACAACACTTAAAAAATTACCTGATGAGCAAAGAATTTGAATAGACATTACTTCACGTAGGAATAACAAATGTTCAGAAAGGCATATGAAAAGATGGTCAACATTATTCATCACGAGGGAAATGCAAAACAAAACCACAATGACGTACCACCTCATGCCCACTCGAGTGGGCTAGATCAAAAAGTCAGGTAACAGAAAACGTTGGTGAGAATGTGGAGAAATCAGAACCCTCATACACTGCTGGTAGAAATATAAAATGGTACAGCCACTTTGGAAAACAGTCTGGCAGTTCCTTAATCATGGAATTATCATGTGACCTAGAAACGCCACCCCTCAAAGTATACCGCAAAAGAAATGAAAACGTCACCAAAAACTAGTATTTGACTGTTCCTAGCAGCATTATTCAGAATAGCCAAAAGTTGGAAACGATCAAAATCTCTGTCAGTGGACAAACAGAGAAACAAAATACGGGATTGCCATACAATGGAATATGAATTGGTCATGAGAAGGAATGAGGTACTGAAATACGTTGAGGCTTAAATGAACCTTGAAAACACTGTGCGAAGTAAAAGAAGCCAGGCGCGAAAGACTTCCTGCTCTATCACTGCACTCATATGAAAGTCCAGAACAGGGAAATCAAGAGAGACAGAAAGTAGATTGGTGGTTGCTGAGGGCTGGAAACAGAGTGTGGGGATAAAAGACTGATTGCTAAAGCCTATGCGATTCTTTTTGAGGTGATAAAAAATGTTCTAAAATTAACCGTAGTGAGGGTTGCACCTTTGGTGAATACACGAAAAATTATTAAATTGTTTACTTTTCTTGGGGTGGGGGCAGAGAAAGAGAGAGAGAGCAGGCTCACATGCGAGCATAAGCAGGAAAGGGGGAGCGGGCAGAGAGAGGGAGAGAAAGAGAAAACCCCATCCACTACAGTGAGATCATGACCTGAGCCGAAACCAAGAGTTGGACCTTTAACCAACTGAGTCACTTAGGCGCCCCAAGTTGTACACTTTAAACGAGTGAATTGTATAGAATATGAATTATATCTCAATAAAGCTGTTTAAATAAATTAAAATTTAGAAAAGGTCAGGCCAGACATAAAAAATGAATAAAATAGCTGCCTTCCCTTAGGAGGTTCAAATCTAGTAGAGGAAGGAAAAGATAAAACCAAATACTCATGTTAAAGCTGCTGTCCAGGACCTAATTCTTAAACCGGATTTTTTTTTTTTTAACCACATAACGTAAGTCATCCAGTTAGGTAGGTCAGGCAGTTTTCAAACCAGGAAAGCGCTTTACGTGCTACATGTAAGTTTCATTTCTTCAATCTAACAACACCAGGCCAAGAGAACAGTAAAAGAGGAGGCATTGGTCATATACTTAATAAAAGGCTTATCTCAACAATCGGAACTTTTACAGCTGCATCTCACCTTGGCTACAGGCAACATCTCTCATCCTGAACATTTTGGAAATGTGAATAGCAAGAAGTGGCCCACTCAAAACGGGGTCGTGTTTATAGAATGCCAGTGATGGCTGAGCACTTGTACGTGATGACAACCAGGTTTGAAGATGCTTTGCACCTGACCACAGGTTGATGAGGTTTGTCCATTTAATATGTGAAGGGTGGCTGGGGGGGAGGGTAAATACATATTAGTGATCCCCAATCTTTCCAGAGTAAAAACTACATTAAATAAACATGCAAACATATTTAAAAATATGCATTACGGACTATAAATATATATATCCAGCAGCCCCCAACAGGATAGAGATGTAGCTTCTATATCTTTTGACTTGAAAAGTACATAAGACCCATTTTTTTCTCAGTCTGTGAAGTTTGAAGTTCATGTTGATTTTAATATTCTACAAGAAAGCCACGACATCCTAGGGACAAAGTTTGGGGGCATCTACTGAATAACCATATGCAAATACAAACCATTCTCTATTATCTAAATCTATCCTGGTTTGGAAAAGAGTACTCCAAGTAAGAAGTTTGATATCTTTCTTAATTTGCTAGCAGTTTCCAAATTGAAATAAATTGTAAAATAAAATACAATAAGCAAAAAACAAAACTAAAATAAAAAATCCTTTCTTTGATACTTCAGAAGTTTCTTTGATAGTTTCAGTACTTTGAGATCAGCGTGAACATAAATTATCTTACCAAAAAAAAATGGAATAGCTGTAAGAAGGGAAATTTAGGATATTTCTCAAACCTGTATTTGGCCTGTTCTACCTTCTACCTGCTGTGCAACATTGAGAAAATTGCATAAACTTTCTGGGCCTCAAATTGTTCATGTCTTTAGAGTTCTCTTCTAACTTGGCAAAATTACATATACTGTCTTTGCTAATGATCATCACTTCCTAGGCTCCTAGCTATTATATATTATGCAAAGCTGATCATATGGGGGGTATGGAATCAACTTGTCTAAGAAGTACAGGGTCTCCTAGGAAAACTTTGACTAATATTCCTCTATATCCTGGGATTTGGAGTTAAGGAGATTTATTGTTATAAACTACAGTGTCTGTGAGAATTACCAGGAACAAGAAATGATAAGGAGACTCATGGGGCACCTGGATGGCTTAGTCGGTTAAGCATCCAACTCTTGATTTCAGCTCAAGTCATGATCTCATGGTTTGTGAGTTCAAGCCCCAAGCTGAGCTCCTCACTGACAGCATAGAGCCTGCTTAGAATTCTCTCTCTCCCTCTCTCTACCCTCTCCTGCACACACTCCCTCTCTCAAAAGAAATAAACTTAAAAAAGAAGGAAATGATAAGGAAACTTGTAAAGTAAAATTATACTGAAGAAAAGGGGAAGTAAGGTCAAAGTTAGAACAGACATTTCTAATCTGGGGCCTCATGAATAGAATCATGTTCATATATTTGAGTAGGGAAAATGTATTTAACTGAAATAACATTTCCATTGTAAGCATGTTAGTGATTTTATGATTTTGTGACCAACAGAAATCACAGGTAACTTTCTCTCATATTATACTTTTTCCAGATATCTTAAAATGAGCAATAACTGTTAACACTCATTCCTCATATTTTAAAATTATACTAGTTAGTAGGAAGGCCACTGTTTCTCGTTGTTTTGTGCATTATAAAGAAGCAGCTACATCAGACTTCTGGATTTTATTATATTTTGATCTACAAATTTCAGTGTAACTAGTTTCCTTAATAATTCTATGTATTTTATTTTGTATCTTTAAGAAATATTTTGAGAAGCCTCTCAAAGTGTCCGGAGCACAAGAAAAAGAAAAAGTGTTAAGAACCCCTGGCTTAAGACAAGAGCCTGAGCTTTGGACAGCTACTTTGGGTATGCTGGGGCTCACAACTCTGGTCTTATAACCCAACTTGGTGGTAGTGTTCTAGAAAATAATGCTGAACACAGCCATGCAAGCTATGAGAAAGCCCTAGGGGCGAGCACAGGGCCGTCTAACAATAGCCCTAAGAAAGTGGAAAGAGCCTTTATGAAAATGAGGAGAATCTTTTTTTTATTAGATACCCTATGGTAGCAAAAAATGTTCCAATCTGCACTTGGGAAGAGAAATTGAACTCACCGTCCCATCAGATGAAAAAAAAAAAAAAAAAAGCCCATGGTCTCTTTTGGGAAATAAAACATTAGAGAAGCACCAAAAGGCAGTCTCTGGACTTCCTATCAGTGTAGCAGTTGGGTGCTTGAGTAACAATTTAAATATTTTAAGGTCAGTGGAACAAGTTATATTTGTGAAATAGAGAAATATATCCAATCGTGATGGGACCCAAGACAGTGGATAAAGAGGCACCTAGCTCTGAGTCCAGAATGAAGAAAATGCTGAAAACATTTGAAAACTTTTATCTTCCAGTGACCCCCTGTTGCAGATCTGCATAAATGGAGAGAATGACAATTTAAGAGCAGTAGTGGTCCTATTTCCGTTTTTGCTAACAAAAATATGAAAACTCAAATTAATGTTCTTAATAACTGTTATCCCATTCTACGCGTATTCAGAAATTAAGATAAGGAAATTATGTCACTTTTCTAAAGCTGCACAGCAAGTTAGGGATTAGCCTAGGACGAGGACATCCCATTAAAGAGAGCGGTCTGCAGTCAGTCATTTACCCTAATCCTAATCTCCAGCCGGTTCTCTTTGTGGCTAGACACTGTCAGGGGAGACTTTTCTAAAAGCTGTTATGACATTTAAGGTCTCATTACTTTGGGCCTTGTTTCCATATACGCCTGATCTTTGGTCTTTCCATGTGTCATAGTTTGAGCTCGACCCTCCATTTCGCTCAAGTCACAGAGATCCTGATGATGAATGCTTACAGACTGGATTATTAAGAGAGCAAATAGCAATGGCGAGTTAACTGTTGGGAATTCTATATATCCATAAATGTGTTTCGTTAGGGTAAGGTTGTCCCTGTCTCCCTCCTTCATACCATCTGAACTGCTTTTTGAGCTTTATTCCTCCTTCAAATTTTCTTTTAATTTAATGAACTCAGATGGTATTTATGGATTGTCCACTGTGTGCTTGGCACCGTATTGACTCTGAAAAACAAATAATGGGCTAAGGAGACAATGGCTTTTGTCTTGGGGGAACAACGGGCACTAGGGGAAATAGCCATTTTTTTAATGTGATAAAAATAACAAACACCACAGAAACTTAGCACACACATCCCACTCTGAGAAGAGCCATGAAAGAGATCACAATTTAATGAGCTCTACTAGTGAGAACCTGGGTCCAAACAGGAGATTGAAGAAGGCTTTGTTGAGGAAGTAACTTTTTATCTGAGAACTGAAGGCTGATAAGTGTGAGGTATGGGGGAAAATGTGTGAAAAGGGTGTTCCATTTAGAACAGTTTGAGTAAAGAGCTAAAAGAAAAAAATAACGATTTTCCCAAATTGTATGTGATCCAACTTATTTCAGTGAAAATGTTCGGAAAACGGGCAACAGATCTGAACTCCTCAATGGCCAATACTCCAATATATCTACTATATTTCATAATTTTTAAATAGTTTAAAGCCACATTGATTTATGGTATAGTTTAGCTCTTACTACAATATATACTTTGTTACTTGTTTTTTTTACAACCTGGCGTATAGTTTACAACATAAATGCTTTGCATTAAAGCTTTGCTGGAGTTCTCATGAACGCTCTTTGGGCCACTGAAAAACCAGAAATCAAAGTGTGGAATAGACACGTGTATTCCCATAGCTAAGTATGTGAACCCACTCCTGCTGTCCCATCCATAAGGAACAATGGACACGGCCAATTCCCAAATCTTTGGATTGTAGATTTACAAAATGCCAAAATCACTTAGTCCTAATATCTCATGTTCTACTGTGGACAAATTGAGCAGAAAAACACAAACAAAACAAAATAAAATAAACTTGCTACTTTCTTTTATAAGCATTTGTGGTGATAAAGAATTTGGCCTAGCAGTCATTTGCACTTATATTCTAAATAGAATCTTTTGCCAGTGGGACTTACTAAAAGAATTCTATTTAACTGCTAGCCCTAAGTTCTTAAACTTCTCTATTCTGTTACAAGAACAATTTCAGGATGGAGGCAAGAACTGCCATGGTATCTTTTAATTGCTTGGCATCTTATTTATAGGTGACTCTGTCAGGAGCGTGGATTAACTATGCCCCTGTTTAAGTTCACTTTCTTCTTTTTTAAGACTAAGAGGTATATCTCAACATATTTGTGTACTCATATATTTTAATTTATGTAAAGTTGAGTATAGAGACAAGAAAAACATTATCCTAAGTAAGCAAAACTGCCTATATAATTCTTCATTGCCCATTGGCTAATATCCAACATCTGGTATCCTTAACATTGAATGCAAGGCCTCTTCCCACCCAGTCCAACTCTATCTCCAGATACTTTCTTCTTCCCTCCTCATCTCTCCTATATTCTAGCTTTGTGTGACTAATTGCTATTTCTCAAATATGCCATGTTTTTCCAAGCCTTATGCTAGTCCCTCTATCTGTCTTATTAATAAAGTCTATTTATTTTTAGTGTCCCCATCAATATCATTTTATGTGCTAGTGTTATTAGCCCAAGCCCAAATAAATTGCTGCCTTTTATATGTTCCCTAATACTTTTATAAGCACTATTACCTATCTGTTTTTATACAATCATTTGTTTATATTTCTGGAAGCTACTAGGGCTCATTCTATATTTTGTTTAGTTCTGTGTTTCCTACAGAGCCTAGCTCAGTGCCAGTCATACAATATGCACTGAAGAAGTGTCTGTTTAATTAAATTAAATAAGATTCTAGACACTTCTGTGCAATAGATCATTTCCTTCGCTTGGCTTCTTCCAATCTACATTGGATATTCTTTGAATTAACATTCAGAATGATCTGATTACAGAGCATAATTCTCCCCAAGAGCTGGAGGTGTTTTCACCAGTCTTGCCCCCTTTTTTTTTCTTGCAATGTCATCGGAGTGAGTGCAGCCTAATTCCACACACAGAGCAGTCTCACTGTTCTTATCACCCTCCCACAGCCTGTGAAGCCCTTAGTGTGCCTCTGTCCTTTGCCACAAACATGAGGATCAAATTCCCCGTGGTCGCCATTGCCTTGGAAGTTACCATGATTCTTTTATTTGGATTCTTTGTCGAGTATGAAACAGAGCAGATGGATCTTCAACAGCCCAATACCACCAACTCGACAAAAGTGGACAGATTCCTTGAGTTACATTCTCGTGAGTAGGCAATCTACTTCTTCTTACCCATTTTGGGGGTTTTTAGAAGGTGAACCCATTTTGGGAACCTAGAATGTGAACTCTTTGAATTCTTTAACCACTTGAGCACCACCCTGGAGCACCCCACAGAGTTTATGATACTCATGAGTGTGGAGGATATCAGTATAAGTTTGTGTTGAGGTATCTGGTCCATGGCAACTGGTCTCTGTCGTTAATGTGTTTGGGTGGAAACTGTATTAAAATAGCAGCACAAGAAGGCAAAAATTAAAATAATTGATCAATCTTTTGTGTTAACTACATCTGCTAAATGACATTACTTTTCCCTTAAATCGATCCCTAGTTTTGTACGGTATAAAAATATTACTCACCACCCCTCAAAACAACGACGACGCAACAATAGAGTCAAAGGTAATTTTCGAGGAGAGAGTAGAAACAAAGTGAAGTATTGAGAAGGGAACTTGGGAGGCTCTAAGGTATAAGAAGTGGTATTATTGATAGTATAGAAAGTAAATGGATGTTCTCTGGGGTTTATAAAGCTCTAAAAGGAAAGTAATTTGTCCCTCTTCAATGGGAAGAAAAGAGTGAGCACCTAACATATTTTACAAGCAGAATCCTTCCCTGGGAATGGGAGCAGATGAAAAGAAGGGATATAGTTTCAAGTTTGACAGGGAAAGTTATGAAATAGTTAACATAACAATTATAACTACCATTAACTGGCTGTCTATTATGAGCAAGGCATATTCATTACATTGTTAACCAGGCAGGGAGGTGATAATATATCCCTATTATATACATCGTATTTTTTAATAAGGCACACCTAAACTTATTATTTATTAATGATTAAATTTATTAACTTACTAAATGTTTAAAACAGTAGTGATGCTTATTACAGTTCTATAGTGTATATCTGAGCTTTTTAAAAACCATACGACATTTATTCCCTCATTCCTACATTTTTTGAGGACGTTTATATGACGGGGAGTATTCCCATGCAGACTAGGGATTATGACCTACAGCTGCTAAATGACTCAGTCATATCAGCCCCGGTTAGAATATTTTGCGGAATAGCCCTAGAAGCTACATGATTATGGCTATACATACATATTTTTTGTTCTACATCTTCTACATTTTTCCCTACATTTCAAATTGACTCACACAAAACTTAGGTGACAGCGTAAGTTATTAGAGAGAAGATTATTTAACATTCGCTTGTTAAGAAATGTTTAAGCCGGATCCTTGGGGGTGCCTGCCTCGTGCCGTGTGAATTGTGCCAAGTGGGGGGATCCAGCTATGCGGGAGGCTCCTTCTGCATAAGGAGCTCACTGAGTGTTACAACAGTTCTCAGTTGCAGGATGGTGAAAGTTATGAGTTTTTCACAAATAGGGAAAGTAGAATAATAATTTATATTTTAAGTAAAGTCAATTCGATAGGAGTTTATTTATTGCTTGCACCTTGCTATGCTTTTCTGAGTAGTGGACCAATGCATGCTGTCACACAGCCCATCCCAGGGCGCAACCACGCAAGTATGTGGCACATTTGAATATCAAGTTTCATGTCCTGAATGACTCCACGGACACTCATTTGAGAAACAAGAGGTACTCTATGACTTCTTGGCCTTCGTGGCACCTGGCCAAGCATTGATCACTCTGCTGAGGTGAATAATTTGACAAGGAGTGAAGTTCTTCTGTGACTGTCTGCTAATCCTTGCTAACATATAGACAGAGCAGAGAAAAGGAGAGTTCAAGGAGAAGGCCCTTTGAGGCCTGTCACCATTTTATTAGAGATTCTGCAGACACACGTCTTTCATATCTATGGGACATTAAAGCTACGTCCATGATCATTTTGTACTCTGTTACGTTAAAATCCACTGGCGTCTCTTGCACTTTCAGTAGAGCTTTTACCAAGGTGGGATCTTGTTACAGCCAGCATCGACCATTTGAAAAATACTGATTCACAGGTATGCAAGTATTCCAAACACGGACATATTTCATCATCTAATAACAGAGGAGGGTACTTGTTAATATCACCAACAGTCTCACCAGAAAACCCTGGGGAACTATCCGGAAGCAAATAAGCTCATAGCGGCAGACACAAACTTTCTGAAATTCTAATTTTTTTTAAGTCAAAATGTATTACTGGCAACAAATACTGTTGATTCTTCCCATTGAAATGACTGGCTCGCTTCATTCATCTTTCAGACAATGTCAATACCTGTCTGAAAAAACCATAGTTTATGTCAGGCTTTATTGCAAGTCAAAATAAAGTTCCATGAAAAAATTGCTCATTCGGTTGGTACTCAGACAATCACAAAAGTGTTATTTTTCTGAGATGACCATCATGTCTCAGCAGTGCTTTATGTATAATTGCATTTCAGCTCACTAACTCATACGGAATACTAAAAAGACACGTAAAAGGAGATTGGTAGTTAAATTGATAATTTTTTCTGCTTCATAAAAGAATTCTTAATTAAAACCTGCATTTTGGGGGTGCCTAGGTGGTTCAGTCAGTTGAGCATCTGACTCTTGATTTCAGCTCGGGTCATGCCAGGGTCGTGGTCCATCCTCCCCGCCTCCCCTCCACCCACCGTGTCAGGCTCTACACTGAGCATACAGCCTGCTTAGGATTCTCTCTCTCTCTTTCTCTCTCCCTCTCTCCTCCTCTCCCCCCTCCCTCATTTGAGCACTTTCAAGAGAGAAAGAGAGAGAGAGAGAGGGAGGGAGGGAGGGAGGAAGGAAGGAAGGAAGGAAGGAAGGAAGGAAGGAAGGAAGAAAGAGAAAGAAAGAAAGAAAGAAAAGAAAGAGAGAGAGAGAAAGAAGGAAAGAAAAGAAAGAAAGAGAGAGAGAGAGAGAGAGAGAGAGAAGAAAGAAAGAAAGAAAGAAAGAAAGAAAGAAAGAAAGAAGAAAAAAGAAAGAAACCTACTTTTTTTTTTTTTCTGCAAGTGAGTGGTCATCCATGACGAGGGACACCTGGGTGACTCAGTCAGTTGAGTGTCTGACTTCAGCTCAGGCCACGATCTCACAGTTCATGAGTTCCAGCTCCACACTGGTCTCTGCACTGACAGCTCAGAGCCTGGAGCCTGCTTCAGATTCTGTGTCTCCCTCTCTCTCTGCCCTCCCCCCACTCATGCTCTGTCTCTCCCTGTCTCTCAAAAATAAATAGACGTTAAAAAAAAAAAAGAAGAAGAATACAATGATAGCCAGCATGCTTTGACGCCACTGCTTTCATTCAAGCTAAAGTGCCTGTAGTTTTATGTACATTTATTTCATCTTCTCTGGAAATATCAGCATAGTGAAAAAAAGCAAATTACACTGTATAATTATCATGAAAATAGTTTTCACCTCTCAGATCTCCTAAAAGTGTCTCCAAGACCCCCAGAGGTCTGCAGATCACACTTTGGGAACCATCGAAAATATAGGTAAACTGACAAAGAATATACACAGCACTAGACATTATTTTATGAATTTCAATACCAGCAATTGGTTAAGTACAGTGATTTCTTTCTAAAAGTTTACATTTAATAATTTTAAAAATCTACATTTAAGAATTTGTTTCTATATTTATTCAGATATTATTCAGTTCATTTATTGCCAAAAGATTCAGCAAGTCTAGATATATGTTATAGGCAAAGAGTAACTATTTTGTGCAGTGTAAATGACCCCTAGAGAATTGCTTGCTGTTACTGTGTTACCTGGAATTGTTACTATTCCTGAATTAATATACTGTCTGTGGTTTGCAACCTAACACTAAGATATCAGCTTCCAGTAGAACCCTGTGTGTTGCCTTTGATTGGATAGTTTTTGTGTGCTGGAAAGGGTTGAAAGCAATGGGCACAAATAAAACCCAAACCCTAGTCTTTAAATACCACTCTCTATTCAGAGGCACATTGGAAAAATTGTTGGTTCAAGGTGAGGGTAAAGAAAGCACAAGGTAACCCAAGGGTGTAAAGACTAATGGGGGTATGCCAAAGGAACACAGGATCCTGCTTGAAGCAGCAACAACTAGACATGTTGGGGATAAACACAGAGTTAAAAATAATAATGGTGTGGTAATAGTAACTCATTGAATTAAAGATAAAGGAACCAATGAACCCATAGAAACATCCCCCGGGGCGGGTAATGGGAGAAAGAAGAAATTCTTCCTTACAGAAGAATGCTGACTAATTAATACAAAAGGAATAATATATATAGAAAATTACGATTTTAAAATTAAAAATGTAATAATTAATTCCAGCAAGGTTCTTCAAGGAATGCAAAAACCATTAGGTGAAGTGACTGGAGAACACACATCTGAAAGAATCGCCTCACAGACTACTTACCGTTTACAGGGCATAAAGTACATTTATGGTGAAGAAATCTGGCAGAACAGTCATACCCACGTGGTCAAATTTACCATCACCGATAATAGCACAAAAAATTATGCGCCACCATGTGTTGCACAACGGGAAGGACACAACACTACCTGTGTAATATTCTTCCCGGAATATTTAGTCTTATTCTAATTATGGCGAGACAGTCAAGCAAATCCAAATTGTGGGACATTCCACATAAAAGACAAAACAACGCCACCAATAAAAAGCATGTGGGAGAACTGATCAAAATTAAAGGAAAATAAAGACACATGGCAAACAAACAAAAAAATGTATGACAGTTGAATGGGTAATGAGTTAACTATCCTATAAAAGAACAATATGGGGACAGTTGGAGAAATTTGAATATAGACACTATATTAGATAATATTATCATATTCATGTCATATTTCTTGGATGTGATGATGGTGTTATGGTTATTTAGGAGAATCTCCTTTTCCTTAGAAGACTCATGCTAAAGTGGTTGGGGGGCAAAATGTCATCCTACTTTCAAATGGTTTAGGAGAATATATACGTATGTATCTGATGAGAGAGAAAGAACAAATATAGAAAATATAAACAATTGATAAATCTAGGTGAATAGTACGTAGACGTTCATTGCACTATTTCTCTAAACATTTGAAATATGTTAAATTAAAATCGGAGGTGGGGAAATAAAGATACCACCCTAAAGATACCTTTCTGTCAGAAAAGATGAGTTCAGAATATAATCCCAGTAGTTCCAAGGACTGGAACTCTCTAAGAGCAAAAAAGCTACATGCCTGGCAAATACCATGCCAGCCCTCAACCATTAAAAAACAAAACAAAACAGGAAAGCCAATTTTCACCACTTGATCGAGAAAAACAATTTTTCTGAGTAAAGGCCTGATAGTCCCAGTCAGAGGAATTCTCAGTGACCCTCACCAGTGATCCATTTATTCATGCTTATCCGAGCATTTCCTGAAATGCTACAGGTGCCAGACTTCTATTAGGGACAAGCCACAAAATGATTCCTGCCTTCACACTTGGATTCACTTTGTCTTGAAAGAGTGCCTTATTGGCAGTGCTTGCTCAATACTCTATTTGAATAAATGACATGCGAGCACACAGAGTAACAAAATGGACAAACACATAAGCAAATGAAATAAAAGAAGGGGGGATATGTGTAATGTCACAGCTGTGACCACCAACACTGTGCTGAAGATCTGGTTCTTGAAGGGTGTATAGAAGTTTGTCAGGTAAAGAAGTGTTGGGTTTCGGATGGAGAGGACATTCGAGGCAGCGGGCATATATAGGAGGTAGAGGGAAAGGAGGGGTCTGTTTCGTTCATTTGTGGTAGTGGAGGTAGAAAGTGACTTGGAATCATCAGTTGTATTTTAAACATGTTGAGTTATAAGAGTTTGCAAGATATCCTAACACAAGATAAAGGTGGAGGTAAAACAGAACAAAAATACCAGACATTGTCACTGTGGAGACTAAAATCACACTCTACTGAGAATATGTGATTCAGACAAATCTGGGAAATTCTTAAAACCTGTTGGAAGACTTTACAAAAGTTCAATCTCCTTTTCTTCTACCGAGAATACTTTATGCCTTTGATGACCGTCTTGCACCATAGAACTAATCTCATGACCCTCTCTCTAATCCCCACTCACAAATTCTTAGAGCAAGATAAAAGGTAATACATAATCCTAATTGTTTATAGTTCTTTCTTACGCTTACATTTCATACAGAATCATGATCTGTCAAGAGTTCGCACAACTTTGTAAGCTCTCTTTGGCAACTTAAATAATAGATGAGGTTCTTAAGCCCCCTTGTGGTGAAAAGCAAGAATAAGCTTTGAGGGGGAAAAAAAAAAACAAAAAACATCTGAGCACAGTTAATATATATGGTCACTTGTATTTCAGAAACCAAACAGGCTCATGTTAGTTGATCATTGCCCATCAACAGGTCCTGTAAAATCCCAATCCTAAAGTTGTCGGGGTAGATATGAGATGAGGGGCTGAGAGTGGGCATCCAAACGCTGGCATAGGTGAAATAGTTGTCGTCTGCCTTATCTAACTAGGACTGTGCAGCATTCTTCTCTCTGAGACTTCCCTCGAAGCTGCTGATCAGGGACAATTTTCAGACATCTATTGCTTCTTTTCTTATACTGCCTTTCCTAGGAAGCAGCTCCAATGAACAATAAAATGGCCAAAAGTCTCATTGCATGGATAGAGGTGTAAGAGTGACTGACACTAGTGTGTGCCTGAACCATGTATAGACTGTTCTCATTCTCTTTAGTCTCACATTTGCTGCCTTCCTGCAGAAGTCAGATTGACTACTAGACCACTGAAGGTCCCTAGTAACTCAATCTATGATGCCAATCATATCTGCCTGTCTCGTTATTTGTCATAGAGTAATTAATACCTTAGGATTGATTCCCCCTGCCTTCAAAAAGCCTTCAAGAAGCCTTTGAAATGCTGGGTACTTTTGGAAAGTCAACATCTTCATCCACTTCAGGGGTGGGGTCACTGTCACAGATTAGTTTATCAAATTTAATTTGCAAAGTGTGAAATAAATGTGATAGGTAAGTTGTGTCAGGAGAGAAAGTCAGGAAAGTTCTGCAGAGAGGAATCAAGAGAAGGTGCTACGGGTTGGTTCCCCAGGAATTAGCCTTTAAGACAGGCATTAGCCTGAAAGAAGTTTATTAGGGAGTGCCTTAAGTATCAACACCTGTAGCAGAAAGGTTTGCAGGGAAAACCCCACAGGGAATCCTGAGCCGGAATTATCTAGTTTCAGGTGGTTCTTCCCTGAGGCCAAGGGATGTTCATGTGAGTCAGTTATTGGGTACAGGCTACCCCAGGAAAAGGTTGTGACCTTGACAAGACTATTTCCCCAGAGAGAATTGAGAGCTTCAGACTCTCATGTAGCAGCACTCCCTACAGCCAGGGGAAATGGAAAAATCAGTTCTCTATTTCTAAAGGGAGTATATGGACAGTGATCACAGCATCTCCTACAGTAGACAAACCTGAGTGGCCATAGTCTCCCAATCTCAAACACACTGTCTCCTAAGCCTAATGGTAGGACAGAGGTAGAAAGAGCCAAGGGGTAGTAACATGTCTCTGAGTGCCTGGGAGGCCAATACTCTGCCTTAGGTTATTTTTCCATCCACCCCTACAGTGCTCAATGCATGGCGGAATTGGTGGAGTCAGGCCTGGATTCAAATCCTAACCCCACCCTTTAGACAAATTAATTGGATTCCAACATCGATTTCCTCTGAGATATATTTTTTAGGCATGTCCTTCCTCACGCCTATTTCCACACAAACCCCTGGCCACATTTATTAAACTTAATAAAATATTAATAAAACGTTTAAATGTTTATTTTTTTATCTTTGCTTTTATTTGTGCCCAATTTGACCTCGATTTGCTTTATGTATCTATTAGATTGAGCCACAAGAAATTGCCAATAGTTGAATCCTTTTCATTGACAATGTGGCAAGTGCTAAAGTTGAAGTATATACAGAATGCTGTGTGGAAGACAAGAGGAAATATGCGTTTTCCCTGGGAGTACTGGGAAGGTCTGCAAGAGGGGGTGATGCTCCCATTGTTCTGTGCAAAGTTTTCGTCAGGTAGAAAGTAATGGAAAAACTCTTCAGGGAGAAGATGAGAGGCACACAGGTATGAGAGCCACATAGTATTCCAAGAATAACTCGAATACTTGCCCAAGGTCTCATGACTGGTAAGGAGCAAAGCCGGCACTGAAACCCAGCCTTTGGCTGCCCAGTTAATACTCTTCCTTTGCAGTGTTTTATGTAAAGGAAAGGATATAACATTTATTAACTGGGATATACTATGATGTAACATTTTCTCAGTTCTCCCTTAACACAGAATTTTTCCCCTATTTTTTTTTATTTATTTTTTTTTTTTGCAGTGTTCCAAGATGTACATGTAATGCTATTTGTTGGGTTTGGCTTCCTCATGACCTTCCTGAAGAACTATGGCTTCAGTAGTGTGGGCATCAATCTACTCATTGCTGCTTTGGGCCTCCAATGGGGCACTTTTATGCAGGGGATCGTGCACAGCCATGGACGGAAAATTCACATTGGAATCAAAAAGTGAGCATCCCTTATTTTTCAACCATTGTGTTTTCCAAGCAATTGTTTCTCTGCTTAGTCTCTTGTCAGTCAGCCTCTGAACCAGCTGGCACATTGCCCTCCTCAGACAATAGATTATCGGGATCCCGGGATGCGAATCAACACCTTGCTCTACTGAGCAGGGTCATACATTCATGTCTATATCTCTCTGGTATGACTTTAAAGATACAAGAAATCCTCATTCATAAAAAGATTATTCCTTCCATCTCAGCTACAGGGGGCAAAAATCCTCCATTAGCTATTTTTCTACATTTCTATATTTACATTTTGAAAGGTAAACACTGTAGAAAATAATTCATTTATCAGATCAAAAAAATAAAGGAAAACCTCAGTGAGATCAAGAACAGGTAGGTCGAAATAAAGGAAATATTGGACCAGCTAGAGTGCATGGCAGATGGAAAGTGGGAGTGCATGAAAGGGTGCCTGGGAGGAGCACCTGATGGGGAGCACTGGGGGAATGGGGCTTGCACTCTGAATAAAATGGTGCTATAGTTCATCCCAACTCCCAGTTTTCTGTTGGGTGTACCTTATTCTTCAATGTATTCTTTCCTTTTTTCCCTTAGCATGATAAATGGAGACCTCAGTACAGCCACAGTCCTTATTTCTTTCGGAGCAGTCCTGGGAAAAATAAGTCCAACCCAAATGCTGGCCATGACAATACTAGAAATTGCTGCCTTTGTCGGCAATGAGTATCTGGTTGCTGAGATATTTAAGGTAAGGGTTAGAGGATTTGTATTTCCTAGCTTTGGACATCAGTCCTGGTTACACCTAATGATGTCCACTCCACACAGGGACACACATCAGGGAGCATGATAGCATAGCAAGTGTAATTACACCCATCACTTATTCGAGTGCCTATCATAAACCAGGAATCTTATCAACATTACCTCATGTCATTGTCACTGCCACACTGTACCGTGGGTATTACTAGTTTTTCATATTACAACTAATGATCACAGATACTGAACGACTGGCCCAAATATGGATTCAAACCAGATTTTTCTAACTCCACAACTCTTTTTATTACGTTTCCTATCAATGATCAATTCCTATTTATATTTCAACTACTAGGTGACCTTGCCCTTCCTAAGGCTTTTGTTAAAGCCTAGATCAAATTTCTCAGTGAAATTGAGAATGAAAAGCTCAGTGAAAACTCTTTGTTTCCCCTGAGAATAATCAATAGAATATTTCTGGGCAGTCTTCAGTATTGAACATTTAATTCAACAGCAAAATTTTTTTAAGTTTTTATTTAAATTCCAGTTAGTTGGAGCACCTAGCAGTTTTATTTCAATGCCAGTTAGTTGGTGTGGCTCAGTTGGTTGAGCATCTGACTCTCGATTTTGACTCAGGTCATGATCCCAAGGTCATGGAATCAAGCCTTGTGTTGGGCTTTGACCTGGGCATGGAGTCTGTTTAAGATTCTCTATCTTCCTCCCTCTGCCCCCTCCCCTGCTCTCTCTCTCTCTGTCTCTCTCTAAAAAACAAAACAAAACAAAACAAAAAAACCCTCCAGTTAGTTAATATAGTATAATTTTAGTTCCAGGTATACAATATAGTGATTCAGCACTTCCGTACAACACCTGGTGCTCTCCACAGCAAGTGATCACCTATTTAGCCCATCCCCCCACCCAACTCCCCTCTCAACAGAAAATATTTTTGACAACTTTCTAGGTGTCATGTGATGGTGATTCTGACAGACAAAACAGTTGAGGTCCCAGTCTTTATAGCATTTACAGTCCAGTGAGAGAGACAGACATCAAACAGATAATCATGTATCACCCACCCACCTATAGGCACGTGCACACACACACACATATACACAAATATTACTACAAATTGCAGTACATGCTATGAAAAATAAGTAGAGGGGGCTATAAGAAAGCATAACCGGAAGAGCTAATTTAGATAGTGGAATCAAGGAAGACCTCTCAGAGGAAGTGAAAGTTAAGCTGGGCCTGAAAGGTACATAGGAGTTCATCAACTATGAAAGTCTTAAGTAAATTAATAAATTTGTATCATTTTCCTAGGAGCGAGGTGTCAGGTTTGGCACTCCAAACTTTCCCTCTAGAGGCAGGAGAATGTAGAAAACTGGATCAAATTCATACAGTGACCTCACGAGGGGACTAAATATATTGCTTCAAGGGAATTTTGGACCTCAGCTGGCTTTCATGTCATCATAGAACAGAGTGAAAAAATATGGGAAAGAACTCGGGCTTTTTAGAGCTTCAATCTTTGAATTGCAATAAAATGAGCTCTAACTGTAATGTCAAATGAATGCAAAAACCTTCTTTGTTTTGAAACAAGTGCAGTGCATAATTATTTCACTAAGAATTCCCTAACATGGAGAAGTAACCTAAAATGAATGGAGTGTCCACAAAGATCTACCATTTTACAAGCGTGGTCTCACTAAGTCTCACCATAACTATATCAGCTGGGCAATATTTCCCACTTTACAGAAGCAGAGATCCAAAGAAATACAGTAATTTGCTTAAAGTCACATCGCAAGGAAGTACCTGGCCTAGCATTGAAAGTCAGTTCTGCATGTCTCCAAAGCCTGTATTTCTTTTAACTTTATTATCCTGTTTTATCCTCCTTTCTCTGATATGTCCTTTCTTTCTTTTAATTATTTTTAATTATTGTTTAGCTGGTGAAGCAGTCCTTTCATTGACTTTCCTCCCACAGCGAAACTCAATCTCACCTCTAATAACATGAAAGTTTTGACCCTCAGGCCTCTGACATCGGAGCATCAATGACGATCCATGCTTTCGGAGCCTACTTTGGCTTGGCAGTAGCAGGCATCCTGTATCAGCCAAGCTTGAGAAAGGGGCATGAGATGGAGAAGTCTGCGTACCACTCAGATTTGTTTGCCATGATTGGTGAGTAGAGATGAACTTGCCTGATTCACTACCCAAGGCAAGCCGCCTCCCTGGGACTGTCTTCCATTTCCAGAACCAATACCCCTTCTGGTGGTTTCCTGCAGGGACTCTTTTCCTGTGGATGTTTTGGCCCAGCTTTAATTCAGTCCTCGCTGAAACTGGAGAGAAACAGTACATGGCCATCGTCAATACATACTTCTCTCTTGTAGCCTGTGTGCTCGCAGCCTACGCGTTTTCCAGCCTCCTTGAGAAGAGAGGCAAGCTGGATATGGTAAGTGGATATTAACCACCATGAGGTTTCGCTAAGTGATGTTGATGGTTACTCAGACAAGCAGTTCATTTCTGCAATAGCTGCGGGGCTGCGCCAAGAAATCTCAACACTAGGAACCTTGCAGAATATTTTGAAAAGAACATTCCATTCGTTTCTTTCATCAAATTCATGTTGTGGCAAATAAAAAAAAAACTGTCCTCAAGGAATGGACAGTCTATTAGGGAATATAGTCATGCAAAAATCAAAGATTAGAGGCCTGTTTCTTTAACAATAGAGCTGACTGTCTCCAAGGTCTTAGACAATTTTCCTTGGAAACAGGACTTGCCAAAAGTAGAAAGAAAGAATGAGGAAGGCGGAGGTGCAAGTTGATTCTGTTTTCCTAAGCTGCAAATATCCCTCTCAAAGGAACAACTAATGGCAAGGTGGGATCCTGAATTTCCCTGGACAAGAAAAAGTAATTAGTGGGAATACTGGTGAAATTCAAATAAGACCTTTAATAGTATTCTATCAATGCTTATTTCCTGGTTCATGATTAGGTAAGATGTTAACACTAGGGGAAACTGGGTGAGGAAACTGCAGTATTTTTGCAACTATTACATGAGTCTAAAATTACTTCAAAACACAACATTTTTTAAGATCCTCCCAAGTTGGTCTCTTGAGTTTCTGGCCTATGAACTAGAGAATTGTCAGTAAAGGAGTAATCCGCACATCAGTGGCTCTTCCTTCCCAGCCTCAGGAAGAAAACGATATTGTCATTTCTTCAGGCAGAGCTGAGGACATGCATTTCAATCCTGTACAAATTGTTTAATGAAAGAAAATTAAAAACAGGAAAAGAAAAATGTCAGACACATGTAGCTCAGTCCTTCTCTTAAAACACCGATTAGCTTTCCTCCTTAGGCAGATCAGTGAGAAGATGGTCTTTCTGATGCATTCCGGTCAAAGGAAATTGGTCACTCTTTCCACCGTATTTAAAGGTTCTCAGCACAGTGACACTTGTGATAGCTGTTGTATTTCATGCACGATGTGTACATTTTGGTGTCTCTATGTTCCCTCTTCGAGTGTTGGAATATCACGGACTCCGCGAAGCCCACAGCAAGCACAGACCTCTTGGTTCATGATAACCACAAATGCATTCCCAAACTGAATAAATAGATATAACGCTGCTAGAATAATTGCACTATACACTCCCAAGCCTTCCACTACAACATTTTTTGTTTTCCTCGCATCCCTCCCCAAACTTGTCTCACTAACCGGATCACTCAGGCACTACCAAGGAGCCCCAGCAAGAAAGATATCAAATGTCAGCTGCTTGGAAGAAAGACCTCCTGTAATTACAAAGAACCATATTTTTAGAAAAGAATCCGTAGCCCTTTGAGCTGAAGAATGTGCCATGGAGTCCATCGAGCCCCGGATGGATTCCTTCATTCCATCTGAAGTCTCCTTCGTACAGCTCACTCCATGTGTGTTTCTGTGCTCCACACAGGTTCACATTCAGAACGCAACCCTCGCTGGAGGCGTTGCTGTGGGCACTTGTGCAGACATGCAGATCCTCCCGTGTGGTTCTATGATCATTGGGAGCATTGCAGGAATTGTCTCCGTGCTTGGGTTCAAGTTCCTGACTGTAAGTATGACAGGCACTCTTAGTCAAACTTTGACCTGCACCATCATCTTCTGACATGCTACCAACAGAGAAAAGCTGGGAAAATTCCTTTCGTCAGCACCTCTCCTTGTTTCAGGGTCATTTCCCTTCCTGTCAGAACCGCCACTCACATTTCAGCGGTTTCTACTCTTCCCTGACTTCTTCTGTGTACCAGCAAAGAGTCTGATATCAATTATTTATAAATTAGTGCAAACTGAATGCTAAGTACTTGTGTTACTTTCCTAAGGGCAATTCCATTAAAGTTTTTGTTGTTGATGATGTTTGTTTGTTTTGCATAATTAAGGACTCTGTGTCCTTTGAAGGGGATTTTGAATCTCATGAGTAGGTAAGAAGGAGGACTTGAATTCACTCACCTTCAAATCCATCTACTAAAAACTGACATGAGTAGTTTTGCCACCAATGTATTCAGACTCTGACTTAAGTGGATTTAGATATGGATGGTAAACTGGGCTATAGATAACACTTTTCTGCATAGTCACTGCCTTCAGTATAAAATTCTGTGTGTCTAACAAAATAACAAAACTTCCTCTTTTTACAATTTTAGCCATTGTTTACCACTAAACTGAGGATCCATGATACATGTGGTGTCCATAACCTGCATGGTTTACCTGGTGTGGTAGGAGGTGTCGCAAGCATTGTGGCGATAGCCTTGGGAGCATCTAAGGCGTGAGTTAAAGAATGGGTTTTTCTGCACCCTGAGCTTTGATGTTTTTTGGTTTGGGTTTTGTTTATCTGTTTATTTCCAGAGACAGAGAGAGAGAGAGAGAGAGCAGGGGAGGGGCAGAGAGAGAGACAGAGAGGGAGAGACAGAATCCCAAGCTGACAGCGCAGAGCCTGACTTGAGACTTGACTTCACAAACCATGAGATCATGACCTGAGCCAAAATCAAGACTCAGACACTTAACCTACTCAGCCACCCAGGTGCCCTAGGTCTGATGTTTTATCTTGCTCTTAGAGGAATCTGGTAATGAGAGAGCTTTTACTGTAGCCATCCAGTCCATAGTTCGTAAGTATTGTCCTTACTTACTGAAGTAAAAGAGACACAATTGAGAGAAGAGAATTATATAGGAAGATGGTCTTAACTAATGTTATTAATATTGGTTGGTTGCTTGGTTGGTTGGTTTGTCGAATGGTTTTACTTAACAGTGTTAATTTAAAATTTTCTACCATTGGCAAGTGTCTCCTAACAAATATGGCAATTCGATAATCACAATCAGAATCAGTAGGCTTGCTCTTTTAGTTGCTCTTACCAAAATGAAGGAGGGGGCATCTGTGATGAGCTGAGCAGTCATTTCGTATAATCAACACATAGAAGAATGAATTTGCATAACGTAGAAAGCAGCTGGATATGGAGACTCAGGAAGACTAGCATATGGCTCAGGCTTTGCTATTGACTAATTATGAGGCCTTAGAACTCACTCAGCCTCTGTGGTTCTCAGTTTCTTCTTCTATAAAATGAGAGAATCATATTATTTATTCTCTAAAATCCCTTCAAGCTCTAACAGTCTCAGACTCTTCCCAAAAGGGGCATAAGTGTTTAAATGGCTGGAGGAAGAACAATTATCAGTCAAATCCGAGACAATAAAAGTGATGTCATAAGCCATAAGTTGTTACTTTTAGGCAACAAGAGTGGAACAATTTGATATGAATGTCATCCATGCAAAACAGTTAGGAAGATCACAGAGTCCAGATCACTCAGAGATTAAGTAAGGGGGAATCAAAATGCTCAATTTTTAAAGCCAATTGAAAGCATGAAGATAAGGTGAATATGTATGAAAATGTATCAAAATGACTCCTGACTAGAGCTGAATAATTCGAAAAGAAAAATCTCTTTAATTTTAACAGATTAAAATTCAACTCTATTGAGACCAGTAATGATAAATATTTGAAAAATTAGTTTGGGGCATATGAGTGGCTCAGTTGGTTAAGCGTCTGACTTTGGCTCAGGTCACGATCTCACAGTTCGTGGATTTGAGCCCTGCATCCGACTCTGTGCTGCCAGCTCAGAGCCTGGAGCCTGCTTCAGATTCTGTGTCTCCCTCTCTCTCTGCCCCTCCCCTACTTGTGCTCTATCTCTCTCTCTCTCACAAATAAGTGTAAAAAAAAAAGAAAATATTAGTTTAATCATATTTTCTACTCAACAGAAATTTGCTTCTACTTTCATGTGTAGAGTTGACCCCTTTCTTCTGTTTGTTTTCGTTCTTTGCTCCCTTTGCAGATTTGGAGAACAACCCCAGAATTATCCACATTTTTTGCAGTTCTCTCCGGGACCTAACATCTGTTGATAGTAAATGCAAGCATATTTGAATGCAAACCAGACATGATAAAAGCATGAGTCCATGAGCTCAACTCCTAAATGCTATAGTGTGTAAACACCCTGCCAACACTCTTAAGACGTCATTCATGATTAGACATAAAGGAATTCTTGAGCATCATGCCTGTAGCAGTTCATGGATGCAATAAAACAAGCCTATCTGGCTCTCACAGGCTGGGTCTGCTGGGTGGCCAAATTTCAGGAAGGTTCCATGATTGAGAGTCTTGTGCTTGGGTACGCAGGTTTGGCAACTGCTTCTCAATGTACCCAGGGGGATTTGGCAGGGGGTGGGGGGATGCTGGATGATGAGCCTTGGAAGGTCTATTCACATGGGTGAAATTCACATACATCTCACACACCAGACAAAACATTTTGGCCAACAGCCAAGACTATTTACATAGATGTTTCTATTCAGAATATTAAAACGCAAATCAGGTTTCTTGGTAAGCATTGAAGATGAACATAGGAAACAAAAAAAATAACGAACGTTTGTTTGCTAGTGTAGTGCTGCCCTCTGGCCTGAAGATGGCTAGCATCCACTCCCTCAGGAAATGAGATTTGCTTGTTGGTAGCCTGGAAAAATAACATTCTTCTTTTCTTTTGGGTTCCTAGGTCTACCATGGCCATGCAGGCAGCTGCGCTGGGTTCTTCCATTGGAACAGCAGTTGTTGGAGGGCTGATCACAGGTTAAGATGAAAAGAAAACACTTCTATGTACCTCATTCTGTCAGCATAATAGATGATAAACATATCGAGTGGTAAATCTGAAAATGTTCTAAGCTTCTGACAGTAAAGTAATTGTTTAAGCTCAAGGGGATGATTTTATAACTATATATAAAGATTTTAAAGCTATATATATATAAGCTTTTATTTTTTCAGTAATCTTTACACCCAGCATGGGGCTCAAACTCACAATCCTGAGATCAAGAGTCTCTACTGACAGGTAGAACCAGTCAGGTGCTCCTTATTGCACTATTTTTATTACCTCTACAAATAGGTTTTCCTCTTTAGCATCATAATGTGACTTTTGTCCTCCCTCTTCTCACAGGTTTAATTCTCAAGTTCATTGTCCGTGGGCAGCCATCTGAGAAGAACTTCTTTGATGATTCTGTTTATTGGGAGGTACTGAACAGTGTTCTTTTTTTTTAATTTAAATGTGAATTAGTTAATATACAGTGCAATATTGGTTTCAGAAGCAGAATTCAGTGATTCATTGCTTGCATACAACGCCCAGTGATCATCATATGTGCCCTCCTTAATGCCCATCGCCCATCTAGCCCATCCCCCATCCACCTTCCTCCCAAAACCATGTTTGTTCTTTATCCTTGAGAGTCTCTTATGGTTTGTTTCCCATTCTTCTCTTTCCCCCCTCCTGCTGGCTCACTGGATAGGGCATGTGACCCTGATCGAGAGGTTGTGAGTCCATGCTCCACGTTGGGCAAGGGGGCTCATTAACAAAAAAAAAAAAAAAGAAAAAAGAAGTGAACCAGATTTAGTATAACTTTAAAAAAATCCATGTTGTTTCTTCATTATTTAATTGTGGAAATTGTTTTATTATTTTTTTTAATGTTTGTTTATTTTTGAGAGACATAGAGACAGAGTGTGAGCAGGAGGAGGGCAGAGAGAAGAGGGAGACACAGAATCTGAAGCAGGCTCCAGGCTCTGAGCTGGCAGCACAGAGCCCAACGTGGGGCTTGAACTCACAGACCATGAGACCATGACCCAAGCCAAAGTCGGCTGCCTAACCGACTGAGCCACCCAGGTGCCCCTGGAAACCGTTTTTAAGAAATCAAGAATTTATCCTTCTTAGGAAGGCTTACACACACAGGTTTTTACTCTTAAGTGTGATGGCCTATTGACTGGACAACTGAAGTTTATCCCAACAGTTTAATGAAAAATATGGTGGGGTTTACATTCCTACATTTTTCTTTACAAAAGTTAATATTTTGAATAAGATAACATGAAGATGAGTTTTGGTTTCCACTATTGTTTAAATTGCCAGCAAATCTTTGATAGTAGGGTTTTAGAGACTCCCAAAATGCTGCTCTTAGGAAAAAGCAACCAAGTTTAGACTTTCCTTCCTGATTTCTTCCTCATGGAATTCAGGAATCAAATCTAGGAAAGTTGTCTTACTCCCTGCTACAGTGTTCTAACTAAGGATGTAAATGATGACTGTATTAGTGAAAGTATTGCTCAACAGTAGCCTAAATGTCTGTCTGGCATCCTTTTGATAAAATTGGATACACTGCGTATTTATAGAGAGAAGTTGAGATAATTGTCCAAGCAGATAAAACGGAAGTTATGGTCTTTTCCAAAGCAGAAAGGACCTGAGAAAAGACAGAATTTAGTTGGCCAATGTCCTTGGCTCCTCCGAGAGCAATAGAAAAGCTATCCGCAAAAATAACAGGAATCCTGGGCAGCGGCATGAGACTTTATACAATATATAAGAGTGGGCAAAAGCAGGTAGAATATGGAAGGTCAAAGAATCTCAAGAGAGACTGATGAATAATAAAACATCAGCCTCCTTCTATCCTCCAGTGTCTACTCATTACTCCATTCACATTTTCTCCAAATTACTTCCTCCAAAGCTGAAGAGTGATAGATATTTTTACGTGTTCTGTGGGACTTCAGGGATAACAGGTTTGGGAAAAAGAATGTAGTCAGGATGAGTGGGATAAATATTTTTGTTCTTTTATTTTTCCCCAATGCAAACAATTTTTATCCCCGGTTTTTATAAGCTTAGATGATAATTACAGAATTTACCTTTGTTTCAATACTAACCTCCGACAGGCTGAAGTGACAGAAACTAGAAAGTGCCCTAACCTTGTTTTTTGTTTTTTTTATTTTTATTAATGTCTTCAAGGTCCACAAACAAGACAATCATCAGCACATGTGGCAAACACAACTGTCCGGAACCTAAAGACTAAATACCTCCTGTGCCCCAGCTTCCTTTCCCATTATCTAGAATTGTGTTTAATTTTTTTAAAGGCAGCATCCAATGAGAACATGGAACAGAATGGATCCTGAGCCCCAAATGCCCAGTGTAAAAATTCTTAACACAGACTGGTGCTATCTCTCGATACTCAATGATTGTTTAGTTGCAAGGATGTGGCTTATAAAACAGATGGTCAGATGGATTCTCTTTAGGACTCCCAGACTTCTTCTCCCAGCAAGTAGGTATAGGGTGAAATTCCATGTATATTCTTGTATATATTTTTTTCCAATAGAGGTAAATTTACAAAGAAATCAATACACGTTGATTATGTCAGTTTCTTAATATGCATACTATGTCTTCTACCCCAAAAATTATAAAACTGAAGCCAATAAAACAGTATGTAAGAAATCTATATAAGAAATATGAAAGAAATGTATTGTGTAAAGCAAGAATATGATTGTTTCGGTGGTGCTTTCTTGATTTAAAAATAATCTAGTTAGTAATGTTATGTCTTTGCTTGAATTCTTGTGCTAAATTCCTTTTGCATGTTTACTATTTGCAACAAGAGCTCAAATTTTATCTGAACAAAGTCTATTTTGTATAAAATTCCAGTAAATTAAATGTTATTTTATTATAAATAAAAACATTTGTCTTTGGCTCTCCTTTCTTTGGTGGTTGAAATTCATTTTAGTAACAAGCACACACACACACTCCTCATATTTAATCTGATTCAATTCAAATAAATTGTTACTATATCTTTACTATAATCAAGTTAATGTCTCACATTTTAGGGTGAGTTTTAAAGAACAAAGTTTTAGAAAAGGTAACTGATATAGTCATATAAAATCATTTTTTCTCTCTAGAACTTTTTAAGATTTTCCTTCTATTTCTGGAGTCCTAGAATCTTCTCAAAATGTGTCTTAGTATCAGGGAGGAAATAAGTCCCTGGCATAATTAATAGAACCTCAGTTATTAGGTGCTAGAGCTTAAAAATGACAAGTAATAGTTAATTATTTAATATTTTATTCCTCTGGACAAATAGTATAATTAATTTATAGATTCTAAATATTTTAGGTGACTTTTTCCAAATGTACATCCGAGTGTCTTTCACATGGGTTTTGAAGTGTGCTTACGTTATAAAGTCCGCTATCCCCACTCTTGCTGATCATCACAAAGAACCATCCTCACTACCCAGATATCCAGAGACGCCCTCATTTCCTCCTGATCGTAAGGCGAAAACTCAGAGGGTCTTGAGTATACACAAGTATTTTTTTAAGTCTATAATTTTGATGTGCTTAGAAACAGGAGTTATGACGGTCATCAGCCCTTAGCTTATGAACACTCTCCCCTTGCCTTTCTGCAATGCACTTCTTCTAACTGACAGTTTTATCTTAAAATTCTGAGCTAATGGTCATTTTTTCACAGTCGAATATGTCCTTTTTTATCTATCTTGCCTAGAATGTACTGAAGCATTTTAATTTGAAGGTTTGAGTCTTCTGCTCAGATAAACTTTCTTCTACTACTTAATGACTTCCTCTTCTCCATCTGTTCATTTTTCTTTGTCTAGCACTCCTTTTATTCACATGGAAAGTCCACTGGATGGGGTGTCTGGGTGGCTCAGTTGGTTTAGCATCGGACTCTTGATTTCGGCTCAGGTCACGGTCTCATGGTTGGGTGAGATCAAGCCCTGCATCGGGCTTCACACTGACAACACACAGCCTGCTTAGGATTCTCTCTCTCCCTCTCCCTCTGCCCCTCTCCTCCTCAAAAGTAAATAAAATTAAAAAAAAAAAAAGTTTACTGGATCTGTTATCCAAATCTATTATTTTGCCCATCTTTATTTCATTGGTTTTAACAGAGATTCTGTGCTCCTCTATTCATCTGCTGGTTGGTTTGTTTGCAAATCATTGTCAATTTTTATAGATGCAGCAAAGTTGTGTGTGTGTGTGTGTATGTGTGTGCATGGTATGCTTAAATATCCTTAATTGTTCTTACAATTTTGTTTATTGGAGACTGGGGTGCGTTTTTGTTCAAGATCAAGTTCAAAGTCTAACTTAGCTCTGTCAATATTTAAATAACATTTTTATACCTTATTTGTTCCAAAAAAGTACTTCAGATATCAAATAATACTATTTATATTAATTGGCTGATTTATGCTAATTGGCTGATTTTTAAGCTCTACTTAGCTGATCAGTTTCAGGAAGTTTTTGTTATTTGTTCTTATCTAAGCCTGGAAGACCGGTCTATAATTTTTAACTGCAATTTCAGATAGTTTGGTGAAAGCGGAGATATTATCAGGCTTCCCCATCCCTTGTTTCCAGTCTTTAATTGTCTATTGTATAAGATAAGACAGTTCTGCTGATCTCAGGGAGGACTTCTACAATAGTTTTATTTTGTTAGAAGCCTCTTATTTTGTGTATCTCTTGATTCTCTTCATTCTGGGTTCTGGCACCCCTTTGGTTTGGTACCCCCAGTTGCTGAGGTACCTTGGGTAGCAACCATCTTGAAAATGAAGGGAGGCACAGAAATCTGGCAAAATACGTCAGAGATTTGCTAGATGGTGAAAATTTAACCCCCCTAATGAGAAACTGAACGAAGCCTCTTTGTTCCTCAGTCTTTTCAGCAGTCAATGCTTGATGTTCTTCTAGATCAGGGTCAGAAGGAACTCAATGCATCCGTTGAGCATTCTTGTACCTCATGGGGCACCAGAAGGACCCACTGTCATCTCAGGAATGCTCAGTCAGGAAGATAAATTACCATTCCCTGGGAATTCACAAATCTCTGCAAACCAGTATTCTCAAATCCTTACTCCTTGAGTCTCTGCCAACTGCCTCCAAACTCTCATCCAACACAGAGGAAGGAGATTCTCTATCATTTTTTTTCTCCCTTGAATCCAAGGTCTTACATCGTCCAGTTAAACAGCAGGCCTGGTAACTACTCAGCTCAGGACAAGCCCTGGAGTTTGGTTTGAGATATAGGATGAAGGGTGCCTGGCTGGCTCAGTTGGCAGAGCATGCAACTCTTGATCTCAGGGTCATGAGTTTAAGCCTCACGTTAGGCAAGGAGCCCACTTTAAAAAAAAAAAAGAAAAAAGTAAAAAAAAAGAGGGGCACCTGGGTGGTGCCGACTTCAACTCATGTCATGATCTCATGGCTCATGAGTTCAAGCTCCACGTTGGGCTCTGTGCTGACAGCTCAGAGCCTGGACCCTGCTTTGGATTCTGTGTTTCCTTCTCTCTGCCCTTCCCCAGCTAATGCTCTGTCTGTCGCTCTCTCAAATATAAATAAACATAAATTTTTTTAATTAAAAAAAAGATGTATGATGAAATCAGGAGGGACACACTCAAACTCTCATCTTCCCACTTAAATAAGGTATAAAGGTGTCATTCCATGAACGTGACAATTTGGTAATGTTACATTTGCCTTTTGAAGATGAAAAAGTAGGGGTGCCTGAGTGGCTCAGTCAGTTAAGCGTCTGACTTTGGCTTTGGTCATAATCTTGTGGTTTGTGAGCTGGAGCCCTGCATCAGGCTCTGTGCTGACAGCTCAAAGCCTGGCACCTGCTTCGGATTCTGTGTCTCTCTTGCTCGCTCTCTCTCTCTCTCTCTCTCAAAAATAAACATTGAGGATGAAAAATTAAGCTCTTCGGAGCTGACACTTCTCATGTTTTTCTTTATAACCCTCACATCTTGAGAAAGCACATGTTTAAGTGATGTTTGTTGAGTGGATAAATGGATAAATAATTGAATAAATGAACAAACGGGTAAAATCAGTCTCAAAAAAGCAAGAGAATTTTTATTATTTATTCTGTTACTCATTTATTCAATAATAATTTGTGGAGCAATTGCTATGCGCCAGACTCTGTAAATCTGTAAATACAAAGTCATATAAGACAAAGTCCTTGACCTCAAGGGAAAAATAATATCTATCTATCTATCTACCTACCTACCTACCTACCTATCATCTATCTATCCATTCATCCATCTATTTCAGCCAGGAATATAGCTAGTAGATCAGTGATAGGCTAAAGTGTGGAGATAGCTAGAATGGTAGCATACACGGAGTGTCATAGATAGGAGAGAGAAACCTAAATAAAATTCAAGAAAAACTTGCCAGAAAAAAATACATTTAAAAAGCATACAGTTAGGCAAAGAGTGACTTAAGACTCAATTCTATTGAAATAAAGCCAATACTCTTTCCCCTGGAGAACACTTTGCTTACGAAATGATAGAAGTCTACTCAAATCAATTCTTTCTTCTTCTTTTTGAAGATAGAAGTTATTTGTGTGTGTGTGTGTGTGTGTGTGTGTATGTGTGTGTGTGTGTGTGTGTAGAGATAGGTCATCTGGAGAGAGTAGGAAGTGAGGGGAGTGGACAAACTCATGAATTGTCAGATATCTCAAATCTGTACTTTATTTTCTAAATCATCCACCGCTATCTTGTCTACCCCTAAACCAAATGTTCTGTTCATCTGGGGGGGAGGGGGCACAGAATCCAGTCTTTTCTAACTAATAACCTTAGCTCTTTTCCCGGCCTTACTTTAATGTGTATTCATCAACAATCTCTCAGAATAATATCTGCCTCAGTGTTGTCCAACCTAAATGAAAGCACCTGTGGGAGTCTCCAACCAGTGCCCCTTGTCCTTGTTAATCAGAGAGAGACACTTCCTATAGGAGACCTCAGTTGACAGTAAATACAAATCTGCCAGGTCCGCTTTTGGACAAAGTCCTTTTTCGGGCAGTGCCCATGAGTAAGCCAGGTCTTGAATTTAATTCCCACTTAGTCTTTCACTATTTCAGTATCTTCAAAAAAGTATTTTAGCTCTCTGCATCTCTTTACTCACCTACTAAAAGAGATAATACCTACTTTGTGGAGTTATTTTGAGGATGAACAGTGACATTTTGACACTTAGGGGCACTTAAGAAAAATTAGAAGAAAGTTAAACCATCTAATATTCTTTAAAATTGTTAAGGTATTTACATTAACTAGAGGGCTGTTCCATAAATTATCCAATTTTGCTCTTGAAGTGGTCCTCTGGGTAGGTATTATCACTGAGGAAACTGAAATTCTGGTTTAAAGGAGCTGAGGTTCAAGCATAGATCTTATAGCTCCAAATACTGAATTTTTACAACCAAGTCCAAATGCTTCCTCTAAAAGTTAAGTCATAAAAGCACAGAGAAATGAATGTCTCTTGGTGGAATTTCAAGCACTGGTAAAAAGATTGTGGGAGAGATCTCGGCACCACGTAACAGCAGCTTACTGCAGCGCTGAGTGAATTCCATCACACCTAGGGAAGATGGCCTTAGACATGACCAACCTGCCACGGTGGCCTGAATCAGGAAGACTGTGGGGATATTTTAACCTCCAACACCTAAAATGTGTATATAATTCTAAGAACCCACTTATATCAGTAAAACGCCAGAGTTTACTATCCTTTCAATGTTGTCCATTTCCTGATTTCCATATACGCAGTAGATAAAGTGATGAGTGAAGTGGAAGTTACTCTTCTGGTCACAAGGAATAGCAGTACTTACCTTGAAAAGGAGCCATTCTTGCATTTTCTTTTCTACACATGGTATAGTTTCAACGAGCAGAGCAATATTGGTTAGTAAAAATAAGTAAAACCCAAACAAATGCCTTATCTGTTCCCATGGTCAAGTTTACACGTCTCTGCTCCAAAGCATTAAACTAGGAAAACACTTGCACTTGCTTAATCGATTTTTGATGAAAACCCATCAGCGCCTGCAGGTCATGATCTCACTGTTCATGAGTTTAAGCCCTAAGTTGGGCTCTGAACTGACAAAGTGGAGCCTGGTTGGGATTCTTTCTCTCCATCTCTCTCTGACTCTCCCCTGTGCACACACACTTACTCTCTCTCTCTCAAAATAAAGAAATAAACTTAATATATAATATATATAATATATAAATATATAATGTATATTAATATATAATATATACAAATATATATAATGTACAGGGATACACAATGCAGTCCATAGCAACAATCAAATCCTGAGACCTCCATTCAAGTTTCACCAACTGTCCTTTGTAGCAAAAGAAAGCAGTTCAGAATCACATTTTGCATTTACTTGTTATTTCTCTCTAGTTCCTCCATCTGTAACAGTTCTTCAGTCCGTCTTCATGACCTTGACGCTTTTGAAAATTACAGGCCATTTTTATTGTAGAATGCCCCCAATTTGGATCTGTGTGATGTTTCCTAATGGTTAGATTCAAGTTATACAACTTTTACAGCAATATCACAAAAGTGAACTTACATGCACTCATTACATCCCACCAGGCAGAACTTGTTTTTGAGCTTGCTCCATTACCAAAGATCATTTGATCATTGATGAACATGGTACCTCTTTTTCCATTTTAAAGTTTCTTGTTCTTACTTTTGTAATTAATATTCTTTTGTAGGAAAGCAATATGATATGTCCTAATCTCTTCATTATTTTAATTTTTCATTATTAATTTATTTCAATAGAGACTCATGAATTCTTATTTTATCAACTGTTTACATTATAGCCATTATTTGTTGTAATGATAAAATCGTCCCAGATTTGGCCAGTGGAAGACTACTTCAGCTGGTTCCTATGTCCTTCTGACATGGTGCTTATCTTCTACTTGCCTGGTTCCAGCTCTTCAATCAGTCTTTTCTCCAAATACTGGTTCCTTTTAGTGGTACAGAGAGTCCCCAGCTTATGATGGTTTGACTTATAATTTTTCAATTTTACAGTGGTGTGAAAGCAATACACATTCAGGAGAAACCATGCTTTGAATCTGGAATTATGACCTTTCTGGAGCTAGTGATATATAGTCTGATCATCTTTCCTCATGCTGGGTAGCTACAGCGCAGCTCCCAGTCAGCCGTGCTATTGTTGGTTAAATCCAGTTACAACCACTTACACCTATCCTGCCCTCATACAACCATTCTATTCTTCACTTTTGATACAGAATTCTACAAATTACATAAGTTATTCAACATTGTATTATAAAATAGGTTTTGTTTTAGATGATTGTGCCCAACTATAAGATTAATGTTTTTTGACCACATTTTGGGGCGGGGGAGAGAAAAAGGGAGTAAGGGAGAAAGGGGCAGAGAGAGAGAGAGAGAGAATAGTGGAGCTCACCTGGGCTTGTGTTTTTACCTGAACTGGGGCTGGAGCTCAGCAGAAGCAGGGCTCATGCCCACCTGAAGTGGGGCTTGTGCTCACTTGACATGGGACTTGAACTCACAAACTGTGAGATCACGACCTGAGCTGAAGTCAGATGCTTAATGACTGAGCCACCCATGCTCTCTTGAGCACATTTAAGGCAGGTTGGGCTAAGCTGTTCAGTAGGCTAGGTGTATTAAGTGCCTTTTTTTATCTGCAATATTTTCAATTTACAATAGGTTTATTGGAATGTGATCCCAGTACATTCAAGGAAGATTTGTATTCAGATTCTGAGATCTGAGAACTAAGTGCGGTCTTTACTATTGGGCTGTTGCCTCTCCAAAGCTCTCTCAGTGGTTGGAGATAGAGAATATCTGTGTAAGTGTCTGAATGAATGAGTGTGCTTGCATTATAAGTATTTCAACATCTATCTGTTTGTATCTATATGCAATGAGTTCTGCTTGAACATTTGCTTCATAATGTGATTTTGTTCCAATACAACTGAAATATTAAGAAACAATGTGAGCATAGCACAAATTTTGTGTTTACTTAGGCATGATTTCCTTTGCAAGAAATACAAAATGAACACAAAACTGCACCCAGTTAAACCAAGCCTTGTCCATAAAACACATGCATGCAGACACACACACACACACACACACACACACACACACACACACACAACATCTACCATCTGCTTCAACTCACTTCATGTGCTACAGGCCATACCCGTCGAATCTGGTGTTACAACTTTCTGTCTGATTTCAAATGACTCTCCTTTCACTGCTTCACAATAACTAAGAAGCTGCAATCTTTTTCATGCCTACTTTCCACAAGCAAATTTCTGGCCCTCTTCAAGGTAAAGTACCATATGTAGTATAGTGTTTCTGTATTTCTTACCCATTTATCATATGTAATTGTGCTATCATTTTTACTATGTTCCAATCTTTTTTTTTTTTTTTTTGAGAGAGAGAAAGAGAGAGCACAAGCAGGGGCAGAGAGAAAAGAGAAAAAGAACCCCAAGCAGACTCACACTGTCAGCACAGCGCCCAACGCAGGGCTCAATCCCACAGTCTGCAAGATCATGACCTGAGCTGAGATCAACAGTCAGACGCTTAACTGACTGAGCCAAGCAGGTGTCCCTCCAATCTTTTCTTTTTTTTTTAATATATCACTGATGAAGTATTTGCTCCAACCTTATTGTCCCATAAACCCTGTCTTTCCAGTGTCTGATTTTGTATGGCATGAGAATTTTTAGGTATGTATATACCAGACTATAGCAGAACTTACTTTATTCGAAACTGTAAAATCACACAAACATCTCCTATTCCAATCCAACACTCCAGAATTTATTCAAACTTTCTTGTCTTCTATTTTGGGAGCCCCTTTGCCTGCTGGTGATAAACCTGGCGACCTTTATCTTTCATACGGGTATTGAATTAGTCAAGCCCCAGTCCGTAACCAATCCCCCCTCGCTACCACTGCATCACCCTCCATGCAGATGGGCTCCTTATCATCTCCACACTTTATCACCAACGTTCTCCCTGCACAGATGCCAGCTTACCCTTCGTTAGATTCTGACAACCCACACTGGACCACTTTTCTATGTGGTCACTCTGTTCACTCTTCTTGGCTCTTATTCTTCCCAGTGAGCAGCCCTCTTACACAGACACCTTTCTTACATTGTTCAGGCTCTCCGGCAACGTGTGCTGGTCTGAATCATTGAGTCACTTTCGCCACCAGGTATGGACTGCTAGTTTTTTCAGTCTCACCTATAGCTATAGAACTGACTTGTTCATTAAAAGAAGAAATGGAAAGGGGGAGAGAATGAAAAAGAGTTGAGATTTTTGTCAGAGGAATAAAAAAATAGTGACCTATCACCCTGCAATAAGTCTCTTCTGGACTTGCTTTATGGAATTAGCTCCATTCCATTTTTTTAAAGCTTTTAATCTTACAGAACGAGCCGGATATTGTATCTGTATCAAGCCAGGACACATTACTGACGTTCTTCTCCCAAATTTCTAAAATGGAGCAAAATGGCACATGAGGGGATTGAAAAATATCACTTTAGAAGGTCCTGCTTCAATATGTGGTGGATGTTTAGTTTGCTATGTATTATGGACACTTTACTCTATCCTTGATTCCAAACATGAAGTGAATCTTTAGTTCAAAGCAAGTTTTACATGCCCATGATGAAGACCTGGAACACACTTTTCTTACAGAGAAAATGTTGTTGGCGAGGATGGAGTGGGGCACGGGGTCCAGACCACACAGCAATGAGCTGCACTATGATGCTTCCAATATCCACCAACAAAGCAGGTAGCCAGCACTCAGTTCATAACAGAGAAAGGAAAAACATATATAAACCGATTGATGGAAACCTCTCCTCTTATTCTTTGAACAGATTTGTGGAGAAAGTTAAAAATCTCAGGGCAAGGTACCTTAAAATATGAATATATGTAAGATGAGACACTTAGGAGCCAGAGAAGTATCTCTAGGATCTGATCTAAGAAGAATCTAGTTCAGTTCAAAACTTTTCTGGGAGAAGCACTTTGTAATTATGATCACCAATTCTTTATTGAGCGACAAGTGAGAATTTACATCAGATCTCACAATACACCCTTCTGAGTTTATTGCCAGAGTGTGTAAATTGTAAATGTTTTACATTATGATTTGTAGATTCAGTCATTCTCAGCAAGCCCTTTTGATACCTTCAAAATGTCCTGAGTAGACGGTCCCTTTCAGATGTCATTATATCACACATAATGATTAGCTAAAAATGCATGTCTCTGGAATGGGCAAAATAAGGTGCAATGGCCTTCTCATTGTTTTCTTAATCAATATACAGTAGAAGTTCTCTTTACTGACATTTATTGTACTCAACTCATGGAATTAAGCAAGCTGTCTAGTCTATTACTGTAATCATATCATTCAAACAATTATGCTACCAGCTTACTTTATAACTGTTAGAATGATCCAATTTTAGCAACTTGCCAGTATGAAGCCTTTCTAAAACAACCAAAACTCACTCATGTTTAACTGTACTTAATCTGAGTGGTAATTTCTATGTTGAATTTATTAACAGGTACAAAGTTTAGGAGTCCTCAAGAATACCCTCAGGTTCAATAATTTGTTAAAAAGACTCACAGAATTTCAGAAAAAAGCATCTGTGCTCATAGTTGCTGTTTACTACAGCAAAAGGATACAGAATACAACCAGGCTAGAAAAAAGTCACATAGGACAGGTCCAGGAAAATTCCAGACATAAGCTTCCAGTTGCCCTCTCCCAGTGGAGACAACTGAACAGAACTTAACTACTATCAAACATGTGTGGCAATACGAAGTACTGTCAACCAGGAAGATCTCCAAGCCTTAGTCTCCAGTGAAGGAGCCCACTCGGAGTCATGGAGGTGGTTGATGGCTGGATCAATTCCGTGCAGGAATTCGCCTGATGGCAAACTGCCAGGCATGAACAATTCTGAGCAGGAATTAGCCTGGCATTCGCTGGAAAAGGCTTAATACTACCTGTTTGTCTCTGGTTATAAATTCTTAACCTTTAGAACATAAAGCAATTATTCTATAGCTGTGGGGTGACCACTATAGGTTAATCATTGAAGCAAGATAAATGCTTCCATGAAACTAGCTTTGCTTGGATGATTAGGCGAAAAACAAGATGAATACCACTGTTTTACCTAAAGATCATATTGTTGGTTGTTCTAATAAAAAGGCTGCCTCTGCTGTAGCAAAGTACTCATGATAAACTGATATCTGAGTCCTCTGTCTTCTTGATCCTGCGCCTTCCAACCCTCGCCCTGCAGAAGATCGAGTCCAGACACTCCAGAGTTTTTATTTGGGCTTAGTCATACAGACATGACTGGCCACCCATATGGCTTCTTCCCTACCCTTCCAGCGACTGAACTGTTACCGCATGTCCCAAGACCACACTGTTAGTTAGCATAGACTGCCTAGGGGGCCAAAGTCCCTAGGTAAACAAATCAGGCAGGACATTCCAAAGGCTTAGGGGTTACCTCCCAGAGGCTGAGAGCAAAGACCAGACCTTGAGCAATTATATGTTATCAGTTTACTTAATACTTCTTTGAATGATGTAATTTTAAAAACTTGTTTATATGGAATCTTTCTAAAATTCAATGTTCATATTATGCACTTTTTCATGTAAGTGCAATTAGTGAAAGTGTTAATTTCTATGTTTTCTAGAGTAAGACTATGATCATGATTCAGTTCCTTCATAATGAAATATGTAGGATATGAAATATATAGAGTATGAAATATATCTATCAAAGTGGCTGAAATAAAGGACACAGATCATAAATATTTCAGGGTAATAAGAAGCATACTCAGAATTGGAAGTATGACAGAAGAGTCAAACCCACTCATTATCTTTAAGTAGAAGTAATTATCCCAATAATAGAACGCTTTGTGATTGCAACCAGGCAGAATCAGCAGCTTCCAATGCAAATCAAAAACATGAAGACATTGTTTATAACATTTGTCATATCTTATAGCCAACCATCTATTTTATAATTAAAATGAATTCAGTCCTATATGGTGTGCTCGCTTTATTTGAGCTCCTTCCCCCTTCTCTCTTCACTTCTCAGGTCAATTCGTTTATCCAATAAAGGCTGGGGGAGGGATTTTCTCTTCATGTAAAACAAGGATTAGTCTTGAAATTTCACAGAAATACATGTTCAGTCCTCAGTGTGAAAGCTACACTTTCACAAGAAAAAGAATTGTATTGTTTGCTAAGATACCCGATGATCTGTGTGTAGTTGTTCAAATAAGCGTCCAACGAAGAACTTCAAGGTTCTTAAACAAGGCTAAGTTCTTACTCTTCCACTCTCCTAAAAAAATTTCACTGGAGTCTCAGTGCCATGAAAAGAGTATTGGTTTTTAACTTGAATGCTGTGTGCAGATCCTAGCAAGTGACTCAGCGATTCAGGCCTTAGTTTCTTTTAAACCGAGAGAAATGCATAAATTGTTGATGAGTTAAAAATGAACAGATCTATGACTCGTAACATACTTAAAATTCACTGCTTGGCATTCCTTATTTTTTCCACTTTCATTCACTGACAAGCTTTCTCATTTGTTCATATCTTTATTTATTTTTTTGATTTTATAGAGAGAGAGCATGTGAGCAGAAGAGAGAGGCAGAGGGAGAGAGAAAAAGCGCATGTGCACATGCGTGAGAGAGAGTCTTAAGCAGGCTCCATCCTCAGCATGCAGCCAATGAGGTGCTCAATCTCATGACCCCTGGCTTCATGACCTGAGCCAAAATCAAGAGGTGGACACTCAACTGTCTACTACTGACTTTTAACCATGCATCTAGGATATAGCCCATTCTAGTGGATTTGCTCAAGAAGTATTCTTTTTCCTTTTGGTGTTGGAATGACTGTGGATGAGGAACTGGTTTAATAGATTAAACTGAACCATTTTTTTATATATTGCCTTCTTGATAACAATATTTCCTCAAGTCTTCTATAAGTTACCGTCATATTCTATGTTTACTTTTTAGTTTATCATTCCCTGTCTTCAAGGAATTTAAATTTCTTGAAAGCGAGGACTCTTTTTTTGTTTCCCCCCACTCCACTGTGGAATCAACAATGTTTAGAACAATGACCAGCACTAAACAAATTTAAATTAGTGAATAGGGGCACCTGGGTGGCTCAGTCAGTTAGGCATCCGACTCTTGGTTTTGGTTCAGATCATGATCTCATGGTTTCTGGGATGGAGTCCTGTGTTGGGCTCAGCGCTGACAGCATGGGAAGTGACTCAAAAGAGATGCCTCCTAATGCAATAAAAGAGGAAAAGGAAGAAAAATAAGGAAGACGATTTGAAAGAAATAAAGGAAAGAAAGAAAGAAAGATCAAAGATCACATGACAGGTTAATTCCTCAGAAGAATGAGATCTTCTTTTTTTATTTCTTTTAATGTTTATTTATTTTTGAGAGAAAGACAGAGAGAGAGAGAGACAGGGACAGAGACAGGGGGAGACACAGAATCCAAAGCAGGCTCCAGGCTCCAGGGTCCGAGCTGTCAACACAGAGCCCGACATAGGGCTTGAACCCATGAACGTGAGATCATGACCTGAGCTGAAGTCGGATGCCTAACCGTGTGAATCACCCAGGTGCCCCGAGATCTTCTTTCAATAAATCCTTCATCTAATTCCATATACCCAACCCCATTTTTTCCTAACATTCCTATTTTTGCTTATGTATTAACCAGCTTAATCACTTTACTACTTATACTTTCATTTTTCCTCACTTTGACCTCTGTACTATTGTTCTGTGTTAATTTCACCTATGAAATATCTTTTCCACACTTCTCCCTAGCCTATGTCTACATTTTTTTCTTAAAATTTACCTTTCTAATTTTTGTTCTTTGCCTGAAACATGCCATATTCACTTTATCCACTTTATATACAGTGGTTCACACCTGAGAAACTCTGCCCTTACAGCCTGGCATTTTCACTCTTTTCCACAACACCTCACATATTAATCACTGATTGTATGATTATATACAAAATTGTTTTAATTTGTATCGATATCAAATCTAGTATTTTTTTCCTCAGGAAATAATTCATTTTGTTTTAAGTTTATTTATTTATTTGAGAGAGACAGAGACTGTGTGAGTGGAGAAGGGGCAGAGAAAATCCTAAACATGCTCAGAGCTCCATGAGGGGCTGGAACTCACAAAAACCATGAGATCATGACCTGATCCAAAACCAAGAGTCAGATGCTTAACCAACTGAGCCACCCAGGTGCCCTCAGCAAATAATTCATTTTAAGAATCAAGTAGTCTTTTTTCTTTTTAAGTGATCCAAAACCACTCAAATAGGTAAAAACATTCGTTAAAGCAATTCTGTATAAATAAAAGAAAAATCTGATATTTTTGTTACCATTAGACCATTTTGGAGTACTACTTCACCTTAATAAGTTATTTTGCCATGTAACTTAAATATATTTCAAACTTAGGTGTCAGTATTTAAAGGAAGTTCAGGGGCACCTGAGTGGCTCAATTCATGGAGCGTCCAGCTTCTGATTTAGGCTCAGGTCATGATACCAGGGTCTTGGAATAGAACCCGACATCAGCTCTGCACTGAGCATGGAGCCTGGTTAAGATTCTCTCCCTGTCTCTCTTTTTCCCTTTGTCCCTCTCCCCTGTTCCCTCTTGCTCTCTCTCTAAAATTAAAAATAATAAAATAAAATAAAATAAAATAAAATAAAATAAAATAAAATAAAATAAAAGCGTTCAGGTCCTACAATACTAAATCAATGTTCCCCATAATTACATGGCTGGGCTATTACTATTCCCTGAAAGACACGGTGACTTCCATGGGGCCTTCATATTCTACTACTGTGTTCTAAAATGTAAATTTTTTAAATGTAAACATGAGAGAGTTCAAAGAGCCACATATTTGTTATAAAATAATTCTATGCAGTCCAGGATCCATAGACAGAATAATATTATATTAATGTAAAAACTGTGGTGCCACTGTCACCACAGATTCCACCACGAAAAGATGTGGGCAACTTTGGCAACCCTCTCTCTCCTTGTCTTTCTGTAAGTTAGCGTATGTTCCAACTCTTCTAAGAAACTTGGTTGATCATTATTATTTCCTTTACCCATGCACAAATTCATGTATCTACTTTATTCAATAAATATTTATCGAGTACCTACTAATGCTACAACAATATGTGTGCTTAGAAATTAATACATATAACACTAATGTGGAAGCTTGGCTATATCTGTTGGTAATTATTTACTTCTAACTTTTTTCTTGAGCAGTCTTGTGTCTATAGTCTGAATTCTTCCCTGGCAAAAGAGACTCTGTTTTCTATTGTTCATCAATCCCCTAAGCACAATTAGCATGGTGCAAACATATACTGGAGACTCAAGAATTGCTTATTAAATTTGTCAGAGGAATAGAACTAAAAATCTTCTCCCAACGCAGAAATCCTCCTTTCTATGAAGGTAACAGAAAAAGAAAAGTTTATTATTGATTAAGAATCAAACTAAAATGGGATGTACATCCCAGATGATCCGCTGAGAAATTGTAAAGACATAATGAGATTCTGTCCTTTTATAAAACCAAGCAGATAACAACCCATAATAAAAATGTCCTTAAGAGGGGCACCAGGGTGGCTTAGTTGGTTAAACGCCTGACTCTTGGTTTCCGCTCAGGTCATGATCCCACAGTTTGTTGAATTCAAGCCCTGCATTGGGCTCTGCACTGACAGCATAGAGCCTGCTTGGGATTCTCTTTCTCTCCCTCTCTCTCTGCATCTCCCTGCTTGTGCTCTCTGTCTCTCAAATGAATAAATAAACTTTAAAAAATGTTCTCAAGATAAATAACTAGTCCTCAATAACTTAGACGGCTTGGCAGCACCATTTGTCATACATACTTCATTCTAGATTCACCCAGTATTTGGGGTGACCATCTGTGCTAATTGTCTGTATATAAAAGAATAATAAAGCTCCCATATCATTATGATAGGATGCAGTTTTGCAACTTGGAGCAGGGCACTCACCTAAATTAGGCTCCTAGCCTCCCACAGAAACTGGGAGGAAGGGGCACTCTCTTCCTTGATGTTGATATTCCAAAGAAATGGCTCCCAGGTCCCTGAGAAGCCATTGCTAGGTCATAAAGCTGAAAATGACCTATCTAACCTTCAGAAGGACTTATATATGATATAAGTCATATACATACATATATATATATATATATATATGATTGTACACACACACATATATATATATGATTCAAAAAGAGGAGAAAGTACTTACAAGTCTTCTAAAGTAAATGCTTTCAGAGAAAGAGAAGTCTCTTACTTTTAACAGGGAGAATAAAGCCTCTTTTACATTTTTAAAAAATATTTATTTATTTTGAGAGAGAGAGAGAGACAGAGAGAGAGCACATGCATGAGCAGGGAAGGGGCAGAGAGAGGGAGATGCAGAATCTGAAGCAGGCTCCAGGCTCTGAGCTGTCAGCACAGAGCCCTACGCTGGACTGTGAGATCATGACCTGAGCCGAAGCCAGACGCCACCCAGGCGCCCCCTCCTTTACATTTTTATTTGGCCCTGGAAATTAGGTGTCAAAAGGTTTAAGGAACTAATTTTAAAACATTTTCCTCATTAAAAGGAATTGCCTTCTCTCACGGTGAAACCTGGAAAATTATGGGAAGATTCCTTACAGAACTTTGGGCTGGGCAAGCGGATCACAGAAGACACAATTACAGAGGAATGCCAGCATCTCGTACAGAGCTTTGAGTCTCACAGAGGTGTGCAGAATTAATTAAACCGCATCTTATTTTTCATGAGAACGAAGCCAATGAAGGCTATATTTTAATTATTTAGACATAATTTAGTCCTATAGGAAAATTCCAAGAGTTTACAAATAATTCCCAATAGCTTACTCTCCTGTACGATTCCCTAAATTCAACATTTTACATGTGCCTTCTTTTTTTTCCTCTTTTTTCCAAAGTTTGAAAGTACTTTGTAGACATGTTCTCTCTTTATTCCTAAATACTTCAATGTGTTCCCTTAAAGTTAGCAAAAACATTCTCTCACATACCCAAAGTACAGAGTTCAAAACTCAGGAAACTAATAACGACATGATAATAGTATCTAACCCACTGAACCTCTCCCAATGTTGCCATTGCTCCATCACTGTCCTAAACTGCAGAAGAAAATCTTGGATCATGCGTTGCACTCAGGTGTCATCTCTCTTTTGCCTCCTTTAATCTGGAACAGTTCTTCAGTAATAAGTATGTTTCTGATCTCTTTAAATAATAAGAGTTGGGGCACCTGGGTGGCTCAGTTAGTTGAGTGTCCAACTCTTGGTTTTGGCTCAGGTCATGATCCCAGGGCCGTGAGATTGAGCCCCACATCAGCACAGGGCCTACTTAAGATCCCCTCTCTTTCTCCCTGTCCCTCTCCCTGCTCACACATTCTCTCTCTTTCTCTAAAAAAATGTAGCACATGAAGTGAGTTGAAGGAGATGGTGGATGGGGGCGGTCATTCATGGAGGGCAGAAATTTGCTAATACCCTGCCCACAAGCTTACTTCATGCAACCACCTCAAGTGTTATATTCAAAAATTACTACAGTCCCGAGGTAAGGGCTTAAGAAGGGGAAATGCGGGGAGAGGGAAAGGACGTCACTGCTCAAAATCACAGAAGCACTGAAATAAACTGCCAAAGGCCATCTCAGCTCACCTTTCTTCCTTCCCACCCTCTTTCCCTTTTTCCTATGTCCCGCCCTCCTATCCAACCAAAGGTAACTGAGGGTGTCAGCGTGTAAGTACACAGACTAGGTGGTAATTACTCTGTGCAACTTCATAAGGTATAGTTATTTCTATGTGGTAGCTGAGGAAATTGGGGTTCAGAGGGTTTAAGCGAGGTTGGTGGGTGAAAAGGCCAGATCTCAGGAAGGGTGTGCTCCCACTTAGAGCACTGTTTTCACCTCACAGGGCTCCTCCAGCCCTCCAGCTCTGTCCTCCCTCACACAGAAATGCCCCCAGGCCCTCTGCTTCTCAATCTTAGGACTTCCAGATGCAATCCTGGGTTTTCCACCAGCACTAATTCTTTTCCTTAAAACTAAATCTGCTCACAGCTTCTGGCCCATCCCTGCATGAATCCACGGGGGCCACTGGTTATGTGGACCCCTCCCCACACTATCACTTTCTGTCCTGCACATACCCTGCCAACAGGGGGCTACCTTCCTCTTTGGGGTTTCTCTTCCCAGCACAGGTTAGGCATACTGTTGGACTGAATTAATCAGGTAAGTAGCTGACATGGGAAAACAAATAAAACCAAACGTCAAAAAGAAGAAAAAGAGACCACCGAGGAAGCTATAATAAGGGCAGAATTTCAGCTTCTATCTACCTGGCTACAAGCTAGATAGAGCATTGTATCAGAGCTTTGCAGGTCTAAGGCGTCTCACATGCCTACCCACCCTACTGGCTGTTCCTCAGTTTCACTGACCCCGATGGAAATAACCTAGCATAGTTGTTTCGAGGGGGAAAAAAAGAAATCCACATTGCCCAGGTGTATATAATTATAAATAAAAAACGAACAAAGGAAGTTTTAAAACAAAACATGTTATTAAAAAATTCTTTTTAATGTTCATTTATTTTTGAGAGAGGGAGAGAGAGAGTGTTCAGGAGAGGGGAAGAGTGAGACAGACAGAGAGAATCCAAAGCAGGCTCTGCATTGACAGCAGAGAGCCCGATGTGGGGCTGGACCTCACAAGCCATGATGAGATCATGACCTGAGCCGAAGTCGGATGCTTAACCGATGGAGCCACCCAGGCGCCCAAAATAAAACACTCTAAAGCAATTGTTGGTGTTTTGTGACTCAAAAACTCTATACAGATTCATGTGATAAAAGAGCTAACCACAATGATAGTATTCCAAAGCTTTCTTAAAGAGGAGGCTATAATTAACTAAGGTGAAGCAGAGACCCTCTCCTTAATTTAGGGGCAGGCTTTTCCTCTTATTCTTGTTTTAGTTTTACTTTCCAGAATATTCTTTCCGGTATCACAATTAAAATTCCTTTCTTTGATGGCCCTATGCTGTCTCAGAGTCTGTGGCAAGCTGTGGAAGGGGGGTAGCTGACTTTGAAGAGTTTGTTTTGAGGGGCCTGTTAGGTTTAGTTTGTCCACTATCACAGTCCCTGGGGTAAAAGAGCAAAACTTCACTGAGCCTCAAACCTGCCAGGAACCACACCCAGTTCTAAGGCTCACAGTCACCGCATAAGGACTATTTAACTCCCTTCCTATAAATTTAGAAACCAGGACATATCAGAAGTTAAATAACATGCCACTATCACATAGCAAACACAGGACTGTGTAAGAATTTGTTTCTAGTTCTGAGTGCAAGGCTTGTGTCTCGTAGTAGGTACTGAACAAAAACTTGGTTGAGTAAATGAATGTTCCACACTCCATCTCAAGCCCTGCCTGCTGCCCTTCCACTTCTCTTCCTCCTGTATCCTTCTAGAACACACCACTTCTGAAAAATTGCCAGCAGAGACCTTCACACATCTTTAAAGAGCCACCATTTTAGGAAGGCATTTAATCTCTGTCATTAATAACCCTTCTCTTTCTAGGGCACTGAGGTCATCACTTTGCTGACACCTGTACTTCACCATCAAACACACTGGGAAAAACCTGAACGCTTAATCCTGAGCATTTCCTCCATTCTACTGTTAAGTTTATCAGGAAAGAAGCTTTTCAGGTGCCTGAGTGGCTCAGTCAGTTAAGCGTCCGACTTCAGCTCAGGTCATGATCTTTCGGTTCATGAGTTCGAGCCCCATGTCGGGCTCTGTGCTGACAGCTTAGAGCCTGGAGCCTGCTTTGGATTCTGTGCCCGCCCCTCCTGCATTCACACTCTGTCTCTCAAAAATGAAAAAAAAAAAAAATGGTAAAAAATTAAAAAAAAAATAAAGAAGCTTTTATGCCCTTTTCACTGGGTAAAGTCTCCTACTTTGAAACACGAGGTTTAAAAAATCTGGAGAGATTCCACGTTGTCTGAGGACTGTGCTTAGGTTTTGTATTTTTTTTCCATGTGGCACTAAACATAAGAAAAATGGGAAAGTGGGAAGAGACTTTCCTCCCCAGGCTTTAAATGGGCTGTAAGTCATTAGGCATTGGAATTTTATCTTCTTAGGGAATCCTTGAAGATTCCTTGTGGCTGAGGCTAGTGTAGAGCCATGGAAATCTGATGAGGAAGTGTAGCAGGGTGACAATGTACCACTCACTTCACTTCAACCAGAAAAGCTTTGCTTCAGTATGTGTAAATACCTGTGTTTCTCTTAGAATTTATTGAACAGGGGAGAGGGAGAGAGGGCTTAGGAAGGGGAAGAGAGAAGAGCTTTCCACGAGTACAGTTTGGAATCCAAGGAACTAAATGAATTTACTCTATAATTGTCTGGATGCCTAAGAACCTGAAATGAATTCTTCATTTCTAGAAAAGAATCTTAGCAAAACTATACCGAGAGCAGTTTGTCACCTTGTGCCTTTCCACTTAAACAACAGCATTCACTCCAGACACCCATTCAGTGACAGATAAACAGCAGTCACCCAGAGGATAGACTTTCCTTACCTACTGATGACTCAGGGATACAGAGAGGTACAAAGTACGATGCATGCTCTAATTTTCTCACAAACACACACCTAGGATGATATACAAGAGAATGTAGTAATGACTCCTGATTTAAATAACAACATAGTATCACGTCTGGAAGCAGAGCGAAAGGAAAGGAAAATTAATCTATATGCAATTCAGTGTTGTAAGCTCAATTTTTCTTAACACTTCCTTGCATTATATTTTTGGGGGAAACAAAAGCCATGAAAACAAACAGTAATCTCTGGAAGGTTCTTCGGCTACATATATCGAATTCCAAACCCTCGTTTTATAAGTGAAGAGATGGAACAATTAGTTTATCACACATGAAGGTTTTTTTCTGGTCTCCTTTATCAAACCTGGGATTACTCATGTTTATGTTTAAACAGAAGAAGTTTTGCTCCCCTTAACACTCCCTCCTCTCCATGGACAACAATTACTTTTTCTCTGACCAACACTGTCTCCAGGTCCTCTATGGCTTCTCGCACACTTGGGTCTCAAGCTTCTTTGGACTATGAGATGAGTAGTAATAGTCCAGAATTTTGCAGAGTGGCCCATCCTCAAACAATTTTGCCAAAGCTCACCTCAAGAGTTCTAAACATCTCCAGATTTACTGTGTGTGTGTGTTCCTGCTTTAGGAAATCTAGGAGTATTGATATTCTTTATTTATCCTAGACAAACAAATGGAAATATCCTTAATGGATAACAGTCACAACACTATCGCAATAAGAACACACATCATAAAACCAGTTTTGAGTGCTAAGTCCTCATGTTCCTTTAGTTGTGTTGGAGTCACTCTTCTCCAGCTCTTTTCTTACCACTTCTTCCTTACTGGATTACTGTAGAGATGTCGCTCTCTGGAGGCCTTACTCGATCTTCGGTCACGATCGCTCCAAACTAATTTTGCATACAGCGTTTCTTTTTAAGATGAACAAGATCATTTGCTATGTTTTCACCTTTTTATCCTTAAAAGTAAACTAAAATGATACATGCTTTGTCTTGTTGGGCGGCTAGACTCTTAATCTTGAAACTGAATGGGCCTAAATATAGGGTAGATAATTCACACCCTAAGTGGCATTACATAGCCATTTAGATGACACCACCACTCAATCATACATTTCGTTCTGGGCAGGTGGGAAAATCTGATCCCAAAAGCTAGATTAGGTGTTCCTTCCATGGGCTTCCTCAACACCCTATCATAGCTTGTGACACTGTATTAGATTTACCTATTTCTTTGTTAGGCTCACCTACCGGGCAGGAAGCCCCTCGGGAGCAACAGCCTCAGAGCCAAGCTCAATTACATACCTGTATCTTTTTGACACTGCACATGCATCAGCGGATTGAATTGTTAGCTTTTATTTAATAAATGTTTTCAGACAGAGAGCAGTAATGTACATGGCCTTTCATCCTTAAAAATCCTGTCTTGCTACTAGACATAGTGAAAAAATACCCCCTGCCACCCCATTTGTGGAATTAATCTGTTTCCTGGATGTCCTATATAAACCAAAGTGCTACTTCTCCCTGTGTTGTAAAATAACTACATCTAAATACTTTTCTGAACTTTGAAGTCTTTTGTGACTCAGTCCATATGTGAATTATCTTCCAAATTAAATAAATAAATAACAACAAAAGAAACCTAGCTGGGGCGCCTGGGTGGCTCAGTCGGTCAAGCATCTGACTTTGGCTCAGGTCATGATCTCACGGTTCAGGAGTTCGAGCCCCGCATGGGCTCTGCACATGGCTCATACTTTGTGCTAACCCTCCACCATGTCCGTCTCTCCGGTTCACCAGATGTGTGCTGGCGAGTCACTGGCCTAGATGGAGCTTTTTTGTTCTTCATCAGCCTTGTGCATTCACCTTCCAGCCACCGCCGGGGATCTCCCATCTGGACCTGGACCTAACCCCGGACATTGGCTTTATCACTCGACCCATGCGTCGCAAGATGTGAGCTCTGCTCCGAGCCAAGGCTCTGCAGTGCAAGACGCAGCCCTAGTTCTCATGCACCGACTTCTCTTTCCTGCGTTTTGCCAGCCATGATAGTCTGCCAAGCACTTCAGCTTTATTTAAACCATCAGCCACACAATCACAGAGGGTTCTGAGTCCCTGTGCTAATCAGTGTAGTGGAAACCGCCTTACTGCCATTCTCTAAGACAGAACATTGGCAACCAGAACCTTCGGCTCCTGCTTTAAGGTCTTTCAAGTCAAATCTGTCCTTTTCCTCCAAAGCACAGGAGACATCTAAGTATCATCAATCAATAGTTTTAATTGGTTTGGGTAGGATAACTACATAATACTTTGTTCTAGAATGCCCAAGAACATCTTCAAAATGGCAAAAAAAATTTTTTTTTAATGTTTATTTTTGAGAGAGAGCACGAGCAGTGGATGGCCATCTTGTTTGCTAATTGATACTTGCTAAGGTAGGCTCTTACCCTCTTCCAGACACTGGAAGTTAGGAGCCCCATCTTTTTTTTAATTACATTTCCAAGAGATGGATCCCAGATCCTTGAGAAAGACGTTCCTCAGATGTGAAAACAGACATGAGGTTGAGCGATTTACATGACAAAGAGGCAAAGAAAGAATTGACAATTTCAAGTTTTCTAAAGAAAATGCTCCAAGAAAAGGGAGGTCAGAAGTTTACACTCAGAAAGCAAGTTGTCTAGTTTAGTCAAGCTGAGGGTAACATTAAGGTCACCTTGGTTACTTTATATAAAGCACTCCCACTGCCCTGCCTGCCTTTGCTTCCCTGCCCAGTGCCAGGTGATGCTGGCTGATCCCTTTCCTATACCAAACTCCAAATAAAGAACCTCTGCCCGTCCAGTTTTGCAAAGGCTGCAGTCTCCCCAAAAGTATTCATTCTATCTTAACACTTAGAAATCTGAGCTTGAATTTAAAGCTAATTCTAAGCCTCGAAGCAAGTCTAACATTTTGTTGGTCGTTATTGGCAGCACAGTGCCTAAGAACAAACTGTAACTTCTTACTCTTTCCAAAGTAAACTGCACTTTGTCTTCTTTTATCTTCATCTGGAGAAGTTACAAAAGATTTGCCCTCCTTAATTAAAGAGCAAAGTACTCACTAGAGCTCTAAACATATCAGGGTGTTCAAGAATCATGGCCTTTGTTTTCTTATCTGAATCACTGATTCGTTGATTCAAATTCAGCCTCCACCTTCTTCCCCAACCCCTTGCAATTCATTAACAGGAGTCCTGACTCAGCCTGCAGACCTGCTGAAAATTGTTTTCCTTAATGACTTCCTGCCTTTCTTCCCTTAAGGTGTTTTCAAATTAAGTATTGTCTCACATTCTTAGGTGATAAAAGAACCACATTTCTGAACTCTAATAATCAATGTTTCATTATGAAAACCTTTAAAATAATGACTCTCTAAAAAAAAAATCACAGATTTTTAGAAATCTCCTTGCCAATTCACAAATCAATATATATCTCACTCTTGTAATTTCTAAATGCTTTCGTAATTCTACAAAGTACTATCTCTACGGCATTGATAACAATTGTTAATGGGGAATGGAGAGAAAATGAAAACTTTTGGTTTTTGTGACAAAGTAGGATACAGAACTACATACAGCATGTATATATATATCAATGCTTCTCAAATTTTAATTTAAGCCACGCGGTGATCTTGTGGGAATACAAATTCTGATTACATAGATCTAGACTGAGGCCTGAGATTCTGCAAGTCTAAAAAAACACATTCTTAGAGATGTCCGTGCTCCTGGTTCACCTGGAATAGCATCAGTATATCTTAGTTTCTATATCTGACAATATTCAGATTTTATAATTGCTCATGCCAAGAAAAGTATATGTATATAAGTATGGATAGACACATAAAAAGTAGAATAAAATAAAGAAAACAAGACTGGAAACGTACTAAATATTAACAGATTTGGGGTCATGGGTGAATTTTTGTTTTCTTTTACTTCAATTTTCTTTTTCCCTGCAAACTATTTCCTCAAATTTTTCTGCAGTGAATACTACTTTTTCTTTTAACAGAAAGATTTGTCTTTCTTCCTCCTTTTCATAAGCAAAAAGGCACTTTTAAAGTACCGGTGATAAGTAACAAGAGTCAGTGCAGCAAGTCGAAGGTAATGAATCTCAAAGGTGGCAGAGGATGTGGAGGAAGGTTTTAAGACAGGTCAACGCTTGCCTGATGGAGCTTATGTGGTATTTGCCTTATGGTCACCTGAGTGGCCACGTGGCTTCTGGAAGTCCTTGCTATGATTCATCCACCTGACAATGATAGATGATCACATTTTTCAGCAAGGTGGAGGTAGACCAAAGAGCCAAGACCCAGCCATTCTCAGAGATTTCTTAGTATTGTGATGCTCAAATTTCACTTTGGATTCACTTCCAGGACACTGTAAATGGGAATCAGGCCCCTTACACAACAGGGTTCTGTTTGGATATTGAAAACGTGTGAAGCTAATTCAACAGTACTTCAACTTACTACTTCGTATCAGGGAGACCTCGGTTTAAAGGAAATCTGTAAGTGCACTGTAGGCAGTTAACAAGAAGTTAACTTGTTAACAAGTTGGTAAGTGCTTTAAAAATAATCTTTACTTTAGGGGCGCCTGGGCGGCTCAGTGGGTTAAGCAGCCGACTTCGGCTCAGATCATGATCTCACAGTTCACGATTTCAAGTCCCATATGGGGCTTTGTGCTGACAGCTCACAGCCTGGAGCCTGTTTCAGATTCTGTGTCTCTCTAGCTCACTGCCTCTCTCTCTCTCTCAAAAAAATAAACATTAAAAAAAAATAAAAATAATTTTTACTTGAGATAAAATTAACCTTAGCATAACTTGGACTAAAAGAGTTAAGCTGACTAGAATAAATACATTTTTGACAGAAAGGAGATAAAATGAAAACGGTGTCTATTTTGCTTTTCTGGGACAATAGGGCATCAGATTTAAAATCCCAGAGGGGAAACTAACTTGACACCTAAAGAAAGTATTCAAAACTCCTACCAAAGGGAACCAAGCAGACTTGAAACCTCTTCAAAGACTCTGTCAAGCATCGTGCACCTGGGCCTTTGAATCAAGATGTGGAGGTCACTTCTAAGAAATTTAAGGATATATTTCCTGATCCATTAAATGCTGAGAAAAACCACAGATAAGTTTTTTTTTTCTTTTGAGAATGCAAAAGAGTCAGTAAAAATCACTGGTTTGGGTTCTATAGGATTCCTGGTGTTGTATGCCTTCAGCCGTTTTTTATTAAATAAAAAATTTATTTAATAAACTTGGGATGAAAGTGAACTAAACAAACGCAACACTAGTAAGAGCTAACTCAGCATTTATAATGTGCCAAGCATTATTCTAAGGATTCTTCATTTGACTTAAGTCCAGGAAAAAAAACTTTATTATGAGGTTGATGCTATTTATTATTCCTACTTAACAAATAAGGACACAGAGGCACGCAGAGATTAAGCACTTGCCCAAAGTCACAGTGAGCAAGAAATGGGGCAGTTTTGAACCCAAGAAGCTGAACTTCAGAGTTCGCCTTCACAGAGAAGGCAACGAAATGACGTTTTGATCAATGTTAAGAAGGCTATTCTTGCTCATTCAGCCTGGGGCACATAATGACTCACAACCAAATTCATTACATTCCTTTTCAGTCCTGAAAATTGTCTACCAAGAAGTTTAACCTCACATGGGGGCCAGACAGGGGTTGTTGGAGGAAAGGATAGTTCACTTTATGAGGCTTTTATTACCGTATCTACCAAGCAGCTTTCAACCCGGAGATGAGGTCAGGTGCTGAATTCCTCTCTCAAGGGTGGTTCTCATGATCCTAAGAACTGCCAGTGGTGATCCTCCAGCCAGAAGTCCTTGTAGGACTCTGGGGCGTCAAGGTGTTTCTGGCACCTTCCATAAACATGAGTCAGAAAACCCAGGATGCCCTGTCATCCTTTAACTCCCTACAAATAAGTCCCTCTGAAGGCCATTCTCAAACCTCTAGAAAGGAGACTGTATTCTTACCTACTTAGTAAGTTTACGCAATTACCAGCTGTGTGACCTACCCAAGCCACGTGACCTCTACACCTAGGTTGGCTCATCTGCAAAATAGGGATGTATATCTTACTTATCTTGTCTGCCAGGAGGCAAGAGGTGGATCAGATGACATTTGAGGGCATTTCGAGTTCTAAATTGAAAATCAAGGGCAAAGAGGGAGGAGTGAAGTAGGGGGCACTGTTCAATGGTTTACTCCTCAAAGCCAGAGTCCCACTTGTTTCGTTAACTCTTGCAGTAACCGAATACTTCTTAAGCAGAGCGGAACTCAGGCAGTACTTCATTCCCTCGAGAGGGAATGCTTTGCTTCTCACCAGTCTCCAAACCACGCCATGCTACTAAAGAGTTCATGAAAACAGCATTTAATAAAAAAGAGGAACAAATAAAATGAGTTATTTCAATAGCAGCAGGAAAAACTTTTTTTCTTTTCCAACACATCAAGAGATGTATTTTGAATCCAGTCTTGCATACAAATGTTATTAATAAAGAAGTAAGGCCATGAGTAACATACACAAATCATGTTATGGCAAACTATCCATTATCTACCTGTAGATCCCATTTACCTACCATATTCAAAACATTAAAATAAATAAAAACCAGATAAAAAGTATTTTCGCTAAATACTATGGAGGGGTAAAGCCCATTTAAATGGCATTTTACCTTCAAAGTTGGGTCTTCCGTCCCCCCCCCCTTCCTAGTTTTATTTTTCTTTCTAACACTTGATGAAATAAAAAGGAAAAATGTGCACAGCAGACGAAAGTAAAAAGAAAAGATATTGTTTACTTGCTGCTTTATTTTAATTTTCCCATTTCTTTTTACTTTCTTTTTCAGCTTTAAAACAAGCCTCTCTCATCTATTCCCACCCCCTTTGCAGAGAGCAGACCTCAAACTTCACTTCTGATTTTAGTTCTTAAAGAGAGGGCACGGAGGCAGCAACAAGATCAACGGAGATGTACTGCAAAATGAGACTTAACAAAGGCATTTTCTCATTTCAGAAGGCTCACATTTACCAATCTGAAAATACCTTCCCTGCCCTCTTCTCAATGACTTAGGTCCCCAGGCCGTCACAGTATTTAAGACACAAAAGGAGGTATTATGTTGCTCACTGTTCTTCATTCTGTACGGGTGCCATCCGCCTCCCCGAAGCGCTGTCCCAGCCTTTTAAAAAGTCCTCCCGTTGGTTAACTACGGGTTGGTGGTCCCGGGAGCGCCATTTGTCTTTTCTCAAGGATTATTGCTCATCCACCTGCCCGCAACATTCCTCAGGCTCCCTCTTCCTGTTTCATATCCTTGGGCAATCAAGTCCTCGGGCACCAAGAGGTGACCTCTCCGCACCGTGACGCGGAATGCCTCTCTCCACGCCCAGAGAGCGCGGGGTTCTTGGGGGGCCTTGGCGCCCCACAGTCTGCTTCACTCCCTGCTGGTGCGAAAAGTGACCGCGGTCATGGAGTGCTCCTCGGTGCGCCTGGTCATGCGACCCTGCGTCCACGCGGTCCACAGGACTTCCTCTGTCACCTGATAGTCCACAATCCGCACGAGCACGGGCTTGGGCGGGGCTGCGGGGTCCCTCGGCAGGGCTCCGAAAGGACCGTCTACACGGCTGCCAGAAATTCCCTTTTTACCTGGAAAGAGGGAAGGGCGGTCGGGTTCCCTGTCGTCTCCGGCCTCCTGGAAAAGGCCCTCCCCACCGGCCACTTCTTCCCGCGCAGGGTACCCTTGAGTCCCCAACCATCTCTCTGGGTGCATCAGGAAGAGCACTTTCTCTCTGACCGAAGGCTCACAGTCCAGGTTCTCCGCCACCCGGCGGTTCTCGCGAGGGCCGCCCCGGCTTCCGCGCGCCCCCGCCCCCGCCCCCGCCGCCGCAGGATTTCGGGAGCCGGGGGCCAGGGGAGCCGCGCGCCCCACCTCTCGCGGAAAGGACCCGGCGCGCCCAAGGCTGCGGGGGGCGTCCGCGACATTCGCAGGCCCGCGGAGCCCCGCGGCCCCCAGCCCGGTGGGAGGCTCATTCATCCGTCGGCCCTTTCGGCGGTTCGCGCGGCAAACTCCCGCTGGGCTCGGGAAAGCGCGGGCCGGGAGGGCTCTGGGTGTGGTCCCGGGGCGGCCCGCCACGCCCCTCCAGCGCCCAGCTCGCCCCGCCCCACTCCTCCCGAGGCCCGCTCGGAGCTGACCCCGCCTCCTGCCGCGCGGCGCCTCCGCGCGCGTCCACCTGGGCCCGCCAAGCCAGATCTCCCCGCAGTCGCTTCTCTTTCCCCTGCTTACCCTCGGCCCTCTCCCGGCTGCTTCCGTCGTACTTCTCACCTACCCCCGCTATCCTCTCAGCCGTACTCTAGTTCCCGCCTTCTGCTTCTCTACGGGGCAGAGGCGCGAAAGACACCCTCGCACAGCGCCCCCCTGAAGTGCCCGCGCGCCAAGGTGCCCGCTTCTTTCCAACGACACGCCTCCAGGTGAAGGAACAGGGGAGGTTGTTTTGGTTTGGTTTTAATCATCTGAGTTAATCAAATGCTTGTGAAAAGGGGTTCGTGTCCACTCTAAATCCATCCCCGCCATGCAGCCAGGATTATCGAGTGTGCATCTAGGGATCAGGCTAGAGAAGTTGAAACCTCTGAGGACACGGCTTTTGGTGGGTTTGTTCTTCCTTCGAGATGCCAGGATCTGCAGGACAGTGGTCGCTCCTGTTGCATTTTGGTTCTAATCAATGCTTATGCCGCGAATGGGATTTAGTGCTTTGCATCCGACAAAAACCAAACCAAACCAAAACAAAAAAACGCATCACTGAACCAACGTCTTCAGGATTTAAAATTTTGTTTGCGTTGTTTTTGTATTTTTTATTTTTTTTAGAACAAAGACCAAGATATCTTTTCTTTGTTTTGTTTTGAGTTTATTTATTTATTTTGAGAGAGAGAGTGTAAGTGGGGAGGGGTAAAGAGAGAGGAAGAGAGAAGGAATCCCAAGCAGGCTCCACGTTGTCAGTGCCAAGTTGGATGCAGGGTGGAACTCACAAACCATGAGATCATGACCTGAGCTGAAATCAAGAGTCTGAGGCTTTGCCAGCTGTGCCACCCAGGCACTCCTGTGTCATTTTTTAAATCTACACCTTTATGCCTCCACTCCCTTTCTCTTTAACCCCAGCAGTTAAAAAAAGTATGTATCTCAAGTTCTGAAAAAAACACAAAAAACAAAAAACAATGTGTCTCTGGATAGACTTTTGGAATCTGCTTATTGGCTACCTGCTGACACCCTCATCCTTGGCTGGGGTTAAGGGGGGAAACTAGCTCATGAAAAAAGGGGAGCTTACTTTGTGATCGCTGGTCGACCCTCTGTAACAGGTGCTTGGTTTACTAGAAATTGCTGGCTGTTTTCCTGTCTACTTTAGGAAAATGACTGGGATGGTGGAAATTTCACCCGTGTCTGAAGGGCCGTGTCTGTGGTGTGGTGAAATAGGTATTTTGGAAAAGAGAGGACCTTCTGCTGTTTGCCAGGTCATTCATATGTGTATGCGTGTTGGAGGAGTAAGAAAACTTGGGTCAGATCTGGCTGAAAAGAAGCCTGACCTTGGGCTGGTTACTGCTTAATGACAGTTTTTAAGTGTTTAAACAAGAATTGTTCTAAGCACTCTATATATTCGAATTCACTTATTTTTCATGACAAATCAAGCAAGTACTACTTTTCCTATAGTCTCCTTGAGAACTTTGAATAACAAGGAGGTTAAGTATTTGTCCAAGGGCAAGCGCCAGGAAACAGTGGAGCTAGGATTCTAGCATGTTTTAATGCTTCCTCCTAGTTCCACCGACTCCTATTTTAAGCCTATTTTAACGACTTCATGTTCTTTTCTGTTCATTTACTTAACCCGTCATTACTGAGAGTGTGGAAAATGTCAGCCAATATTCTAGGTGATGGGGACATCTGGGGGTACAAGCCCAATCGCTTGTCTTTTTGAAGTGTTCATTCTTCAAACCCTATGTCCAAAAGCAGGATAAAGTACCTTAACTTTCATGTACATGAAAATCTCCTGAGGATTAATGTCTTCTTACCCACACTAAGAGATTCTGTTTTTATAGACTCTGGGTAGCCCTCAGAATATGGATTTCGAGCAAGCCCCCCAGTAAATCTGATGCTGGTAGTCAGTTCATGGGCAGCATTAGGAGAAACATTCCCAACAATGTGCATAGATAAACTTTAGGCCTTTTTTGCTGCTTTCAAGTGGCAATAAAACTGAATTCCCCTTCCTTGCAGGAATATTGAGAGAATTTCAATGAAGGTGTCTGTATTCTTTTTTTTTTTTTTTTTTTTTTTGAGTTTATTTTTATTTGTTTTGAGAGTGAGAGAGAGAACTGGGGAGGGGGCAAAGAGAGAGAGAGAAAAAAAAAATCCCAAGCAGGCTCTGCACTGCCAGCTCAGAGCCCAATGTAGGTAGGGCTCAATCTCTTGACCATGAGATCACGACCTGAGCCAAAATCAAGAGTCAGAAGTTCAACTGATTGAGCCAGGTGCCCCGGTGTCTGTCGTCTGAGGGAAGTGGAATGGAAATCACAAGTTTTGTGCCTTTTATTTTTATTTTGTTTTTTGCCTTTGGAGAGTGGATGAGGGAGGAGAGTGGGAATGTGGAATGGGGAAAACGTATTTGCTGAGAAGGCAGATTCACCCAACATGTGGCACCCGAATTTCTAGATGTCAAGAAGTCGTGCATTAATGCATAAGAGAATATTCACAGGAAATGTGGGGGAAAAAATTAAACTTCAAAAGAGAGAAAGTCTAAAAAGAATATAAAACAGAGAAACAGGGGAGTGGTGACTGCTCTGTTTTACTATCTCAAAGTGCCTAAAAGGCTGATAAGGAGGGCGAAAGTGAACCATTTACTTCCTCTCTGAAGTGCCTACAATGCTTACAAATACGCAGCCATGGAGGGGTAGTAAAACAATGTATACCCCTGGGGTCTGAAAGGTGGTGGCATTCTCTATACCCTGATAAGGTCAAAAGAAGCGTGTCATTACTAACCCGATCTCCTAGCCCCCAGCCCCTCATTTTCCTGTTAGATTCAGAAATTATTTTAAATACTAATGCTACAGTATTGCTCTGTTATTCTAGTACTTCTGCCTTTAGAAGGTTTACCCTCCACTTGCAGGCTTAACCCCTAATGTGTCTGTGGCAGGAAATAGGGTCTTTAGGAAGTAATTAAGGTTAAATGAAGTCTTAAGGGTGGGATCTGATAGGACTCAGGCCTTCTAAGAAGAAGAGAGATCTGCCCACCTCCCCACCTTCCCAGTGAGGACACAGCAAGACAGTGGCCATCAGCAAGTCAGTAAGAGAGAGCTCTGGCCAGAACCCGCCTGTGCTGGCAGTCCAGTCTTGGACTTTCAGCCTCCAGGACTGTGAGAAAATACATTTCTATAGGTAAACCACTCAGTCTGTGGTATTTTGTTATGGCAATGTAAATTGACTATATGTCTGCTTTAAATGATTTAAGGAAAATAGACTTTATCAGAAGGATACTGTTAAGAAGGGCTCACAGATTTATTGGGAGAGTGGAAGTACCAGACTTTAAAATGGGTAGGGATCCAAGCTGTTGCAGAGGGAGAGGACGTGGGTACTGTAGGAACTGATGCCATTACTGGGCAGAATGAACAACTCTGTCACTTGGCCTTGTGGCATTCACCCAGGAGTCAAATTCTCACTCAGAAGTACCCAACTGGCTGAGTTTATGCAAGGTACTTACCCCTTGACAATACAAGACAGTAAAAGGAAAAATATAATCAAAGAAGTCTTTGGGGACCCCCTCAGCTTCTACAATGGAAAAGCAAACAGCTGGTCTTACCACCTACCAAAACTGTACAGTATGGAGAGGTAATACTCCAATAGAGAAGTCAGGGTGTTGTTAAGAAGAGGTAAAAGGGTTCCTGGGTGGCTCAGTCAGTTAAGCATCTCACTTTGGCTCAGGTCGTGATCTCATAGGTTTGTAAGTTTGAGCCCCACGTTAGTCTTTGTGCTGACAGCCAGGGGTCGGCTTCGGATTCTCTGTCTTCCTCTCTCCGTCCTACCTTCCCTCCCTTCCTCTCTTTCTCTCAAATATAAAGAAATCAACATTTAAAAAAAAGAAGAGGTAAAAAAAAATTACCCTAATGTGTGCCATACTATTATGAACAGAATTTGGATATGAGAGTGACATATAGGGCACTCTGGATAAGGCAACATTATGAGCAATAGCGCAGTGGTTAATATGGAGGCATATGTAGAGAAGTTTTATTCTTGGTATTTCTCTTCTCACAAGTCTAAAATACTCTCTGTGACTCCATTCTCTGGACACTAATGATTCTCAAATGTATATCTCTTTTATAGACCATGATCCACTTCCAAACTTGCAGTGGAGTGAATTATTGTCTCAAATTATTTACTTCCTCTTCCCGAAAGAGGATTGTTATTTCCTGGCTTGTTTACCATGTAACTTGCCATGCTTCCTCCATGGGCGTACACTTCCCTATCCCACTGATGTTGACTTTGGCCATGTGACTTGCTTCAGCTTATAGGATGTAAACCGATGTGACATCATCAGATGTGTCTGAGCAAAAGCTTGAAGAGTCACTGCAAGGTGGGCTCTAGGCATGCCCCAGATGAGGGCTGCTGTCTCCGCCATGATCAGAGAACGAAGAAACAAATAGAACAGAGCTGCAGCTGATACGTATTCTCAGAAAGAAACAAACTTTCGTTATTAAAAAAACAAACAAGCAGAAAACCTAACGAATTTGGGGTTTGTTCCTTACCACAGTCTAATCTAGTGAAATATGTTTCTCTTCAATTTTCTACTGGACACATCTTCTGAATGTTCCATGGTTCCAAAGTACCTAAAATTAGACTCCTCATTTATTCCCTTAAATCTGCCTGCTTTTGCTGTGTTCCTTATTTCAAAGGTCAGTAAAGCTGGCGATTCTGTGATCTTCCTTTTCCCTCAGAAGCTACTACCCCCACCCCTCATATCTACTATTGACTGCGGTTGCAGATGCTATACAGTGTTTTTCTTTCTGACTTTTCCTCTCCAACCCCCAAAGCTGCAAAAATAAAGCCAGACTCTTAGGCATGCCATAAAAGATCTTTGTAATCCTACCTAAGTATTACTGTATACAGTTGAGTGAATAAAGAAAGAAGGAACAAACACGCTGCTTAAATGAACACAAAGCACAGGATTGAGAATAATATGAGGTTGGTTATTCTAATTATATAAAATCCAGCCTGGATCTTGAAAACTATCCACCTTTTAAGAGACTTCAATTATATTTCCTTTGAAAACTGAAGTTCTCATGACCCAGAGAACTTAGACTGTGCAAAGATCACCACTGGACTGAGTCAAGAGGCTTCGGTGGGCCATGTTATCTTGGGCGAGTCTCCCAGTGTCTCCAATCCTATGTTCTCATCTGAAGGTATGAATAATGTCTGTCTCATTTGTTTCCCAAGGCTGTTATGGAGATCAAATGAAAGGATTCTTCTGGTAACATTTTTGAAAATTATGAAGCCTGAGAAAAATATTTTTTTAAAAATTTAGTTCCAGCATAGTTAACACACAGTGTTATATTAGTTTCAAGTGTACAATAAAGTGATTCAACAATGCTACACATTACTCAGTGCTCATCAAGATAAGTGTACTCTTTAATCCCCATCACCTGTCGCCCCAACCACCTCCTCTGGCAAACATCAGTTTGTTCTCTATAGTTAAGAGTCTGTTTTTTGGTCTCTTTTTTCCTTTGTTCATTTGTTGTGTACCTTAAATTCTTTAAATCCTTAAATATATGAGTGAAATCATATGGTATTTGTCTATCTCTGACTTATTTCACTTCACATTATACTCTCTAGATCCATCCATGTTGTTGCAAATGAGAAGATTTCATTCTTTTTTATGACTGAGTAATATTCCATCAACTATATATACAACATCTTCATCCAGCTATGAATGGACACTTGAGCTACTTGCATATCTTGGCTATTGTAAATAGTACAGCAATAAACATAGGGATGTGTATATCTTTTTAAATTAGTGTTTTCATATTCTTTGGGTAAATACCCAGTAGTGGAATTACTGAATCATATGTTAATTCTATTCATTAATTTTTGAGGAATCTCCATTCTGTCTTTCACAGTGGCTGCAACCAATTTGCATTCCCACCAGTAGTGCATGAGGGTTCCTTTTTCTCCACAACCTTGCCAACACCTGTTGTCTCTTATGTTGTTCATTTTAGCCATTCTGACAGGTATGAGGTGGTATCTCAGTGTGGTTTTGATTTGTATTTCCCTTATGATGAGTGACGTTGAGCATTGTTTCATGTGTCTGTTGGCCATCTGGATGTCTTCTTTGGAGAAATGTCTGTTCATGTCTTCTACCCATTTTGTAATTGGATTATTTCTTTTTTTCTGGCACTGAGTTCTATAATTTCTTTATATATTTTGGATACTAACCCTTTGGATACTATATCAGGATGTATCATTTGCAAATACCTTCCCCCATTCAGCAGGTTGCCCTTTAGTTTTGTCGATTGTTTCCTATGCTGTGCAGAAGCTTTTTATTTTGATGTAGTCCCAATAGTTCATTTTTGCTTTTGATTCCCTTGTCTCAGGAGACACATCTAGAAAAATGTTGCTATGAGCAATGTCAGAGAAATTATTGCCTGTCCTCTCTTCTAGAATTTTTATGGTTTCAGATCTCACCTTTAGGTCTGCAAAATATTCTTAATTTAATTTTGTTAAAGTTCAGTTTTGTTCTTTAGAACTTGAAACCTAAAGCAAAGTTTTTAGTGAGGCCCTAATAGAAAGATGCGAAAGTCAAGGGCTAGAGCTAGGAAATGAGAACCAGGCTCATCATCGGGGAATAGAGGAGTGAATGTTGGGAGTGAGTAATTAGTGGGGGAAAGAGGAAGAATGGGAATGTGTCAATTCTGTGAATATCAAGCAGCTTAGCCCGGTGGTCTGAGGTGAATTTTTAAATGAAATCTTTGTCTTAAATTTTGAATGATTAATATTTGTGTTCCTGGGAGAAGAAAAAAGAGCCTGAAGTTTACCTAATATGTAGCATAGAGACTTTATATATGTGTATAAAGCATACATTCATAATGCTTTATATATAAAGCATTTATATTATATATAATGCATATTTTCAAATGATATGTATATCAAATTTATATATATATCTATATATTATGCATATTCTCTCTCAAATGAAATATGTATGCATATTATCTTTTCACTCCATAGAGAGCTGGTGACGCCTAAATGCTGTTGGCCAGGTACTTTGAGATTTGTAGTTAAAAGACAGAGCATGCTAGGTTTGCCAGTTAACTGCGGAGACTGACTCATGTAGCTCTGAGTAGTAGCTGCTTAAAAAAGACGTGAAAATTGCAATGCAGTGTCAGCTGCCTGCATCATCCTCCGTTTTAAAGTATATTCATCATCAGTCAGAGATCAAGATCTAAGACTGAGCCCTCTCATTGAGTATGAGTAAGCAACTTATTAAACAGGAAATTGAATCATTAGTGGTTGAGTCAGCATCTAATGATGATAATAAAGAACCCATGTTCTTTACCCTATATCCATCTTGAGCATAAACAAATTTGACCTGTTCAGAAGCAACATGTAGTGTTAGTCCAGAGATAATTTAATCTTTGACTCAACAGGGGTGAATTAATGTTTATGGATTATTTCAAATAAAATAATCACTGATTAGTAAATTAAAGGTCATGATCTTAACACCTACACTTGATTAGGTTATAATAAAAAGCTTTAAGGGGGCAAGGCAATTTTTCTTCCCATTACCTGTAAGTCATGTACATGCGTTCTGGTTAGGGATATGACAGCCCTGGAAATCCTCAATGTTATGCATCCAGAAAGGCTTCACTCCCACTTATCCAACTGTTATAAGGTGCTACGTTATATCAACAAAGCAGTAAGTGGGTAGAAAACAGAGTCTCTTGCTTAGCAAGTTTGAAACAAGTTGATCTGGAATGTTCATTAACTCAAAGAAACTATTAGTAACAATCTCTCTTTTTTTTAAACATACTTCATAATTCACTTCTAAAGGGCAAGGCTTGGCTTTGGCACAATATGGTATAGTAGGTTGAGTTGGTCATTGGTCATCCCAATACCTACCTCCACTCCTTGCTTTTCCTCAGCTCTTATATTAAGGACAATCTTTTATGTTCTTATTTTCAATGTCATAAATTCATTAAGAAGGGCATGGACTGTAGCCCTCCTGCACTTTAATAGTCCCAATAGTTATCCTTTCCTCTTACCATGCTTTGTGGCTCTTTTACCTTTTCTCTGCACCTTCTCATCCTTTGTTTGTTTGTTGTCTATTATGCAAGTAAGTCCCTTCCTTTCTAATATAATAAAGTGCAGAATCTAAGAGTTTGAATGCTGGAGTTAGCACCCTGGATTTAGTTCCTACCCCTGCTGTGTATTAGCAGAGGGACTTTAGGCAGCATACTTAACGTTTCTTTGCCTTCCTTTATCTACCTGAAAAGTGGGGTAAGATTAGCACCAATCGCATAGAGTTGTTGGGTTGGAGTTAGCATATGCAAAGTCTCTAGAACAGTGCCTACCACCTAGTAAATGCCATATCCTCTAGATGAATGCAGGTTGGATTTTCCTTTATTTTGTTCACTGGAATGTAACTATCACTGCTATCTCCCCAATACCTAGAATAGGGCCTGACACCATTGTTGAAATCATCAGTTTTTTTCTATCACATTAATCTACAACTCCCCCCCCCCCCATCCCTCCACTTTGGAGCCCTGCTTTCTCTTCCTTTCCTCCTTGAGGACTCTTCGTTTCTACTTGCAGATATTTTGCCTCTTAGGATCCCATCATCTACTGCTGACCTAAAGTGTCACCTATGCCTGGGTTTAAGGATTTTGAGTAGAGTTAAACATGGCAAATTTGAAATGTATTAAGAATCATTTGTCAGGAATTACCAATGAGAAGATAAAGAAGAAATATGTAGTCAAGGAAAAATGAGAATAACATAACATTGTCAATGTAATACTCTGTACTAAAATATTTAAATTTGTGGTGACTTGAGTTTCCTATTTGTGCAGTTTGAGCTGCCTGTAAATCTGCCACTTTTTACCAAGAGTTTTGATTCTAACACAAAAATAGTTGAAAGAATAGTATAATAAACACTTGGATTCACTAACAACATTTTATCATATTTGATCTTTTTCTCTCTGCGCTAGATTTTTTTTTTTAAATCCCGGGTTCCTACATTGTTTAAAAGGCAAAAGTAGACAAATGAGATATATTCAAAAAAGTCTCATCCTTATCCCTATCTCCATTATATTTAGGTCATTTAAAAAAAGTTAGTTTCTGGTTTAATTTTCCTGTGTTTCTGTTTGCAGAATAAGTACAGATCTATGTTGACATATATTACTTTTCTCATTCTTTCTTGCATGTGTAGTGTAAATTGTAAATAGTTTTTCCTAGTTCATCATTTCTATTTTGACTATCAAACTTAGTTCTTTTTCTTTTATTACTTCTGATTTTGGAGTTTCTGAATTTTGGAAGGTTTTTCTCATATCCAGGTCATAAAGAAACTAAACCATGTTTTCTTTTTCTTTTTTAAAAATTTATTTATTTACTTTAATTAATTTACTTTACTTATTGTTACTTAATAATAAATTTATTTATTTTGAGAGAGAAGGAGAGACAGAGAGAGAGTGAGCAGGTGCTTGCCTACAAGCAGGGGAGGGGCAGAGAGAGAGAGAGAGAGGGAGAGAGAGAATTCCAAGCAGTCTCTGTACTGTCAGCGTGGAACCCAACTTGGGGTTTGATCCCACAAACCGCAAGATCATGACCTGAGCCAAAATCCAGAGCTGGACAGTGAACTGACTGAGCCACCCAGGCACCCCACCATTGTAAATGGCTTAGGATGTGGCCATATTCGCAGTTTTGAAAGAGCACTCTCACTGTGGTTGAAGAGTGAAGAAAGAATGAGCAGGATGTTTGAGAAGAGGAAAAGGGACCCGTATTTGTATGACTTCCCTTTTTGAAAGTTTGTTTGTTTATTTATTTATTTATTTCAGATCAGTTTGGAGTTTATTCTGGTATAAGGTACGAGGTATGAATCCAGTTTTATTTTCCTTTTATTCAAATTGCTATCCAGTTGTCTCAAGTAAGTTGCCATTTATTTAAAATTTCATCTTTACCTCAGTGATTTGAAATGTAATTTTTGACCTTTTTTTAAACTTTCCTAGATGCTTGTTGTTTCTGGAACTTTTTTTTTCTGTCTCATTGTTCTGCAAAATCATATACTATTCTATATTATTATAAATTATATAATCTTCACAGTATGTTTAATACTGGTGGGGTTAATCTCTCCTTTTACCTATTATTTTCAGAATTTGTATTGCTATTCTTATGTATTTTTTTACACATAAGCTATAAAATAAACTTGTCTAGCCCCAAGAACGTGCTCAAAGCAAATAGAGCAAAATGCAGCAGAAATTCTAATGAAACAATGGAAACAATTCAGGTGCTTGCTCTTTGTGCAAGAATCTGGAACTAAAATCTGACATCTAGTGTTCACTGAAATAACCGCATGGTACAGACCAAATGTCTGATATTCTGATTATACTATAAGCAATGCTTTTTAACAGCGTTTAAAACATAAGACATATTTTGCCTTGGAAAAATGTAGATCTGTTAGTGAAAGAAAAGCTTAACATATACCAGAAAGAGGAATACCGAGATGTTAACTATTCTTTCTTTGTAATTTTTTAATATCGTAAGGGCAGGGATAAGATGAAGTGAAAAGAGGCGTCTGAGTGGCTTAGTTGGTTAAGTGTCCGACTCTTGATCTTGGCTCAGGTCATATCTTGTGGTTCCTGGGATCAAGCTCCCACATTGGGCTCTGCGCTGGCAGCACAGAGCCTGCTTGGGATTCTCTCTCTGTCCCTCTCTCTCTGCCCCTTCCTTGCTTGTGCTCTCTCTCTCTCTCAAAATAAATTTAAAAAACAAACAGAAAACATTAAAAAGAGGAAGTGAAAAAAATGCACTTAAGAAAAAATAAGTTCTCTTGAGAAGCGAACAAAATAGAAACAGGTCTGATAACATACATGATCCCATCACTGCTAAGGTAGGAGGGGGTGAAGAAAAGAGGAGAGACTGAGAGTGGTTACTTTCCCTCTTTACTCTCATTTTTCAGGTATAGTACGGGCCACGATGAGAAAAGCAAGGGGTATAAGTGATTTTTTTGGTTTATTTATTTATTTTGAGAAAGAGAGAGAGAGAGAGAGGAGGGGAGGGGCAGAGAGAGAGGGGAAGAGAGAGAATCCCAAACAGGCTCTATGCTATCAGCACAGAGCCTGATGTAGGACTTGAACTCATCAACGGTGAGATCATGACCTGAGCTGAAACAAAGAATCAGATGCTTAACCAACTGAGCCACCCAGGCACCCCCAGCGATTGGGTTTTATAGTTGGAGCTAATGTTTTTAAGAGAGATTGAGAAATATGGGCTACTACAAACTTGGGAAAACGGAACTATACTATTAATTCCAGCTGTATTGAGAGAGCAATCTCCCCACTGAAATAATTTTAATGCAAACATGCCAGCCTGAAAGGAAGAAATCCTCTCTACTATTGGTGCTGTGCTCTTCCGTCTTACGTTCAGTTTTATTTTTCTCCCTGTCCCTAGTGTTTACTGAGGGTAGAGACGGTGGATACGAAACTTCAAGTTTTGTGACAGACAACTGAAGGACATTTAATTCATAGTTACTTCATATTCTTTCTCAAAATTCAAATCACCCAACAAAAGTTAGTGACTAAAAATGCAAAATGAAGAGAATCAAAACTTATAATATCAAATGAGATTGTGTTTTAGAGGATATATATGTGTCCCCCCAAATTGCACCTCCTTATGCTGCTCTGCAAATTTGAGCAGTTTAAATTCTCAATTGTCCTTCTATATTTCCCCCTACTTGGTCTTAGACAGGGTGAATATTCATTCTTACAAAAATACAAAGACCCTTGCAAACAGGACAAGTACCTGTCTCAGGAGACCTGAGCATGTTACCTATATTGACTCCTTTCATCATGTGTAGCCTTGGGCACACCATGAAATACTTGCTACCGTTCACCAAAGACTCCTCTCTTCCCAGGCAAAGACTTTATGCTGCTTTCAGAACTATTTGCCTATGATCTCCTCTCTTTACAGTTGAATTTTAAATAGATGATACAGACTTCTCTGCGATTGCTTTGCATTTGGTACTTTGCATTTGGTATTATCATGTACACCTTTCCCTATCAACAAGCAGTTTTCTGATGTTCTATAGAATTTCTCTGAATGGCTGCCCTGTATTTAAACGGTGAGTTACTTAAAATATTTAGTTTACTTTTTAATCTTTATGAATAATGTGTAATGAAGTCCTTTCATTAAATCTTTGTAGACTTGCTATTATACTGGTAAGATACGTTATAAAAAATTTTTAATGTTGATTTATTTTTGAGAGAGAGGTAGAGAGAGTGAGCATGAAGCAGAGAGAGAGAGGGACAGAGAATCCGAAGGGGGCTCTGTGCTGACAGCAGAGCGCCAGATATGGGGCTTGAACTCATGGACCATGAGATCATGACCTGAGCTGAGGTTGGACTCTTAACTGACTGAGCCACTCAGGAACCCCAGTAAGATAAATTTTAGAAGTGGAATTCTTGGGTGAAGGGACTATGCCTCCCCCCAACCCCAGATTGCAGGCCTATTTTCTGTTAATAGGTATTTCATATTGCAGTGTAACAGACATACAGAAGAGGGCATAAATTATAAATCTAGAGCTCGATGAGCTTTCCCAGAGTGACCATACTTGCATAACCTACCTGGGTTAAGAATCACAGTATTACCAGAAATAGAAGCCTTCCATCCTCTTCTTGTTGCCATCCCGAAGGGTAACTGCTTCCTGATTTCGAAGGCTATAGATTTCTTTTGCCTGGCTTTGAACTTTATATAAACAGAATCATACAGCATGTCTTCTTGTGTCTGGCTTCTTTTTGGTACATGTATTTAAAATATTTGATAGTGCAATGTAAACTTTTCATTCCTTTCGTATTCTTGGCCTTTCAGCGTAATTTGACACCATTGACCATCCCTGTTTTGATAATTTTTTCCTCTCTGTTCAGTGACAGTCACCTCCTGGCTTTCCTCCTGTCTTTTGCTCCTCCCTTTCCTATTCCAGAACCTTCTCCTTCACTCAACCTTAAATCGTTAATGTCCTCAAGGCCCCATCCTAGGTATCCTCAGCCAAATACATGGCTTCGGTTACCATCTATATTCCTATGACTCCTAAATTTAAATCTCTGTGACAGACAATTTCCCTGAGACACAACTTGAGCCTATCACCTAATAGGTTTCAAAACTCAGCATCGCCAAACTGAACAAACAATCCCCCCTGCTCCCAGTTGCTTCACACCTAGTGCTGTTTCAGTATTTCTTATCTTGGTGAAAAGTACCACCAGCCACAGGTTTCAGGGTTTCACAAGTAGACACCTATACACCTATACACAGAGGCATTCTTGACATTTCTCTCTCAGTATACCCTGCAGCCATGGAATCCTGACGCCTTTTCCTCCTAAATACCTCTGGTAATGCTTCACCTCTCACCAACATCATTACCGGCATTCAAATCTGAGCTAAACTTGGATCATCTCTTGCCTAGGCTATTGCAATACCCTCCCGATTGGTTTACAAACAGATGAATAGTCTGCTTAAAACTCTTCAACACTTTGTGTATTATACCAAAGTTCCTTAAATCAGCATTAAGGACCCAGTCCCTTCCTACTTCTTGAGTCTCTCTTTTCTTGCCTTTCTCTCCTTACTCCAGAAATTGCTTCACATATTCCTTAAAAGAGCTAGAAACAGGGTTGAAAGTTGAACAATTATATCCAACATGGTTATCTGGAAAATAAAAGTAAAAAAATATATGAACTTACAGTGAAAATTGATAGAAAAGAATCTCTTTCAAAATACGAGCCCATTTTGGGGTGGTGGTGGTGAAAAATTCAGAAAGCAATGAGATGGATAAAAGAATAATTGCCCGCAAAGAGTTTCAAGCTGCTTGGGGCCAATTAGCATAATGAGTAACAGTACAGGCTTCAGAATCTGACAAAATATGGTTCTGATCATGACATGGTCACTTAAAACCTACATAACATTTGCTGAGTCATAACACCTCTGACCAGAATTCTCAAAATAAGATAATTACTATCCGTCACAAGAATTAAGTTATATATATCTACTATTTGGCACAATTATCAGCACATAGTTAAATTTTAAATAAACTGGGGCACTGGGTGGCTCAGTTGGCTCAGCGTCTGACTTCAGCTCAGGTCATGATCTCACAGTTAGTGAGTTCAAGCCCCGCATTAGGCACTGTGCTGACAGCTCGGAGCCTAGAGCCTGCTTCAGATTCTGTGTCTCCCTCTCCCTCTGCCCCTTTCCCACTCCTGCTCTGTCTCCCTCTGTCTCTCAAAAATAAATAAGCATTAAAAAATTAAAAAAAAATTAAATACTGTAGGCAATTATTATTAAGAGTAAAGTAAGGCTATAATATTATTGCCAATTAGCATAATGAGTAACAGTACAGGCTTCAGATTCTGTCAAAATCTGGTTCTAATCATGACGTGGCCACTTAAAACCTACATAACATTTGCTGAGTTGTAACACCTCCGAGCCAGAATTCTCAAAATAATTCCTATCCTTCACAAGGATTAAGTTCTATATATCTACATTTGGCACAACTATTGGTACCTAGTTAAATTTTAAATAAACTGTAGGGAATTATTATTAAGAATAAAGTAAGTCTATAGTATTCTTGCCATATACCAGGTAGGAATAACCCTTGTTTAATCAATGCTAAACATAATGAGCATCCCTGGGGCCGAACCTAGACCATATTCTCCCAAGAGCTTTATGGACTCTGATTACTTGGTGCTCTTCCCTCTGGGACCCAGGAGAAGTTTCCAGGTAACCAGTTACTCAGGTTGACTGAGTAAAAATAAACATGTATTTACTCCCAAGGAGTCTTGTTTTTTGTTTTTTATCAAAATGATTCTCTCTTTCAGATTGTTTACTTCTCTCAGAATAAACACGTAAAATTGGACCTCCCCTTATTTTTGTAGTTGGGATTTTATGACCTCTGCTGGAATAAGAAAACAATATTTTCTATGTGGCTAAGTCAACTTTATACAGACTAGACAAATGTGACCATTGTGTTTGTGCCTGCTTCTATTGCAAATGGGAGAACACAGCTTGTGATGCTTATCTCTTCCTTCGTGGTCCTTGAGAGATTTACACACACACACACACACACACATAATTGGAAAACAAATTTTAAAAAATACTAAGGATAAAAGACTAATGAAAGTATTTATTTAAGCATTTCAATTTCCTTTACAAAAATGATACATGATTTAGTGAAAAACAATAGACTGGAATCAAAATAAGAGCATTCTGGTTCAATATCTAACACTGATTATCTATATTATCTTGAAGATGTAAGTTATTTTCCCCGATCCTTAAATTTTTTCATATTCAATGCAAGTTTATTATCATATCCAAATTCTATGCATTTATACATATGCATATATAATATATGAAAGGGACGTATATATAGATGTATCTATGAAAGTATGTTTATATGCGCATCTGCATCCACACCCACATTCACACCTATATATGCATCTTAGTTTTGTATGAGAATGCAGATGATAGACAAGGAGGCTGGAATAGGTGATAGGTAAGGTACGGTTCTATGCTGACATCCTCTGTTTCTAGTATTTTAAATGCCCATATCTTCATTCCTCCATCCAAGATGACTGAGCAGTGGGAACTTTTTAGAAACGCGAATTCTCAGGCCCTACCCCAGAGGTCCTGAATCAGGGATTGTAGGGGAGAGGCTCCACCATCTGTGTTGCAACCTGCCTCCCAGGTGATTCTGAAGTGCACTACAATGTGAGAACCACGGCCTTCGAACATTCTCAGGGAAGAACTACAGGCTAGAGTGAGAAATGGAGAACTAGTAATTAAAGGGGGAAAAGCAGGATATTCTACAGACATCTTGGGTCAGAACTGGTAGGAACAGTTTAGAGAGACACAGGAGAGGCAGGCACAGGGGAGTGTTCTTTATGGGAGTAGGGAACTGGCATGGCTGTAAAAACACACAGCAGAATCCTGAGCGGCAAGAATAAAGCTATAGCCATGTGCTCGCATGTTAAATCACTGTTCTCATGCAGTCATTTCTGCAATTGTGCTAAGAATTGCTGGATTTAGAATCTTTTTTCTGCAGTGGATCCCAGAGCAAGATAATTAACCTCTGTTCTCAGCCATAGCTATCTCTGACCCCTAGTTATTTACTGTAGAAACCTGAGCCAGAAAGAGTTAAGGCTTCTCAGGCTGATCCTATATGTCTTCTCCCGAATGTTTTCAGTAACCCAAGATTCTTCTGATTCCAGGTTGAATTTCCCCCTCATTGGCAGCTAAGGAATGTATCTATGTTCAGGGAAATGAAGAAAATTCCTGGAGTTTCAACGGGCTAGACGTAAATTTGGCCAGAGAAAGTTGCAGGCGTGAGAATAAGCCTATGAAAACGACAAGGCAAGAACTCAGCGTGGACACTCTTCAAGAGGCTTATGGATGCCATGTTGTCATCCCGGACATTGCCCTGAGAGGGGAACCCCTGGCTTTGTAACTTCCTGGCCAGTGTAAGGGCCACCAGCTTGCAATAACCTTTTCTGCGATGCTCCGGCAAGGTATAGCCATGGCACATGGTGGCAAACTGGTCTGTGAGAGACCAAGAGACTGGCTTTCCCTTGTCATCACGGACACATACACTGGGGAAGCAGGAGATGAGGTTCACGATGTATCGGAGACACTGTTCATTGCCGCCCCGTGACCAAGTGCTGTTGAGAAGGTCAGCGTCAGCAACACTCAGGTAAGTTAGTCGTGGGGAAGAGCCCATTCTAGAAGAAAACAACATGAGAAGGAAAGTGAGCTTGGGATCACATGAATCAGCTACTTCTCTTTCTCCACAGATTCAAACTGAGAAACCATTCCAGAGATCGTGCTTAGCAAATCCAAAATATTTTCAATGAATTAGCATCTGTCACTTCCCACTTACGAACATCACTTAGGGTTTCATTTCTTTTTTTTTTTTATTTTTTATTTTATTTTTTAACATTTATTTATTTTCGAGAGACATAGAGCAGAGGAAGGGCAGAGAGAGAGGAAGACACAGAATTCGAAGCAGGCTCCAGGCTCTGAGCCATCAGCACAGAGCCGGATGCGGGGCTCGAACTCACAGACCGTGAGATCATGACCTGAGCTGAAGTCGGCCGCTTAACCGACTGAGCCACCCAGGCGCCTCTAGGGTTTCATTTCTTATAGGACAAAATACTCATATCAAATTTAAGTCTTTGCTTCTAAATTTATGCCCATTTCTTATTGTCTTTAGTGTAGATTAGGGCAAATATTTCATTTTTCTGTAAAACAATTCTGACTTGTTCTTAATTTTTTAATGTTTATTTATTTTGAGGGACAGAGTATAAGTGTGGGAGGGGCAGAGAGAGAGGGAGACACAGAATCTGAAGCAGGCTCCAGGCTCTGAGCTGTCAGCACAGAATCCAGTGAGGGGCTTGAACCCACGAACCATGAGATCATGACCTGAGCTGAAGTCAGACGCTTAACCGACTGAGCCACCAGGCACCCCAGCCAACTTGTTCTTATTAAGGCCTAAGTCTGTTGATGCCCTTCTGAAGCCTGAACAACTCCAGATTCTTGGGCCCCTACTCTTTTCCTTGGTTAAAAAAAAAAAATATTAGTATAGAACTTCTATCTTTCTGCATCCATGACCAGAAAAGAAATTCAAATTGCTTAACATTCAAGGCATATATAGATGCTCAAAAAAGTCCTAGTGCTTCTAACATTCCCCTGAAAGGTCTGGAAAAACATCTAAAAGTTCATGGTATTGAGAGAAAAAGATAGGAATTGGTGCAATTACTAAAAACGGAGATGGGATTACTTAGTTGAAAGCCTATGGGGCTGGGTTTGCCTCAGAATTTTCTTTCATTCTTGAAGTCATCAATGTCATAAGACCATCCTGTGTGTTCATTAAGAGACTAACGTCATTCTTGATACGATCTTTATAAAGTACAAGTTTGTGTTTTCTTTTCATTACTGGCTCTGCAGTGTTAGCTCACATTCTAGGCATACTATGGGCTCTGGCATTGGGCCAGTAGTCTAACCACTAAGTTGGATAAAAAATAAATAAATACAAGCAATAACTGGCTTAGTAGAATTTTTAATTTAATTTTTGAAAAGGAACTTTGTACTTTTTTAAAGTTTATTTATTTTGTGAGAGAACAAGGGAGGGGCAGAGAGAGAGAGAGAGAAAATCCCAAGCAGGCACCACACTGTCAGCACAGTCTGACTCGGAGCTCGGTCCCATGAATCATGAGATCATGACCTGAGCCAAAATCAAGAGTCGGTAGCTTAACCAACTGAGCCAGCCAGGTGCCCAGAAAAACTTTAAAAAACAAAGGCCGAGAAGCATAAGGCAACTCTGGCTGAAATGTCACTGTAAATAAAAATATTGCTAAGACAAGTGTTTCAGGAATAGTTGCATTAGTAATTATATATGTGACCCTGTATCTGAAGGGCAGGTTATCCAGAATAAAGAGTGTATGAAGTTTGATAATGACTTAGCTACTAAAGACAGTATCTTCCTATGCAGATGGGAGCAACTGATTTAAATATAAATTTTAATTTAATTCAATAATTTAATTTAATTTAATTTAATTTTAGAGTGAGCATGAGCCCGTGAGCATCTGTGCACAAACACAGCGCAAAGGTAGGGGGGAGGAGGGGAGAAGGGAGAGGGAGAGAGAGAATCTTAAGCAGGCTCCATGCCCAGCTTAGCACGGAGCCAGACGTGGGGTTGGATTTCACAACTGTGAGATCATAACCTTAGCTAAAATCAACAGTCAGACACTGGACACTTAACCGACCGAGCCACCCAGATGCCTCAGTAGGGAAGCAATTTAAATCAAAATTGGATTTTAAAAGGCCTGACTGGTGATGGAGAACATTTTTAAATAACATCTCAGGGATAGGACAGTAAACAGACTGGGAAACTCTAAAACTCTAAAGGACAAATAGCCTGGTTTCTTATATAAAAAGTAATGTAAGAAATAAAAAAGATGAAAGGGGAACCCATATATCAAAAAAAAAAAAAACCAAAACTTATAGATTAACCAATTGCAATGTATGAGCTTTATTTAGGTGCTTATTCAAAACAAACTGCTAAAAGTATTATGATAATTTGGGAAATATAACTACTCACTGGTTTAAGGAAATATTGTTGACAAAATTTTAAGATATTGTAGAGCAAAGGGCTGGGGCAGCAGGCTTAAGGACTCTGTCTTTAGAAAAGCCTGCTTGTGGGGCGCCTGGGTGGCTCAGTCAGCTGAGCATCTGACTCTTCATTTCGGTTCAGGTCATGATCTCATGGTTTGTGAGATTGAGCCCCATGTTGGGTTCTACGCTGACAGCATGGAGGCAGCTTGGGATTCTCTCTCTCTTTCTGTGCCTTTCTCACTCCAGTTCTCTCAGTTCTTTCTCAAAATTGATAAGTAAACATTTAAAAAAAGAAAGAAAAAAAAAAAGCCTGCTTGCCAGGTTTCTCTTGGCTGGTGTCTGGCAATTTGGATTCCTGCAGGCGTCCTGCCATTCCCAGAACTGATAGGAGTTGGAACTCACTGTCTGTAACAGTGTGGTTTATGATGAAAACCTGCTTTCCTTCTGGAAGTCTAAAAATTGGTATGTGCTAGACAGGGTGCCTCCAATAAAAATCCCGTATATGTTGTGATAACTTATTGCTGGAGGAATCAAGTGTATTTTGTGTGACTTCTTTGGGGAGGACTCTGGAAACCCTGTGCCTAATTTCCCCTAGACTTTGCCAATGCACCTTTTTCTTTTTTGTTTCATAGTCTGTGTATGTGGAGTCCTAGCCAATTAGTGAGCCTGTGGGTGGTCCTGGGGACCCCTGACACAGAAGTGATATTAGTATAGTGTTTTTGTTTTTGTTTAAGACTCCTTATCTTTTGGAGATACATATTAAAGTCCTTAAGAATAATGGGCGAATCTCTGAGATATTTGCTACAGAATGCTCAGCAGATAAGGGCCATGGAGGAAACAAGATTAGCTGTATATTGATAGGAGTTTCATTATAGTAGTTCTCTCAGTAGTTCTCTCATATAGTCCTCTCAGCCTTTGTATGTGCTTGGAAATTTTCATAACTGAAAAAAGTAAAAATAAAGTCCAGTTGCTTTATGTGATTTAAAGTGCCCATTCTTTAGGTTTAGTCTTGTTTTGCTCAAAAATTCCTTCAATGTACTCTATAGAAGAAAAAGTAACATTCATTAAGGTGGGAACATTTCAAGATCTCATGTTTCATTTGTTTACAAAATACATATAAGGAGGATATTATAGGTTAACTTCCAAAAGAAGAAATTGATTGAGGCTCAGAAAGATGAAGCAGAAAGGAAGGTAACTAGCAAAGGGTGGAACAGGGGCTTCCCAGTAAGAAGGAAAGAGGAATATAGATACAAAGTAACAAATATTTTGAAGACTGGATTCTGGAGACAGAATCAGGAATTATTTCCTGGCTCTGCAATTTACTCCTGTGTGTTATTTCAACTCTGTTCAAAAAGGGAATTCCACAGTTAAATGAATCAAGAGGTAATATACTTAAAACATTTGGGGCACCTGGGTGACTCGGTCGGTTAAGCATCCTACTTCAACTCAGGTCATGATCTCACGGTTCAGGAGTTCGAGCCCCACGTCGGGCTCTGTGCTGACAGCTCAGAGCCTGGAGCCTGCTTCTGATTCTGTGTCTCCCTCTCTCTCTGCCCTACCCCCCACTTGTGCTCTCTTTCTCTCTCTCCCTCTCAAAAATAAATTAAAAAATTAAAAAAAAAATTAGCACCTGGCATATAAGAGCTGCACACAGCCAATTATTTACCCTCTTCCCTGAAACATGAAAAATACAATAAGTACTTTGGGCTCAAACAACAGAGTCTAGTTAGAATTATCTGGAGGAGGAGCATACAGGAATGAGTTTTCTGTGTATACTGTGAAAATACAGGACTCCTGAGTTCATCTATTACTAAGCACAAAGACATGGGTTTGATTTTGCAAGAAATTATGAGCAGTCAGGCACAGCAGGAAAAAAAACCACACAACCACACATCCACAGACACACACAGAAAAATCTAGACTCCGTGGCTCTAATCCAAGGTACCCAAATGTTCCTTAAAAATACTGTGTATGCTAGGTACTACTATTTGTACTCCTATGTAGGAGTCCCATCCCACATGTAGAAACTTAGTTTACATACAGGAAACTGGTGTCCGGCGGAGTTGAAAGAGGAGAAAGATGGACGGCCTTGAAGGAGGTTAGACTTACACCTAACTGCTTTGAGTTGGCAACAGCTTTGGAAACATCATATAATTCACTCTGCAGCCCTGTACATGGTAAGACATAATGAAAAATGTAGGTATTTTATTTGAAAACACAAAAAGGAAATTTGTTACAATATTTTTATACTAATTATCCTCAGTACCACCAGTTTGCCACCTTGTATTAATCTAGCCCCTATATACTTATATATGAATTATTACAGCTACTCTCTACCTGATTGTCAGACATTGTGTGGGATTTTCTTTTTTTTTTTTAATTTTTTTTAACGTTTATTTATTTTTGAGAGACATAGAGACAGAGTATGAGCAGGGGAAGGGCAGAGAGAGAGGGAGACACAGAACCTGAAGCAGGCTCCAGGCTCTGAGCCGTCAGCACAGAGCCTGACGCGGGGCTCGAACTCACAGACCGCGAGATCATGACCTGAGCCGAAGTCGGCCGCTTAACCAACTGAGCCACCCAGGTGCCCCCATTTACTCTTTTAAAATCACGTAAGCCTGATGAATCAGTAGTTCAGTACAATAGGAACCTAGATATGTAGTATCACATTCTGTACATGAGTAATCTGTTTTTCTGCATTAAGCTGTTCTGCTACAATAAAAGACGTGATCTTGCTGTGGCAAGGCACTCATGATAAGCTGATATCTGAGTCCTCTGTCTTCTTAATCCTACTCCTTCCAGCCTTCATCCTGTGAGGGATAAAGTTCGGACCTTTGGGGCCCCGGGACTGGGCACCAAGATTTGGGTGCTTAACTGACTGAGCCACCCAGGCACCCCCATTGGGCTATTGGAAACTCTTAATGTAATTGTGTCTTGGCCAAAAGTTCTTCCACGAGCATGGATAAACATGCAGTTATCTCCTCGAAGTTATTTTTATTTATAAAATAAAATGCTCTTATTTTACTAAATCATGTCAAGATATCCTGTACAGATCAATTAACTATCTCCTTCCAGCATTTGCTTCAGAAAGAAGAGAAGACCTACCTATTGGATTACACTTAAGTTAGAGTCATTTTAAAAGATTGCGACAGGAAACGATTAAGGATAATTTTAAAAAATGCTGATATTTATTGATATCCATATTACAGTAACAGTGAGGGGGAAAAATGTCACTTAAAAGCAGCCTCATTTAAGTGGCCTCCACATACCCCAAAAGCCAAGCCTCATTAGGAGTAAAACATAAGTGTTCTTACACAACTGTAATATATAAATTATAATTATATAAAATGTATATATATGAATTTGTACTCTTAATATAGGTCGTATCTATCTATCTGACATATATGACAAAAATGAGAACAAAAAAGACTGCCTGGGCTCACACTTGATCTCACCTTGTATTTGAAAGACTTGATCCCAGTTGATAACATCATGTTCTTCCAACAGCCGTTGGTAAGCCCTGACATCCTTGTAGAACACAGCGTAGGCATTAGTATAATGGTCCAAGTTATCGGTCTCAGCCTAGGATGGAAGACATAATCACAAAAACAAATATATCCTCTAGGTAACCGAAATCCTGGATAGATTAGAGACCATTAGTTGCATATGTCTGGATAATTCCCATTACCAAAATTAGCCATCTATAAACAATGGCTAGATAGGAATGTGGCTAATATACTATAGAGAGGGAAGGAACAGAAATTTTGGAACTTTTACTTGATAATTCTTCTGGTATTTGGGAAGTTTTAATATAATTCACATTTTTTCTGGGATATTATTTATTTATAAAAGTAAAATGTATATAACTTAATGGAGCCACCTACAAGAATCAAATAGAACACACAGAACTTTCCTAGTGTGGTCAGAGCAGCACGCCTTTGATCATGTGAGCTTCTCTTTGGTCCTGAGGCTGAACGGGGCAGATATCATCCTTTTCAACCTTCTTAGATATTCATGCACATGACCTAAAGTCATTAGTCACAAGGAATCATCAAACCCGTAGAAAAACTAGTATGCCCAATATGTATGCTTCACGCTTGTAGAGATTATGAAACACTAAAGGAGCCCTTAATTGGACACATTTAGACTAGTGATTTTCCATGTCTGACACTCCAAAGCCAGTAAAATTAGAAACTAATGGTGATATATATTGCATGTTAAGCTAACATATGGCTATGATAGTTACAATATCCCCTTTACCTAATCTTTTCTTTCTAGTTGATGTCTTTCAAACCTGTACCTCTTTCTGTCGGCGAGTGATAACAGCTTTGAAGTCTGGCCATGAATCCACTACCACTTCCTTTTGAAAGGGATTCCCACGATTTATGTTCATCACTGCTCCATAAACCTGAGCCAGAGAACCAGAGAGACCAGCCAATCACGTTACTAACCATTCCAGTTTCATGTTATCATTTTCATTTCTTCTGTATAATTGTGGCCATGAGAAGGGAAATTATAAATTATAAGTTAAAAAATACAAACTTTTCTCTTGTTATTTCATCACTATACATGAAAACTGGTAGTCTATGAAAACCTATGAAAACACTCCCCAAACTTAGGTTTTTACTGTATAGCAGTGACAGGTACCAAAACAACAGGGTGAGTAGAGGGGTGCTTGGCACATAGGCCAATAATAAACACTTACAGAATGAATCAGAATCTGATGTAGGGCTTATATATGTCTTAAAAGTTCCACAGATAATTTTGATGCTCAGGTACTTTTGAAGTTTACTATATGCTCTCTGAAAATAACATGTTAAATGCACTACTCCTTCAACCCTGAATTAAACAATTAACAAATCACTGATTTCCAAATAAAAGACCCCGGCATTTCAGAGTTGATGGAGCAAGGCTCTATAAGCATTCCCTGGGGGTTGTAACTATGTCTCATTCATTATTATATCCATGGAGTCTGATACAGTGGATCAACTGCTTGTTGACTAAGCAGGACAGAATATTAGAATTTCATTCTGTGACCTTTCATATTTATTTTCCACTAAGAATCAAAGATGCTGAGTAGTGCTCACAGCAGTATCTTCCTAACAGATAAAAACTGGAACCATTCGGAGTGTCCACCAACAGTGGAGAAAGTATGGTCACAGAACCCAAGCCAGGCATTGCATAACAATGAAATAATGGAAGTAAGATAAAGAGAGTCAAAGATAAAGAGACTTCAGTGTATAGAAAACAAGAAATTGAGAGTGCCAAGCTAAGCAGCTATGAAAAAGAAGATCATACAAGGAAGACGTTGATTTGTGCCTACAGGTTTCATTTCTTTATCTCTTTCTTCTAATGGTGTTATGAGAGGCAAACATTAAAAAAAAAACCCACACAGTTTAGAATCTGATAACTTGGATTTAAATCTGAACCTTAGCACTTAGATATGGGGAAGGGATATGGTAACATTATCTATAAAATCATAATGTAAACACCTGCCTGTTCAGAGTATTAATATTTCAGAGGGATAAATAAGTTTTTATAAAACTCAAATGAGATAGTGTGAAAGATATTTTAAAAAATGATACATACCATTCAGACCAACTCAACTAATCTGAATTCAGAGATCCTTAAAAACTAAGATTTGAAGAGGTGGTGGTTAATAAGTAATTATTTTATAATGCTGCCAGTGACCAACCAACAAAAGTTTATTGTGTAGTTATTTTGGGCAAAGCCCCATGGCAAGCACTGTACAAATGAGAAGTCCAAAAAAACAAAAACAAAAAGACAACATCTAGATTTGAGCAGTAGCTAAGTCGCTGTGGGAGAAGCAGTAAATACGAAATCAAAGGAACTAAGATTTAACTAATTCTTTACTTGCTTTAACCTTTTTTGGACTCCAACTTAATTCATTTTTAAAATAGATTAATAGACATCTTACAAAGCTGGTAGAAGGATAAAATAAATTGAAACTGTATGCTAAAGTACTATCCAAATATAATATTTATAATGTAGGGGCCCATCATTTGTCTTGATGATTATAACATCTTAGATGACCCTGCGAAGGTCATCCAAACATTTATTCACTTTGGTGTCTGCATTCAGAATGGGAAATTTCGAGTCAGATTGTCCATTTGGTACTCTTTTAGCCATTAGATTCCAAATTATTACTCAGATTTTCTCTACCACACAGAGTTTAAACATGATTGATTGGTAGGGCAAGATGAGTAGAGTTACTCAACCCAGTACAGTGCTCCAGATCACTTTTGTTAAAGTCTAGCATAAACAAGGATTATCCAGCATGTGTGCCAAAATACAGCTCCCTAGTCTCCATCCTTAGGGTTCAGGGGCACCTGGGTGGCTCAGTCGGTTAAGCATCCGACTTTGGCTCAGGTCATGATCTTGCGGTTTGTGGGTTCGAGCCCCATGTCAGGCTCTGTGCTGACAGCTCAGAGCCTGAAGCCTGTTTCGGATTCTGTGTGTGTCTCTCTCTCTCTGCCTCTTCCCTGCTCGTGCTCTGTCTCTATCTAGCTCTCCCAAAACTATATAAACATTAAAAAATTTTTTTTAAATTATCATGATCTTGAAGTAATCAGAAAAAAATTATAATGACCCTTGAACCTCAGCTTCATCTTGAACCTAGGTTATGTTCTTATGAGCGATACCACTTAATCCATACCCTTCTGCCATTAAAAAAAAGCTCAGAACTCTAGCTTACCTTAGAAATAATCTAGTCTAGTACCCCCTAAATTTTCCTAGAAATCATCTAAAAATGGCTGTCAAAAATATTATTACCTGGGCTATATCTACAGTGCATGGGATCAGTCTCTGGCAGGAGGGGACTGGGAAACAGTTATGTTTCATACGTGCTCCAAGAAAGTCTTGACATTAGAAAAATTTGGGAAACGGCCACATATCTGACATTATTTCACAGATTAATAAAATGAAGAAATAAAATCAAACTCTTAAATGTGTAATACCTTGAGTGACTCAGGAAAGTGACTCTTCAGCATTTTTTCCAGTATCAGTAATTTGGTAGAACAGTTTAGCACCGACATCTTCTCCGGGGCACTAGCAATTCCACACCTAATTAAAAACTTGAAGGTATATGTTAAATTTTTGCTTGTTAACATTTGAATCTCCTGAGGAATCTCCCTGAAATCCTGTTTTTGCCAGGTATATTTTGGGATGCCGTGGCTCCCTCTGAAGAGGGAAGGAAAGGACGATGAGGGGCCCTGGAGTGGGCACTCCAGAGAACATGTGGGAATAGAGAATGTTAATGACCTAATCCCGGAAAGAGGTGAGTGTGTACAGTGTGTTAAGTCTTCCTATCATACACATCCTCTGTATGTTCAGCTCTTCCTTTAGGACACCATAACAGTTGTGGTTTTACATTTTTTTTGTTTTCATTAAGTCTGTCTCAAGTAGTCTGAGCTGCAAGAAGGCAGGCAGCATGGGGCACCTGGGTGGCTCAGTCGGTTAAGTGTCCAACTTCGGCTCAGGTCATGATCTCACGGGTCGTGAGTTGGGAGCTCAGAGCCTCTTCTGTCTCCCTCTATCTCTGCACCTCCCTAGCTTGCTCTCTCTCTCTCAAAAATAAATACACATTAAAAAAAAAAAAAAAAAGAAGGAAGGAAGGAAGGGCTCATGTTTGCTTTGTGATTCAGTATCCCCCAGCATCTACAGGGCCTGGCACACGGTGAAGGGCATTCTAGGTAGTTGCTGAATGGATGATAGGAAGCTCAGAGTAAGAGTCTTGGTTAAGTAAGGAAACTTCTTTTTACAATGTGGCAAAGACCAGAGAAAGACTTGAGTGGGTCAAATGTCAGGTGGCTATGAGGAACGACTTGCACAGAAACATCTAGATTGAAGATGAAGAATCAGATGTGAGCAGAGGCTGAGGCTCATTTTATTTTTATTTAAAAAAATTTTTAATGTTTATTTTTGAGAGAGAGAAAAAGAGAGAGAGACAGGGATAGAGAGAGAGGGGGACACAGAATCTGAAGCAGGCTCCAGGCTCTGAGCTGTCAGCACAGAGTCCAACGCAGGGCTCTAACCCACCAACTGTGAGATTATGACCTGAGCCGAAATCAGATGGTTAACCAACTGAGCCCCCCAGGTGCCCCAGTGAGGCTAATTTTAGTGAGATAAAATTAAGGAATGAAGAATGGGCTTTAATATAATGTATGTAATTTAACCATTCATATGCAATTATATTTTCTAGATTTGGGGGGCTCCATATCATCTGATTTTTGTCCCCAAGAAAACTTTTTTTCCCAACATTCCAATTAGGTCTTGACTGAATTAAAATAATATATTTTCTTTTTTTCTATATTCAATGTAGTGGAGTTTACCCACTTACTCTTAGCAGCCAGGCACTAGGATGGCAAAGATAATTGAGCTAGACAGGAGAACCTGGTGCTTCTGGGGTTGTGGTGGACTGTTCCTGTATACCACATTTCCAGATAGAGAAAGCTACTACTGACATGGCAGCTTTGTGGGACAATAAGATACTCAGAGTTTGATTATGATTTACTTAAAATCCACCATAAAATAATATATATAGTTTTTGTGAGTCTGAGAATCATATTTCTTGTGATCGGGTCCTGTGAGCTCCAGTTAGCTGAGTGGTACACTCAAGGTGTTTGTATTGTATATGGGAGTCAGAAGAGATACTAAGGCCCAGTACCAGAAAATGAGGCTTCTGGACCCTAGTCTACTACTCATAGTCTGGGCCAACATTAGAAGCTTTGCAGAGATGTGAGTTTCCAGAGTTCGCATTGAACAACAAAAGGAGAGGTTGAGCTGTCATCTCTTCACCCTTGTATTCGCTTGACTTTTCATTCAGTCATGCTATCTTTCAGTAAAATTTTAATTTCTTAATAAATCCTCATGTTAAATATATCAGTTTATTCTAGTGCAATATTTTTTGAGAGAAAATGAAATAAAATTAATGTATAGGGAAGCTGATCGTGTATCTCTTATTACATTTGATGTCCAGAGATGTTTTTGTGTCCTGATACATAGTAAAGGAGGTAGCGCACACAGTAGGAATTCTAAATACTTGTTGATGATTTGCTTATTTATTGTCTGGTTTGTTCCCCACAGAGGATCTAAAACCACTTATACACATAGGTAAAATATATGAAGAAACATTAAGTTTACGTTAAAATTCAGGGAAGGAGAAAATAGAGGTATGAAAGGAATACGGGGTCGAGAGTGAGACCAGTAGGCAAAGCATATGGAGTACAGTCCTACGTATACAGTTGATCCTCTTTCTTCGTGGATTCCATATTTATGAGTTCACCCACTTGCTAAAATTTATCTGTAACTCCCAGAATCAATATTGACAGTGCTCTCACAGTCATTTGTGGGCATACACAGAGTGGTGAAAAATTTGAATTTCCAGTGCCCACATTGTCAGCTGAAGTTGCAGAAACTGACTTCCTGTTCCAACTCTTATACTCTAAATGTGTCCTTTATGTGATCTACTTACTCCACATTCTTTTGCAGATTTTGCTTTTTGTTTGGGGAGTTCACTGTTTAAAATGCCCCGAGTGGGGTACACTAGAACCTCGGACACTTGAGTAACTTGTTTTGCGAGTGTTCCACAAGACAAGCAAATGTTTCTAATACATTTTAATTTGAGAAATGAGTGATGTCTTGCAAAATGATTGTACGGGATGCCAAACATCACACGATCACCACTAAGCCAATGGTTCTTCTCTCTCTCGCCAACTGCGGGATTGTGGGTGATCATCTCCCATACTTGGACGCTGAGTCTCAGGCCACGGCATTTGGCAGAAATCAGTGATTTTACAGGACATTGGAAGGTGCTCCACAACTGGTACTGGTATTTTTTTTGTCACTTCAAAGCACCTGTGGACAGTCCTTTACTTTTCCATATAAGAAGCAGCTTATGAATGCTTTGCCTGCAGATATAGACCCTTTCCTCTGCCGTCTTATTTCCAGTTCCATTAAATACAGTAGATGACAAGAGTTTATTAATGCTGTACTGTAGTCAGCGTCTGTTAGTGATAATGAAAGTCATCCTACACAATAACCCTCCTCTCTCTCGTCTCCCTCATGCCAGCCACAAAGGTTTTCAAAGGTAAGTGCAGGTCAGTATGTTTATTTTTCTTTATATTTTCTTTATTTTTTGTAGTGTATTACAGTATTGAAATCACTTTTATATGAATATTTCGGGGTTGTGGAATGAATTATCTGAGTTTCCATTCTTTCATATGCGGAAATTCGCTTTGATATACAAGTGCTTTGGATTACAAGCATGTCTCCAAAACGAATTATGCTCGCAAACCAAGGTCTTACTGTACTTAGGTGCTGTCTAGTGTTCCTAAGTGCAAAAAGACTGCGATGTGCCTTACCAAGAAAATACATGTGTTACATAAGCTTTCTTCAGGCATGAATTATAATGTTCTTGACTGTGAGTTCAGTGATAATAAATCAACAGTACATATTTATGTCTTTAAACAGAAATACACGTTAAACAATGTTATGTTGATCTGCGGATGAAAATGTGAACAGAGGCTTTCAGAAACCTAATCTATTTTCCTTGGAAGCGATGCTTCAGAACTCACTAAGACAGTGTTCCCTGTGAGTTTATTAAACATAACTACCACAAACAATGAGAACCAAGTGTACTTGCTGTAGGTGATTTGTACTGTAAGCTTTCTAGCAGCTAACACAAGAGAAGCAAACATGAGTAGTTCTGTGATTCAGTTTGTCCGTAAAATTATCCATATGCTTTTTACCATACCATTTGCTTGACCTTTCCCTTGTAATATCTCTAAATGAAGTTCTCTAGGTTCTAAATTATCAAAACCCTCCTTGATCTGGCTTCGATATGCCTTTCTAGACTAAGAAGCTCTTTCAATCCACAAATTATGCAGGGCGACAAATACTGGTGATATTAAAATCAGAGAGACATTTCTCCCACGGATGCACATAGAGAGAGCACTGAAAGGACAATGTTATTTCAGTAACCAATGATGAATTTCATGAGGATCTTTCTTTTATGAAATACGAAGATATTTTTTGAAGGCCACAAAACAGAATGTGGAATTCCCTAGATGCAGAAAATATATTTAATAGATTTTTGAATTATATTAGAAAGTCATAATGGCAACTATTAATTATAAAGCTACAAGATCAGAATGTCACAACCTCACCGATCATATGTGTTCTAGAATTGCAAGGTGAAGATTTGTAATTGCTTTGGCTGAATTGTTATCAACAATGGACTCACTAACTGAAATCTTTGTTAAGGAAAATATTATACCTATTTTAAGTTTTAGGAACTGAAGTTTCTTTGGGACACATGAGTGTCCATCAGCAAACAACAAGCACCTAAAATATTTTATTAACACTAATCAGACAACAAAAGCATAATCTCCTGAGAGAACTTTCTTATAAATAAATAAGTGTAAGACTTATGTTTTTATAAGGTAATACATCACTTAGAATACAATGGTGGACGTTTGTTAATGAAGAAAGATTTTTTTTAAGCACTTGTGATCCAATGATAGTAATTATTTTTCAGATGATAGGATTTCTGTTTAGAGATTCCTCTCTTATCTGTTTCTCGAGTAGTGCTCCTATCGGAGCAAATATTTGTATATTTGGTAATGCTTGTTTTCCGTATATCAAAATTTACAACAGTAAAACAAAAACACCAAAAAAACAAAAACATCTTTTCCTGTAAAGCTAATTATTATTTACTCCTCCTCTATAATGCTGAATTTCACCTCCCCCCTCTATTTCTCTCATTTCTTCTTGCAGTTACATTTAATGATTGGAGACTTACAATTTTCATGAACCAATGCTTACCTGCTGTTGAGAGTTCAGTTTGTATCAGGGCAAAGTTTCCTTTTCCGTCACTGGTGAGTTTATTCTTCAAGCCTACTTTTCTAATGAGTCCTTAGTGGAAAGAGGAGGGGGAGGGAAAAAAAAAAAAGTGTCCATACCTGTAGACGGGGAGGAGTTTATGGTGTCAGGTGAAAATCAACACCCCTACGGTATGAATATTTTCACTCCATCTCTTTTTTTCTATCACATTTAGACTTCTAGTGTAAAAGTCAGTAAATACTAATTTTGATTTAGAGATGGACATTTTCTAGACACAAAACCTATCAATCTGTTAAGATCCTGTGAAACAGAATAAAAAGGAATGGGACCCAGGTAAAGGGGGGGGTACTGTAAGTGACAGAGAGGCATTGGCCTTTTATATATTTTTATCTATTTTGAAGAAAACGATTTTGCTACCCTAAACTTCCAAGGCTGACAAAGGGGTAACCTATAAAAAGGATACTTGTGGAATTGAGAGTATTTATGGAAATTTTAGTTCTTTTACCCTAGTCTTTTAAATGAGAAGTCAGTCAGAGTTTACTCACTTCCCTTGTGAAGGGAATTTCACAAGGGAAATTCTGATGGCTGCGATTTCAAGAGACATACAAACACATGGGCCTCTCTGCCCACAACACCGTTCCTGAGCTTTGGGATAATAAACAGTACGAATGTCTCAGTGGTTATGAAGAGCGCTTCAGTCTGAATGTGGTCACATGGAAGGGTACTGTTTACCATCTGTATGTCTCATAAAGCCAAGATTAAATGAAGGGAAAAATCAGGGCATTCTTCACTTGAACATGCTTATTTAAGTAACAGTGAGGAGCAGGTACTTGAAAGTGACTGGAAAAATTGTATTCAATGACAATTAGTGGATGTCAAAATCAGACTGTTTTTGATCTGGGTATATCAGTAACTTTTTTTTTTTTAAGATATTACTGATGGCAACATACCTGTGCATGGCCCTAAGGATACTATATAAATCTAGCGTCTTCTAAATATTATCTGAGGAAAAACGATTAAAAAAGTGAACAGAAAATGTTATTTGTCTAACAGAAACTGTTTTAAAAATTTTTTAAACGTTTATTTATTTTTGAGAGACAGAGAGACAGAGCATGATCAGGAGACGGGCAGAGAGAGAGAGGGAGACACAGAATCTGAAGCAGGCTCCAGGCTCTGAGCCATCAGCACAGAGCCTGATGTGGGCTCGAACTCACTGATCGTAAGATCATGACCTGAGCCGAAGTCAGCCACCCAACCAACTGAGCCACCCAGGTGCCCCTAACAGAAACTGTTTTAGATATGATGTACAATGTCAGAAAAAAAAAAAAAAAAAAAAAAACAACCTTTAAAAACCAAATGGTTTATAGACTCTGAGAGACATATAAATGTCTTCCCAGATTTAGACTTCATCCTGTTCCCAAGTGTGTCCGACACAGAAACTTCTATTCTTTTTTCAAAGTCCTTTGCTCTTTATAAAATATCAAAACTAAGCAGAATAGGTTTGTTTTTGTCTTTGTTTTTGTAAGGAAAAATACCCAAAGCATATTATCTTTCCAGGAAAACTACATTGGTTGAGGGTAACTGAATTTGAAATATGTCCATCGAGGTAAAGTGAACTGTTAACCCTGAGACTAAAAGGAAAAAGAAGGGAGGAGGAGGTTTACTAATATAAGATAAATTTGAAGAGATTTTCTTCTGCAAACCCACATTCATACATATTATCATTAGAACACACAGTATCATTATACCTAGAAAAACGGTTGGATTTCTACACTGTTGTAAACAGGATTCACTCATCAGCTTCAGGAGCCACTTCTATTTGTAGCTTATCAGGAAATCCCTCAGTCAAAATTACAATTACTATTCTTCACTTCTTAATTCTATCACTTACTATTTGAGCAATAATATTTGAGGCAGGTATTTAGCCTCCCTGAGTCCCAGATTCTTTATTGCAGGATGGGGGTAATAACAGCGACCGTTACAGGGTTTAATCCCTAGTGTTGTTATTAGGATTAAACATTGGTATCAATGCATGAATACATCCACCGGGCTTAGAAGAGTGCCTGGCACATAGCGCACATCAATAAATGCCATTTTTATCCTTATTATCATTATACAGCCCCGTTGTCCCATTTGAAAAACCTACCTTAATTTTAAGGACTTCGTTAGGGGTGGAAATGGGATGAAATTGGCTAAGGCACATTTGCTTCTATGAAAAAATGAACTTGTCGGCTGCGGGTCGCAGCGGCTCTGGGGGCGGGAGGAGCGGCAGCGGCCCGGCAGCCCGGCTTCCCGCAGGCACCTGCACGCGCCGGCCCCGCCCCCGCCCCCGCGAATCCCGGGGGGAAGGTCGGCTCCCGCGGGGGGACGAAGAACGAGCTCGGCGAGGTTTGCAGCTGAAACTGCCGCTGCAAAAGTGGAAGCGAAGCCGAAAAAGGCGGCGGGCAACAACACACCTTCAGACAAAAAAAGTGCAAAGGGGAAAAAGGGAGCAAAGGGAAAACGGGCCGAATTGGCTAACCAAGAAACGAAAAGGCGGCTTCCCTGCAGAACACGGAGAAACTAAAAATGAGGAGAGCCCCGCCTCTGATGAAGCCGGAGAGAAAAGAAGCCAAGTCTGATTAATATCATATCCCATGGCTTGTCTCCCTTCTTGTACAGTCCACAGGAATATTTTTATCAACTATTTTGTAAATCCAAGTGTTTTAGTAGCTCTAGAAGCATTTTTAAGAAGGAGGGAATCCCACCTTGGCCCATTTTTTAAGTGTAAATGCTTTTTTTAAAGCGGTGAAATTATTAGCTTGCTGTTTATTTTTTGGTACAACCGGACAATAATGGGATATTGAATATGGGAGACTTTGATCGTCTTGGGTGTCAGCTTAACATTCCACAGTTGGGATAGCTTTTATATTACCATAACAAGCATATTAAATGGCAATTTGGAGTCAGTCGTGCATTTAATATGCCTGGAACATTTTAAATGTTTAAAACCATGTTGTTTTTGGTAGAATTGTTTCTTAAAGAAAACCACTCCTTGATCTTGGCTCTCCCTGTCAGAATCTTGTGAATTCTATAACATGTTGGTCATGGTAGTCCAGTTTCCGAGTACCTTTGTTAATGTGCTGTGCAAGATGAAAAACTTGAGTATGTAGTATATATGAAATTAAATTATGAACTACTGAGACTTAACAATGTAACAGCATATCAACATTTGAAGATATTGGTACTTGTTACAGTGGTAAGGAAAATTTGCCTCCAAATTTTAAGCTGGAAGGCCACTGGAATAACTTAGAAAAGAATCACAACTACATACTTTAGATTTTTGGTATGTACGTTCAGAATTGTGTACAAATTGAATGGTCTGTACTGATCCTCAAAACAACCAATACTCAATTATGAAAGAAAAAAATGAAATTGTTTATAGTAGTTTTATTGAATTTTAAAAATGTTGCCTCTTCATCTTCCTCTTTGTCCAGTTTTAGCAACTATCACCCATCTTTGGATATGGTTGATACACAATTTCATAGCCTTAATAACAGCAGGTCACCTTAATGAAAGCAAGCATCTAAGCCAAGATAAAGTGGTTCTATGTTGGTTTAGTAGCAAAGAAATACATTCAATGGCAGCAACTCTTAAGAAAAGCTGGTTAGAATACAAAAATGGCGCAATTACTTTACACATGATGAAGCCCAAATGAGAAATCTGAATTTCTCTCTGCTTTTGCTTTCCTTCTTTCCTCTCCTTTCCTCAAAGCTGAGTATTTCTTGATAATTAATGAAACCTGAGAGGATTTAGAAGACTTATGTTTGGAAACTAAGCCAACCTGAACGATTCACATACTAATAAATGCACCTGCATTTATTTTTGGTTGAGAATGCCAGGAAATTCTATTCAACCAAATAAAAGAAAGTAAATCCCTTAATTTTAGGTTCCAGTGCAGGTGTCTCATATTTAAACAAAACTTGTTTGTTAAACATATGCCCAACTGAAAGTTGGGGAAAATGGAAGGGCTCCTATAAAATAGGAATTCTAAATGACAGTGTGCTAAGTTCTGTCACATATCTGTACAGGCTCCCCATTCGCCCCCCAAATCATAATTTACCTTGCTTCTTTTATTCTCTATATTCACACTATCTGCCATTCCAAAATATTTATGTTTTAGACTTGAAAGTTTGTGGCCAGTGGCACTCTTCACTTGTGGAGAGGAAGTGTACCATAATAGCCAGCATGGTCTGTGCATATGAAAACTTAGGTGAGGAAGGATACCACATAGGACAATCATCTGAATTACTGGGACCTCGTGCAGTTAAATTTTATTTTTATTTGGGTCTGTAATTAACTCTTAAAATTTTCACAAAAGGTATACCAAAATTTAGCCTTTGAAGAAAATATCGTGTTTTTGATTGCCTGCCACCTGCCAGAAGATAACTCTAGATCTCTCAAAATTAGATCACACTTTTCAAAGCTGTAAGAGGGTAATATGACCAGTTTGTGCATGATAAAGAACTGATTACTCAGTAAAAATGGTGAATAAAAACTTCATGCAATAACCTTGAATGGATGCTCTGAGACAAACAGCAGACTTTTAACTAACTCCTCCTTTCTCATCAAAAGCTATTAGAAACATGATTAACAAGATTTGCAAGTTGGGAGTCTATTCATCACTCTAAAAACAAGAAGTTCCGGGGTGCCTGGGTGGTTCAGTCGGTTAAGCAGCCGACTTCAGCTCAAGTCATGATCTCACGATCTGTGAGTTCGAGCCCCGCATCGGGCTCTATGCTGATGTCTCAGAGCCTGGAGCCTGCTTCGGATTTTGTATCTCCCTCTCTCTCTCTGCCCTTCCCCTGCTCAAGCTGTCTCTATGTCTCTCAAAAATAAATAAACGTTAAAAAAAAACAAACAAGAAGTTCCAAGGTCCAAGTGAGGCGTTTTACAGACATTTTGTATTAATTACCTTTTAGTTGCTTTGCCTGGCATGGAGCAGGCAGTCCAAAGTACAGCAAAATGTGTTCTTTAAATGCTGTACTGCGAGTTTCCTTTCTTGAAGACTTTTCCTCTATGATCCATTAATGTTCTCCTGGACCATTATTTCCTAAGAGGATATTGCTTTTGACCCTTTTACCAAAGCTCAGGACAATGTGGTCTCCTTTACTGCAATGAGCTTTAAACTGAACTTGTTTAACTAAGGCCCTGTTTCTGCCTGGAGGGTATCAACACAATTAGGGCACCTTCTACCTTAAATGACAAGAGATTCTAGGCTAGAAAGAAAATTAATGAGAAACTGCAGTAATTTATTTTTATTTTTTAATGTTTATTTATTTTTGAGAAAGAGAGTGTGAGTGGGAGACGGGTAGAGAGGGGGAGACACAGAATCTGAAGCAGGCTCCAGGCTCTAAGCGGTTAGCGCAGAGCCCTACACAGGGCTCGAACTCATGAGCTGTGAGATCACAATCTGAGCCGAAGTCGGACACTTAACTGCCTGAGCCACCCAGGCGCCCTGAGAAATTGCAGTTATTTTATTTTACAAATAAATAAAAGCAAATCGGACAATATGCTATAGTGACCAGAAAATTTTTTAATATAGTCGAAGGATATTTATTCACATATATATACATATACACATGATATATCATAAATCAAAGTGTACATTACACTTATTATAATGAGAAAAGATTTATAGAAAGGGGTTTTTTGCTTGATTTTTCTTTTAAGGGATAAATGTGCTTAGGTTCCTTTTAAATAAAAGTATGCTTTGATGACAGTGGAAAATATTCAACATCTAGTCAATAACCCAACCAAAGAAATAAAATGGTCATGCTACCTCCAAAGGTAAAGACACCTGGCAGATCTTAATTATGCCACAAAAGTCTTGGGAGTTATGTAAAAGGAACACTGGGGATTTCTCAAATTCCAGATAACTGCACAGAAAATGCAAGTCATGAGCTAAAGAATAATAATGCTAGCAAACAATTATGTTTCCATGTACCAGGTACCACACACACTTTATATGTGACAGCATCACATTTCCTCTGTACTACCCAGGAAATGAGTTTTATTCGGCCTCTAGAAATCATTAGACTGTGGCTGTTCCTTGTCTCATGGTCTCAGGCAAATAACCAGAAATACAGCAACAGAAATGTGAATTCCTAGTTTTGGCAACTATTCAAAACAGCTTTTAGGACATTAGATGCTAATAGATCTATAAGGCTAATATTAAGTGCATATTGGAAATAAATCCTGAAGATGACTCAGCCTCTGCAATATCATCACAGGTAACAGTTTTAAAAATTCATAAACATTAAATTAATATGGAACGGTCTAAAACTCTTTACAAGGCATCCAGTCTCTTATAGGCTTCTTCAATGAAAGTTAACATATTTTTCACTTGGGATGAATTATGGAGAACATCCAAGTCCTTCAGAAGAGCATTATGGTCTGGAATTAACGTCAGAATTTCTTTCTGTGGGTATAATAGTACAATCAATTTAAAATTAAAAAAAATTGAGATATAACTGACATAGAACGTGATATTAGTGTCAGGTATACAACACGACATATTTGTATATACTGCAAAACGATCACCACGATGAGTCTAGTTAACATTCATCACCATACACAGCTACGAATTCTTCTTGTGATGTGAACTTTCAAGATTTACTCTCTTAGCAACTTTCAAATATATAGTACAGTATTATTGACTAGTTACTGTGTTCTATATTATATCCCCACGACATTGACTTTACAACTGGAAGTTTATACCTTTTGACCATATTCACCCATGTAATTAGTTTTTAACCTTTTATAATGAGAAATGCCAAATCTATGTTATTTAGAGAGAATGGTACAATAAACCTCGTATGCCCGTCACCCAGACTTCAGTACTCATCAACTCATTCCTGTTCTTTCAAATTTGTATTACTCTGTTTTCTCCCTGCCCATTTCATCTCCTTTAACCCTAAATGGATTATAGATTAAATAAGAGTATTTTAAATTATTGCTCTTTAATAAATTATTTATTTAATAAATATAAAATTTATTTAACAAATTTAAATTATATAATTTAATAAATAATAAATTTTTTAAAAGCTTATTTATTTTGAGATAGAGATTGCACATGCGCGCATGAGTGGGGGAGGGGCAGACAGAGGAGAGAAAGAACCCCAAGCAGGCTTCACAATGACAGGGGGCTTGATCTCACAAATTGTGAGATCATGACCCGAGCTGAAATCAAGAATTGGATGCTTAACTGACTGAGTCACCCAGGTGCTCTATTATAATCATTTACACTCTAATACATACTGGGAACCCGTGAGGAGAGAGAACAGCACATAGTTGGCTACAAAGAACAGCACTATTTTACAAAGAGTTATAGGCCATTGTTAGAAGCATAAACAAACTCAACTATTGGAATTTACTTCCAGAAATCTATCCTACACTATGACCACATAAATATTTAAAGATGTATATCAGGGTGTACTGAGCAAATAATTGCACATTCTTTATTTTAGTAATTCTCAAATTATAGAATGGTATATTCATATAATGGAATGTTATAAAGCTATTGACAAGAATGAGACAGCTCTACAAGAAAGATGCTCACAAAGAAATATGTTCAAACCATTTTGTCAAATGAGAAAAATAACATTTCACTAAAACTTATATCATGTTTTTCATTTGTTTAAAAAAAGGAAAACGATATTATGGTTTTATATATGCAACTCATACTGGTGATCTAGTTGATATGGTAAACTGGAATTTACCTGAAGTGTGGGTGCTTTGAGACTCTTCTGAGAAAGTTCTGGAAGACAGAGTACGCCACTCTTTATCTGAAACATCTAAAGTTGAAAAAGAAAGCTACATATTATTTCAAAAGGCTGATTTCTCTCTCCTTACATTCAGAAGTTGAGTTGGTGGAAAGTAAGCATTAAAACGTTTACCCACACTCTAGCAGTGCAATATTAAACAATTACCTGTTTTATTTTTTCCTCCTCTTCTTCCACCTCGCTTGTCAGAATTTGAATTTTGTTCTTTAGGCTATGAATATTCCCAGTCATTGACTCTATGGTCTCCACTATTTTATCTATTTCTTCCTGAGTCCAAAAGAGAAAGTTAATATTTTAAACCGAATATATTATTCATTGAACCCCAAATAGATATTAATATACATATACATATTTTTTAAATACCTCATATATTGGAACACTTTTGGAAAAAACTGGTATATTTCTTTTTTCTTTCAAAAAGCAGATTCCTAGAAACTAATTTACCAATATAATATTGCATTATAAGGAAACTTAATTTCCCTGGAACGAGTAGATATATATATACCCCATGTACAAGAGTATTTCCTCAAAAACTCAGCAAAACTGCTACCATCAGAGATCCTGAAAGATCTGTGTGAATCTGGCAGAGCCTCAGGACTGATGGCCTAAAAATCTCCTGTGCTTTGCCTGTTCATCTCTACCCCCACCTCACACACTTGGCAGCCACTCGTCTTTTTATTCTCCAGTTTTCCCGTTTCTGGAGCACCGTCATGTCATATAGTTGCAATAATACAGTATGTGTAGCCTTTTCAGTCTGGCTTCTTTCACTTAAGATTTATAATATGCATTTAAGGTTCCTCCATGTCTCTTTAGGGCTTACTAGATCATCTCATTTTGGTGGTGAATAATATTCCACTGCCTGATGTGCCACAGTTTATTTACCTATTTGCCTATTGAAGGACATCTTGGACTTTTCCAACTTTTGGCAATTATGAATAAAGCTGCCACAGACATCCATGTGCAATATACCAGGAAGCATGATTGCTGGGTTGTGTGGTAAGAGTATGCTTCATTCTGTAAGGCACTCCCAAACTGTATTCCCAAGGGGCTGTACCATTTAGCATTCCCACCAGCTAGAAATGTGAGTTCTTGTTGCTCCTCATCTGCATTTGTTGTTCTAGACTCTGGTCGTATGAGTGCGTAAGTGCATATGAAGTCTCTTTTCATCTCTTGTTTCCACTCCAATTTTTTTGGTTACTTCCAATTATAAATTTATTTATTTATTTCTCTAGTAGAAACTAGAGAGTTTGCTCTCTAGAATTTGCTGGTCAAGTTTCACCTGTTCCTCAGCCCTGAATTTCCCGTGACTTGGCTTTTGGATTTTGAGAGTGCTGTCCAATACCACAATATGTAAGGTGCATGTATTACCTTACTGTGCCTGCCATAACGAAGACACACTTGGCGGCTTAAATCAGAAATTTATTCTCTCACACCTCTGGAGGGCAGATGTCCAAAGGAAGGTGTTGGCAGGGCAGATTCCAAATCCCTCTGGAATCTCTAAGGGAGAATGATCTCTTGTCTCTCCCAGCTTCAATGGCTGCAACACTCCAATTTCTTCCTTTTTTTCCACACAGACTTCTCCTCCACGTCACCGCATCTTGTAAGGACACTTTTGTCTCTTTACTGGATAACTGTCTTTGCATTTAGGGCCTATCCAAGAAAATCCAGGATGATGTCATCTTGAGATCCTTAATTATACCTGGGAAGACTCTTTCCAAATAAGGTCACATTTGCAGGTTCCAGGGTTAGGGCTTGGGCATCTCATCTTTGGGGGGTCTCACCATTTGACCCACCACGGAGGGAATGCATGACAGCACTGGATAAAGAAAATGGTACTAATAGAAGGACTACAAATCTCCGTTGTAACCAAAAATGCATGTTGTTGCATCACGTTGGACAGTCCTACCCTACCCATGCCGGATCTTCTTTGCTGAGCTCTTACACTTGTCGCTTTTTCTCAAAACCTTTAAACATTTGCAGGTTTCTTTTGGATTCTTAAAATTTTCTCATTTTACTTTCTGTTTATTGTAATCGTTATCTGTTGTATTTAATTGTCCTTCTAATTTAGTCTGTTCACCTGAAAGGTTTCTTTCTTTTACTTACTTCTAATTCTTTCTTGAATTCTGTAGCTTCGGGTTTTGGTATCTCTAATACTGATTTATGATTTTTTCCATACCCTCTATTGTTTTTCTGAATTTCTTTCAGTTTGCTTGACAATTAGGTTAGTGTTCATCTGTTTTGTGGACACATATTTTTGGTATGCTTTTATTATCTGTGGATTGTTATTTTTGTCCTTATTTTTATATTTCCTTATGTTAACTCTGGTTGTGAAATTCTATGGTTCTGTTCTTATGCAGAGATCCACAGAGATTAAAAAACTAAGGCCCAGCAACTCCTATACCATCTTCTCAGAGTCACTCAGACTGTTGACTACAGCCTTTTCCCTAGTACCATCACTGAGTGAGAGAGCTCAGTGAACACACTGTTGTTGAATGAATACAACTTCTGTTACTTATTAGCTGATACAGGTTTTTGAAAGTCACCATCAAGAATAACTCTAGGCTACAGTGGGGAAAAGCAGTGGTTCTAAGTAAGGCACATAGCAGAAAACTGATGGATACAGACAAAACCTACAAACTCGTGGTTCAAAGACTCTATTATGTCAGTGAAAAACTCTTATGCCCAAAATGCCAACAGTGCTTCCATGGAGTAACTGAATGTCAAGCAAGCAAACCTGAGACTGTTGTGATATAAAAAAAATATGTATTTGTTCTTCATCCCTGGTTTCTGGCACAGAGCTTCTAAAATCCTTGTAATCTGCTGAGTGATAGGGGTGACAGTACCATCATTTGCTATTCATAATAAGCCCCTTTCAACCATACCTGAGTTTACTAATGAATGATTCAGAGAGGATGGAGGCTGGTTGCCAGAGCAACCAACCACGTCATTACGGGGTTGGAATTTTCAGCCTCACTTCTTGACCTCTTGAGAAGGGGAGAGGGGCTGGATGTTTAGTTAATAATCAATTATGCTCATGTGATGAAGCTTTCATAAAAACTCTAAACACTGGGTTCAGAGAGCTTCTAGGTTAGCAAACATGTTGGGGTGCTGGGAGGGCGTGTTCAAAGAGGTGTAGAAGCTCGGCGCCCTTTCCCTACACCCTGCCCTGTGTATCTCTCCCATTTGGCTGTTCTTGAATGTATCCTTTATAATAAACTGGTTATAGGAAGTAACGTGCCTTCCTGAATTCTCTGAGCTGTTCTAACAAATTACTATTTTTAATTTTTTTAATGTTCATTCATTTTTGAGAGACAGAGAGACAGTGTAAGTGAGGAAGGGACAGAGAGAGAGACACACACAGAATCTGATACAAGCTCCAGGCTCTGAGCTGACTGCACAGAGCCCAACATGGGGCTCAAACTCACAAACGGCGAGATCATGACCTGAGTCGAGGTCGGCCGATTCACCGACTGAGCCACCCAGGCACCTCTGTTCTAGCAAATTACTGAATGTGAGGAGAGGGTCATGGCAATACCTGATTTACACTTGGTAGGTCAGAAGTACAGGAGTGGACGGGCAACTGTCATCTGAAGTGGGGGGCAGTCTTGTGGGACTGAGCCCTTAACCTGTCTGGCCTGTACCAATTCTGGGTAATATTAGAACTGAATGAAATTGTAGAACAGCTAGTTGGTGTCTGCAGAGAACTGGAAGAGAGCTTCGTAGAAAATCCATGCATTTGGTGTCAGGGGTGTTGAGTACAGAAAAAGTTTTTTTTCATTTAACTATATTGACCCTTTTGGCATATGGAGGTCCAGTTTTTGCTGCAAAACAGAAATGCTTCTAAGTATTATAAAAATCACAGTTTGATCACTTTCAAGTGACTTATGCAAATATTAAACGTTAATAAGATAACATTTGCCATCATTTACTTTAAAACGTTAAAAAAAAAGTCAAACTCACAAAAAAGAGTAAGAAAGTGTTTACCAGGGGCTGGGGGATGGAGGAAATGGGGAGAGGTTAGTCAAGGGTACAGATTTTCAGCTGTAAGATCAATAGGGTGTGATGATCTAGCACGAAACAAGGAGATTATAACTGACAACACTGTATTGTACACTCAAAATTTGCTGAGAACTGTGTGTTCTTACCACACACGAAGTAAAAATATCATGTAAGGTGACGGATGTGTGAATTTACCAGATGAGGGAATGAATGCTTTCACAACATGTACATCTATCAAATCACTACAATGTACACTTCTAATATCTTACAATTATAGCCCAATAAATCTGAAATTAAAAAAATAACCTGTATTATGTCATCCAATTGTTCATTACATGGTGGAACTACGTCAGTACTGAAAATATACTCTTGAAAAGTAGTAACAGTGGGATAAAAACTTGAAATAATCTCATACTACCAAGAAAGTGGAGTTTCTATTTAAAATATATATAATTCATTAATTTACAAAATGTGTAAATTATAATAGATATAATTTATAATATATGTAAATTTGTTGCTCAGAATCGAATCTATTCAATGTTGATCATATGAAAAAGGACAGAGTTGTGAATTCTGAATTATTAGAAATCCTTGGGCATGCACACTCCTTGCACAAACTTCTACCCGCACTGGATTTTCTGAATTGCTAATAAAGACCTATGCATCATCATCCACAAAGTGCTCTGAAGTGGCTAAAGAATATAAGGTCTAACTATTTAATGTAAAGTCCCCTAAGTTCGCGTTTCTTAAATGTTCAAATATCGACTAATTAAAAGCCTGAAATTAATCATGATACCTAATGTCATCTCCCATTACCTTCTGCAAGAAAATGATCGAGAATCAGAACTTGGGGTAAGGTCTACATCACAATTTGAAGCAGTTTGTGTAAGTTGCGGCTAAAAGTGTAGGATGTCTCTTTTTTCACATTCGTAAAATGAGATCACATGGTACAGAACTCTTTAAGTCATTTTAAGAATTAACAGATAGAAGTACTGGCGCCTAGAGTGGTGCCCAGAACATAAAAGCCCTCATTACATGTTAGCTGTAATGATGATAAACAACAAAGCAATGACGAGCATGTTCTTCTTGCCAACAAAGTACCAAATACATGATGGAAAAACCAATATAATACATTTTGAAATTTTAAAGCGTTTAGTGATGAGCTCCTGTAATCTGATAATCAAAAATAGTAGTTCAGTTCAAGTCAGAGGAAGAAAATAGAATTGTTAATCATTAATATATTAGAAATACTTTTATCTTTAGAGTCCCAAAGCAAAGTTTTCGCTTTGGTTAACAATAATAATAATTTAATGAAAAACTTGCTCTATATCCAGTATTTATTACTCAGAGAAGATCATGATAATTAGAAAAATTTCTTGTCCTCTTCCCCTTTCTCCTAACTCTCTGATTATGGACTCCCTGTTCAAATATCATACCTGCAATAATGCCAGACCTTCTTCATTAGTTCTGTGCCGTGCCCTTTCCACTTTCAGTAGACTTGACACATTAGTTAAATCTTTCAGCTTTTTGGGAGGGACTCTAAGGGTTTCACACAGTAGTAGCAATCTTAGAGATAAAATAAAAACATAATTATGTTTACATTTTTAGTACTATATTTTTGTTGTTGTCCTGCTGTGTTTGAAGTACTGTTGCCATATTTTCTCTGCCCTCATATTCCCAAGGGCTATAATATTCTTTTATTAACAGTGCCTAACATTAGCGGTGAGTCACCCACAAAAGGCCATGACACATCGTCTTTAAACCTTTCAATTTATTAAGATTTACCTCAAATCATAGGGCACTTAACCTGCTTCATGAAAGGAAAAAATTCTATTTTACACATTTGGCAATTAATTTTATTAGGAACATTTATACAATTTCATTTCTACATATTTTATAGTAAAACTTTCCTTGTATCTTCTGAAAGTGTTTCCTGGACTATTATAGCACATAATTCTCTTGTTTATTGTGATTGTTGGTTAAGAGATGGAACACTACTCTGTAAGTCATAATTATGACCCTGGATTCTATATTTTGGTTCTCTCAGACAATGTGACCAATGAGAACGGACTTCTATATCAGTTACTCTAACAATGGCTTTAAAGATAAGTGAGTGCCATAGAGTTTAAGGCAAATAAAACATTAAGATTGAAGTGCTTTGTTCAGGGGCACCTGGGTGGCTCAATTGGTTACGTGTCTAACTTTGGCTCAGGTCATGATCTTGCGTTTTGTGAGTTCAAGCCCAGTGTTGCACTCTGTGCTGACAGCTTAGAGTCTGGGGCCTGCTCTGGACTCTGTATCTCCCTCTCTCTCTGACCCTCTCCCGTTCGCACTCTGTCTCTCAAAAATAAATAAACATTAAAAAAATAAAGTGCTTTGTCAAAAGTACTATCAACATAAATACTGTTCAATATTAAAGTTAAGAAATCCTTTTTAAATATATATGAAACAAGGAAAAAGTTAAAAACAAAAAGATAAAAAAACAAATTAAAAACAGAAGAAAATTAACAAAACAAGGCTAAGAAATCCTCCTTCGAATCAGAAACTAACCTATTACTACCCTCATTTGTAGCTGGGAGCAATATAGCTTTCCTAGATTTGATTCTTGAATTTGAGGAAGAAATCAAGGAAGAAAATCTAAATTTGGTTGCTTCTACTTAATAGCAGCATTTTGGCATTCTCAAAAACCCTACAACTTAAGATTTGCAGGCAATTTAAACAATAGTGGAAACCAAAACGCATCTTCTGGGTATCATAGTCAAAATATTAATTAATCAATTAATTAATTTAATTTTTTTATAAAGAAAAAAGTAGGCAATGTAAACCCCACCAACCATAATTTTCATTAAAGTATTAGGATAAACTTCAGTTATCCAATCATTAGGCCATCATGTTTAAGAATAAACACCTGTGTGTATAAGTCTTCCTAAGAGGGGTAAGTTCTTGATTTCTTAACCAAAATAAAGCTCCATTTATGAACAATGTCTTCTAAAAGTTTATTGTTAATTCTATGGAAGAGTCACTATTATTTTTTTAATGTTTCATTTACTTAAGTAATCTTTACACCCAACCTAGGGCTTGAACTCACAACCTTGAGGATCAAGAGTCACATGCTCTTCCCAATGAGCCAGTCGGGCACTCTGGGTCACCACTATTCAAACTGTTCTAAATAGTGGTCAGATTTGCAGGATTCTTACAAAATAAAATAAAAGTGTAACATGAATACAACCTACTACGCCAACAATACCTAATTACAATTTATAACATTTTTCTATAGGGCAGACTTTCTCAAAGTATGTTCCTCTAGAAACTGTAGCAGTTAACCTACTTTGTTTGACTAACAACCCTGCTTATCTGGTCATGGAGACAGGCATATGATCCAATCCAGTCTCTATGAATCCTAATAGCTCTTGCCACAAGATCAGTATAAAGATAGATGCAGCACCAAAGCTAAGCCAATCAGAGTCCATTTCCCGGAATTTTCTAGCTGAAGCTAAGAGGATGCAAGTTCTCTTTCTTCTCTTCAGAAGGCTAAAGAGGTAAACAGGGATCTGTCTAGGTCTACAGTTCTAAGTTAGTGAGGACAACTTATCTAAAAGAATGAAGCCATGGTTAAGTGTCTGACTTTGGCTCAGGTCATGATCTCATGGTTCGTGGGTTTGAGCCCTGCGTCCTGCTCTGTGCGGACAGCACAGAGCCTGGAGACTACTTCGGATTCTCTGTCTCCGTCTTTCTCTGCCCTCCCCCACTCATGCTCTGTCTCTCTCTCTCTCTCAAAAATAAATATTAAAAAAATTTTTTTTTTCAAAGAATGAAGCTAACATGGGGCAAGAAGCAGCGATGAGACTAATACGTGAAATAAAGTGTTCCTGTGGTAAATACCAATTTTGGAGGTGCTAGGTTAAACAAAATGAAATATATTTATTCACTATAGAGCTTTTATAATATGCTAATGTACGGAAATGAAATTCACTATTTATCACTTTTATTCAGAGTATCTTTAAAAACATGTATTCCAAATATACTTTGAAAAATGCCGCCACAGGACAGTTTATTCAGAGATCTAACTAGAATCAACTTACTATGGCAGTACTCTGCTATGTATCAGTAGAAGGAAAAGTATCTTGAGTATTGTTTGAAAAGTATCTTGAGGTTTGTTTGGAAACCAAAAGACTGAGTTGTGGAAGCAAAAGTGAGACAACGGGCAGTGTTTGAAATATGTGTCTCCACAACTCTACATGGCAAAGAGAGAGCTTAAATGTCGAACAGAATTTAATCTTTTCTGACAACCCAGGGTGATGGATCACTGTGAAGAGCATTTATGCACTGTAATATTCTCATTCACATAGCAAACATGACTGACTTGTTCTAGACTAAAAAGACAATAGCTACGCTTTCATCATGTATCAGCTTATATACTGGCTTTCTAGGACACTTCCTTCCCCTTTAATATTAGGCTGTCATTCCCACAAGCAGGTGGCAGACCATCTTCTCTCCGTCCTTCTTCCATCGCTTCATCCTCTCCACAAACTCCCATCCCCACCCATGCTTTCTGTTTTGCTACTATTGTGGAAATTATACTTCAAGGGAGCAGAATTTGTGCTCAGACTTCCCAAGAATAATGTACTAGGTCATGAACCTAGTTCCCAGGCAAACGTGAAACTAAGACGCAGACATTTCTCTATGGAAAGAAAAGGTTGTGCAATAGTAGTTACTGAAAATCACTGGCAGTGGTCTGACTTAAGAACACTTGAAAAGAAGCTTCCATTTGTGACTTGCCACAACGTGGTGAGAGTAACGCCCAGGAGAATTATATGTACTGCTTATGAAAACAATGTAATACAACATGAAGTAAAGAAAAAACAGCCACCGAATAAATATCAGGTAAGAACGGTAAACTGTTAACTCTGAATTGCTCAACATGAAGATGAAGGGAGCTAAAACTGACAAAATATTTTTCCAAATCCCAATACAAAACCGTGAACTGTCGAAGTAGGCATTTTGTGACTTTCAGACTCTTTTTTATAAATTCTCTTAACTTCAGAATCGCATGCAGCAGCAGTTTAGAATATACATTTCCAAATTATTCATCTTCTTAGAACAATAAAAACAACAACGACAGAAATCCAAAATGAAAGAAAAACTTTATATCCCACAAATATCTGTTCTGGTAACATAGGAACAGATGAGACTTTCAGTGATTATATTTTAAAAATTTCCATTGCATAACTATATTACCTTTTCTTCAGATAGTTAAGATGATACTGAACTCCTTCATGTTCTCTAATACTGTTACTCAAAATTGCTCTGGAAAAGAAAAAAGATATTAGTTTGAAACACAGCTAATACAATGTTTACTTTTTTCTCCCTGATTTCTTTCATGTGCCTCTTACTAGCCAGGAAGAAATCAATCACTTTTCATTTTATGTTAAATACATTTTATGCAGAGATGGAATCAAAGTTCTTTTTATTACATTTTATTATTGTAATTAATTTAGAGAAGTTCAGTTTCCTGGTGGCAGAATCCATCTCGTATTGCCTTTAGTATGGTGGTAGCTTGCATATAGTGCCAATTTGAAGTCAACTTCTTCCTAAATATTCCTAGTGACGGAACAAGTTTGAAGTCTACAAACAGCAGGTCATGCCACACAGACTTTGCTTTTCTTTCTTTGATGGAATGCTAAGCTTCTGAAATTAACAAAGACTTCTTGCTTAAGGCTAATAACATCAAAAGACATTATGTATATCTTCTTCTGAAAGAGAAAAAATACCCTATCACCATAAAATAAATAATGACAGTTAAAAGAATACCCTTTATAAGAAACATATGAGTAGAGATCAGGAGCGAAATGGAAAAAATTTCATACTTACATTATTACTGATTCCATCATAGTTTGCAAATACTCTCTGCTACTCTTTGAAAGGGGTTGCCAGGTTTTTCTCTTGTTGGCTGTTATCTTTACCCGTTTTAGATGAGTATGCTCTGTTTTTCCTGTTACTGGTAAAAGAAGTGACTCTGGTCAATCTCAAAGTTTTATATTTTTACTTAAGAAGAGTTTCAAGTATAAATTTATCTTAAAAAGCTAATAGAATTACAAGAACCAAAATATAATAAAATTGCAGGAACTGTTTAATTTCCTTTTTATTGCACAGCCATAATATGCCAAGCTTCGAATATGAATATGTTGTCCATTATTATGTTAACTAAGTGCTGACACTGCAGATTCGAACCCAATTCTAAATGAAGAACCAGGCTACACTCATGGGGATTCAATATAAAAGTCTGAATCCCAGAAATGATGTAAATTAAAGAGCTCCATTGAGAAGACTAGAAAGCTATTTCTACCAAATGTTGAATGACAACTTGAACAAAATACTCAGAGTCTCCTAGGTTGTTGTTGTTCTACTTATAGGGGACAGTCAAAGGAGATACACGACTGGCTCCTCTGAAAATTAGTTTTGGAGAGAAGGGAGATTAAATAATTATAATTAGAGGTATGCAAAGCATTACAAGAGAAAGAGCTCTATGCACTATGTGCACAGTGATAATACAAAACCAGAGGACCTAGCCTGGTCTTGGTGAGGAGAGGGAGGGAATTCTTCGATGAAGTGATGCTTAAGTAAAGATGACTGCTCCAAACTAATTTACTCCAAACGAAACTGGACACTGGCTCCACACTATCTATACAATGGTGGGAGGACAGAAGCATGTCTGTTTTAAAGAGAGATCAGCAGATGTGTCTCCATGTCACAAATCACCAATAATTCAGCCTGTGGGACACTTTGATTTTTTCTAGTTCCTATCGATTCAGACTCCTACACCATATTTTGCTAGAGGTGGTAAGTAAACTTTCAGTGAAGAAAATAACTGACTGACCAGTACTACTTACTCATGCAAAAATGAGAATGCAGCTGTTTAGCACTATCTTTTAAAGAACTTATCAATAGGATGCTGAGAATTTTTTATGAATACACAGTATTGAGACAGACAGACAAGTTAAACAAGCTAGAGAAAATAAATACCTTCAGAAGGCACATGCTTTGGATTTTTATTTTTTGCTGTGTTTCTAACCTAGAGGAAAAAACACATGCACACATAATTAAGCATCAGATAAGAAGATACTGCTTTTGCAATATATTTGCCATGCATGTTGAAGAGTATTCATATATATTCCGGCTAGATAGAAAAAAGTATATTGCCACTCCTACAGAACAGGACTGTGTATTTATCATGGGTAGCAGATATATTAAAGCAATTCCTGGACAATGGTGGTAATGTATAATAGAATTCCATAGAGTGTCAAACAATGTTTTAAAGAAATCATTAGTCACTTTCCCTGTGAAATGGTGTTATATACCTCACCTATAAAAAAACACAGGCATCGTCTAATAGAGACAAACACGTTTTTAAAATAATTTTATGATAAAAATTTTGGAAAAGAGGGGCAAAATTATGGTAGAAGCTAATTTCTCTTAAAGTAATTTTTTCTCTATATTAATAAAAATCTCTTCCAACTCACAGATTTTCCTATCTTTTAACATAGAATCTGTATACACTTTATTCCCAGTCTTCACATTTAAACCCTAGCAATGTCCCTTACCCCCTCCTCCATATCTGAGAACTTTTACAAATCATATTGCAACAGTTCCAACATAAAAGTATGAATTGCTACAATTTGTAGTAAAACTGACCTTTAGTTCACATACGCCTTTACATAGAACAGATGATATTTTTAATCACAAAGTCCTGAATGATAAACTCAATATTTTCATTACCTTTTTCTCTGGTAACTCTACTTCTTCATCATCAATTTTTCTTTTTGGGTTTCTTTTTAACTGTTGAGATCTTCTCTTGGAAGCACCTGCTTTGTTAGACATCTTGATTAAACGGAACAATCATAACAATGCTTCAAAAAATCTGGAAAGATAAAAAGGACACAGAAAAATAAGCTTAAGCTTGCATAATCAATTTTGTTAAAAACAACTACCTATAAATGTTCCAAATTTGCTTTAAAAGATTTAAACATATCTCAAAACAAGCAACATCAGTTATTATTAAAGTTAAGTGTGTCTAATTCAATTTCAGTCCTAAAAATATCTTCCATTTTTATGGCTTTAAAAAAATTACGTGAAAATGCTTCTGCATCTCTTACTTTATACTCCCCCATACAATAACATTATCTCCATATTTAGATCTAAGAAAATGGAAATATAAGGTATTAGATTGTCTTACTCTGGTCACAGATATTATCAACTCAAAAGTAATACTCAGGTCTTCTTATCTTAAGCCCAATGGACTTCTCAGTCACCTTATGCCAAAAATGAAAGGAGATAATCTTTGGATCATACTATTAATCTATACGGTGGAAATTCAGGGTGGAAATTTTACTAATAAGGATTTAAGCTATAATTCTGTCTGGGCTATTTGCACTTTAAAAAGGCACAAAAGTATACTGAATACTCACTCCTCCCACAGATTACAAAACAAGCACAGGAATGGACGTAGATGTCAATGACAACATTTAAAATGACTCCTTTTTCCTATCTAATAGTCCTTTATCACCAAGCTTATTACTGTTAAAAGAAACAGAGAAATAGGATGTTTATTCTTGCATTAGGCCATAAGAGACAGACAGCTTAGAAGTTAGGTACAGTATACATGGGTGTGTGTGTGTGTGTGTGTGTTTACAGGCATACCTGGGAGACATTTCAGGTTCTGTTCTAGACCACTGCAATAAAGTGATTATTGCAATGAAGTGAGTCAAATGAAATTTTTGGTTTCATTCGCATGTAAAAGTTATGTTTATATTATACTGTGGTCTATTAAGTATGTAATAGTATGATGTCTAAAAAAAAACCCAATGTACATACTTTAATTAAAACATATTTTATGGCTGAAAAATGCTAACCATCATCTGAGCTTTCAGCAAATCAATCATTGATCACCACAACAAATATAGTAATAAGGGAAGAGTTTGAAATATTTCAAGAATTCCTAAAATGTAACAGAGACAGGACGAGAGCAAATGCTGTTGGAAAAATGGAGTAAAAGACTTGCTGATGCAGGCCTGCCACAAATTCTTTCAGTCTGTAAAGAACACAGTATTTGTGAAGTCTGATAAAATGAGGGATGCCTGTATACACACACATACATATATGTGGCGTATACATTACATGGATATGCTTTCTAGGCATATACAGTTAAATATGTATCAGTCACCATCCCTCTTCTAAAAATTCAGAGTTTAAATATATACACAGATTGAGAGATAACAAAGGAGGTACTTTGGATAAATCTACTGCTTCGAATTCTAAAAGGTATAGTTTCAAGCTTTTTTTCAGTAAGAGTAACAAAAATAGTGGGACATAATTAATTGAAAGATCACAAACTACACTTGGGGACTACTTGTAAGATCGTTTACAAAAAGCAGTGGAAGTTCAAATACACGTTACCCTGCTCTTGAACAATGTAGTACTTTACACCCAGTCTCTTGTGTTATATTCCCGAGATGCCTAATTTTCTCAACTTGAAATCCATGCCCTTATATTTCTCCTACTTAAAAAACCAAACCACATGAGAGTTTCACTGGTGGACCTCCCCTGGAAGGCTACCATAAACACGGCAGTACTGGTTGTTCACTGAAGAGTATCTGGGTGAGGAAGCAGGAGGGGGCTGAGATTCAGTCCTCACTCCGTTTGGTAGATTAAAAATGGTGCAAATTCCTTCTCTCACTCCAGTTATGGAGAGATGAAGTCTCTGTCCCCTTATTTGCTACAATTTATTAACTTCTCTGATATATCCTATCACCCAAAGTTTACAGTAGGGTTTATTCTTGGTGTTATATACTGTATGGGTTTGACTAGTAATTAATTTAAGTAATTTTGTCTTTTCATTGACAAAAGAAATGAGTTGTGACAGATTAAAAGTAAAAAAAATAAAATATAAGTTGGTCTTTACTACTGGCAAGAGGAGATGCACCATTTTCATTGATACCTATTTGAGGCACTAAATCATAGGGCAAAAAGTTTCTCAACCTCTGCACTATCAACATTTTGGATGGCGTACTTCTTTGTTGTGGGGGCTGTCCCATGTACTGTAAGATGTTTAGCAGCAGTTCTGATCTCTAGTTGCCAGGACCCTCTCTTCTCAGCCCCCAAAGGTGTGACAACCAGAACTGTCCCCAGACATTATCAAATGTCCCTGGTGTGAATGCACCTCAGACGCAGAACCCCTGCCAAAAGCAGGTCAGGGATAAGGATAAATGGCCTAGTTCCAAAATCCAGATTCTGCCATCTAACTAGCTGTACAATCTTAGGCAAATAAATTTGTTCAATTTCCCTACTGGCAAAAAGGGTTAAAGCTAAAGGCACCAACATTAAAGGCTTTTGTGAAGCTAAAATTTTGTACAGAACACGTAACGTGCATAGGACATAGTAAGAATTCAGTAAAGAAAAGTCATAATTTCTATCACTTTTGGGCTGGTTGTAAAGGAACTAGAATAGAAATTTTAATGTAAATGTAAAAGGAATAAAAACTCTGACCTGCTTTAGATCCACAGGAAACCACAGCCTAGCGGTAGTGGGTAGAGACAGATAAGAAAACGATTGCTATATAAAATTACATACCACGTGAAAAAGATATAAAACACTGTAATTCGAGGCTACCTCGAATTGATGTGGAGAGGAGGGGTAGGGAGAGAATGCTATATAGTGTGCAGGAAAAAAAAAGTAATATGTGAATTACATTTTGAAATATTTAGCCAGAAGGACTAGGAATGAAGTATTTGAGAGAAAAGAGCAAAAGCCTGACGGCAGAACAGTTTAAAAGAAACTGGTCTGTTCGGGGACAGGGAAAATTCAGCGATACTTTAACGTCTATGGGAGTAATGGACAGAAATAAGACTCGAGTACTGGAGGGAAATTAGACTGGAACGGTAGTTTGCGGCCAGACTCTGTACAGCAGTCAAGAATTTACCCTTACTCTGTAGGAAACAGGGAGGCATCCTAAGCTGTCTTGTTTTCCTTACCGGTTTGCTGAAATTCGTGGAAACCAAGTCTCTCAGTCTACGGCTCTACTATAGGCACACAGGCGACACCAAGTCGGGCAAGATACAAAATTACGCTATGTTTACCTCCTAACAAATGCCTCAGGATAGCGATGCTGCCAACCGAAGTTACATCAATGACCAAAGATACTAATCTCTAGAGCTGCACTTCGCCCCACGACGGGCTGCAGGATATTAAGGAAAACGAACCAGGAGGAGGATGAACTGGGGAAAGGAGGAACTGAGGAGCCAGGCATAGCTTCACTCCGACCTCACGAATCCAATAGTTCAATCCTTGGCCCCGAAAGTGATTTCCTTCTCACTGGAAAATCATCTCACGCTCCCGAAATACAAGCCGCAGAGACTGCCATAATCGCAGTGGCCACAAAACTCATTCCGCACGCTGGACGCAGAAGCCGATTAAAAGGTTTCACTACTCACCAAAGGTGCCTCTTGAACACTCCAGGAAGCCAAGCACTAACAAATTCGCGCCCAAACCATCGAAAGCCGAGGAAGCCCGGAAGTGGGCGCGTAGAAGCCGGAAATACGAGTGTAGGGAGGCGGGCATCTAGCCACAGTGAACGTCATCAGAAGCGCGCCCATGGGAGCGCGACGAGATTGGCTGCAGGGAGGGCGGTGTCGCCTACGCCCCCTGACTTCTCCAGCTGACTTTCGCGCAAGCTGCGTGAGGGGCTCAGCCGTGTCGCTGTGTGACTTCTAGGGCTGCGGCGTCCGAAGTCCAGCCGCCTTCTCTCACAGCCGAGGTCCGAGACAGGCAGGCCAGTGAGTAAGACTATGTACCTAGGGATGTCAGCCTTTCACTTCTTTCCATTCTCTGACTCCTCTCTCCCTATTTACCCATGTCCTCTGAGCTTGTCCTTTTCCTCCTCCCAACTTCCTTATTTACCTTCCCACTATGACGGCATCCCGCTCTCCTCTATCTTCTCCTTGGGTTTAAAGTCTCGACCGACTTCTCTTCACCGTGATCAGTGGGAGTTCGGCGGTACTTCTGGAGAGAAGGTGCTTGTTCGCCTCAGGGGCCATGTCGCCATCTTCCCCGGCTACCCCAACACCCAGAGACGCCACTAGGCAGAGGGCGCTTGCAAGATTGCAGAGGGGCGCGCTGGCTCCACCGCTGTCTCTCTCCTAGGCTGCAGCTCTTGTTACTGTGAGGTTGTTTGTAAGAGGTGGAGGACTGAAAGTGACTTTGTGTATACTTGTGGAGCTAAGGATAAGGGATGAAATACGAAAGACAGGTCTCAATTGACAAAACTGTAAATTACTAACTTGTTTTTTATCTTGAAAGAGAATCATTGAGACGCTTGAACCTTGGATAATGTCTATGTGTGTGTTTTAAATCACTTAATTTTCTGCCTACACTTTCTAATATATAATAACATATTTATGCTAATATCAAATACAATTTGCATACTGTATATTGTCCTCTCCAGCCCACATTGGTTGAACATTGGAGGTGGTTAGCCTTCAGTATCCTGAAATACTAATATGCAACCACATATTAACAATCAAAACCTGAAAGTTATTTGATTCAGAACGGTAGGTATTTTACCCATATTTGGGGGGGGGGGTGTCTGTAGGGATGGACTTCATCATTACTCTTTAACACATGGTTAACACATGGTAATCGTCAGTAACTTATATTTGTTTTACATGTTTCTTCTTTGGATGCTTGAAGCCTCTTCGTGGATCTTAGAAAAGTCCAAAGGCCTATTGCCATTAGTAGTAGTTGTGTCCCTACCTAAAAATGAGGTCTATTTCAAGCCTTTACCAATTTGCTATGTGATTTTCTGGAAGTCACTTAATAAAGGGCTCTTTCCTATCATTTGTCCTGGTTTGGGAAACCAGTACTTTATGTAAATGAGTGTGATATATCCTGCCTACAGTCTCGTATCAGGCAGTTTTCAAATTACCTTTTATATCGTTGCTGTAATGGTTCAGTCATAAGTTACTTCTCTCATCTATTTTTAAGCTAGTACATGTAGTTTATGCTTGCAAGAAGATGGGTGACAAGGACTCTATGGATAGGATAGAATAAAAATAAATACTAATAAAAATCATAGTAGCTTTAAAAGAATAAAGAGAATTGTTTTGTTGTATTTATTTTTACACTTTGTTCTATGTACTTCTTACCCAGTTGAACATCTTGCATTTACAATGTTTTATCCTGATTCTTTCACTTCATACTTTTTGAGCTTGTCTCATTTTTAAAGAAACTGCATAACATATTTTAAATTTGACTTATGTATAATAATATGTTACACATAGATAAGTGCACATAATCGTACGATTTAACGAATTTCCACAAACCAAATACATCGAAATAATCAGCATTCGGATCATGGCCATCACCCCAAAGCACCTCTCTTGTTCCCTTTCTCTAATAGCCACTGTAAGTAACCACTCTTCTGACTTCCGACATTAAAAATCGGTTTTGTCCATTTTCTAAATATAGTTTAATAGCTATGTAAAATTCTATCAGGTGTATATACTATTATTCACTTATTCCTACATTGTTAGACATTGAAGATGTTTCTAAATTTATCTTTATTACAAGTAAAACTATAGGAAACATGTATTTTTATGTAGCGACTTTCCTAGAAGTGTTGTTCCTCAGTGGAATGGCATAATCAGTCCTGACCCTTTTTGTGCATATCGCCAGTTTGCTTTCCAAAGTAATTAAAGCAGTTAATACTCCTACCAGTGGTTTGTCTTTTGTTTCATAGCCCTCTAACGAATGTTGGGCATTCTTATTTTTCTTTAAGCTTCATTAAATTGATAGGTAAGAAATGATATGGAAAATAGAATTTTAAGCTCACTTTGTTACCTTATACCTTAGAGCATGATGAATATATTAGTAAAATTTGCATCTCAAAACCTGTTAAAGTACTAGGCTCTATATGTTGAAGCTGTACGACTCTAGCAAGTATTTATGTATTCACATGAACACTGGAATTTTGATCAAACTTCTTTACTCATTTCTCTGGATCTTCATTTCTGTGTGTAAAATGGTGAAATCAGACTTAGTCACTTAGTGTAAGACTGTGCTAGTTATTAGGAATATACAGCTCTAATGTTGGGTTAGTTAATAAACTAGCAGAGAAATATGTATACATATGTATATTTTTTGCATCTTACATAAATAAATATATTTTATATAAATGTAAAAAACAGTGTTCTAATATGTCGTAGTGTGTGAGATGACAGATGTCTAAACAGAGAAACAGTGCTGTGGTATGGACTGCTGAAGAGGCCCTTTAGCCCAGCACTTGAGTTCAGGGAAAACCTTCGAGTATATTATTTAAATGCTAGGACTTTGAAACCTAGGGCTGCCTAGGTTTAAATGCTGGCTCTTCTGTGTTTTGGTTTCCTCATCTTTAAAGCGGGGATGATATCAGTACCTATCTTGGTGGTGTCGTGAGGATTAATATTGCTACTCTGTGTAAAGAAAGCCCTTGTAGCAGTGCCTGGCATGTAGAAAGCCCTCCTGTTGGAGATGATGCCTTAGCCAGATTAGCTAAAGAAGAACATTCTAGGTAGATGGAAGAACAAGAGCAGATCACAGAGCTTTGATAGATGCAGAGAGCTGTAGGTTATCCAGTATTTCTAGAACAGTGATGAGCGTGAGAAGTAAGCAGCGATCGGGTCATAGAGACCTTGAATGCCTATTTCTCTTGTTCTCCACTATTGTCTCCAGCACCCAACACGACATGTGTCATAAAGAAGACGTTAACATTTCAGTGAGGAAATTAGGAGGCTGCATGTTATCCTCTATATAATGCAGAACCTTTGAAAAATCCTAAGCGAAGAGAAGAAGTGTAACATGACCATATTTGCATTGGTGTCAGTGTGTAGAATGGATTAGAGACTCTAAGACTGGCCAGTAAAACCAGCTAGCAAAGTATTGAGGAAGAAGACTAGAACAATGATAGTAATTGTGGAGAAGAGGGGCCGAAGTTAAGAAACATCAGGTATGGGAAGCAGCAAAGGAGAGAGATGAAATCATACGAAAATGCCTTTTTCCCCTTCTCATCAGTAGTTCCCACTTTGCCTTTTGTAAATACATATATACTGTACTTCTTTTTCTAGGCCAGTTCTTGTTCCTTTTGGGTGTTACCCATGTTCCACCATGTTGAGGGCTAAGACTCGGCTTCTTTTGCTTTCACCTCATCACCGGAAGCAGCTCAAAGAGTCATCAGGATCCAGGCTTATATGGCGGAGACTTCTGCACAAGCAACACCCCCTTCACCCAGAATGGGCTGCCCTGGCCAAAAAGCAGTTGAAAGGCAAAAACCCAGAAGACCTGATATGGCGTACTCCAGAAGGGATCTCCATAAAACCCTTATATTCTAGAAGGGATACCAAAGACTTACCTGAAGAACTTCCAGGAGTGAAGCCGTTCACCCGTGGGCCATATCCCACCATGTACACCTATAGGCCCTGGACCATCCGCCAGTATGCTGGTTTTAGTACTGTGGAAGAAAGCAATAAATTCTATAAAGACAATATTAAGGGTGAGGTTTTCATGCAAAACATGGTATTTATGATCAGCCACACATTTCCTGTTCTTGGCTTCTTTTGAAGGGAGACTAGTTGATCTCTGTAAAGAACGATAGTTTATAATTTTGTCGTTAAGACTATACTCTGAAAACTATGAATGTTTTTCAACTTCCATGGTCAAAAAGATGAGTGATCCAAAATAGGGAGCTAAATTCTTGATTGCCAACAACAGTTACATTCATGTTGTATAAAAGGAATTAGGTAAACTTGTATGACAAAAAGAGACGCTGGCTTTTTCTTTGAGAAGCCTTTTTTTTTTTAGTAAAGTGGTTTTTTTTGTTTGTTGGTTTTTTTTTTTTGAGAGAAAGAGAGAATGTTTGTAAACAGAAAAAAGGGGGAGAGAGAATCCTGAGCAGGCTCCACATTCACTGCCAGCGCAGAGCCCAACGCAGGGCTTGAACTCACAAACCTTGAGAACATGACCTGAGCCCAAATCAAGAGTCTGATGCCCAATGAACTGAACCACCTAGGCTCCCCTCTTTGAGTTTTTAATTAATGTTGTCAGGATAGGAGTTGAAGGGGAAATGGTTTAAATGATGCCCAAATAAAGTAATAAATGATAATGTACAAATATATTTAGTGCAATCTGGCATTTATGTCTCTAAAAATTACATTAACTACTATTTCTTTCTGTTCTATATTAAAATGATATTGTTTGAATGTTAAATTTGAGATCTGTACATTCATATTGCACATGGAGAATGATCTATATTTAGTGTAGAGTATTTTATTTTTTTGCATGGTGTTCATAATTTTGTTTCCCAGAACATTTGAGTAGCCAAGACATCTCGTTATGACCATATCAAACACAAGAACAAAAATAAGTGAGCGTACAAATACTAAGTTATGTTAACTATTTCTGAATAGCCAGATCTTTTCATGAATCTTAAAAAGTATTTTTACTGAGGGGTGACTCAGTTGGTTAAGTGTCCAACTCTTTGATTTTGGCTCAGGTCATGATCTAAAGTTGGTGAGATTGAGCCCTACATCTGGCTCTGTGCTCACAGCTCAGAGGCTGTTTGGGATTCTCTCCCTCTCTGCCCTTCCCCTGCTCGTGTACATGTGCACTCTCTCTCTAAAAATGAATAAGTAAACTTAAAAAATATATTTTAAAGTTGTTAAGGGCAAAATAGGTGAAGGGGATCAAGAGGTACAAACTTGAAGTTATTAAAAAAAATAGGGTACAAAGAATCCTCAAATAGACATGAGATAGTGAGATGTTTTATTCTTTTTATTCTGTAACACAGTGTGTGCATTTTGCCACATGGAAAAACAGCTTAGGAGACAAAGTGTCTATTTAAATTTGTTTTGACACATACGAGCATGATGTTTATAAAAGTATTATATGATGACATGAATTGACACCTTTAGTAGTGCTAACATAAATCAGTTTACTTTGATGCCAGACTCTTTAATTCTATGTTGTTTTTCTTTGTGTATTTAGCTGGTCAGCAGGGATTATCAGTTGCCTTTGATCTGGCAACACATCGTGGATATGATTCCGATAATCCTCGAGTTCGTGGTGATGTTGGAATGGCTGGTGTTGCTATTGACACTGTGGAAGATACCAAAATTCTTTTTGATGGAATTCCTTTAGAAAAAATGTCAGTTTCCATGACCATGAATGGAGCAGTTATTCCAGTTCTTGCAACTTTTATAATAACCGGAGAAGAGCAAGGTGTATCTAAAGAGAAGCTCACTGGTACAATCCAAAATGATATACTAAAGGAGTTTATGGTCAGAAATACGTACATTTTCCTCCAGAACCATCCATGAAGATTATTGCTGACATCTTCCAATATACAGCAAAGGTATTTTTCTGCTGCTTAGGAGTTTCGCTTTCATTTTCTGGATGAGGAATTTTTTATAAAATATCCTAATCTAATTTGAATTTGATAAGTGAGTCTGAATAATAACTTTAGTGTAAAGTCAGAGTGTGGGTTTTATGTGTATGTGTGTTGTTAGTTTGTATTTTTCTGCTTTCAGTGTACTCATTTTATAGTCTGTTGTTACCTATAGGAATCTGGGCATTAGACATTTACTCTGTTTTCTTTATTGTTAAAATTTTTATGCTCTGATAATTGTTAGAATCAGGGAAGGCTCATAATTTACACTTTATTTCTTGCCAGAGTTCAGGTTCAGTTTTGAAGTGCACAGTGGTGTCTGACAGGTGGAGATCAAAATATCAGCTTTATTTCTCCTAGAAGCTAGATTAGAAGATACCACTTATATCTGCATCTGCAATGAGGTCCCTGATATTTCATCCCTGAATTAGGTTCATCTTCCCCACTCAGAGTAGTAGAAAAAGAAGGTTCTTATAGTGTTCCTATGTTAGCAACAACCCCTCTGCTGGGAAACGAAACTTCATTTTGCTCTGAGTAATTAATATGTAGTTTCCCTCATCATTCACACTTTGCTTCTTGCCAGCAATGCTCTCCTTTTCTTTACCTACCTTAAAGTTAGACTGTATTATTTCATGGTAAAAGGCCAGTCTCTCCTCTACCATGAAACCCTTTATAAAAAAAATCTCTTTTGTTTCTTGTAACTGCTGTTATCTCGGAACTGTTGCAAGCATCGCCTACTCTCCTCATTTGATATTCAGCTTTTACACCTTGCAGTTTTATGTCTTTTCAAGGATCTCATTTGTCCCTGTGAACTCTATTGTATAGAATTATATATTTTTTTCTTTAAATTGTTTTTAACTTTTTTTTTTAATTTTATTTTTGAGAGACATAGAGACAGAGTGTGAGCAAGGGAAAGACAGAGAGAGAGGAAGACACAGAATCTGAAGCAGGCGCCAGGCTCTGAGCCATCAGCACAGAGCCCGACGTGGGGCTGAAACTCACAGACCGTGAGATCATGACCTGAGCTGAAGTCGGCCGCTTAACCTACTGAGCCACCCAGGCGCCCCTAGAATTATATATTTTATTGCAACTTCCAATTTTAAGAATATATGAGCAGGATTGCATATGTTTTTTATTTATTTTAATTTTTTTGCAGTTTTCCCAGAACTTTTTATTTTGAATACTTTAAATCTTTAAACCTTACAGAAAAGTTAGAAGAATACCGGTGCATTTGTTTTATTTATTATTTATTTATTTATTTAATATAATTTATTGTCAAATTAGCTAACGTACAGTGTACACAGTGTGCTCTTGGTTTCCGTAGTAGATTCTCGTGATTCATCTCTTACATACAGCACCCAGAGCTCATCCCAACAAGCGACGTCCTCAGTGCCCATCACCCGTTTTCCCCTCTTGCCCACCCCATCATCCCTCAGTTTGTTCTCTGTATTTAAGAGTCTCTTATGGGTTCACGTCTCTCTCTGTTTGAAATTATTTTTTCCCCCTTCTGTTCCTTCATGGTCTTCTGTTAAGTTTCTCAAGTTCCATATATTAGTGAAAACATACATTATCTTTCTCTGACTGACTTATATGATAAATACACGTATACAAATAGCAGTAGCTTTAACTAAGCAGGAGTCGATTCTCTTTCATCTGAAAGAAGTTGGAAAGTAGGTTGTCAAGAGCTTGGTTGTAGGGTTGCTCCGGAGTCATTAGGGTTCCTTTTATCCTGCGCTAACTTACGGTCGAGGAAGTGGGTGGGCTGGATGTTTTTGGGATGTGGGGGGGAGCTCCTTTGATTTAAGGTGAATTTCCAGAAGGAACAAATGAAAGTTCCACTTGCACCTCAGTAGACACACACACAGTAGTGAGAGGAGATTGGAGGTATAGTCCTTACATGTCGGCACTCTGCATGTATGGTCCGTGTATTACAGGAAGAGAATGGAGAATCGAATAGTTAGTAGCAGGTTATTTAGTTTGTGCTATTATGTACTTGGGCATATTGCCTTTTGGAAGGTTCTAATGTCATCTGCAAGTTCAAAATTGCTTTCTATAATCCTTTACATAAGTGTAAAAGTTCTGGTTTCACAAGCTGAGCAAATAATGTTACATTGAAGTACTTTATAAACTGTAAACTTTTATATTTTTAAAAAATTTTAATTGTAGCAAAATGCACAGTGTAAAATTTACCATCTTCACTGTTTTGAAGAGTACAGTTCAGCGGCATGAAGTATGTTCACAATGTTGTGCAACCATCACCACCCTCCATTTCCAGAACTCTTTTCATCTTGCAAAACTGAAACTCTGTGCCTATTAAATAACAGCTCCCCATCTTCCAGCTCCTGGAAACTCTTTCCACTTTCTGTCTCCATGAATTTGACTACTCTAGGTACCTTATATAAGTGGAATCGTAAAATATTTGTCTCTTTGCGACTGGCTTATTTCACTTAGCGTAATGTCCTCAAGGCTCATCCATGTTGTACCATGTATCAGAATTAACCTCCTTTTTTTTAAATATTTATTTATTTTCGAGAAAGAAAGAGAGAGGGGAGGAGCAGAGAGAGAGGGAGACACAGAAGTGAAGCAGGCTCCAGGCTCTGAGCTGCCAGCACAGAGCCCGATGCAGGGCTTGAACCCACAAACTGTGAGATTATGACCTGAGCTGAAGTCCAGCGCTCAACCGACTGAGCCACCCAGGCGCCCCATTAACCTCCTTTTTAAGGCTGAATAATATTCCAGTATTCTAATATTTCTATTATTTTTAAAGAAATTCTGCTACTAAAATCCTCTTCGTAGAGAAGCAACTACTTGTTTTGTTGTTTCTTGTTTATAAACTCTAAATGCACTCAAGTAGTCTCTCAATTCCATGTAATACAATCCCTTTACTGTATTTGGGATGGAAAATTTTTTAGGAGCTTCTGGTTAGTTATAAATATTCAAAAATGTAAATTACAGGTAATCCATAGCATATATTAGCAACAGCAGGTAACATTTTTTGAATGCTTACTGCATACTCGAATAATGCTGAGTGGGTTAGGTGAATCATTTCATTTAATCCTCCAACAACTCCACGAGGAAGGTATAATTATTACCTCTATTTTATACTTTAGGAAGCCAGGGAATAACAAGGTTGAGAAACTTGCCTATAGTCTTGTTGCTAGTTAAGTGACACTAGCCATCAACTAGACTTGGAGCCCGTGTTCTTAACTACCGTATTCAGTTTCCATAATTTAGTTTCTATTATTTTATTTGGCCAACTCTTGGGAAGGATGATCATTTTGGGGCTTGGCAGAATATTTGTGCTAGGTACCCTCTGTAATAAATTTTAGGGGAATGGTAGAAATGCCATTTTTTTTAGTGATTTTCGTAGAAAGAACCTGTCTGATATATGCTTAGCATTAAGTACCACAGTAAATCCAATTAAAATCTTTGATTTCTAAGCCATGTATTTTATCCTATTTCGTTTCAGTGTTAGTAAGGATCGAATCATTTTTTTTCTCACCCCACCGTGTACTTATTCATGTTTAATGACTTCAAAAAAGACTTCAAATAAGAAAGTTGGTAACTAGTAAAACCTAATTCTATTTACCTTTAGCAGACTAACCCAAAGTTGTGAGATCTTTGGACCTCTTAAGAGGTCATAGTCATTGGTTTGGAATTAAAGATTTTTATTCAGTTCTCAGACTAGAGGTTCATTCTAACTTCAGCTAACTAATTTCAGAGTTTAAACTTTGACGGTAAAGAAAGGTTAATGCAAATTCTGTTTCACTAGAAAAATAAAACAGGTGCAGTTTTTATGATGGTTCGTTGAATCACCACTTAAATTGAAGCGTGAATTAAATATAACAAAGTAAGTATTAAATATTTTTAGTTAATGTTAAAGACTACTTTGTGTGTCTGAGTTGAACATCATTTAAAAATAATAGTATTTTAGAAATGGATTTTTTTAAATTTTTTTATGTTTTATTTATTTTCGAGAGCAGGAGAGACAAAGCATGAGTGGGAGAGGGGCAGAGAGAGAGTGGGGGACACAGAATCTGAAGTAGGCTCCAGGCTCTGAGCTGTCAGCACAGAGCCAGGGACTGGAGCTTGAACTCACAAGCTGTTTGATCATGACCTGAGCTGAAGTCGGGCACTTAACCGACTGAGCCACCCAGGTGCCCCTAGAAATGGGTTTAATAGAGGACTTTTAAAACTTTTTACTCACTGTTCTATTTTTTATTATTTTCTGTAGCACATGCCAAAATTTAATTCAATTTCAATTAGTGGATACCATATGCAGGAAGCAGGGGCTGATGCCATTCTGGAACTGGCCTATACTATAGCAGATGGGTTGGAATACTGTAGAACTGGACTCCAAGCTGGTCTGACAATTGATGAATTTGCGCCAAGGTGAGTAAATTGACCTCAGAGATTATTTCAATATTAGGAAAATGTTTAGGACCAATTTATAAGTATATACTAAGTATATTGATAAGAAGAATTTGTGTGTATAAATGTCATACTAGATTCTCTTATGTTTTGTTGGAGTAATAATAGAATAAGCCAACACTGTTTAGAATTAAAAATTAGAATTAAATTTTATTCTACTTCTTGGTAAATTAGAGGAATCTTGTCCTCAGGTATTTACAGAACACAATTAACTGGCATATTTTGGCAATTAAAATGTAAACATAATGTTTAAGTCATATAGACTTTTATTCTTTATTTTTCTATTTTAAAAAGAAGTCATCTATTACATTTTTTTTTTTCTGTTGCACTAATAATATAAATGTTTTTGGAATTCACAGTGCTATTAAAAAGCATTTCTGTTTCAAAACAGCTTGTTAATAAAGTTACATGACACATATGGAAAAGCTTAATTGAAGTTTAGGAGTATTTAAATTTGGTGATTAAAAATTGGTCAGATGAGTAATTAATTGCTAAGGCTTTGCTTGGGGCCAAGCACGAACTTATGTGCTGTGAATAAAATTTTTGAAAAACATGACTTCTGCCCTCAGCAGTTCACAGACTCTGTACTAAGGTTGTTGCATACATATTATGACAGCAGTTCTCAAAGTGTGGCCCAAGGACTCCTCGGAGTCACTAACCCTGGGATCCTTTAGGTCACATTGTTTTCATCCATTTTCATTATTTCAAGAGTGTACATTGTTTTCCAGAAGCTACATGATACATGATGTTGCAGTAGATTGACTGTCAAAGCAGATACTTACTGCAACTGCCTTCCTTTAAGTCACACATTAGATTTGTAAAATGTAAGACAGTGACTCTTTTATTACAATTTTTTTAACTTTAACAAAGTATAATTTTCATAAAAAATGTTACTTCTGTTAACAAGTTGTATGTTTATTTCTAAATGAATTAATATGTATAATATTAATAGATATTATCTAAATAAAGATTCCTTGGGATCTTTGGTAATTTTTAATAGTGAAAAAGTATCCTGAGAAAAATATTTGAAGACTGGAGTGTTAAGAATTTCTTCCAAGGGCATATCAAAAAATTTTATTAGTTTTTTGTTTAATTAAGGCTCATCTTGTTTTATTTGAAGAAACACGGCCTTTCTACCTTTAGATCCGGCAAGTAAACTAAATGTGTAAATCAGTGACAGAATATAAGATAAAAAGGAGTAGTGGGTTTGGGGGCAATTGGAGAAATATAGTCCTAGACCAAATATACTATTATTTAAAAACAAAACAAAAAAACAGGAAAACTTTTTTAAACTTTCTTGCTATCCAAAACCATAAGTTTTTGGTTTTATTGCCTTCATGGGTTACCCCTGGCTTACATATTGGGTATATATTGGGTATTCTTGAAGTATTTATTTTTGGGAAGTCATTCATTCTATATTTAAATACATAAGAGGAACTTCTTTTATAAAGAAAACCAATTGTAAAGTGAATAATTTCTACCTGAAGCAGATAATCACAGCTATTTCTGCTGGGTGCCTAAAACTGGACTTTTGTTTGTTAGGTTTAAAGTTACTTATGTTTATATGCTATGATTTTAATTCAAATTAAGTTGCTTGAAATCAAAATCTGGATACCGTTTTCTTTAGTGTGTGATACAATTAGTTTTATTTTCCATTTTGTATTGTTAAGTATAATCAAATAATGGACTTAACATTACTATTTTAGGTTGTCTTTCTTCTGGGGAATTGGGATGAACTTTTATATGGAAATAGCAAAAATGAGAGCTGGGAGAAGACTCTGGGCTCACTTAATAGAGAAAATGTTTCAGCCTAAAAACTCTAAATCTCTTCTTCTAAGGGCGCATTGTCAGACATCTGGATGGTCACTTACCGAGCAGGTATATGTATACTTTAAAGTGTAGAATTTTAGTAAAGTCATATACTTTTTTACAAGTAACATAGCATAGTCAGGAAGTAGATTTAAGAACTTATCTGCTAATATTTGAAAATTATAATTATTCCAAAGCATAATGCACGTTGGCTTTTTTTTTACACATGTATTATAATAAATGAAATTGGCCCCCTCTAGTGGTAAATCATTTAAACCTTAGCTTATGTACCGTGCTGTTTTGCCTTTTTAAAAGAAAAAATGTGATGCTGAGGAAGAAGTAAAAACCACAACTTAGTTAATATTGTCTTAAATAATTTAAAGAGTTTAAATTCTTTTTTAAAAATGTTTATTCATTCTGATTGAGAGAGAGAGAGAGAGAGAAAGAGAGAAAGAAAGCATGAGAGTGAGGGAGGTTCAGACAGAGGGAGAGGGAGAATCCCAAGCAGAGGCCGTGGAGCACGGAGCCCAGTGTGGGGCTGATCTCATGAACCGTGCAATGATGACCTGAGCCGAAATCAAGAGGTGGATACTCAACCAACTGAGCCACTTAGACACCCCAAGAGTTAAAATTCTTAACATAAAATCACCTAATTAAAATTTTGTGCATCTATATTGTTTATTTTAGTTGTACTGTTTATTTTAGTTTAAATAAATATGCATGCAAAAGACTATTTAAATACTATTTTCATTTGTGTAATTTAATTTCATTCTGTTAAAAAATTTTGTGATCTTTTTTCATGGATTTTCTGTACATATTAAATTATTTTGATATATTAAAACTAATTCATGACTTTAAAGCTACGTTTCTTTTATACATCTAAAAATGAATAAAAACTAATATATCCATATTAAACATGGCATCAGGTGCTTATAAATGGAGAAGTATCGATTTCAGGAAGCTAAAGTTCTGAAAGGTCCAATGACTTGCCCCAATCATAATCAAGAACAGAACGAATCCAGATTTCTGATCTGGATTCATTGTTCATCTGTTTTATTAATCACTTATTAATAAATCATTTATCAAGTGCCTATTAATTCTGGCTTGTTTACTAATTTGTCTGATTTATTGGCTATTCTGAAGCCTAATGTAGGCATTGGCTAAGTAACCATGCAGCAGCCACCGCTTAATCAGAGCATCCTTTATCAACCGTCCCCTTGTTTTGATTTTTTGCTCTTATCTAAATATTTTAGGATCCTTATAATAACATCATTCGTACTACAGTAGAAGCAATGGCGGCAGTGTTTGGAGGGACTCAGTCTTTGCACACAAATTCTTTTGATGAAGCCTTGGGTTTGCCAACTGTGAAAAGTGCCCGAATTGCCAGGAATACACAAATCATTATTCAAGAAGAATCTGGGATTCCCAAAGTGGCTGATCCTTGGGGAGGTTCCTATATGATGGAATCTCTCACAAATGAGGTTTATGATGCTGCCTTGAAGGTCAGTTTCTCCTCTTTGAAATTTCGGTTTCAAGATTTACAGATTTATAAAAGTTTATCGGTGTTTTGATTGATAAATCAAATCATAGATTTATATCAAGATTTATAAAATGTTCGAGAGAAAAAGAGAATTTTAGATTTCACCTTATTGTATCCAAAACTGAAAATAGTTTAAAAATATACTTGTGTGTGTATTAAAGTATTTTATTCAAAGAGTTAAAAAGAGTACTAGCGTTAAAAGCCTGTAACATAAAAAAGCAGTCCTTTGTCTTCTGCTTGCTTTTTTCCTGCTTCCTTGAATCAAATATATCGTTTTTGTTTGTTTTTATTTCCATATTTAAAAATTACACATATATACTAGTTCTAATTCCATCAACTTTTGGCATTAGTTTAGTATTTTAGCTGATTCTTACCTCTTCTCTCTTTTGTCTCATAAAACTACCAATATAATTACATCTCAATAGTGTGTATCCTTCTGAACTCCTCCAGTGCTGTCATCTGACTTAGACTAGTTTCTCTGCTGACCACTGCGGTCCTTTAACTTCCCTTTTGTCATTATCCTGGGAATTCTTTTCACCTCTGCTATGTCAAATCTGTGTCCTGAATGCTGTGTCTACCTCTGTTGATTTATCCCTAGTTATTTTGAACGATACCTCATAGGAACCTCTTAGAAGTGGTACACAGGGAATGAATTATATGAATCTTTGGATGTTTGAAAATGTCTTTATTCTACTCTGGTATTTGGTGATAGTCTGGCTCTGTTTGAAATTATTTTAATTTGGGAGTTTGTAAGCATTGATCTGCTTTTTATCCTAGCTTTTTATTCTAGCTTCCAATATTTCTGTTTAGAAATTTGATTCTGTTTCCACTCTGAGACCATTCTTTCTAACAGTTTCAGAATTTCGGTTTTTTGAGTTGGGAGACCTCGACATGTATATTTTTCCTATATTAGACTAGATCTTTGGTGGGCATTTTTTATCTGGCCTATATTTCATGTTCTCATGACTCTGGAAAATTGTCTTGTGTTATTTTTTTGATTGTTTCCTCCCTGCCATTTTTTCTGTGGTTTCTCTTTCTGGAATTCTTAATAATTGGATAAAGACCTCCTTGAATGATACTCTGATGTTCTTATCTGTTCTATAATTCATCTTTGAGACTCTGTTTTGTTTTCTTGGAGCGTTATCAACTTTGAATTTCTACTTACTTTAAAATTCATGTATCATATTTTTAATCTCCGAAAGCTCATTTTTGTTTTCTAATCCTTTCCCATGTAAGTTATATTACTTGTTTCATTAATACAGAATATAATCTTTTTTTCTGAGAATATTACATTTTTTGAAGTTTTCTTCTATATCCTCTATTGCCTGTTTTCTCTGTGTGCCTTTTGTCTTTAGTCTTATTATTCAGAATGCAGGTTTTCATATCAACGAAATATCTTACCCTTGCCTTTCTCCATACTTGGTGTTTGATAGCCCATTGCTTTTCTACAGAAATAAATTTTGGTCTGTTTTTTGCAGGTGTAAGCTTTGATTGTCCTGACAGAATGGGAGAGGGATAGTTGCAAATTCTCAAGTAGTTCTCCTCTTTTTAGCTTCCTATCTTAGCTTTGGGTTCTTTTGAATTTAACACAACTTCTAATTTCTTGAATTCTTCTGGAAAACACAAGTTTGACTTTGTTCCTTTCTGCTAAGTTCTATACCATTCCACCATTCATTTTCCCGCCATTTCATATAAATAAGACTGTGATGGAAGGTTTAGATGTATCCTAGTGTCAATAACAGTAGAGTTATGTTATACTCTGCTGCTCAAATCAAAAATAAAATTGCATTTTGAAGTATATTTCTTAAAGAGTATTTATTTATGTATCCATGAAAACTTTACTTATGTGACTAAAAATAAAGACTATTGATGTTATCTTTAGTTTTCTCACAAGACTCGAGTGAGAGGTTTTGTGTTTTCCAGAATATACATCTTAGCTTTTCTGTTGTCTTTTGAAGGAACTTTAAATAAATTCTTTAAATAAAAGAATTTCTTTCTTTTTTGAGATCTAATGGACATATAACATTGTCTTAGTTTACTATATACAACATGATGATTTGATATATGTGTGAATTGTAAAGTGATTACCCGAGTAAGTTTAGTTATTTTCAATACCACACATTTTCACAATTTCTTTTTTCTTGTGATAAGAACTTTTAAGATCTACTGTCTTAGGAACTTTCAAATATACAGTACAATATCGTTAATTCTATAGAATATTTTTTTCCCTTTTAAAAGAAGTTTTTTTTTTTTTTTAATGTTTATTTTATTTTTGAGAGAGAGAGAAAGAGACAGAGCACAAGCAGGGGAGGAGTAGAGAGAGAGGGAGACACAAAATAGGAAGCAGGCTCCAGGCTCTGAGCTGTCAGCACAGGACCTGATACGGGACTCGAACTCCCGAATTGTGAGATCATGACCTGAGCTGAAGTCAGACGCTTAACCAACTGAGCCACCCAGGTGCCTTGTTTTTCCTTTTTTGTTTTTAATTTTGTAATTTATTCATTTAAGTTATGTATACACCCAACATGAAGCTCAGACTCACCCCGAGATCAAGAGTTGCATGTTCCCCCTGACTGAGCCAGCCAGGCACTCCTTACTCCATAGAATTCTAATTAAAGATCTTGATGTTAGCCTAATTATTTTCTAATGAAACTTAAACCACTAAAATAGCTTAGGACTTTATTAATATTGGTAATTATGTAACATAATAATTTGTATAGTTTATAAAAATATCTTTATAGTCTTTTCCAGTTTTATTAATCTATGTTTCTTAATAGCTTATTCTTGAAATTGAAGAGATGGGTGGAATGGCCAAAGCTGTAGCAGAAGGAATTCCTAAACTTCGAATTGAAGAATGTGCTGCCCGAAGGCAAGCAAGAATAGACTCTGGTAAGAGAAAATGAAAATGTTTATATGTGACACCCAGTACTGTATTTATAAAGAAATAATCATTTCTGTTTAAAGATAACATACATAGTTAATAAAACAAAAATAATGGAAAAAATGAAACTTGGATGTTTCTTATCTATATATCTATCTACCTACCTACCTACCTACCTACCTACCTGTCTATCTGTCTCCCTGTTGGTGTTTTTGCATGCATGGATGCACATTGGCAAGCATATGTACACAAGAGCATGTGTGGAGGTATGCCCATGTGTATATATATACATGTGTAGGTGAGTATCTCTAGTGTTTTAAAGATGGTATTATTGTTGGTCATTGTGCTCTGCATTGGAGTATTTATTTATCCATTCAGCATTAACACCTTTTTTTAGCATTGAGCATTTAGGGCACTATACTATGTCTGGGATACAATTGTGAACAGGGCAGAGATGATCTCTTCACCCTTAGAGTTTACATTTTAGTAAGAAAGAGACAGAAAATGAGCAAGTGAACACACAATAAAAATAATTATAGATTGTGATGAGTTCTATAAAGGAAATAAGGGGAAGAGGTGGGTGGCAGGATGTCTTTAGATAGTAATAACCTGGTAGTTTGAGGCAAAATATATTCTCATTATGTTAAGGAAATGTCTTTGTAATTCCAAATTCTTACTTACACATTTTAAAAGTACTTTTTGTTAAAAGCGATAGGCTGTAAGAGAATTCAAGAATATATTGGAAACCTTATTGGATGTTAATTCTCTCCCTTATAAATCTCAATTTGCTGTCATTATTATTTTAATTTTGTAGTGTTAGAAGAGGATTTATCAGAAACTCTGAGACAGTATATAGTTTGAGAGAATAATAGCAATCCTCCCTTAAAGAGATCTGATATATACCAGTTCTTTCCCCTCTCACCCCCATTTTATTGGAATTTGCTGATCCATATAGAAGCTTCATTAAGACTTAAGAATACTATTTAAAAATATTAAGCTTATAAGCAAAGTCTGTGATGATCAGAGCATTACTATTAGGGAAGTATTTGCGAATAGAATCTACATATTATTTTCCTCTGGGGAATTGATAGGTTCTGAAGTGATTGTTGGAGTAAATAAGTACCAGTTGGAAAAAGAAGAATCTGTGGATGTTCTGGAGATTGATAATACTTCAGTGCGTAACAAGCAGATTGAAAAACTCAAGAAGGTAATAATAGCTATCATTTTTTGAGTGTTTTCTGGGCATTGTGTAAGCCCTTACTTTGTCTCGTTTAATCCTTACAGCCACCACATGAGTGGGTATTATTTCCCAACATTTTAAAGTTAAGGAAACTAAAGATAAGGGAGATTGAGAAAAGATAAACCTCCCTTATCTTTCCTAGAATAAATAATTGAACAGCCAAGACTCAAATTCACCTGCCTCTGTGAAACTTATATGTCATTATTAAAAACCTCACTGTAATAATAATACCTCCCATAAATTACAGATTAAAACAGAGGCTTAAATGATTATGTAACTCACTCAAAACTGAAAACAAAATTAAGTTCAGAATATCTGAACCCAGGGCTTCTCACTACTTTCTTTCCACTGGCCCATGGTTCCTGATACCACTATGAAAGAATCATTTGCTTTCTGTTTTTTCTTTTTTTTTAATTCAGATATTTTTAATAGTGCTTTAGTAGGATACCATTTGTAAATGAAATATATTTATTTTGATTGAAACTAGATTATCGTCTTTATTGCCAATTTCTTGCTGAGATGAATCAAGGTATATGAAATACTAAAATAGATAAACCGTTCTTATAGTTATAATCTCTATTTCTCTTATATGAAGCTACTTTGGTCTTTTAATCTCTGGCTTTTATAATTACTGTTATTTCTAAAGCAAGAAATTAAAAATTTTTTTCTTAGGTTTTATTTAATTTTTATTTAAATTAATTTTATTTAAATTTTTATTTCAATTCAAGTTAGTTAACATACAGTGTAGCATTCATTTCAGGAGTAGAACGCATTATGCATCACTTACATGGAACACCCAGTGCTCATCCCAACAAGTGCCCTCCTTAATGCCCATCACCCATTTAGCCCATCCCCCACCCACCACCCCTCCAGCAACCCTCCGTTTGTTCTGTATAGTTAAGAGTTTCTTATGCTGTGCCTCATTCTCTTTTTATCTTACTTTACTTTTCCTTCCTTTCCCCTGTGTTCATCTGTTTTATTTCTTAAATTCCACATAATGAGTACAGTCATATGGCATTTGTCTTTCTCTATTTTGCTTAGCATAATACACTCTAATTCCATCCATGTCATTGCAAATGGCAAGATTTCATTCTGTTTGATGGCTGAATAATAGTTTTGTGTGTATGTGTGTGTGTGTGTGTGTGTGTGTTTATAAATATGTACCACATCTGTGTGTGTGTGTGTGTGTGTGTGTGTTTATAAATATGTACCACATCTTCTTTATCCATTCACCAGGTGATAGACATTTGAGCTCTTTCCATAATTTGGCTATTGTTGATAGCACTGCTGTAAACATTGGGGTACATGTGTCCCTTTGAATCAGCATTTTTATATACTTGGATAAATACCTACTAGTGCAATTGCTGGGTCAAAGGATAGTTCTATTTTTAACTTTTTTAGGAACCTCTATACTGTTCCAGAGTGGCTGCACCAGTTTGCATTCCCACCAACAGTGTAAGAGGGTTCCCCTTTCTCCACATCCTCACCAACATCTGTTGTTTCACAAGTTGTTAATTTTAGCCATTCCGACAGGTGTGATGTGATATTTCTTTGTGGTTTTGATTTGTATTTCCCTGATGTTGAGTGATATTGAGCATGTTTTCATGTGTCTGTTAGCCATTCGTATGTCTTTGGAAAAATGTCTGTTCACGTCTTCTGCTCATTTCTTCACTGGATTATTTATTTTTTGGTTGTCGAGTTTAGTACTTTACAGATTTTGGATACTAGCCCTTTATCCGATATATCATTTGCAAATATCTTCTCCCATTCCTTAGGTTGCCTTTTAGTTTTGTTGATTGTTTCCTTTGCTCTGTAGAAGCTTTTTATCTTGATGAGGTCCCAATAGTTCATTTTTGCTTTTGTTTCCTTTGCCTCCAGAGACATATCTAGGAAGGAGGTGATATGGTCATGATCACGGTTGCTGCCTGTGTTCCCCTCTAGGATTATTGATGGCTTCCTTTCTCACATTTAGGTCTTTTATCCATTTTGAATTTATTTTTGTGTATGGTATAAGAAAGTGGTCCGCAAGAAAATTGGAATTCTTTAGTTATCTTTAATGCTTTTTCTTGTTTACTTTCCCTGTGATAGTTTAAGATATGATTTTTTCCTTCTTCAGTTTAGATGTTCTTTAAGAATCGTGGGCACCTTGGTGGCTTAGTCGGTTGAGCATCTGACTCTTGATTTCAGCTCAGGTCATGATCCCAGTGTTGTGGGATTGAACCCTGCATCGGGCTCCACACTGAGCGTGGAGCTTCTTAAGATTGGTTTTCTCTCTCTCTTTTTCTTTCTATCCCTTTCTCTCTCCTTCTGCCTTTCTCCCTGCTCAAGTGTGCTTTCTCTCTCTCTTAAAAAAAAAAAAGAATATAAAGGTTTGCTCAGTTAGACTGAGTGCACCGCTCTCATCTTCCATTTTCACTAGCAATCAGAAGATAATGACACGTCTCTCACATTTTTATCACTTTTTGAAAGGTCCTCCTTACGATATAGCATTTTATTTTGAGCCATCACAGAATTCTCAGCATATATTATATTTGGAAAAGCCCTTTTCTCCTCTCTTATACTTTACACTTTTATTAACTCTGCACCCTCATAGCTTGAGGCATTCATTTACCATAAATGATGTTAAACTTTATTTCAGGCAAGAGAGAAATTCAGTAATGTCAATGGAGTTGGGTTTTTCCTGTCTTTAGGATAAGATTTAGGATCCATTTCTGCTTATAGATATTATATGATTTTAGTAGCATCTTGATTAGTATCATATTTTAGACTCTCTTATAGGTGGTGCCAACTTGTAAAAAATTGGATTTTAGGTAACTCTGTTTAGGCAGGTTGTTGGCAGAGCAGAGTAGAGCTAGGATCTGAGGGGAAAACGTTTTGACTACTTTTCATTGTTTTTCTGTCTCCATCGCAGTATTTCTTGTCATCTCTTTCTCTTTCTTTCTCTCTGGATTATTTTTAAATGAAGAACAATATATACATACATATTATTACCAATATATTGCTAGCTAGCTAAGAAAACAATGTATAACAAGTATTCTCTGTATTGTAATCTGTTACTATTTTTTCTTCCTTGTCACTATTATTCTTTAGTGAATCTTCCATATAAAAGATCTACTTGTTTTTGATGTCTTCTTACATTAGTAAAGCCTAAGTACCATGTGCTACTTCTTAGTAAAGCCTAAGTACCATGACCAGAGTCATCACTGTTATTTATCTTTGCCCTGTGTATTTCTGATTTATCAGGGTTATGCAGAGTGCAGTATTATTTTAATTGTTTATTGAATGAGTAAATGAGAAGATTGAATGAATATCAGACCTATGATGCATATTATCTTCTCCTTCTTTTTCTTTTGTTTTTGAGGTTAAGATTATGGAACAATTTCCATATGACGTATATCAGTGTCTAATCTCCTGATCTCTGTTTTATTATTTTCCCATGCAAATTGACCCTTTTCTTGACCCTTTCCATAAGGTCAAGTCCAGCAGGGATCAAGCCTCAGCTGAGCGGTGTCTCGATGCGCTGACTGCGTGTGCCGCCAGTGGAGATGGGAATATTTTGGCTCTAGCAGTGGACGCAGCTCGTGCAAGGTGAGGATATTTAAGTGAGGAGATTTCAAATACCAGAAGTTGACTAGTTTAGGGGCGCCAGGGTGGCTCAGTTGGTTAAGCACCTGACTCTTGATTTAAGCTCAGGTCATGAGCCCTTTATGCTCTGTACTGAGCGTGGAGCCTGTTTAAGATTCTCTCTCTCTTTCTCTCTCTCTGTCTCTGTCTGTCCAGCCTTTCAAGAATTACAGCAGGTGGTTCCAGAGAAACCCACTGAAGCCCTCCAGAGGCAGCTAAGCCCCCTTCAGCACCGTAGCAGGGTGGGGTGGCTGGAGTATAGTCATCCTGTGTACTTCCCCTGGCTCAGGACATTTGAGGCTATTGTAGTGAGTCCATGTCACTCATTTGCAGGTTGAGAAGTTTGATGTATTTTCAAGTATAGACATTTTTATTTTTGACAGTACACAAAACTACTCTTTGTCCAGAGGTAGGCAAGGCCTCTGTCTTCCAAAGCTATTCATTGATATCTTTGAATAGATAACCCCAAAATAAAGGGCAGTCAGTGCTTTGCCTCAGGACATACAGAAAAGCAATTGAACCACAGAAAATTTTCTCTCAGTACATGATGTCACTAGTGAATTATTTTTGTTTTTGTTATTTATTCCTTAATATAATGAACTTTTTTTTTTAGTTTGTTGTTTTAAGTGTTTAAGAGTAGATAGTTTAAATAGTATGTGGATTGGGTTTTTGTTTTTATTTTTGTTTTTCAGTTTTAACTTCTTGAAATAAGATGACTTATGTGCTTAAAATCCTCCAGGGGTTTCCCATTCCTTTTAAATTAACACCTAATGTTACAGTGGCCTGCAGGATTGTGTGAGATGTGTCTCTGGTGTCTCTGACCTCACCTTGTTCTACTTTCTTCTTTATGCTGTGTCCCCAGTGTCCTTTCTATTTTTAAAACATAGAACATATCTTGTTTTTTTGTTTTGTTTTGTTTTTTTTACCTCTCAGAACCTTTGCATTTAGTATTTTCTTTTTCAAACACTTTTCCCTTCTCCTTTATATACCCTTGAGTTTCTCCTTCTCATTATTTAAGTCTTAGTTCAAAAATTTTATCTTCATTATCTTCAGAATAGCTTCCCCAGACACCCATTTTGCCTGTTTTAGTGTGTTCATAGTACTCATTATCATATGAAGTTCTTATTAGTTGATTCGTGTGCATATGTATTATCTGTATCCCCTGACTAGATGGTAAGCTGTATGAGAGCAGGTTCCTTTTTTCCCCCCCGAGTCTCATTTATCACCATATATCTAGCATTTACCATGCTTGCCCCATTTTAGACACTCAATAAATGTTGAATGAATTAATAAACAAATGAATGGAATATGCTAAAAGGCTTACTTTTTATCAAAAGATATCAATGGGAGTCTTGCTCTTTGCCCAGTTATATTTTTTTAAATTTTTTTAATGTTTTTTTAAATTTTTTTTAACATTTTTATTTATTTTTGAGAGACAGAGAGAGACAGAGCACGAGTGGGGTAGGGGCAGAGAGAGGGAGACATAGAATCCGAAGCAGGCTCCAGGCTCTGAGCTGTCAGCACAGAGCCCAACGTGGGGCTCTGAACTCACGAACCGTGAGATCATGACCTGAGCTGAAGTCGGATGCTCAACCGACTGAGCCACCCAAGTGCCCCTAATGTTTATTTATTTTTAAGAGAGAGAGACACACAGAGTGCGAGCAGGGGAGGGGCAGACAAGAGGGCAACACAGAATCGGAAGCAGGCTTCCTGTATCCTGTGATTCTTCTCTAGCATGTAAAAATCCCTTTGGAAACTTCCCCTTGACTTTACCTCCCCAGCTCCCAAATATATAATCTTACTATCCCAGGGCAGCTCTTCCTGCCCACGGGGCCTGTCCCTGTGCTTTAATAAAATCACCTTTGTGTACCAAAAAAAAAAAAAAAAGAGAGAGAGAGATTACTATGTATAGAGGCATCCAGCATCGTTTTTCATAAGTATTCTGAGGAAAGAAGCTTTCATCTGTGCAGTAAAAAACATTCTTATTTAAGCAAAATAAATCAGTCAGAGAAAGACAAATACCAGTAAGATACTTGATAGCTTATTTTTTACTTAGGTGATAAAATGTGTCTGTTTATATTTAATATTAAAGTAAGTACATATTTTTATCTCAAATAATGATGTTAACAGAATCTCTCTTTGTTATTTTAATGTTTTAGATGTACAGTTGGAGAAATCACAGATGCTATGAAAAAGGTGTTTGGTGAACATAAAGCTAATGATCGCATGGTGAGTGGAGCCTATCGCCAGGAATTTGGAGAAAGTAAAGAGATATCGTTTGCTATCAAGAGGTAATACATGAGATTTCATAAACCAGAATGCCATCTTTTCTGCTAACATAATCCCCATGAGTCAGTCATGGGCTTAATTTTCTCACATACTATTTGGAAAACATTTGAAGTGACTTTCCTGTTAGTCTGTAGGTTTACTAACATAATATTTTGAATTTTCATCATAGTTCCCTTTAGGAGTTTCTAAATTTTTTTTTTTATTGTTCATTTATTTTTGAGAGAGAGAGAGAGACAGAGCACAAGAGGGGGAGGGGCAGAGACAGAGAGGGAGACACAGAATCTAAAACAGGCTCTAGGCTCCGAGCTGTCAGCACAGAGCCCGACGCGGGGCTCGAACTCGGGAACGGTGAGATCATGACCTGAGCCAAAGTTGGATGCTCAGCCAACTGAGCCACCCAGGTGCCCCAGGAGTTTCTAATTAAAACAAATGTTAGCTGAACTAACACTGATACTGCTTCATATCCCTCAGGTACTTAAATTTCAATCTCCTTACTCCAGTATACTTATGTTCTTAAGTTTATTCGAATTGTTTAATTGTCAAATAGTTATAAAATAATTTTCATGTTTGAAAATAAATATTTGGTTGCCATTCTATGTAAATTAAAATCATTCTCACTGAACGGACAGTAAATAGCACTGTCAAACATGATTAGCAACTATAAATTAATACAGATTGATCATGCTTTCCATGTAGTAAATGTAGCTTCCTGGTGATTGTTTTTCTAAACCTTTGTAACAAATTTTCCACTTTTTCTGTCACTACTTATAGATGAGATAAATACCAAAACATCCAAGGTAAAAGTCATCAAAATGGATTTTTTTTTTCGTTTAACAAAATCATAGTATTTTTTCATCTGAGCTATAAATTTATTGGTTTAAGGTAGTAGGCATTTTGATTATATGTCACTAGAAGTCACCACATTGCAGTCAGGAGTTCACACATGTGACGGGTAGGTGAGATATGGACAGCTCAAAGCACCCAGTGAGTTACATTTGTGTAAATAACTCTGAAAGGCACTTTTAAGTTTGTATTTAAATAGTTATGCATATTTTACACCGGAGACTGGTTTAAGAAGGCAAAAAATTGTCATTTTCTTTTCTTGCTTCACCGTGATGTTCTCAAGTGTTATGGGCTTCCAGGCTGGGCCATCTTTCGGCCTTTCCTCTGTGGGGGAAGGTGGTAAGCATATTCAGGTTTAATGTATTCTCAGTGTAAAATAGAGATGTTCCTAAAATGTGAGTGACGGATGCAAAAAGGTATTTTTAAATAAACTTGAAAGATTTATTGTGAATAAATGATAGGTTTTATATCTTACTTGTGGACAATTAATATATAACTGTTGTAATTTATTTTATTTTCTTAATAACTATTGTATTTTAAAATGTTCTTAGGGTTCATCAATTCATGAAACGTGAAGGTCGCAGACCTCGTCTTCTTGTGGCAAAAATGGGACAAGATGGACATGACAGAGGAGCAAAAGTTATTGCCACGGGGTTTGCCGATCTTGGTTTTGATGTGGACATAGGGCCTCTTTTTCAGGTACTGAACACGTTGGGGTAACTTCAAAAAGAACGTAGTAAATGACTTATATTAGAAAAAATAGTAAAAAGATGATAAACCATGACGATGTTTTTCAGGGTGTAAAAGAAGAAAATCAATTCAACAGATTCCTTAATTTGTTTTTGAATGCATATAGTCCAGTTAATTATGACAGGAATAAGAAAGAAATAGAACTTATGTTAATATACTTGTTTCTCACACTTTGTAAAAATCACTGTCAGTAACTAAACTGTTATCAGGTTTCTAAAACTGAAGATTACTTTCAAAGACCTCATAGTACTGTTTATTGAGATTTGTCTGATAATTTGTTGGAAAGCTACCCCTCATCAGATTGTTGGAAAATGTTATGAAAGGGAAATCAACCATCAGAGTGAGAGCTTGATTCATACTTAGGTTTTCTTTTTTGTTACTCTCTAGCAGTAATTTGTTTAATCACTGAATATTTGACCCAACAGGATAATAATTTGTTGAAAGTAAATGAAGCTGAAATTCTCTAAAGAATGACACAACATTAATCGTCTCTACAAAATATCTTTGATTGAGTACATCATAATAACTTTCATAGTAAAAGCTTTATCCATAGTAAAAGCTTTATCTGAGTTGAATAAGATACGATTTTTGTCTTTAGGGAGGTTACAGGCTCCTAACAGAGAAAGATTTACTTACCAGTAAACACAGCAGAGTATTCATTATTATAAATGAAAGTTTGGACAAGGAACTTGTCCAAGTATCCTAGGAACTTCTGTTTGAGCTGTGCCTTTTGGAAGCATAGAGAGCAAGGCAGGGAAGGGCATGCTAAGAAAAAGGGTCGACTTGAGCAGAGGTGCAGAGGTACAGAGCCGTGAGAAGGCGTGGTCCCTGTAGGACGTTCAGTAAGATTAGCATACAGTGCTTGGGATGATGTGTAGATTATGATGAATATAGCCTCATATGCCATTTTATGGAGTTTGAACATTATTCCAAAGGTGTTTAGATAGAGTGACAATTAAATATATACTTTAGAAAGCTCCCTTTCCAGGAAAATCACTTTCCAAAGTAGATTGAGAGGAGCGTCCAGGATAGGAGGAGTCTAGTTAAGATGTTCAATAATGAGTGAGAAGCAATGCAGACCTTACTCAAGGGCAGTGTCAGGGTCTTAGCACAAGTCAGCTAGCATTGTGAAGAAAATTTAATGAAGGGGCTATTTACAGATAATGGAGGCAGGCTTAAGAGAATCAGCTTATGGAACATTCAGATGAAGACAAGCATGTAAATTGGATATACGTGGCTGGAGCACAGAAGAGAGGCCTCTGTTGTAAATAAGATTTTGAGACTTTTCAGGATGTAAATGGTACTTGAAACCATTAAAAATTGATTTAACTTCCCATGAAGAGTGTATGTAGCAATGTGAAGACTTGAACATTAAAAGGAAGAAGAGAAGGAGGCAGCAAAGGAGGAAAAGGAAATGGGGTGAGTAGTACGATGAACACTAAGGAGGAAGGAGAATTTCAAGGAAAAGGAAGTACTGTTATTCCGAGCTGCGGATGAGTCAGCTAAGATGAAGACTACAAAGTATTGATTTCATTTTTACGAGTAAAGAAGTAACCTTCCTGAAGAGGCCCGCCCTTTGTAGAATCTCCCATACTCTAGAGTGTCTAGAAGAAATGTTTACTGTAAAGAGTTAGCCTGAACTTGTGGAGAAATGTCCTTGAACTGTGTTGGTAAGTAAATTTGTAAATACGTTTACAGTAGGTTTTGTCAGAATCTCAAATATATTTTAGATTAAATTAATATGTATATAAACTGAGATTGCTTTCATTCTTCCTTTAAGTTGACTTCTTTCCCATTCTAGTTTTTTATTTATATTCTGCTTCCCTTTTACTTTAGCTTTCTGTTTGTTTGTTTTAAATATTGACCAAATAGAATATATTTCCAATATTTAATAATTAGCTTTTGGGAAATATTTTTTTCCGATCCTTTGGGACTTAAAAGAATATTTCAAAGAGCTGAAAGTTCATTTCCCTATTGCATGCCATCCGTAAAAATATAATTTGCCTTTTCGTACCACAGATTTGTTAACATAATACTATACCATTTAAAAAAAAAAGAAAAACTTATCTGTGGATGAAGGTACAGTCCTGCAGTTCTGTGTCTGATTTCATTAAAATTAGATTTGAAGTTTTAAAGTGTTCAATATTTATTGACATAAAATGCAGTTTAACGTATATGAGCATAAAGCATGGAAGCGAATGAAGTGGAATTTTAACCGAACACATTTTGGTACCATGGATGATCCGAATCATCAATCACGTGTAGGTCAGATTTCTTACTTTTAACAAATCAATATCAAGCATATGCACATTTTCTTTATGGTTTTAATTTCATAGGTTATATTTTTCACAGACTAGGTTTTACCAATATGCTGCGTGATTTACTTAGAGATCCTCTTGAACGTGGCTTCATTAGTAAGAGTGTAGAATCTTTTATTTTGATTCAGAAATTGTGAGGCTTAAAATATTGCCAAACTAAGAAAATTCTCAGATATTGGTAATTTTTTTGAGCTTATAATTGTGCTAGTGGTTTCTGAGATAAACTTATCCTTCCCCAATTTCTCCGTTTATAGTGTATTTACAATGAGAAACTTGCATGTATCTTTTACACGAAGTGATTTAAATACATGTAAATTATCAAGAGCAAATGTCACAGACTCACTGCAGAGAATGAATATGATCCTGGATGAACTCAATTCATGATTGAATACATGACCATATCCTTTATGATTCTGTGTGCCACACTGGCTAAGTCCAGTCAACACATGAAAGATAGCCTTCTTGGCACCATCCCTTCTCTTGCTTATGTGTTTGCCTGAGTATTGTAGCCCCTTAACTGGTTTCTAGAGTTCTTACTTTATTTCGATTCATGTGTTGCTGTCAGTTCAGTGTCTCCGTGGGAGACTGAGGTCCTGGAGATTCCTAGTGTGCCATCTTGCTAACATCCCTCTTTCTCATTCTACTTCAAAATCCGAGATTCACTTTTCACATTGAATTGTATATTTAGTCTTTTACTTCTTCATAGATCCTATAACATGTTGTCTTGTACTGCATACCCATTCAATAAATGTTGATAATGAAGACAACAGATATACTTTTCAAGAATTGTAGTGAAGAGATAATGTATTTTTCCTATATTCTTTATCTTAAAAGTTTTGGGGGGAACTATATTTTGATGTAACTTATTAAATCTAATTGATAAATTCTAGGGCTAGAAGCAATACAACACTGGTGTTTATTGCATCAATTGGATGAATTTGTATTTATGATTTGAGAATGATGAAATATGAAGTTATAGTAGCTTCAAGATTTTTAATGAGGAAAACCTTGGAATACTAATTAAGTAGATAACAGTTTTAAAGTACTTTTTGGAATAAATGATGCTTTGTCTCTTTAATTTCTAATTGTATAGACTCCCCGAGAAGTGGCCCAGCAGGCCGTGGATGCAGACGTGCATGCCGTGGGTGTGAGCACACTCGCCGCTGGTCATAAAACCCTAGTTCCTGAGCTCATCAAAGAACTTCACTCCCTTGGACGGCCAGATATTCTGGTCATGTGTGGAGGGGTGATACCACCACAGGTATTTTTCGTCGCCTATATTTTTCTAGCACTATGATAGAAATCCTGAGTAATACTAGTTTATATGCAGTTCCAATTTACTGTATACTTTTACTAGAGATAAATTTGTCATGTATTTTGATCTAAAATATTTCCTGGTGATTTTACTAAGCAAATTGTATTAAGAGTCCAGAAGTGGGCAATGTTGAGAAGAATGGTAAACACACAGTGCATATATCAACCCCTATCCTGATAATGAAGTGAGTCCTTTAGTTAACCAATCAGTAGCACTTGGTTCTGTTGTCTTAGAGTAGCTAGCTTGTTCATTTCTTCCATGTTTCGATCCATGCATATTGCCCTAACTCAGATCTGTATCAGTTACAGGTTTTATAAAACCTCTTTTTCATGAAGGCTAATTTGATTGGGGTAGAGTTTTCTTAGAGCCAAAAATATCCTAATTCAGAAATAAATGGAATCAGTCTGTTCTGAAAATTATAGGCTGATTGGGGAAGAGGTGGATTCTTGAACAAAAATGTGGATCCTCTTAGGGAGAAATGAATGCTGGGTAACAGTGATGTCAATTAATTTATTAATGGGGTGGGGAGATACTTTCCACATATTACCTTACCTGTCAGAGTAATTAGTTAAGATCTAAATTTGGTCTATTTCCAATCCAGTTTTTAGTTAAGTTTTGTTTTTTTATTGAGAACAGAAAAAATACAGAGTTAGAAGATATATGCAATTGCTCTAAGTAAATAATTGACAGATGCTACAAAGATGATAGCAGAAATCTGTTGGTGAAATATGATCTTATATCGAGGTCTACTATTTTTTTCCTCCATACCCCTCAGAATGTAAAATACTTATATACTACTTATTAAATCAGAAAATATATATACAAAGTTGTGAGAGTGATAATAATGTTGGACTAGCAAGCAAACGATGTATTATTAATTCTTTTTAACAACACTGTACTTAAGGTGATATAGTCAGCAGAAAACTGTTTTTGTTCACTTAATTGCCTATTATTTTCACAAATATAGTGACTATTTGGAAATATAAAGGACTTTTATTGTTTATTGTCTATGTATGGAAACTTCTGTGCTTCAGTTTTAGAGTCTATATTATCTAAGCTCTTAGACATGATATTAAAACTTAAGAATCAAAATAATTAAGCCGCACAAAACAATGAAATCGAAATATGTCTGAGAAAAAACACAAGCCTGTTATCTAAGTGACCTGACATTTTCAAGAAATATATTTCACACAAGTTGTACTAACCCCTGGGTATTTGAATCACTCGGAACGTTTGCAGGTGTTTTACATGCTTTTTTTCCCTGTGAGTTTAAAGACTGTTTTCTGTAATGATACCCTTGTGTGTTAATGTGAGTATCCCTTATAACATAATTGTAGCAGTCAACATTTATGCATTTTTTTCATTGTTTGCAGTAAATGTATAAAATGGTGCTATTACTCAGTAGAAAGTCATTTAGATTTTAAATTAGGAAGCGCTAATATATAGTGGTTAATCAAACAGACTTAACCACTGCCAACGTGGAGCTCACAGTTTCTGCAGCCTGATTAAATAAATATGGTCTATCCTCACCAGTATGTGTGAGGACAGACCATATTATAGTTGGGATCTTCTAACCTTATTAAAAGCAGTGGCTTCCAAGTATTTTCAGCAAGGCTAGCAGCCTCGTGATGCCTACTTTTTTCATGAAGGAGGCAATACGATATGCCTGTCTAGCTCAGTGGAGGATATTTTAAAATAACAACTTTTTTTTTTTAATGTTTATTCATTTTTGATAGAGACAGACTGACAGAGCATGAGCAAGGGAGGGGCAGAGAGAGAGGGAGATACAGAATCCAAAGCAGGCTCCAGGCTGTGAGCTGTTAGCACAGGGCCCAAGGTGGGGCTCGAACTCAAGAACTCTGAGATCATGACTTTAACCGAAGTCTGACACTTAACTAACTGAACCAGCCCGGCGCCCCTAAAGTAACAATTTTTTATTTGAAAATGATTTCAAACTTATAGTAAGGTACCTAGTGAAGGCAGCACAGAGAACACCTGTATACCCTTTACTCAGAGCCACTCGTTTCTCACATGTTGTCCCCGCACTAAAGTATATTTTACAAGGCTTGTGTTAAGGCTTGGGTAAGTGAAGAAGCCTTTCTCCATTTGCAACATTTCGCGAACCTCTTCCAATTGAGTTCACCTTCCAAACCACAAGTCAGGTGAGAGAACAAATGGTGAATGGCCTTACTAGGAAAGATAGAATGAAATAACTTATCCATTTGACCATCCCCAAGTTGGAGATCATTGTTATTGTTTCGTCAAGTTTTCTTATGAAATCTTAAATCTATACACCTGCCCCAAAATAATGACATGTTCGAGGTGTCTTTAATGTGTCAAATGTTGAGGTTTTAAATGTGATTAGAAATGTTCTCTGCCCTTAGAAGTTCAGACTTAGAAGGAGAAAAGTTCAATAAGATGTGTTAAGAATCCATTGCAGAATTATAGTATTATAAGAATATTACAAGGAAATAATTATCGGGGGATAATTAGCATGACCATATAATGTATCATCTAAATGTGACCACTTTTGAGAATGAATATGGGTTCTAGCCAAAAGGGTGCTGCAAAAAGAGTCTAATTAAAAACTGAGCAGAAGATCTTAGTAGACATTTTCCAAAGAAGACATCCAGATGGCCAGCAGGTACATACATGAAAAGATGCATCAGGGAAATGCACATCAAAACCACAATGAGATATCACCTCACACCTGTTAGAATAGCTGTTATCAAGAAGGAAAGAAGTAACAAATGTTGGTGAAGATGTGAGAAAAGGGCATCCTTGTGCCCTGTTGGTGTGAATCCAACTGATGCAGCCATTGTAGAAAACAGCACAGAGGTTCTTCAGATTAAAAATAGAATTGCCATGGGATCCAGCAATTCTACTTTTGGGTATTTATCCGAAAAAGATGAAAACACTAACTCGGGGCACCTGGGTGGCTCAGTCTGTTAAGCATCAGACTTCAGCTCAGGTCACAATCTCATGGTTTGTGAGTTCAAACCCTGCATCAGGCTCTGTGCTGACAGCTCACAGCCTGGAGCCTCCTTCAGATTCTGTATCTCCCTCTTTCTCTGCCCCTCCCCCGCTCTCTCAAAAATAAGCATTAAAAAAACCTTAAAAACAAAGAAAGAAAACACTAACTCAAAGAGATATATGTATCCCTCTGTGTTTTCGTACATTATTTACAATAGCCAAGATACAGAAGCACCTAAGTGTCCATCCACTGATGAATGGGTAAAGAAGATGTGGTGTATATATGCCATGGAATATTATTTGGCCATAAAAAGAATGAGATCTTGTTATTTGTGGCAACATGGATGGAACTAGAGGGAATTATGCTAAGTGAAATAAGTTAGACGAAGATAAATAACATATGATCTCACTTATATGCAAATCTTAAAAAAATGCAAAAACTGAAGCTCATACACACAAAAAACAGATTGGTGGTTACCAGAGGCAAGGGGGAAGGGGACGGGTGAAATGAGTGGAGGTAGTCAACAGCTACAAACTTTTAGTTGTGAAAGTACGTAAGTCATGAGGATGTAATATACACCGTGATGACTATAGTTGATGATGCTGTAGGAGGGTACATTTGAAACTTGTTAAGAGTAAATCTTAAAAGTTCTCAACACGGATACACATGCCCATTTTGTAGTTATGTGTGGTAATGGATGTTACTGTGCTGATCATTTTTCAGTATCTAGACAAATACTGAATCATTATGTGGTACACATAGAGCTACTATATTAAATGTCAACTGCACCTCAATAGAAAAAGGACTCATAAGAACAAAGAGGGTGCTGCAACAATAAGCACAAACCAGAACGTCCTAGGAGACGTGATCACCCTCCTGGGTAAGGATCAAGGATTTAGAGCATGGCCTAAAACTCAACATTATAGCTACAGATACTCCCAACTTTTAAATAGACTACAGCCTGGAGCAGTATTTGTGTCCTGGGAATCTTTTCACTCAGACTGTTTAAAATAAATGAACACATAGCAACAGCAACAAGGGAAATTTTTTTAAAAATGAGCTAATCTTTGTTTACAGAAAATCTGATTTCTTCACAAAGCCAAATTCAAAGCAGCATCATTCACCTGAAAAAAACAAAAACACTAATTAGAAAAGATACTTGCACTGCTATGTTTATTGAAGCATTATTTAAAGTAGCCATGATATGGAAGCAACCTAAGTGTCAGTCCATAGAAGAAGTGATAAAGAAGGTGTGGGGGGGAGTGTGTGTGTGTTTATTAAAAGCATAGAATATTACACAGCCATAAAAAAGTATGAGATTGTACCATTTATGACAACAAAGATGGACCTAGAGGGTGTTTTGCCAAGTGGAATAAGTCAGACTGAGAAGGGCAAATACCATATGATTTCACTTATGTATGAAATCTAAAAAAATATGTGAATGAATAAAAAGCAGAATGAGACCTATAAATACAGAGAACAAACCGGTGGTTGCCAGAGGGAGGGATAGGGGTTGGGCGAAATGGGTGAAAGGGAATGGGAAACACAGGCTTGAATAAGTCAGGGTAATAAAAGACACGGCATAAGGAGTATGGTCAATGATACGATAATAGCGAGGTAACAGCACAGATGGTGGCTTCATTTGTGGTGAGCACCACGTAATGTATAAACTTGAATCACTGTGTTGTACACCGGAAACTGAGAATATAACATCATGTGTCAACTATACTCAAAAAAAAAAAAAAAAAAATTAACAAAACAACACACTCCCCAAAAGAAAAGTATCACCATTTACTAGCTGCAGACAAAATATCTTAGAGGAAATAAATAGCCTTGTAAACTCAAATCTGTAATACTAAATTTAGCACAAATAATGACAAGTAGTAAAAATTTAGGGAAGAGAAAATTATATGGCCTAGGCCTCAGAAGTTCTCAATCAGTGGGCCATACAACTTCCTACTACATACCACACACTGGGGTATTTGGAAAAGGGGCAGAGTGTGCTTTGTTCTTGTAATGACTTAGAGTATAAGGGGTTGCTGTTATTAGCAGTCCTAGTGAAGGAAGAATCTTTCAAATGCCTGTAGGGTACCAGTTGAGACAGTTGGGGGCATCAGGGACAAAGAAGAAAGGGCAGCATTTATTGTCCTTTTGTTTCATTTCCTTGAAATTAAATATTGTCTCTTCTATTAATTAAACAAATTCTTTCAACAGGATTATGAATTTCTGTTCGAAGTCGGAGTTTCCAGTGTATTTGGTCCTGGGACTCGAATTCCAAAGGCTGCCGTTCAAGTGCTTGGTGATATTGAGAAGTGTTTGGAAAAGAAGCAGCAATCTATGTAACATCCTCTTTTTGAGTTAGCTTTTTTCTAGAATAGTCTTTCAATGATGATCAGAGAGTAAAACTATGTCTTCAATTTAATTCAACACCTGATATGTACTTTCCTAAAATTTTACATTAAAATACCTGATTTAAGAATTTTGTGATGTTATAAGCCTGTATGAACAGTTTCACTTTAAAAATTAAATACACTTAAAAACTCTATAATACACGCTCGATACTTCGTCAGAAGCTGTAAACAATGGTATTATTTCAAAAAATCATGATATTTGTTTGAAATATTTCTTATAAAAGTATTTACTTTCTATTTAAAAAAAATTAACTTTATCCCCAAAAAACTTCTGATCAGTCCCATTCTTCAGTTTAGCATTACACTGACTTGAGCAAGAGAAAATAAATCGATATATGAATAAAATAATTACACCTATCTTGGAAAAAATAAGGAAGTGTATTTATGTAGAGAAATATATTGTGGTTGTGGTCCTCAATCAGACTCTACCAGAATTATTTCAATAAGAATATTAAGTTAGACCCAAAGGTTGGAGCAGGGGAGAAATGGCAGAATATTGCTTCAAATCTGACTTGACTTTCTTCCTGGGCCTGAGCATGGGACTTTGTTTTGCTGGGCTGGGCTCAAGACTCAGGGGAGTGGATGCTTATGAATATTCCCTAAAATGAACGTGCTTAGGTTGTTAATATATGGCTTTCTCCAGAATGATGTTGTAAGCCGGGAGTATAGAAGTCTTAAGGCTTGAGAACCAAGGAAGCGCATGTGTAAATCACAGCCTAAGGGCCAGAGAAGCTGATATGAAGTGTTCCAAATCAGTTAGTGAGGCAGGAAAAAAAGGGGTGAATTCCTCCTTCCTCTGCCTTTTGTTCTTTTCTTTTTAGAGAGAGAGAGAGTCCCACAAGGGGCAGACGCAGAGAAGTGGGACTCACCCAAAGCAGGGCTTGTGTTTTACCCGAAGCGGGCCTCTTGCTCACCTGATGTGGCACTTGATCCCCTGAACCACGAGATCATGACCTGAGCCGCCCTGGTGTCTCTCTGCCTTCTGTTGTATTCAGGCCCTCGACAGACTGGAAGATGCTCACACATGTTGGGGAGGGCAACTTACTTTATTAAATCCACTGATTCAAATGCTAATCTCATCCAGAACCACCCTAACAGACACATCCGGAAATAATACGGAATCAGGGCACCCCATGGCCAGGTCAAACTAATCACCTATTATAGGTACCTATTACCTAAAATTATCACAGAGCCCTTGTACATTGCTGGTGGGAATGAACAATGCTGCCGCTACTGGGGAAAATGATACGATTCCTCAAACTGAACAGTTACCAAATGGCCCAACAATTCCACCGCTAGGTATATATGCAAAAGAACTGAAAGTGAGGTCTTAAATAGATACTAGTGTGCCCATGTTTATAGCAGCTTTATTCACAATAGCCCAGAGTGGAAGCAACCCAAGTGTCCTTGACAGATAGGGGATAAACAAAATGCAGTGCCTAGATTACTATTCAGCCTTAAAAAAGGAGATCCTGACACATGCCAGAACATAGAAAAAGCTTGAAGACATTATGTTAAATGAAATCAGTCACAAAAGGACAAATGATTTCGTTTATATGAGATTCCTAGAATAGTCAAACTCCTACAGACAGAATGTAGAACGGTGGTTTCCAGGGCCTGGGGAGAGGGAATGGGGTATTAGGGAATTGAATGGTTATAGAGTTTCAGTTGGGGAAGATGAAAAGTTCTAGAGATGGATGGTGGCAGTGGTTGGACAACAATGCGAATGAACTTAAAGCCACAGAACTGTACATCTAAAAATGGTGAAGAAGTTTGAATTTTAGGTATATTCTACCAAAATAAAAATGTTTAGGACAGTCTTGCCATATGGCACATTTTATAAATGTTACTAATATTGTTATTGTAATATTACTATTGTTGAAAAAGAATGGTAAGACGTGGAAGCTGGAAACCCAGATTGTGTATAGAGGCAAGTTAAGGGATTTGAACTTTATCCTGAAGACAAAGACAGAATCCTATAAGGGTTTTCACTAAGGAAACAATCTGATAAGTTTTGTATTTGGCACAACGGCTGTGTGGAAGATGCCTTTTAATGGGGACAAGACTGGAGATGAGAGAAGACTGTTAGAATAATGTAATAGAGAAATTCTCGGTATCTAATCTTATTTGCTCAGGTGCTGCTGGGAGATGACAAACATGGAGAGGATAAGATCTTATTTTGGAAGATTGAATTGACAGAATTTGTCTTCTATCTTAAAAAAAGTTTCTTAATCCTTGGGTATTCACTGTGTGGAATCCGCTGTGTCCCCTCACCTATTTCGGTTGTTCTTTTGTGGACTGTCTTTGATGTACAGTGGTTTCAGACTGGATTTGCTGGCATAATGTCAAAATCGGGAAAAGGTAAAATTATGGGATTTGTTTTCCAGTGATCTTTGTGTCAATACTAGAGTTTTTCTGGCTTTGGAAGCACATTGGAATGATGTCTTTAGGGTACATCAAAATTCTTTCCCTGTTAGTTACTGGAAATGTCAGTTTTAACATTCATTTTTTTTTTTAAGTTCTTTTTTTTTTTTTTTTTTTGAGAGACATAGAGACAGAGCATGAGCAGGAGAAGGGCAGAGAGAGAGGGACACACAGAAACTGAAGCAGGCTCCAGGCTCTGATGAGCCTTCAGCACAGAGCCCGACGTGGGGCTGGAACTCATAGACCGTGGGATCATGACCTGAGCTGAAGTTGGCCGCTCAACCAACGGAGCCACCCAGGTGCCCCGGAAATGTCAGTTTTATATAAATACTATCAACTATAGAAAGTGGAGGAGATGTTTGAAGAGTTATCCTTTCCGAACAAAACCTGCTTGGAGGTAGAAGAGTTTAAGTAACAAAACCACAGAAAACAGGGTGAATTTTTCCTCTGATTTCCATCTCCGGGAACGGGGACTCCTATAACAGAGAGGAGAGACGAGGAGGCTATTAAACAGCTCTGTCTACCCACAGACAAGGTTATGCTATGTGTTACCGCCACCCCTCACTGGCATCTTTAAATTCCTACTCCCTTCATACTACTCAAAAACTTTTTCTTTAAAAAAAAAAAAAGGGATCTAAGAAACCTATTTATGTTAAGACATAAATGTCTGCTATTGTAGAATATGTTTATTTTACCAGGTATATTTTTAATTTAAATGAGGGGAAAAAAACCTTATCAAAGTGACGAATATCTAAAAATACTTGTAGCTATCTAGTAGACACTCAGTAAAAATGAGGATGATGGAAACAACTAACATTATTTCCACCAACAGGCAAACCCTGACTCCTTTCCAAAGAATTATGAACCATCCTTTAGGCCATTAGACAAATATTTGTGCCTAACTATGAAAAATCCCCTCAGTAATCAAAAATCTTTTCAAAGAAAAATCATTTTGGTTTTCCTGAATAAATATAACGGTATTGTTTTCTGTTTCTCAGATCATCTTATTTTTTTCTGCTGTACCTGTAGGTGTCTCCCTAAGTTCAGGATTATTCTGGTTCCCTGAAAAAACACTTGAAATGATGCCCAATCCTAGAGACCCATTGGCTCTGCAAACACTGTCAGGAAATGCACATCTCTTTAATAGTCCACTTAGATGGACCTAATGTCATCCTTTTTGACTGTGGCGCGTGGTCAATACAGCTCCGTGTTGATAACTCTATCATCATCATGAACTGTGCTGCATTTGAGCTAAAATGATGAGTTCATCAGCAGTGAAGCTGGAATGCGACCTTGGGTATGAGATTATTACCAAATTCTATTTCGTAAATCCATCCCTTATTCACATTAACTCATTTTAAGTCTCTAATTATTCATGGCCTATTTCCTCCCTCTGCATTCAAACCCCTTGTCATACTGGCCTCCTTCACCACTTAGCATGCGATCAGGCATGATATTAAGAGTATTTACACACAACCCAAAACACACATTTCTCTGAAGCCCCTTAAAAAGGAGCAATGCAGAATTTAGTAACTTCTTTCAGGGTTATATGAAATAGTAATACCCTCTAATAATACCCTTTTGGCGCCGAGATCATCGGCAAAATGTAATTGAGATAAATGTCATGAGTTTATGTAATATACACTTTTATTGGTTGAATTTGTTAAATTCTAATATGGTATTACCTTTGGAAAATAAAAACATAGATTTTATTGTGTTTTAGTCAAGCTGCACATGGCCACTAAGCATTACGTATGTTTATAACAAAAAGACATTTTTGCTGTTATTTCCTTCTGTGAATGAAAAGCTTTACCTAGGGCTTGCTTAGGAGGATAGAAGAGAAGGGTAATGGTAATGGCATTCTTAGGCTTTCTGGATTGTCTTTGCTTGACTTTAAACAGTCTGTCCTATTGCCTCCTTTAGTTTCGTCATTTTATTAGACCATATGGTCATCAGAGCAATTTAGTGGCAATTTTCTGTCAGAATTAATGGTTATCTAGACAATAAGTTTAAAAGGACACTAGGCAGATGACCGACCTTCTCTGCCTCTAAAATATTCTTTGCTTTAAGGCATCAAAGACCTCTAAAAATATATTTTTAAATTGCAATTACATCTGCTAAAAGCCTAATATTAAATTAAACATTTACATTTGATTCTAAAAACATTGACCGAGAGGCCATTGTTAATAGTGCACAAGTTGCACACTTGTCAAACTCCAGGGGGAGCCATTTACTTTGCAGTCTTGCACTGTCTTGGTCCTGCCTGTATTCGGCCGCGATTTTCTGTCTTAAAAGAGGGATGATGATAGAGCCCATGTCCAATGTTTGTTTTAAGGATTAAATGAGATAATGCAAGACACCTGCTTTGAACTGCGTGGAACACAGTAAAAGACCAATACGTGTTTTCCATAGTAATTATTATTGTTATACTTTATGCTAGCCTCACTTCTAGCCCTTGGAAATAAACATAATCTATGCATTTGACATGATTCTTATTCTCAGGGAGCTAGTAGCCAATTTGCAGCAGATGAGCCCATAAGGAGACTGCGACTACAGTGTTGTAAAGGAGGTCTCCACGTAGTGCAGTGAGAACACAAAAGGAGTTGCTAATTTTCTCCTGTGGGGGGAAATGAAAGCTTCGGAGAGGAGACAACATCTGGAGCCTAAAACAATGAGAGAGATTAAGTGTACAGAAGTGTGAGTACATAAAACAGGTATGTGGAAACAGCTTATTGAGGGAAATGGGGGCAGTGAATTCGATCGAAGCATGCAATTCGTGATAAGCTTGAAATACAGGCTGTGGATGTTATCATTTATTAACATCTTACCGTGAAATCTTTTTTAAAAATCGATTTCCTCCAGGTAGTTCACGGATTTCAGTAGAGGGTATTTGTGTATTATTAAAGTAGCCACATAATTTTATATTCTTTTTTTCCTTTTTATCTGAACTCTAAGAATTTTTCCTCTCACATCCTTTTTATAACTAAAGCCTTTTGTGATAGATAATAGCTTTTTTAAATGCCAATGAGATAGGAGGCAAAGGAGATATTTTGCATTTCCCTTTTTTGCCTAGGATTGGGCAAGGGGTCTGTGATTAGGGAGATATTTCTTGTTTTGGAATCCTTAATTATTTCTTACTAAAAATGCAGTTTAGCTAAGAATAGACTCCTTAGTCTCATACTCAAACCCAGGGTCATTGTGTTAAATATATGTCACAAAGGAATCTGGCATCACTGGCAAATCATTCTGTAGTTTGGGAGAGAAAACAAAACTTTTTGGGTACGTGCTGTGTAATATCTTGCCAGCACCATTTAAATTTTTTTTAACGTTTATTTATTTTCGAGAGACATAGAGACAGGGTATGAGCAGAGGAAGGGCACAGAGAGAGGGAGATACAGAATCTGAAGCAGGCTTCAGTTTCCAAGCCGTCAGCATAGAGCCCGATGCAGGGTTTGAACTCACAGACCATGAGATCCTGAGCTGAAGTCGGCCGCTTAACCAACTGAGCCACCCAGGCGCCCCCATTTAAATAAAGTGGCTCAGAGGGATGATGTCTGCAATAGGCCCGAAAATTAAGACAAGCTGTGTTTGTTGTCTGCCTTTTTAGGTGAGAGAAGTTAATCGCTTCTTATTTTGGCTTGTCCAAACAATAAGACAGGTCTCATTTCAAAACCCAGGCTTTTTGACTAGAATATTTATTTTGATTATGAAGCAAAGAATTAGGACTAGAAAGGATTTTTTTTCCCTTTTTTTGTCTCAGGAGTCAAAGTATCCTTCTTGTCCTACAAAATGCCAGAAGACATTTGAGAGAATTCTAGACTTACATTTGCTAAGAACTCCGCAAAGGGTTTTTTAAGGGTTCTGTGGATATGACTCACTCCTCACTGGAGTAAAAATTTTTCAGTGAGCTATCTTTCCCAAGGATGTGACTAATTGGAATTACCAGGATTTACTCGATAAAAAAATGACCTTTTACTCTTTCAAGATTTCTGACTCTCATCAAGTTGCTATTCAGTTGGACAATACATTTAGACCAAGAAAGGAATAAGTACTATGATTCCAAAGATGCTGTTCCCAAATACAGTTTCCCGCATGCTTAGTTGTGCTGGAAATTCCTTTAACAGGAGACTGCGTCTCTAATTCCAGTTAGAACTGAGAGTACTCTGCAAATATCTCTGGGAGAGGTATTGACAATCCAAAACCAATCTTGTTACACACATGCATTTTGATCTGGATGAGATTATAAAGGAGCTAAAGGAGTAAACAGGGTTTTTGTGTCAGTACTACAATGGGGGAAGGGGCAGAGAAAAAGAGAAGATTGAGACATAGTTTTGCAAGGGATGTTCCTGGCCAATGAGAAATTGGCAGCCAAGGTTTTGTTTTTAAGTCACCTGGTGCAGCTTATGTTCTCATGCACCCTCCTACCCCCCCCTTTCTTATCCCCAATGAAAATATGGCTTTACCGAGGCCAAATTTAGTTGAAGAACCAGAAGAGTCCAGCATGTGTATGATAGAACACTTCCTAAAGGGAATATCAACAACAGGAACTCTGCGCTCTGTAGGAAACCAAGAGTGGAAAGCAAAGAGTGTGCTAAGGAATGCTGCACGTACCCTTTTCTCTATATGCGTACATTTCCTCGGTCAAATTCTTTATTTTCATTAAATACTTTGAGTATTTTTAACAGATGCATATGTGTGTGTGTGTTTTGCACACATGCTGATGCATGACGAAGGCTAAAAGAAAAAAATTTCACTCGTGTCTGCCGAAGGTCCACTAAATGGAGGCGAAGACGAGCCGGTGTTGTAGAAGTAACCTGATTGTGGGTGTTGATAGGCATAATGACTTCTAAGATTCTGATTCCAATATGAAAATACATTTTCCTCTTCTCTTCTCCGTTCCATCAGTCAGGCTTCCTCTGTAGGCTTTTATGGTTGTGCCCCCAGGATGTGGTATCTCGGCTCAATCTCAGTGACTCGTATTGAGGTGTGGAAAGAGCATGGACTTGGCATTAGACTTACCCAGGTTCTATTTCAGCCTCTTACCACACGTTGGATTCTGGGCAAGTTATCTACTTGTCCTACTGAGCCTCAGTTTTCTTAATACTTAATATCCTCCTGGAGTGTTTCTTATATGAATGTGTGTCTCAGAAAGAGTAAACGCTGAAGAATGTTGGTTTTATTTCCCTTGGAGAGAGAGAAAACAAATGTGCAGGTTATCAAATAAGATCATGGACAAATTTTTCACTCAGTTAAGACTGGAAGGAAAAAATCAAATTTTATATTTTACCTTAACTACTACAGATATCGGAGGACACTAGTACATAAGGCATGATATTTAGTTTGTTTCTAAGGTGTGGATTTGTGATATCTAGAAGTCTACAGCAGCACATCCAAAGTCAGTTCTATAAATGGATTTGATTTGAGTCACCTTGTCAGTTTAGAAACAATATCATAAATATAAATGACAAAGTCCCAAGGAAAGGCAACAGACATGCCACTTTGCTAGCTTCCACAAAACCTAATTTTCCATGCAATCTCTAGTGCATTAAAAAAATGAAATGTAACATCACTGTTGAAGGCAATCTCCAGATGGTCTTTTATTAGCTACTGAGGAGGCTGCTTTTCTTCTCCATCAACTGTACACATTGCAGAGACAACTTTCACCTTTACATGCAATAAGCTATCATCGTTGTGCGAGACACTAAATGACACTTGGAGGACTGGTCCCTGAAATATATTTCTTAATGCCATGTGCATGGCATAGTTCACATGATCACAAATCTGGATTTTCTCTATTTACTTGAAGGTCAGACAATGTTAGCTTGCAATCTCAGGAGTTCCTGGGTAAAATATGAAATTGGCCCCTATACTCGGAGGGCAGGGAGAGACTGAAGAAGGGGCAGACCTCTTCAGATTGGTAAGTGGTAGTTTTAATCAACAAGGGAACTTACATAGGAGACTTGTCTTGGGTGGCTGCAAGATGGGTAGATCTCCACACCTCCCTGCCAGAATATGCAAAGTTTATATAGAGGTCTTAACTGGGTTCAGTCATGAATTTAGTCCAGATGGTCTCAACATCATCTTCATCTCTCAAGGCTATGTCCTTGAAATGGCTCCGGCTATGGGAAAAGCAGACAAACATCCATTCCAAAGACAGGGCAGGGGCGAGGAGCCTGAGATTGGCTGGGCCCACCTCTCAAGTCATTTGGCAGTCATGTCCTTTCCATGACCTCTCCCAACAGACAATGTCAGTGAGTGCTTTTTTCTTCGCATGTGTATTTTTTTAAAAATTATTTCTGCTTTTGATGTCTCTCTTATGAGAGTTCATTGAGTGGGATGTATCTCGTAAGATAAATTGGAAAAAAGAAATTATTGAGACTTTATTCAAGTAAGCACATCCCAACTGTTTAAAACTAGAAGCTCCTTTGTAACAGCAGGTCAAGTTAATTTCATTAAGAATAATGAGGGGTAGGGGAAACTCCTAGCTTCACTTTATGTTAGCTTACAGAAAATCTTTGTCTACTTTCCATGAGCTTCTGTGCTGTTTTCTAGTGCTTTTCTACGTTTCTAGTTGCGTTACTTCTATAAAGATCTGCTTAGAGCAAATTCATTCAGCTTTTCCTAGTGATACAGATTTAAAGATGAAAAAGAGTTAGGGCTTAATACATGTATTTTAGTTGAAATTGTGGATGGAGCCTAGGTCCTGACATTGTTGATTTGCATGGTTATTAAGGATATGAAAGCCACATCAAGATAAGCCCTTGATCTACATGGGAGGGATTAAAGATCATCCAGAACGACACACATAATGAAACGGAGGCCAAGGACTCTTCTAACTAGCTCCCTCAGTCCTTCCAGGGGCCTACATGAGACCATGGGATGTGGGTCTCTCACCTCATACACTCTGAGGCATTAAGAACATGGCATACTGACCAATATCTATGCTAATTGTTGGTATTCACATCGAAGGCTATGATAACCAAAAATCATTCTGTAGTAAGAGAATAAACTCTCATGTAGAGGGAGAAGACAGCTGAATAAAAGCCTGTGGCACCCTGTAAAGAGGAAGCCCTCAATCAAGAAGAAAGGAGGAGGAAGAGACCAAGAGGAAGACCTGGAGCACAGGTGGAACAAGTAGCATTTGTTCCCACGCTGGCCGCTTCACATTTAACAATGACAATCACTCTGAGAAAAACATGTTTTGATATTCAATTACAGATGAGAAATGGCGCCCAGGGTGCTTAAATGGCTTTTCAGTCAAGGGGTGGAATCAAGCATTGAAACCAGTGACTATACCAAAGTCCATTCCATTTCCACAGACTATTGCTTTGTTCTCCACGTTACTCCCATCCTCCTCCCTGCGGAACCATTCAGGACTCAGCCAAGCTATTTAAGCTGGAGCCAGAGACACTTGCCTTTTAGATACGTTTGCTGTATTGATTCAATCAAGACTTGCCTCCCATTTTCCCCTAATATAGAGAGACTGTCCTCACCTACTGTGCTCTCTTGTACCCTGCTCTAGATGACATTTGTACCAAACATCTCTTATCCAAAACTAAAAATTATACTCCATTTAGAGGCAAAAGCAAAAACAAAAAGCAAAACACAAAAACAAAACATCTGGCACTGACTCAATTGCCAAAATGGAATTGGGTCTTGTCTATCAGGAATTAGAGGAAGGCGGGTGTTGGTAGCAACCTTGGGAGTTCCCAGTCTTATCTTGGGTGGCTGCAAGCTAGTAGATTTCTTTTACCTGCCATCAAAATCATAAGAGTTTATATAGAATCCTTAATGGGGTTCTGCCATGTACATTGTCTAGATGGTCTCAATAACACATTACTTTGTCAAGGGTTAGTCCTTGAAGTGATTCCTAGTAAGAGAACAATGCATGAAACCTACATTCTGAGCACAAAAGTGGGAGTGAGGAGCCTCCAATTGCCCAGGCCCAGTTTATGGGTCAACTGGTGGTCATGTCTTCTCAATGACCTCCCCAACAGGGGTACACATAGTCCAGAAGATGCAAGGAACTGACTACAACACAGTGAGAAGGCTCAGGATACTCTGAATATCCTTGGAAAAAAAGAAAAATCTACTTGGGTATTAAAGGAGCTGTGTATTGGGTACCACAAGGTCAGATGGAGTCATGGGACTGAAATGAATAAGCCTGGCTCTCTTGAATTCAACTTTACCAAAGCATATGGCATTTACTCTTAGTTGATTCTTCCCCTTTCCTAAAAGATGACAAAACTGAAGGGTAAAACAACTTCCTGAAAGCTTCATGGCCCCATTGTAGTGAAATAATAATTAGTCCCTCAGCTGGCAGTGTAGCACCAGGCAAATTGTTGCTAGTGTTTGCTTGCCGGTGGGGCAAGAATTCACCTTAGTGTCTCCTGTCCATCCTAGGAAATTCTCCTTTGCTCCATCCTCTTCCTAATCTTCTAGTTCAGGCTCTCCCATCTGAGTTCAGACAAGCCAGACTCCTGGATGTGGCCCTTCTGGGTCAGTCTTGCTATGTTACCGTTTATGGACAGACACAATCTTTCTCTCAAGTCACACAGGAGACACGTGTTTGCACACTATGAAATGCAAACAGTATGGAGGTGTGTAGAGAAAAATGTGAAAATCCTACTTCATTCCAGTCCAGATGTATTCACTATGAAATGTTTTATGTATATCATTTATATATGTTTTTAGAGTATATAGCTGGGATAATTCTATATTATGGTTTTATGAATGGATTTTTGTAAAAATGTATTATGTCTTATGGCAGTGTGTATGTATCTACCCAATTCTTGTTCATTCTCCATGGCATTTTAAAACTGTAATTATGGAACAACTCTTCTATGGATAAACATTTGGGTTGGTTCAATATGAGCACCAATCTTAATATTAATTTCAAACTGAGTTTAAGGATTGGCATTGTTGGTTCAATGCTTTTTCAGCATCCATATTTATTCTTCTATTAAATAATAGAAGTCTCCTCTCAGAGTTTTTAATCCGAAAAGAAAAGCTGTAATTGTATGCCAGTGTGGTCATTTATCTTGGTCATAGAAGAGGGGGAAAGGTGGCCTTGCCTCACGTGACCAGTGGCCAGCTCATATCCATGGAGTTTTCCTCAGATCTGTGCCCACTTCTCCTAAGACAGGTAGGATCTGACGTTTGAAGTATAGAGATACTTCACTCACTTATGGAGACCTGAAAAACCAGGGCGAGCCAAATTTGATTATTCTTTAATATTACCTTGAGTTGGAAGCAAAACGGGATTGTTCTGGGAATACACTTTGGTCCGCTATTTGTCTTTTGGAGTTCTGTAACTTGTGTTCTCTGCTTTATAGAAAGAGTCAGTAAAACAACAAGACTGACAAAAAGAAGGGAGCCTAGTATTTATTTGGTCTGGAATTTCCCAAAAACATCAAGATGATTTACTCAGGATATTTTGAGCTTTGTGCTAGAGATTTTATTTCATAAGAGAGACCAAAACTCTAAAGTCAGAGGCATTATTTCGACAGTAAATGCGAGGGGAGAGGCTCACTCTCTAAGTGGATTGACAGAATCCTGTAGGGAAGAATTGACTGCAGTCCAGCGGAGTCCAGCTCCTCAGCCTCAGCTCCCAGGGGCCTCAGAGTTAGGTATATTTAAATGCCCACTCCTGTTTGGTTGCCTCTTTTCTACATTTTGTTCTATGGAATTGCCCCCCTCAACAAGAGGGCTTGACTCTCTGCCTGGATCACTGAATTTCAAGAACATTAACTGATGTTTATGGTGGCACACATAAAATGACATTCTCCATCCTCTTTCACACGTCAGTTACTACCTGTCTAGTCCACCTGTTCTCTTAGGCTCTCTTTTCTGTTCTTCTATATGCTCTAGTTCCTATTATTATTTCAGTGCTAATAAATGTTCTCCTGACCTCTGTCCTTTCTTCAATGTTAAGCAAAGATGCTGCCTCCTCTCTAAGACCTGCCTATATTCTTCCATATTTCCCCATGGACTCATGGAATATTGTGATTCATTTGCTACTAGAGCATTTACTAATTGGTATTATATTAGACTCTGCTCTTAATACCATAGAAACTAAGTCTAATTCACACTGACTTTCTCCACAGAGAAATTTGCACAGAGAGTAGGTGCCCAATAAATATTGTAGAATTAAACTTCTCAGCTGATCTTGCATTTGTGATCCCTGTCTTAGAACTTATTCATTGTGTGCTAATTTTTCTTGTTTCCTAATTTCCTCTTCTAGACCATGAGCTAATCTTTGGTAGTGATCTGACAATGTAGTGCCTGGTTTCCCTTACTCCGTCTCTGGGTCTCAATGTCTCCATTCCAGTTCTGACTGATGTACACGGTTTCTAATTTGTACACTACTACATGTGCAAAGTTGAAGGAGGTTTAATTTGTGTTATAGGACTAGTCTTTCTCCATACCGAGATTCACGTTCCTCATTAAAAATATGAGAAGAGTAATTTAATTTGCCTTGCAAGGTAATGCGAAGATTAAGAGAGGTAATTTATTTGAAAGAACTTTGTGAACGGACAGCCATCATACAAAATGATGCTATTAGTGCTATTAGCAGTAGTCAGTTGCAAGCTCTTTGAGAGTAAAATTATCTTATACTGCTGTATGGCTGTATGGCTGATTGTGTTTCCGTGCCAGCAGAATCCTCATCCTGCCGTAAAGGTTGAAAATGCCTTAATACTCTCTCTGCTACATCTCTGGCAGCTAGGACTTTGGCAGTAGACTTAATTTTGGCCAATCAGACCCGAGTGGAAGTCAGCTCTGTGGTTTCTGGGAAATATTTAAATTCCTGATTTAAAAGGAAAAAAAAATCAGGAAAATAAAATCCCTTGGTGCCTTGCCTTGCTATGGTTGCTGGGAACTATTATGGCTATCTTACCATGGCCAAAGGAGAAAAGCCAAAAATGAGAGCCAGTAATCTAAGGGTGGCAGGGTAGAAAGTTGTCAGGAACATGGGTCTCTGATCCTATTGTTGAGCAACTACATCCACAGACATTGGAACTCCCTTACCTCCAGGACTTCTGCTCTGGGGTAGAAAAACGTTACTTATCAATTAAAGCAGTTTTAACTGCACATTCTGTTCCTTGCTTCCCATGCATTCTAATTAATATATACTTCTATTGTATCCTTCACAGGGTCAAGACCAAGTTCGGGTTCTTAAATACTCCCTGTTTGATTAGAATTATACTTATCTTCATTGCGTGTTTTTGTGAAATCAGCCTGGGACTCCTTGCAAAGGCAGAGAAATCGCACCCCAGGAAAGCAAAGACAGATTGTTCAGATTATCTGACCATGTTATTAGCAGGAGTCCACAAGCCGAAGGCCTGAAATAAACTAGACTCAAATTGAAAGCAGACATGCTGGAGGCAAGATTCAAAGATTGAACGAAAATGAAAGCTGCGATTAAGGGCAGCGCTACCAACTGTGGCTCCGCAGACCATGCAAAGCTTCACAGCCTTTTGCTCAAAGAGCCCGCACCTTGCTTCATTGTGGTAATTGCTCAGTTCTTCTCCACTTTTTCCCCTTCTTCTCATTCCCGGGGCCAGTGTATTAAATTTATGCGATTTAGCGAGCTGTATAATAATTGAACTTAAGAAAGACTGACCACAGATATGCTCAGGAACACTCCAAATTGTGTATATACTTTCTAAGGAAACTGCCCTTAGAAAAATTCAAGGCTATTAACGAAAACCTGTGTTGCCTACAATAATCCATCTAGAATTGTTTATCAGGCCACAACAAAAATATAAATGGCATCAAATCCATTTTACCAGTTGGATAGCCTTCCTTGTTAAAGCTATCCTTTCTAATTCTATCCTAGCCAGCGATTTACTCTCAGCATGAAGAGGAAATATTGCTTGAATGACTGACAAATGCCCTTATCAAGTGATCCTACTGGCCTGGCAAAAGAGCCGGCTGGTCATTAGTGGCTACAACAGTTTTATGACCCATGAAATTGGGTAGTAGTGTGGTGATTGTCCATAAGAACTGACCGAAATGAAGGTTCTGTTTCTAACCACAGCTGGAGACCTCTGGAGCCTCTTTTCAGATATTAGGACAGAGCCCCTTCCATAGACATTTCCCAGATGTGACAGATGGAATTTCAGTGGTCCAAGGGCCCAGGCTTCCTTCGCTCATAATTGGTATTGCTGCCAAATTTAGTTGTTTTATCATCTAACATGGAGACTCACAATTATCGAATTGAGCCTTACTGTTCAATGATGCATAGGGACAACACAGGTGTGAGTAGGAAAGTGTGAAACCAGGAAATATAGAAAAGAGTGAGAAAATTCAAGTCAATGAGTCTTAAAGCACCCACAACAGAGAAGTCTTCAGTGCCTAGGGCAGGGTGGTGAGAGAACTCTTAAGAGTGCCCACCATTGTGTACTTGGATTTGGACAATGGAAATACTGACATCGAGGAGATTTAGGATTATTGGCAGTGGGTCCCCACTGGTGGTAGCCTCTCAGGCACCTCTGGTCATTTCAGCTCATCACTGACCGTGAAGAGAATCGGTGGACTGCTGCCTCAGTATTAAGTGTGCCAGCGTTGGAAGAATTGCAATAGTAGACATGGCCAGGAGAGGTCAGCATTCAGGAAGACTTGGGAGGACTCAGCGATTTGGGAAAGCTGTGAGAGCCACAAGCAGTTCAAACGTGATAGGCATCTTTGACAACACGGAAAGAAAAGGTGTAGTTTTCTCTCACGGACTTGATCATGAGATAATTTTTCGGTAAGTACAGCATGGCAGGATTCCTGTGGGCCAAGTATTTTCCTTCATGGTTCAAGACTAGTTATTTGTTTCCTTTATAATTGATTCTTTCCTGCTACCTCTATTTCTCCTCGACATTTATACTCTTTTCCTTATCTTTCTGTTATTAATGGCTAGAACGTCACACAATATTTAGGAAGGCCTTCTGGCACACATATACACACATATATGTATAAGACAAATAGACATATAAGTACACACCTGTTTGCACAAAGCACAATTAGCTTTGTTTCTGGTAGTGTTTATTCTAAAATTTCCAACTAATACCACATTAGTTTGTCATGCCATTAAATACTTTTAGAAAACATAGCTGCTAATGACTGCAACCTATTCCATTAACAAGTTATAAGTAATTCACATAACTACTCCTCTCTCTTTGAGCTTTTAATACCGTTTAGCATGGGGTCCTCCTGACCTCAATGGCATCCTCGTTAGAAAGAGGCCAGCTAACATGCTTTCTGGGCTTTGAGAACACAAAATCAAAGTAGAGGCTACTTGGGATCTCTGCTTAGCAGACCTGGGTTTTCATCCATGTTACACCCTCTCTTGGACAACTGTGTAACCTCTTTTAACTCGTTTTTTCACAGATAAAAAACAGGATTAATAATATGCATGGTTTATAAGGTTATTATTATTGTATGATTATAAGGTTATTGTAGAAATGGGCTAAATCTTGGAAAAGCAAGGGCACTAAAAAGTGCTAAAAAATATATTCTAAGAATTACAAGGACTTTTCCTCTTCTAACAAAAATCATTAGAAGAGGACAAAAACCAAGTAGCAATAATACCTGTGCTAGCCACGATTCCTGGTCACACACACACAAAAAAAGTAGAAACCAGCTCTGACTGAATAGATGTATTAAACGACAGTACATAAATCTCTGAATTTAAATAGACTCAGAAAATGCGCCCAAATTTGGAGCCATGTCACAACCAACATTTTATTCTGCAAATAGGAGCAATTCCTCACTCCATTGAAACTGGACACTGGTCATGAGGACATAAGTCCCTATTGTCACCAGCATCCTCACGCTTAGGTACTCTGCTATTACTTGACTCTCAGCTTCACCTCAGCTGCTCTGATTAAACACTAATTCATTCTTTAATGAATGTTTTTGTAGTTTTTAGAGTGTATGTTTTATACCTCTTCTGTTAAATGTACTCTTAAGTATTTTATTTTTATGATACTCTTTTAAGTGAATTGTTTCCTTAATTTAATTTTCAGGTTGTTTATTGCTAGTAGAAGAAACACGCTTGGTTTTTGTATATTGATCTTGTTTGTACCTTGCAGAATTGCTGAATACATTTATTAGTTCATTTCTACTGTTAGCGGATTTCTTAGGATTTTTTATATGCAAGATCATATTACCTGGAAATGGAGATAGTTTTGCTTGTTCCTTTCCAATCTGGTTGGTTTTTTGTTTGTTTTCTTTTCTTTTCATTTTCTTGCCTGGTTATCCTGGCTATAACCCCCCCCAATACAATGTGAAATAGAAGTGGCAAGAGTGAACATATTCATCTCGTTCCTCTTATTTGGGAGAAAAGCACTAAGTCTTTCACTATTACGTATGATAATAGCTTAGTTTTTCCATAGATGCCATTTATGAACTTGAGAAAGTTTCCTGCTATTCCTAGTTTATTGAGTGTTGTTGTTGTTGTTGTTGTTGTTGTTGTTGTTTTAATCACAAAAAGATACTGGACTTTGTGAAATGTTTGGTTTGTTTTTGTTTGCTTGTTTTGCTCTTCCTCCATCTGTTGAGATGCCTGTGTGGCTTTTGTCCATTACTGATTTTCGTGTATTACATTGATTTTCATGTGTCAAACTATTTGGTTATGGCGTACAATTCCTTTTATATATCGTGGATTCTGTTTGCTAGTATTTTGTTGAGGTCCTAATTTTCTCTGAAATATTTTGTATTACTCTTTCAAGGCTCAGAGTCTCGAGGTCTCAGTTGGATGTCTGTTGGCTGACGCTGTGCCTGACACTTATGCCGTAGTGGCCAGAGGGCTGGGAAAGATACGGGTCTTTTGATTTTGTTTTCGTTTTTGTGTTTTTGATTTTGGTAGTAAGAGATAGAACCCACCTCTACTTTGAGATTGCCCTCAAACAGGAAAAATGACAAATGTTCATTGTAACATTCCATATGGAAGTTATGTGTTATATGTTAATTTTCGTATTTATAAGCCTATAGCTTAAACCATGGAAGGGGCGGGATTTTATTTCAGAAGGTGGATTGTTCTGCATTTTCACTTTGATGTGCAGCCTCTTCGGGGCCTCTGGGCTAACAGCGCAGGCATGGGGAGAGGTTTATGACCGAAATTACGGATCGAATTGTAGTGTGGAGTGTGGGGGGTGATTTTTGATGGAATAAATATATTTCCAGTGCTAAAGAGCCTCTCTCTCTCTCCTTTTCTTCTTACCGCTATTGCTGCTGCTGGGTGAAGATGGTAACAAGCTACCTCAGGAAAGTCAGGGGTCCTCTTTGTCCGCACTCAGTTCCGTGCTTCTGTATAATTCTTCCTCCTTCCACTCTTGGCACACATACCAATGTGTCCTGGCGGAGCAAGTGTGAGACCGCCACCAGCCCCGATATGGGATTTGGAATATGAGCCAGAGAGAGGTAAGTGCTGAACCTGGGCCCCTCAAGCCCAGTGAAAAACCACCGATCAATGTGTTCAGTGCGTGCTTGTGAATTGATTATCCAAAGCCCATGATTTAACACAGAACTGCCTCCCCATAGCACTAAGGGGAGGGCAAGACATTGCATATTGTGCTGGGCAGAATTTACCTTTGAGTTTTGGTCACAGAAACACCAGCTCTCTGAGAAGAGATCTGCTTGGTTACCCTTCAGTTTACTCTCTTCTGAGGGCAAGGCATCGCTGATAATTGAACACATGTGTCTCTTGATGACAGGCTGATGTTGCTTACCATCCAGCCTGTGTCCCGGTGTGCTGTTCAGAGTCAATGAGCTCATTCTCTGATTACAGAGGAATGCAAGATAAACATGCTCTTACATTTTAAATTAAATCCTGCCTTTCTTCTTGGAAATTAATTTAAAACAATCTGATACATGTTTATTTGATATAAGAAATGCTTCTGAATCTTGCTGGAGTGACATCAGATGAGGGTTTCATCATCAAGATGGAGGAGGGAACGGGGTCTGGACTCAACCAGGAAGCTGCAAGTGGCAGCTGAGAGATGATGATCAGGACATTACACCTCTGGGGACAGATGGTGGGATTTATGGCCATCCTCACATTCTGTAATGAAAGTGGGAGATTGTGAAAACCCTTTTACGGTCTTTTGCAGTTTTTGCAAACAGAGTCAAGTTCATGTTCAGGCCAATAGGAGGAGCCTGTCTATGGATTGGAATTTGAAAAAAGTGAAAAATGGCCTCTGAACCCTGTGAAACCCCATTAGCTCTTAATTAATGGTTCTAATACCATAGCTAACAGCCATTTTTGTGGGTTTCAGGCATAGCTCTTCAGCAATGCTCTTTTAAAGTTAAAATATTCCTGGGAAAAGAAGCATGTGAAACCATAGTCATCTTTTCTTCACTTAACGTGAAACATTTTCCCCCCTCATTTATTTAACATATCATTATTTGGCACCTACTGCATAATATTTCTTGGCAAAGTGTGCATTTGAGTTAGACAATACATAGACAAAGTTCAGAACTTTTCCTCTTGAGAGTTCAGAGTCTAGTTAAGAAAATAAAACATGTGCATAAATAACTTTAATATAAGGCACACAGTGACATATACCTTGAAAAAAGTGAAGGTAGATTTCAGAAAAGAGAAAAATTTCCTTCATTCTTTTTTTTTCTACCTTGAAATTATTTATTGTTTGAAAGGATACCATTTGTACTCCCTGGAGGATTGGATATGGAAGACTTTCCTCTCTTTTTATACATCCCGATGTGACAACAAGAATGTAATAGTAACAAAACCTGTAAAATACTTTCAAAAATCAAGTATGTTGGTTCTAGCTTTTTTTAAATTTATTTGTTTGGCATGAATTTTTATTTAATTTATTTTATTTTTTTTGTGGTACAATGATCTTTATTTTTATTTTTTTCTTTTTCAAATTTTTATTCACATTCTAGTTAGTTAACATATAGTGTAATGTTGTCTTCAGAAATAGAATTCAGTGAATCATCAATCACATGTAACCCAGTGCTCAACACAAGTGCCCTCCTTAGTACACGTCACCCATTTAGCCCATCCCTGACTCACCTCCTTCCATCAACCCTCAGTTTGTTCTCTATCATTAAGAGTTTCTTAGGGTTTGTTTCCCTCTCTCTTTTTCCCCCCTTCCTATATGTCCATCTGTTTTGTTTCTTAAACTCCACATATTTGTGAAATCATGTGCTATCCTTTCTTCTTCTATCCATCTATCAATTTAAAACCTTTATAAATAAATGTTTCTTTAGCCATACTATATGCTAGTCACTGTGTTAGGCACATGTGAAAAAAAAAAAAGCATAGTCCTTTTCTTCTTGGAGCTTGCAGTCCAGATGGGGGACAGAAATTAAATATATCATTTTATCTTTGCACACATAGCTACATTGTGTGTGTTAGCTCCAAATAAAGAAACGAAAGTGCTATCCATAGAAGTAATAAGGTGGCCTTAATTAGCCTGGGAAAGGTCTTTCTGTCGAAGTGACATGTAAGTGAAGATCTGATATTGAGGAGGAGTTAGCTAGACAAAGACCAGGAGAGGAGCAGAGGGAACAATACTTGCTAAAACTTAGAGTTGAGGAGAAAACAAAAGTAGAGAAACAAAACTTCCTTGATACATTGGAAACTTGAAAGTTGGCCACTAGGGTATAGGAATTGGAGAGTTAGGGCAAGATGAAGTAGGAGAGCAAGTATGGGGAGGAAATTACTGATGGTTTGGGCAGTATACATGGAATACTGTGGAAAGTGATTAAAAAAAAAAGGAATAACTTCTCCCTTCACGGCATTGAGGTAAAATCACTGAGTGACCGTGAACCTAAAAATGGAAATTATGTTCTTATGAGGATATCATGAAGGCTTAATTAATTAATGTGGGCAAAGTACCTACTAAGTGTCTTGGAGTATAGTAGCTCCTCAATAAATCTTAGCTCTCTTTCTTCCTCCTTTCCCTTTTACCTCATTTCCTTGGTCTCATTTTTCTTTCTGGATAAAGAAGGAAGCATAGCTGGATGGCTTAGCAGGCATCAGATGTTGTTGGGCACCTAGAGTCAGAGAGGTATACAAAAATGGGAGAGGGAGTCACTGAAGGCCAGATGATCATCCTACTGTGGCCTTGGGAGGCAGTATGTGCAGTGGTTAAGATCATGGGCTTTGGAGTGTGGAGCTTTGCTCTGATTCCCGTGAGCCATGTGCAAACTGGGATGAATATCTATGTCAATATGGTTGCCGTGAGGACAAATATAGCAAATGTATAACAAGTATCTGGCACAGTACTCAGCACGTGGTATAGTAGCTATTTAGAGCTTTGCTGGGACTCAATCCTCCTTAATTGGTGATGCCCTTCTTCTTCTTATACGTGGACTGCACATGTCCTTCCTTCATGGATCCTTCTCCATGGGCATCATAGCTTCTAAGGCACAGTAGTTCCAGCAATTAAATTTTGGAGAAGATAGAGAAAGAAGAAGGAACGATCAGGTAGAGAAAGAAGGTGACTTCAGAAGAACTGCTTAACATCCCTGTTTCAAAATTATGGGTGTTTTAATTAAATATATATTTTGTATAAACTTTGTATTTTAAAACACTTAAAGATTTTTTAAAAAATCGAGATGATAGTACAGAGGGTTACTATTATTATCTCTATTATTAACACTTTACATTATTATGGTTCATTTATTACAATGCATGAACCAATATTGATAAATAATTGTTAGCTAAAAATCCATATTTTAATTCATATTTCCTTAGCATTTACTGAATGCCTTTTTACACAATTTTGTGGGATCCCATCCATAATGCCACATTACATTCTTAGTCATGTCCCCTTAGGTTCCTTGAGACTGTGATAGCTTCCCGGACTTTCCTTTTTGATGAACTTGTCAGTCTTGAGGGCTATTGTTCAGATATTTTGAAGAATGTCCTTCAGTTGGGATTTGTCTGATATTTTTATCATGATTAAATTGGGGTTCTATGTTTTTGGGAGGATGCTGCAGTAGTAAAGTATCATTTTTATTACCTCATATCAAGGGTATGTACTACTAACGTGATTTATCACTGTTGTTGAGGACAACAAGTACTCATTTGAAGGGATTGCAAGGGAATCACCTTCCACTGAGTGACTATCTAGGTCTGTTTTATTTATTACTTATTTTATTTATTACCTGTTTAAGGTTCACACTTTAAGAATTATATTTTAATCATCCTTATATTGTAGTCGAGGAAACTGATATTGAGAGAAGTCGAAAAACTTTCCCACCCCAGCCTGTAAAATATAGACTTAGTAGTCAGAGGACTCACGTATGTCTGAGGCTAGAGTCTACTTTCTTTCTATGATACTAATCTGTTTTCCTTGTAATTGGGCACAATCTCCAACGTTGGTTGGACTTGAAATTTACCTGAATAAAATTAAAGGAGTTGTGTGATTTGCCTTTTGATAAATTGAGTAGGAAATATGTGGCTTCTTTGATATTGGATTCAGGTGCATATTTTACCCGGAGGCACTTGTTGGTAATTTAAAGTTACACTTCATACTAATTCAGTCTCAAGTGAGATCTCCTTTATGAATCGAAGCTGGTGAGTACTAATGAAATGTGAACAGGCAGAGGTGAGCAAATATGTTTAGATATCACGCTGTTCCCATAAATAGATGAACTTCCTTAGATTTGGTCGAGAATTTTGATGAGCAGTTGATGAAATGTTCAGAGGAAAATAACCCTGTAATTTGCTCATGCCAATTTGTTCCTTTGGGTGAGGGATTTTTATGGTGCCAGGAGAGAGACTGAAAAGATTGACCATGAGTCACTATTTAAATGTTCTCGGTGCAGCGACCTGTCTCCCTGCTGCTATTAGTTAAATCAGCGAGGCACTGATGTCCAGGGAACACATGTAAAAACGAGTTTGTGAATCTCATTTCTTTCTAGGCTGGATACACATGCCTTTAGCAAATTTTAAAGTGTTGGTTACAAAATGAACCACCAGTTAGAAACTTTACATTACCATTTAATAGAGATAGTCTAGAATAGAGCTGAGGTCGGGATATAGGAACTTAACTCAGAATGAGTCATACAGATATAAGTGTCAGGAACAACAATAAGGGGACAAGATGCACATCTCAATGTTTGAACTAGAATTGCAGAAAAGAATGGTAGCGGGGTTGAAGCTAGGGTTCCACTAGATGTGTACAATTATGCCTGGGACAGTTGGGATTCTATAACAAATTTTGTCTGGGGTTTGTCTACCGGTTTTTCCCCCTTGCTTCTTGCTAATAATATCCCAGATTTCTTTCTTTCTGCCCTCAGTGCTGGTCTTCAAACTTGTTTTTTCAAGAGTAGGTTCTGATTGGTTTGAATAAATGAAGATTGCCCTCACCATAGTCATACTAACTGGTTATGGAGGAGTAGGTGATTTAAAAGTATAGAGTTAGAGTAAATCTCAAGAATTTCATTTGAAATGATTAGGAGATTCTTCTGGTATTGAGAGTAGAAGCTTAGAAGTGCTACAGTCACAAGGGAGAGAGCCTGGAGTTGTTGGGGGGCCATGAGCTAGAACCCTAGAACGGAGCCAAATCTGAAGAAGAGAACATGTGGCAGATTCTGGAAATGTCTTTTGAATTCTAGATCAAGCTGTAAGTACCTGAAGTTAGATGTCAGACGTGGGCAAATGAACCACCTTTCTTGCTTGTTTGTTAAAGATTGCCATATACATTTACTTGTTTGTTTGCTATTTATACCTGAAAGGTTTATACATCTCGCTCTGAAATGGCACTGGACCCCGTTTCAGCCATATCACAAGAGTGAATTATGGGGAAATGAGAAACAAAAAAGAAAATCACCGTAAAAGTCACCATAAGTGAAAGAGACACCTGGCCCGTGTGCACGTGCTGCTGTAAGGATTGGCGAGACTCTGCTAGAACACTCTACTCCCTACGCATGCTGTGTGCACCATCCCCCTAGCCACAGGGGAAGAAAAGGAAAACCTGTTTACTAAGGGCTCCTCCAGTTCTGCTGTGAAGTTCTGTCTGGCAGGAGATACGGAGCCTGAGAGAGACTGGGGCAGAGAGAAGAAACCAGAGAGGTGGACCAGAGTCAACAGAAATTGTTGCTATGGAGGTGTACGGGTCCTGAGAAGAAATGCAGGCAATCCGTGCAGCAACAGCAGAGGGGCTACAGCCCTGGTTCTATGAGGAAACAAACACAGGGGAATCTAGGAGGGAAGTTCCCATAAGCTACAGTCAGAGCTGCTAGGGCATAAGTGTCTTCCAGGTTACCCACATAAGCATCCCTGAGGTGACCGAAACTACTTTGGAAGTGAAAATCCCAACAAGGGAGAGAATATATGTTTTTCAGCAGGGTGGGTATCTGTATTTATCAGTGATAGAGCCTGAGATAGTATATTTGGGGGCATAATCACTCAGGTCTCCCAGACGTGCTCTGTGGTTGATCATTTTCCTACTTCAGAGCGTTCAATCTCCGGAGGAGAAAGACAGTGCATCCTCAGTACTGAAAATGTCAGTGTCAATCAATGCCAGGAATGCTCTTTGGAGATTTTAAATTTGTAAGTCTATCAAGGGGCTGGATGTTTATTTGAGCCCCCTGTGTGTCATTAGTCTGCAAGTTAGGAACTTGAGTTTTATATTTGGCTCTGCCTTTAATCGCCTATTTATTCACGCTTCCTGGGTCCTTCTTTGTCACTAACTAGTTAGAGATATTCGGATAATTTTTTAAGCTTCCTTGGTTTATTTTTCTGCAAAATATGACCGATAAATATATCACAGAACTGCCGTGAGGACTGAATGTAGTAATCTTTGTAAATCCTTTAGGACAGTGCCTGGCTCACAGAAAAAAAGATCTCAAATGAGTCTATGTATCTCCCCAAAGTTGTGATTTTGGAGTGGGAAAGAGCTATGGGATATTATTTATTCCTACACTTTTTAGGAGTAAGGAATCCAAAATCTAATAATTACCCTCCCTAATAGCCTCCCAAGGATGAACCCAACGATATTCGAAGTGAGGTTTAATTGGATATCTTCCTAAGAAGGATATAACAGTTAGTACTCATAGCAATGGGCTCCAGACAGAGCAATGAGAGGTTGGAAAACCTGTGGAAAGAGTGTTTGAAAACAAAAATGGCCTATTTTATCATACGTGATTTAGATCCATTTGTATTCTGTTGATCCTTTATGGTAAATTTGGTGCTATCCTTACTTTGTAGCTGAGTGAAGGTATAAAGTATATGTAGGGATAGAATGGTGGTAGGGATGTGATTTTTTTTTTTCTTTAAAGCTAGGGGATGAGAGCAACATGATGTACTGATCTACTAGTTTGAGAAACTTTAGGTTTTAATAATATCCTTTCAGCCCTATTATTAACTGAATATCACTCATCGAAGTTTTCTGACAAAGACATTTCTGAGAAAAACATTCATATCTAAAGACCAAATGAATGAGATACAAACAAGTAGTAAAGTCTTCAATTAACAAAAGACATTAGAAAGAGTGCTCCTTTTACAAGACTCACCCCGTGAAGTGTTTTATTTTCATCTCAAGCAGTTAAAAAATAATACAACTTGAGAGTAATAGTTTCCAGATAATCAATGCCAGTTAAACAAGAACAGGGGTCCTTTCTAGGCTAAGTACCCTTGAGGAGGGAAAACATGACCTTATGCTTTGTCACAGATTTAACGACAGCATGTCAGGCCATAATATAGGATAAGATTGCACAGGTGTTTTGAGTATCCGTAAAGAGCCAATGATGAAGAACGTGTACTTGTATAGAATTGGTGAGTATGTTTCCCTAGAAAAGGTGCATATTCAGACCCTTCAGATGAAGGAAGGAATGGTTGTGTTATTGTTAAGAGAATGATCTTCCAGATGCTCTTTGAAACTACTAACAAAATTTCCTTGTGCCAGCCTATTTTGTTCTGTAAAGAGTAAACAATACAAACAAACCAAAGTTGTCTTGTTATCAGGTTAATCCTTTTATTTATGTCACCCTTTTATTAAGAAATTGAGGCTAGGGGTGCCTGAGTGGCTCAGTCGGTTGAGCGTCGGACTCTTGACTTCAGCTCAGGTCATGATCTCACAGTTTGTGAGTTAGAGCCCCGCGTTAGTCTCTGCCCTGGTGGCCCGGAGCCTGCTTGGGATTCTCTCTCTCTCTCTCTCTCTCTCTCTCTCTCTTTCTCTCTCTCTCTCTTTCTTGGGCCCTTCCCCACTTGCTCTCTCTCTTTCTCTCTCAAAATAAATAAAAATAAACTTTTAAAAAAAAGAATTGAGGCTTAAATTTTTGTTTCCCCATTGATGATATAAACATGTGGCTCCTTTGCCCCATTTCTGAGGGTTTACTCCTTCAACTCTTCTACATTTTAAGATCTCTTCTCACATCTCCCCTGGGACATTACCTCTGTAGACACCTATTTTCTATATCTTCAATTTTTCCTTCTCTTCTGGCCTGTTTAACTTGGCCTCCATGCACGCCCTTGCTGAGGGACCCTTTCTCTTCCCTTCTTACACAAACTTTCCTAGGTCTCATCCATTCTCTGAAACCAGTTCTTCCTACCCCTCATCTGCTTAATAACCCAAGAGGCTCTGCTTCTTCTCTTACTGCTCAAAACAACTGCTCTTCTTGAAGGCATCGCTGATTTCCTGATGAGAATCCTATTGGACATTCTTCTATAATTGCCTCTCTTGGATTGCCCTGTTTCATTTTCTACTGTGAATCTCTTTGGACTTTTCAAAATAATGTTTTACTTTTTTAAAGTCATAACAACAGAGTCTTTAGTTTCTTTCGATACTTCTCTGACTTTTCCCTCATGCCTCTTTGTGGTTTCTTCTTTTTTGCATTAAAAATTTTGTTTTTCTGTTTCCCCAAGTGTCTTACTCAACCCACAGCTCTTGGTCTACACATACATTGTCCGTGTGATCACCAAAGGAATCCACCTAAAATTTGGGTTTTATAATACCCCTTGATTGCTTTAAATTCTTCATAATTCCCCAAGGATAAACTCCATGTGCGAATATTCCCGTCTGTGGTTTGTTTGTCCCCTGCCTACCTCTAAAGCCCCATATTTCTTTATTCTCTGCTTTATAATTTAGAATCTGGTATTTTAGAGCTACTCATATTTCCCCACTGTATTTTCTCACTGTTTTTCCTTACGTTCATTTTACCCCTTCTGCCTGGCTTGTCCTTCCCTACTCTCCTTCGCTCTACCCCACCCATTTGACCGGTTAGCACCCACACAGCTTGGTGTCTGCTCAGGTAGGTATTCAGGAAGCCCTCCCATTTCCCCAGTGGCCAGGTTAGGAGTCACTGCCTAGTGCACATTTAACACATGTGCATGCCTTCATCAGTATACCTACCTCGAAAATTTTATAATTGTCTATTTATGGGTCTGCATTCACTATAGATGGTAGGTCCTTTGTGAGCATTTTTGTTTACCTGGGGCCCAGCAGAGTGCCTGGAATATCAGTTTAGTTAATCCCTTAATACTCTTTCCCAAAAAGACTTCTTAGGAGAAAATTGCCTTTCTTTGTTTCATTCTGGCAGAACTTTTTGAAATTGATAACTGTTAAATTCTGCCAGATGTATTTTGTGCTACTTGGAAGGATTAAAGGCTTTGAGGATCTAGATAAGAAACAAGAGATTAGGTAAAAAATGAAACAGATGAAATGATATACTGTTTTCTATGGATTCATGCTATGAGAATACAAGACATTTGTGATACTCTGGAATGCCAAAACTTAGTAACGGGACATTTCTATTTATTAAATACTGTAGATAGTACTTTTAATATTTGTGCCCCTAGGACTTATTCTGTAGGAAAAAGGATCACGTTTTTTTTTAAGTTTATTATTTTGAAAGAGAGAGAGAGAGAGCATGCGCATGTGCGCACACCAGGCAGGGTCAGAGGGACAGGGAAAGGGAAACCCAAGCAGACGCCACGCCCAGCGTGGAGCCCAGCACGGTGTTCTATCTCATAAACTGAGAGACCACGACCTGAGTCAAAACCAAGAGTTGGACACCTAACCAACTGAGCCACCCAAGTGCCCCCAAAAGATCATGTTTTATTCTTTGAATGAAACAGTTTTCTTTAGCCATGAGCTTGAGAAACAATCAAAGAAGAAGTGACCTGGGTTCTCCCATTTTTCATCCCAATCTTTGTGCCTTTGGACTTACGTCAAAGTCAGGGCAAACTTAGGCCTGTGCACTTAGATAACAGGTAGCTCTAAATGCAGTATTTGTTAGGGCTCTCTAACTGATATCCACATTCTTGAGTTACTTTGGTAAATGGTTTCGTCAAACTTATTCTACATATAAGTGCCAGAGAGGGAATCAACTACTTCATCTACACTTTGGGATAACCTGAGCCTGTCCTACTTTCTTAGTATACCCCAGCGTTCACCTCTGGGTATATCTTCTTTAATTAAAGATATCCTAAAAGTTAAGCACAAGGCCCCAGAAATATTGCTAATGGTATAACTTTTAATTATTTAGCAAACTCCATGAAACAGGGGGGGCTGCACTGACAGCCGTGATTTTTTTGTGAATGCATGGCAACAAAGGGCCTCTCTCTTGTGATTCATTAGCTCTTTCACTGCTGCTGAATCTCCTCTGATGTTTCATCCGTGTACCACTGGGATGCATTGCTGCCAAATGAAAGAGGATGTTAAAGGAAAGAAACAAGTTTCTGTCCCTAAAAATCACCTGGGGCCTTCATTAAAAAAACAGGAGACTGGCCCTAATAAAATATTATGGGAGAACCAAGTTGGAAAGGCCCCGATATCACCTAAAAGCCTCACCCTTCAGGATAGCAATTTCTGCTACAATTGTCGAGTGTTAGTCATTCAGTTCCCACATGAATATATCAGCAAGGGAGCTGTTCTTGCTCACAATGTGCATATTTTCTATACTTGTTAAAAATGATTCTTTATTAGGAATTTCATTTTACATTCTATTCATTTGCTTTCCATTACAACTTTAAACTTCTCCTAGGTCTTCATGGCTTGTCACTCCTCCTTCTTGCCTTCCATTTCACAGGCATCAAATTTTAATGCCAACATTAGTTTGGGGTCAGAGAGATGAGGCCTGAATCTTGGCCTTAGCACTTCTTAACTGAAGGACATTCACTATGCTACTTAATGTCTCTAAGCTTCAGTTTCTCAGCTGTAAAATTGGAGATCATAATGATTACAGAGTGATTACAATAATTAAGTTTGTTAAGTACCTACATGTTAATTATATCTCTCCTGGTTTTTTGAATTTGGATAGCCACAGGTATAAGGTACCCTGCCCCTGGGGTGCCTGGGTGGCTCAGTCGGTTAATCATCCAACTTCAGCTCAGGTCATGATCTCACTGTCTGTGAGTTCGAGCCCTGTATTGGGCTGTTTGCTGACAGCTCAGAGCCTGGAGTCTGACTGGGATTTCTAGGTCTCCCTCTCTCTCTGCCCCTCCCCCATTCATGCTCTCTCTTGCTCTCAAAAACAAATAAAAAATTAAAAAAAAAAAAAAGATACCCTGTCCCTGACCTCAAGTTTCTCAGAGTTTACAGAGAAGAGAGAAAAGTGTTGATTAGTATGTTTGTTACTGGAGCTATACATAGGAAAGCCGTTATGAACATGTGATGGTTATCTAAACAAAACTAAAAATTTTAAAAATTCTGTCTATATTGACATATCATAAATTTTAGAAATTAAAATATTCAAAAGAGAGAAAAGAAAATCATATTCCACTCTAAGCACTGTTGACATTTTGTGGGATTTATTTTCAGATCTTTTTCTTTTGTGTATTTTATTTATCTAGATATATCTATACCATATATTAGACATTTATAAATCAAGGGCTCACATTAAATGTTGCATTTTGTGACCTTATTTTTGCCCTCAGTAGGAGACTATGATTTTCTTTCCAGAGCCACAGGTTTTAAATGCCCTTTTCTTTTAGCCAAAATGCTACATTTTGGATATTTCATCCCCTACTTCAATGTTTCTGTTTATGTTTTCAAAGCATCCCGGGGGGATTTCAGTGTTCTCTCTACAGCGGTAATTCTTGCCAGGATTTGGCTGTGGCATATTGTGGTAGCAGCCTCAAGTTTGGTTCCCCAAACTCTAAATGTCACTTTTAACATCTGCTTTATTGCTGGACCCTTGCCAGAAAAATAAATTAAATATAAGACAAGGCTCTTCTTCAGTTTTCAAGGCTTCACTGTTTATAGTACTGCCTCACTTAAAGCAGAGCACAGTGGAAAAAAAACAAAACGTACCTTCTTTAATCTATAGTTTTAAAAAATCTTAGTAACTGACCCCATTAAACTTCTAAACTAATTCAGACAGAAACAGGGATGAAATTTTCTTTTTCATAGCCTATCCAAAAAAGGTTTCGACAGAGAAAATTAATTATATAATCATGCCCAGAAAGGGGTAGTTTAGATTCTTGAAAGGAAAATTATTTTTTTTATTTTTTGAGACATTATTTAGATACAAATGTCATTTATATAGTACATGTATTTTGGACACCCCAACTTCCCACCTGATGCTATCTACTTTCAGTGAAGTCCCATTTCCTATTCCCGTTTAGAGTGGGCTGGAGAAAGGGGTGTGTCGTTCTGTGCAAAGGTCTTGGGTGGAGTTGCATGCTCCCAGTGCAGCTTTCCTAGATGCTTCAAGGCAGTTCTTCTCTTGTAGGCCCAGCACAAAGCAGGGGGCGTCAGCGGGGACAAAAGATTAAGGTTCTCTTTTCCATTCTTGCTGTTCACTTTAAGTTCTGCTAAACATGAAAGTAGGAAACCCCTAGAAAGATCTGAGATGCTAGGTTTATTGACAAGATCCAGGCTGTTGTTCAATGGGTATAAAGTTTCAGCTTTGCGAGATAAATAAATTCTAGAGATCTAGAAATACAATATAGTGCCTGCAGTTAAGAATGTTGTTAAGTGGGTAGATCTCATATTAAGTGATCTTAACACAATAAGAGAGTGAAGGAAAGAGAGAGAAAAAAAGGAAGGTGGGAGGGAAGGAACGTAGGAAAAGAAAGAAGGAAGGAAGGAAGGAAGGAAGGAAGGAAGGAAGGAAGGAAGGAAGGAAGGAAGGAAGGAAGGAAAGAAGGAAGGAAGAAGGAAGGAAGGAAGGAAGAAGGAAGGGATGGGGAGGGAGGGACAGAAGAAGAGGAAGGGAAAGAGGGAAAGGAAGGGAAGAGAGTGGAAGGAAGGAAGGAAGGAAGGAAGGAAGGAAGGAAGGGAAAAGACATGAGAAAAGTATGATTTAAAGATAAGGGAAGATGACTCCCTTTCCTGGCTTTGATTAACACTAAATAGTATTTAGTATTTCAAACACTAAATTTGGATAGCTTACTTTCTAATTCTTTACTTTTCCAATTATTTACAGAGCTGTTCAAGTAATTGACAAGCTGTTGCTTCAAATTGTCCTTCCTTTCTTAAGTGACCTTTATCATCAAATCACTTTTACATTTATAATCAAATGCCAATAGTCTTTCTCTCTCTCTAGTGGTGGGAGACGGAAGAGGATCTTCCTGTCTATTTCCATCTCTCTTCCTTTTGTATTCTTTTTGACTTCCCATTATCTTATTGATGAAGGAGTTTTCTAGGCCTATCTTGTTTTAGATTAGGAGCTTTGTTGAAAGCCAAGATCTGATCCTTTGATTACTTTTTGTTTCTCTGACTGTGCTTTACAGAGAAGGGGTTCAATATGTTTTGGTTGAAAATACTGACTGGTAGACCAAAGTTTTCAATGTCAAAGAGAATATTCTATTGTATAGTACATAATTCAAAAGGCCTTTGAAGACTAGAAGTAGCAAATGAGGAAAGTCACAGAAGCCTCTTTGATTCCCTTACAGAAGTCAGAGCCACATTAGATATGCCCAACTGTCAGAGAAACATCTGGGATTCTCTGCAATGCTTTTTTCCCTTACTGCTGACTGTAGAACACATTTGGACTATTTTTATCATAAATGAAGGTAACGAATAGACAACACCAAATATGTAACGCTTTTACCACCCCCCTCCGGCCATCCCCTGCAAAGCCACGTATTTTACTTACAGACAAAGGCCTGTTACTATCTGTCAAGATAAGAATGCAAATAAAAAATTAAAGACTAAGGATATTGACTTTTTTAAAAAATAAACTTCATAATCTTTTCCCAGGGCTAACTATTCAATAAATGATGTATGTAGAGATATACTCTACATTCAAGCAAATCATGGTCTTGCAGTGGTTCCCCTCCCTCTTTGGCTTAAGCTACTTCAAATCAGAAAGAGTCTCAAAGCCCCATATTTCATTCATTAGTCCAAATGAAATGTTTTGCCCTAAAATGTTAGTTTGCTGGGGCTGCTGTAACAAAGTACTGCACACTGGGTGGCTTAAACAGTAGAAATCAATTTTCTTGCAGTTCTGGAAACCAGAAGTCTAAGATCAAGGTATCATCAAGATTGATTTCTTCTGAGGCCTCTCACCTTGACTTGTAGATGGTTGTCTTCTTCCTCTGTGTTCACCTGGTCTTCCCTCTGTATAAGTTCTAATATTTTTTTATAAATTATATTGGATTACAGCATACACTAATAACCTCATTTCAGCATAATACCTCTCTAAAGACACTATCCAATTACAGTCACATTCTGAGGTACTAGGGATTAGGACTTCAACATGCGAATTTTTGGAGGACACACAATTCAGCCCATAATACCATGTTTGATGATACATGTACATAATAGCAAATGGTCTCTGGACTTTGGTAATAATGATTATTATTTATATGATCTATTTCGAAAAAATAAGAAAATGATCTTATTCTTCATAAAAGTGTGTCTGTATAAAGCAAATTTTTAAAAATCCTGAATGAATTTTGAGTAATCAAAAGCCTTTTTTACATCCATTGAGGGAAAGTTAGTATTTCTATTTTTTTATTTTGTTAATATGGTGAGTTACATAGTTTGATTTTCAAATGTCAAACCAATACTTTTTTGGGATTAATCCTATTGTATCATGATTTAAATATTACTAGCATTTACTGTTACTATTTTATGAGGAATATTGCTGTGCATTTTCTTTTCTTGTAATATTCATTTCAGGTTTGGGGATATGGATTATTCTGGCTTTACAAAATGAGTTTGGAAGTATTTTTTCTCCTCTGTCTCTGTAAGCACTTGTTTAGAGCAAAATTATTTTTCTCCTCTTAAATGTTTGATAGAATTCACTGGCGAAGTATCTGCACTGGAAGTATTTTTGTGGGAAGGCATTTATTTACATATTCAATTTCTTTAACTGATAAAGAACTATGGACATTTTTCTATTTCTTTCTATATAAATTTAGTTAATTTAAGTCTTTCAATTAATAGGTATTACTGGTATTTTGTTAAATATGGAATATTTGTTTTTAATACGAATTCTGTTATTTTTTAAACAGCTCTAGTCTAAATGTAGTAGTGTTTCCTCTTTAATTTGTAACATTGATGGATTGTGCTTTCTCTCTTTTTCCCTACATAGTTAGCCAGAGGCTCTATAAATTTTGTCTTTTCAAAAACCAAAATTAATTCCATTATTTTTTCTCTGTTGTCTGTTTTCTTTCTTTCATTTTTTCAAATTATTTTCACTCTTCAACTTGGTTTGTGTTTGTCTTGCCCTTTTTTTCCTACTCATAAAATAACAGGTGATATGGCTGGTTTCAAATTATATTTATTTTTAATATTAGTTTTCTTCTAAATTCTGCTTTAGCTGCATCTCACAAAGCTTTATATGTTTTGTTTTTATTATTTATTTTGAATTATTTTTAAAATTTCCATTATGATATTTTTGAACTATTTGCAGTGATTTAGAATTATTTTGCTTACTATTTTTATTATTAATATCAAATTTACATTTAGATTAGAAAATATTATGTAGTGAATTTAATTCTTTGAAATTAACTGAGTTTTCTTTTTTTTCTGTTTTATTTATTTTTGGGAGAGTGCAAGTCATGGAGGGGCAGAGAGAAAGGGACAGAGGATCTGAAGCAGGCTCTGTACTGACAGCAGCGAGCCCATTGTGAGGCTTGAACTCACAAACCACGAGATTAGGACCTGAGTTGAAGTGGGACGCTCAATCAACTGAACCACCCAAGGGCCCTTGGAATTCACTGATTTTTTTTCAAAAAAACCTAATTGATACTTATTCTGGTGAATATATCATCAGCTTTTGAGAAGAAGGTACATTATGCAGTTATTGGATAGAGAGTTCTATAAATGTCAACGAGGATACTTTGGTCAATTTGCCTTTTAATATTCTATATTTTGTATTTGATTGTTCTATAAATTACTAATGCTGGAATATTAAAAGTGCTAACTACAATTGTCTATTTTTTGTTTTCTCTTTAGTTTTATAATTATTATTTTATGTTTTTAAATCTGTGTTACTAGGTGCATACCTGATTTAGGATTACTATTTGTTGCAAATGGATTGACCTTTTAATATATTGAAATATTCCTCTTTATATTTGATAATATTCTTTCTCTTGAAATCTGCACAGTCTGATATGATAGCCACTGTAACATTTTTATGTTTGATATTTATATTCTATAACTTTTTCTCTATTTTTTATATTTTATTCTCTCTTTATACTTAAAGTATATCTCTTTCTTTTTTTTAATTGAAATTCAGTTAGTTAACATACAGTGTAATCTTGGCTTCAGGAATAGGACCCAGTGCTCCATCTCTTATATGACAGCCAGTACTCTTCCCAAAAAGTGTCTTCCTAATTGCCCATCAGTCATTTAGCCCATCCTCCTACCCACTTCCTCTACAACAACCCTCAGTTTGTTCTCTGTATTTAAGAGTCTCTTATGATTTGCCTTCTTCTCTGCTTTTATCTTATTTTTCCTTCCCTTCCCCTATGTTATCTGTTGTGTTTCTCAAATTCCACAGAAGAATGAATTTATACGGTATCTGTCTTTCTCTGACTGACTTATTTAGCTTAACATAATACCCTCTAGTTTGACCTACCTTTTTGCAAAATGAGTAGCATTCTAATATACATATATATGTATCACATCTACGTTATCTATTCATTAATCAATGGACACTTGGGCTCTTTCCATAATTTGGCTATTGTTGATAGTGCTGCTATAAATATCGGGGTGCTGTGCCTCTTCAAGTCAGCATATTTTATTCTTTGGATAAATACCTAAGAGTGCACTTGCTGGGTCATAGGATAGTTCTATTTTTAAGTTTTTGAGGAGTTACTTGTTTTCCAAAGTGGCTTCACCAATTTGCATCCCTACCAACAGTGCAGAAGGGTTCTCCTTTCTCCAAATCCTTGCCAAATCTGTTGTTTCCTGAATTGTTAATTTTAACCATTCTGACAGGTGTGAGGTGATATCTCATTGTGGTTTTGACTTGCATTTCCCTGATGATGAGTGATGTTGAGCATCTTTCCGTGTGTCTGTTGGCCATCTGGATGTCTTCTTTGGAAAAGTGTCTATTCATATCTTTGGTCCATTTCTTCACTGGATTATTTGTTTTTCAGGTGTTGAGTTTGGTAAGTTCTTTATAGATTTTGGATACTAACCCTTTATCCAATATGTCTTTTGCAAATATATTCTCCTATTCTGTTGATTGCATTTAGTTTTGTTGATTGTTTCCTTCACTCTGCATGAGCTTTTTATCTTGATAAAGTCCCAATAGTTGATTTTTGCTCCAGAGACATGTCAAGTAATAATTTGCTGTGGCCAATGTCAAAGAGGTTGCTGCCTGTTTTCTCCTGTAAGATTTTGATGATTTCTTATCTTACACTTAGGTATTTCACCCATTTTGAATTTATGTTTGTGTGTGGTGTAAGAAAGTGGTCCAGTTTCATTCTTCTGCAAGTCGCTGTCCAGTTTTCCCAGCACGATTTGCTGAAGTCTGTCTTTTTTCCATTGGATACTCTTTCCTGCTTTGTCAATGATTAGTTGGCCATACATTTGTGGGTCAATTTCTGGGCTCTCTATGTATGTTATTCCATTGATCTGTGTGTGGTTTCATGTGCCAATACCATAGTGTCTTGATTACAGCTTTGTAGTACAGCTTCAAGTCTGGAATTGTGATGCCTTCATCTTTGTTGTTGTTGTTGTTGTTGTTGTTGTTGTTGTTTTTTAACATTACTTGGGCTATTCAGGGTCTTTTGTGTTTGTTCTGGCTTTCTTTTTTTTTTTTTTAACGTTTATTTATTTTTGAGAGACATAGAGACAGAGTATGAGCAGGGGAAGGGCAGAGAGAGAGGGCGATACAGAATATGAAGTAGGCTCCAGGCTCTGAGCAGTCAGCACAGAGCCCGACACGGGGCTCGAACTCAAAGACCGTGAGATCATGACCTGAGCCGAAGTCGGCCACTTAACCAACTGAGCCACACCTAGGAGCCCCTGTTCTGGCTTTCTGAAGAATGCTGGTGTTATTTTGATAGGGATTGCATTAAATATGTAGATTGCTTTGGATAGGATAGACATTTTAATAATATATGTTCTTCCAATCCATGAGCAAGGAATGTTTTTCCATTTCTTTGTTTATTCTTCAATATCCTTCATAAGCCTTCTATAGTTCTCAATGTACAGATCTTTTACCTTTTTGTTAGGTTTATTCCTAGGTATTTTGTGATTTTTGGTGTAATTGTAAATGGGACCTCTTGCTTGTTATCTCTTTCTGTTGCTTCATTATTGTTGTATAGAAAGGCAACCAATTTCTGTACAGCGATATTATATCCTGCGACTTTGCTGAAATTGTGGACCAGTTCTAGCAGTCTTTGGGTGGAGTCTTTTGGGTTTTCCACACAGAGTATCATGTTGTCTGCGAAGAGTGAAAGTGTGACTTCTTTCTTGCCAATTTGGATGCTTTTGTGTCTTTTTATTGTCTGATTGCTGAGGCCAAGACTTCCAGTACTATGTTGAACAGCAGTGGTGAGAGTGAACATCCCTGTTGTGTTCCTGACCTTGGGGGAAAAGTTCTCAGTTTTTCCCCATCAAGGATGATTTAGCTGTGTACCATTTATAAATGGCTTTTATCGTATTAAGGTATGTTCCTTCTATTCCTACTTTATTGGGCGTTTTTGTTTTTGTTTTTTTTTTCCAAGAAAGGATGCTTGAATATAAAGAATAAACTAAGGGTTGTTGGAGGGGTGCTGGATGATGGGGTGGGTTAAATGAATGATGGCTATTAAGGAGGGCACTTGTTGGGATGAGCACTGGGTGATATATGTAAGTGATGAAACACTAAATTCTATTCCTGAAATCATTATTACACTATATATTGACTAACTTGAATTTAAATAAAAAAATAAATAAAAATAAAAGAGCAAAAGAAAAAGGATGCTATATTTTGTCAAATGTTTTTCTCTGTGTATTGACAGGATCATATGATTCTTATCCTTTCTTTTATTAATGTGGTGTATCACATCGATTGATTTGCGAATATCGAACCAGCCCTGCAACCCAGAAGTAAATCCCACTTGACCATGGTGAATAATTCTTTCTATGTACTGTTGAATTTGATTTGCTGGTATCTTGTTGAGAAATTTTGCATTCAGGTTCATCAGGGATTAGCCTGTAATTCTCCTTTTTAGTGTGGTCTTTGTCTGGTTTTGAAATCAAGGTAATATTGGCTTCATAGAATGAATTTGGAAGCTTTCCTTCTGTTTCTATGTTTTGGAACAGTTTGAGGAGAATAGGTATTAACTCTTCTATAAATGTCTGCTAGAATTCCCCTGGGAAGCTATCTGGCCCAGGACTTTTATTTGTTGGGAGATTTTTGATAACCGAATTAATTTTTTTTGCTGGTTATGGGCCTGTTCTATTGCTTCCTGTTTGAGTTTGGTAGTGTGCAAGTGTGTAGAATTTGAATTTGTTCATTTTTCCAGATTGTCCAGTTTGTTGGCATATAATTTTTCATAGTGTTCTCTTATAATTGTTTGTATTTCTTTGGGGTTGGTTGTGATCTCTTCTCCTTCATTCATGATTTTATTTTTTTGGGTCTTCTCTCTTTTCTTTTTGAGAAGTCTGGCTGGAGGTTTATCAGTTTTGTTTATTATTTTGAAAAACCAGCTTAGTTTCATTGAATCTGTTCTATTTTTTATGGATTCTATATTGTTTATTTCTGTTCTAATCTTTATTTCTCCTCTCTTCTGGCTTTGGGCTTCATTTGCTGCTCCTTTTCTAGGTCCTTTAGATGTAAGGTTATGTATGTATTTGGGACCTTTCTTGCTTCTTGAGATAGGCCTGAATTGCAATGTATTTTCCTCTTTAGGACTACCTTTGCTGCATCTCAAAGAGTTCGGACTATCGTGTTTCCCTTTTCATATGCTTTCATGTATTTTTAAATTTCTCCTTTAATTTCCTAGTTAACCCATTCATTCTTTAGTAAGGTGTTCTTTAACCTCCATGTATTTGAGGGCTTTCCAAGTTTTTTCTTGTGGTGGATTTCAGGTTTCATAAAGTTGTGATCTGAAAATATGCATGGTATGACCTCAGTCTTTTTGTAGCTGTTGAAGGCTGATTTATAATGTGTGATATCTTCTGAAGAATGTTCCATGTACACTTAAGAATGCTTTAGGATGAAACGTTGAATATATCTGTTAAGTCCATCTGGTCCAGTGTGTCATTCAGAGCATTTGTTTCCTTGTTGATCTTGTGCTTAGATGACCTATCCATTGCTGTATATGCAGTATTAAAGTCTCCTACAATAATGATGTTATTGTCAATGAGTTTGCCTATATTTATAATTAATTGATTTATATATTTGGGTGCTTCAAGTTGAGGTCATAAATATTTACAATTGTTAGCTCTTCTTGATGGATAGACCCTTAATCATAATTAATATGATTAATTGTTATAATGAATAATATGCCCTTTTTCAGCTCTTGTTACAGTCTTTGTTTTGAAGTCTAGTTTGTCTGATATAAGTATGGCTAAGCTGGCTTTCTTTTAATGTCTATTAGCATGATAGATGGTTCTCCATCTCCTTTGTTTCAATCTGCAGGTGTCCTTATGTATAAAATGAGTCTTTTATAAGCAGCATATAGATGGGTCTTGTTTTCTTATCCATTCTGCTAACCTATGTCTTTTGGTTGGGGCATTTAGTCTGTTTACATTCAGAGTGCTTATTGCTAGATATGAATTTAGTGCCATTAGATGTGTAGATTTCATGTGATATTCTCTGGCCCTTTGTAGCCTTTGCTGATTTCCACTTATAGAGTCCCCCTAGAATTTCTTGCAGGACTGGTGTAGTCATGAATGCCTTTATTTTTTGTTTGTGTGGGAGAGTATTTATCTCTCCTTCTATTCTGAATGACGGCATCACTGGATAAAGGATTCTTGGCTGCATATTTTTCCTATTCAGTACATAAAATATTTCCTGCCCTCCCTTCTGGCCTGCCAAGTTTCAGTGGACATATCTGCTACTAACCTTATGTGCCTGTTCTTGTAGGTTAAGGACATTTTGTCTCTAGCTGTTTTCAGAATTCTCTCTTTATCATTGTATATTTCAAGTTTCACTATGATGTGTCATGATGTTTACCTGTTTTTGTTGCTATTGAAGGCAGTTCTCTGTACTTCTTAGACTTGGATGCCTGTTTCCTTCCCCAGATTAGGAAGTTCTCAGTTACAATTTGTTCAGATAGACCTTTTGTCCCCTTTTTTTGCTATCTTCTGGGAATCTTATGATATGGATATTGTTTGTTTCTGAAATCACTTAGTTCTCTAATTCTTCTTTCATGATCTAGTAATTTCTTTCCCTCTTCATTATTTTCCAAAATTTTATCTTCTATTTCTCCTCTTCTCTCCTCTGCTTCTTTAGTCCTCCCTGTCACTGTATCTAGTTTATTTTGCATCTCAGCTATAACATCTAAAAATTCATCCTAACTAGTTCTTAGGTCTTTGATCTCTGCAGAAAGGATTTCTCTGGTGTCTTCTATGCTTTTTCCAAGCCCAGCTTTAATCTTATGACTGTCGTTCTAAATTCTTGTTTAGATATTTTGCTTTGTCTATCTATTTTGAGCAAGTTCCTGACTGTGATTTCTTCTTAACCTTTCTTTTAGGAAGAATTCCCCTATCTTGTCATTTTGGCTAAGTTTCTGTATTTTGTATATTCTAAAAGTGTGTTATGTGTACTACACCTGAAAGTCCCACAATATTAAAAAGGGGTCATACACTGTCCAGGCCTGGAACTCCAGGTAGTGTTTCTGGTGCATGTTGTGTGCACTCTGCTATTGTGTTTGGGCTGTTCTATCCCACTGGCCAGGCCTCTGCACAGTTCCTCCTTTCCTGCAGTGGTGGAGTGTTTGGACATTTAATTAACTGTGCTTTGATTTGTTTATTGAAGTAAACCTGGGGGGGAAAGGTGGGGGTGGCTTGGAGGCCAGAATCCCATAAAAAGAGAAAAAGGAAAGGGGAGAAAAGAAAACCAAACAGAAGATCAAAAACTGTAACGCTGATCCTAAAGAAAGAGAAAAGAAAAGAAAGAAGAAGAAAACCCCGAAGAACAGAGAAAAGAAGGAAAGAGAAGAGAAGAAAAGAGTCTGATCAAAAATTTATATATATATAAAATTATACATATAATTATATATAATTATATATATGTATATATAAAATAAGATGTGACAAAAAACAAATAAGTAGTTATGATCCTCATTCCAAAAGAATAAAAGAAGAGGGCAGAAAAAAAAAAAGAGTTGTCTGTTGGTGCCTGGGGTTGGTAGCTGTGCTGGTCTGGAGGAGAGACTGGCTGCCTCGTGTCAGACTGAGTCTTGCGGGGGAAATAAGCAGTTGCCAGGCACGGAGGGGCAGGGTTTGGTGTAAACACGTCCTGCCTCCACTAGGGGCCACTGTGTTGTTCTCTGAAGTCCCACTGTCTTTATGTCAGGGAGAAAATGGTGTCACCCCAATCTGCCTTCCCTGGACTGGAGATCTCAACCCGTGCTGTTCAGGCAGCCCTCACAGAATAGCGAGGGCGGTCAGTTGGCCCTGAGTCACAACTCTCCTGTGCCTTCTTCTCGGTGCCTAGCTGGGATTCAAAACCAGATGTCTAAAAGGACCTGGCACTGTATGGATCTGCTCCACTCCAGTAGAGCCTCTCCCCACTGCTGATGAAAGGCCTTTGGCTGGCACCTGCAGCGTCTTTGTCCTTGAGGGGGCAATAAGCCCTCCTTCCAAAATACTCCAGAATAGGGACTGCTTTCTCCCAGTGTGCGCTGGAAATCACTACACTATGCTATGCACACGGGACCAACTCTCTCCTCCCCAGGAGCACACACTAGATTCTACTCTGGAAAAAGTTGCACACTTCCAAAACCTCGAAGTTTCAGCTCCAAAGGCTGTTTGCAAAAAAGAATTGGGACATTCAGTACTTCTCCTTCCCCTGTCTCCCTACGACACCCATGGAGATCCTTCTGTTGTGCTGCAGACCTATTTCCTGGGTGTTCCAAGTCATCTGACCTCCATACAGCCTTGTTTGAGGGACAGGAAAATCCAGGTCCTCCTACTTCTCCTCCATCTTAACTCCTCCCAAAGTTACTTCAAATACATATCCTTTTATAAAAATTCTTTGTTTTTAAGAAATATCCAAACCCAGCTTGGGGCTCAAACTCATAACCGCGAGATGAAGTCACATGCTGCACTGACTGAGCCTACCTTTAAGATGCCCTCAAAGTACATATTTTAAATTACTTCTGTGATTAGTTTTTTAGTTTAACATGCTATTTGTTTTCTTTTTTTTTTACTCCCTTATTCTGGACTATCGTTAAGTTTTTATTTCCTCTTTTTTCTATGTTGGCTTTTTAACTATAATTCCTTGTTCGTTTCCTGTTTTATGGCTATGCTAGGGATTGAAATATGCATATTGGTTTATTGCAGTTTATGTTACATTCCCACCAGCAAAGAATGAGAATTCCTGTTGCTCCATTGGAGAAGCAATTACATTAATCTTCTGACACTGTTGTGGCTAGCCCTGATTAATTTTCCTTTTAAGTGTGTTTTCAGTGTTGATCTATGATGTATTTTTACCTTTCTGTCAGATAAACTTTTGCCTTTCTTTAACCTGAAATTCATTTTTTCTTCATCATCATCATTAGATACTTTTAAATTTTTTTTAAATTTTATTTTAGAGAAAGAGAGAGTATGATAGAGAGAGAGAGAGAGAGAAAGAGAATCCTGGGTAGACTCCACACATGGAGCCCAACACAGAGCTCGATCTCGTGTCCCTGGGATCATGACCTGAGCGGATATCAAGAGTTAGATGCTCAACCGATAGAGCCACCCAGAGACTCCAGATACTTTTATTTGGGTTTTTATTTACCACACACCTAGTAAATTGGCTAATCCAGCCTCTTGGTTAGGTTATGATCTCATACAAAGAATGGTATTTGTTTCCTTTACATACTAAATATTGTTAGAAAGTTGAACAGGAAAATTCCAATATATTTAAAAATTCCAGTGTATTTCTTAGTTGATGAAAATAATTTCTAATTAATTATGTCTGGATTGCAAACTCTTCTGATTGACTGTAAATTATTTAAGAGTGTCAATATTATAACCCTAGAGTCCAGCACAAGCCTGGGCACTTTGCAATGGCTCAAAAACAGTGTGGGTAAAAAAAAAAAAAAAAAAAGGATTATCGCCTGGAAAAATATTACCAGCATTGCAATCTTGTACTATATCATCACACACAGTAAAAGCCAAGTGAGAAAGTTGAGGTTGAGATATTAAGGTTAAATATTAAGAACTGTTATCATGGTCTTAGCTAGGAAGTATGTTCAAGTGGAAGGAGAATATTGGACAAAAATTAAGGACAGCACTCACAAACATAATTCAACAAGATGGTTGGGGTACAGACAAAAGGCAAATCAGTCAGATTCATATTTCTCTAGCTTTTATCATTAATCCTGGTCAAATATAAACCTATCCTTGATCATTGTTGGCACTGAATATCAATATCAACTTTGCTTCATTGCATTAAGTTGTGGTATCCTATATTTCAATAATAAATTCTCTTTGTTTCAAATGTATCAGTCATCATGTTTCTCAGGGTTTGAAAGTGAGGAGACAATATCTCATTCTTGCTAGCCTCTGAAGAGTTGGTTTAATGCTTACACATAACAGTCCCTCCTCATATGATAATTTTATGTGATTGATTATCAAACTAGAATCAGAGGTGAAAGGTTAGGACACGATTCAGATATGAAAGTATTTTGCAAATTATGAAGAGCTTAGGAAGGATGATATACCATCATTATCAGTTCGGCAATCTGTAAAAGAAAAGATTACTAATGGCAAATAATTTACCTACAAGGTAATAGAAAATAAATATTTGCCATTTAACTAACATGTTTTTAACAAATTAAAGAGAACAGCATGGCTTAGAGCATTGGCAAAAAGATAATTTTGCAAAAACAAGTCTCTTGGGATAGACCGTCTTTAATAAGGAGAATTATTCAATATTCCAGTTATAGGGGTGAGTTCCACTTGGGAGGTGGATGTGAAGAGCAGGAGGGATTCTGCCTCCAAAGAAGCAAGTGATCTTGCTAGAAATTCATGCATTGACCTGCCCTGAGTGCATGAAATATACTTATTACAAAATGGCACCAGATTTTTTGTGATTAAACATAAAAATTGCAAAGAATTTAACTATCACCTAATGACACAACCATCTGAAGACCTCAGATACAACCAAGGCCATGAAAACAGCAATAAAAAGTCGATTTGAAAATAGATAAATAAAATCTTGAAATAAACAGCAGTAAAAAGGATGAAATTGGGAAAATAAAAGCAGAAATGTGCTGAGTAAAACACCTTTTGGATTGAGTTGAGCTATTAGTGGAAAAAAACCCCAACAGGATGAGAAAGCGAATGAGGCTCATAAGAGCTGGAACACATGGTTTTAAAAGCTGAGGAAAAGAGAAGCCTTTATTTTCTTCTTAGGTAGCTGATTTTGATCTGAAGCAGAAACACTACGTTGAATTGACATCTGCCTGAATGACTTTCTCTGAAAGGGACTGAAAGCTTAACATATGAGTATTAATGAAAAAATTGAATGATTGAATTAAGGCCAAGACCCTGTACACAGAGGTAATTATAAATATCTGTAAGGGTTAGTTTATCAAGGCCTATGAAATGGCAAACTGGTTAAAATTATTAGGCTATCTTTCTATCCGTTTTTCCAAAATCTGATTTTCCTCTTATCCATTTTATTTGGCTTTTTAAAACAATCAGATTTTATTTTTGTTTTTTTAATTTATTATTTATTCTTTAGAGAGAGAGGGGAGAGGGAGAAAGAGCACATATGAGTGGGGGTAGGGCAGAGAGAGAGGGAGAGAGAGAGAATCCCAAACAGGCTCCGCACTGTCATCATAGAGCCCCATGTGGGGCTCAGACCCACAAATCATGAGATTATGACCTGAGCTGAAATCAAGAGTCTGATGCTTAAGTGACTAAACCATCCAGGCACCCCCCAAATCATACTTTTTAAACAAAAATCTAAGGTTTCAGATAATGGCAGTTAAATAATAATTTCACTCACGATTAATTCATTTGACAAATATTATTTGAGTATCTATCATATGCCTGACATTGTTCCTAGTGTTACATATACATAATGGTGGGCAACATAGGTATGGTTCCTGAGCTTACGGGTTAGATGAGAAAATGAATGCAAAACACACCATTTCCCAAACAAACATACAATTATAAACCATGATAAGAACTACGGAGAAATTTTCTTTAAAAAAATACTATGAAGGAATATGATTTCAGGCAGAGGGACCAACAGTATAAGCTGAGAAGATGTTAAGATATTGGTTGTTAATGAATAAGATTGTATTCCTTCAAGGATTTTCTTTATGTAAACAGAGGACCCATCCACCCGCATTTATTATTATGATAATACAAGTGGTCTATGAAATTTTTCTAATTATCAATGATTCATACAACTTAGAATAACATACATTAAAATTTACCTAAATCACTCTCTCACCTTCCCCTTGGTATCATTAAATTTATATGAATTCATACATAAATTTTATACATGTGTGTACATGTTTTTTACTTTTATTTTTTATAAAATGGACTCTTGCTATACATGTTCAACTGAAACTTGTTTTTTTTACTTAACAGTATTCCTTGAGAGCTTTCCTTTCCAGTACATATAATACACATACCATTTATTAAATATATGCATGCTATTCATATATATCTGATATATATGATATATGGTTATAAATATATAATGACTATATCATAATTTCTATAACTATTCTCCTATAAATGCACATTTAGGTTGTTTCCAAGATTTTGCTACTTCAAGCAATGCAGCCAAGCACATTTTTGTACATAAAGTTATATTTGTGTGAGTATTTCCTTAGAAAACAATTCTTTAGATTTAAAATTATGGAGTCAAAGGTACACATTCTTAAAATTCGAGAGCTATTATAACCAAACCACATATCTCTCCAAAAAAAAATCTTTCTCTTAGCTAACATGTACAAAGGTAGCTGTTTTTCTGCATGTTTGTCAAAACTAGATATCATTAATCTGTAAAGTTTAGATGGACAGTTCTTGACACCTGAAGTCAATTTTTCTACACAAAGTCAATTGCTTTTAGAGTATAGTAAGTAGCATCATTATTTGCATCAGGATATAAGACAATACTGAGTGGTAGTTATTGTGTCAAAGTGGAGAGGGCCTGGCTAGCATGAAGATATTGAAATTCAAATCAAAACACTGTGACAGCCAAATAAAACATATTTGAGGTGGAGTCTACCAGCTTGAATTTGCTAGTATAAATGGTCTCCAGTGGAAAGATCTTTGGCCCCAATATTCTTGTCCTCCAAGTCATTCTAACTGATTGTCTAGTCAACACCACATACGCGGAAACTGGGCCTAGCCTCTGAATAGGACTTTAGACCCACACATATGAAGAGTCCTCATTAAGAATTGGGATTGTAGAATTTCACTTTCTGACACTTTAAGATATGGTGACAATTTTCATGCTCCTGAGGACCAGCCAGCCATGCATCACAGTTAGTCAATATAATAGAAGAAACATAGAATATATTTAAAGGGATTTCTTGTGATTTTAATAAGTTTCATGCTCAGAAATGAAGGAAGTATTTCAAAAACACGATGTGCTCCGTACAGATACAACATCTTAGCTAAAAACAGGAATTAATTACCCTTACCATAAAACTCTATGAAACTGATACATTTTTTAAAATGCTTATTTGTTTTTGAGAGAGACAAACAGAGCATGAGTGGAGGAGAGGCAGAGAAAGAGAGGGAGACACAGAATCTGAAACAGGCTCCAGGCTCCTAGCTGTCAGCACAGAGCCCGAGGCAGGATTCAAACTCAGGAGCAGTGAGATTATGACCCAGGTGGAAGTCAGACACTTAACCAACTGAGCAGCCAGGGGCCCCTGAAACTGATACGTTTTTAAAGAAGAATTCTAATCCTTTTTTTTCCACAGAAATGTAATTTAATAAGTTTCAAATGACTGTTTTTTGTTATGAACTGATTGAAGTCATAACATTGAAAAGTAGTACAGTTTTCGTAGATTAATCAGAATGAAAATATTCTCAATACACAAATGTTTCCTCAGCCTGGAAGAGTTTTGTCTCTTTTCCCAAACCTAATCTGAACTGTATAGTTGACATAAGTGGACATAGCTGAAGGCCATGAATATAAAGAAGAACAGCTGGGCAAGTTACTAATCTCAGTGAACATTTTTTTTCTGGCTTGTACCCCAGTGCTTTTCATGTCAATGAGCCTTGAAATTTTCCTTAGCTAGAGAAATCAAGGATAAAATTTAATTTTCTCCAACTCAGCATATATCTACTTTAATGAACTCTCCAGGCCTCTCTTAAACTTAAGGCATTCCAGGTTTGCCTAGATAACTGCATGCTAACAAGAATTCATACCGAATGTCTTTTATGATTGAAATGCGTTTCAGCCCCAGGTGAAGGATTTGTGAAGTGAGCAAACCTGAATGGGAAAGTGACATGGTAGGGGCGGTGTGAACTTCAGGGTTAGTGGGTCTGTGTTTCAAATTCACGTCAGTCATTTCTTCGTGATTGCTGGGCAATTAATTAAAACTGGTTTGTCACGTGCATTTGATGAGATCAAGTACGTAGGGCACCCTATAGTGGGCCAGTACGTGAGTCTCAGTAAATGTTATTAGTGTGCTGTGGATAACCACTTTTTCCTGTGTAGCTTTTTGAAAGTATGGACTTCTTAGAGAGAAATGGTCTTCTGTCAAAGATCCATGAAGAGTGCACTCAGAGTAACCTCATCCCCATGCTTGCCATTCAACCTCGTTTGACCAAACTCCGTTGACTCTTCCTATTATTTGATACCAATCATCCTTACCACCATCTCCTGCAAGTTTGGAGTAACTCTTGATCTTTCTCTCTATTTGTATTTCCTCCAACTAGTTAAAAAGCAGATCTTGGACCAATACAGAGTCAAGTGATTATGTCTGTATTGAACTGGAGATTATCTGTTTGATGGACCAATATAGCTCAACAGGCAAAGGAGTATAAAATGTCAAGGTCAAGACACCCCTTCCTCCAGCTACTGGGAGTGTTAGCTGTTGATAGATCATAGCTGCTTCCTCCTCTCAGAATTACCCGAGTTGATGGGAACTGACTGATGCAAGAGTAGTTTCCCTCTCCAGTGCGGACCACATCCAGTGTCTAGTAGATGGAGTAGTAAAGCCTAATCTCTCACCCCAATTTAGGAAAACTTTAAAGTTTCCCCAATACATGGCTCCCTGTAGAATTGGCTGAAACTTCTGTTTAAACTTTAGTTTCTTTCTTCAGAATTATTGAGTTAAAGGCTCCACAGATCAAATGATTCAAATATTTCCTAAGAGGTTTATTATTTTGCTTGCATTACTTATTTCACATCAAGTTAACAAATAACCACATATATTTGACAATTTGACAGACTATGGATATATGGGTCTTATCATTTGAGTAAGGCTGATCTAATGGTGCAAAAGAGATGTGTCTACCTGTAAATGATTAACTTTTTGTTTGTAAATTGTAACATAGTTTGTGAGCATCATTTTTGCCCAATTGGCAAAATAAACAAGGGAAATTTTAAATAAGCTTAAAGGAGGTTGTCCAAATGCATTAAGAATTGTTGATTCCAATTTGGCTGAGAAAACCAGATCCATCTGACTATTTGGAAAGTACAGCTCTTCCCCATTAGCTGTCATCACCCATGATCAACATCCCGAGGACTTCCGAGAAGTGCCTGTATTATTACCATAAGGATAGCCTCTCAGAGCCGCTGAGATCCAGATGGTTGTCATGTACGTATGGAGAAAGAGTAGCATAATTAGCTGAAGGAGCATTTTATGAAAAAGGTTGGAAGGAAGAGAAGTCATGACCACTTAAGATGCTTCATTGGGGTGTCTCTTCATTTCTTTGGCAGTATAGCAAATGCACCTTGGACGTCCGCTGGGAGGCATTTTCATTTTATATTAACGGATTCTAATTTATTTATTGGATAATGGATTTTATAACATTCTGCACAAAAATCAGAGGAAAATACCATTGTAGAAGCTCATCATTTTCTTATGCATGACATTGTGTTCCACCAATATGACTTAGGACCCAGGATAATTGCCCATGTGAATAGCTGTCCTCATTCATGGAGTTTGTTATAATTTTTTGATAGTGACACTAAAGATGGTAATCAATAAGAGATTACATTTGGCATGAGGTAGTCTCAATGTTCCTATAGCCTTATTCCATTATTCTTGGTGTGTGGCTCTCATACTTACGGTTTCAGGATAGCTGCTTCAGATGTAGACCGTATTCTAGGCATAAATAAGGAAGGAACAATGAAGAGTAGGAGAATTGTTTCTCTAAGTAATACAAAGCATTTCTAGACCCCCTAGCGGAATATGGCTTGTCTGTCATTGACCAGAAATGTGTCACAAAACTATCATTGCTACAAGAGAGGCTGAGAAATGCTGATTCTGTTTTTTATTTTTTAAAGCTTATTTATTTTTGAGAGAGAGAGAGAGAGAGCAATCAGGGGAGAGGCAGAGAGAGAGAGGGAGAGAAAGAATCCCAAACAGGCTCCACATTGTGCACGGAGCTATACATGGGGCTCAATCCCTCCACCACTAAATCACAACCTGAGCCAATATCAAGAGTGGATGCTCAGCTGACTGAGACACCCAGATGCCCCTGAAAAAGGCTGATTTTAGTTACCAAATTGTCAGTATCTACCTACAATTGTGAATAAGAATGAAGGAGAGAATGGATATTAGGTAGGCAAATGGTGGTTCTAACAAAATGGGTTTCCACTCTTATTTTCTTTCTTCCCCAAACTATGTCCACCATTGCTAGATTTTTTTATCTGCATCATTGCCTACCTAAACACTAAAAAGTTAGTGATATATTTCTCTAGAGTAATTCTTTGCATATAAAATAGAATTGGAGTATGCATAAAAATCTCTCTGGGTACTTATTTTTATGAGAGGAGCCATTTTCAGCGAAGAGGTTGCCAAATTATCTTCGTAATAGTACTGCCAAATATATAATAATATTTCACTACTAAGAAAATTACTGTATTAAGCAAGATCCTTGATTAATTAACTTTGAAAGGTCATCTTTTGATCAATGCCACATAAATGATTTTTTCCTTGGACCAGAGAAATCATCTTTATGATATTTGATTATATGTCAATTTTTAAAAATAGATGAAATGTATTTTTTTCTTGCATCTGAGAATCCTCTGGTTGGTTTGGGCAATTTTAATAGCCCTGTATTTCAGTTACAAAAATGATATCTCTAGTTTCATTAGCAATAGAACGACTTTTTCCTTTTTATGACTAATTCCTTGCTGAATTTCACTGGCATGCTCTTCCTAAAGAGGAAAATAACAAAGGACAAACTTCCCAGATTGTCAAATTTCATTAAAAAGAGTCCTCTAGGAAGGAGACAACTTGAAAAGAAATTCAATATTTGTTTACTGTCATCATCAACTTCTACTGTCAGATGGAAGTGTAAAAAGAAGTCAAATGGATGCTCATGGCATTTTCAAATCTAAAGATGAGACTGTAATCTAGGGTAAAAATGTTGTAGCAACCAAAATAATACAATATTAGGATTGGTTGGTTATTATTAATCAAGTGGAAAATCTCAGGATGTGTCTTGATGGACATCTTAGCAGAAGATTACAATTTGATAGTTTTTTTTTAAGAAAGTCATTAGAATGGTTGTTTTGCATTGTTAAAGGAAGTGGCATTTAAAAGTAGAGAAGAATAGTAGACGTAAGAAGAGCAGAAGGAGATGAAGGGGAAAAAAAGAGGAAAAAAGACATCTTAGGTGAATTTTACTTTGTGTTTAATAAGCAATTTATTATTTTTTCTTCTTGAATTATCTTTTTTTAAAAATAATTTATTTTCAAATTGGTTTCCATATAACACCCAGTGCTCATCCCAACAAGTGCCCTTCTCAATGCCCATCATCCACTGTCCCCTCTCCCACAACCCCCTCACCTTCAGTTTGTTCTTAGTCTTTGAGAGTCTCTTATGTTTTGTCTCCCTCCCTCTCTGTGTCTTTTTTCTAAGAAGCAATTTAAATTCACACAGCTTTCTATTTTTTCACAGCCATTTCTTGACACTGACCAGCGGTGTATTTAACTGAGGAGAAAGACTGATATTTGGGGACAGACACTGGAAACGTTTTTAAAGAGGAATAACTTAGAAAATCCTAGGACACTTAGAATTAACACAGTGAATTAAATAAAATGAACCACTTAGTTATGCTCTGCCTGATCACCTATTTAATGTTCCATCTATTGTAGCGTAGTGTGCTCCAATAGGTCTTTTTGTTGAGAGCATCAAAATAACGTGTCCTTTAAGACTTTCTGCTGGAGTTAAAGTCTTCACTGTCAAAAGAAAGTAAGTAATTGAAGTACCTCTTCAGATAATTAACACACACACACACACACACACACACACACACACACACACAGGGTAGCAGATCCTGGACACCTTTCTGGCCTCCTATGGTAAGCCCCTGTGACTCTGCAGTAGGCATGGTCTCTCTCATGTGCTTGGTCTGCTGAGGCTGGAAGTTCTGGGCAGCGATGCCCCTAGAAGCCGCTTTCATCAATGGTGTTGAGTGTCTAAGGAAAAAATCCCTCAGCTTCCTTGCATGCGATAATTCGCTTTACACTTACTCCCAGAGTTTCCCCCAATATAATCAAGGCCAAGCTGTCAAGAGCAGTAACTGTTTCATTAGTACACCCTTGATTCCTTCCCTTCTTGATTTCATTTACCTTCTCCTATGCTGGTGCTTCCGAAGATCCCGTCGCAAATAAACTACTTACTGTCAAATTCTTGATGCAGGGCCTGCATGTGGGAGAACTGCTCTTAAGATATATCATGCTGGGGGTGCCTGGGTGGCTCAGTCGGTTAAGCATCCGACTTCTGTTCAGGGCACCATCTCACAGTTCATGGGTTTGAGCCCTGTGTTGGGCTCTGTGCTGACTGCTCAGAGCCTGGAGCCTGCTTTGGATTCTGTGTCTCCCCATCTCTCTGCCCCTCCTCTGCTCATGCTCTGTCTCTTTCTGTCTCTCAATAAAAAATAAATGTTAAAAAATTAAAAAAAAAGATATATCATGCCGTTTAATCTCAGTTACTTGGCTTTTATAGAAAAGAATATTTTGAGTTTTTAAACTTGTTTCTGACTGCTATGATTTGCTTTTACTGAAATTATACAGTTAAATTAATTCTTCATTTTGGTTTTAGAGTCCCAGCTTTTATGCACAATATTTGTTTATATTCATTTTCTACGAAAGAGTAATAAAATAAATTGAGAGCTTGGGTAAATGCCTATGATGAAGTAAAAATGAAAAATCTCCACTGTTTTCTTTTATTTACCATTTTGTCTAATCTAATAATTTTTCTAGCAATATCTATGAAAAAGTAAAAGGTCGCTATGAAATAAATTGATGTGATTATATTCGTTTAAGAGATATAAGCATTCTCAGTTAATGGTTTATCACTCATTTTTCTGCCATGTAAACCAGGTAATCAGAATAAGAACTCCTCCTCCCCAAATTACACATTGTGGAAAGTTTGTGTTCAGTGCTTTTCTCATGCTTTTCTTTCCTAAATGTATACCCCAAATTCTTTTTTGGGAGTCCTATTATACCAGTTTCATATCTTCTTCTGCCTGCTAGCTATCCAGTGATCCCCACGGAAGAATCTCTTCCTAGCAGACATTTCACAAATATTCATGAATAAATGATTATGGGAGTAGCTTCCTGATCTTTGATCACAGCAAGATGGTGAAATCTTGAAGCAGAAGTTTGTCTGAGGCAATCTGATTGTGGCAGAGTAGAAGTCTACTCATCGGCCAGTTCAGTATTATTTTCCTGGAAGTAATTTCTAAATGTGTACCACAGAGAACTCCTCTAACCCTCATAATAATTTTGTAAACATCCAATTCTCTATATAAAACTCCATGCTGTTTAAAATACCCGGAGTGCTTTCTGATACAGTGAACCAATATAGTACCTGGCACCCAAGGACTTTATAAGCAACAGACCTCAAATAATAGAAATAGAAATTTGTTGTTTGACCCAGTTAGATTTGAAGGCAGTCAGGAGTAGGTTATCATTAGAGAAGGACATATTAATTCATTGTTGGGAGCCGTTTTGGGCTCGCAGGTTGAGACCCCTCTCTGTGTGGAAGAGGTTGAAGCAAAGCTCCCGCCAGCCAAACTGGCGCCTAATCTCACCTCCTTCTAAATAATCTTTCAGGCCTGGATTTCTTGAACCGCTTTCATTGGCCTAAGGGACATAATGCTCTTTGGTTTTATGGCATATGGAAAAGGGGACCTGGTCTTGATGGATAAAATCTAAATGAGAGTAACCTGGTGAGAAGTAACCTCAAAGTTGCCTTTTGGGGATAGGTTACACAAATTGATCATATAGAATAGCAGTTATGAGTTGGGCTAGAAATTAGCAGACATTAGGCCCCAAGACTCCTTGAACCAAACTAGATTTTCCCTGCAGGTATCGCATTGTGTTAATCATCCCCTCAGCCCCACCATAAAACCTCAAGGCACATCTCTGAAGCTTCTCTCAGTATTTGGTTAACAGACTGATAGGAGAGATTGTAAAGAGACTTGGGACCTTCTCCGGAGGTTGACTTAGCCCAGAAGTTAGGAGCACTGTTTACAGATAAGGTACAAACAATAGCCAAATAAAAGTAGCTACACATATCTTCACTGATCAACAACAAACATTGAGTACCTTCCTGAGGTTAACGTTTCACGAATCCTTTTGCTATTCCCATCCCCACACTCCTTTATAATAAAAAGGCAAAGACAAAATACCTTTACAGAAACTGCTGTTTGTATAAAGAACAGATTAACATGAGCCCTTATGATATAGGCTCACTCACTCATAAAGGAAAAGAACTTAGACAAGTATTAGAGATCATGTCTCTACCAAGCAAATAATACCTCCTCCATCATGGTTAAAGATTATGGATAGAATGTCTCCTAAATTATCTATAGATGATTAACATAGGTCTTAAGGCAACAATGTATGCGCCCTCTGTTTACCAAGGGCTACGACAATCCTGCTCTCTTCCTAAAAATTTTATCTTGTTATTTCCTCTGCTCTGCCTAAAAAACAATGTGTAACTTTGGAGCAAAGTCATAAAAACAGTTACTGCCTAATCTAAGTCTGAGGGATTCGCAAATCTGTCAACCTAAGAAAAATTGTAAATGATGCCTTGTCACGGATGTATTGTCACTCGCTACTTTTAAAAATAAAGACACTGAGACTAGCAGGTTGGAGATGCCAGAATTGCCAGGGCTGCCTGCTTGGTCATCAGATTCCATCTCACTCGTGGCTCTCTCACTTCATTTTGCCTGACCGTCCGTCCTTTGTGGACCCCTAGATTCGCCGGGACAAGGACTGACCCCGGCAATTCATGACATCAGTCATTAAAATATTGAAGACAGACCAAGTAGTGATTGTCATGGCATGTTACGGTAAGTGTGAAATCTCCGAGGACTATGGAGTGAGGTAATTTCTTCAAACTCTGCTAGAGAGAAAACAATAGCATCAGGGCTGTCAATTCCACACTCAAGGCAGTATCAAAGAACCAGAGATGTGGATGGTTCTAGGATGATGCTAAAAAATCTGTTTCATCAGAGCTGCAGGGTTTAGGTAGGTAATTCTCAGGTACAGAATCTGATGTTGTCATTTCCTCAGTAAATGTAGATTAATTTTGCAGCCTCAAAATATCTTTTGTGGAACTTAAAATTTATTAGGAGGGTGGCACATTGAGATATGCAAAGAGGTCTTTTGGAGAATTCAGATACACTTGAGTCCCTCAGACTCCAAAATTTCACAGAACTTTCCGTATCAGTAGAAGCTGTTCTTCATCTGTTGGAGGATCGTGAGCTTTGTTACCTGACAAGTGGATGCCAATTGACATTTCTAGTCCTTGTCAATGCTTATTGACTTCTCCTGTAACTAGTGGCTTAATGCCCATTGGTTTGCAAACTGCCCCTCCCTCGTACACAGAGGGCAAAGGAGAGACTGGAGACACTCTTTCTTCTACATCTACCACTGAAGAAAGAGACAAGCCACTCCAGATTGGTAGATGGCAGTTTTAATAAGCAAGAAACTCAACATACAAGGCTTATCTTGGTAGCCGCAAGATGAGTAAATCTCCACATCTGCCTGCCAGAATCTTAAAACTTTATAAAGAGGGCTTAATAGGGCTCGGCCATGTGTAACATCCAGAAGATCTCAGCACCACATGGCTTTCTAAAGGCAGGGTCCTTGAAAATGGCTCCAGCTGTGGGAACAGTGGGCAGAGCATATATTCCAAGGACCAAGGGAAGGGTTGACAGGAGCTTCCAATTTCCTGGGTCCAGCTGGAAGGTTAATGGGCAATCATGTCCTCTTGATGACCTCCGACAATCCCTTTAGTGAACAGGGTCAATTGTAAATTCCGACCCCAGATGAAAAGTTTACACGTGAAAAGATTTTTAAGGCTTTCGTTTTTGAGAGAGACAGAGAACGAGTGGGGGAGGGGAAGAGAAAGAGACCGAGACACAGAATCTGAAGCAAGCAAGCTCTAGGCTCTGAGCTGCCAGCACAGACCCCAATGCGGGGTCGAACCCACAAACCATGAGATCATGATCTGAGCTGAAGTCAGACACTGAACCGACTGAGCCACCCAGGCTTTTAAAATCTGGGAGATTTGTGTTGCAATAGATGCTGAGAGGGAAATATGATCTTAAATAAGGGCTGGATTTATTCATCTGAGGGTCTTAGAAGAGACTCTGCCCTCATATGAGCAGCCAAGAGAAGCTTGGTTTGTTAGCTAAAACTAAAGGGAAGAAGCCTGAGATGCCAGACATGACTAATGTAATGTAGAGGAAGGAATCCAAATGTCTAGGAAGAGAAGGCTCAGAAGACTTTTTCTTTACCAAAACACCAAGAACTACATTGATAAGGAGGACACCACCTTGCCTGAAGAGTTCTGTTGTGGTTGTCTTGGACCTGGAAAGAGGAAAAAAGGTAGGAGATGCTGCCAGTGAAATAAGTTACCTGATTTAAAGGACCCTTCATTTCTACTAACTAGGTGGGCATGGTTATCCAGATAGAGCATAATCTGAGGAATCAAAATGGCTCGAATTTCACTGACTCCTGCAATATTGAGAACTGAAAAAGAGGAACAGTCCACAGAATTCTTCTCTTGGTCTGTTTAAAATGTTTATTTGTTTATTTATCCAGAGAGGGAGATAGACTCCTAAGCAGGCTCCACGCTATCAGCACAGGGGCTTAAACTCACGAGCCGTAAGATATGATCTGAGCCGAAATCCACAGTCGGATGCTTAACTGACTGAGCCCTCAGGCACCCATCCTTCTTGGTCTGTTAAAAAAAAATAGGCTAACTTGAATTATGGTGTCTCTTCCAACTAAAATGAGAGCCAGTTCACAGACCCTCCACTCTCTAATGGGCTCTCTAAAGCCCAGTACACCTGGGGCGGGCCCATTATATATACATATTTCAGGTCTTCTTTTTGTATTCTCACAGACCTGTAGCCATTTACCTAAGTAGTATTGGACTGGGTAAAGTGATATTTACAGACCTTTACAGATTTTTAAAAACATTTTCCCCCAAAGTAACAGAGTCAGAATTCTACTGAGTACTACCAGTCAGAGTGGGGATATTAAGGCAGTCAGGTAAATGGAGTTTTCGTCCAAATCCATGCCTCATAGAGGACCTAGTGCCTGGGAAAACTTTCTGTGGCTATTTTATCAGTTTCTACTTAATAATAGGAATGAGTATATCCAGCAACTGACAGTATATCCTCACTGACTGTCCCCTCACAGTGACACTCACTGTAAGTGAAGGCACTTACAGTGAAGAAGGTGATATGGGAGCTCTAGAAATTTGCCACTATTACTGAAATATTAAAACAAAGGCACTAACTGATCCCTGGGGGCATTAGATTAGTGACACCATCAAAAGATGGATACAAGGATGAAGATCTTTTTATACACTTATTTACATTAACAGCTTGGCCTTCACAGAAGACAGATCCTGTAGGACAGCGGATTATACAACACTTAATCCAGGGATGAACACAGTGGCAAATGTTAGTCCAGATGTTGTATATTTAGTGAGGCAAATCGATACAGCCAGAGGTGACTAGGTGACTTGATCTGGTGGAAACATTTTTTTTTTTAAATCTGAGTTAATAAGCAGTTTGCTTTCACCTTATTGGCATAGCAATATGTCTTCATCTTGCCATAAAGTTAGAGCAACTTTCCAACTCTCTGCTATGTGATTAATTATATCAATGATATTGTACTGATGGTTCCCTGATGAGGAAGATATAGTGAGATGAATTGATGACATAAAAATGTAAATGTTTATTTATTTTTGAGAAGGAGAGAGACAGAGAGGTATAGAGGGGAGAAAGAGAGGGAGGGAGGGAGAGCAGGAGGGAGAGAGAGAAAGAGAAAGACACAGAATCCAAAGCAGGCTCCAGGCTCTGAGCTGTCAGTGCAAAGCCTGACGCAGGGCTCAAACCCACGAACTGTGAGATCATGACCTGAGCCAAAGTCAGATGCTTAATCGATTGAGCCCCCCAGGTGCCTCAATAAAATAAATATGTAAAAGGAGATGTGAGTAAACTCTATGTAGGCTATGTTGGGTGTGGTTAATTTTATAATTTGGTCTAGCAGTTGGCAATTTTTCTTTATAAAGGACCAGATAGAAAAATGTTTCAGGCTTTTTAGGCCAAGGGACCAAATCAAGGGTATTAAGATAGGTACTTATACTGTAAGAGAGAAGATAGACTTTCATAATATCTCAATTAATCAAATTAAAATATAATAATAAAGTGCAGTTTTTTAGAATTTATTAATAAATTTCTAAAAATATTGAAGTATAGTTGACATACGATATTATATTCGTTTCAGGTATACAGCATAGAGATTCAACGGTTCTATACATTATGTAACATTCACCATGGTAAGTGTAGTTACCATCTATCACCACACAATGTTATCGACTATATTTCCTATGATGTACTTTTCATCTCCATGACTTACTTATTTTATAACTGGAAGTTTGTACCTCTTAATCTCCTCAATCTATTTTGCTCATCCCCATACGCCTCTCCCTCTGGTGACCAGTACTTTGTTCTCTGTATTTATTGGTCTGTGTCTGGTTATGTTTGTTTATTTATTTGATTTTTCAGATTCAACATATAAGTGAAATCATATAGCATTTGTCTTTCTCTGACTTATTTCACTTAGCATACTACCCTCTAGGTTCATCCATGTTGTTGCAAACATCAAGATCTCATTCTTTCTTTATGATTGAGCAACATTCCTTTTTCTGTATATACAACATCTTCTTTATCCATTCATTAATTGATGGACACTTAGGTTGCTTCCATATCCTGGCTATTGTAAATACTGGTGCAATAAACGTAGGGGTGTATTTATCTTTTTGAATTAATGCTTTCTTTTTCTTTGGGTAAATACTCAGTAGTAGAATTACTGTATCATATACTGTATCATATTTCTATTTTTAATTTTTTAAGAAAGCTCCATACTGTTTTCCTCAGTGGTTGCATCAATTTCCATTCCCACCAATAGTGCACAAGCATTTCTTTTCTCCACATCCTTGCCAACATTTGTTATTTCTTCTCTTTTTGATTCTAGCATCTCTCGCAGGTATAAGGTGACAACGATTGTGATTTTGATTTGCTCAACTGTACTATGATTTTATAAAATAAACTAACTGCAACTTTGTATGGAAATGGATATCGTTTTGTTTTAAATTTTGACAGTATGGGAAGTATATAAAATAACTTGACACTTTGTGTAATTCTAAAACATTGGCTGTCATTATAATAATTTTATCATAGCATAAGTTTTGCATAAAAATATTGTTGGCCTTGTAATTTTAGGTTGAATTCATGAAGAAAAAGATTAGCAAAAAATTAGCAAAAGCTAATTTCAAAAATCTACCAGTGTTCAATAATAATGGTTGAGGGTAGCTCCTGTTTAGGAAAAAGATTCCTTTTTTCCTAAATGAAGATTTCCTTTCAACCTTTTCCTGAATTTTTAAAAAATTGCAATAGGGGTTTATTTAATCTGCTCTGCTGCCGTTTGTGGTCACTGTGCCTGGGAAGGCAGAGAAAGGAGAAAAGCAAGGAGGCTTGCCTGTGCTATCATCTCAGGACCATCACTCCTGATGGAGAGAAAGGTTCCCATTCTTCACATTTTAGGCACCCATGGGCCCTGGCTTTTGCCAGTGACACTCTTGTTTGTACCAGGATATTGCCTGGAGGGCAGGACATGAGTGAACAGAGAATGGGAGAGTTCCCCTCCCCCAACTTTATCTGAGTTTTAGGAGTCTCTTTTCCCATTCTTCAAGACAGAACTGGAGGATTTCTTGAACTCTGTTTCTTCTGTGTGCCTGTACTTCGGTGTGTTGGGCTGCCTTGCCTCAAGGTTGGGTGATACATTTCGACAGAAAGGAGAAATTCATCATCAGTTTGGTGGTGTTTCAAATTTTGGTCTTCTTTTCCAGTCCACCTGCTAATTATTTATTCTTCAGACACCATGCATTCTGTCCAAGCATTCAGTCAGGAAGATAGGATACAGTGTACCTACTCCTCCTTACTCGGAATTGGAACCTACAGGCTGAACTCATTTTTCCAGCTCTCCCCAGAGTGAAGGTCTAGACAGGCAAATACATTTATCTTTTTCTTCCGTGGGCCAATTTTTAGCTGGCAGACCTTGTGGAAGTTTTGCCCTTCCTTCAGGGATCTTTCTTTTATGTGGAGGTATTCACCATGATCCTTTACCCTGTTTTGGTCTCTAGGCTTTGTCTCTTGTTTCTGTACTGCAACACAGAGAAGATGACTGATTCAATGCTCTTGTTGGGTTGAAACCTTCTTGGGAGCTTCCTGAGTGTAATCTAAAACTGATTCCCATATGTGGAGGGCAGGGAGAGACTAAAAAAATAGGCAGACCACTCCAGATTGGTAGGTGGCAGGTTTATTAAACAAGGGAGCTTATGAGGTTTATCTTGGATGGCAGCAAGATGAGTAGACCTCAGGGCCTGCCTACCAGAGTCTTAAAAATTTATACAGAGACCTTAACTGGACTCAGTCACATACACGAGCCAAATGATCGCAACACATTACTGTGTCAAGGCTATGTCCTTGGGGGAGTTTCTAAGAGTAGAGAAGATAAGCAGAATGCACATTCCAAGTACAAGGGAGGGGATGAGGAGCCTCTGTCCAGGATCCAGCTCACAGGTCAACTAGGAGTGACATCTTCTTGATGGCCTCCCCTAACACTCCACCCCTCCTGACCAGCTCTTATAATCTCACACACACCTCTCTTCCACACTGTGCTTGAGCAGTCAGCAGGGGGTTTCACTAGCATGGAGGTAGCTCTTTTGGTGGCTTTTTTGGCTGCCTTGGAGGCAGATGCCACAGTAACAATACATAGTCAGTGACAATTTTTTCCATCAAGAGCAGTGTGATTCAAACCATTGATTTACTAAGCCCTCTTAGCTGGGGGTCAAGTCACTCAAGGCATTCAACTGTGTCTTCATGTGATCTGATGAAAATAATCATTAGCAGGTTTATCAGGTATAAACATAGGACATTCTGTTTGGATAATCACATAGGTGCCTTTTTGAGGGGCAGTAATAATGTTCAGGGACATCCTATTTTGGAAGATTGCTTTTCTCATTAGAGACATTACAGTAAGGGTAGGTTGTGTTGGTCATTGTTTAAGACCTGCTGTGTGAATTTAGTAAGGGCTTGTATGTGTGCTATGATGTCCTCTAGGCCAATGGAGGGAACAAATATGGTAGCCAAATGATCATGCCAGTAGAAAATAGAACATGCCCACCTGGCTCTAGGGAGAGGGAGGTTGACAGTTATGGGAACTTGACCTAGTTATGCATTTGATACGTATCATCTGGAAGAGGCAGCCCCAACTGGCATAAGGAAATGAACCAGTGGTGGGCTATGCCAGACAGGGACCCTCATGTTCTTCCCTCTTTCAATGGTGTGTATTCTATTCTAGGCGTAGTATGTTTCAACAGGTCCAGCTTGCAGGAGGACAGTGGGATCCCAGGGGAGGTTGAGTCGTTCTCCCTCATCCAGAGGTGTGCTGTAACTCACCCACTCCTATGGAACGTTGCAAATTCCAGTAGATAATTCCCTTCTCAGGCCCGATGGCTTGTGTTCTCAGCAGCATAGCACGTCAATCCATAGTGAGAGTTGGGGGCAAAGCACCTTTAGAGTATTGGGTGTCTTGGGAGGGTTTCTTGGTCTGGCATATGGGGCAACAAGCCCTACTGGTTGGTCATTCAAATGTATTAAAGCCATGAACAGTACTTTAATCCACTTGGCCAAGGTGATTTTATCTGTTCATATATTAATCTGCTGCTTTAATATTCTTTTTCCTTTCTATAAACCCTGCTACTTGCAAGTTATAGATGACATGGAAACTACTTCAATGTCATGTTCTTTTGCCTAGTATTACAGACCATGGCCTTTGAAATGTGACCTCTGTTTACTGTCTAGTCAATGAGGGTACATGGCATTCAACTCTAATTCCATAATGTTGGCAGCCTGATTTGCACAGTGGCAGAATAAATCTTGAGTTAGGCCAAACATGGTTTCCACATAAAGCAAGGCATATTTAGAACAGTCACTTTGAGTGAGGGGGGCAATAGAGTTAATTTGATGATCCCTAATTGGTTGCCCTAGTGGATTGCCCTAGATTCATTTGGCAGTTGCTTGGGTGTGGTTTAGAATACATAAGACCTATTGTTGCATTAACCAAGTCGTTATATTTCAATGGCAATCCACATTCTTGGCAATTTGTCATCTCACTTGGGCTAAACAGTCGCTGTTTTTTCTATGTACCACTCTATTGTTTATTGAAGGATCAATTGCTTGATCTTATACCCAAGTGAGGGCATCAGCTTCCTGACTGAGGGATGTCAGTGCTTTATGAATTTGGATGTGGAAAATAGTGGAGACTGCTTCAGGCTCTTATAGGTAGACCCAAAAATCTTTGACCACACATTTCCTGACCCCACATGGGCTTCATTCATGTTCATTCACATTCATCAACCCCTCGGCCTCTCATTGTCCAAGCTATAGGTTTAATCTCTTTAGAATGGCCCAACTATCAGTGCAAAAGTTTAACTGCTCATTAGTGATTACCAGCAATCTGAATTTAACCCACTGGCTGTTGTAGTTTATTCCTTCCTGAGAGGCTATACCTGGAGAAGTGCTGTGTATACTGGTAGAAGCTGTTTTTCCATGGGGATATATGGAGTCTCTTTCTCCTTCCAGAGCTAGGACCAAAATCCTTGTGGTACTATCTCTTTTTGTTGTCTTTGCCACAGTGCCTGACCCATACCTCACAGAGTTACAGGCACATCCAACTCAATGGTAGCCCTGCTTGGAAGATGCTCAATTTTAATCTACTTTCACTAGTATTTTTGCCTTCCCAAGATGACTCACTACTCTGATCTCCAATTCCACACATGCTGTTTCTTTACCAGGAGACATAAGGGACAGAGGCACTATGCCAAGTCCTCCCCAAACCCCATATTCCTACAAAGGCTTGCACTTCTTTTACATTCTTAGATGTTGAATAAACTTGTCTCTTATCAATCACAACTTTGGAGGCAATATGTGTCTTACTCAACCAAATGACTTCCCAAACCTTTTGGTGGTGCCTGAACCTTGAATTTTCTGTGGGTTCAGCACCTATCCTCTCCCATGCACATGTTCCAGCAAAGCCTGCAGAATGTCCTGCAGCAGAGGCAAGTCGCATGCTAACAGTATATTATCAGTGCAATGAACCTGTCTTACTGATGTGGAGAAGGAGAACAGAGATAGAGCTTGGGCTAACATCCCACAACATAGTGGGCCTGTGTTTATTTATTTATTTATTTATTTTGAGAGAGAGAAAGAGCAAGCAGGGAGAGGCAGAGAGAGAATCCCAAGCAGGCTCTGCACTCTCAGCACAGAGTCTGATGCAGGGCTTGATTTAACGAATCATTAGATCATGACCTGAGCCAAGATCGAGAGTCAGATGCTTCACCAGCTGAGCCACCCAGGTACCCTACTTCTAGTAATTTTTTGATGGAGTCTTTGATATTTTCTATATATAGTATCATGTCATCTGCAAATAGTGATAGTTTAACTTCTTTATCAAAGCGCATTCCTCTTATTTATTTTTCTTGTCTGATTGTCTACAACTTCGAATACTATATTGAATAAAAAGTGGACATCTTGTCTTATTCCTGATCTTAGAGGGAAAGTTCAGTTTTTAACCAATGAGTATGATGTTAGTTGTGGGTTTTTCGTATATGACTTTTATCATGTTGAGATATGTTCCCTTTAACCCCACTTTGTTGAGGATTTTTATCATAAATGGATATTGTATCTTGCCAAATGCTTTTTCTGAATCTATTGAGATGATCATATAATTTTTGTCTTTTTTTTTCTGTTGTTGTTGATGTGGTATAGGATGTTGACTGAGTTGTGAATATTGAACTATCCTTGCATCCTTGGAATAAATCCCGCCTGACTGTTGTGAATGATCTTTTTAATATATTGTTGTGTGTGGTTTGCTAATATTTTCTTGATAATTTTTGCATCTATGTGCATCAGAAATATTGGAGTGTTTTGTTTTGTTTGGTGTCTTTGTCTTGTTTTGGTATCAGGGTTGTGCTGCCTTCATAGAATGTTTTTGGAAACTTTCCTTCCTCTTCTATGTTCTGGAATAGCTTGAGAAGAATAGGTACTAACTTTTAAAATGTCTGGTAGAATTCCTCTGTGACTCCATCTGCTAAGGACTTTTTAAAAAATATTTAATCGCAAGTGTATCTTTTTTTTTAATGTTTATTTATCTCGAGAGAGAGGGAGAGAAAGAAAGGGAGAATGAGAGAGGGAAAGAGAGTGGTTGTTGGGGAGGGGAAGAGAGAGAGAGAGGAAGAGAGAGAATCCCAAGCAACCTCCATACTGTCATCAGGGAGCCCAACATGAGGCTTGATCTCATGAACCGTGAGATCATGATCTGAGCTGAAATCAAGAGTTGGACACTTAACTGACAGAACCACACAGGTGCCCCTATCTGGTAAGGACTTTTATTTTTTGATTGAAAATTCAGTTTTGTTACTTGTATTGGTCTGTTCAGATTTTCTGTTTCTTCCTGGTTTTGGAAGATTTTATATATCCAGGAATTTTTCTGTTTCTTCTAGGTTGTCCAGTTTGTTGTCATATAAGCTTTGATATCATTCTCAAAATCCTTTGTATTTCTGTGGTATCAGATTTTACTTCTCCTCTCTCATTTCTGATTTTATTTATTTGGGTCTTTTCTCTTTTTTCCTTGATGAGTCTGGATAAGGATTTTTTTTAATCTTAAAAAAACCAGCTCTTCATTTCATTAATTCGTTCTCTCTCTCTCTCTTTAGTTTTTATGTCATTTATGTCTGTTCTGATCCTTATTATTTCCTTTCTTTTACACTTCTTGGGCTTTCTTTGTTCTACTTTGCTTGTTCCTTTAGGTGTATGGTTAGATCGTTTATTTGGACTTTTTCTTGTTCTTGAGCTAACCCTGTATTTCTATATACTTCCCTCTTTGAACTGCTTTTGCTATGTCCCAGAGATTTTGGACCATTGCGTTTTCATTTTCACTTGTCTCCATATATTTATTTATTTCTTCTTTGATTGCTTTGTTGACCCACTGGTTCTTTAGTATCATGTTGTTTAGTTTTCATGTTTTGTGTTTTTTCCATTTTTTTCTCTTGCGATGTATTTCTAGTTTCATACCGTTGTGATTGGAAAAGATGCATGGAGATTTCAATTTTCTTAACTTTACTGAGACTTGTTTTATGGACTACTACGTGATCTATTCTGGACAATGTTCCATGTGCACTTGAAAAGAATGTGTATTCTGTTGTTTTTGAGTGGGATGTTCTGTATATATCTATGTCCATCTGGTCTAATATGTAATTGAAAGATATGTTTACTTATTGATTTTCAGTATGGATGACCTATCCACTGTTTTAAGCAGCGGTATTAAAGTCTCTTACTATTATTTTATTAAAATCAATTTCTCTCTTTATGTCTGTTAAAATTTGCTTTATGTAAAATTTGCTTTAAGTTGCTCCAATGTTGGGTGCATAGATATTTACAATTATTATATTCTATTATTGGATTGATCCCTTTCTTGTTATGTGCTGTCCTTCTTTGTCTCTTGTTTCACTTTTTGTTTTAAAGTCTATTTTGTCATATATAAGTATTGCTACCTCAGTTTTTTTTTTTACTTTTTTTTTTTTTGCTTCCATTTGCAAGGTGAATATTTTTCTATCCCTTCACTATCCATCTGATGTCTGAGGTGAGTCTCCTGTAGGCAGTTTATAGACGGGTCTTGTTTTTTGGTCCTTTCTGCCACACTATATCATTTGATTGGAACATTTAAGCCATTTACAGTTTTTATTTATTTTTGTTTCCTTTTACTAAATTTAAATTTTAGTTAGTTAACCCATAGTGCAATATTGGTTTTAGGAGTGGAATTCAGTGATTCATCACTACATACAATGCCCAGTGCTCATCACAAGTGCCTTCTTAGTACCCATCACCCATCTAGTCCATCTTCCACCCACCTCCCTCCATCAACCCATAGTTTATTCTCTATCATTAAGAGTCTCTTGTGGTTTGTTTTCCTCTCTTCTAATTTTTCCTCCTTCCCATATATTCATCTGCTTTGTTTGTTAAAATCCACATATGAGTGAAGTCATATGGTATTTGTCTTTCTCTGATTGATTTAGTTTGCTTAGCAAAATGCATTTAGCTCCATCCATGTCATTGGAAATAGTAAGATTTTATTCTTTGTGATGGCTGAGTAATATATCACTTCTTCTTTATGTATTCAAGAGTTGATGGGCATTTGGGCTCTCTCCATAGTTTGGCTATTGTTGATAATCCTGCTATAAATATTGGGGTACATGAAACCCTGGAATCTGTATTTTTGGTATCCTTCGAGTAAATACCTAAAGAGTGCAACTGTTGGATCATAGGGTAGTTCTACTTTTAATTTTTTGAGCACCTCCATATTGTTCTCTAGAGTAGCTGCACCAGTTTGAATTCCCACCAACAGTGTGAGAGGGTTCCGATTTCTGTGCATCCTAGCCGACACCTGTTGTTTCTTGTGTTGTTAATTTTAGCCATTCTGAAAGGTGTGAGACGGTATCTCATTGTGGTTTTGATCTATATTTCCCTGATGATGAGTGATGTTGAACATCTTTTCATATGTCTGTTAGCCATCTGGATGTCTTCTTTGGAAAAGTGTCTATTCGTGTTTTCTGCCCATTTCTTAACTTGGTTATTTTCTCTTTGGCATTGAGTTTGATGAGTTCTTTATAGATTTTGGATACTAAGTCTTTATCATATATGTCATTTGCAAATACCTTCTTCCATTCTGTTAGATTTGTTGGCTGTTTCCTTTGCTGTGCAGAAGCTTTTTATCTTGAGGAAGTCCAATAGTTCATTTTTGCTTTTGTTTCCCTTGCCTTTGGTGATGTGTCTACTAAAAAGATACTCAGCTGAGGTAAAGAGATTGCTACCTGTGTTCTCCTCTAGGATTTTGATGGTTTCCTGTCTCACATTTAGGTCTTTAATCCATTTTTAGTTTATTTTTGTGTATGATGTAAGAAAGTGTTCCAGTTTCTTTCTTCCATATGTTGCCTTCCAGTTTTCCCAACACCATTTGTTGAAGAGACTATCATTTTTCAATTCGATATTCTTTCCTGCTTTGTTGAAGATGAGTTGACCACATAGTTGTGGATCAATTTCTGGCTTCTTTATTCTGTTCCATTGATCTATGTGTCTGTTTTTGTGCCTGTACCACATTGTCTTGATGACTGCAGCTTTGTAAAATAGCTTGTTTTTAGAATTGTGATGCCTGCAGTTTTATTTTTCTTTTTTCAGGATTGCATGGCTATTTGGGGTCTTTTGTGGTTCCATACACATTTTATAATTGTTTATTCTATCTCTGTAAAAACTGCTGGTGTTATTTTGATAAGGATTACATTAAATGTGTAGATTGGTTTGAGTACAATAGACATTTTAGCAATATTTGTTCTTCCAATCTATGAGCATGGAATGCTTTTCCATTTCTTTGTGTCCTCTTCAATTTATTTCAAGTGTTCTCTAGTTTTCAGAATATAGATCTAACTCTTTAGGTATCTTATTGTTTTTGTTGCAATTGCAAATGAGATTGATTCTTTGATTTATTTTCCTGCTTCTGCATTATTGATGTATAGAAATGCAACATATTCCTGCATGTTGATTTTTATATCCTGCAACTTGGCTAAATTCATGTATTAGTTCTAACAATTTTTAGTGGAGTCTTTTGGGTTTTTCCACATAGAGTATCATGTCATCTTGAACTAGTGAAAGTTTGACTTCTTCCTTGTTAATTCGGATGCCTTTTTTTCTTTGTCACAGACCCTGGGCTTGGGGAGGTCACAGTCCTCTGTGATAAACATACCTGCGAGTTATGGCATCCAGACCTGCCTCTTATGGTGCCCAGACTCTGCTCCAATCTAGACTTTTAAGGTGGAGTGGGCATATCACTTTCCAGCCCCTCTGACCTGGACAGTATTCCTGCAGCTCTGGCAGAGTTCTGCCCCTTGGCAGAGTTCTAGTGTTGTCTCTTTTACATGCTAGTTCTCTTAAACCGTGGCTTTTTTTTTCTGTGCCCAGGGACAGAGGAATTTTTTCCTGGTCCCATGGTAGTATCCTTCCGCATTGCCATTGGCAGCATAAGGGGTTAGGGTTCCTTTCATTTCTGTGTCTTCAGCACTTCTGCTGTTATCTTGCCATTCTCTCTATTTTCAGTTGTTCAGCAGTTGTTCAGTCACCCCTCAGTTATTCAGGAGGTATTTTTCTATTAAGTGTTGTAATTCAGTGCATTCCAGGGAGTGGGTGAGTTCAGGGTATTCCTACAACACCATCTTGGACTAGAACTCACTGTGCTGTGCTTTTGCTCTCCTTTGCATTAGGGGTTGGATGTCAGGGTGTTTTATCCATTTCATGGTCAGTCACCACAACAGCCTCCTATTCACTCTCCTCAATTTTCCAAGGATTCTTTTGGCCACAGTGCACGATGCACAATTTTGCAAAGAAGCACATAGCTGCAGCTAGCATTCCTGAGGTGCCCCTTACTCATGTGGTAGTCCATAAACATAGGGAATATGGGCCACCCCTCCACCCTTCTCCACATAGAGGTTACTGGCTAACTGGATTTTCCCTAAAGATGACTCAAAGACCCTAAGATCCATTTCTTTTAGTCTGCTGGCTGGCTCACCAACTGTTTGTTTACAACATCCTGGGAAGCATCCTGTGTGTAATCTGAAATGAGCCCTCATGAAGAAAGCTGGTACATACTAAAGAGAAAGCAGGTCACTCAGATTGGTAGGTAACAGGTTTTATAAGCAAGGGAAATTACATACAAGCCTTGCCTTGTGTGGCCACAAGATGGGTAGATCTTGGCACTTGCCCACCAGTATCTTAATAGTTTTTACAGAGGTCTTAACTGGATTTAGTCACGTGTACCAACCACATGGTCTTATCACCACATCATTATTTCAAGTCTATGTCCCTGGAGCAGCTTCTAGGAACTGGGAAGGCAAATCAAATGCACATTCCAATGACAGAGGAAGGGGCGAGAAGCCTCAGATTACCAGTGTCCAGCCCATGGGTCAGCCGGTGGTCCTGTCCTATTGAGGACTAGCCCCTAACAGTTCTTCATACCTCTCTGGATTCAATTTTTACCTTGCTGTTTCTCATCTGAGGATATTCCTTATTTTAAGGTAAACTCAGCCATGCATTGAGAAAAGGTAGATTGTTTTTAATGTTTTATATAGCTTTATACATGTTCTCCATTTGGAGACTTTTTTTTTTTAGTACTGATACCTATCATACTTGCTTGTTACAGAAGTTTCGATTAATTAAAAAAATAAAATTGGTGGTTTTTGAGGTGACGTGGATATGATTCTAGGGAACGGCTCTAGAATGTTAACTTCCAGGTATAGTACCTTAATAAATTAAGGACTCATCAGCTCTATCTCTGTATCTAATCTCTCTGTCTCTTTTTACTTATCTCTCTGGCATATTTTTCTAGGAAATTTTCTAAACACTTAAGACAAAGCAAAGTCAAATTGACTTGATTTCAAGTATTCATTTTGTTACGTGGATATACCCTCACTAGATTAGAATTCATCCCCAGTCCTTGGATAGTGCCTTTCTGATTATAAGTACTTAAGGAATATATTTAATGTAATGTAAATATCAATGACTACATATAAGCTTTCTGCCTATATAAGCTTTCTGGGATTTGTTACATCCATCTCTAACTATATTTAAGAAGTAACAACTTCGATGTAAATAACTTTCTTTTTCTATACCCTGTACCCTCATATTTTCTTCTTGTATTGACGTTCAGAATCTTCTCTCTGCTCCTATGAAACAAAACCAAAAATAAATAAATAAATAAATAAATAAATAAATAAATAAATAAATAAATAAAATATTAGAATAAAGTGTTTCTTCTCCTAGGGATATTTGCATTTGACCATGCTTAAAGCCTCAAGTTATGTATCTGTGCTAAACAAATTTTAGGAATTGGAAAGGATTTGGAGAGAAAATTCATCCTAAAATTAAGGCTGATGATGGTGGAATAATACAAAAAGAATGGCTTCCAGATTTTTATATTTTGGGTTGATTTGTTGAAGGATTTTAGATGGAAAAGGTGGTTCTTTTCTATTATGCCTGGAGGTTAGCTGTACATTTCAGTTCCCTAATAAAAGCCAGCGATGCTCAGTGAGATTTACAACAAGAGTATTTCAGGAATGGTGAAATACATAAAGACAGCATATTTTAGGACAACTCCATCATAGCAGTATGACTCCCTATGGCAAAATTTCTTTCAAAAGCTTATGAGCCTGATAAATTCTTCAGTAAGAGGATTCTACCAGACAGGGGATTAGGTATATCTAGAAGGCCCAAAGAGGCAAGTGCTGAATAAGATGTAATTTTAGGATTTTAAATTAGGTTTGACAAAGCCTATAGGGAAATTGAGTCCAGTATTCTCTGAACACTGCAAACTTAATGTTTGTGGCTTTAAAAATATCTACGTAGAGATTAGTCTCTCTTCAGTGTAGAAGTCATTGTAACAATGGATACATGGCTGGAGAGAGGAATTGAAATTTATGGGTGTGTTGCAGTCCAATGGATAGTTTAGAGTTATTGCAGTAACTCCTCTAGCTTCTGTACTCCAGGTGGAAGACATGGAATCCCCTGGTGCATTTGGCTTCCTAAGTCACATTTCTGATCCTGATGGATGCCAACTCTCGCTACCCTTGCAGAGTAAAACCATCTGAGTTGTTGAAAGTGAAAGTCAAGAGCATCTCTGCTGTGTGAATCAGAGATATTTATCAGAGCAAAGAAAAAATATGCACTGGAACGAAATGAGTGTCCTTATGTCTAAAATAATGATCAGGCCGAGGCTGGATGTGTCACATAGTCAGTCATTGACCCAGTTTTCTTTGATCTGGGGATGCAGCCAGCCTTGGGCTTCCATGAATCTTTGCTGTGCATTTAAGAATGAGGTCTATGGGTTTCCATGGAACAAAACTTTCAGATTGTGAGTATAGTGGCTCATTGATTTGTTTGGCTTCCCTTCAGCTGTAGTAATAAACATGCACTGAGCCAGCGAGTGTTGGAAAATCCCTCTAGGCTTCCTCGTTAGTCAAACCAGAGATTTAAGTATTGAACAAAGCATATGAGCTTCATATGACTCAATTGTCCTTCACATGCATTTTTCCCCCGAATCAAGCAACCTTTACAAACTTCTCTCCCATAGGCCCCCACTAAAACAAGACACAGAGAATGGCTCACTTGTTATGTCTCCTAGTAGACATAGGGAGTTCAAACTGTTTTCTACCACTACTGTTTCTGCATTCCACCTTGCATTTTGTCTGGCTGCTTTTTAACTACTGGTGTTTCAAATGATATTCGATTAATATGCTACTACAGCTGCATGGCCAGAGCTTCGTACAATGGTGTCTGGTATCTCCTTACTGCCCAAGTCTCGTGTTTAAAAATTAAAACACAGTTATCACCTGTGGGACACCTGGGTGGCTCAGTCAGTTAAGCGTCCAGCTTGATCTCAGTTCTGGTCTTGATCTCAGCTCAGATCTTGATCTCAGAACCGTGAGCTCAAGCCCTGCATGGGGCTCTGTGCTGGGTGCGAAGCATACTTACACACACACACACACACACACACACACACACACACACACACAGAGTTATCACCTGACATCTGCTGTTATCAAATGTTCCTATTTCCTTCTGTCATACCTACTCTCAGAGAAGGGGTTATGGACCCAAATTTTACACTAATTTGACAAAGGCTATGCATTCAAAATTTGACACCTAAAATGCTGCCTTCTCTCATACCTACTCTCTATCTAGAGGTTCATAGGCAGGGCTTATACACTACAAAATTGCCCGTAATTGCTCTTCTTCCTGTATTTAATCTGAAGAGGAATACACACAATGTTTGCGGAGAGGTGTGGCAGACAGACCTTAAGGTGACCCTGCATTAACATTGCTTTCTAGCATGCATATCCTTTTACAACCTGTGGGCAGGAAGTGTGACTTGCCACTAATCCATAAAATATGGCAAAAGTGGCGGGATGCTATCCCTTGATTAAATTATGTTCTGTAGCAAAGGTGAATGCATTGTGATCAGGGTCCCAAATCAGTGACTTTGAAATAATCAGTGGAGACATTATCAGGTAAAATCAAGTGAAAGCTACTGCATGCTACTACAGTTGAAAAAGAGACTGTGACTTCTCTGAGTAACAGTCTCTCTTAAGGTCTTGTAGAAGCATGCAGCTAAGATATGAAGTACTATGGCCACATGGAAGGGAAGTGAAAGCCCCTCCAGGAGCTGAGGGCCTCAGTATTACAATCTTAAGGAACTTAATTCTGCCAATAACTTCATGTGCTAGGTAGAGGACCCTTAGCCTCAAGTGAAAATGAGGCTCTGGCTGACACCTTGATTGCAGCTGATGAGACCTTCAGCAGAAGACGTAGTTAAGCCATTCCCCAATTCCTGGCTCACAGAAAATGAGATACATACACAAATGTATGTTTTATGGTGCTTATTTTGTGGTAATTTGTTATATGTCCTGACAGACAGACAAACAAAAAACCTAATACAGAAAAAATATACGAGGTTTAGGATTTTATTTGATTGTAGATCTATACCCAAACGAGAGGTGAGCACCCTAACCCTAATCATAACCCAAACTTAATGCTTGATGCTCACATAAAACCTGTAAAAGAGGAGTCCTTTGTTAACATTTGCACCTGTGACATGGGATTAGTGGCCAGGTAGGCTCAAATGATGTCTGCCATTTACTAGCCAATGAATTCGAGCAAGTTCTTTAACTTTGAAAAATTTGTCCCTGCATTATAAAATGCGGATAATCATAGTAATAACGACTCTGTAGTATTGTTTTGGGGTAAAGTAATGTATGCAAAGTGCCCAGCCCCTAGGTGATGCACAGCAAACTACTATCCACCAAACTGTTCTTTGCACTTGCAATGCTCAGCTCTCTTTGTGTATATATTTAAATTTCACATCTACTTTTAGACTCAGCTCCCATTGTTTTGTGGTTACATTTTGCCAGTCCATGGACTGGACTGGAAGCTTCTGGAAGACAGGAACATGACATATTCTTCTTGTATTCCTAGCATAGAGCACAATGCTTGGCACCACACAGATGCTCCTGTAACACTGTAGTTCACATGGGTCTCCTCTCTTGAACGCAAATGTACTTGTTTCTATATCGTTTATTTGACAAGTAAGGACTACCTTTCCTATTTTTCATATGCTAATTCTACTCTTGATATTTGATTTTCACACGCAAGTCTCAGCCCACAAACAGATTGTAAACCCTTTTAGGGTAGAAATCAAATATATTATTTTTTTATATCCCGTCCTTTGCCTATAACCATGAAAACACACATTAGCACATGTTAAAAGAATACAGAATTGAGGGACTTGGATGGGACTATTAGGAGCAGAATATGGACCTTAACTTGTTTATGGGTTAAAATAATTGGAACTTTTACTTAGAGTCTAAATACTTTGAAGTTCTGATATTTGCTATTATTAAATAGGGTTATTATTGTCCAACTTTTTTTGGGGGGACACTAAAATATGGTTTTACTTTACTGTCGTGAATCAGACCATTTATAATATTATAAGGTGTGGAATCTGGCCTGAGGATTATGATGAAAAATTAGTGTTGGAGAACTTGTTAAATTTGCTTTTTAATTAGAACTCATTTGCATTTTATTGGAGATTAATTTTGAACTATTTTAGGATTTAAATAAATGAGAACATTCTTGAAATCAAGAAACCAACTTAACCATAAGAAATAGCTCTTTCTTAATATGAAATGAGAAACAAAGCATTAAATTTATTGGAGAAGTCATTCTGTTAGCTAAGAAGAAATTGACAAAAGGCATTTTATATTAAAGCTAAGAAAAAGAACATATGTTAATTTAACTATTGATAAAGAAAGTTCGTAGCTTAGTTTTACTAACCGAAGAGAAGGATCAAAAGTCTGGAAATTGAAGGTAAGACTTATCTTCATGATTTATCTCCAATTATTGTCCAATCTATTTTTATGTTTTCTAACTATTATAACATTTAGAATTCTTTATATATTATATTACTTATTCATAAGTTTTGTTAGAGAGCTATTAAGATTTAATTAAGTTTTCTCTTTGCTAATTTTATATGATAATTTCTTTTCATGGCTATGATATTTGGCTAAATCTCTTTCTTCTCTTGACTTATCAACTGTCTGCCTTATTTTCATTTCCCTTCTCCTCTACCACTCTCGTAATCTATATGAACTACATTTCTTTCTTTCCTCCATGTTATGCGCTGCATTTCTATGAAAATTTTTGTTTTTATTACATTTTATTTTACAGCCTAAATATAACATATCTGTTTTATCACAATCAGTAGGTTGAAGGTATAAGACATCCCATTTCACAGTTTTATATCATGCAGATTATCCAGTTGTATTAATTTTTTTCAGCAGCAGTGCCATGACTAAAGGTGCCTTTAAATACACACACACACACACACACACACACACACACACACACTAAGAAACATGTACCAAATTAACAAAACTAACAAAACTAACAAACTTAGCAGATAAAAACACACTGTGGGAATGAATAGAGTTAAGTAAATACACAATGTGAAAAATCATGTTTGTCCCTATACTATCTCAGTAAAGTTCTTTATAACACATGGATTTATATTTTTTCTTAATTTTAACTCTGTATACATTAACGTCCATAAAATGGTATAAAAACTATGGTATAATAGCAGGAATGATTTTATCCAGAATTGTTAGGGAATGAATGTATGTCCTTCTCCTCCTTGTTCTGTAGTAATTTCATACATAATGGTTATTCAATTCAACTCATTTCCTTACTATAATGCCCTTTTTGGTGACCAATTTAATTTTTTTTTTCCTCTGAAGAAGTCCATTTTCTTTGCTAAAATGGATATTAGGTAACATTTTTAGAGAAAACAAAGACCATATCCATTCAGCATATTGGTACATTTTAAAATAAATTATTTTCTTACAGTAGAATAGAGACTGACTCTCTTTACATTATAGGAATGCCAGTCTCAACTTCTTCGGTATGACCATATAAGTATCATAAATCTACATTTGATTCTAAAAGCCTACAAATGTATTTAAAATTTAGTAAATGGTTTAGATCTTATAACATTCTTGGCTTGCTTATATTTTTAGATCAATTTTGCAGACATAAACCTTGGGCATAGAGATCATGACCATGGACAGAAATTGGCAAAAGGGACCCCAGAATAGGAGTTCAAATTCACTCCAACGTGTCTTGCTACATCTTTTTTTTTAAATGGTTAATTAATTTTTTTTTTTTGAGAGAGAGACAGAGTGTGAGTTGAGGAAGGGCAGAGAGAGAGGGCGACACAAAATCTGAAGTAGGTTTCAGGCTCTGAGCTGTCAGCACAGAGCCCAGCGCCGGGAGTTGGAACTCATGAACTGTCCGAAGTCGGACACTTAACTGATGAGCCACCCAGGCGCCCCTATACGTCTTAATAATGACTGTGATTGAATATTTTTGAGTTTTTAATTTCTCAGTTTTCCTTATATTTTCCTTTTTTCTCTTTCACCATTCATATAGGTAAGAAATTCTAAACTTCCTTGTTTAACTTCATAAGAAACTGCCAACTGTTTTTCTGAGTGGATGTTCTATTCTGTATGGCTCCTACCAGCCATGTCTGAGAGTTCCAGTTACCTTTCATTTTCTCCAGAAGTTGGTATTATGTATTATTTTTATTTTTAATTTTAGGCATTCTAAATATGTATAGTGGTATCTCATTTTGGTTTTAATTTTCATTTCGTTGAACATCTTTTTATGTGCTTATTGACATCCAATATAGCTTCCTCTCTGAAGTGACTTTTTGATATTGCTCTTTTAAAAAATGGATTGTTTTATTGAGTTTTGAATATTGATGTATTCTGGATACAAATGCTTTGTCAGATACATGATTTAAAAAAAATGGATTGTTTTATTGAGTTTTGAATATCCATGTATTCTGGATACAAATGCTTTGTCAGATACATGATTTGCTTATATTTCTCTATAAAACAATAGTTCATATTTTCCTGCTCCTAACAGGGTTTTCATAGCACAAAAGGTTTTTATTTTTTTTACTAAGTTAAACTTATCAATTTTTTCCTTTTGTGGATTGGGATTTGTTATATTTAAGAATACCTTGCTTAACCCAAGGTCATAAGAAATTTTTATATTTTTTCTATGAGTTATATATTTTTCTCTCTCAAAATTAAATAAACTTCAAAAAAATTTAATTAAAAAATAAAAGTTATATATTTCTATATTTTATACAGAAGCCTACGATTCAAGTTAATTTTTGTATTAGTTTTTAGGTTTAAGTTGAGCTCCTTTTCCTTTTCCTTTTTATGCTTAAGGATGTCCATTATTTCTATATCATTTGTTGAAAAGATTATCCTTTCTCTATTGAATTACTTTTGTAACTGTGTCAGAAGTAAAATCATGCGGTCTGATTCTGGACCCTCCATTTAGTTCCATTCGCCTATGTCTGTCTTTCCATAATACCACACTGTCTCAATCACTGAAGCTTTATAGCATGTATTGAAATCAGGTAGGGTAAGTCTTCCAACTGCATTTTTCTCTAAAAGAATTGTTTTGGTATTCCGGTTCCTTTGCTTGCCCATATTTTAGAATCAACTCATAGATATCTACAAAGAATCCTGTTAGGGTATTGAGATTATATTGAATCTATAGAGCAATTTGGCAATACTTAACATCATAACAATATTGAGGTTTCCAGTCAATGAATATTATATATATCTTTATTTATTTAGATCTACTTTGATTTCTTTCTTCAGTATTTTATAATTTTTTAGTATAGAGAGCCTTCAAATATATTGTTAAATTTTTACCTACTTAAGTTTTGAGTACTTTTATAAATAGCTTTTGGAGAATCTTCTTTTAATATCACTTTCAGTGCTTCACAACATGGGCCTCTCCATTGGGTTTCTCATGACATGACATCTTGCTTCCTCCAAGGCAAATGATCCAACGTATAGAAGAACCTAGATGGAAGCCATAATATCTTCTATAACTTAATATCTGAAGTGGCATATCATTGCTTTTTCCATATGCTATTGATCACACAGAGCAACAATGGGAGAATGTGGACAGGGGTTAGACAAGGATATGAATACAAGGAGGCAAGCATATTTGGAGGAGGTTATCACATAGGTGTTGGATTAAGATTATTAGTTTTAAATTTCCATTTATTAGTTTTACAGATATTTTTATGTATGTTTGCCCTTAAAGAGGTCATTTTTACCTCTTTTCTTTGCTTCTCAGCCATGATTTCTAGCTACGTACTTTGTAAAGCATTTGCCTACCAATCTTTGCCAACCCTTCCTTGACGTTTATCCTTGGCCTCATAACAATCACATAATGGCAGCAGTGGCAACATCTGAGAATGGAATAGGATGACCAACACTTAGAAAAACAAGGCGTTTGAAACCTAAAATGGGTTATGAGGAGAGACTGCATACATTCCAAGTACTAGTCATGAATCTTCAATAAGGCCTTTGTCCTGTAGCTGAATGTCAGCCTCGGCTATTTGTAAATTATTCAGTTTTATAAATTTTGTTCATTAACTCTGGTGTTACTCATTGCATATGTTTTGCTGAGTTTAGATTTCTTTTAAAAATAGCCCTCGTATTTATCAAAAGGCAGAACATCCTAGTTGTAAGTGGCAGTTAATAGTTAATGAAGTTAAAATAAGAAAAAAAAGTCATATTTTAAATTTTCATTGTATTTTATTATCTTTTGTACATGATTGAGTACATTTTCTGGCAATTTTTGATATAAAAATCTGCTTGGCCTGTTATTTTTCCCCAAGAAAACAATTCTCAAAGTGTGCCTCCTTCAATGAGGCCCAAGAGATTTTGGTTAATGGACAAATGGAGGAGCCATTGAGCTCTTAATTATAATCACTTAGTTTCATGAAAATTTGAGATAATAAAGTTTGAGGTTTTTTTTATGGGTAATAATAGCAAATGGGCAGGAATTATAGGATACTCTATGTCTTGTTGATATTCTCTTGTTAATTGTATTTATCACACCGAAGTCTTATTGCTACAACATATGTATGAGCTAAATTCACTCAATTAATTTGTACATCTTTTAAGAACTGCCATTTATTAAGCAAAACAATGCCCAGACTCTCTGGTACAATTTAAATGGCTGTGCTTAGGAGATAACAGCATTTCTTTAATTATAATTATTCCTGAAGCTTAAAAGTGATGTACATATGGGAAAGCCATTCTCCCTCTATACACTATCTTCATGTGGATGAAGATTAACTAGTCTGGTTAAGAAGTGAAATAATGAAAATGCCAGTTGGTTTTTATTTATGATCACTTTATGTTAATTTTGATGCTGAAATAATCAAGGAAATTTAAATATAAAATTAAGTTTGGTGCCATCAAGGGTAGGGTAGTGAATATTGAAATAAAGGAAATGAGAGAATATGTGGAAAATAAACCCTGGGATCTTGGTCTATTTCTCTTAAGAAATTTGTAATCTAAGGGTGCCTGGTGGCTCAGTTGGTTACGCATCCAACTCTTGATTTCGGCTGAGGTCATGATCTCACAGTTCATGGATTTGAGCCCAGCATTGGGCTCTGCACTGATGCTGTAGAGCCTGCTTGGGATTCCTCTCTCTCCTCCCCTCTCTCTGCCCCTTCCCCGCTTGCATGCTCTCTGACTCTCAAAATAAATAAATAAACTTAAAAAAATGTCTAATCAGCTTTGGCATTATCTATGCATATGTCTATTTTCTCCAGTCAATTTTGAACCCTCTGGGCAAGGATTGAGTTCTGTTTATATTTTATACATCATACAGTATACAATATATAGATCATATAAAATAATGGTGACTTAAAAAGTAATGATGGACTCTTTATGACCTAGGTCAAGATAAACTGAGAAAAATTTCCTATCAGTAGTAATAATTAAAATATATGGTTTTAATATTATAAGGGTGAAGAGGTGAATCCAACAAACAGTTCTGAAAATATATTTCAGATACAGGGCTCTTCCATTCAGCCTCAGGAGAGAAAAAGATGTTGTCACAATTAGAACTATGTTTCTGTCTATAGGAGGTAGCTGAGTGTGTTTGGAAAGTGGAAGGCACCAGGTCACTGTCCTGCTAGCTTCTCCTAAACTCCCAATAGTGTTATCCTAGTAATATTAAACGTGTCTAACCCTTTATATTAGAAGAGTCATCTAGGCACTCCTGGTCTGCATGAAGGATTGGTAAAACCAAATATGTTTGGCAAGGTTTCAGTAACTTTTTCCAAAATAGCCAAGATGCTCCTGACTCTCAAAATTACACCAAAGAGGTTGATTGGCATTTCATAAAGTAGAACTAAGAATTTATTTCTACTATTCATGCATTTTAAAATCTCGATTTAGTATATGGAGCTGAGAATGACAAAGTAAGGTAGGAGATATGAAATGCAACGTAGTAAGGTGAAAATCACACAAATTTCGGATTAAGGTTGCTAGCATCAAATCCTAGCTTTTTAATTTTGCAGTTGTATGAACTTAGGAGAGGTCATTTTTACCCCTTTGCTCCTTAGTGTCTTCATTTACATAATGGAGATTTTATTGGTTGCTATGAAGAACTAGGGATAGGGCTTTTAAGTATTTGAAATGTCAACAAATGTTAAATACAGGAGGAAAAAAAGACTTTTCTGGAGGAGAAAAGAGTATGGTCTGTGAAGAAGAGTCCCCGATCCCTCTGGTGGTGCGAAATAGATGGAGAGAGAAAGAGACAGAGAAAGACACAGAAATTTCACAGAATTAAATTTTAAAATGTTTCATAGTAATTCAATGGGCTAAGTTTAGGCTCATTTCTCCAAGGAGCAAGAGAAGTAATACGTTGTATAGTAATCTGGTGAATTTGATTTGTATTATAAATTAAACATGTACAGGGGCACCTGGGTGGCTCAGTCTGACTTCAGCTCAGGTCATGATCTCACGGTTCGTGGGTTTGAGCCCCGAGTTGGGTTCTGTGCTGATAGTGCAGAGCCTAGAGCCTGTTTTAGGTTCTGTTTCTCTTGGCCCCTCCTCTGCTCATGTTCTGTTTTTTTTTTTTTCTCTCTCTCTCTCTTTCAAAAAGTAAATAAACATTAAAATTTCTTTTAAAAGTACCATTTTCCACCATTTAATTTTATTATTTTCAAGTTTTAACATTATTATATGCTCAATTACCAATTTTGTTTTTCATTCTTTTCTTCCCATCACTAAACTTGTGTCCAGTGCTTTGTCTGGGCCTGTGTTGCTGGCTATGGATATGCAATCTCTGTGATAATCAGTCTGGGAAGTTCCTACTAACTATCTTGCAGCTCTCTGATTCTTTCCTTTGCTGTGTCCAGTCTACTGACGAGTACCTCAAAGCAGTCTTCATTTCTGTTAGTGTTTTTGATTTCTAGCATGTCCCTTCCATTCTTTCATAAAGTTTCTCCCTCTCTCTGCTTAATTATTCAGCTCTTCTTGGATGTTATTTACTTTTTCCATTAGATACCTAACGTATGAGTCATAGTGATTATAAAGTCCCTGTCCAATAATTCCCTAATGTGTCTCATATCTGAGTTTGATTCTGAAGTTTGTTTGTTTGTTTGTTTTTCAGACTGTTTTTTCTTGCCTTTTAGTGTGCTTCCACTACCTCTATTCCATTCCCTGCTACCAGGGCAACCCCCCCCCCCCCCCCGAGGGCTCCAGTTATAATCTGTAGGTGGTCATTTCCCTAGCAGGTCTTTATCTTAGTACCATGAGATTGTGGAAAATTCCCTTCTGCTTTTCAGAGTTTTTCCTGTTTGAGCTCATTTCTTTAAACTCTTGTTTTGCATAACTGAGTAATTCAGCAACTTTCTTGAGAAGGCTGCCACATGTCAAGATCTGTCAGTTCTACAGTTATGTCATTCTGACTTCACAAGATCATCAAAACTTTATTGGTTTCTATGTCCCTTAGAGGCAGTCTGATTCCCAAGGGAAGTCTGAGTTTTCAGGTGCTAGCCCATTTTCAGAACTGGAAATTGTTCACAGGGAAAAGGTGGTTATCCATTTGATAGTTGCTCTGATGTTCTTTTTTTTTTTTTTTTTAATTTTAGCCCCTCTGTTCCTCATTACTAATTTATCTCCATGGTGCCTTGAAACTGATGAGTTGCTTAAGTTCTATCTGGAATTTTTAGTTGTCCTTGGCAGGAGTGCTGGTTTGTTACAACTACTGGATCCCACTTTGAAATGGAAGTTCTCCAAATCATACCATTATTAAAGTCTATTTAATTATTTTGAGGTGGGGAGAGAGTGCAGGAGGGGCAGACAGAGAAGAAGAGAGAGAGAATCTGAAGCAGATTCACACTGTCAGCACAGAGCCTCATGTGGGGCTCAAACTCTCAAACCTTGAGATATGACATGAGCTAAAATCGAATGTTGGATGCTAAACTGACTGAGCCACCCAGGCACCCCTCCAAATCATATTATTTAAACTGACACCCTTATAAAAATTGTTCTCAAAAATAAATAAACAAATAAAAATTGGTTTCAATACTATCTATTCTATAGCAATAACACTGTGGATGTGGAATAAAATTACTACATAGTGTAATAAATTTCTTTAGGTTGAATAAAATATAGACTCCGATCAAATTGAGACATTTATCTCTCTAAATAACAATTATTTATGGATAGTGATGTCATACAGTCTACTGAATGGTCATTGCTCATAACGTTCTAATTTTATAAATATGAGTTTTGAGATCTGCAATAATGCACTTTGTTCATTCACTTATTTTTCTACTGATGATTGGGACTGGTTTTCTGTTGACAGCAGCACCAGTTGCTGAAATTAGAGTAAAATTCCTGACCTTGAATGAAAACTTTAACTGTGGCAGGGAGATAAACAGTAAATAAGCAAGTCTAGAGCAACATATAAAATATAAGTATGAACCATATATGAGCATATTAGAAGTAGTAACTGATTAGAGAATTCTGAGAGAGTTTCACGGCGTATTTTAACTGAGACTTTTATAACTAAGAATTTATTTTGAAAAGGGCATTTTAAGTGAAAGATGGCATATGAAGTGTCACAAATATGAAACAGCAAATATTTTACAGTTTAGAGTGTGAGATGGGTTGGTGGTGGTACGTTACAGTGGTAAGAAAGTAGAAAGTCAAGGTTTATATTGTGAAGGGCTTATACGCCTTGTGTAGGAATTTGAACTTCTTTGTGATAGAAGGGGAGTGCTACTAAAGTGCTCATGCAGGGGAAGCTTGACTAGAGTCGGGGTGACCAAACTGAGGTTCAGTGACCTGTATATCATTCTGCAGGAAATAGAGTTAAAATCTTGATTGAAATCCAATGTTCTTATCCTTACAATAAGCTGTTTACAATGAGTATAATAATACATAGTAACATCAGTAATATTTATTATACATTTACGATGTGTTAGGTTCCAAGTGCTTTAGTTTTTTATTAATCATCACAAGGCTGTGGAATAGAGAAGAGTTCTGCCCAGAAGGACCTCCTGATTATAAGTTGAAAATGACGCCTTTGAGAGAGATACTGTGATTTTTTTCTTTGTCCCAACTCTTGTAGATCTGGGAACCGGAGTTTCTATTTGGGAACTGGAAGGGTGAGTAAGAATTGTACCTGTATCACTTCAAGAACTGAGAGACCATTTTGTGAACTTATAGATAAATCCATTATATTATCGAGACAGCTCAGCTAGAATAAAGTACATAGCAAGGGGGAGAATGGCAGATGGCACGGTAAAGACATTGCAGAAATAACATGAATACCTTGGATAAGTTATTACGTACACCAAAACCAAGCCAATGCCAATTCACACCATATCAGAGCCATCACAGAGAAATAGGTCTCAGGGCACAGGGATGGAAGGAGAGGATGCCAGCCTATACAGCAAAGTGAAAAATTTTAGTGTTCAACCAGGAGATCAGATTAATTATCCTGATACTCTGCCAGGAGTAGGGGGGCTTTTGCAGCATGAGATGAAGAAAATCTTTCTTCTACTAATGGGTCTAGTGGGTGTCCAAAGTCTCAAAGTACTATTAATAAGATCCACACAGTTTGGCTTGCATTCTCCAAAGGTTGCAGGAGAAATTAGAAAGACATGAAACAATTGAGTTGGGTTAGATGAGAGGATTACAAATTATACTCAGAACGCAGGAAGCGGTATGAGACCATTAGTTAAATGGTATGAATATGACCTTCTTTAGTTAAGAGTCTCTATTTCATTTATTGTTTAAAATGTTTCCCTTGAAATCTCAGGATAAGAAATCACGTAGAAGTAAAAATCGTTTTTTTTTTAACAGAGCCAATGGTTAAGGCTGAAGGTATAGCAAAGCCTGTTGTCACAAATAGTCTGGTGTTTCAGATGATATCCTCTGGAGTATATTTCTTCTGTGGTTTTAACAGACTAATCATTTCAGCAAAGCCTTGAACTCTAAAGCGCTAGAATTTGTTTTGATCATATACTGCATGACTGTAAAATGCCCAGGCAACAAAAGCAAACACATTCTGTCTTCCTGGAATATTAAATTGACAGAAGAGTTTTGAGTTTTGGTAGAATGCTCCTCCGTTTGATGTTACAGTCTCAGGTGTGTGACCCTCGTGCAAGCACATTATGGATAGTGCCCAGTAATACATAAAAAAATCTGTCTCCTAGAGGAAGGAAGGATGACGTCTTTAAAGGCTCCCAGTCTTTCTCCAGGTTTCTCCTGTTTTTCCAGGACTAGTCAGTGCAGTGGACTAACCTAATTCTGGTCTCTCAGCCTTTTCCTACTCGCAGGTTATGATCAGAATCAACCTACCTGCATCTCCAAAAATTTCTCTGATTATTCTTACCCCCCAAAGGAACAGAAACGAATCATTCCAGGGTAGTAAGGATTGTACACAATTGATGTACCAGGATTGTATTGGTACAAGACAGGGTTACCATCTAGCTAGAGAACAAGGCTTTGAGGTGCTGTCTTGTTAGAACACTGGATGGCTAAGATACATCAGTCTGTAAAAATTGTCCTTAACACATAACTTTATGGACAGACTAAATATTTGTCCCATTAGTAATCAAAAGGAGATAAGACAATGGGGAGAGTAAGATTAGAGAAATAATGAGGGAAGAAGCAGAGGGAGACAGAGGGGAGGTTTAAATCAGGTTGATTTATGGGAGGCATGGATTTCAATCCACAGATGATAAGGGTCCTGACAGCAGACTAGAGATAAATTAGTTCTCAAAAAGAAATGGCACTGAGGATTTCCTACTGAGAAAGAGAAATGAACAACCTAAAGAACAAAAAATTGAGGGAGCTGCCTAGAAGAAAGAAAACCCCACAGAAAATAGCTTTGGTGTCCACAATTGCTATTCAAACACACACATCTTTTAGAGATGAAATGAGAGGACTGTAAACATCAGAAGTCTATTTTACTATTTTATCTTTCGGTTAGACAGACTTCAAATAAAGGAGGTTAAGAAACACTCTGCTATTGAAACTTGTATGAAAAGTCAAGAGAATATCAATCACGGTATGCTGCTGAGTACTTGCTTATTCAGGAATGGGTGATAATTTCTGAATTATTTATGCTTCTCTGTGAGTAAAACCCCTGCCTTTCAAGACATATTATCTTTGTAGTTTTGAAGATTGGCTGCCAGCCTCCGTTTATGAGGGGTACATGATTGCTTTTGCATTTGTCTAAGAATTAAGTTTGGAATTTACAGGCGATGGATCATTCCGGCCTCCAACGGAAAGCAGATGGTGCACCCAATTACCTAAAAATAATTTAATACAAAGCTACGTACAAAGGTGTATTCAGAGTGATGGGTGCCTACAGTGGTTCATGAGGCAGCCAGACACTACCAGTAGCAGAGGGTGTTAGAATCCTAAGGCAGGAAGTGGCTAGAACTACAGCGCCATTGCCAGAATTAAGCTCGGGGTGTGATGGGATTGGGACCAGCAGATATTTCAACCCCACCTCTTCCATTTTCCACTTTGATCTCCTGTCAGAGACTCCCATACATTAAACCCAACAGGAAGTGAGAGGCAAAAAGCCTTTGTAATGTAGTCTGTAGAGGTTTACGCCTCTGAAATAGAGCATGTAGGAAGATGATTCATTTGGTACATAAGATAATTAAGTTTGGAAACTAATTTACTTGATGCTCCTAAAGAAATCCAGATGGATGTTTTTAGTTGGAGCTGAAAAAAAATAGTTAAACCTAGGGAAACAGATTTAGAAGTAATAAAATATTTGGGTGCCTGGGTGGCTTAGACGGTTAAGTATCCAACTTCGGCTCAGGTTATGATCTCACTGTCGGTTAGTTCGAGCCCAGTGTCGGGCTCTGTGCTGACAGCTCAGAGCCTGGAGCCTGCTTTGGATTCTGTCTCCCTCTCTCTCTGCCCCTCCCCTGCTCACACTCTGTCTCTCTCTCAAAAAAAAAAAAAAACCCCAAAAAACAAAAAACAAAAAAACCAAAAAACAAACAAAAAAACCCCAAAAACCCAACCCAAACCAAAACAAAATCATAAAAAAAGTACTCAAATATTTGCCATTAAATTTACTCTTATACTCAGGATTCTGCCTAAAACTTTCTTTTTTTTTCTTTTTATTTCTCTCTATATTAGATGAGTCTATTCACTTCCATAGCTTACATTTCCATTACTATAAATTATTAAGTAGTCATTTTATGTTTGCTTGATATAAATGTATATTCTATTATATTTGAGCATGATACTTATTTGTATAATAATAACATATTCATGTCAATTACTTCAAGGTATTCTAATTTCCGTAGTTCAATTATTTGATATTATTGTTGTCTTTTTAATTGATGACTGTATCATTGCTGATAGGATTTTAAAAATCCTCCAATGGATTACAATTTGCCAATTTATTCTTATGGTTTTTTTCCTATTTTTCCTTTATATGTTTTGAAGTTACGTTACAGGAGCATAGACATTTACATTATTATATCTTCATGGTGAATTAAAACCTTTTTTTCATTGTGGAAACTTCATAATGCTTAACATTTTTTTTTTTTTTTACTTTAAAGTTCCCTTTGTTTGATGCTAGTATAGTTTTCTTTCAATTTGATTTGTCTGATCTCATTTTCTATATTTTCAGGGTCGAATTTTTTCTTTCTTTATATTTTAGGTATGTTTCTTGTAATCTATATATTGTTGGTGTTTTTAGAAACTTGCTCTGATTATCTTTTTTATTAACTCTAGAGTTTTAGTCCACTTATTCTTATCAGGTTACTGATGTATTTGGATTTCTTACAACTATTGTACTTCTATTTGGCCCACCTGTCTGCCTGCCTTCCCTCTTCCATTTCTCCCTTTTTCCTCCCTCGTTTCTTCCTTTTTCTTTTCTTTCTTTGTTTCTTTCTTTTCTTTTTTTCCCTTCTTTTCTTTTTTCCTCCTTTTCTTCCTTTTCTTTCTTTCTTCTTTCTTTCTTTCTTTCTTTCTTTCTTTCTTTCTTCTTCTTCCTTCCTTCCTTCCTTCCTTCCTTCCTTCCTTCCTTCCTTCCTTCCTTCCTTCCTTCCTCTGTTCTATATTTTTCCTTCTCTGTTTCCATTATTTTAATGGTTTCTATGAATTTAACATACTCACCTTCACAAAGTATAAAAATTAAATGGTGTATTTACCTTCATCCCAAACAATATAAGTATGGGAACACTTAACTCCAATTACCCCAGTGCCAATGTATATACCACTCTTATCTTTCAATTCTGCCTCTTCAGCATCATGAGCTAGACACTGTAACAGACAGACTCTGGAATGTCCCCTGATTTGGTATCTGCCTTTGTATAATCCCCTCCCTTCAAGTGTGGGTGGGACCAGTGTCCTGCTTTTAGTCAGTAGAATATGGCAAAGATAATGAGATATCACTTCTGTGACTACTTTATGATCTTTAAGACACGTTTTAACAGCAGACTGGCTATAGCGATCCTCCTTGCTGGCTTGATAAAGTCTCCTTGTTCAAGAAGGCCAACTGGCAAGGAACTCTAGGAAATCCCTAGGAGCTATAGGAAGTCTCTTTCCAACAACCAGCAAGAACCTAAAGACATCAGTGCAGAAAAATGAAAATTTCCACTCACTAGAATAAGCTTGGGAGAAGATCTAGTTGAACCTCAGATGAGACTGTAGCTCTGACTCATACCTTGATTATAGACTTATAAGGTCCTGCATCTGAGAACCCAGTTAAATTATGCCCAGACTTCTGACTCATAGAAACTGTGTGATAATAAATATATGTTATTGGAAGACCATGTTGGTAGTACATTGTTACACAGCCATAGAAAATGAATGTAGATATTAATATTGCTTGAATTTTATTTACCAGCATCTACTGAAGAGCCCGTCAAAGTTGTTCTTAATTTTACTCACAATGTTATTTTTATTTCTAGCATTTCATTTTGATTCCTTCTTAAAATTTTCATCTCTCCGTTTACATTGCGCATGTATTCTTGCATGCTATCCACTTGTCTATTGGAGTCCTTAGCACATTAATCATAGTTATTTTTTATTAGGGTTTGATAGTTCCAAAATCTCTGCCATATCTGAGTCAGGTTCTGATGCTTGATTTGTCTGTTTATACTGTATTTTTGCCTTTTAGCATGCCTTAAAAAAGGTTTTTTGTTAAAAGCTGGACGTGGTATATCAGGTATAGGGAATTGAGGTAAATAGGCCTTTACTGTAAGGTTTTATGTTCATCTGGCTAGCAGTTAGGCTGTGCTTACTATTTGCTGTAACTGTAGATAGCCGAGGCTAAAATTTCCTCTAGTGTCTTTCTTTTTATCTCTCCTGTTTTCTTTGGATTTCTCTAGAGATTTCTTTTAAAAATGGGTCTGAGCCTTGTGCTTCTTTTCACTGTAATTCTTTGTGTTTTATGTAGAAGTCTGAATGATACGATGAAGAGAAGGTGTGTGGAGAAGGAAAGTGTTATATAATCCCATGATTAGATCTCAGTTTTGTGGTAGGCCTGGGCTTCTGGGCTGTGACCTTCACAAGATCTGCTTAGATTATTTCCCGCTCCCCCCCCCCCCCCACACACACCAACTCAGTTGAGACCAGAGGACTAGAGGAACATGGGGTTGGGTATTTCTCTTCCTCTTGGTTGGTTAGTTGGGCTCTAAGTAAAGTTCTAGTTCAGTGAGGCTCAGGTAGAATAGACTCCCTTTGAGAGCAGGCCTTTGTTAAGGCATGAAGACAGATTGTTCTCTGATCTTTACCCTGAGAATGTGATGGGGCCCCTAGAGGTAAAACCAGAAAAGGGTGAGGGGCCCTAAGGTTGGAAGTTCAGGTGCATTTATCTTTTAAGCTCATCCACACTCTCCCTCCAGAAATTAGTCAGTGATCCTTTAAGCTTTTCTACCAGTTGCTGCTCTAGTAGAGGTTTCTGCTTCCTTCTTTTACGGATAAACTGGGATTCTCTTTCTGCCTGTGCTCTTCAGCCAGCAGTTCGCCCTATGACCTTGATTCTCTGATGGATCTAAGAAAAGTGGTTGACTTTCAGTCTGTTCAGATTTTTTGCTGGTTGTGAGGCAAGAGTGGCAACTTCCAATCTTTATAGGCATTGAACCAGGAATGAGAAGCTTCAGTTTTTTTTCTCAACATTCATTCTGGAATTTGAGAGTGCAGACTGTATCACTTTCTTCTGGTCTGCAGAGTGTCATTGTTCTTTAACTTGTCAAAGCCATTTTCGTCTCTCCACAGTTTTACTTCATCCTAATTCTTAAAGAATAGTTTGGCTGGATATAGAATTATATATCAGATTTTAAAATTTTATCCGACTTGTAATTTTTTTATAATAGTTTATTTTCAAATTGGTTTACATATAACACCCAGTGTTCATCCCAACACGTGCCCTCTTTAATATCCGTCACCCCCTCTCCCCCCTCCCTCATCTCCCTCACCTCCCTCACCTCCCTCACCCTCAGATTGTTCTTAGTCTTTGAGAGTCTCTTATGTTTTATCTCCCTCCCTCTCTGTGTCTTTTTTTCCTTTCCCCTCTAGCCCTCCCCCTGGTTTTTGCTTAGTCTCACAAAGTCCACCTATTCGTGGAAACATATGGTATCTGTCTTTTTCTGACTGACTTATTTCACTTAACATAATACCCTCTAGTTCCATCCATGTTGCTACACATGGCCAGATTTCATTTTTTCTCATTGCCATGTAGTAGTCCATTGTATATATGTGCCACAACTTCTTTATCCATTTGTCAGTTGATGGGCACTTGGTTTGCTTCCATGATTTGGCTATTGTCGAAAGTGCTGCTATGAACATTGGGGTACACGTACCCCTATGCATCAGCATTCCTGTGTCTCTTGGGTAGATTCCTAGCAGTGCTATTGCTGGGTCATAGGGTAGCTCTATTTTCATTTTTTTGAGGAACCTCCACACCATTTTCTAGAGCGGCTGTACCAGTTTGCATTCCCACCAACAGTGTAGGAGGGTGCCTGCTTCTCCACATCCCCGCCAGCATCTATAGTTTCCTGATCTATTCATTTTAGCCACTCGAACCGGTGTAAGGTGGTATCTCAGTGTGGTTTTGATTTGTGTTTCCCTGATGATGAGTGACTTTGAGCATCGTTTCATGTGTCTGTTGGCCATCTGAATGTCCTCTTTGGAGAAGTGTCTATTCATATCTTCTGCCCACTTTTTCACTGGATTATTTGTTTTTCGGGTGTGGAGTTTGGTAAGTTCTTTATAGATTTTAGATACTAGTCCTTTATCTGATATGTCATTCGCGATTATCCTTTCCCATTCTGTCGGTTGTCTATTAGTTTTGTTGGTCGTTTCCTTTGCCGTGCAGAAGCTTTTTATCTTGATGAGGTCCCAATAGTTCATTTTTGCTTTCAATTCTCTCGCCTCTGGAGATGTGTCACATAGGAAATTGCTGCGGCTCAGGTCAAAGAGGTTTTTTCCTGCTTTCTCCTCTAGGATGTTGATGGTTTCCTGTCTCACATTCAGATCCTTCATCCATTTAGAGTTTATTTTTGTGAGTGGTGTAAGGAAGTGGTCTAGTTTCATTCTTCTGCATGTTGCTGTCCAGTTCTCCCAGCACCATTTGTTAAAGAGGCTGTCCTTTTTCCATTGGATACTCTTTCCTGCTTGGTCAAAGATTAGATGGCCATATGCTTGTGGGTCCTCTATTCTCTGGGTTCTCTATTCTATTCCATTGGTCTATGTGTCTGTTCTTGTGCCAATACCATGCTGTCTTGATGACTACCGCTTTGTAGTAGAGGTTAAAATCTGGGATTGTGATGCCTCCCGCTTTGGTTTTATTCTTCAGAATTACTTTGGCTCTTCGGGGTCTTTTGTGGTTCCATACAAATTTTAGGATTGTTTGCTCTAGCTTTGAGAAGTATGCTGGTGCAATTTTGATTGGGATTGCATTGAATGTGTAGATTGCTTTAGGTAGTATTGCCATTTTAACGATATTTATTCTTCCGATCCATGAGCATGGGATGTTTTTCCATTTCCTTGTGTCTTCCTCAATTTCCTTCATAAGTTTTTTATAGTTTTCCACGTAAAGGTCTTTTACATCTTTGGTTAGGTTTATTCCTAGGTATTTGATGGTTTTTGGTGCAATTGTGAATGGGATTCGCTTCTTTATTTCTCTTTCTATTGCTTCATTATTGGTGTAAAGGAAAGCAACCGATTTCTGTACGTTGATTTTGTATCCTGCAACTTTGCCAAATTCATGGATCAGTTCTAGTAGGCTTTCGGTGGATTCTTTTGGGTTTTCCATGTAAAGTATCATGTCGTCTGCAAAAAGTGAAAGTTTGACTTCCTCCTTGCCAATCTTGATGCCTTTTATTTTGCTTTCTTGTCTGATTGCTGATGCTAGGACCTCCAACACTATGTTAAATAGCAGTGGTGATAATGGACATCCCTGTCGTGTTCCTGATCTCAGGGGGAAGGCTCTCAATTTTTCCCCATTGAGGATGATATGAGCTGTGGGCTTTTCATAAATGGCTTTTATGATGTCTAAGTATGTTCCTTCTATCCCGACTTTCTCGAGAGTTTTTATTAAGAAGGGATGCTGTATTTTGTCAAATGCTTTTTCTGCATCAATCGACAGGATCATATGGTTCTTTTCTTTTGTTAATGTGATGTATCACGTTGATTGATTTATGAATGTTGAACCATCCCTGCAACCCAGGGATGAATCCTACTTGATCGTGGTGGATAATTCTTTTTATATGCTGTTGGATTCTATTTGCTAATATCTTGTTAAGAATTTTTGCATCCATGTTCATCAAGGATATCGGCCTGTAGTTCTCTTTTTTTGCTGGATCTCTATCTGGTTTGGGAATCAAAGTGATGCTGGCTTCATAGAATGAGTCCAGGAGTTTTCTTTCCGTCTCAATTTTTTGGAACAGCTTGAGGAGGATAGGTATTAACTCTGTTTTAAATGTCTGGTAAAATTCCACAGGGAAGCCATCTGGCCCTGGACTTTTATTTGCTGGGAGATTTTTGATAACTGATTCAATTTCTTCACTAATTATGGGTCTGTTCAAGTTTTCTATTTCTTCCCGTTTGAGTTTTGGTAGCATGTGGCTGTTTAGGAATTTGTCCATTTCTTCCAGGTTGCTCAATTTGACGGCGTAGAGTTTTTCATAATATTCTCTGATGATTGCTTGTATTTCTGAGGGATTGGTTGTAATCACTCCATTTTCGTTCATGATTTTATTGATTTGGTTTCTTTCTCTTTTCTTTTTGAGAAGCCTGGCTAGAGGTTTATCAATTTTGTTTATTTTTTCAAAGAACCAGCTCTTGGTTTCATTGATCTGTTCCACTACCTTTTCTGTTTCCATATGATTAATTTGTGCCCTAATCTTTGTTATTTCTCTCTTTCTGCTAGGTTTGGGCTGTCTTAGCTGTTCTGCTTCTAGTTCCTTTAGGCGTGCTGTTAGAATTTGTGTTAGGAATTTTTCTTGTTTCTTGAGATGGGCCTGGATTACAATATATTTCTCTCTCAGGACTGCCTTTGCTGCATCCCAAAGTGTTTGGATTGTCGTATTTTCATTTTCATTTGTTTCCACGTATTTTTTAATTTCTTCTCTGATTGCTTGGTTGACCCATTCGTCTTTTAGTAGGTTGTTCTTTAGCCTCCATGTTTGTGGGGGCTTCCCAGACTTTTTCCTGTGCTTGAGTTCAAGTTTCAAAGCATTGTGGTCTGAAATTGTGCATGGTATGATCTCAGTTTTTTTATACTTATTCAGCACTTCCTTGTGCCCCAAAATGTGGTCTATCTTGGAAAATGTACCATGTGCATTTGAGAAGAATGTAAATTCCTTTGCTTCTGGATGAAGGGCCCTGAAGATATCTGTCAGGCCCATCTGTTCCAACGTGTCGTTCAGGTCCATTGTTTCCATGCTGATTCTCTGTTTAGTGGATCTATCCAGCACTGTGAGTGGGGTATTAAGGTCTCCTGCAACTAGCACATTTTTATCAATAAGATGGCTTACGTTTGTAATTAGTTGCTTGACAAATTTGGGTGCCACAGAATTCGGCGCGTAGATATTTATAATTGTTAGCTCTTTCTGCTGGATAGTCCCTGTGATTATTATATAATGCCCTTCTTCATCTCTTATTACATCTTTACTTTAAAGTCCAGTTTATCTGATGTAAGTGTGGCTACTCCAGCTTTCTTCTGAGTTCCTGTAGCATGGTAGATAGTTCTCCATCCCCTCACTTTCAGTCTGAAGGTGTCCTCAGGTTTAAAATGTGTCTCTTGAAGACAGCAGATAGATGGGTCTTGTTTTCTAATCCATTCCGTTACCCTGTGTCTTTTAATTGGAGCGTTTAGTCCGTTTACATTCAGTGTTAATATCGAAAAATGTGGGTTTAGAGTCAAGGTGTTGTCTGTAGGTTTCATGTTTGTAAGGATGTCTCTGGTGCTCTGTGTTCCTTGCAACCTTTCTTCATAGAGTCCCCCTCAGGATCTCTTGTAAGATTGGTTTATTTGTGATGTATTCCTTCAGTTTTTGTTTGTTTGGGAAGACCTTTATTTCTCCATCCATTCTGAATGACAGGCTGGCTGGATAAAGGATTCTTGGCTGCATGTCCTTCCTGTTCATCACATTGAAGATTTCCTGCCATTCCTTTCTGGCTTGCCAATTTCTGTGGATAAGTCCGCTACTACTCTAATGTGTCTGCCTTTGTAAGTCAAGGCCCGTTTATCCCTAGCTGCTTTTAGGATTCTCTCTTTATCTTTGTATTTTCCCAGCTTCACTATGATGTGTCTTGCTGAAGGCCTATTTGGGTTACGTCTGAGGGAGTTCTCTGTGCCTCTTGGACTTCAATGCCCATTTCTTTCTTCATGTTGGGGAAGTTCTCATTGATGATTTGTTCAAATACCCCTTGGATTCCTTTCTCTCTCTCTTCTTCCTCTGGAATTCCTATAATACGGATGTTATTCCGTTTGATTGCATCGCTCAGCTCTCGAATTCTCCTTTCCTGTTCCTGAATCAATTTCTCTCTCTTTTTCTCTGCTTCATCCTTTTCTGTAATTTTGTCTTCTAATTCCCCTATTCTATCTTCTGCCTCTGCAATCCGCGCTATGGCCGCTTCCAATTTGTTTTGCCCCTCATTTAAATCATTTTTTAATTCCTGTACATCTTTTTTTAGGACCTTGATCTCTGCCTCTAGGGACCCCCTGATTTCTTCTATGTTTTTTTCAAGCCCTGCGAGTATTTTTATATTTATCGTTCTGTATTCTTGTTCTGTTAAGTTGCTTATGTCTGCTTTCATCATTTCTTGTGCTGTCACTATTTCCTGTACAGCCTTCTGAGGGGAGTTCTTCCGTTTGGTCATTTTGGCAATGTGTGTATTGGTTTATTTCCTATTTCTCCCTGGAAAGGAAAAGGGTCAGACCGACAAACAGGAAGCACAAACTCACAACCTTACTGACCAATGAGACGGACAAACAAATCACAACATAAAAAAGATTAACAAATGACACTCTGGAGGCATGCAACCTGATGTACCAGCTACACGATAATGATGGGATGTGGGCTCTGCTGATGGCAGAGCATACATAGAGTAGTGACAGGTGTGGGCAGAAGAAGAAATTGAACTTTGACCAGGTAGAGAGATTAGAAGACTTGATCCAGCGGAAGAGAAATCAGAAAAAGGAAGGATGCGAGGAAAGAGAAATGAAGTTAGATGTTGTCCAGGTGCACTATGTGGTCTGACTGTTCCATAGAGAGAGATAGGAAGTTAAAGAGAGAGGTGTATAACATGCATTGAGAGAGTGGGTAAAATGTCTGTTTAAGCAAGCCAAACCCCCCTGGTGACAGGTTTAGAGGTGGGGAGAGAGAGGAAGAAGAATTGACCTAGAGTTAATCCAGGTAATGCTGCAGTAGTTGTGTCTCCGCGGCTACCACTCCGGGAGAAGGGCGTCTCTCATATGAGGAGGGGCGTTGCCTGGTGTAGGCGGGTCCCACCTCCACCGCTGGGGGTGGAGTCCTAGGTTTTGGCTTTATGAGAATGCGCGACCACAATGGCGCCCTCCCAGTCCGACTGTCTCAGATCACTCCTCAGTTTCCATCCTCAACTCCATCCAGATTACCAACACAGTTCAAATTGCTGGGCGGTCGTGCAGCCCAAGCTCATCTGAGTTCCTTTAACTCGCTCTGACCGCCACGCCTTATGTAAATTGAGTCTCTGACTCAGCACCGCTGCGACCACAATGGCATCCCCGTAGCCTCTTTTCACGGAGCTAGAGTCTCCGAACCCTCCTCTGTGTCCGTCCTCGACTTGGTCAGGGTGCAGGGGCAGCACCACCTGCTAGGTGGTCGCGAGACCCTGCACGCTCAGTCTTCCCCACCCGAATTATGCCTCTGACTCAGCACTGATCCAGCAATGGCGCGCGCCTCTCCGTGTCAGGGGCTGGGACAGCGTCACTGGCTCCGGAGTGAGGAAAGTTCCGCCAGCTCCACCGTGAGCAACGACTCTCTCTCAAAAAAGCCTTGCGGATAGGGACTGGATGATAAGCTCCCTCTCCGCCCGGGTTTGAGGTACTTTCCCCACTGCTCTTTCTCTTCCCCTTGTCTTTCAGAGGAAGGGGCCCAGGGCCCCGGGCCCGCTCCCCGCAGTCCGCACCTCCATGGCTCTCTTTCTTTCTCCCAGATTTCACTCACTCAGTGTCCCCAGATGCTCTGGTTTTGGCGTTCTCTTTCCTGTAGCTTCCAACTCCTCTTCCTGCAGATCCCTGCGATTGAGAGTTTCTCGGTCTCAGTCCTTCTCAGATTGAGTCGCCAGAGACCAGCAGCGGATATTACTTCTTTTCCTCCATCTTGAATCCTTCTACATCCGACTTGTAATTTTTTTAATGTTTATTTATTTTTGAGAGAGAGAGAGAGAGAGAGAGAGAGAGAGAGAGAGAGAGAGAGAGAAAGAGCATGAGTTAGGGAGGGGCAGAGAGAAAGATAGAATCTCGACCAGGCTCAAGGCTCTGAGCTGTCAGCACAGAGGCTGTCACAAGGGCTCGAACTCACAAAACATGAGGTCATGATCTGAGCCAAAGTTGGATGCTTAAGTGACTGAGCCACCCAGGCACCCCTATGTGACTTGAAATTTAACAGCTTCATAAGCCTGTGCTTTTATCAATTGTCAGCTATTATCTGGTCAGATTCTGCATCTCCACATTTCTCTATTGTTACCTTCTGGCACTCCCATTTTACATATATTGGAAAATTTTATGTTATTTCCCTGTTTCATAACTTCTTATATCTGCCCCTCTCCTTTTCCTGTGCCTCATGTTTGGTCATCTTGTCAGGTCTAACTTCCTATTCATTAACTCCTTTCCATTTTTTTCTCCCGACTGGTATTTATCCATTGTGTTTTCAAATTCAATATTAATTTTTAGTGATTATATTTGTTTCTTTTCAAATATGTTTGGCAATTTGTATAGTTATATATTTCTCACTCATATTTATAGTTCTGTCTTTTGTTTCTTTCAATATATTTGACACATTTGTTTTATGTTCCTTGAGCGGTAATGTGAATGTCTGAAATATTGCAGATCAAATTCTGTTGTCTGTTATTTTCAGAAGTTCTTTTTCATGATATCCTGCTTCCTTACATGTTTTGAGTTTTTAAAATGGTGGGTCCTTAGAATTTTATCAGGATAATTTTTGTAGCTTTTTTGAAGATGAATTCCTACAGAGGACATTGATATTTTTGGTATTCAGCATCCCTTCAGATGAACAGAAATTATGGCTTTTTTGGGGGGAGGGGTGGAGGGCTTGAGAGAACAAAGAAGCACACCATTCTGAGTTTCTTCATGATAAATTCTGACGAAGGTTCACAGGACTACACAAGTAGTATAAATAATTTTAGGCCACAAATATGCATAGGCTCAAAGGAGAACCTATCTCTTACTACTCAATGTTGGCAAAGTTTAAACATAATTTGGGGCACCTGAGTGGCTCAGTAGGTTAAGCAGCTGGCTCTTGGTTCTGGCTCAGGTCACGATCTCTGGTTGTGAGTTTGAGCCCTACGTTGAGTTCCATGCTGACAGTGCAGACCCTGCTTAGAAAATCTCTGTCTCTCCCACTCTCTCTCTGCTCCTCCCCCTCTCAAAATAAATAAACGAACTTAAAAAAAACATAATTTACTTTATGTCCCCATGTATATGTCAGGTTATTTCTAGTTTACCCTTACTTACCCTTCACTGAGGCTAGTAACTTCATTTATGGATTTCCAATTGGGTCTCACCATATTGGACACACACAGGTTTTATATATGGTTTTCCATGTCATATGTGACTATCAAAAGAGAAGCTCCAGCTTGCTTGTTTTCTAGCCCTCTGGATTCCATATTCATTATTTGCACTTTTAGTTAGTTTCATGTGGAAAGTGTTCAAGGTATCTAAACTTGTGCTCAGGATACAGTTACCTCAATTTTTTCACAGGAATTTTTGTGAAAGGAGTACTTTCTAAAGTCACAGACCTACTTTCTAAAATGAGAAAAATGTTTCAAAGCGGACTTCCATTTTCTGAAATTGTTGGTCTGATGCACTGAAAAGAGAAATTTTCAGTAAGAATATTAATGAACATTTTTTACAAAACATTTTTTTTTTCTACTTTCTCTCCCTTTTCCTCAGGGAAAAGAATCTAGAGAAACAAAGGCAGAAAGAGCAGCAAAATCAGTGAGGAGGCTACCGCACTTATCCAGGCAGAGGTATTAGTGGCATGGTCCAGAGTGGGAATGGTTGGCTGGCGGAAATATTGCAAACAGGATTTTTTTTTTTTTTTAAATAGAGCCAACAAGATTTTCTGTGTATTAGATTCACTAGGTGTGAAAAAGAGAAGATTCAGGGATGACTCCAAGATTATACGTAAGAGAAAGAGAACGTGTTTGGTATCCAACACAGCTGCAGGCAATCCTATGACCCTCCTACTAAACTGGCTCTAATCCTTTTTTTTTTAATTTTTTTTTAAGATTTTATTTTTAAGTACTCTCTACTCCCCAGGTGGGGCTCAGACTCACAAAGAGTTGGCCCACTCCACTGACTAAGCCAGCCGAATGTCCCAACACTGACTCTAAATCTTTTAACTTGAAGAGCAAATAAATTCATATTTGTTCACAACCATAATAATAGAGGGAGATTTTCTTCAAAAGTTCTTTGAAAGGGGCACCTGGGTGAGTCAGTTGGTTAAGCATCCAAGTTTGGCTCAGGTCATGATCTCAGGGTTCCTGAGTTCAAGCCTCGTGTCAGGCTCTGTGCTGACAGCTGGGAGCCTGGAGCCTGCTTTGGATTCTGTGTCTCCCTCTCTGCCCCTCTCCCACTTTCACATGCACATACACACACACACACACACACACACACACACACACATTCTCTCTCTCTCTCTTTCAAAAATAAACATTAAAAAAAGAAGGAATTTGTTAGGGTAAAGGGCCTGCTTTCTGCTTCAAGTTCCCTTTTTCTGAACCTGGAATTAAGTAGAAAGTTAAAAGAAAATATCATGGTACATCTCCATATTATAAGTCCAGTAAAATTCTTACCCTCAGGTTTCTCTGCTTCCTTTAGCTCTTGCCGTTTGAAGTGCTATTTGTCTTATTACTGATTTAAACCATATCATTGTAATATTTTACGGTCTATTTCATAGTGAACACATCTCTTTGTGCAAAATGTTTTTTTCCCACATTTTTGACCAAGACATACAAAGACTTTTAAATACAGCTGCATTTATTTGAAAAAGTTTTGCTGAGCACTCACTATGTGCATTGCCTTAAAAAAGACAATATCTGACTTCAGAATGAGAGAAATGATTTCATATAAAAATTGTAACTATAGGAAAATGCAAATTTGGCACAGAGAAATTAATGAATTGTGGTTAATACTAATGGTTCAATTTTATAAAAAGCATTTGCTATGCATTGCTAAGTCACTATTCCAATTTAGTCTTCAGGACCCTCTGAGATAAATTAATTAACAATTTAATAATTAATAAATAAATTAGTTCCTTTATAATGTTACATAAATATACTAAGGCATAGAAAGGTTAAATTCACGATTTTATAGCTGAGAGTTTCTAGAGCCAGAATGTAATCCCAGGGACTTCTGTTCCTGCGTCTGTTTTTTCTACTGCATTTCTGCCCCTGAAAGATAGGGAAAATAGGTACTATTTAAACTTTATTAAAAAGGAATGAGTCACAACAGACCCTGGAATATTTAGTCATACCTGTCTGTTGAAGTTGGCGTTTGAGGCATCGCTATGAGATGAATAATTCTAAATGATTGTTTTCCTAAAATCTGATGTCTTGGACACTTTCTGACAAGAAAATGATTTTAATGATATCTTCGGGTTTTAAATTCTGTAGTTCTATGATCTTTCCCTTCGAATTAGGAAGCAATTTTCCCTTTGTCATTCACATGCCAGAGACATAATGGATTTTTTTTCTTCCTGAAATATCTCGTGCATCTGCATAACCAGGGGACGCTCTGACAGTATTAAATATTCCTTTCTGCAGCAGACAAAATGCAGTAAGGTTTATTCTTCACATTTTTAGCCAAACAAAAATAAAGGATAGCAAGGCATAGAGAGTTATAGATTCTAGATGGTGATGGATAATTAATGGCTCTCCCTGTTCTAATTGTACAAAGCACAACAAAGACATCAATTGTATATTACAAATGTTTTATCTTAATTGTTCCTCGGAGATTTTAATAAAAATCAGAGCATATCTTAAAGCAATCAGTTTGCTCTCTTAAAGCTCTTTGTTGAGGATAATAAATTAATAGCCCCTGGTATACTGGCTTTTCAGCAAACACAGGAAATTGTAGCCTTTAATTTGTCCAATTTAATTTATTTTTGTACTGCAGTAATAAAAAGGCTTAGTTAATGATTGTGCTGATAGGTTTATAATATATTTGATTCCATCCAATGTTAAAGAAAGAGTACTTAATCTTTCATCAAAATTGTTATGATAGCTTTGTTTCTATTTCCTGAAACTTTCCTGCCAAGATTTCATCATGTATACACAATATTTTAATCTCCTATTTCATACCCAGTTGGAAGAGAAAACATTTGGATAGGAGTGAAAAGTAAGCCTAAACTGTCACCAACCTTACAAACTACTTCCATCTGTAATCATCTTTTCTTCTTATTAGATGGGAGGAAGAATCCCTCTTCTTAACCATGGCTAACTCCTCTTCCTCTGCTCTGGATCCTAAACAGTATCAGACCTTCAATAAATTAAGTTGGATGGATATATGTCATATGTATGCATGCATTATTTATTGCCCTTGAAAAAGGAGGCTAATTTGGGATTGTGTAATTTCGGCCAAGACCCCACATACCAAGAACCACACAACAGATGTCAAAAATTCTCACATTCAAAGCAAGATGCACAACAACTTAAGCTTATTTACCAAAGAAGTGGCTTAAGACCAACGTTGGAAGTTTCTCTGGGAGAATACAAAACAGTGTGGTTAAAGAGATGGGTGCATCAAGGCAGCCGTGGAGCTATTTTAAAGAAACTTTGTGCAAGAGGGCTGCCTTGTGTGTGTGTGTGTGGGGGGGTAGTGAGGTCCTGATATAGTGTCTGTGCAGAAATGAGCCACCACGAATCCGGGCTGAAATAGGCACTATAAGTACTCACTTGGAGAATAAGCGTTTATTTGCGGTGAGAGAGCCCCAGCAATACGATGGAAGATATTTCTGAAAGGGTCTCACAGACTGATAGGAGAAATTATGCAGGAGTCTAAGCTCATCCTTTTAGTTAACACCCCATAACATGTTCAGGCAGTCATTCCGCATTATGAAATAATTTCTTTATATGGGTGAGATGGTTAACTACTATGGTTGCAGTTGATGCAACATTTGAAAGTTATCTATATTTTCCTGATGTAGTGATTCAATTTTTTAAGCACTTTTTTTTTAACAAGGGCACATTTTTTTCTGTAAGCATTCTGTAGGAATTGTATACTTTCCTAAGGTAAATGAAAGTTAGTAGTTCTGTAGATCTGGTCATAAGTTGATTTTTAATATATATAATATTTATAAATCTTTAATATTTGATATTAAAATGTATAAGCCTAAATGATATTTAAGTCTAGAGTAGGAATTTTAAAGAAATTTTTTTAATGTTGATTTCTTTTTAAGAGAGAGAGAGACAGAGAGTGAGTATGAGATGGGCAGAGAGAGAGGGAGACACAGATCTGAAGCAGGCTGCAGGCTCTGAGCTGTCAGCATAGAGCCCGACGTGGGGCTGGAACTCATGAACCATGTGATCATGACCTGAGCTGAAGTCAGACGCTTAACTGACTGAGCCACGCAGGCACCCCTGGAGTAGGAATTTTATCACTGGACTTTTCTCACTGAAATACAACATGTACCGTGTGGAAACATATAATTTTTCAGTTGCCCCCAATAGTCTATGACTTAGACCCCTCCAAATTCATCTCTTAGAATTCCTACCGAAATCTGTTATCCAAAAATCATCTATATGAAGAGATAACTTAATGATATTATACTTACTTGCTAATCTTACTTTTAGCTTTTCTAGAGACAGAGAAAATAAGAATCAAGCTGTTATCTGTACGATTACTAGGTCATCACTCATTTCCTTGTCACTATGATACCAAAATTGACCCAAACTAAGCATTTCAAGTGACTCTTACACTCATAAAATCACACATAGTTTAAAATTCTGCTTTTTAATAATTACATAAAAACGACAATATCAAAGATAAACAACATCAGGGAGGGAATGATGAGGATCCTGTTCTCCCTTCTTTGACATATTGTCAGTTGATAATACATTATTATTATGCATAGAGTGCATTAAAAATACATTCCCTGTTGAATATTCAGGCTTTTGTTTTTACGGATGACACTGGGTCTCAAAATAGCTCAGTAATTGTTACTGTGCAAATAAGCCAAAAGATATTATTACTTTTAATCTGACAGAATTTGTAATACAGCATTAATCTCTTGTGGTTAAAAAACTTGACGGACTGCAATGTGTGCAAAAAAAAAAAAAAAGATAAGGAGAAGAAATCACTGAAATTTTATTTAAAAGCCACGACATTTAAAGGACCTGTATATTGTCCTATTTTATTTTACTGTGATGAAAGACTTCCCTATTTCACATCTGAGTGTATTTACATCTTGAGAATTGGTGACTTTGCTCATGCATTGTCACGTTTAAATCTCACAATAATCCTACGAGGTAGAAACTGTTATTAACCGTATGTACAAAGGAAGAAGTTGTAGCTCAAAAGAGGTTAAATAATGTGTACAACATTGCACAGCTACAAGTTGGCTAAGATGGAACACACTCGGGTTTGTCTTCTACAGAATCCTTGTTTTACCCATGGTAGTGAATGGGAAAACAATATAAAAAACCTACAGATTTATATTGGACTACGGGTTTTCAATAAATACATGTAGTTCTTTCCCTCTTGCCTCAGGCCCAGATCTTAAGTGTTTTCTAAGTTCATAATCAATATCCAGCAGAAAGTTTTTGATGTATTTTCAATATGATGGTGAGCAGGAAACATATATGTGGACTGGTACTTACATTCTCTATGGTGTTCACTCACTTCTCCATTCTGCTTTGGTAATAGGTCCCCTAAATTGACCTCATCTTGCTCAAGTAAATAGTAATAAAACATAATTTATTCCTTAATTCTCAGGAAAGTCATTTCCAAGGAAGGCCATCTCTAATTCTGTTACAACAGTGGTTCTCAATCAAGGGGAAGTTTGCACACGCTCTTCCCTCAGAAGACATTTGACGGTGTGTGAAGACATTTTGGGTTGTGAAGATTGGGGGTGTAGATGTGCTATTGGTGGGCAGAGGACAGAAGGTGCTGGAGCTTCTATAAGGCACAGGATAACCCCCAACAACAGAGATGTATCCTGCCCAAAATATCGATAGTGCTAGGCTGAGAGCCCTGTGTAGCGAAATGAAGGGAGAACAAATAGACAGTAGCACAATGTACTTTCTGTTTGTCAGAAACACCTTGGCTGTAAATATAATATTGTGTCATTTTCTTAGAACTTCCACTCATTTAAAAATAAAAAAGTGTTTTAGAATGACTTATGTCAAAGATGCGTGTGTATATTTTTATTCAGTATCACTATTAAAATATAAGTAGAAACCCAGTTATGAATAATTAGGCCAGGTCTAGGCTTTTTGGAGTCAGGGCAGATGGGGAAACAAATGTTGCCCTTTCCCATGGCAATCTTAATGCATGCAAATCTTTATGTGGGCACATTTTACTGATGTATTCTTTTTATGTTCGCATTATCCCTGTGAAAGTTCGACAGAGACGATAAAACTGAGACATGGAAACACAATTACATTCGATAAAGCAGCTGCTGCTACACAGGACAGAAATAAACTTTGTGACTTCCATTGTGTTTTCTAGTTCTTACTCTGAGGTAGATAAGGACTTTGTATGCACGTTGTATCTCATAAATGAGAGTTGACAGCTCTATAATTTCGAACATGAAAAAAAGAATGAAAAACAAGCATTCAGAAAGTAAGTACAATGTAGAACTCAGGGGGTGCCTGGGTGGCTCAGTTGGTTAAGTGTCCGACTTCGGCTCAGGTCATGATCTCACAGTCTGTGAGTTCGAGCCCCGCGTCTCTCCTGCTCTCAAAAATAAGTAAAAACATAAGAAAAAATCCTTTATAGAACTCAGAAAAACCAAAACCAACAAATTATAATTTCGTATTTACTGTATCATTGTTGCAGCAACACCACCACCCCTCCTATCACCCAACAATATCCCAAACAACCAGGAAACAAAGTGAATACCCATTAAATAGTGAATAGAATAAATCTGAGAGAGAGGGAGAGAGAGAGTGTGTGTATATGTATGTTGATATATTTGGAGAGGTTTTTTTCAATTTTTTTGTTTGTTTATTTTGAGAGAGAGACAGAGTGTGAGTGGGGGAGGGACAGAGAGGGAGTGAGACAGAATTGGGAGCAGGCTCTAGGCTCTGAGCCATCAGCACAGATCCCGACACAGGGCTCAAACTCATGAGCTGTGAGATCATGATTTGAACCAAAGTTGGACACTCAACCAACTGAGCCACACAGGTGCTCCTATTTGGAGAGTTTTAATGTGAGTGGCATGTAGTATTCTCTGGTGTGAACTCAGACCTTCTCTTTCATTCCATTTTCCAGAACAAGCAGGGTGGCCAGGGCCATCAGGCCTGCATATACTCAGATAAATCTTTATCTAAAGCATCACTAATATATTGAAGTATTAACAATAGATATTATAGTGAATAAGCCTATGATGGGACAAAGGGACTTTCTTTCTTCAATTAATGTGATATTCTTTGCAATCCCTGTTTATCGAATCTTATTCATGTCATGGTGGCAGTACTGAGAAGGTTTATATTGTAGGAGTGGCTTGGAAAAGAGACCCAATAAATTAGCCTGATTTTTATCTAAGCTAATGCCTGCTGCTAGTTTAGCCAAAACCTGTCTCTGAACCCTTATGCAGTCTAGTCGGGTTAGCTAGGTCCCTACAAGGTGATTGAGTCACATGAAAAAGAAAAACCAAGAATAATCTCTGCATATCTGGCTTAAAATATGGCATATAAGGTGATAGTATTTATTGAGAAGGAAAGACTAGTTGTTGGTGATGGAGGATAGTTCTCTTTTTAAGTTGGAAATAGGAAGTTTTATAAAGTTTATAACATAATGAAACATTCTAGAGAGAATGATTTACGGTTCATTGATGTGTAGTTAGAATTTAAAATCAGAGAAATAGATAAGCTTCCTTGGAAGGTAATATAGAGAGAGAAGAAAAAGGGACCCAGAACGGCTTTGGACACATCCCAATATTAATATGTCAATGAAAATTGACAAAGCCATTTGCTGGGGCGGGGGCAGGGAAGAAGTGTGTGGTAGACTTGTCAACAGAAGAGTTTGAAATGGTCCTTTTGGACAGTGGAAAATCAAGCATACCAGGAAAATGTGCCAGTTTGCTAGGCAATGTTGTGGTCTTGAGTGATCCGTGGACATTACTGAATGGAAGAATATTTCATAGGTGGTGATGGCATCAAGGAATCAGGGACCCTACTCTATATTTCTTAAGAGAGATGAATAGATCTAAGTACTCTATGGCTGTACTTCTTTCTTCACTTGCCTTTCTGCTCTGCATTTTAACTGAATCTGTGTTTCTGCTTCCTGTGTTTGCCTATTTTTGGATCTGAATCTACCATACATTTTCTGCATTTAAGATTTATCATGAGAAATCTGTTACATTATGGGATGTGATTAAAGATCAAGGATATATCTGACGATATGGATAGATAGAGACAAACACCCCTAGAAGTAATACATCAGGCTCATCTTGAGATACTATTTTAGCTATTTATTGAAAGAAAATCTATGAGATAACAAAACTCGGAGTTCATCGTAATAATCTAACCAACACAAGCAAAAAAAATAGTAATAAAAAAAGTCACCAACATTAAGCAAATAAATAAACTCTGCATGTCAGATTTTGACTTTTGTCTCTCAATTTTTTTACAGAGCTCTCTATGAAAGATTTAAAAGAGAATCGCTAAAAAAAAGTTACAGGAGCTTTTAATTTTATCTTCTATTATATATGAATGTTGTTTTTTTTCTTAGAGAGCAGATCTGTTTACAGGTATTTCTAGGGGAGGGTCTTGGGGAACTTGGGAATTCCTTTATTTGGAGATCTTGGATTTTTCCTATTTTCCATAACAGAAGTAAATGTGCCAGCTTCTCACTGCAGCTTTGTCTTCAAGATTTATAAAATTAAAAACTCTGCAAACTCCATTAAGATTTGTCTTCTAGCTCCCAGCGTTTACAGAAATGAGGTCCCTCTCTGTTTTCTAAGTTGTTTCATTTTATAAGGATGATCTTAGGGAATATAGAGGCCAGCAAACTTCTATGTGAAATATGTGTTTGCCCTGATTTCTGCATGGACTGCAACTCTATTGATAATCTATCTTTATATCTAAGTCTTCTCCACATATTTCTATGGACCCTGTTTTGCTCTAAAAATAGGACAATGCATAAATTCTTTTTTTTAGGAATAACAAAAGAAACAAATAAGGTTAATAGCTATATCATTTACCTTTCCTGGCTCATAGCACCTAAATCTCTGGCCCAATTTTCGCCCATATACTGAAGACCATCTAATAAAAATATGCTAGGCTTTTGGCTGAATAGTACCTTTAAGAATCTGGGGAATTTCATAAGTCACCTGTGATGGTAGTCAGAAACACATTCCCTGCTTCCTTAGTGTCTGGGGTATAAGTATGTGCAGCCTAGGCCATAGCCATTAAACACAGTCCTGTGAGACTTAGCTTCAGAAATGAGTGTGAAGAGACACCTGGGAGGCTCACTCAGTTAGGCACCCAGCTTTGGCTCAGGTCATGATCTCACAGTTCGTGAGTTTGAGCCCCGTATTGGTTTCTGTGCTGATAGCTCAGAGCTTGGAGCCTGCTTAAGATTCTGTGTCTCCCTCTCTTTCTGCCCCATCTCCACTTGCTCTCTCTCTCTCAAAAATAAATAAATATTTAAATAAATAAATAAATAAATAAATAAATAAATAAATGAGTGTGAAGAGGCAGATGCCTTGGAATCCATTCTTGTTGGACTGACTTCAGAACCATTCAGCAGCCTGAATTATAATGTTGGTATATAGTGACCAACATCTATGGTACAACTCATTGTGTTTTGAAATTTAAAATAATTTCAGCACCACTGGGGAGAAACAATGCTCTCAAAGAGAAAACAGCATATGCATTTGTAAAATATAAAAACAGAAGGAATGATATCAATGTAGCAAAATCCAAAGTCACTACAAGGTTAGGTCATATAATAATAAAAAAAAAATACCAGGAGAGTAGGGTCTACAACCATTAATGGGTGAAATGGTGTAAGGGACTAGTCGCATCAGGGGAAAATCTTAAAAACTACAAATGAGAATTTATGAACCATACAGTTATTGTGATGTCAAGGAAGGAGTCTCTGCAGTTTGGCAGATATCAGATCCAAGAGTAATTGTTGTCACCATTATTATTATCATTCACATCCAATAGGAAGTAAATTGGAGTGTTATGTATTTCAAGTCAAGTATGGGCTTTGGCACAAGACATATGTTAAAAGAAATAGCATGCAAAATGCTTAGTAAGTGGTTGTTACAGATTAGACATTTAATACATGTGATTTTTCTATGTGCTAGCAAATATGATTTTATCATTTGAACATTCTATATGTTAAAAAGACTGAAACTGGTGGACCATGAAATAGCTGTGAGAACTAAAAGAACAAGTTGGGAGATTTAAGATAGATTTAAGTACAGCATCTTAGCTAACAAAATCTTTGAAAGAAAAAGATGAGGGTTATTTTGTGATATCGATTTTTTTATATGACACTTTCTCTAGATTTAAACATATTGGAATTTCACATACTTGGAATTTGAGACAAAATAAATGAGCAAAGGAAATAAAAAGAGATAGAGAGAGACAAACCAAGAAATAGACTCTTAACTATAGAGAACAAACTGATGGTTACCAGAGGGGAGATGGGTGGGAGGATGGAAGAAGTAGGTGATGGAGACTAAGGAGGGAGGGCACTTGTGATGAGCATCCAGTGATGTACGGAAGTGTTGACTCACTATATTGTACACTCGAAACTAATATTACACTGTATATTTAACTGGAATTTAAATATAAACTTAAAAAAATACTACACATGCAAATAAAAATTGCAATAAAAGAAAAAAAACATTAGAGTTTCAGCTCCTTATAATGGCAGAGTAACTTGGTATTTTCTCACTCTCCTAGACATAACAATTATAAAAACCCAACTATTTCTAGGCACTGGAGAGCAATAAGAAGCTAGCAGAAACTCTATAATTTACCCCTGAAAGAGTAATTGGAATGTGAAAGGTTTGTGACTTTGTGAACCTCTGCCTCTGATTCACAAATAACTTGAGATTCAGAAAATCACAGGTATATAAGGTAGAGGAGTCAAAAGACAGAGTTAAGGGCAAGAGAAGTAAGAAGTTTAAGTAAAAGCTTCTGAAAGAGAGAGGATCAGAGGGAAGCTGATCTGCCCAAATGATTAGCTAACTCTTAAATTACACACAATTCAAAATGAAAAAAAGATTAAATTATGCCAACTGCCGCCCACTATGAGGAAGAGAAGATTTAGAGTTTGAGTTTATTTGGGTTAAATGTATTAGAATCAAAATCACTATTCAGAGACTATACAGTAGTCTTCTTTAGGTCTTTATTCATCCAAATGCTACAGACATATGAAAAAAGAGAAAAATAGGAACCATATCTAAGAATAAAGCAGTCAATAGATGCCAATCTTGAGATAACTAAGATATTACAGTTATTTAAATTACACATATAAATAAGTTCAAGGTTGATAGGAAAATTTCCTTAGTGAATGAACAGATGAATAAAATTCAGCAAATAATTAAAAATTATAATAGTGAGCCAAATGGCGATTCTAGAACTACAAAGTACAATTGATTTAATGAAATAGACACTGAATGGGTTTAGTAATCAGCTGGAGCTAGCAGATGAGAGAGTCAGTGAACTTGAATCCAACCTGAAATACTAGTAAAATATTGAAAAAAATAAACAAAGACCAAAAAAACTATAAGACATTAACAAGCAATCTAAAATACATATTTTCAAAAGTTTATATTTGAATTCCAGTTAGTTAACATACAGTATAATATCCGTTTCAGGCATACAGTATAGTGATTCAATAATTTCATATGTCACCCAGTGCTCATCATGACAAGTGTACCCCTTAATCCCCATCGCCTATTTCACCCATCCCCTACCCACTTCCCCTCTGGCAACCATCAGTTTGTTCTTTATAGTTAAGAATCTGTTTCTTTATTTGCCTCTTTTTCTCTCATTTGTTTCTTAAATTCCACATGCAGGTGAAATCATATATTTGTCTTTCCTGACTGACTTACTTCACTTAAGAAAGAGGGTACAGTTTCATTCTTCTACATGTTGCTGTCCAGTTTTTCCAACACCATTTGTTGAAGAGACTGTATTTATTCCATTGGATATTCTTTCCAGTTTTGTGGAAGATTAGTTGATCATATAGTTGTGGGTTCATTTCTGGGTAATATAATTTGTTCTATTGATCTATATGTCTATTTTTGTGCCAGTACCATACTCTTTTGATCACTACAGCTTTGTAATATAGCTTGAAGTCTGGAATTGTGATGCCTCCAGCTTTGCTTTTCTTTTTCAGGATTACATTGGCTATTCAGGGTCTTTTTGGTTCCATACAAATTTTAGGGTTGTTTGTTATAGCTCTGTGAAAAATGCTGGAGGTATTTTGATAGGGATTGTATTAAATGTGCAGATTACTTTGCGTATAGATATTTTAACCATATTTATTCTTCTAATCCATGAGCATGGAATGTTTTTCCATTTCTTTGTGTCTTCTTCAATTTTTGTCATAAGTGTTCTATACTTCTCAACATACGGATCTTTTACTTCTTTGATTAGGGTTATTCCTAGGTTTCTCATTGTTTTTGGTATGGTTGCAAATGGGATTGATTCCTTGATTTCTTTTACTGCTCCTTAATTATTGGTATATAGAAATGCAACCAATTTCTGTCACTGATTTTATATTCTGCAACTTTACTGTGTCCATATATTAATTATAGCAATTCTTTGGTGGAATCTTTTGGGTTTTCTACATCGAGTATCATGTCATCTGCTAAAAGTGAAAGTTTGACTTCTTCCTTGCCGATTTTGGGGCATTTTATTTCTTTTTGTTGTCTGCTGAGGCTAGGACTTTCAGTAGTATGTTGAACAACAGTGGTAAGAGTGGACATCCTTGTTATATTCCTGGCTTTAGGGGGAGAGCTCTCAGTTTTTCCCCATTGATGTTATTAGTTGCGGGTCTTTCATATATGGCCTTTATGATATTGAAGTATGTCCCTTCTATCTCTACTTTCTTGAGGGTTTTCATCAAAAGAATGCTGTGTTTTGTCAAATGCTTTCTGCATTTATTTGAGAGGATCATGTGGTTCTTAACCTTTCTTTTCTTAACGTGGGGGTATCACACTGATTGATTTGCAAATATTGAACTAGCCCTGCAACCCAGCAATAAATCCCACTTGATTATGGTGAATAATTCTTTTGATGTACCGTTGGATTCAATTGCTAGGATTTTGTTGACAATTTTTGCATCCATATTCATCAGGGATGTTTGACTGTAATTCTCCTTTTCAATTTTTTTTGTTGTTTTGTTTTGTTTTGTCTATTTTCTGAATCAAGGTAATGCTGGCCTCATAGAATGAGTTTGAAAGTTTTCCTTACATTTCTCTTTTTCAGAACAGTTTGGGAATAAGTGTTAGTTCTTCTTTACAAGTCTGGTTGAATTCCCGTGGGAAGCTATCTGGTCCTGGACTTTTGTTTGTTCGGAGACTTTTGATTATTGATTCAATTTCTTTGTTGATTAAGTGTCTGGTTAAATTTTCTATTTCTTTCTGTTTCAGTTTTGGTTAGTTTGTATGTTTCTAGGAGTTTGTCCATATCTTACAGATTGTCCAGTTTGTTGTCATAGAATTTTTCACAATATTCTCTTATAATTGTTTGTATTACTATAGGAATACTTTAATGATTACATCATATATTTCATATGTATGGATTTCATATATATGCAGTTCATAAATATGCATTATATATATGCATTTCATATATACACATTATATATATACACATTTCATGTATATATTTTACATGCATTTATTGTATTCTATTCATATTATATACAGTTGTTAAACAACCTACAAAAAGTACAAAAGCCTAGTCCATTTTTCATACCAATTGAGAGCTAAGTTGCAAGAAAGGAACAGTACAGTAAGTTACAAGGAAAGTTTAGGTGTGTGTCCTGTACAAGTCATATTGACTGTCACATGATATATTTAAAGCTATTAAGTATTGCCACAGGAGAATCTCTTGTCTTTGCAGAGACCACACAGTTCCTGTCATTGCGGCCTCCTTAGGTCAATGCGTTTTTCCTTTTGAGAACAGGAACAATGAGACTTTGAACAGGTCTGACATTCGATTGCTTCTACCCGATAGGGGTTAAAACTCTTTTGGCATTTGCAACACAGTTGTTTGAAACAAACCTTATTAGTTACAGAAATGCACCACACATAAGCACTCTCCCATCTGGTCTTACAATCTTTACAGTGAAAAAGCCATATTTTGGTTCCAAAAACTGAAAGTTGGGTTTTCTGAGCACATCTGCTTAGCTGACTCCCTATGTCTGTTTGCTCTTCCATTCCTAAGGGCTCGAGACATCTTCCTCCCCCAGCTCATACTGGCAGAGCTCCTCCCGTTTGTACCCTTTAGATCTTGGCATTGGTGATGTCTGCTGCTGCTGTTGGCTGGCCACTGCAGGACCCAAAAGCGCCTTCCTCTTCTGGTCTTCCCCCTCCTTCTGCAGCTAGACAAAGTACCTATGACCTAAACTGGTGAAGAGACTTCCCAGGCCAGCAGGGGTACCTTGTGGCCTGAGCTGCCCCTAAGGGAGACCGATGCAAGAACCCAGCAAGCCCTACACAGGCTTGTCCACACACAGGCTCACTTGCACGCCTACCTCCTTAGTGTTTGCCTTGCAAAGCCTGAGGCTCTGGCTGGGGTTCATCTGGGAGAGAATAGCCTTAAGCCCCTCCCTCTTTTAAGGGTCCATACAATAGTCGGAGGCACTTGCGAGCACAGGCAACCTACGCTTGGACAGAAAAGTGGACCATTGTTTTGCCTCAGGGTGGGCTGAAATATAGAAATATGAAATATAGATATATGAAATATATAATGTAAACATTAAAGTTCTTTAGCAAATATGAAAAATTGACTTTCCTAAGTTTATAAAACAACTCTCAATAAGTCTCAATAAGTCTCTCAATAAGTCTCAGTAAAATAAGTCTCAATATCTTGCAAGGCATTTATACCATTTGGACTGCATTGTACTATTATAAGGATATTAAAGAAGTATAAGAAACAAAATTGGATAGCAAAATGATCTGGATTATATGTTTGGATAATATATTTTTGTTCCATGAATCTGGTTGGACACAATTCCAAACGTGCCTTTTTAATTTTTATATGATGGATTGTTGCTGTGTCAATCTATGACTTGTTAGGTATGTTCATACTCAGTATTTGATGGTCATTTCTGACTGTATTTTCACTTGATGTCTCCAGGAAGTCACTCCAGAACTTAGGAACAGGAATGGCTTTTTAAATTGTAAGTAGTTTTCTGCTCTAAAATTTATGACTTTTTTTTTCCCAATCCCTTGATTTTTTTTCCCTGAGGCTTATTAGAGACCACAGATAGACTTCACATATACCACACATATTTCAAGCACAATTAGACATATAGAAACATACAGAAGTAAACAACAGAGCCTTTTCTTCTTTAGCCCGGATCTGATACAAAGTCCTATCTTTTTAAAAACCCCATTAAAAATTGTTACCCTCTGAGTCACTTGATAAGTGGATTTTAGCAGTAATGTTAACTTTGAAATACATTGTCATACAAGCCATTTTAAAATCTTGAAACTTGTTTTACTAGTTAGTTTTTGTAAATGATTCATCTATGCTTGAAAAAAAATGCATATTTACTAATTCCATGAGTTGAGGTTTTTAGTTCTATTCTTCCTATTTTTTCTATTATTTTTTTTACCATCCTGCCAATTTATAGCCTCAAAACTTTTACTAAGATGCTAGATCAGTTTACGGAATTGTACTTTAGTAATTTCTTTCTTCCTATATTTTCAGGTTCTTATTACTTAAACACAAGTTGAGATTCGTTACATTCTTTTATTCAATCAAATCATTTTTAAATATAGGCTGACATTGAATATTACATAATATTTTTATATTAAGTCTATTTTGTCTGATACAAACATAAGATTCCAGCTTTCATTAGTTAAAGTATTTATTCTTTATTTTCCAGCTTTCAGTATGTTTATGTCCGAGGTGTATTTCATAAATATATACGGCTGAGTTAATTTTTAAAACCCAATCTGAGAATTTCTAGAATGACATCATCAATATGGCCGAATGAGACATTCACCACTCATATCCCACACTCAACTATAACAATTTGGCATCCATCCATGTACCAAAGTGACTTTGTGGGAGCCATGAGAATCAGCGTCATACACCAAGGGACCCAAGAAGAGTCTCACCCACTACTACATCAAGTATTACACATAAAGACCTTGGTCCCAGGTGTGAACTGTACACTGGCCTGAGAAATGGGTTTTGCCCTTCTTGGTCATGGTCCAGGAGCCCCTGGAGAACAGTTTACTGGACAATCATCAACAGAAAGAGAGCTTTTGCGGAAATCCAGGAGTCTAGTGGAGAAAGTCTTGTACATTGTCGGAAGAAACCAATATGAGTTTGGATGCACTAGAGAGGGTAAGAGGAACATTTGACTTTACTTGTATCACCTCTTCCACCATGCGGCACAGCTTAGTGCAAAGAGTTCTTGGCCCACGATTTCTCCTCTGGGGGAAAGTAAGAGCATGTGAGTGGGTACCTGTTTCCTTATCTGTGCACCGTGCTGTCAACGAGCCCATTTCTTTCTTGCTTCATTCACAATACTGCATCATGTGTTGCATGACTGGGGAGTGGGAAGAGGCAGCGGAACAGCGAATAAGACTCTCAGAGGGCTTTAAAGTGGTGCAGATTCTACTAGTCACACCACAGACTCTATCAAGAAGCCCATCCGTGAGCTTTCAGGGACACTATTGATAATTGTATTAGATATTAATGGACTAATCATGCTAAATTGTGAAATTGTTAGAAAGGATAAAAATTGAAACAAAATCCAACGATTTGCTATATTTAAATGACATCTTCTTTAAATATAATGATAGGTTGAAAGTAAACAGATAGAAAAATATATACAATGCAAAGAGGAAAAATGTGAAGCTTTGCTCTCAGATAATATCAGATGAAATAAATGTCAAAATTGCACGCATTATCAGAAATAACAAGGGACACTTCATAGTGATAAAGGAGTCAATTCAGTCAGAAGACACTGTAACCAGAAAGATTTGTGCCCAATGACAAAGCTTAAGAATTTATTTACATCTTTTATTTCCATTTTATTCAATATGAGTTTTTATTTAAAAAAAAAAAACCCAAACAACCAGCTAACCATAGTGTCTAGATTCTGCAAAACTCTTCCCAGAATTCTCCCAACTTCTTTTGGTTAGGAGGTGGCAGCACACTCCTCTGTCTGTGCCTTGATTGACGGCTTGCCAGAGTTTCATCCATCCTCCCTTTACAAAATTGATGTTTGTGCTTCAGCTGGGTGTTTTCACCTTCCTCACATCTTCCATTGCTATAGTTCTTGTCACTATGCTCTGACTGTCTTTTGGGACGGGCCATATATTAGATTATATTTCCTACTTCAAAAACTAACCCATATCCCTATCCTTTTACTTTATCTTATGCTTAGTAAAACGCAATTCTCATGCTTTTTTCCAGTTATTTCATCTACACTTAATGTATATTTGTAGCCCTTACCAGCTCCTTTTATTATGTGCCATGAAGGTAATCCCTTCTACTGGCCGAAATACAAAATAACTATATCCAGTAATATGCATGTGTCACATGCTGTATGACTAATTTTCAAATAGTATAATATGTAGCACTCATTGCCCTGAATGAATAAGTCAATCAATAAATCAACAATATTTATTTTACTGCTGTAATGTATGTATAATCATGGTATGAACTATCACTACACTACTATATGAACTGTCACTACTATTCACTACAGTACTACCAGTATTGGGGATTAGGTTCATAAGGTTTACAATCTACTAGGGGAAAGAAAATAATTAATCATGGTAAAATTAGATAGCAATAAAGCAGATCAGTACTGTCTATAACTACACAAAGGATTAAAAAGAAACAATTAATGTGAATGGAGTTGTTAGATTATTTCATTGAAATATTACAAATGAAATGTCGGAGTGAGGATCCTTACATGTATGTATACCTGGAGTATAAAACTTCTAACTTGGCTATATTAACTACAGAATGCTTTTTTTTTTTTTTTTTAGAAAAGTAGTTCCTTTAGCCAAATTGCTCAACGACTGCTTTTCTTCCTCAGCCAGGAGAAGCTGGAAGGGTTGTCAAATTGCCTTATTATAAAGGCAGCTGTGTTATGTTGGGGAAAACAATGATATCAGGAAATTTGAATTTAGCCTTTGTTCTTTCACGTTGTACTTGCATAGCCTTGGACGAAGCATTCACTTTTCAGAGACTTAGTTTCCTTATCTGTGGAAGGACAAATAAAACATTCTTTCTAAGCCATAAAACACTATTTAAGTATGAGCCATGATCTTCATGAGCTACCTGAGTCAAATATTTTCAAATACATATAAAGCCAAAAACTGTGGACTCTTTTTCTAGGTGCTTAGTTCTACAACAGTCTCGAGATATGAAGCCAGATATTAAATGAGGGAAGACAAAATGAATTTTCAACTTAGTGTTATTTCAAACCAGTATAGAGTTTTCCCATTTCTTTTTGTGTTTAAGAACACGTGTCTTTAAGAGAATATTCCAAAATATTTTATAGTATAAAGAATGCTGAATAAATTTATTTTGAATGATTATGAATGACATCTCAAGCTTATTGTGGTGTTTGGAATAATATAATTATTGTAGATTCTATATAGAACAAAATCTAAACAAAAAAAAAAGGAGAAAAAGGAATGACATTTTCCTAATATGCAGCTAGGTTGGATTGATAAAATTAATCCAATTAATTCATAATTATGTTTGTGTTCTCCAGCATGTAAATAACACTAAATTGATGTTTCATATAACTAAGCCATTAAAGAACTTACAAGTTGATTTTCACATAAAAATTACCAAGATTGATGAGGGCAAGAGGAAAAACTAATGGCAGAAGTGACATAAAACATGACTATTATTTTACAGTTAAACAATGTTATGCCATGAAATGGAAAAGGCCATTACCAGCTGGTTGTTAATACCCTAAGAAAGCTTTTGTGCAATTATTGAAATGCAAAAGCGAGTCATTCTCATTTTGTTGGGTAGGGGAAGCCATAATGTAGATTTTTATAGGAACATTCAGAGTTACTGCTGTTATCCATAATTCTTCTGTCTTTTAAAAATGTAACCAGCAAATGTAAATTGTTTTCAGTTGTGCTGATTTATGACATAATCACAGCAATTATAGCAGGGCAAGTCCTATTTGACAAGTCAGTCAAGCCCTTTTAGCCTGATGTTGTTGAATTACAGCTTTCAAAATGTACCCTTGGGTCTTTAAAGTGTCTATCACCAAACCTTGAATGAAACCAATTTTATAAACAGAGCAGAAATTATGGGTACTACTATATTTTAAGCTGTCACTTTAGAAGTCTGTGCATCAATTTGAACACATCGAACATTGTTCAGAATTATTTTGTGACTTTAAGAATTATTGCAATGGGCTATTTTAATATCCTCGAGGGCAGAAAATCTATTCTATGTGGATGATCAATATATCTAAAAACAGATGTAATTGTTTTGGAGCCAAGGTGGTAGAATGAATAGATAGATAGATGGATAGATAGATAGATAGATAGATAGACAGACAGACAGATAGAAATATATATTTATATCTATCTGTCTATAAATAGAAATAGATAGATATTTGTCTATCTATCTATTGATCTATCTATCCTATCTGGAAAATAGTGAAAAAATCCTAACTTTTAAAATAAAGTAATTAATATTCTCAGTGGCATATGATCTACTTTTGTGGCAAAATTATTTCCAGAAAAAGTATTTGAGAGGCATATTTTAAACAATTATTACTGAAATAGTCCCCAAAAAAGATACTTTTCTGAAATACAAAGCATAATTTGATATGTAATTTATGGCAGGCTTATTATTAAAAGATCTGTCTCACTCTTTTGTAACTGCATTTTAACTAAAAAGAGTTTTCATTAATTGCAAAAATTATTTGCTTCATATTTATTTTTAACTTTTTATTTTGAAATAATTTTGGACATACACGAAGAAAGAACTGAAAGAGAACGGAAAAGTTGCAAAAATAGAACTGAAACTTCTTGCACAAAAATTAATAGTTTCTTTAACTCAAGTACAAAGATCAAAATAAAGATTAACACTAATGCAATACTATTAACTAACCTATAGACCTTGTTCAATAGCCAGTTGTCACATTGTCCAATCCAGGATCCCAGATTGTATTTAGTTGTCATGTCAGTCTTTTTTTGTCTTTCATTATCCTACACTTGAAGGGAAGTGGCCAATTGTTTTGTAGAATGTCTCCCAGTTTGGATTTGTCTGATGTTTCTTAATGATTAAATTCAGATTATGTATTCTTTGTAAGAATGCAACAAAAGTAATACCATGTCTTTTTCAGTACATTATAAAGGAGGCACATAATGTTTATACATGTTTTTAAGGGTACTGCTAGACAACCTGGTTCAGGTGGTGCCTAAAAATTTCTTCATTGTAATGCTACTATTTTCTCTCTTTGTAATTAATAATTATCTTGTGGGAAGATACTGTTAAATTATGTGAATACCCTGTTTCTCATTATAGTTTTACCTACTAATTTTAGTGTTCATTGATGAATTTTGCTGTGATGATGTTTACTGTGATGTTTGCCAAATAGTGACTTTTATTTCCATCATTCCTTCTACATTCGTTAATTGGAATTTTAGTAGAAAGAAGAACTCCCCATTTCCCCCCCCCTTTATTTCTTCAATGGTTTATTTATATTGGCATTGACTCATGGATTTTTTTATTCTATTATTCATAGTTCATTATTATTATTTATATTTTTCTCAGATTATCCCAGATTTGGCCATTGGGAATCCCTTCAAATTTATTCCTTTCTATCTTTCCAATAATTTGTTTTAAGCATTCACATACTTTCTGGCAACATAAAGTGTTCCATTATCATCTAGTACTTTTCCTGAAATCAGCCATTTCCTTAGAGCGTTTTCATTTTTATTGCAGAATGGTATTCAGAAAATAAAATATAGGCACTAGTTCTGTTCATTGCTCTTGTACTGTTACTGTTCTAGGTCTTCTTAGTGGGTATACACAGACATCTATACCATTATCTATATTGATTTGTATTTTTTTCTAGGTGTTTGTTAAGAAGTGTTAGTACGCTTCTGATTTCATCTGGTTAGAGTCCAACACCCAAGGGTTCATTCTGGCCTTACTCAATTCATATTTGTAACTCCTTTCTCCTACAATAAGAAAACTGCATCTCATTATTCACATTCATTTGAAGGTTTTGTGTGGTTGTGTTAGGCATTTGGAATATAGTTTGCTTTATTACAGCTTGTACCTCATTTCGTGTTTCCCCACATTCTGGATAATTTTAATTATTTAAAAACTGTGTGTATATCATGTGTACATCAAGTTTTACTGTGGTACTAAAAGTCAGAACTATACCCAGAGACAACCTCAGAGCCATTTTTTCTATCCCATTTTAGTTGCACTGATTTTTCTACCATATTACCACCTATGTCCTTTAAGTTAGCTAATTATATTAATTTCTGACTTATCTTTGTGCCTTTTATCTGTTTTCTTTTTTTCTTTCTACAATCTTCTTTGTAATTGTCTATTTCTTTCTGGAGTCTCCAATGCTATCAGTTTGCCTATTTCAACATAGGATACCAGCTGCAGCAATCAATCCACAGTCAAAAATAAAGGTTTAAGGTAACATTGCCCCAAGGATGACATCATTTTTAGCAAAAATGAAGAAATTTACATTTATATGTAAACGGTGTGAGAATAACCTGTTAAAATGCAAAAGCATATTATCCGCAGTAGGACAAAGAATGAGCAGAAGCAAACGATGAAAATTAAGACATATCATGTATACACAGAGACTGCACTATAGTATTTACCCTTCCCTGCTCTTTTTCTAACTCTCTCTTTTAAAACATTCACCCACTGCTTGAAATTGTCAACTAAATACTAATGTCAATCTGAAGTCTTGAAAGGCTTTTAAAGCAAAATATTTCATTAAAATTGCTTGTTATTAGTTTTTCATAATTTCGTTTTTAAGAGACTATTATGAGGGTGGTTTTGGATTTGCAACAAAATTGAGAGGCAGGTACAGCGATGTTCCATATATTCTCTGCCCTATTATCAAAACCACTAATCAAAATGGAGTTTATTTCTTTCTTTAAACTGAGGACGAACACATATTGGAACATAATCACCCAAAGCCCATAGTTTACCTTAGGGTTCATTCTTGGTGTTGTACATTCGCTGCCTTTGGACAAAACTATAATGAGCTATACCCATCATTATAGCACTATACAGAGTATTTCCACTGCCTTAACAATCCTCTGGGCCCTGCCTCTTTATCTCTGCCCCACTTCCCACCCCAACCCCGGCAATTGCTGATCTTTTGTACTGTCTTCAGTTTTTCCCTTTCAAGAATGTTATGTAATTGGTACCATACAAGATGTAGTCTTTTCAGATTGATTTCTTTCACCTTGCAATATGCAGTTAAGTTTTGTCCGTGTCTTTTCAGGGCTTGATAGCTCATTTCTTAGAATTGGATAATATTCCATTATCTGGATACACCATAGTTTGTCTATTTGCCTACTAAAAGACATCTTGTTTTTTCCCAAGTTTTGGCAATTACAAATAAAGCTGCTATAGATGACCATGTATGAGTTTGTGCGTAGATGTATTTTCAAATGCTTTGAGTAAAAAACAAGAAGCACAATTGAAGGATCATATGATAGGAGAATGTTTAAGTCGTGTAAGAAACTGCCCAACTGTCTTCCAAAGTGGCTGTGACATTTGTATCCCACTAGCAAAACTGACAGTTCCTGTTGTTCCACATCCTCACCAGCATTTGGTGTCACCAGTGTTCCGGATTTTGGCCATTCTAATACATGTGTAGTGGTATTTTATTATTGTTTTAATTTGAATTTCATTGAGGATATATGATGTTGTATATCTTTTTAAATACTTTTTTCCACCTGTATATCTTCTTTGGTGAGATGTCTGTTCAGATCATTGGCCCATTTTGTAATTGGATTGCATGCTTTCTGATTGTTGAATTTGAGAGTTCTTTGTATATTTTGGATAATAAGACTTTATCAGGTGTGTCTTTTGGAAAATTCTCTCCTACTTTGTGGCTTGTCTTCTAGTTCTCTTGATATTATCTTTCACAGAGCAGAAGTTTTTAATTTTAATAAGGTCTAGCTTATCACTTATTTCTTTCATGGATCATATTTTTAGGTGTTTTATTTAAAAACTCCAAGGTTATCTAAGTTTTCTCATATGTTATCTGCTAGGATTTTTATAGTTTTGCATTTTGCCTTTAGCTCTCTAATCCATTTTGAGTTTATTTATATGAAGAGTATAAGGTCTGTGCCTAGATTCATTTTCTGCATGTGAAAGTCCAGTTTTTCCAGTACTGTTTTTGAAGAGACGATCTTTGCTGCATTGTATTGCCTTTGCTCCTTTGTCAAAGATCAGTTGATTATAGTTATGGTGGTCTATTTCTGGGCTTTATATTCTCCACTATCAATCTGTGTATTCTTTCACTAATACCACATGCTTCTGATTACTGTAACTTTATATTACGTCTTGAATACAGGTAGTGTCAGTCCTCTGTCCTTCTCCTTTAATATTGTGTTGGCTATTCTGATTCTTTTGACTCTCCAATATAATCTTTAGAGTCAGTTTGTCTATATCTGTAAGGTAATTGCTGGGACTTGGGATGGCATTGAATCTGTAGATCAAGGTGGAAAAAAAATTAACATCTTGACAATATTGAGTCTTCCTCATCCATGCGTGTAGAATATTTCTTCTTTTATTTATTTATTTATTATTATTTTTTAACGTTTATTTATTTTTGAGAGAAGGGAGAGAGAGAAAGAGCATGAACAGGGGAGGGGCAGAGAGAGACGGAGACACAGAACCTGAAGCAGGCTCTAGGCTCCGCACTGTCAGCACAGAGCGTGATGCAGGCCTTGAACCCACCAGCTGTGAGATCATGACCAGAGCCGAAGTTGGATGCTAAACCGACTGAGCTGCCCAGGCGCTCCTCCATTTATTTTGTTCTTTGATTTCATTCATTCAGTTTTGGAGTTTTCCTCCTATAGGACTTACACATATTTTGTTAGATTTATAACTAAGTATTTCATTTTCGAGGTGCAAATATAAATGAACTGTGTTTTTAATTACAGATTCCACTTGTTTATTATTGGTCTAGAGGAAAGCAATAGACTTTTGTGCAATAACCTTGTATCCTGCAATTTTGCTGTACTGCTTATTAGTTTCAACAGTTCTTTTGTCAATTCTTTCAGATTTTCTATATAGAAAATTACATCATTTGTGAACAATTTTATATCTTCTTTCTCAATCTGTATATATATTATTTTCTTCCTTGAATTGTTGCTTTAGAAAGGACTTCCAGTTTGATGTTGAAAAAGAGGGGCAATAGGGACATCCTTGTCTTTTACTAAACCTTAGCAGGAAAACTTTGAATTTCTCACCATTAAGTATAAGGTTAGCTGTAGATTTTCTGTGCATAGTCTTTATCAAGTTGAGAAAAGTGCCCTCTAGTCCTAGCTTCCTGAGAGTTTCTTTGTGAATTAACTGTTGGATTTTGTCAAGTGCATATTTCTATATCTATCAATACAATCTCATGATTATTTTCTTTTTTATCTTGTTGACTTGGAATGGAATTCAGTTCTATTAGCTTTTGTCTTATGTAATTTGATGCTGTGTTGTTAGATACATACATATTAAGAATTGTTATGTCTTCTTCCAGAATTTGCTCCTTGATTATGTAAAGACCTCCCTTATCCATGATAATTTCCTTACATTGAAGTCGGCTGTGTCTGAAATTCATATATCTACTCCTGCTTTATTTTGATTAGTGTTGGCATGGTATATTTTCTTCATCCATTTACTTTTAATCTGTATGTGTCTTTATATTCAAACTGGTTTTCTCATAGACATATATGGCTGGTGGTATTTTCTGATGCAGTCCGGCAATCTCTGTCTTTTAATTAGTGCATTTAGACCATTGACATTCAAAGAGATTATTGATATGGTTGGATTAATGTCTACCATATTTGTTACCGTTTTCTGTTACCCTTGTTCTTTTTGTCGTTCTTGCTTTTTTCGCCTGTTTTTGTCTTCCACTCTTTTTCTTCCTCTTGTGATTTTAATCAAGCATTTTACACAATTTCATTTTTCTTTTTCCTTAGCATATCACATTATACTTTTTAAAAACCTTTTTTTATTGGTTGTTCTTCGTAATTCAAATTCAGTTCTCATTTCCGTGGGAGAGACCTGAGTGCTTAGAAGACTCCTTCTGGAAAATGTTTATTAAAAGGAAAAAAGAAATTCTATTATCTTGGAAAACTCTTTTAGTATACTTCTTCCATGAAGAATCATTTTTGCTGGTATGAGATGTTAAAAATGGGAGAGAAAGGATTGATTTAATTTCAAGGAATAGGAAAATTAATAGGCATGGACTAAAATAATTAGGTAGATTTTAAAAGGAAGATGAGGTTATCATTAGTGAAATATTACTGGGCCTCTGCTGGGTTAGAATTAGTGATATAATGCCTTCCTATGAATAAATAATCCCATCCGTGAGGTAAATAATTACCAAAACTTCAATTTTAGAGGCCATAACTAGTCTGAAATGAAAATATCTCCTTCTCTATATCAATTTCTTCATAGTTTTCTACTTTAACTTCCAGAATTAGTGGATCATTGATTACCTATTGAAGTAAAATAATTGTCATCGTTAATGTAGACAAATTCAAGATACATAGTGGAGACATAGCTCTATAAACTTAAAAAATTCCAAGAGCTATAACCCCCTCTAGAAATGGAAAGAATTCTTTTTTTACAGCTTTTTTTACATCAGTGCTTGTCAGACACATTGAAATATATTCCATCAAAGTACATATATGTGTGTACTATATATAACATATCTATCTATCTATCTATCTATCTATCTATCTATCTATCTATCATCTATCTTGTATTTAAAGTGATTACTTGTTGTATGTATGTTGTATAGATATTACATATTATTGTGTGATTTATTTATTGTTCTCAAGTTAAGGAATGGAAAGCATCTGTGTACCATTCTCATTCTGCAGATTATATTAGTACTGAACAAGAAGTTAAATCAGATATCCATATGTTCAGTGTTACGTTAGTCACTGCCTACGATCAGTTCTAATCACTTGGGTTGAAATCATACTTCTAAAGTATCATTGCCTGTTTTGCAAGGGTTTGATGGAAGTATTTAGCTGAGTACCAAGTTATTAAGATACCAACATCTAATTTTGTTTCAATATTAAGTATACCTTCTTGGGGGCATCTGGGTGGCTCAGTTTGTTAAGAGTTGGACTTAGGCTCAGGTTATGATTTTGCAGGTTCATAGGTTCAGGCCCCACTAGGGCTCTGTGCTGACAGCTCAGAGGCTGGAACCTGCTTCAGATTCTGTGTCTCCCTCTCTCTCTGCCCCTACCCCACTCACACTTTGTCTCTCTCTCTCTCTCTCTCAAAAACTACATAAACGTTCATTTTTTAAAAGTATACCTTCTTGCTGTTTGTTTTTTATTTAACTCAAATGTTTGTTCTGTCTCTCTTGCCTTTTAAAAAACTAATAAAATATTTATTAGTGTTTCTTTTTATTTTTTATTGGCTTTTTAGCTATGCCTCTGTGTTTTTTTATAGTGGTTAGACTACAGATTACAAAATGTAGACTTAATTTATGACAGAATAACTTAATTTGCATTATATAATTTTATTAACTACATAAGAATCTTAAAATCTATAATTTCATTCATTATCCCAAACACCTTTATTCTATTGTAATATAATTTATCTATATATTAATATTTCTTGTAGTGCTGATCTGAGCTTTTGTTGTTTGAAAGTGACTATTTCACAGTTATTTGTGAAAGACAGTTTTAGCAGATTTAGAATTATAGGTTGCTGTGTTTTTTTCCCTCCTCTTTCCAGAGCTGTCAATTATCTTTTTATGTTAATTATTTTTGATGAGAAATAGACATCTAATTTTTTTCTCATAAATGTAATATGCCTGGTTTTCCTGGTTACCTTTAAGGTTTTCCAATTTTATTTTATTTTCTGCAGCTTAGTTCTGATTATGACTAGTTCTGATTATCTTTGTATTTATCCTGCTTGATTCTTGAACACGTGGTTGATGACTGTAATGAATTTTGTACAAACTTCCAGCCATTATCTCTTGTGGCCATTTCTTCTTTCTCTCTGGATTCTGATTACATGTCTACTAGATATTGATAATTTCAAACAGGGTCTGATTCAGTCATCCTTTATTTTTCTGTGGGCATTCTCCTGTAAAGTCTATCCAATAAATTATTAATTCGAATATTATATATTTCTCAGTTCTACAATTTTCATTTGGTTCCTTTTTAGAGTTTCTATTTATTTTTATAAACACCCCAACTCCTTCCGCATTTTGTCTTTTTTCTAAATCTTTTAACATATGAAGATTTTAAAGTCCTTATCTGGTGTTTTGGACACTTGGGTCATTTGTTTGTCTGCTTCCCTTGATGGTTTTAGTCCCGCATTATTGGGAATATATTTTGCTTCATATATCTAGTATTTTTTAAGGTTTTTATATAAGGTATTATATATAAGATATTATTAGAGATAGAAATGCATACTGCTTTTTTCCAGAAAGTACTCGCTGTTTTAAATGCCAGCTATACCAGAATAAGGGGTGATCTCTTTGAGCAAATTGGGATTGAACTGTGTTGGACTTGGAGTGCACCCTTATTTAGTTTGGTTCACCTGTAACATTAAATATCTTTAGGATGGGATTGGGATCCTTCTCCCAGCAATGCTTTAGATCCTTAGCATTGTAGGACAAAAACTATTTTTCTGTTTTTCAGTCCAGGTCTCGGTTTCCCATGTTCTTGACCTCTCAGACAAAACAAAACAAAACAACAAACATGGGGGGAGGGGATTATTGATTGAGGAGAATAAGCTTTGTGGTTAGGGCTTCTTCAGCTTCAATATGCTATGTCAATCCACACTGTTTTTGTTTTAAGTTTTTATTTAAATTCCAGTTATTTAACACAGTGCAATATTAGTTTCGAGTGTACAATACAGTGATTCAACACTTACATACAACCCTGGTGCTCATCAGAAGTGCCTTCCTTAATCCCCATCACCTATTTCACTCTGGTAATCATCAGTTTGTTGTCTGTAGTGAAGAGTCTATTTTTAGTTTGCTTTTCGTTTTATTTTTTCCCCCTATGATCATTCATTTTGTTTCTTAAATTCCACATGTAAGTGAAATCATATCATATTTGTCTCTCTATGCTTAGCATAATACTCTCTAGCTCTATCACATTAAAAACAGCTCATTTTTCTGTTACAGTGGAGTCTTCTAACCTTCTTAAGTGCTAATATCCAGACAACAAATTAACTCTAGAAACAAAAGTTCAACTCTTCTCTGCTTACCATTCTCATCAATGTCTTTAATAAAAAATGATGTCTTAAAAAGATTATATGTTGTTTCTGGTTTTTATGGTAAGAGCAATGCTATTTGGCCATTTTCTGTATTCTAACTGGAATTGAAATACTGATTTCTTTAATCTGAATTTTGAATCGATGCTTTTGTTGCATTACTTCTATAGTTGGAAAAGTTACATGGTCAGCAGTGAAGTCTTATTAAGACTGAACTATGGCAGAACAACATGCCAGGAAACATTTGAAAAAATACTGCTGTAAAGGCATTATATTAGGCAAGATAGTAGTTTTAATTTATTAAATTGTCCTTAAGTTTAACCACAATAAACATTAAAGCAGGTAGACCTCGTTTCATTGTTTGCATTATAAACTCACTCTAGCTGTTTGGATTCTTGTCTGTGCTTCCCAGCACTGTCAGTAAGGGCAATCCTGTTACAAATAAATACCATTGCTGGTATGGATGAATAATTAGGGCACAGTGGGAATATGAGGGATTGATAAGCAAAATTCATTTTAGAGTCCTGGTAAAATGGTGGCTGATGACATTAGGCAATTTTTTTAACAAATACATTGACTGGTGACTACATCCAAGACACCAGGGCAAGGATTAGAGCCAGGAAATACATTAAAACTCATATACTCGTGTGTACTTGGAGACATAGATTGGATAGAGTCTTAAAGGTGACCTTGTTTCTCTTTTTGCTCCTCGTAGTTTACCTTCCTCCCCCTTTTCTTGAAGAAGTATATAAAAAATGTAAATGTCATCGAAAATAGATCAGACCATTTCTGTTCTATTTGTGAGGCACTTATTTCTAAAAAGATCATTTTTTATGGGTGCATTAAAAGGCAATTGAGAATATGTCATTAGAAATTCTTGACTCTTGCACTGGATCCTGTGTTCTCTAAATTAGGGGAAAATGCAAGGAAGAGCTAACAAAGGTCAATAGAAAAAAAAGTAAGTGACTTGAGGAAGCGGCTTGAAAAATAGAAAATATTTACGTGCATTTATTTTAGGAGACTTTAAAGTCAATGCTTTTTGAATGCTATAAGTGAAAAGTTGACTATTTTAGAACATTGTGACCCGTCTCATCAGATATGCTGATTGATGTGACTTTTAAGAATGAGCAATTAGTACCCTCAAAAAGGACATTAGAGTAATTCCTCCACAAAGAAGCATAAACCCTCTTGCTTTAATGCGCAATTATAACATACTACTTATTATTTCAAATGTCAAATATAAGTGTATAAGTATTTCAACAGACATCTATTTTTTTTTTACCAAGTATATCCCAGCTACTGTTTGAGTTGCTAGAGATATAATAACGACACGATGGCTGACCAAATACTTCATCACTGAAATGAGACCCTTTTGAAAACAGCCTTAAATAATTATGCCTGAATAATAAATGTAAACTGTGACTATGTAAGCACTTAATGGTGCTTTCAAAAAAGGCATAATCTCTTTAAAACTTGTTGGAATAAAAAGAAATAAAGTAGTGGATGTCAATACTATATAATAACTGTTAAATTAAAGACTTGTGGGTGGAGTATAAGAGCAGAAAGCTGATTGTGGTGGTTAACCTCACAAGAGGTTGACTCTCTCTTCCAATAATCCTGTCTCCTGGTATTTATGCCCCTGTGGAGTCCCATTTTCTCACCCAATTAGTGCTGGCCCTGGGTCACAAAGAGTACTCCCTAAAAGGACTTACAGCATTTTGCTTGGTCCCTTGGAATACTTGTTCTTAGGACTCTGAGCAGCCATAGAGGGAGTTAAACCACTCTAAGTGACAGGATAGAAAGAGCATGTGGAGAGACGCCGTGGAGAGGCCTTGAGACCACATGACTAGAGAGATTCCCAGGAAGCCCCTGGTTGTTCTAGCCCCCCCCCCATTTGCAGTCAGCCTAGCTATATCACATGCAGCTTAGACAAATCCTCCTCAACTGAGTTCTGCCAAATTGCAGATTTGTGAGATAAAAAAGAGATTTGCTTCTGACTTAAGTAGTTGATTTTGGAACAATTTGTTATATAGCAATAGATAACTGGAACAGAATTTGGGATGTTGCCATAAAGTGGAATGCGGCTATAACACAAAACTAATATATGTGGAATTGGTTTGGGGACCAGTGACAGAACAATCTGGAAGAGTCACAAGGTGATGATTTGAGAGAGCTAGAAGGGACTTGAGAAGACTGGTGAAAATTTGAAGGACAGTGAGAAAACTATTATAAACTTACATTTTGGCAAAACAGTGAAACTCTTGCCTGGAGTACCATGGGAAATAGAAAATATTATCTAATGATCTCAGGCTCTTGCTGAAGAGCTTTCCAGATAGAATGCTGAATTGCCAACTGTCTAGGAGAGAATATGAGACAAGCCAGATGGATTAAAGAAGAAATATTTAGTTTTCCAACAGAACCCAGAGGAAATGGAGAAGTCCCAGCACAGTTTTTTTCAAACAGCAAATATTCTCAAAAAGAAATGGCCTCAGGGCAGAGATCAAATAGGAAGTACAGTTACAATATTTTTTGCTAAGTCCTCAGATATGTATTAAGTTTTCACCTCCAGGTAAATAATAGTGCCACTAATTATGTTTAGGGCATGCCTTATCATGCTTCTGAAGAATGTTAGGGGCATTTCCTCACAGCGGTCACACATACAACCCAGATATTAGAAGATGTCTTAGAAAGAAATGGGGCTGTGATTTTTGCCTAATGGTGTGAATGACAATTTCATACATTAGAAGCCTACAATGTTTTTGAAAGAATCATGCTGCATTGGGCTTTGAGTATTTTAATTTCCAGTGATTTATAACTGAATAGCAATGTGAACAGGAATCCTTTCCTTCCACCTTCAATGCCAAGCACCTTGCCTCTCACTAGCCCAGGAGCTATAGGGAACTTCTGGCTTCTACGTTTAGATGAGTTTCTTTTCTCTGTCGAACTGGCTCAGGCATTGTTCCCCTGTGTGCTGAAAAATTGACTGGAGACAGATACAAAGTCTAAAGGCACGGACCAGCAAGTTTAATCCTAAGAAGTTCTTGTGATTCGGATCTATGTGTGGGGAAGAAAGGGAAGAGAGGTTGTTTGATAATGGCCCAGATGTGAGTGTCCATTGCCCTGAGGCACAAATGGCTAGTGAGAAACTGAGCAAGTGGGATGGGTCTTTCCCCTGACAGGCCTGAGGAGCATGGGACACTTCAAAGTAGACAGCCTTCAGAGAGAGGAATAGTGCACGAAATTAGAGAGCACGTTGAGTTTCTCCAGCAGGATTCTCTTTATTAACAATATTCCAGCTCTCAGATAGAAGCCCCATTGGCACACAGAGAAAACAATCACCCATCAAACTGATGAGCTTTCAAAAAGAGGAGCTCCCCAATAAATAATCGGAATATAAGAACAAATAAAATCCGTCATAGGAAGGAGGAATGAAAGTGAAAAGAAAAATAAGATCGCATTAGAAGAACCAAAAGTAATGTAACGTAAGACAGTTTGGGGTTCCAAAATCATGATTTTTAAAATACAACATTCAGTAAATCATGGGAGATTACCACTTGTGAGAAGTTTGTGTGCAGTAAAGAGCTCTGAACAGAATGTTCAATGAGAAGGGAAAAGAAATCATAAATAAAAAGATAAAAGTACCTGAGATGTCGCTTTAGGAGACTCAATACGAGTAAAATAGGTGATCCAGGTTGAAAAGCGAAAAAAAGGAAAAACAATAAAGGAGGGACAATAATTAAACGATTAGAGGGAAAGAAACTTCCCTAAGCTGAAAAGAGATCTGAGTATAAAATTAAAAAGTTTTACCGATTTCCATTCTGGGTGATGAAAAACAAACAAACAAAAAAAAAACAACTGTGAATCTGAACATAGCCTGACACATGAATCGGACATCCGAGCATGAATTCCAAGAATGAAGAGAAAAGTCATACATTTCAAGATAAAAAATTACAAGCTTGTGTGTAGAGAAAAATATCTGATGGTACCGGGCACCTCATTTGCGATCCCGGCATCTAAAATAGTGAAATAGACCTGCAGACTGCTGAGACAAAAGGGCGGAAGTCCTTGACTTGGCAAAAATATCATTCACTCATTCTAGAAGAAAGACAAACATTAAAGACGTGCAAGGAATCTGAGCCTGTATTATTCACATTTTCCACGTACAGAGAACACCAGTGAAATGACTACATAAATAAACGAATAAGTAGAGGTGATGAAGTAGGGGAAGATAAAGAAAAAGTAAATAATCTTGGGAAATAAGCCTGGCGACATAAGTAATTTGTAGGTAATAATAAACTTACCTGGGGTCCGTCACATGAATGCCAATTAAGAGCTGTTTAGATACATGAGAGAATGTCTAGTAAGTACTAAATTGTCTCAGAAAGACTTGGGAATGTGAGGATGTGGGCGGGAAGTAAAAGCATCCAGTAGTCTTAGCTGGGAGTGGAGCAAAGGAAGAAGGGAGGTGGAACAAAATATTCTAAAAATCTAATCTTATTGGGAAAAAAAAAGAAACTAGACTGGGGAGAATGTCTCCTTTTTGGAGAAACAGTGATTCTAAATATGGAAAATAGTAGGTATCTTGTTTATGAAATATTAAAGCCATCAGTTTCCGACTAGAAAAGTATTTAAGTGAATTGGAAAATAATAAAAATGGGAAGATTAGTCATGTACGGGTATTATTACAACCAGTGTGAAAAAAGGATCGTTATACTGGGTTTAAAAGGAAAGCACTAATCTAAGCTGTTCCAACAAATGTGTGTGTGTGTGTGTGTGTGTGTGTGTGTGTGTACACACACATTTGAAACAAAGTGATTTTAGTTTTAAATGTTAAAACTAATGAGATGGACAAAGTGATACTCAGTCCAGATAAAGAACAAAAAGCAGGAATGATGATATAAATAACCAGAAACGATAGACTTTAAGTTTCAGGATATTAAATGAGGTAAAAAATATTGTATAAGGATAAGAGGTAAAACTGAAAAAAGTTTAATAGTGTTTATGTTAGGTTATTCATTTAGCACATACATAAATATTGATGTTAAACCTTTATTTTTTTTGTTTTGCCTTTTATTATGTTTCTGAAAGCAGAAGATGGATGCCTCAGCTCAAACAAAGAGAGACTAAATCCACTCTTCCTCTGCCTTTTTGTTTTATTCTCGTTCTCCATGGATTGAACAAAGGCTACATAACCTGGAGAGGGTCACCTGTCTTATTCCAGTCACTAATGCAAATGCTTATCTCTCTGGAAACACCTTCACAGACTGAATGTTTTACCAGCATTCTGAGCATCACTTAGCCCAGCCAAGTTGACACATAAGATCAACCATCACAATCATGTTTATTTGGTTCTAAGACTTATTGTAAAATGAACTACCATTTTAATTACAGCTTCTTGTATGAAGGAGAGAAAACCGCATTAAATGTACACATGGTAAAAACATCAATGTGTGGAAAATATGCCTTAAAAGTGAATAATATAGAAATCAGGAGTGCCGTGTTGGCTCGGTCGGTTAAGCTCCAGACTTGGCTCAGGTCATGATCTCGGTGTTCGGAAGTTCGAGCCCCACATTGGGCTCCTCTGCTGTCAGCATGGGGCCTGCTTCAGGTCCCCTGTACCCTTCTCTCTCTGTCCCTCCCCTGATTGTGCTCTCTTTCTCTTTCTCTCTCTTAAAAAATAAAATAAGCATTAAAAAAAGAAAGAAAGAGATCCCATAAGCCTTCATGTAAAATGAATTAATGCAATGACTTCATGGATAGGCTGAAGGGTGGAGTCCTAAATATTCCTTAGGTGAGAGAATATATAAATCTTGGTACTCAAGTCTTCAAATGTTGAGAATAAAGATGAAAGGTTGTAAACAGTTGTTTCCAAAGTTTCTAACAGAAGCACTTGTGCAAATGGTAATATTGTTAACCAAGTTGAAAGATACATGAAGAGAGATGATGTGAAAGGAAGGAAGTTCAGTACGGGACACCTTCGATCTGCGGTGCTTGAATCAGTTCTCAGTAGGTGTATCCCATTGTATATATAAAAGAAGTTATCTGGAGTGCAAGGTAGAATTTTTGCTTTTGACAAAATTTGAAAATGCATGTGCAATATGAATACTATATTACAATAGATGGATACTGAATTAGTGGTTTTTCTTTCATTCAAATTAGTATTATGCAAGGACATTTTATAAATATAGACCGCAATTCATTGATTCTTAGATGATGATATTTGAAGGACACCTGGGCGGCTCAGTCGGTTAAGTAGCCGACTTCAGCTCAGGTCATGATCTGATGGTCTGTAGTTTCGAGCCCCACATTGGGCTCTGTGCTGACAACTCAGAGCCTAGAGCCTGCTTCGGATTCTGTTTCCCTCTGTCTGCCCATCCCCCATTTGTGCTCTGTCTCTCCAAAATGAATAAACGTTATAAAAATTTTTTTAAATTTAAGATGGTGATATTTGAGCATTTCTAAAATCAGGGTATATCTAACAGTTACTATCAATGAAGTGCGGTTGCGGCAAGGTTGTCAGTCAGTGCCTGCACACATTTAGTCAATGGTATTCATGCTGTCCTCAAGAAAGTGAAAAAATTGGATTTTGTGCATGATTGGTTGAGTTCGACATTTAAAATGTTTTCAAAAAATTGTCCTATGATCTCTTATTAAATCACAAATTTGCGTACCCTGAAAAACATGGAAATAGAGCAGGAGTAAGTAAAGTTTTCCCTATTTGACAATGCTTTGCATATTAATAGTACCTACATATTAAGTACCTACTTAAGTTGAAAATATTTTGTATTGTTGAAATATAGTCTACCATTTTTTCCAATTACTACAGAAAAATCCAGACATCATTTTCATTAACATGTCAGATCAAGCTTAAATGGGAATTTTTAAGTTCAATCTTACCAAAAGAGCTCATAATTCTATATGTTGAAAAAAATCCAGTCATTCTTGACTGCGCTAATGCTGTAGGGATTCCAAGAAAAAACTTTAATTCTCTCCCTTTCTCTTTTTAATTTTTTAATGTTTATTTTTGAGAGAGAGAGAGAGAGAGCTCATGAGCAAGAAAAGGGCAGAGAGAGAAGGAGACAGAGTCTGAAACAGACTCCAGCTCTGAGCCGTCAGCACAGAGCCCAACATGGGGCTCGAACCCATGAACCATGAGATCATGACCTGAGCTGAAGTTGGACAATGAACTGACTGAACTACCAAGGCTTCCCTTTAAGAACTTTCAACATATTATGCAGTAGGGTATGTTTTTTCAGGAATTATATTATTTGTTGCAGCATGGAGAGTAACCAGTACAATGTCTGAGCATTATATTCAAGTCATATGTAGACAGTCTAAGGGCATCAAGGTGCAACAAAACATATTCAAGTCAAATTCCACATTATAAATTCTGCCTGTGGATAAAAGAATAGAAAAAAATATAATCATGTACAAAATCTCAAAGATGGTCTTTTTCTTCTCTAATTTTCATAAGAATTCTACTGTTATTTTGGTAAGGCTCTATGCTATGTCCTCTTAGGTCAGCTGTAAAATAAATACCTCCATTTTACCATTGACTGTAGTCAGGAAGAAAGAGAACACATATTTTTTTTTAACTGCCAACGAGGGAAACACATTTGACTCAGAATCCCAGCTTTCAGGGTTGGAAGAAACCCTATATGTCAAGTTCTCCCTATTCACAGATGAGTAAATCACCATCCAGATATTGTTTCGCTTGAAGACCCAGTGTCATTTAGTGGCAAAGCTAAGAGTAGAGTCTGATGCTTTCATGATCCTCGTTTTAGACATTCCAGTAGAACTTTTGCAATGAACATCTCCAAAAGTTAACACTGTTGCTCCTAGGGGTCACAAAGGGCAAAGTAGCTACTCTTCATCCCATAAGTTGACATATAACCCTTGTTTCTGATTGTAATATATATGTCTGAAGTGTTTGGAAATTTTAGAGACCAAAAGTTCCACAAGGAAGCCTAATACCGTGATATATACATAAATGCATTCTTTATTAGATATTAATTAAAAGACTAATGATAACTTTTATATCATTAAATTTAAAAGATAATAATGCCCATCATAGACATTACTAATGGGGCTCAAAGTCAGAAGTATAAATTAAGTATGTCATTAAAGATACAAAATAAAGACTATTTAGCACCCTTGCTGGCAGTGATTGCACAGTATGTCAGATCTGTTTCTGTTTCTTGAAATGCTGAACTAATTCTTTGTGGCATCCATCGTTTGCGATTTTACTATCTCTTGTTATTTCTTTGGCTAGGAATCAATATGTAATATCAGAAGAATGTCTGCTAAGCTCCAAGGAAATTGAGACTTTGACAATCAGAAACTTCAGAGGGAAAGAGCCCTCTAGTAAAAACTCATTTCAGGAACAAAACAAAACTGTAAATTTGTTTTAATACCAGAAAAAATTTCAAGGTCGGAAGCCAGCAAAGAAAAGCATTTAATAACTGGGTGCATAAAGAAAAACTAGTTATATATAGCATGTGATACCAAGGAAATTAGTTATTTTTGCAAAACAAAATAGTGATTCCATCATAGGTATATGTCTAATATGTTTACTCATAGATTTCCAGTATATGTCATGAAAATCCACACTATGAAAAGATATAGAATAAGGGCTACTCTCATTTCTTTTTTTTTTAACATTTTTGTTTTGTTTTGCTTTTTTGAGAGACAGAGACAGAGCGTGAGCAAGGGAAGGGCAGAAAGGGAGGGAGACACAGAATCTGAAGCAGGCTCCGGGCTCTGAGCTGTCAGCACAGAGCCCGACCTGGGGCTCGAACTCACAGACCGTGAGATCATGACCTGAGCTGAAGTCCGCCGCTTAACCAACTGAGCCACCCAGGCGCCCCTCATTTCTTTTTAATTAGTTTACCTAAAAACAGTTCTTAACTATATCATGGGTTTTATAACTTTTGGCTATAAAACATGGTATTGTGACTTTGATTTCTGAATTAGAAGTTCTCCAAACATTGCAATTGGTTTCTGTGCTAAATTATTAAATGTGTGAATAAGCTGAGGTTAAATTGTTTTCCGTATTCAGCTTACCAAAAAAAAAAAAAAAAAAAAAGAGAGAGAGAGAGAGAGAGAGAGAGAAAAGAAAAGAAAAAATAGAAAAAAAAGAAAACAAAAAAACAAGCTTCTCAAAAAAAAAGAATTCGGCTCAGCTTCTTCTGGCCATTGGAAGGTGTTCAAATGATGTCAAGTAGACGTCTGAAGCAGAGCCCCAAGGAAGTAACAAGGAGCCATTTTTTTTTAATGTTTATTTATTTTTTGAGACAGAGAGAGACCGCGCATGAGTGGGGGAGGGGCAGAGAGAGAGGGAGACACAGAATCTGAAGCAGGCTCCAGGCTCTGAGCTGTCAGCATAGAGCCTGATGCGGGGCTCGAACTCACAGACCGCGAGATCATGACCTGAGCTGAAGTCGGACGCTCAACCGACTGAGCCACCCAGGCGCCCCACGAGGAGCCATTTTAAACAGGTCATTGCCAGCTACTTTCTCAACTCACAAGATGTACTACATGTTTGCCCCATGTCTTAGTGTGGGAACAACTTTTTTTCCCAGACAGATAACATCAAAGTATGTCTTTATCAATCACCATGTTCTCTTTTCAACAAAATGCTTGTTTGAACGGGCCATGTATGGAAGGCGCCTAGGTTTAATAAATGCAACCTAAAGAAAAACTCGAACCTACATTGTCTCATCTGTCTCCCCACTCAGCCAGTCTCCCCCTACACGGTCACACCTTTGTAACTCTAAGAGTACTTTGCAATTAAGTGCCACTAGTAATTCTTTTGCATTCTTTAAAAAAAAATATTGTCATTGGAGCATAGTTGACATACAATATGTACAAAAAAGTGACTGGACATTTATATTCATTACTTCGCACTCACCATGAGTGTAGTTACCATTTGTTACTATACAAAGTTATTACATTATTATTAACTTTATTCCCTATGCTGCTCTTCTCATCTCTGTGACTTACTTATTTTATAACTGAAAGTTTGTACCTGTTAATCCTCTTCAGCCATTTCATCCACCCGCCCCATTTTGCATTCTTAAAAATAATTAAGGAACAACCTTAGTAAAAAGTTACTATAGGCAAGGCACTTAATTTTGTGTCCTTTCTCTCCACCTATCCTTCAATGTCACTTAATGTTTAACTGGGACTCCAGAAAGAGGACTCTAAAATAATTATATACAAACAGTGAGAGAATGATGTCAGAATTGAAAGTCATAGGAGCATGGGATTATGGGACTGGGATAGAGAAAGGGTAATGGATCAGTGGGTCTGTACATAGAAGCAGGGCTTGGGAAGGGACGAAATGAGGGTTGAATTATAGAAAGATGAGGGGTGCATGGGCGGCTCAGTCGGTTAAGCATCTGACTTCAGCTCAGGTCATGATCTCACAGTTCGTGGGTTCGAGCCCCGCGTCGCGCTCTGTGCTGACAGCTCAGAGCCTGGAGCCTGCTTCAGATTCTGTTTCTCCTTCTCTCTCTGCCTCTCCCCCACTTGCGCTCTGTCTCTCCCTCTGTCTCAAATATAAATAAACATTAAAAATTAAAAAATATATAGAAAGATGAGACTAAGTTGTGGTAATTAATGGGGTAGATAAATTTGACACCTCGGAAATCTTAGCAGTACAAAAATTCCTTCCTGGAAAAGTTCTGAAAAATGTATCCAACATAGAAATCTTTTGGCAGAGTCTAGTGAATGGGCCTCCCCTCTGGTTAATTTGACCTTAAGTAAGAGATGTACCTCTTTAGAGCCAAAGTGCTTTTAAGGAAATTGCATGCTAAATCTTCCTTGGTGAGTCTTAATCAGGAATGCTACCCATTTCCAGTAAGTTACTTTCAACACTCTTGCTCTTATTAAATTCCATATGCAGAAGGGATGGCCTCCTTCAGCAGAGGGTATTTGTAATCATTGGGAGTAAACTTGCTGGCTAAGAAAGGATTCATACATTATTGTCCTTGTTGCATATATACTAAGTGGATGGCTTTCACACTGTCTTGAGACTTGCAGAAAACAAAAGATACACTTTACATCTTAACCCAGTATATACACGCATGCAGGTAGCCCACATATATTCATATATATATATACATACTTAATTTTTAAAATAACAACAGGGGCGTCTGAGTGGCTCAGTCAGTTGAGCATCTGACTTCAGCTCAGGTCATGATCTGATGGTCTGTGGGTTTGAGCCCTGCACTGGGCTCTGTGCTGACAGCTCAGAGCCTGGAGCCTGCTTCGGATTCTGTGTCTCCCTCTCTCTCTGATCCTCCCCACTTGTGCCCTATATCTCTCTCTCTCTGTGTGTCTCTCTCAAAAAAAAATACATTAAACATTTTTTAAATAAAAAATAAAAGAACAATAAATATTTAGTCTACAACACACGCTGATCTTTTCTTTTCTATTCTATTTCATTAAAAATATTCCAAATTGACTTCAGCATCCACTAACATATAGAAGGATGCCTGCAATTCGACATGCTGCCTGAATTTATTTTTAAAATAAATTTGTGATTTTTCTTTGAAGCTCTTACTGGGTTTCATCCAGGAGTTTTGGGTGCAAGTACAAATAATTTTCTGTGGATACTGGAACAAAGAATGAGATACACACACACAGGGAAAGCCACTTCAGGCCAACAAGTAGTGAATCAAACACATTATTTAACAAATGTTTGGGAGGTTCTATTCTGAGCCAGGTACTGGTACGAGCTCAGATTACCACAACAAGTAAGAGGTAGAAGATTTCTGCTTTTAGAGAATTTAGTCTTTTAGAGAAAAATAATTTAATAAGCTAGCAGTGTATGAGGAGTCTAATAATAATTAAAGGAAGTCTATTATGTTAGATGCACAGAGCATAAAGGCTTCATTTAGTTTAGAAGTGGGGAGAGTCTCTGAAGGAAGAAAGGCTTGGAAACTAAGGAGGACCTGATCAGTATGTTGGAGCCCTTAAGAAAAGAGGGATGAGTGGGGAGGATTAGAAAACCATTTTAATCACAGAGGATGGTGTATTATAATGCCTGGCAGGGCAATTCTGATTTCAAAGATTGATCAGAAGTGGTAAAAGTATATGGTTTAAAAAACTCTCCATTGTTGAGACGGAGTACAGATAGATGGCCTCATCTGGGCCAGGAGTCTGCAGATAGATGTGGTGAAAACAGCTGGAATCACAGGCAAAAAGCAGGAGAATTGACTGTTACAGAGCCAAGATCGGAAAATGTTGGGAAGAAGGGAATGAATAAAAAGAGTGGATGAGATAAAAACTTAAACATGATAAGAACTAAAAAGGAGCCGCTGAAATTCAGTATATGCAGGACTTTATTAAGATTAGAAACGACACAGAAAGTGCAGTAGCAAGAGTGAAAGCCAGGCAACGAAAAGGCGAAGGGGGCCTGAGTGAAGGTAGGGGAAAGGTGGTATTAGTCTGGATAACGTAGTCATTCTGCTGGGATGGAAATGTGAGGTAAAAGCTCTATGTGGAAGATGGAAGAGAAAACCAAAGTAAGATTTTTTAAAAAGATAATATGGAAAATTTCAATTATATACAAAAATATATAAAATATCAAACTCTCATGTAATCATCACTCAGCTTAAACAATATCACTTTTCTGATACTGCTTCACAGATACTGAAACCAATTGCTTCTTCATCTGCATTATTTTTTTAAGCTTATTTATTTATTTTGAGAGAGAGAGAATGAGTGTGAATGGGGGAAGGGCAGAGAGAGAGGGTAGAGAGAGAATTTCAAGCAGGCTCCACACCGTCAGCACAGAGGCTGATGCGGGACTCGATCCCATGAACCATGAAATCAAGACCTCAGCCGAAATCGAGTTGAACCCTTAACTGAGCCACCCAGGTGCCCTTCGTCTGCATTATCTTTTTAAAATTTTTTAAAGTTTATTTATTTATGTATTTATTTGTTTATTTTGAGAGAGAGAGAGAGAGAGAGCAAGCACAAGTGGAGGAGGGGCAGAGAGGAGAGACAGAGTCCCAAGCACGCTCTATGCCATCATTGCAGAGCCTAACGTGGGGCTCAAACTCACAAACTGTGAGATCATGACCTGAGCCGAGATCAAGAGTCAGACACTTAACTGACTGCATCACCCAGGCACCTGTTATCTGCATTATTTTTAAGCAAATCCTAAACACTGTGTAATTTCATTAACACGTAATTTAGCCTATGACCCTAAAAAAGTAATCTGCTTTTTAAATTAATCACAATATGATTATACTACCTAAAAATTGACAGTAATTACTTAGTATTGCTAAATATCCATTCAGTCTTCAAACTGTTTTAATCGTTCCATAGTTCATCTTACCATTTACTTATTTAGTTTTGGATCGAAACAAAGCCTTTACATTGTCATTGATTATTGTGAGATAATACAAACTATAAGTTTGTCCTGTCCCTGTTTCCTAGCATGGGGCTCCTAAAGCCCTTATAATCTCCTAACTGATAAGGAAACACTAGGATCACCTTTTGTTCTATCGAGGCAACTCTGGGGGAGCTCCTAGATGGCTCCTGGATGGAGTTTTGTCACCGAAAGACCAGACCATGATGAGAAGCTTGGGAGTTTTCAGCCTACTCTTCCATCCTTCAGAGATGGAAAGGGACTCAAAATGAAGTTAATAATTGATCATGATTATGGGAGGAAGCTTCCATAAAACGCCAATGGTAGAAGATTCAAAAGGCTTGGTTAGTGAACAGAGTAGAAATATGAAGAGAGTAGTATGTCCATAGAAGCCACAAAAGCTCCCTGCCCCTTCCCACATATCTTACCCTGTGAATCTCTTCATTTGGATGTTTTCATCTGTATCCTTTGTCATATTCTTTAATAAACTGGAAATTTTAGGTGTCTCCCTGAGTTCTATGAGCCACTCTAGCAAATTAATGAAATCCAAGAAGGGAGCCACTGAAACCTCCAATGTATAGCCAGTTGGTTAGAAGCACAGGTGGTAACCTGGACTTGTGACCAGGTGTCTCAAGTGGGGGTGAGGCATGGAACAATCTTACGAGACTAGCCCTTAGCCTGTGGAATTTGCCACTATCTCCAGACAGTGTCAGAATTGAGATAAATTGTAGGACATCCAACTGGTGTCATGGAGAATTGTTGGTGTGAGGGAACTTCCCCCACACACAGTGGAACCAAGTCCCAGAATCACCCTTTAATAATGTCTTTTGTCTTATGTATTTATTTAGTTATTATTAAAGTATAATTGACAAGCAACATTACACTAGCTTCAGGCGTACCACATAGTGACTTGACAAGTCATTACACTGTGCTCACCGCGAGTGTAGCTACCACCTGTCACCACGCAGTGTTATTATAGTACAATCGACTTTGCCTATGCTGTACCTTTTATCCCTGTGACTTATTTATTACATAAGTAGAAGACTGTGTCTCCCACTCCCCTCCACCAATTTTGCCCATTCATCCACCTGCCCTCCTTCTGGCAACCATTAGTTTGTTCTGTTTATACATTTATATTTTTAGATTTCACATATAAGTGAAATCATATGGTATTTGTCTGTCTCTTTCTGACTATTTAACTTAGCATAACACCCTCGAGGTCCCTCTATGTTGTCACAGATTGCAAGATCTCCTCTTTTTATGACTGAGCAATATTCCTGTGTGTGTGTGTGTGTGTGTGTGTGTGTGTGTGTGTGTGTGTCTGCCACATCTTCCTTGGCTATTTATTCTATCCACGAGCACTTAGGCTGCTTCTATATATTGGCTATTGTAAATAATGCTGCAATAAACATAGGGGCATATATGTCATTTAGAACTAACGTTTTTGATTTCTTGGAATAAATACCCAGTAGTGGAATTACGAGATCATATGGTATTTCTATTTTTAATTTTTTGAGGAAGCTCCATACTGTTTTCCATGGTGGCTGCACCAATTTGCATTCCCACCAACAGTACACGAGGTTCTTTTTTCTCCACACTCTCACCAACATTTTTTATTTGTCTTTTTGACTCTAGTTATTCTGACAGGTATTAGATGATATCTCATTGTGGTTTTCATTTGCATTTCTTAGATAATAAGTGATGTTGAGTATCTTTTCATGTGTTTGTTTGTTGTCTGGATGTCTTCTTTAGAGAAATGTCTATTCAGTGCCTCTGCCCAATTTTTAATCAGATTATTATTTTTTGTGTGTGTGTTGAGTTATGTAAGTTCTTTATATATTTTTGATATTAACCATTTATCAGATATGTCATTTGCAAATATCGTCTCCCATTCATTAGGTTGCCTTTTTGTTTTGTTGATGGTTTCCTTCACACCGTGAAAGCTTTTTATTTTGGTGTAGTCCCAATAGTTTAGTTTTGGTTTTATTTCCCTTGCCCCAGAAGACATATTTAGAAAAATGGTGCTTTATGCCTGATGTCAAAGAAATCACTGACTATCTTTTCTTCTAGGGGGTGTGTGTGTGTGTGTGTGTGTGTGTGTGTGTGTGCAGGGAAACTGTTCTAGTTCCACTTTTTTGCATATAGCTGTCCAGTTTTCTGAGAAAAACTTTCAAAAGACTGTTGCAGCTACTCTGGAAAACAGTATGGAAGCTCCTCAAAAAGTTAAAAATAGAACTAACCCACTATACAGCAATTGTACCACTAGGTATTTACCCAAAGGATACAAAAATACTCATGCAAAAGGATACATGCACCCCAATGTTTATAGCAATATTATCTACAACCTCCAAATTGTGGAAATAGCTGACTGATGAATAGATAAGGAAGATGTGGTTATATATACAATGGAATATTATTCAGCCATCAAAAAGATAAGACCTTGCCATTTGCAATCACATGGATGGAGCTAGAGAGTATTATGCTAAGCAAAACAAGTCAGAGAGAAACAAATACCATATGGTTTCATTCATATGTGGAATTTAAGAAAAAAAAAACAAATGAGCAAAGGGAAAACAAAAAGAGAGAAGACAAATCAAGACACAGACTCTTAACTAAAGAGAACAAATTGATGTTTACTAGCGAGGAGGGGAGCAAGAGGAGGGGTGAAATAGGTGATGGGATAAAGGGGTGCACTTGTGATGAGCACCAGGTGGTATATGGAAGTGTTGAATCACTATATCGTACACCTGGAACTAATATTACACTTTATGTTAACTAACTGGAATTTAAATAACTTAAAAACATAAAAATTAAAAACATCTACATCTTAAAAAAGAGACTGTATTTTCCCTCGTATGTTCTTGCTTCTTTTGTTGTAGGTTAATTGATCATACAAATGTGGGTTTATTTCTGGGCTCTCTGTTTTGTTTCGTTTATCTCTGTATTAATTTTTGTGCCAGTACCATACTGTTTTGATTACTGTGGCAGGGCAGCTATGACACCCGGACCCTGCTCCCATCTGAGCTTTAAAGATGGAAGGGAAACTAAACTGTGGTGCCCGCCAGCCACTTCAAACTGGAGAGACTTCCAGCAACTCTCCCTCTGTTTAGTGGAGTTCTAAGGCTGGATATTGATAGAGTAGTGACTCTTTAAAAAACTTTTTTTTGTGTTTTATTCTTACTTTTTTTTTTTTTTTTTTGAGAGAGAGGGAGGCAGAGAATCTGAAGCAGGCTCCAGGCTTTGAGCTGTCAGCACAGAACCTGACATGGGACTTAAACTCCCAAACCAAGAGATCATGACCTGAGTCAAAGTTGGAGGCTTAACCGACTGAGCCACCCAGGCGCCCCGCTAGTTGTTCTTTTAAATCACAGGGGTTTTTTTCTCTGTCTTAGAGCAGATGAATCTGCTCACAGTCCATCACTACTATCCCTCCCCACTGCAGTTCACAGTACCCGAGGTGAGGGTTCTTTTCATTACCATGTCTTTGTCTTGCTTGCCATTCTCGGTATGATCTCCTTTTTTTTAATTTTAATTTTTATATATTTTTTAATTTCGGAGAAAGAGAGAGTGCAAGCACAAGCAGGGGTGAGGGGCAGAGGGAGAGAGATTCTTAAGCAGGCTCCAAACTCAATGCAGAGCCCAATGTGGGGCTCGATCCCACAACCCTGGGATCATGACCTGAGCTGAAATCAAGAGCCAGACCCTTAACCCACTGCACCACCCAGGCACCCCTCCATGTCGTCTCTTTATCTTTTGTTATATAGAAGGTATTAAGTCAGCCCTCGAGTCTTCTTCAGAGGAATTGCTGTATCAATAGGTGTGGATTTGGTGTGCCTGTGGAGAAGGTGAGGTCTTCTTTCGTTGCCATCGTGAACCAGAACTGTGCTGGCGTCTATACTTTGACTAGCCCTGCAGTCCCACCACCGATGGGCAGGAGACTTCCAGTTGGAGAGTGGATGTGTCTCCTTTGGAGTGCAGAGAGGAATCCTCCTGTATCTCTTTTAAAGTGTAAGATTCTCCTCCCGTACCCCTTCTTCTTTTTCCTGTTATTGATTTTTTTGAGCAAAGGAACCATTTGTCCTGCAGGATGTTTCATGGTTTGGATGTTGCTAGTTGCTGAACTGTGCTCTATAATATGTTTTCTACACTCCACATTTTCTTTATATTGGTACTTAGAACTGGACTCCTGATCCCATTGCAGTTCAATTATTTTTTGAAGACTGCTTCACATGTTGTGGTTTGTTCTTTCATCTGGAGGCACAAAATGTCCCTTTTATTGTGAAATCAGAAGCCTTTGAGAACCTTTGCCTGGATCTATTGCTTTATTAAGAGCTGCAAAGTGTGATATTGCCTTTTCATTCATTAGCTGGAATAAATCTGTAGTTGAGACTTCTCCTCATTAACTATCTGGTTACTCTGAGGGATAATTTGTATGAATAGTGATTAGTTTCGTTTATTGACCAGTTCCAAAATTGTGAGTTAATGATCTGGACACCCTTCAAAGGAGACCAGGACATTTTTAATTTTTTCAAAAATGATTATTACGAACACAAGAATTTTAAATGGCTTCATAAGTTTGTACCCATTGTAGCTATTATTCTCATTGATGCTTAAACTGTACCATGTTTGGACCCTGCCAACCTCTTAAAATTATTGAGTCATTTTGACAAGTCTTCAGTACTTTTTGATACTTTTCTTGTGTTCAGATATGTAAAATGTGACAGACTCATTTGCTATATTTTCGAGCCCAGACTTGTATTTAAAAAAAGGGGGGGACATTTGGGTGACTCAGTCTGTTGAGCATCCTACTTCCACTCAGGTCAAGATCTCATGGTTCATGAGTTTGAGCCCCACATCTGGGTTGCTGCTATCAGCGCGGAACCCACTTCACATCCTCTGTGCCCACCCCCGACTTGTGCTCTCTTGAAATATTATTAAATAAAAGATTTATAAGTAAGGACTCAGTAAATCAACAACAAACAGCCCAAAGAGGGATAAGTTGACAATTCCAAAAGACAAGCAGGGACAATACATTGGAGGCATTTTCTGAGAAGGAGGGGTATGCATGTGGGATCTCAGAGTTTGGGGTGAAGGCTTAGCTGTAGATGGAGGAAAGGAGGAAGGCATGGAAATGGGTTTAAGTTTACAGGCACAGAAGTAGGAAGTTGAGGAGTTTCAGTCCACTATTTGCTATTTTCTCTCTGAAGTGGGTGCTAAAATCACCTGTTGAATATGAGAGAGAAGTGAGGGTAGAATTGGTTGAAGAAAGAGGAGGAAACTAGTCCATCTTAATCCCTATTTTCCTAGAATCCTAGAAGAATCGAAGCTCCTGCACTCCCTGCTGATTTCAGTGGCTCATTTTTTTCCCATGATTCCCTGATTTTCTTTTCTTTTTTCTTCTTGTTTTTTTCTTTGCTTGTCTTTTTTTTTTTTTGGAGGTACAGGAGAAAATCACAGGTTTCCTTTAATAATTTATACACACTTAAGTAACATAGACTTATAATTTTAGCAAATAGAACAAATGTTGGGGCTATAAAACAATAAATACCTTGATAAAGTTTGAAAAATTTGGTCATTATCTGGCTATCTTATCAACATGATAATGTCTGTACAAGCACTTAAAAACACCTTTGATGTATGGATTTTTCAGATTTGTTCCAGATGTTTCATATATGTAGACATAACCATGTCATATATAGAATAGACAATAGCAACAGGCCGTTTGTTGTAATACGGCAAATTCAAAAAAACACTATCTTGCTAGAGATATAACGTGTGTAGCTTCCACATTATTTTGGCTTTTCTATTTTTAGGTTTGTGTATATTTTACTTGCATTAAATATTTTTTATAATCCTCTTTTCTTTTCTTAATATCTGCTGCACTTGCCTAGAACCACATAGGCTACTACAGGCGTGGTCACACCCTTATCTTAGATTATGTTGCTATTTGAATTTTTTAACTTAAACATATTCATATATGTGTGTATTTTAATAAATATAGTTTTACATGAAAGCATACTTAGAGCAGATCATAACTGCTGTTATATAGTTATTATTAGTGGTAGTTTTGGTTTTAGTTTTTACTTGGCTCCGTTCTCTATCTCCTCCCGTGCCTCACGTAGCTCACTCATCAACCCTGTCACATATGTTCACACCAGCATTTCTTCTGACATATTTTCTTCACGTTTATGTAATTGTGCATAAACATATGTATGTGCACATCTGCAAAAATCTTTCTATGCAGACATACGTTCTTGTTGTCCCAAATGGGATGATCATGTACGTTTTTTTTCTGCACATGTTTTTCACTCAAAAAGTTATGAAAATGCTTTAGGTCAATTGGTAAAATTTTAATGTTTTTAGAGTGGCTACATATTATTCCAAAACATAAATATAACATAATTTAGCCAACCCTCTTCCTATTGGTTGATAGGAAACTTTCTCCCAGTTTTGGGCATTCTGAATAATATTGCAATTAATAACCTTTAGTTATGTCCTTACATAGTCATGCTTTTATTCTTATTAGGTTCCTTGGAATGCCATTTCTAAGGTCAAGTGTGTATTTCAGATTTTAAAAGATGCTGCCCAATTGGTTTCTGAAAAGGATATAAAACTTGACATTTCCACCACTGGGAAAAGAATATCCTTTTGCTGGGCTTCTCACTATAGGGTGTATATCTCTCCTTTTAGAAAATGTTGGCAGGTCTAATAAATATGAGTGACATTTTATTATTAACCTAATTTGCATTTTGCTTATGACTAGGGGTGTTGGAAGATCCTTTTATGTTATTTTTCTCTTTCAATTTATTCCCTATGAATTATGCCACCAATATCCTTTGCCCGTTTGTTCATTTGGACTTTATGTCTCTCTTGTGTATTCATAAGGACTATTTGTGTTGAGTGTGTGTGTGTTGAGTGCATGTGTTCTATATGTGTCTGTATTCACCAACTGTATGACAGACATTTTCTGAATGTTTTGTATTTTTCTTTTATTATGTATAATTTCCCAGTCTTGTTTAAGAATGTCTTCCCTGCTCCTGATGGATATATATTCTCCTTATTATTTTTTTTACAAACTTGTATTTTATTTAAATTTAAATTCAATTATTTAATGTACCTAAGGTTTACTTTCTTTTTTTTAATGTTTATTTTTGAGAGAGAGAGAGAGAAACAGAGTGCGAGCTGGGATGGGGCTGAGAGAGAAGGAGACACAGAAGCCCAAGCAGGCTCTAGGTTCCAAGTTGTCAGCACAGAAGGAGGGACTCAAACCCACAGACTCTGAGATCATGGCCTGAGCTGAAGTCAATTGCTCAACCAGCTGAGCCGCCCAGACACTCCACTTTCTTTTTCAAATGTGGCAGATTCTGTCTGTTGGTTTATTCTCTAACAATGCCACAAATCCTGTCTCCTGGCATTTCTCTGTTATCAAGAATTGAAGATAATATTTGATATCTCAGACTTCTTGGCAGTTTGGGGGCCATATGACCTTGGCTAGACTATTGGCAAAAGTCCTTGGAGAAGGCATCCTTTTCTGAGTAAAATCCAAAGCCTGTTAAAATCAAACAAACAAAACCCTAAAACCTCTTTTCCCTATGTCCCTTTACCCTTCTTTCTTGCCTATAATTTGAATATTATGCCTTCATTTTTGGTAGCTATCTTGCCATGACGAGAATGAACCACATACCGAAGATGGTGGATCAAAAAGATAAACAGAAAGGGATTGTGTCCCTGGAGTAGCTGGCACGGGCAGAATTACACTCTACTAGACTTACGTGAAAGAATAACCCTACGTATGTTCAAGCTATTGTGAAACAAGGCTTCTGTTACTTAAAGCTGAAAAATAATCCTAACAAGTACAGTGGTGTCAGCATATGACAGTGGTGCCATACATATATGACCAGTTGTGCTATAATCTAACCTTTCCCATTAAAATGTCATCCATGTCATTTATTAAATTACCATATATTGAGATCTATTTTTCTTTATTCTGTTCCATGAGTTGTCTTTCTAGTTCTATGTCATTAGTACATTGATTTGACAATGATTTTATTTGCACACACACACACACACACACACACACACACACACACACACACAGAATATTCCTTGGTTGGATGTAGGGAGAGTAATTTAAACCTGTTTTCTCTTCCAAGGAACTTCCAAAGAGTTCAACAACATAGGTTTCAGAGCTCGGACGTAGGTATTCCTGGGATAGTGTTTCTGAAAAAATAAGTTACAAAAAGTAATATAATGACAGGAGCACTGTTTTGTGGCCAGGAATTTTTTTTTTAGCTTTGATCTATCAAGTGTTTGACGTTACACATGTTCTTTCACTTTTCCAGTCTCTTAAGGGCTCATCCGAAGCAGTAGAGTTGACAGTGGATGGTCCCTGGTGTCCCATAGAGCAGTAACAGTCTACGGCGTTATGAATTTCCAGACTAGGACATTTCTCTGTAACTATTACAGGTTTTCTTCTTGTAGTAATGAAAATTTCTATATTTGGAGTCATCATCCTCAAATACAATGAGTTAGCTGTAGACTTCTGTTTAGTTTGAAAATCAAAATGCACATATTACCTTTATTTTTCTCTCATTGGTTGGAAACCTTCTAAGAAGGAGATGCTTTCAATCTGCCTTGGCTCACCTATGGGCAACATCACACGGGGCTTAACCTGTGGAGGAGACAATGGACAGGCAGCTACAAAGAGCTGCATTTCTGAGAACTGTTATATTAGAGAAAATGTTGGGTTTTTTCTGGGTTGAAAGTAAACATCTGGGAGTGGAATTTATACAGACACACAGACAGCTATACCACTCAGGCATTCTCATGTTTGTTGTCCTTCTTACTGTCCTAGTAACACTTCAGCTATTTTGTCACATGTACAATTAGATTATCCTTTAAGCGTATAAAGATGCAAAAGGTCAAATCAAATACCCTCCCAACAGTCCTTTTCATCCAAAGTATAAGAAAAAGTATCGTCAGATGTTAGCTTAAAATGAATATAAAAAATCATCAAAAATCACCTTCCTTTCAACTAAGGTCACAGGTTGATTCTTGCTTTCTAGGTCATGGTTCTTCCTCAGGATTAAGACAAATGGGTTGACCAGAAGACTGAATCATTTGAAATTTATTTTCCTTTGTTTAACTTAGGTTAGCTAAAAAATTTTGGTCATCCTCATCCATCTTCAATTTTAATTTTAAAAAATGATAACTAATGACCTCAATTCAAATCATTTGTGGAATCTCACAGCCCTTATAAATATGGATTATAATAAGAATGATGATTTATAGATAATGGACTTTTTGTCTTTCTCTCGAATGTTCTTATGGCTGAAAGAGTATGAAAGGGCAGCCCTTCTGGCTTCTATATGTGTCCATTCTTTCTTTGTGCTGTCACTTTATCTGTGACTTTGTTTAAGTCCTTAAAGTTATCACTATCCTAGGAAAATGTAATCCACAATAGATACCATGAAAAGTGGAATGGAAATATCAGGAGATAAACTTGATTACATTTTTTCTTATTACAAGGTTAAAAACCATGAGGTGGTTTTCTGGTTTCCCTTTTCTGAGTTCCATTGAAAGCAATAAAGGAGATCAAATGCCTTTCTTTATCTTCCACCAGGTATGTGAAATTCTGTGGCAATGCATGCTATTACACGCCATTTGAAAAGGAGGAAGGAGGAAGCTGAAAACGAACAAAGCATAAAATTGATAGATGTACTGCTCACGAAACTGCCTCACCGTGGTCTTGTATACCATCTTTAGACAAACTTCAGAGAATTGAACAAAATCTAATGCAAAGTAAAGGAAATCATTTAATGGGGCCAGTGATGCTTTTCTGGATGTTCTGCATGTATAAGTAAGCATCCTGTATGTATATGATATAGCTAACATCCTTGACTCTGGATTCTTCATGCTATTAATAGCTTTGTGACATTTGATAGGTAATTTGAATCCTCCTAACTTATTTTTCTTATCTGTGAACTTGGGTTAAAATGAGAGTAGTAATGGCATCTATTTTATGTGGAGCTTATGAGGGGCAAACCAGAGTGCATGTGTAAGGACGTAGCACAATGTCTACACAGAGTTAGCACTGAATAAGTGTTGGCCAGCATCATCAGACACAGACATACTTGTCTCAGTGACTTAGAAACAGGTCCAGTAGAAGTTACCAAGAAGCTTTCTTTTTTTTTTTTAGTTTTTTTTTAACATTTATTTATTTTTGAGAGACATAGAGACAGAGTATAAGCAAGGGAAGGGCAGAGAGAGAGGGAGACACAGAATCCGAGGCAGGGTCCAGGCTCGGAGCCACCAGCACAGAGCCCGACGCGGGGCTCGAACTCACAGACCGCGAGATCATGACCTGAGCCGAAGTCGGACGCCCAATCGACTGAGCCACCCAGGCGCCCCCCAAGAAGCTTTCTTACTAACGGTGAAACTGCAGATTTTGCCTTCCCTCGGTGAAAGCAGTATAATACTCCTTATAGTCCCTGATTCTTGCTTGTCCATGAAAAAAAAAGGAAGAGGAAAAACAGAGAGTACTTGTTCTATGTCTTCTCCTCCAGCTAACAGGAGCTCCCAGTAGGGTGGAGGGCAGTACAACGGACTAATCTACCGTATAGGAAATGACTCATAAGCTGCACCTTTTCTTTTCTATCCCAAGCTGCTGAAAGCTTATAAAGTGGATTAAACAACACACAGTATATGTAGCAGCAAAAAAAGTTTATAAAAATTATTATTATTTAATGGCATGATCGCTGCTTTAATTGGTCACAGCTCTCTTCTAGAAAGCCTGTACAAAGTGCTACATTCTTTGAAGCTTTCTTGGAGGCATTGGGTACATGACTTACACTTAAGAAAACATAAAGCATAAGGCAGAGACTTAGCAGATCTTGCTCAATGATACAGAATTATTAAGATTCAAATAACAGTTCCATTAATCAGCATTGCCACTAATGAGTAGCTAATACTTTAATAATCGTTATGTCTGTTTGATATTCCTTGTGGAGGATGTTGTCTAGGACGTTTCTTTAATCATTTACCTTTCCTTGGCATAAATACCTTAATGACGCATAGATTTTCTTTAAAATTTCAGAGGCTTAGGAGAGGAATTCACAACTGAACACACTTAAAGAACACCACATATTTTTCCTATTCTCCCCACTCTTCCACCAAAATGAATACTCTTTCCAGTTTGTAGGAGGCCGCTTTGGATTGATACATTCCTAGATTTTTAATTATTCTAAGAATAAACTTATTCTAGGATTGAGATTCCTTATGTCCGTTGATTGTAGGAAAGGAAAAGGGATTGTAAATTATATTGTGGAAATTGGAACAGAGTCAGGGACGCAGAAAAAAGGTTGTAAATAATTTGAGACATTTGAAAACTTTCTACTATGCTTATACCGGTAACATAAAATACAAAATAAAGTAATTGGGCTATTTTTATTGCCTTAGAGATCAGTATTAGAGAAGTTCTTTTTTTCCCTACCTCTTTTTAAGGAGAACAATTTTAAGTGGTCTACAAAAGAGGTAGATCTACCAATATTCCAATTATAATCAATAAATGAATGCCTGTTTATGCAAACTAATTTTTACTTATACATTGATAAAATGTAATATTTACTTAAGGTAAATTTAAGGACTTCAAAACAACTATCTTTAAAATTTTTTTTAATATTTATTTATTTCTTGAGGGACAGAGAGAGACAGAGTATTAGCGAGAGAGGAGCAGAGAGAGAGGGAGTCAGATTCCAAAGCAGGCTCCAGGCTTGAGCCATCAGCACAGAGCCCAACTCGGGGCTTAAACTCATGAACCGTGAGACCATGACCGGAGCCGAAGTCAGATGCTCAACTGACTAAACCACCCAGGCACCCCAAAACAACTATCTTTTTTAGTCCTGAACCAATTCATAGGAAAGATGACATTTGTTCATAAAAAATAATCAGTGAAGTCTGCAGTACTTTTTGAAATTATTCTCTAATCAGCTGTTGCAAATAATCCTGAATTCAGAAATGCTAGATTAATAGCATTGTTACAGGTAATTAACTTGAAAGTTCTACGTGTTCTTTTAAGTAGCAATTAATAGTCGCTAACTCTGTAATGGTTAAAAAACAAATAACAAGTAAAAATAACTTGTGAAGTTCTGTTATTCTATGACAAAACAGAATGGATGAAACAGAAATAAACAAGTTACTGTTTGAGGCAACTGCAATAGAGTATCCAAGGTGAGTGAATCATTGTTACAAATGGGCCAAGAATCAAGTCCGGATTTGCTGAATATCCTTTAAATGGCCAATTCCTCCATTTTTAGTTTAATACGGTCTCATTTATTTTTATTTTGTTGCTTGTGCTTTAGGTGTCATATCTAAAAATCAATTACCAAGCTTTATTCTTAGGTTTTCTTCTAGTTATGGTTTCTTGTCTTACATTTTAATCCAACTGGAGTTAATTTTATAATCCATTTGGAGTACATTTTAACCCATTTGGAATGAATTTTTGTGAGTGGTGCAAGATATGGGTCCAGATTCATTCTTTTACATGTAAGGATCCAATTACACCAGCACTCTTTATTGAAGTATCTTTCCTCCATTAAATATTCTTGGCTCCCTTGTCAGATATTAGTTAACTGTGTATGCTTGGATTTATTTCTGGGCTCTCAATCCTTTTCTATTGATCCATTTATCTGTTTTTATGCCAGTACCATACTGTTTTTCTGACTATGGCCTTATGGTATACCTTGAAATAAAGAAGTGTGATGCCACCTGCTTTGTTCTTCTTTCTCAGGATTTGTTTGATTATTCAGGGTCTTTTGTGGGTCCACATAAATATTAGGACTCTTTTACAATTGTAAAAAATGTATTTGGAATCTTTATAGGAATTTTGTTAAATCTGTAGATGACTATTATATCATTATTTTAAAAATAGCAATTCTTCTAATCCAGGAACATGGGATACCTTCCCATTTACTTGTATCTTCTTTGATTTCTTTCATCAACGTCTCCTTAGATTTATTTCCAAGTATTTTATTGTTTTTTATACTTTTGTAAATGAGATAGATTTTGTTATTTCTTTTTTAGAAAACTTCTTGTTAGTGTATAGAATTGCTACTGATTTTGTATGTTAATTTTGTATCCTGCAACTTTGCTGACTTTATTGATTAGATATACAGTTTTTTTGGTCGAGTCATGATTTTCTATATATAAAATATGTCATTTGCAAATAGAGACTATTTTACTTCTTCCTTTACAATTCTGATATCTTTTATTTATTTTTCTTGCCTCATTGCTTTGACTGGGACTTCTAGTACTATGTTGAACACAAATAGTGAGAATGGAGACTCCTATCTTGTTCCTGTTCTTAGAGAGGAAGCTCTCAACCTTTTGCCATTGAGTGTGAAGTTACTTTTGGGTTTTCCATATATGGCTTTTATAATGTTGAGATATATTTATTCTATGCCTAATTTCTTATTTTTTTTTAAAACTATGAACAGACGTTGAATTTAGTCAAACGATTTTTTTCTGTATTTATTGTGAATGTTGTATGATTTGCTTCTTTCATTCTATTAATGTAATATATTACATTGATTGATTTGCAAATGTTGAACCATTCTTGCATCCAAGGGATAAATTCCTCCTGATCACAATGAATAATCTTTTTAATGTGCTGTTGAATTCAATTTGCCAGTATTTTGTTGAGAATTTTTACATCTATGTTCATCAGGATATTGGTCTATAGTTTTTTCTTTTTTCTTTTTTCTCTTAGTGTCCATTTCTGGTTTTGGTATCAAGATAATACTGGCTTCATAAATTGAGTTTGGTAGTATTCCTTCCTCTTCATTTTTTGGGAAGACTTTGAGAAAGATTGGTGTTAATTCCTCTTTAAATTTCTGGTAAAATTCACTTGAGAAGCCAACTGGTCCTGAACTTTCCTTCTTTGGGAGGCTTTTTATTAGCGATTCAATTTCATTACTAGTAGTTGGTCTATTGAGATTTTTTTTATTTCCTCCTGATTCAGTTTTAGTAAAATATTTTTTCCTAGGTTTTCAGTTTGTTGGCATATAATTCAATAAATATGTGAATTATATGAATCAATATTGATTCATAGGTCTCTTTTGATCCTTTGAATTTTTGTTACTAGTTTTAATATCTCCTTTTTCATTTATAATTTTGTTGATCGGGTTCTTTCTCTTGTTTCCTTGGGTTGTCTAATGAAGATTTGTCACTTTTGTTTATTTTTTCAAAGAACCAAATCTTAGTTTGATTAATATTTTCTATTGTTTTTCTGTATTTGCTTTCTTCTGCTAACTTTGGGCTCAGTTTGCTCTCTCTGTGTCTTTTTTTTCCTCCTAGTTCCTTAAGGTGTAGAGTTACGTAGTTTATTTGAGATCTTTCTTGAATTTTATGTAGGTGTTTGTCACTATGAACTCCCATCTTAGGACTGCTTTTGCTGCATCCTACGAGTTCTGGTATGTTGTGTTTCCATTTTCATTAAAAAATTCTCCAGAAATTTTCCCCCACCTTTAATTTCTTCTTTGATCCATTAGTTATTTAGGAGACTGCTGTTTCATTTCCATGAGTTTCATTTCATGAATTTTCCAACTTTCTTCTAGTTTTGATTAATAGTTTCATGTCATTGTGGTTAGAAAAGATACTTGATATGATTTCAATCTTCTCGAATTTGATAAGGCTGGTTTCATGACCTAATTCATAGTCTATCCTAAAAAAAAGTTCTGTATATGCTTGAGAAGAATATGTATTCTGCTCTTGTTGGATAGAATATTCTATATAGGTCCGTTAGTTTTCTTTGGTCTAAAATGTTGTTCAAATCTACTGTTTCCTTATTAATTCTCTGTCTGCATGATCTATCTGTTATTGAGAATGGGGTAAAGCCCTCAACTGTTATTGTATCACTGTTTATTTCTCCTTTTAGCTCTATTAATTTTTGATTTATATATTTAGGTGCTGCAATGTTGAGGACATAAGTATTATAATTGTTATATCTTCTTTATGTATTGACCCATTTATTATTATATAATGACCTTTGTATCCTTTTTACCATTTTTTATTTAAAGTCTATTTTGTCTGATGTAAGTAGAGCTACTTCTGCTTCTTTTGGTTACCATTTGTTTGAAATATCTTTTCTCATGCCTTTGCTCTCTGCCTATGTGTATGTTTAAGGACTAAGTGAATCTCTTATAGGCAGCATATTGTTGGATCTTGGTGTTGTGTTTTGTTTTCTTCTTTAATCCATTCAGCTACTCTATATCTTTCAATTGAGTAATTTAATAGCTTTATTTTTAAAGTAATTATTGATAGATTAAGAACTTATTACTGCTATATTGATTAATTGTTTTCTGGCTATTTTGTAGATCCATTTTTCATTGTTTCTTAACCTCCTGTCTTTTTTTGTGCATTTATATCTTTTGGTATTAGCATGCTTTGACTTCTTTATTGAGCTCTTTGGAGTAATAACTACAGGATTTTTCGGTTGTGTTTACCATGAGGCTTACACAAAATGTCTTAAATTTATAATAGCTTATCTAAACTGATAACTTAAGTTCAATAGAATTCATGAACCTCATGCTTTTATTTCTTCTAACTCTCATATTTTAGGTTATTACTATTACAATTTACATGATTTAAAAAATATCTGTGGGTGCACCTAGGTGGCTCAGTTAGTTAAACGTCTGTCTTTGGCTCAGGTCATGATCTCACAGCTTGTGAATTTGAGCCCTACATTGGGCTCTCTGCTCTCAACAAAGAGCCTGCTTCAGATTCTCCTCTGTCGTTGTCTCTCTTTGCACCTCCCCTGCTTGCACACACACACTCTCTCTCTCTCTCAAAAATAAATAAATAAAAAACTTAAAAAATAGTGTGTAACTAATAACAGATTATTATACTTCTGGTGTCATATTTACCTGATTTTCATGACCCTTACATTTGTACCTGTGTATTTGAATAACTGGGCTCCTGTTCCAGACTTCACAGATTTTCTGTGGCAGAGATAGCTTTTCACCAGTCATCTATTAGTTTCTGAGTGTGTCTACTGGTAATGCCATTGGGTAGGTGTGGCCTGCTATTATGGTCAGATTTTGGGTGAGGCAACTGTTCAAGCTCTGAGGTTGGGGGATGAGAGAGTGTGGCACTGGCTGAAATAGTTGGGTAGGACTGCTGGCTTGGTTCCCAACCCAAGCGAGGCTGAAGGATGGACTTCACAGTTGCCTGGATTCTCTGATCAGGTTGGTATTGGGTAGGACTTCTGGCTTGGTTCCCAACCCAAGCGAGGCTGAAGGATGGACTTCACAGTTGCCTGGATTCTCTGATCAGGTTGGTATTAGGTACTACATTCAGTAGTAGATGGGGCTATGACTTAACTTCCCTGCCTTGGCAGGACAACTGTATGGGACCCAGAATCTATACAGCTTGTTGTGTGAGGACCCAAATCAGTCCAGAATGCTGAATTACCTGGTCAGGTGAGGCCACTAGTTTTGCTCCATAGAAGGAAGAAACCATGGGCTGTGCTCTCTGTTCATGTGCTACTGTACTTAGGGTTGTTGAACAGGCTGTGCAACTTCTCACATGCTCTGGTTAGGTTTCCTGGTTGAATAGGCTGAAGGCTGTATTTAGCAATGAGTGGGGCTATGAATAAATTCCCTACTTTGGTTCAGCAGAAGCAGCTCTAGAGTTCGTAAAGCTCTTAGTTGTCTTAAGTCAAACTGACCTGCCTTCCTAGTTCCCTGACCAAACAGGGCCTCTGACTTTGCTCTGGAAGTTGTTAGCTCTACTCACTGCCTAGCTCATGTGTCAGCAGCTTAGCTTTCCGGTGATCTTACCAGCCCTGCTAGTCAGATGGGGCCAGAACACACTCCATGGTGGTTGAGGCTATATCTCAGCTCTTTCGCCTGGGCAGGAGGGAGGAAAGTCACTGCTGTCTACTCTCCTTTTCCCAAGCAGTCTCTCCAGTTGGGAGGAGCTGGAAGCTACCCTCAGCCTTGCTTATGAATCATCCCTCTGCCTGTGCATAGCACAGGAATACTCTGCACCTGATACTGGCTTTGCTCTGCAGGTGATCAGCCTTTCTTGCCCACCCCTCAGCTCAAGTGCCTCTGGGCCTCATAGCTTCCAAGATTTGTCTCTAGGCCCTACTGGTCAGATGTGGCAAGAAGATACTCTTCAGAAGAGGGGCGGTTGTGATTCGGCTCCTTGCTCAGATATGAAAAACCAGGTTCTGTTGCCAGAAAAACTCCTTATTTGAGGGTCTGCTTCAGGCAGATCTGTACCCAGTTGAGTTCCCTGCTCAATGTGTGCTCCTAACTTTGTTCTGCAGATGAGCAAAGCTGCTGGTTGGGATTACTACTTGGGTGTCACTGGTATGAAGACAGTCTTCCAAGACCCTTGTGCTGGTTGTTGTAAGCCCTTTCCCCTTCCCCATCATAGTCAGATTCCCTGTGGCAGAACCCCACAGATTCACCTGAAATTTCATTGGTGTGAGATCAGAGTAGGGGTTCTTGCAAAGCAACACAAAATACTGGTGGGGGGGGAGGTGGCTCTGGTTGTCCCTTCAATGTTCTCTTTTCCCACTGGAGGAACCAAAGGCCCCAGGGGAGGCCTCTCCACACGGTACTGTGCTGGTAGCAGGGAGGGGCAAGGAGGTTGTCGTGTAGCCACTTCTCTTACCCTTCTAATGATGTCTTGGTCTCTGTGGTACAAGGGGGATACTTCAGCCTCACCCCTGTATTCTGGGAATCTCAGGGTTTTGTTCTTGAGTAGCTGTTAGTTGTTCTTGTGAGGGAGAGTTAAGTCAGGAAGAATCTATTTCACTATCTTGGTATCTTGGTGACATCACCCCTGGTCTCAGTTTAAACTAATTTTTCTATTTTGTTCTTTCATAGCACTGCCTATACCTCTGTTTATCACTTGATTAATTTGGCTTTGGGTGTTAATTGTTTACATGTCTAGGTCTGTACTAGCCTATAAATATCTTAGCCTATTAATGTCGTAGAGGCAATGTCTTATTTGATTTTGCATGCTATAACCTATCAACAAGAAACACTATGTGTTATATTTGGCATATTAAAAGAAACTAATAAAATCAAGTAAGTAAGCAAATAGATAATACTTTAACGGTGAGGTTTTTCACTCTAGTTCATCAAATAAAAAAATAAACAAGGAAATCATATCAAGAAAGCATTTTTACCCTATCTTCTAATTAAGAGAAAAATAATTATATAATTAATTATATTAGTATTTTCTGTCAATATACCTCTTTAATTTCTTGGCTAACCCATTCATTCTTTTTTTTTTTTTTAATTTTTAACATTTATTTATTGTTGAGAGACAGAGAGACAGAGAATGAACAGGGGAGGGGCAGAGAGAGAGGGAGACACAGAATCTGAAGCAGGCTCCAGGCTCTGAACGGTCAGCACAGAGCCCATGCAGGGCTTGAATCCACTAACCGTGAGATCATCGCCTGAGCTGAAGTCCGATGCTTAACTGACTGAGCCACCCAGGTGCCCCCCTATTCATCCTCTAGTAGCATGTTCTTTACTCTCCAAATATTCGTTGTCTTTCCAAATTTTTTCTTGTGGTTGATTTCGAGTTTCATAGTGTTGTGGTCTGAAAATATGTATGGTATGATCTTGAACTTTTTGTACTTGTTGAGAGCTGATTTGTGTCCCAGTATATGATCTATTCTGAGGAATGTTCCCTGTGCACTCGAGAAAAATGTGTATACTGCTGCTTTAGGATGAAATGTTCTGAATATACCTGTTAAGTCCATCCAGTCCAGTGTGTCATTCAAAGTCATTGTTTCCTTGTTCTTAGATAATCTGTTCATTGCCGTAAGTGGGGCATTGAAGTCCCCTACTATTATGGTATTATTATCAGTGAGTTTCTTTATGTTTGTGATTAATTGATTAATATATTTTGGTGATCCATGCTGGGGACATAAATATTTCCAATTGTTAGATCTTCTTGGTGGATAGACCCCTTAATTATGATGTAATGCTCTTCTTCATCTCTTGTTCCAGGCTTTATGTTAAAATCTAGTTTTTCTAATATAACTATGGCTACTCCAGCTTTCTTTTGACATCCATTAGCATGATAGATGATTCTCTATCCCCTTGCTCTCAATCTGCACTTGTTAGATCTAAAATGGTTTTCTTGTAAGCAGCATACACATAGGTATGTTTTCTTATCCACTCTGATACCCTATGTCTTTTGATTGGAGTGTTTAGTCCATTGACATTTAGAGTGAATGCTGAAAGATATGAATTTAGCACCTTTGTTTTGTCTGTTGGGTTGGTGTTTCTGGTGATGTTCTCTGGTCCTTTCTAGTCTTTGTCGATTTGGGTCTTTTTTTGTTTTGATTTTGTTTCATCTTTTCTCCCTTCAGAGAGTTCCCCTTAAAATTTCTTGCAGGATTGGTTTAGTAGTCATAAACTTCTTCAGTTTTTGTTTGTCTGGGAAACTCTTTATCTCTCCTTCTGTTTTAAATGACAACCTTGCTGGATAAAGAATTCTTGGCTGTATATTTTTCTGATTCAACACATTGAATATATCCTGCTACTCCTTTCTGGCCTGACAAGTTTCTCTGGATAGGTCTGCTGTCTTCCCTCATATGTCTTCCCATATAGGTTAAGGAGTTTTTTTTCCTTTGCTGCTTTCATAATTCTTTCCTTGTCTATGTATTTTGTGAATTTGACTATGATATGCCTTGCTGATGGCCAATTTTTTTTTTATCTAAAGGGAGTTATCTGTGATTCTTGGATTTTGACATCTGTGTCCTTCCCCAGATTAGGAAAGTTTTCTTCTATAATTTGCTCACATAGACCTTCTGCCTATGTGAAGGTCTTTTTCTCTCTCTTCATTTTCTGGGACTTTTATGATTCAGATGTTATTCCTCTTTAATAAGTCACTGAGTTCTCTGAGTCTTGTATCATGCTCTTTTGGCTTTGTTTCCCTCCTTTTTTCTGCTTCATTATTTCCCATAATTTTGTCTTCTATATTGTTGATTCACTGCTTTGTTTCATCCATCCTTGCTGTCATGGCATCTATTTGAGAGTGCATCTCCGTCATAACATTTTTTAATTTCCTGACTAGATTTTACTTCTTTTATCTCTGCACAAAGGGATTCTATGTTTTCTTCAATCCCAGCAAGTATTCTTATTATCATCATTCTAAAGTCCAGTTCAGACATGTTGCTTATATCTGTGTTGATTAAGCCCCTTGGCTGTCCTTTCTTCTTGTTCTTTCTTTTGGGGTGAATTCCTTTGCTTTGTCATTTTGGAGGATGAAGAAAATATAATAAAATAAAAAATTAAAATTAAAAAATTAAAAACAAAACAAAAATTAAAAATGGAAGCTTAGATTCTAGTGTTTTGGCCTGCTTGTTGAAAGAGGCTTGATAGAATAGAGGAAAAAGGGATAGAAAAGAAAGAAAAATGTAAGAAAAAAATTAAAAATTAAAAAAATAGAATAAAGTAAAGAAAATGAAGTAGAATAAAAGTTTTTTTAAAAAATAAAGTAAAAAAATAATGAAAAAATGAAAAAAGAAAATAAAAATAAGTTTTCTCTTTCTGTACCTAAGAAAAAGAAAAGGAAAAAAAAATGTAAACAAAAACAGAACCAAAAAAAAAAAAAATGAACTAATAGATGAACCAGCAAACAGAATGAAACCTGAATGAAGTTATACCCAGTTTCCCCCAGAACTCAAATTATGAAGCACTCTATAGTCTGTACACTAAGCAGGTAGAAGGACTTGTGTTGGTCTTTTAGGGGATGTGCTTGGAGGGTGCAGTTGGGTGGGGTTTGGTGTAATGGCTCCATTGTCTACTAGGTGGCACTGCTTAGCTTATAGGGGTGGGTCAGTGTGGTACGCATGAGCATGTGTGCGAGAGGTGGAAATGCTTCACCCAGTTTCTTAATCTCTGGCACAGGTATTTCATGCTCTGACCGATCCATGATCAAGCACCCCTTCTTTGCCTCAGGCCTCCACCCACTCCCCACCTCCACCCTGTCTGTGTTCAAGTCATCAGGTTGCCAGGCAGCACCTCCCTCCAGAGTTACCTCAGGTTGTGTTTGAAAATCTCAAGCTTCAGAGACCCCTGTGGCTTGGACCCATGCCAACTGTCTGGGGGAGAATCTTGCTGAGAAATGGCAGGGTGCTGGCTTGCCCCAGAAAACAGTTATGTGACCATGCAGTTGCAGAGCTTCAGAGATTATGGCAAATCACAACACACAGATAGCTCCAGGTTTCACCATATTCTGGCATCTTGGTCCCAATACCAGCAAACATGGCTGCTCTCTGGGATCCGCTGGGACCTTTGTCTCTGGGGAGGCCATATGGCCTCTACCAAATGCTCTCCAAGCAGGGGAACCACTTCTCCCTCTGTAGCACATGGATCCCTCAGACTCTGCTGTCTGCTCCTGGGGATTCACCCGGTTTCCTCAGCAGTGCGCACCAGGCACTGAGCTCCAAAACTTCAGACTCTGCTCTCCATTGTTTATATTAATCCTGCTGGTATTGAAACTCTCTCCTTTCTTCCCATCAGTGGTTTAGGGGAAGAGATTTCTTGTTCAGTCCCCTGCAAGTGTTTTCACTCTTTCTCTCTCTTTCTTTCCATCTGCTTTTAGGGGAGTGTTTTTCCTGCACTCTCCCGATACGCCACACTTTCCCCCTTTCTCTGTCCTCTGTCCACAAAAACAGCTTCCTATCCTCCACAGCTTCTCTCTCCCCCAGCTCACCCCTCTGCACTGTGTACCTGCTGAGTTCTGTGGCTTGAGCTATGCAGATTGTTGTGTTCATCCCCAGATCAGTTTCCTAGGTGTGCAAAATGTCTTGGTGCTGATCTAGCTGCATTTCAAGGACGAGACAAGCTCAGAGTCTCCATGCTGCTCTGCCATCTTAACTCCTCTTTTTCCTCAATATCTATCCTTTCCGATTGCATCTCATGTGAGCTGCAAAGGCTGGGTCTTTTTCCCAAGTGTCAGTCGTAATGGATGTACAATTAAACAATAAAGAGGAATTATCAAAAAATATGTAAGATACTCACACTAAAGGCCAAACTGCCTAATGTGAATTATTGTGCAGTGAAGCTTGTTGAGAAACGATATTGTCAGGACTTTCTATGAGCAAGATACTGGTGGCAGACACAGAGTATAAGAAGGTGTCAAGGGTATTTTTCCCTTTTTCTCAAGAAGCTGACATATACAGGAAGGTATATATAAGTAGGCCAATGATATGGTATAGTAAAAGTTGTAATCGTAAACCTTAGGCTGTTGATGAATTGAAGAAAGACTGAAGTGCATTCATTAATCATACATACACATTTGTTAAAATCTAGAAAAAGGTTCATGAATTCCTACAGGAATATAGAGAAACGAGTGGTGAATCATGCCTGAGCAAGAAAAGTTTCAGTGAAAAGAAATTTGAGTTAAGGTTTAAATGGTAACATAGATTTTATCAAGTCTGAAGGGTCGAATTTCAGGAAGAAGAAATTGTATCAACACTGGTGCTGCAACATGAATAAATTAAGAACAGTAAGTAGACATCTGGTACAACTGACAATGAGCTAGAGCTATAGATGACTTCAGAATGATATGGAAAGGATTATAAAAATATGATTCTGATGTACAGGGATGGACATATTGGTGTTGAAGGACACAGGAAGCAGGGACAGGGTTTAGGTTCCATTGTCCTGGTGAGAAATTATGGAGAATAGAACAGACCAGAAGCAGTGAAAATAGAGGAAGGATGGAATGAGAAACTCTAAGAGGATAAAAATCTTTTTAGTGGTAGTGGCAAACAATTATGATAACTTAGACAGCTGTAAGAAGCATAGGCGAGGGAATAATTTTTAGGGAGTGGTGATAGAAATTTTCAGTTTGGTGGATGTTGACTTTGATGTGACTGAAAAAATTGAGAAAGTGATTGAAACATTTATCTACATGGCCCTGGGCCTTTGCAGAGGTTTCAGGATTGGAGAAAGATTTGCAGGCTCCTAAGGGAGATGGGCATTGGATTGCTGGAGGTGAATAAGCCCACAGAGCGTGAGAGGGGAGAGTCTGAAGAGAAAGGAAGGAAAGAAGAGTTTATTCATGGTCTATAGACACTATGTCAGGCTCTTCATCTACTTTACTTAAACAGGGTTAAAATTGGAATCCTAGAGAAAATTAGTATTTACTGGGTCAAAGGAATGCAAACAAAGGAGAAACACACAGGAGAGAAGAGTCTCTCTAAAGCCACAGTAAGACAAATTTTCAAAGGGAAAAGTATCAAATGGGACAGTAGGATGAAGACCACGTATTTATCATTTAGGAGGTCATAAACACTTTTCATTTTTATGTGAAAACATAAACTGACTATTCCCTTTTAGATCACTGTTGTTTCTCTAGTCACTCTGGAACCATGAAATAATCTTGAGTCCTAAACAAAGCATGCAGAATTGGAAAGAGACATTTAGTTGATTGCCGCATCCTGTGTCAACTGACTACCTCTTCCTCTATGCAGATCAGCTTCTGGGGACTCCAATTGCTCGCAGTTGCAGCGGTTGCCACTGATTCTGCCCCCAAGCAATAGCAGAGGAGGCGTCAAAACGTGCAGCTGAGAAGGTAAAGAGATGGAGACTGTAGGGGAGGCACAATTCTACCCCTCCCTTCTTAGGGTGTTTCGGCTGGGCCAAGGAGTTCAACAGACATAAGACAGATTAGCAGGAGAAAAGCTTACAAAATTATGTGAGTTTTACCTGACACAGGAGCCCTCCCATGGAAATGAGGACCCAAAGGAATAGGGAAACCTCAAGAGATCGTTATACTAGGTTTAACCAAGAGAGACTAAAATAAATGGGGAAGCTAAAGGAAGAGAATTGTTTTAATGAAGTCTGTACAGAATTCTCTCGGCTTTGAGTCACCATCAAAGAATGTTCCTATCCTCTGGGTACAGCGAGGGTGTCTTTCACATGGGAGTTTTGGTTTTTTTTTTAATTTTTTTTTTGAGAGACATAGATGAGCAATGAAAGGGCAGAGAGAGAGGGAGATACAGAATCTGAAGCAGGCTCCAGGCTCTGAGCCGTCAGCATAGAGCCCAATGCAGGGCTCAAACTCACAAACTGTGAGATCATGACCTGAGCTGAAGTCGGCCACTTAACCGACTGAGCCACCCAGGTGCCCCTCACATGGGAGTTTTTAATCTCCTGCTTGCAGGAAGAAGAGGGAAATTAGAATAGCCTGCTTGTATCTGCTGATTTTTAAGTGCCTTTAGCTCAAAATAATCCTTATGCCAAAGCGGCATATTTGGGGTGGCATGTCCTGCCATCCGTCAAGCTCATTTCTTACCTAGTAGAATCACTGCCTGTCAGATAAATACGAATAAAACAGCAGACCTGAAAATCGGAAGGGATTTCCTTATGCTCTTCACTGAGATTCATTACAGTTTGTGTTTAGTTGAAAAGGAGGGTTGGTGGTCAAAGTATACTTATTATTTTTTAAATAATGTATTTTAGAGGTGCCTAGGTGGCTCAGTCGGTTAAGCATCCGACTTCAGCCCAGGTCATGATCTTGCGGTTCAAGCTCTGTGCTGATAACCCAGAGCCTGGAGCCTGCTTCAGATTCTGGGTCTCCCTCTCGCTCTGTGCCCCTCCCCCCACCTCTCTCTCAAAAATAAATACACATTAAAATTTTTTTAAATAATATATTTGAGGTACTTTAAAAGGTCATTGTTAGGCTGCCATATTATAGGTCCTTTCTGTTGAGATGAGGGGGTGGGCGGTGAAGGAGCACTGTAAAGATTCTCCTTCTTGCTCCAAGGAGTGGAGTCGAGGATGCAGGGTTGCAAATCCCATTACATTCCTTTCCCAAGAAATCCCATTAAATCCTTTTACATTCTTTTCTCAAGAAACAAACCAGAGATACATAAAAACAAACACACAAACATAAAAGCTAGTAAGTTCTACAGGTTTACGAGCCTGAGCTCTATCAGGAAATTGGGTTTATTATCTGTTGAAGAAAGTCTTTACTGTCCTTTAGAATCACATGTTTTATTTCTGCCTTTCCTGAGTTAATTCTATTCACTATGCATAATTATGCTTGCCTTAACATCCATCCTTCTAACTACCAGGGGCTAGCCTCTTCTAATATGCCTTGGAAAAAGTAAAAGTCATGGGCCTTGTTAAAGAAATTGTATTTTTCTTTCCTGCTAAGAGTATTTATAAATAGATGCATTGCTCTGCTCTGAATTATCTTGGTCTCCCAACAGGGTGAAAGTAGACATTAATTATGTTTTTTTTCCCCCTAGGCCCTATCAATTTACTTGCACGTTTTGCTCATAACAATATTCAGCTCACTTTAATTGAGAATGCTAGGGTTCTTAATCCCTAAAAGTAGCAATTTTCTTCAGGAAGACAAAAAGGGTAAAATGATAAGTCTCCCTGTCTTAAAATACAAGAAAAATATGCCTGTCATTGCCCAGTTTCTCTAGAAAAGAGAGCCTGAGGCAGCGATAAAAGTAATAATGCAGCAATGTCAAAGGCGGAACCCAGCCCAGTGCAGCATAGGTGAGGAAAAAGGAGTGGGGCTATGAAAGAGGAGAAGCCACAGGAATGCGTGGCTACACCGGCTACCGCTTCATGGCCCGCTGCACAGTGACATAGCAGCTTCTTGGCAAGAGCATTGCTGAACACGGGGGCTGCTCTGGGGGATGACAAGGAGAAATCTTGTCAATGAAAAGACTATGACTTTGGGTATCTATTGGAGGGAGGAAGGAGAAAGAACTCACTTACCTCACTAAATTTTTGCTTCCCACAAGTCAAAGTTTAGCCACAGTGGCAGTCAACTCCCGTATAATCTATGATGCATCATTTGGCTATTTTTGTAGAAACTCAGACTCTTGGGTCCTCTCTTGTGATGTGATGTTGCATCAGATTTGGAAGTGGAAGGAGGAGGCAGAAGTTCTAACCGTGTAGACCATGTAGCAGATTACCTAGCTGTGCCCAGTCCAGGTACTAGCTGTGGCACTCCCAGGGCAAGTGACTGGTTGACCCCAGGAGGACTGAAGGGACTGTTCATCATGGCAGCGTCAGTGGTGAGCCAGTGTCAAGGAGGCTGCCATCACTGTGGAGGGCTGAGGAAGTATGTAAGATTTGTGTTTCATAAACTTGCCTGGATCTTTAAAAAGAACAATTGAGTGGGGCAGCTGGATGGCTCAATCAGGTGAGTGTCTGTCTCTTGATTTTAGCTCAGGTCATGATCCCAGGGTCGTGGAATCTAGCCTGAAGTCAGGCTCTATGCTCACATGGAGCCTGCTTGAGATTCATTCTCTTTATCTCTCTTTCTCTCTCTCTCTCTCTCCTTCCCTTCCTCCCTCCATCTGCCTCTCTCCTCTGTACACATGCTCTCTCTAAAACAAATATACACATACATACATACATACATACATACATAAAACAACTAAGTAATAGAGAGATGAGTGAGAGATTTATTATGAATTCTGTCAAATGTAAGTGAACACAAAAAACACGATAATCTTACATTGACTTTCAAAAGCAGGCATCTTCTCTTATAATCAGACTCTCAAGATTTAGTTTTATACTCCTCAAGGTTTAGTGCAACATGACACTTTGCGGCATTATTTAGATTCTTTTCCCCACATTGGCATTCATGTCGCAAACTCTGCAATGAACAGGGTGAGGAATTTGTGCTTCAAGTGATGTACTGACCACACACTGGGTGAAAAATGATAGCAACACAAGGAGATCCAGTAGAGCTTTCATAACTCAGTTGCAATTTTTCAGGACGTAGTACATATGATTAATGCTTTTGTATTTTTTCATACTCAAACTAACAATCAGCTTAATTTAGACCCTTGAGATTCTATGATGTATTCATTGAAGCCAGATTTAAAATTGCTATCGTTGCATGGGAAAGAAAATGTCCTGTAAGTGCAAGTCGATCTCATAATTCAAGGACTTATTTTTTCAGCTCCTCTATATGAACTGACTTCAGTGGTGGAAGAAAGAGAGAGTTCCTGCTCCCAAAGTAAGATTCCCCCCCACCCCCTCATTTACATTTAAAAATTGTGCAGCAAACTTAACAGAGTTGCAAGGAATTTTAATTTACAAACAGTATGAAAGCAGAAAATTATTTTCCCTCTTATCTTTATACCATCAAGATATTCTGGGGCAGAGAAGCAGACCCCTCTACTAATTCCCTGCTAATTTATTATAGAAAGAGCAGATTCAGTTCTCCTTGCCCTGATTCATCCACTGAAGAGCTATAGCAAAATGGCACCAAAAACACTCCCACTAAATCATCTACCCAACAGACATAAATTAATAGTAAATTTACTTAAAGTTTGGTTTGCCTAACAAAGTTAATTTTGGTCTCACCTTTGATTTAAAAAAAAAAAAACTTGTTACTATTTATTGTGTGCTTTCTATATTCCAGATGCTGTTCTAAGTATTTTAAAAAATAATTTTAATGATTTCCCAACAAGTCTAAGAGGTACGTACTACTATCACCCTTATCGTATGGAGAAGGAAACAGAATCACAGTGCTTACGTTACCTGCCCAGGGTCACACAGGTAGCAAATAACATGGCAAAGCTGGGATTTGAACAGTTGGGGCTAGTCAATTTCCTTTTAGCTAAAAATGATCGTTTTCTCACTCCTATCACTTTAAGTGATATATGCACACACGTGTATATATGTGATATGAATATGAATGTATATGACTTCTTGTTTGTCTTATTGCTCAAGAGCAAACATGGGACCTGTTTTCTAAGTAGGTCTAATTTTTCTCTGCTTTATCAGAGATTAAATGCAAATCAGGAAATGCATCTGAGACACCCTGAATTGATCCTTTCGTCAACTCTCATAAGCTTTATATCAAATGCATTAAGGACTCTACCTCCTTGTCCTTCATAAATGTGCCCAGGTTTATGAAACATGAAAAGTGACAGATTTTTATTAAGTCATTTAATCACTAACACATCTCCTCTCTTTCTCAAATAGTGAGATATTACTCCAGCTGCTAGGAAAGTTAATAAGCTCACAACTAAGTGATTGAGAAGCGCCGTAATACATCTATAACTGTCTCATAATGCGAGGTAAATAAGCTAGGATTTATCTCCTGGCTGCCAGGAGACGGAAAGCTTCTGCTCCAGCAACTCCAGATTTGTCTCATGTAAATTTTGCTGGCCCTTGCCAGAGAATATAAATTTAGGGGGTGAGGCAGTTGAAGGCTTTCCTCTTGGGATTCTGCCCCCAAAACAACTCCAAGTCTGAAATAGTGCTTCCAATTTAAGACGGAAGATGTACACAAATTCACAATAATTTCATCTCTGTCTCTTTCCATCAGGCATTCAGAGCCTTTTCCAATGCGCATCTAAATTTTAGACCAGTGCGAGGCTATCTGGAATCCAACTTTCGATCATTGGACTTACACAGTCATAGTCTCACATTATTTACTTTATTTGGCTCAGGTCGAAACTCCCTTTTAAAATTTTCATACCTTTTTTCTGGATCCTTTTTCTCACCTCCGACCTCTAGCTGAGGGTTCAGTCTCTCTTGTCTCTGCAATTTGTGCAGCGTACAGTTCTAGGAGTTGCCTGGACTCATGTACAGCTGTGCGACGAGCTTACTCGCTCCCAATTACCAGTATGGGAGGCCCTGCTTGAAGTAAATTATCATGTTAGATTATCCATACACAGGGCTGCAGTTCATCTGGGCAATATGAGGATCAAGCTGATTGTTTTCTCTTTTACATTTTTTTTTAACATTTATTTATTTTTGAGACATAGAGACAGAGTGTGAGCAGGAGGAGGGCAGAGAGAGGGAGACACAGAATCCGAAGCAGGCTCCAGGCTCTGAGCCATCAGCACAGAACCCGACGCGGGGCTTGAACTCACAGACCGCAAGATCATGACCTGAGCCGAAGTCGGCTGCTTAACCGACTGAGCCACCCAGGTGCCCCTCTTTTACATTTTTGTCACAAGGGTAACTATTGATCTCACTACCACTTAGGGGATTGCAAATGTATAATAGCCCTAGTATGGCCATGCATGGTAATGATACCTTTCCTAGAAATTGCATTTGTAAATTCTAGTTCAGAATAAGTTCAGCTACATTATATGACTCTAATAAAGACAAAATAAGTCACTCTACCAACTTTTATTGAGCAACTGCTTCATCCCAGGTACTGTGCTGGTTCTGATACTGCTAATACTTGGAGAATTACAAATTAATTGATTTTGTGTGAGATCGTCGGTCCTAAAAGGAGTCCCCCAGAGTCTTAGAATTGATCCCTCGGCAAGTAGAAGTGCCAGCCTTGATTTAGCCATATTTCTGAAATCTTAAACATCCAAAGGGCTTTTGGCTCTTTGTGTTTGCTTTGATATTAATGTATTTAACTTAAAGTATATATTATTCATCTAAATATTTAATACTCTTATATACGTAATAAAAACTACTATCTTATAAAGATAAATCTCTTAAGAATTTACACATTGCAAACTTAACTAGTCAAATTCTTCTAACTTAACTAATTAGAGTTAATTGCAAACTTAACTAGTCTAAATTCAGTAGCATTGACTTCCACATGCCTACTTCTCCTAAGCACTTTAAGCAACATAAACTCAGATAAAACCAACAAAAATGATGACAGTAGTCACAAAATTTGTTTTCCTACATACGCTTAACTTTTACAAAACACCACTAATACTAAATTCAATTGATTCCTCATACTGTGTAAATTTATTTCGTGCCAACTTGAAGTAACAGAATCATTTCTTTTTGCGATTGCAAAAGAAATCGATTCAAAAGAAAAAAGAACATTGTTTTGCATTAGTCAAGGTTGCAATATCCGGACTGGGTCACCGAGTGCTGTATTGGCCTCCTTGTTGTCATAACAATTCGCTGGTTATGTCAGTGGGATCATTTGATCTATGCTTTGTACTTGGAACTATTGCCACCTTCTTCTTTCTGGGTATCCATCTAACTACTCTTAGTCCTGATGTATTTCACCTCAGTTTTCTATGGCTGCATATGTCTTACTGGAATTTTATTAGTGATTGGAGAAGTTTTGCAGATAGTTTTTATTTTTGTTTGCTTAGAGGAACTTCTTGCTTAAAACATAGATGTGTGTGTGTTTGTGTGTTTGATAATTGTAGTTTTACCTGCAGTCGTAAGAAATAATACAGTACAGTAGGCACTCTACCCAGCTTCCTGCAATGGTACTATCTTGCAAAGTTATACTTTGACCTCACAACCAGGATATTACATTGATACAGTTTGGATACAGAACATTTCCATGTTGCTCTTTTATAAACATATCTACTTCCTTCTTGCTCCCACCCCTTTCTTTAACCCTGGCAATAACTAATCTGTTCTCTATTTTTATAATTTTGTCATATCAAAAATGTAAATGGCTGAAGGAGCTCAAAAGGTATAGGCTTCCAGTTAGAAGATAAATAAATCTCAGGGAAATAATGTCCCACATGGTGGCTATAGTTAACAATACTGTAGAGCACACTTTAAAGTGGCTAAGTGAGTACATCTTATATGTTCCCACCACAAAAAAGAAATGATAATTCTATGAGATGATGGAGGTGATGGAGATTTTAATTAATGCTATTATGTTAATCATTTCTCAACATATTAAGTATATCAAATCAACCTATTGTACACTTTAAACATACACAATGTAATATGACAACTGTATCTTAATAAATTTGGAAAAAAGACTTTTGCAAAAGAATAAGTTCATATTAATAACCTTTATTATTCATAATAACAAATCACTTTTCAATATATATTTGAATAAAAAAGAATTTTCATTACCACTTTAGTGAGATAAAATGCATAACAAAAAACCCATTGGAAGATACAATTTTCTGTAATTTTCCTCCTTTATTTAAAGTGCTACTGTATTTCAAATTATGGGGACTGAATACTCAAGGTCAAATGAGTGTCTGCAAAGAAGTGGCTTTTCAAACAAGTATGAATTATCTTATATGTATTACGATTACGACAAAGAGTATGATGATTGCCATCAAGCAAACAGAACTCACCATTCCACATCTTCTGACAGTTAAGCAAAAGATACATTACCTGCCGGAATGTCCTCAACAGTGACTGTAATGGAATGAGCACTGAACTGAGGATGAGAACACCTGAGCTCTGTCAATAACAATAACAAGCCATAAGTATGGCTCTGGGCAAATCACTTTACTAATGTTTTCATTGGTGGGAAAACTGAATGGAATGACCTCTAAACACCTGCCAGTTCAGCAGAGTTTGTGGTTAAGTTTTTACATTATTGTAGACTTAAACAATGTAACTTTGCCACTCATCCAAATGCAGCAGTAAATAATTAAATTAATTTAGTCTAAGGGCACCTGGGTGACTCTGTTGGTTAAGCGTCTGACTCCAGCTCAGGTCATCGTCTTGGAGTTCGTGGGTTCCAGCCCTGTATTGGGCTCTGTGCTGACAGCTCAGAGCCTGGAGCCTGCTTCAGATTCTGTGTCTCCCTCTCTCTCTGCCCCTCCCCTGCTTGCATTCTGTCTCTCTCTCAAAAATAAACAAACATTAAAAATATTTTTAAAATTAATTTAGTTTAAAAAATCAGGATGAGAATATATGAAGAAGGAATCTGACAGCTGCTTTCTTTAGACAGCAGAACAATTATTTGAAGTGGCTATCTAGGTGTGAGGACCTCCGGGATCTATTCTGATACAGTCCAGTGAAAAATGAGCGTTCGTAGGACTTACCCAGTATACAGTTCACCCTTGATCAACACATGTTTGAACATGGGTCTCCTTATATGCAGACTTTTTTTTCCAATAAATATAATGAAATTTTTTTGGAGATTTGTGACAACTTGAAAAAAAACTTTGCAGAGTTTAGAAATACTGAAAAAATAAGAAAAAAATTAGGTATTCTTACAAGAATCTAATATAACATACAAAATATGTGTTACTTGACTGTTTATATTATTGATAAGACTTCTGGTCCAACAGTAGGCTACCCGTAGTTAAGTTTGAGGAGTCAAAAGTTATGGCACCACTAACCCCAGGTCAGACAGCCCTAAAATGTGCTATTTTGACATGTGGTTACTTTCAGCTGAAGTCAACCAAGGCTCAAAAGACTCCAGAAGAACTTTTACCTCACTCCTTAAAGGTCCAAAAAAGATTTAAGTAGAGGGCTTGGTCCAGGAGGAAACTATCACTAGAGAGAATTACAAAGATTATGGGCTATGTGTTGTAAACTGGGGAGCTCTACAAAGGCCTAGAGATCAAATTCTTTTGTGTGTCTCACTGTCTCTCCGTGGTACGGTAAACACTTGTTTACCAAGCTTTTGCTCTTCCCATCTTCCTACAAATTGTCTTCCCGTCTTTGAAGTCTCAGACCTCTACCCACTTTCCTTAGTTCAGGATGGCAGAGAAGCCTCAATTGCTTGACTGTCTATGGGACACAGAGTCTTATGGGGCCCTCATACATATATAATTAAACGTGTATGTCTCTTAAAAATTTTTTCTTAGTTTTTTTTTTGAAAGAGAGAGAGAGAGAGAGAAACACAGAATCTGAAGCAGGCTGCAGGCTCCAAGCTGTCAGCACAGAGACGGATGCATGGCTCAAACTCGTAAACTGTGAGATCATGACCTGATCCGAAGTCAGGTGCTTAACCAACTGAGCCACCCAGGCACTCCTGTTTTCCTCTTTTAATCTGTTTTATGTCAACGTAATCAACAGACTAGCCACAGAATCCAGAAAGGTAGCATAAAATTTTTCCCTCTGCTGCGATACTGATAGATGGTGATAAATTTCTTCTGGAATGTGAGTTATCCTGGTGACCAGGGCAAGTTGATCTTTACAGCTTCCCTGTTTGGTACACTGTCAGTTTCATAAGAAGCACTCAGTAAATTTGTCTTGACAAATGAAATAGTACAAGAGGTAGTTGAGCTGTTCACGGCATTAGAAATTGTTAGTACGAAAAAAGACCTCATCCATCATGCAACTATTTCTTTATGTTATCTAAAATTCTCAACCTTATCTGCTAAACGGCAAAAGCCGAAGAGCTTTTCAAAACACATGATGCCTACAATCCGTACCCGCATCTTCCGATTTTATCGATTTGGAGTGGGGGCCAGCATAGGAGTTGGTAAAAGCTTTCCGGGCTAGTCATCTAGGGCAGAAAAGTAAAACGATCTTCCTACTTTCATCATTTTTCAAAGAGCCAGTCACAGAGATTTGAGGAAATCAGTATTTGCATGGCCCCTGTCAGAGCACAGTGGGAACCTGTTCTCCTGAAGAGTGAGGCAGAGTCTTTACATAACCGTGGGTGATTTCTAGAAGAGTCAATTTTGCAAATCAATTACAAAAGGTAATTGACCTACACAAACACAGAATAAACCATTAAAACTTGATTAGAATACTTTTTTTTTCATCGTAGAAAAGGAGTATGAATTCCTTTTAAACATTTGAATGATTGATACCTGTCACCCATTCCATTGTGGGTTATTTTTTTTTTATCCAAAGCAAGATTTCCTGCCAGTAATTAGAATAGTAGCTAATACAGACAGATAATTTTGGGCTTGACTCCTACCTCCACAATTACCCTTCGTACTTGGCCATGTTGCTCAAGTCCCTTCAAGTTAAATTTCCTTGTCTGTAAAATGGAAATAATTGCATATCTTTCACAGAATTATTCTAAGGGTTAAATGAGATCATATATTTTAGAGAAACCTAGACACAACGCTTAATAAAGAGAAAGCATCCTCCATGTGGCACTTTTTTTGCCTTTTTTATTCTGTTCCTTGAACCACAAAAAAAGAAGTGATTTGAAGAAATTTTTGTTAAAAGGCAGATGTTGATGTCAATACATACTTTTTTTTTTTTCCAATATTAGACCGACCTCTGTTACTTCCCTGTTTGTTTAATCATGGCAGGAAAGTAAATTCCTGAAATTTCCTTTGATAAGGAAATGAAAATTAGTTTATTTGGATCTACTGAGAAAGCTCAGAATGAAGTAGGTGTAAATGTTGAGTCAAAATTGGGAGTTGTTGTTTTTTTTCTTTTTTGTTTTGTTTTGTTTTGTTTTGTTTTTTTAACCAAAGAAATCCAACCTACACAGCTCTCAACAAACTTACCCTGGACCTAAGAGAGCTCCCAGCAATGGGTACTTTCGCACTCACCACCACTGGGTTGCTGCTTCTCTCCCACTGAATCTCTTGAGGAAGGAAACGGTGGCATCAAGCTAACATATCAGCCATGCAGTCGGGTCTGCTATAACTTATCGTTGGTGCCTCCACGACCAAACTGTCCTGTGAATACCACTCCTTCACACTGCCCGTAGCCACTCAGGCAAGGAGAGCAACTCTTTGTGGAGGCAAAACCCTAGGGCCGAGGGGAACTGGTAAACAAAATGAGAGGTGAGGTCATTCCTTCCCTCAAAGTGGGAAATTATACCAAAAGCCCTTGCCTTCCTCTAGCCTCATTAAACAAACAAACATAAATTGGGGGAAAAAATTAAAGAATATAGGAGGTGAGGAAGTGACAAACCACTTTTCCTACTGAAATTAAAAAAAAAAATAAGAGAACAATATGAAAGTGGAGGAATTACATTAGAGTATAGATATAAATTCCCAATCAATTTTAAAGATAAATAAAAATAAAAAAATGAGGTTTAATTCTCCCTGCTAAGAATAAGGGAAGAGATGTTCCTTCTCTCTTTTCTTAGAACATTTCCCTTTGTAAAGTTGTAACTGAAATTTTTTTCTCTGCCCTTTTGAGATGTATGGACAGCTTAAAAAAAACAAACGAATGTTGCAAGTTTTACATCTCAGGAGTGTGTTGTTCAGGGAGTTGAGCATCATCTCTTTAAAATGTAGGCATCCTGCTTCACATTCTGTGTCTCCCTCTCTCTCTCTGCCCCTCCCCCACTCGTGCTCTGTCTCTCTCTGTCTCAAAAATAAATAAATATTAAAAAAAAATGTAGGCATCTAGGAAGAGAGCACTTGTCCATGAAAGGGCTGGAGCCTAAGTTTGAAGGCACCTTTGCACTCAGTATTCCGGGCTCACTGACCCAGAGCCAACCATATTTCTAATAATGTAGCTTTGGACACGATGCTTTAGTACTCACATTATGGAGTCACTTCAGCTTATACTTTGGCAGTCAACTAAATTTTTAAGCAACTTTTTTTTCATAAGAATTTTGCCAAACCAGACATTATCCATTCCAAATTAAGAAAATTGATTTTCTTTTTGTGGCCATGTGAAAATCTATTTAATTCCCTGCAATTGGGCTTATTATTCCAGTGTATGGGGTGTTTTGAGGTTTTACTTTATTCCCTGAAAGGGTGAATCATTCCTCCCACCCCTGTGCCACTCTGTATTTATGTAGTGAGCATAACTTATACTCATTAAATATATATATATATACATATATATTTTTGAGAGAGAGACAGAGGTAGAGAGTAAATGTGAGTAAGAGAGGGGCAAAGGGAGGGGGGGAGAGGGAGAGAGAATCTTAAGCAGGCTCCATGCCCAGTGTGGAACCCCATGCAGGGTTGGATCTCACAAACGTGAGATCATGACCTGAGCCGAAATCAAGATTTGGACCCTTAACCGACTGAGCCAACCAGGTGCTCCTATACTCATTATATTTGGATACAGGTATTGAACACGATCAGAAATAAGGTTTTTTAGCTTGTGACATGAAGCCTTCTGCCAGGTAGAGTGACTTTCTCTTCATACATGTATTTCGGGGGAAAGTACCACCAGCTGTAAACCTAACTGACTATATTATTTTTCAGTTGATATGTATTCCTCTTCAAAAGTTAAATAATCTGTGATTTTCTAACATCTTTCTAAAAGAAGACCCTACTGCCTAGTTTTTCCTGTACCCAGAGGAAGAAGGTAAGCTAGAACTAATTTATTCTTGATGAAGCCTTATTATGACCTAATGATTATTATCTTTTGTGTTTTTAGCTGTCTGTTTTAAAATGCATTTTAGAATATTTCATGAAAAGCTGTCAAGCTTATTTGTCTAACTGCATTCATTTCCCCCCTCCATGAAAACTGGAATATTTAATACCTTAAACTTCTGTCTACACTAAGTATTATTCTTCATGGACTCCCAACGGCTGCCAATGGTGGTTTGGTATCTGCAAGTTATTTAGTATCTTGAGGGACTAGATGTTTAGCTTCACATCTCAGGATTTTTGTCTGTTTTATTCACTATCCTACCTGCTCCACGCACCACCCCCCCCACACACACGCCCCAGTGTCTAGGACAGAGCTTGGCACCAAGTAGATGCTCAGATGATATGTGAATTTAAACAGTGAAAAGATGGTGGGCTTTGGCATTGTGTAGATCTAGGTTCAGATTCGAATTCTTGTCACTTACCAACACAGTGGATTTTTTAAAGTGTTTTAAACCTTTGTTTCTGTTTATACATACGCCTAGGACGCTATTAAGATGTTGTTCCTGCTCCCTGGCATTGTAGATTATTGGGGATTGTGGTAGATAGGGCGAAGCATTGCTCAGATCCCTCTTCAGGAAAGAACTCCCTGCCCAGCTGTTAGAGCATGAGAACCTCAGCTGCTAACATCTGGTCTGCTTTAGCTTTCGGGCCATGGTTACGCTCTTCTGGGGGCAGCCCCTGGCTAATGATGAGCAGGAAGGTGGTGAATGGGCCATTACTCCCAATGCAGGACTTCTCTAACAAGCAATCTTTGCTTCAGAGCCCTGGTTGGGCTGAAGGGAGACTCTGTCTAGTGTGCATTACAGTCTGATGGCTCCCCCTGCCAGGAAATTTCTTTCTTCCTTTCTGCCCTTGAGTAACTCATACTTTTTAAGCTCTTTGATAAAACATCACAGCCTTAGGACAATCTTCCTATGAGGCCTGATTTCCCTATTAAAAACTCCCATAGCACTTTATCTTAAATCAACCTAATTTTAATATGTGTTTCCTACATTAACCTGCAAGTGCCATTGTTTATTTTTGCTTGCTGTTGTATTGCTTTGACCTGGCACAGTGGGTGATAGTTATTAAAATAATCAACAAACATTTGGGGAGTTGAGGAAGTAGTCTGTAGATATTACAAGGGGTTTGACCTTCTAACTTCATATACCAACTAGTCATTTAAGATTTCTGCTTAGAATGAAATATTTCAACATAGTTAGGACTATAGTTTGACAGTAATGCAAAAGACTGTACAGAGTGTTGAGGCGATGAAGATGAAGAATTTAGATAGAACATTAATAGGAAGGAAGGAAAGGGAGTGAAAACATAAGAAATCGGAGATGAAGATACATTGGAGCTTAGTGAATATTGAATGTGAGAGGCTAACAAAGTGTTTTATTACTAGAAAAATGATAAATAGTCAAGTTACTGCAAGTAAAGGTCTCTCCTTGATAAGCTTTAACCACCTACTGGGGTTTTATTTACCCTGGTAACCTCTGTTGTGCTGAAAATAGCCATAGAACCAGGGCAATTTAACACTTGTCCTTTTGCTCAAGGCTGCATCTAGAAACTTAATTATTTCCTCATGTAGGTAGAAATAGTTCAATTGATTTGCTAAGTGATTTTAATGAAAAACAGGTCGTCTTGAAGAGAAGTTATTCTACTCTACTAAAAGTTAAGAAGAGAGCAGGCAGTGAGTTATCTGTTATACTCTACGCTGATTTACCCGTATTTTCAACATGGAACTTATTTGTTTGAAGAAATACACCATGCTTAACCTCTTGAAAAAGAGTGATCATTATAAGGTATACCTGGGACTAATTACTGCCTTATGCCCTAAAAGGTCAGCTCACACCTTGCTGCTCATGGGCTTGATTTTTCCCCACTCTAAACTTGATAAATTTTCCCTTAACTGAGAGCACAGAGAGAGGAAAGTGTACTTAACCTTGGTAAGAGACAAAGTCATTTTATTTCCCTTGTAGCCATAGGTCCTGAAAAGTATTGGTAAGTGTTCAAAGAAGGAAGGCAGGAAGGAAATAAGATCCAGCATGTAAAAAAAACATATAAGGAAATGTAAAGAAGATATCATGAATAAAAAAGAAGAAGAAAACAAACTGGTGATGAAATGCTCTGGATGAAATAAATCTGGTTGTTTAAAGAGAACTTGTAAAAGAGAAAAGAGAAACATGGAATGACAGAAGGGAAGAAGAAAGTGGAGTAGAGAAAGATGAGTGAGGAAGGGAGCAGGAAGCCTGGGTCATATTTAAATATTGGTTTGAGTGACCCTGACATTGAAATCTCCTGGGCTTATGTAGACTAATAGTCATCTCTAGAGGCACTAAGTGTAATTTAGGGCTTTTATTGACAATTGTGGTCAAACTAAAGGACATAACTCAGAAAATTTTAGGCATGATTTACCTAGACATATGACGTATAAATTAGCAAAAAGCAGACACTGCACTAAGGCTCTTTTTTCTTTCTTAATTTTTATTTAATTCTACTTAACATGTAGTGTAATATTGGTTTCATTGTAGAATTTAGTGATTCATCACTTACTAAAATACCCAGCGCTCATCATAACAAGTACCTTTTAAACACCTATCACCCATTTAGCCCAACCCCACCCACCTCCCTTATAGCAGCCCTCAGTTTGCTCTCTATAGGTAAGAGAATGGCCTCCCTTTTTCCCTCTAAAATTCTTAAATATGTCTTCCCTATTTTTGTCTTCCACTCTTTTTTCTACTAAGGCTCTTACATAGGGACTTTCATAAGATACTTCCCTTAGTTATAATGAAAGGTTACAAAGAAATGGAGTGAAAAATAATGACAGAAACAGTGTTTGGCGAAACTGGGACAGAGAAGGAATGACACTGAAAAATGGGAATATCCATTTTGTAAATTTTGAATGGAAGGTGATTTGGGCACTAGCAAGCAGGTTTTTTACTCCCTGCCTTTTCAAACATTTGTGTAATTTACCAAATATGAAATCAGGAAGACACTGAAAAAGGGAGGTAGATTTACCACTGTTTTGCTGAGAAACCACTGAAACAGCATTATTATATATCATTATGGTTTCTTAATGTAGAGCACCAAATGAGAACCGTATATTTTCAAATATTATCTTCTCTGATACCTAGTTTATATTTCACAGGCAGAATTGCAATAGACAAAAAAAACTGGAAATTCGTTCTTATAAATTTGTTGTCAACTGGCTAAAGTATTTTTGGAGAGGGATGGTTCCCAGGTCCTTGAGAAAGACAGTCCTGGGATTAACATAACTAAGAGGCTTTTGAAACATCTCAAGGGGACAGAGAAAGAATATAAAATTATAAGTTTTCTGAAGTAAATGCTCTAAAAAATGAGAGAGGGGAGACCTAGAATCTGGGAGAAGTCTGCTTGAAGTTTAATCGGGCCGAGGGGAATGTTAAAGTCCCTCTTGGTCAAACCTAACCTTGGAGTTCTTTAAGAGTCCCCCTCTCTTTCTGGTCTTGATTTGCTTTCAGCTGAAACACATTTAACAGCCAACAATGCCTCTTACTTCACTACACCTGAGAGAACCAGCAATGGGAAAAGGAAATTATTTTCTTCCTTAGCCCAATGTTTCCTTTATTTTCTGTCCCATAATCAAACTTCTCTGAGGATGCCTGAGAGCAAAAATACTTTTCTTTCTCTGAGAAATGCAAAGCCTGTCATCTATCCCTGTGAGCTCCCAATGACCCAGACAGAATAATCACTGTGGTGCCTTTCCCAAATCGAGGCTACTCAACCTTCGATGACAACACTGCAATCAGAATCTTCAGAGTCAAGCCAAGGAAATGCCTTTTTTACATACTTCTTTCAGTATCTGTAGTCCCCATCTCTGGTGAGTAATTATTTTGGATAAGAATCATAGAACCTATTAGGAACAAGAAAAACTTGTAGGCAATTAGAAATTATCAAAACAAATCTGTAATGCATTCTGATTCTGTCAGAGCTCTTCCATTCACAGTATTAAGTTCATTTTGGAGCATCTATATTCAGGTTTCTCCACTGCATATGAAGGCTTCCCCAAAATAATGAGTAGGTACTTGTAGTACTAAAATGGCGCTCTTAGAACAGAAGAGTCTTCCCCAAAGGCAGATTTTAGCTTGCTCCCTTGGTAGGCAAAAACTGCTTGAAATCCCCTAAATGTTAGTTCTTTTCCAGCCTAATAAAAACTTTACTATCCTATGTGTACCAAGCGCCCTGCTGCAATTAGGTTCTGATAATTGACCAGCATCTGCCCTCTTCGCATATCCCTTCAGGTAATTCAGTTTGATGATTGCCTACAGCTGCTAAGACTGAATTTGGCATGTGCTCTATCTCGCAGCACTCTAGTAATTCCCACTAGCATTTAAAATTAATGTTTTCAGGCTGTTAGGAAAATACAGAGACAACTCTGAATAATGAAGGATTTATATTTCCCCTGATATATAGAAAGAGTTATATTCTCCCAATGTGGCTATATATCTCCTGTCCAGGTTAATTATTGTTTGTGTGCATTCGCCAAGAGAAAAATATATCAGGCAGCTGTGGTTTTTTTCCCCCTAACTCCAGAACCAAGTTTAGAAAATGAATAGAAGAAAAGAGGCTATAATCTTTGAATTTCTAAACCAAGGAGTATCCTAACAGAATATACGCCTCAGTTTGTCAAAATTCTAAGAGAGGAAATGTTCACTTCAGTTACAGGAAGCTTATATCAGATGTAGTCTACGACTGGACACTCAACTTGGTAACACAGAACAAATGAAAGATTATTTTAATTTCAAAGAAAAGTTTATTGAAAATCCGAGGTTGGTAACAATAATCCCTAAAGCCAAGTAACCATGAAATAGGCTATTTCATACAGGATATAGCTGAGCAAACCAGAGAGCTCAGTCTCATCTTCAGGCTCATCTATGGTTTAAATGCTGCTATTTTCTAAGTGTAATGAGTAGGGAAATTCCCTCCACCTGCAGAGTACTGTCAGGGCTCAGTACCAAATCAAGTAACAGAATTCTTTAATGAAGTAACAGTGGGACAAAGGAAGGTATTCAAGCCGGGGAACCAAAAGTGCAAAGGCCACGCGGGAGTAAAAAAAACAAGTGTTTTTTGTTAGACTAATATGGTCCAGTGCCGTGAGTGAAACAAGAAAGTGGTGGGAAATAATATTAAAGAGGTGGGCGGCCGAGGCCAGAGCTTTCGGAGACCCACGTGACTGCACAGGCCTGTCCTGATTAAACATCGGTGTTAGAGCCACACCAGGTGGGCAGTATTACGGTAATCTCCCTTTATCCCAAGTTCCCACTTCCCTTTCCACGGCTTCCCAGGGTCAACAGCTCTCTAGAAGCACAGGACCCTCCTTCTGTTGCCTGTCGGAGGGTCAGTAACAGCCCGACGCTTGGTCACAGCGCCCACCTCATTCACCTCATCATCACAAGAAAGGTGAGTACAGTCCAGTCAGATTTTGACAGGAGAGAGAACGAGAAAGACCACCTTCACATAACTCTTATTAGGCATATCGTTCTAATTCTATTTTATTAATTATTGTTGTTAATCTCTTACTGGGCCTAATGTATGAATTAAATTTTATCCTAAGTATTATATATGGGAAAACACTTAGCTAGAGTTCACTACTCTCATGTTTTTAGGCATCCACTAGCGGTCTAGGCCGGTACCACGCATCAGCTGGCAAGACAGCAAGAATGGCAGGATATATGTGTGTTAATAGTTGTCGTTTTTGTGAGAAAGAAACATTTGAAACTTTCAGAAAACGGGCAGAAAAAAACAGCACATGGTAGATTCTGGTTAAGTTAGGGGTAACCTCTAGAAGAACAAAAAATCACGTGTAATGGTAAAACTATTAGAACAGATTTGAATCTACGAAATGGAAGTTGGGGAAGAGCAGAAGGAGGAAGGGGAGAAAGAAAGAAAGAACTAAATTATAGTAAGTAAAATTAAGTTACACAGAAGAGCTAAATCTTTATGTGATGTTAGTGAAAACGGTTGAATAAAGACATCTAAAAATTCTCCTCTCCAGAAAAGCACACACAAAAAAATCTTGCAAAAATGATCACAGAATCGACTTAATTGGAACTTCAGAAGTCGGCCAAAGGCTTACTGCAGTTCAGGGAGCATTTATTGAAGAAAAATGATTGACTTAGGATAAAAACAGGGAGCACTGCGGTGGTTTCAGGAGCTTAGTTCCATCTCCTGCTTCCAGTGTTTTGAGTAGCCTCAAAAACGAATAACCAACATCTTTTTGGTGACAACTAGCAGCCTGGGTGCCCCTGGAGGGAGCAGAACCAAACTGCAGCTTGCTCAGTGCCTCATTCTCAGAGAGTTATCGTTATTTGACCTCCCCATGTGGGTCCCTGGAAGACCCCATTCGCAATGCTGTCTATGTTTGGACTCAGAACTCTCTCTGTGAAATACGTGTGAAATGCCTTTTACGCCAGAGGTAGGGAGAACGGATGATGGGGGGTGGGGGATTAACGTTTATCAAAAAAAGAGACAAAAGTCATGTGGTTTTACCCCGCCCTGCTGGGACCGCAGTCTCTGGGAGAGAGAGGCTCTCCTCTTTCTGGGTGGTCCTGGTTGCTGCCACTGTCACTGCTGCCACTTCTGCCAAGACACTGCTTGGGTGCTGGGGCACGAGAGAGTGGGGGAAAGAAGAAAATGAGAGTTCCCCTCGCTCTCTGAGGGTTAAGGGAGCCCTTTCCTGCTCTTTAAGCCAGAACCGAAGTGCTACTTTTGAGGCTCCCCCCTCGATCCTAACGCCTACTTCAGGCTTTAGCCTGTGTGCAGTGGAAGCTTCAGGATTCTGGAACGGCAAGCACGCCACTGGTCCAGGGTGCCGTAGTACTTAGAAATCAGCTCTTCACCGACCCGCCTGCCAGTGTTTACTTGTTCAGTTTCACATAGCTGTCTCCAACTTTCTCTCCAGGTTTCAGAGCCGCATTCAGGGGGAAAGGCAGGGCAACGTGTGTTTACTCTTCACTCCGAACCAGACCTCGATCTGTTTTTCCTTCTTTCTCTTTCTGGGCAATCTCAATTATGCAATCTGGTCCTCTTTGGCATAACTTTTAAAATAATTTTTTAAAGTTTATTATTTATTTTGAGAGAGAACATGAGCAGGGGAGGGGCAGAGAGAGGGAGAGAGAAGATCCCAAGGACGCTCTGTGCTAGTAGCACCAGAACCAGGGCTCGAACTCAGGACCATGAGAACATGACCTGAGCAGAAACCAAGAGTCAGGCGCTTAACCAACTGAGCCACCCAGGAGCCCCTGGCATAATTTTTTTTTCTGTGTTCATTCTGAAACAAGACTGACAAAATGGCAAGGAGGAAAGGGAAGTGGAGCGGAGGGAGGGTGAAAGATAAGAATAGGAAGGAAGGAGGGATCTCCTACAGCTTTTCTAGAACATTTGGTCTCAAGAAACAGGATCCCATTTATACGACAGATGAAGGGAAGTTCCGTACAGTAATGGACATTTAAAGGCAGAGAGAATTGGGTCATAAGCTTAAAATTGTGTTTTGTCTTTTTTTCTTGTCAAATTCTAACTTATAGAACTGTGTGGTTTATTTTTATTTAGGGATGTCCAGTAATCCATCTGACATCTCAAGTGTCAAGTCCACTACAGAGATAAAGCAGTTCGAGGCTGCCTATCACACACTGCTAAATGATATCAGTGTTTTCAGTTACTTAAGTTGTCTGGAAGTAAAGGATGTTTCCTGGCCTTTCCAGAAGAGTATCTGTTCTCAGTCCATTTTATATAAGTCAAGAATTATTTAGTAAATTTAAGGATTAGTTACCCGAAGGTTTGCAGGCATCAGAATTCTATTCACATTAATGTTTGTCGGAAATGAAAAGGCATATTTTTCTTAGAAATTGGGCTTGCTGTTTATAATTCTTTCTGGCTTTTATGTATGGAAGATCAGTACTTGGAAAGGAAGCAGAAATCTGCTTTTTCTCTTTTGTAGGTTCATTTGGTTGATGCAGCTAGAATTATACTGTGAACATAAATTATGCACTCTTAAGACCTAGAGGGGTGCTAGATGATGTACTCATTTAAGCGTCTTTTGTATGCAGTCAAAATGAAAATAACACTTTTTTGAGGGAATTGTGGAAAGAAATTCTTCTAAGCCAGAATGGGAACTGGAAGCTTGGTCGATGCTCTCTGCATGATTGTTTAGGCCAGAAGCTTGGCCTAGAGAAGGACCAATGTTGAATTTTGAGTGTTGTGTGTGACCGGGATTACTTGGCCAACCAAGCTCTCCCTAAATCATTCAGAGACCTCAGGAGAGGATTCTTCAGAAAAGACTAAAAGAGCCACATCTGTAGTACTTTTGTAAGATTGGTATCATCTATACAACATGGCTGTCTCGGTTTCTTTTATAAATAGAGGTTGATGATATGTACTTTTCCTCAAAGAAACAAATGAATTAAGATGTAGAAAGGAGGGCTGGCAGGACTTGTTTTGAACCACGGAGAGAAAAGGATTGTGAGAATAATGTAGGCGTGCCCACTTGTTGGTCAGGTTTCCTCAAAGCCAACATCAGGATCAGAACACGGAAAATGGTAGATGCCCAGGCCAACCAGGAGGCTGGTGATCACCTGGACACAGCCTGTGGAGGCTTCCTGAACATTCCAGGAGAATGCCAGCTCTGCAAAAGTTCTCAAAGCTGGCTCCTGAAACAGAAGAATCTCATTTTATCATTGTTACTAGGACACTTCTGTATCAGCAAACTGGTTCCAGATGAAAAACATGAGTTACTTAAGTGTTTCTTTATCTGTTACCTTAAAGAATGGGATTTAGAACTTATAAAAATGGATAATATTACTCAGGAGCATAAGTAAAAATTTTGTTGAGTATAATGTTACCACTATATCTTAATCCCCTTTATAATTGGAGACTTGCATCAGCAAAAAGAAATAATTATGATAATGATAACAACAATAATAAAGTCAAAAGCCTGAGAAGCATTGCAAATGAGAGGTGACAGCATAGTTTCATGTGCTACACATTTTATAAGGAAATAGAGCTTTTATTCCTATTCTTGTTCTAACCTGATCCTATGATCCTAGCCATTCCTTTAAAAATGTTGGCATCATCCTATTGGCTCTAATGCTATTCATAGTCAGCTATGAATAAGACTGGGCTTTTTTTTTTCTGGCAAAGAATATTTCTTAAGTGATCTTGGAGGTGTTTTAGATGTAAGCATTTAGATATTTAGATATATTTAGATATAAATATTTTTCCTCTTTGAAATTTTATTTATGTATACTTCATGAACCTTTATAACCTTGTTATTAAGAAAAGCAACCTTAAATTGATTTTCAGGATATCTGCCTTCTTAACTCAGATTTCATGGAAGGAGATTTTAGCCATTATGTAAGCCATGGATTTTCAGTGTGGGAAGATGGCTATCAGAATCATACAGATGGTCCCATTTCTGGGCAGAAGACAATGGACAGATAGGGCATCCCTGTTCATGGAAATTGATGATTACCCAAAACAAACAGTTTTCAGAATACTAGTAATTAAACTATTTCAGATAACTGTTTCTCTGATATTGGTGCTGGTTCCGCCTGGACGCGAGGGTAGACAGCATCTAAGACCTCGTGGCGCCCGCTAAACCGGACGGTTTAACAATGGGTGTTTCTTCACTAAGGCTTGTATCATATGTATGGCTCTAAGTATTCGGAGATGTTTGCATAGAAACACTGTCAGCTTAAAAACGAAAAGCCCCATGGAACGGCTCAGAGTTGTGATTCCCAAATAAGCACAGTATTGTGCTTGGAAGAGATAAGCAATGGAAATGAGTTTGTGCAAGTGAGTCCAACAGCCATGTTGGATTAAATGCTCCAATGCCAAGGTGGTGAGCTCTGTGAGAGCACAGGACGTAGGTCTTCACTTGTGTGGGTCGTTCAGTCAACTGCGAATTCACTGAATTATTGGGGACACCCTAAAGCCCAACAGTACTCTAAGCATAGATACTGTGCTGGGAAGGTTAACGTGATACCTCTGCACGGCGCAGTATGGGCAGCAAGGTAAATGTTCATATTCTTTATGTTCCTTCCCTCCCTTCATTCTGCAAACATTCATTTGTTTATTGATGATGCTTCATTATCAGTAACTGTGTATCTGTTGACACAAAACGAACAAATCTTTTAGAATGTGTTTTTTAAAAAAAGGAAGAGTTTTATGTGAGCCCAGGTGAGCCCAGCTTTGGGGATACACCATCTTCACAAAGAAGAGCGAGCTCTGGAGAGGGAAGCTTGAATGCAGGGTTAGAGGTGTTTGCTGTTACATCAAGAGTGACGAATCATCTTGAGGAAGGACCTTCCAGAATGTTACAAGCTTTATCTTACACTTTTAATGTGTGCAAGGTTGCAGACTTTGAAGGTATTGGAATGGAATTAGGGAGATTTTTACTCATCTTTAGTTGGAAATATTTAAGTTATTTGCTAATGAAGCAGATGTACAATGTATGCCCGGGGCAGAAATAGAGCCCATGCTTTGAAGTTTGATGAAGTCATTCTGACCTTGGTAAAAGTTTAAGTACAGCTTCCCTAAGAGCCGGCAGCACGGCCCACAAACATTAAAAGTTGAAAATTTCTGGGGCACCTGGGTGGCTCAGTTGGTTGTGTCTGACTCTTGATTTAGGACTCTTGATTTCAGTTCAGGTCATGATCTTCACGGTTTGTGAGTTCGAGCCCCACATGAGGCTCTGTGCTGACAGCTTGGGCTTCTCTCTCTCTGCCTCTCTTCTGCTCTCGCTTGTGCAACCTCCCTCTCTTAAAATAAATAAATATTTAAAAAAATTGAAAATTTCCCTTATGTCTTATCTGTATATTTTGAAACATGTATAAAGGTAGTTCTTCCTTGGTTGTTTTGGCTCTTTTTAAATACGTTTCCTGATCTTTATTCATTACCAAGAACATTTTTATAATGTGTGGTCAAAGGCTTAACATCATTTTCAATCACTGCCTTTCTTCAGAGTTTCTTATGTTACATACTGACTCACTTACCATTTTGTTTTTGTTTTAAACAATAGCGTATCTTTTTTCCCCAATCTTCCTTTAAGCTACTTTGTAACAAGAATCCTTAATTTAGTTTGCAGCCATTGTATTCTATGTGTTCTATAAAATATAACCCACTGGCAGTAGGATTTTTGTCTCTAGGATAAGCTATCTTCTGTTGATTGATTACATTTGCATTTTTATGTCCTTTTTTACATTCTTTTATTGTCAGAATTAGTGATAGATCCAACTTCCTGTATATTTTATCTTACATAGCATCAAGAACAGCTGTTATTTATTTTTAAAAAACAGATAATTTGAGTAATATCATCTACTTTTTTTTCCCCCTGACCTTCATTAGTCGGGAAATTTGCTTTCATACTGCCCGGTGGGTTTGTGTTTATTTGGTGGTGGTGTATTATCTAGATAAGTATGCATCAAGTCTCAATTATTTTGCTGGGAAAACACGGCCTTAACATTCTTAGCTCGTAGTCAGATTATATATTCTGTTTTTCTCTTTTGGCATTGTCTTCACAGTTTCTCATGTAGTTTGAACTGCTATTTCTACTTTCTGTTGAAATGGTTGGTAAATCACTGAGAAAGGAGTGAATCATATAGATCAATTTTCTAGGGTCTAATTGCTTTTTATAGATAAATATTATAATCCAAGTGACTCTAAATCCTAATTAATTTACATTGTCAGGGGTAGAACTCCTGCCATCGTGGAAAACCTCTGAATATCATCACTAATCATGGGATAGAATTTTTTTTTTTTTTTTGGATGTCAGAGAAGAAAGGCAACTTTAAGCCAATTCTGGTAAGCCCCCTGAAATTAAATGAACGTGTGAAGGCATATCATTTCAGGGTAGAAGGACTCCTCCTTTTCAGTAGATGCTTAAAAGATAATCACCAAAAACTACAGAACAAGTATTCCAGTTCAAACTACTAATGTTTTGGATAAGAAAGCCATCCAATTGTAGTTACTGAGTTAGGTGCTCACACTTCTGGGCCTGTTTTATGTTTTAGTTTCTTTAATGTTTGTTACTTTTTGTCTGAGAAAGAGACAGATGCGAGCAGAGGAGGGACAGAGAGAGAGGGAGACACAGAATCTGAAGCAGGCTCCAGGCTCTGAGCTGTCAGCCAGAGCTCAATGATGGGGTTGAACTCAGGACCTCTGAAATCATGACCCGAGCTGAAGTCAGATGCTTAACCGACTAAGCCACTCAAGGTGCCCCAAGTTTTAGTTTCTTTAAAAGAGTTACTCTAAGAAGGAAAAAGTTTGTTTACGTCTCTTGTGGTTCTCTTAAATATACGATCTACAAATACATGACCGCTTGTACTTAGAGCATCTAACCGCTGAAGCCAGGGCCAGCTGCTGGGACTCTCTGGGGCTATGGGGTTGATAAGATTATTTTACTGGCTTCCCAGAATAAAATGACCCTGATAGGAAGAGATTATTGGGTCTCATGTACATCCCCGACTGGTAACCATCACTAGGGAAGGACTAGATATCAGATTCTCATCTTTCCCAGGGTTTGCTGTTTTTTAATATTTATGTTTATTTTTTTTGATTGTTTGATTGTTGTAGGCTATCTCTGTCCCTACAATCTGCTCCTAAGGTATAAATTTACAGTCTTTTCTTAGCCTTTCCCTGGGTATCTAGCTGTTGCTCTCTTTATGCAGTGGTTTTTGTTTGTTTGTTTGTTTTAAATCTCCTAGTCTTTAATGTCTGGTTCCTCAAAGGGAAAAATAAAAGGAGTATAAAAGGGGTACTGGCCCTTTAAATCTCTTGTATGTTCTTCACCCAGAGAGGGAGGGATTTGCAATAAGTGCCTCAGGTGCAATAACCATGGTCTACCTCTTTGCACCTCTGTGATCAGAGTACCAACAAACACCAGAGCACAAGGCCTGGATATTTAGAGGATAGGGTCATTTTGCCCACCTTGGCTCCCACAACTGCATACAGCTTGCTCCATGAGCAAGTGCACAGCTTCCTGCTACAGGGCGAGCATGGGAGATAGTAGCTGCTCCTATGTGAGGAGCTGAAATTGACCAAAACTAATTAGCAATTTACTGTCCAAGCATTCCGCTGGAAGTTGCACAATAGTTACATCAGACATATTCTGCCAGTGCAATTGTTGTCTATGTGGAAAGTGGATTCAGTGTGTTTACTGCTCTGCTCTCTTCCACCAATTCCAACATTGTAACATTTTAAGACCATCCGGGGGCTCTGTAAGGAATGGTTTGAAAATACCTGGGGTTTTGATGGGAGACTGGAGGCGGGAATGCATGAGAAAACTCTTGCAAAACTGAAAGTTTGGACTTAGCAGTAACACGGATATTAAACGAATATAAGAGGCATTAAATAGACCACATAGAATATTTTTAAAATATTTATTTATTTATTTTGGAGAGAGTGAGAGTTCGCGCATGTGTGCATGCGTGTGCAAGCAGGGGAAGGGCCGACAGAGAGGCCCAGAATGTGAAGCAGGCTCCAGGGTCTGAGCTGTCAGCACAGGGCCCAACACTGAGCTTGAACTCAGGAACTGTGAGATTCATGATCTGAGCTGAAGTCAGACACGCAAACGACTGAGCCACCCAGGCACCCCAGCCACATAAAACATTTAATGAAGCAAGGTTTGGAAGTAAAGAGATAAAAGGGATTAAAGATAATACCAAAGAAATGAAAGAAATACGCTTATTCACTGGACAGAGTAGGAAAGACTTCTTCCTTGGAGTAAGAAAGACAAGGTTTATTTAGAAATAAAGGCACTTCCGTTGGAGACGAGAATTAGGATCCTGGCCAAAGTTATTGATATCTATGGGGTAAGTCCTTCTAACTAGAAGGGATAATTGATGGCAGGGAGGAGCAGGGCTCTTCTGACCCCCTCTGGTGGCAACAATGATGCCATTAAGTTCTTATTTTAAACCCAGCCTCAGAAACTTACCAGAACCCCAGGAACTGACTCAAGAAAAAAAAGGTTATTCAAATATTAGTCTCTTCTGAATTTTTCTTTACTTTGACCTATATACTGAAATCAAATCAGTACAATTTATAGGGTACCTTTTAATTTCTAGGAGTACTGTATATTATCATGGACACAAAGTTTCATCATCCTAAATGTTTGTGTTGAGGGAAGCCTCATCATTTGCTGCCTCAGAATGGACACTTAGAGGTTAGCAGTATAGATATGTACTAATCTTGATACTCAGAAGGTAAAGGAAAGTTGCTAACAATCCACGGGGCAGGTGTTCAGAAAAGGTAGGTGCAAATTGATCCTCGGCCTATAAATATGGAAAATATTCAAGATTCTGAATACTTTGAATTCAATAAGTTAATTCAAATAATTACCTTGGGGTGTTGGTATACTTCTTTTTACCGAAACCTTAATAAAAATAAAAATAAAAGTTTAAATATTCCTAAACGGAAACCATTTAGCATTTGCTAACATTATTTCCATCCCTTGTGTTCCCTGACAACGACTTAAATATTTCCTTGCCCCCACTGACCTGGGGAAATCGCTTTCTCAGCAAAGTTGCCATTTTACACAAATAATATGGTCTTGCTTCAGAGATTCCATAGATTAAAACAGCTGCTCATCTTCTATTAGTCTGTGAAGTGAAGCTGAGCTCTGAACTATTAGAATATCCCTCTGGTTTCTCAGAATGCCAGCGTGATCAGTGGTGGGTGACTAGCCTCAGCATTTGGCCGCCCAGCATGATTTCCTAAACCGGGAGGCATTTTCACCTCTTCCTTAGCCAGCAGAAAAGCCTTTCCTTGCTCATCCAGGTGAGGCAGCAAAGAGGAGAGGACAAAGAGGGGGTGGGGGGGGGGGGGAGGAAGGGGGGGAGGAAAGCTCTGAAATGAGAAGAAATGCAACTTACATCTGCTCTTATCCACCTACGTGATCCTGCACATCCCTTTTAACCCTGTGGATCTCACTGGTTACTTTACAATGCTAAAATCTGAAGGTGGTTTGGACCAAGAAATAATCCAGCATTTCTAGAAATGTATTTTCTCTGTAGAAATGACAGGGAGATATGAATTTTATTTTTAAAAGTTTTATTGTACAGTAAAATATACATCTAGAAAACAACTCAGAACTAGTTTATAGCTTAATTATTTTAAAATAAGGTCTCTCACAATCACCACCCAGGTCAGGAAATGTCCTTTTACCAGCCACCCCAATTCCTCTCATGCTCCGTGTTAATCACACCATTCCTGTTATCCTCCCTAAGTAATTGCAGATTTAGCCCACTATCTGAAAGTAGAGTGTTTCTGTGGAAACTTTCCCCGGCTGAATGGCCTAAAGCCTATACTATGCTGACCTGTATGCCAATCAATTTATTTGTTTCTTTATAAAGTTTTATCACACAAATGTCTATTCCCGGTACTATGGTTTTTCCCATTGTAATTGATATGTCTTTTAAGTCTCATTAATGTGTACATTTCCCATCCATCTCTTTTCTCTGTCTTGTAATTTATCTGTTGAAACAGAGCTTTTGGACCTGTGGAGTTTCCCACAGCCTATGTATTTTTTATTATACATGCATTGTGTCATTTACCATGTGTCTTTTGTGGAAGAGAAGAAATAATTTTATCTGTACCCTTTTAAGGTTCTTGGATGAGATACCATGTAATAAAAAGACATTGACAGGAGAAAAACATAAATTTAATGACATATATACCTACTGTATACCCGGGAGAGACCCAGGAAAACCAACTAACTCTCCCCAAATGGCCCAACTACCACCTTAAATAACATCTCAGTTAAAGGCAAAAGATGTTGGGATACGATGGGGTGGAGGGGGGTACCAGTTATGGGAGTTTTCAGGTAAAGCATAGTAAAGGAGGGTATGGTTGTTATAAAGATTTAGGTTGTTGCCTTCTTCACAGATAAATTCTAGAGTTTGAGTCATCCCCTTCTTGGTACAGGAAAGGAGACAGCTTTATAAAAGGAGACTCCTGTTATAAATGTAAATGCCACTTAGGGAACGGCAACTTCTCAGTTTTCAGTGCTGCTTCTTTGTATACGGTTTCTTAAAAAAATAATCAGCCTAAAATAATCCTTAGGCCATTGAGGCACATTTTGAGGTGGCCCACTCTGCTTCTCCTCACTCTGGTTACTTCATTTCCTACAATTTGCTGGCAACCTTTTGGGTCCTTGGTTTGTAGGTGTATCACCCCAGTTCTGCCCCCTTCTTCATGCGGCACTCTCCCTCTGTGGGTCTCTGTGTCCAAATTTCCTCTTTTTATAAAGACCTGATCATGTTGGATTAGGGTCTACCTTAATGAACTCATGTTAACTTGGTCATCTGCAAAGATCCTGTTTCAAAATAAGTCCACATTCACGGATACTGGGGGTTAGAGATTCGACATATTTGGAGAAAACACAATTCAACCCTTAACGTTTAGATAAATACTTGGCCTTGTGAATCTCAAAGCTTATTGTGATAGTTTCAAAGTTATTTTTCAGAGTCTGGCCAAAACTTGGGAGGGTGGGGCACACAGTATTTTATAGCTGCTGTACATGCACCAACAACTCCCAGCAGTAAATAAACTGATAATCTAGAGACAAAACCAGTTTGGGATAATTGGACAAAGGTCTGTCTTCCTTAGTTCCTAAACAGATAACCCTTCATAGATAATGATCTTAAAATATCTTAAACTAATCAAAATGAAGGCAGGTCAGAATTTTAATGGGATTTCTCTAGGATAAACTCGAGTATACTAAAATCTTCAGGTAGAAATAGCAGCATAAACATTATTTCTGTGACTTCAGGTTTTATTTTATTTTTTAAATTTTTTTTAATGTTTGTTTATTTTTGAGACAGAGAGAGAGACAGAGCATGAGTGGGGGAGGGGCAGAGAGAGAGGGAGACACAGAATGTGAAGCAGGCTCCAGGCTCTGAGCTGTCAGCACAGAGCCCGACACGGGGCTCGAACTCACAGACTGCAAGATCATGCCCTGAGCTGAAGTCGGATGCTCAACCGACTGAGCCATCCAGGTGCCCCAACTTCAGGTTTTAAATAAGAGTCTAACATGGACATGTTAGCATCCTAGAAGTAACTGTAGCTAAAAGTTTGCTCTTAAATTTTTTTGAAAAATGAATGGCCTGAGCATTTTGAGGATTATAATTCAAGTGGACATCTACTTCAACCACGAGCCGTCTTCTTTCAGTTCTAAGCATATTTCCTTATGGTTTAAGAAATACTTGTCACCTTCCCACCCCTCTAAATCAGGATAGAAAAAGGATCGTTTTGTCCCATAACTCAGTCTTCAATCATTCTGAGATTTCTTATATATTATGTTTTTGGCATTTTTAAGTTACGTAATCAATCCGTAACATTTTCCCATTTCGGAGGTTGTTATAGATACTGAATCCCTTTCCCATCCTCTGTCCAACATCCTCTGCCAGAATGTTTAAGTCCTACTGGAACTGTTGCCAGGCATACAGACATCTGGAAAACGAGCGTTCCAATCTGAATATTGATAATTGTCAGGCCTTTTAAAAATGTTTCCCTCCTGTTTAGGTACAAATTTGAACAGACATCATGAGGAAGAGAAATTACCGTGTTTGTTTTCAAATCGTTATGTTTTTATTGGAGTACAATTGACATATCCACATTATATTAGTTACAGGTGTACAATATAGTTATTCTATATTTGATATATGCAAAGCCATCACAACAGTAAGTCTAGTTAACATTAATTGCTGCATGTAGTTACAAAATCTTTTTTCTTGTGATGTTTTTCTTTTAAGGTCTATTCTCTTAGCAACTGTCAAATATGCAATGTAATATTAACTGTAGTCACCATGTTATGCAACTAGAAGCTTGTAACTTTTGATTTCCTTCAGCCATTTTGTCTATACCATGGCCCCAGAAATAATTATTTTGTAATCAGCTGCATTGTCCTAACGATCACAAAATCCAGAATACTGCACGTATCTTTAGGATCTCAATCTTAGCTACCTGGGAAAATCCATTGTGTTTGAGTTGTCAGAGCAAAAGTAATTCCTAATTATTTTCCTAAACTGTTCCTCTATGAATGTATGTCTACTGAAAATTTATCATTCCCTGATTTTATCATTAAAAAGATGTTTGCATTATGCAATGATGAAAAATGAAGGTATTATTACTCTCGTGGAAATTTACTCATGACGAGACCATTTTAGCTTTCATGCAAATATTTGTTCCCCTTCCAAAAAAATACCTCAATATGTAGAGTAATACTGAAACTGACAGATGTATAAAAGTCATTGGGCACAATAATTCTCCGCCTGGAAATCTTTCATTGTGCAGCCAGAATCCATCCCGACTCCCATCCATTCATGTAGACCTAACATTTGACAACCTTGTTTTCATGAGGAGTAGGACTACAAAAGCAAGACTATAAAAAAATCAAGCTTATTTTTTTATTGGATCTGTATTCTGCATGTTCATAGGAGTTTCAGGAAAAATACAGTATTAGAATCGAAGTGATTAATGGATTTGTTTTTTGTCCGTAAAATCCAGTCCTGCTCCAGTGACATGAGCGTTTATTGATCGTATAGATGAGAAGAAATCTGTAAATATGACCTTCTCATAAACTTCCTTATGAGGTTATTAGAAAGCGTCGTCTAAAATCTTTAAAAGTGTTTCGTTCGTCAGGTTTATATTATAAAATCAAAAAATCAGAAAGCACTTTTGGGTTTATTGTGCCCTGAAATGCCGAGTGGCAGGAAGGAAGGTCCAAGCCGCATCCCTGTGACCTAACCGATTTCTTATTTTTCCTTCTGACCAAAATAACACTGATGATGTTTTACAATTATACAGTGCTTCATTCCCTTTTAAAATTGTGCTCACATTGTTTCTTCATCTTGCTCTTGACTAAAACTCTGAAAAGAGCTGTGGTACAACCACAAAGTAATGAAAGAGATACCCAGAACACCCCATCTCGGTCCTGAGGGGTGGAGAGGATTCCATCACAGAAGGGAGGGGAGGACACAGTGAACTGAAGATCTTGGAGAGTAAATTTACACTGGAGCTTAGAAGCAAAAGCATGCCACTTGTTTTTTATATACTTACTGTCTTGTTATGATACTTCAGCCTGGTTTGCACTTGTGCATAGTTAGACCAGAGGTGTACTTTTGATATTTTGTTTGATGTTTAATATTTGTTTTTCTGTACTCTGTAGTCAATAAATATAAGCCAAATAATTTTTGACCTGAAGTAATTGAATAGTAATGTCCTTAGTTATTGCTAGGAATTCAAGGGGAAAAAGTAAAGCAACAGAATTCTACTCTTAATCATATCGATGAAAGATTTTCAGGAGATTTTTAGGGGAAAAATAGGAGATTGGTGTCAGAATGCACTGTATATCCTTGGATATGAGTATATATAATTTGATGCACCCTGGGACTTTTTCTATTGGGAAATTTGAGCTAAAGCCCAAAGTTCCAAAGTTGAGGATCTTATGTCCCTATTCTAAAATGAGGTTTTCGTTACATCAGTGAACGATGTGCAAAAATAGAGCACAGCGGAGCTAACTGCTGCTAATTCCGTCAAGACTATATAGAGAAATTAGAGACGTGAAAATAATATATTTCAAAGAGAAGGAAGAAATCATTGCTTTACAATGGCAAAAGTTAATTAAGCAATATCAAAAGGGAGAAACTACTGTAAACTTATCTATTCATAATTCTACTGGAATTTTGCCTGTTCCGTTGGGATGTCCTAATAGGTTGTTGACCTTTTCTTCTGTTTAGAAGTTGTTTACATATTAAGGACAATAATTATTTTCTGTGGTAAGATTGAATTTTGCATGCTGTCAGTTTACTTTAACTTGTAGTGATTTTATCTAAGTTTTTATTCTTAAATGTTTTTTGAGTATAGTTAACACACAAAGTTAGTTTTGAGTCTAAAACTTAGTGATTTGACAAGTTTAAACCTAATGCTATGTTCACCATGAGTGTAGTTACCATCTGTTCCATTACATCACCATTACAATATCACCAACTATTTCTTATGCTCTGCTTTTTCCAATGACTTACTTACTCCATAACAGGAGGGCTGTATTTCCCTCTCCCCTTTACTCATTTTACCCAATCCTCAACTGCCACCCCTGGCAACCATCAGTTTGTTCTCTGTATTCTTTGTTCGTTGTATTCTTAGTTATGATTCAGCTTATTGTTTGTTTATTCATTTTTTTAGATTTCACATATAAGTAGAATCATATGGTATTTGCTTTCTCGGTCTGACTTATTTCACTTAGCTTAATACTCTCTAGGTCCTTCCATCTTGTCTTAAATGGTGTGATCTCATCCCTTTTTATGGCTGTGTAATATTCCATTGTATATATATGCATGTATACATATATGTATATATCACAACTTTATTATCTGTTCATCTATTGAAGAACACTTATGTTGCTTCCATGTTTTGACTATTGTAAATAATATATATAAATATATATATGATCAATATATCCTATAGCTGCATATATATAGCTGCATATATACATATATATGTGATCAATATATATGTGATCATATAGCATATATGTGTATGATAAATATATATATGTCAAGTGTATATGTCACAACTTTCTTGTCCATTCATCTGTTGAAGGACACTTAGTTTGCTTCCATGTCTTGGCTATTATAGATAATGCTGCAGTAAGCATAGGGGTGCATATATCCTCTTGAGTTAGTGTTTTCAGTTTCCCTGGGTAAATACCCATCAGTGGAATTATTGGATCATATGGTATTTCTATTTTTAATTTTTGAGGAAGCTCCATACTTTTTTCCACTATGGTGGTACCAATTTACATTCTCACAGAAGTACATGAAGTTTCCTTTTTCTCCACATCCTTGCCAACATTTATTGTTTCTTGTTTTCTTGATTTTAGCCATTCTGACAGGTAATGAGGTCATATCTCATTGTGGTTTTGATTTGCATTTTCCTAATGATTAGTGAGGTTGAGTATCTTTTCATGTGTCTGTTGCCCATCTGTATGTTTCATGTGTCTGTTGCCCATCTGTATGTCTTCTTTGGAAAAATGTCTATTCAAGTCCCCTGCCTGTTATTTTTAGTGAAGTGTGTGTGTGTGTGTGTGTGTGTGTGTGTGTGTGTGTGCGCGCGCGCGCGTTGAGTTGTAAAAGTTCTTTATATATTTTGTATATCAACCCCTTATTGGATATATCATTTGCAAATACCTTCTCCCATTTAGTAGGTTGTCTTTTAGTTTTGCTAATTTTTTCCTTTGCTGTGAAGAAGCTTTTTATTGTAATGTAGTACACATATAGATAGATAGATATAGTTGGGTTTTTTGTTTTGTTTTGTTTTGTTTTTTTTTTTTGGCTTTTGTTTACCTTGCCTTAGGAGATATACCTAGAAAAATTTTGCTATGGCGGATGTCAGGGAAGGACTGTTTGTGTTCTTTTCTAGGATTTTTATGGTTTTAGCACTTTCACGTTTAGGTCTTTAAGCCATTTCGAGTTTATTTTTGCGGGTGGTATTAAAAAGTAATCTTTCACATGTAGCTGTCCAGTTTTCCCAACACCATTTATTGGAAAGACCATCTTTTTCCCCATTGTATATTCTTACCTCTCTTACTATAGATAACATGTAAATATGAGTTTGTTTCTGGCGCATCTATTCTGTTTCACTGATCTATGTGTCTATTTTTGTGCTGGTACTGTTTTGATTATTGTAGCCTATAGTATATCTTGTAATCTGGGACCGTGATACTTCTATATTTGTTCCTTTCTCAGGAGTGCTTTGGTATTTGGGGTTTTCTCTGATTCCATACAAATTTTAGTATTATTTGTTCTAGTTTTGTGAAAAATACTATTGGTATTTTGATAGGGATTGTATTGAATCTGTAGAATGCATTGGGTAATATGGACATTTTGAAAGAATTCTTTGAATCCATGAGCATGGAATATCTTTCCATATTTTCCATATAGTCATCTTCAGTCTCTTTCATCAGTGTTATAGTTTTCAGAGTAAAGGTCTTTCATTTCTTTGGTTAAGTTTATTCCTAGGTATTTTATTCTTTTGGATGCAGTTGTGAATGATGTTGTTTTTTAAATTTCTCTTTGTGTGACCTCATCGTTAATGTATACAAATGCTACCAATTTCTAAGTATTAATTTTGTATCCTACCTCTTAAATGAATTTATTACTTCTGGTAGTTTTTTCTATGTATAGTATCATGTCATCGGTAAATAATGATAGTTTAACTTCTTCACCAATATGGATGCCTCTTATTTTGTTTTCTTTTCTGATTGCTTTGGCTAGGACTTCCTCTCATCTAGCGGTGAGAGTGGACATCCTTGTCTTATTCCTGACCTTAGAGGGAAAGCTTTCAATTTTGCACCATTGAGGATGATGTTAGCAGTGAGCTTCTCATATAAGTTCTTTATAATGTTGAGGTATATTCCCTCTAACCCCATTTTGTTGAGAGTTTTTGTCATTAGTGGATGTTGAATTTTGTCCAAAGCTTTTTTTTCTGGCTCTATTGAGATGATCATATAGTTTTAACCCTTCATTGTTTCATGTGGTGTATGATGTTTGATTTGCAAACATCAACATATTGGTAAAGAAGAAGTTAAACTGTCATTATTTACTGATGACGATGACGTGATACTATACATTGTGAATTGACAAGCTCATTGTGAGCCCAACCTGGCTCTGGTCTGGGCTTTTGGCCCTTTTAAACTTTGGCTTATTTTTCTGTGCCCCAGTGCAGTTAGGGTTGGTGTGGGTTTATGGACCCTGGGCTCTCTGAAGTCACAAGCTCGTTGAAAAGGTGGGATCCACCATTATGGTGTCTGGGCCTGTTCCATTCTAGGCTTTTAAGGTATTGTTCTCCAGTCCCTCTGACCTAAAGAGCTTTATCGCAGCTCTTCTGCCACTTGGGAGTGTTCTAGTGTTGTCTCTTTTATATGCTAGTTGGTCCTTTAAGCCACAGCTTTTTTCCTGTGCTCAGGGACAGAGGATCTATTCCCAAGTGCACAGCGCCATTTTTCCCCATTGCCATTTACAGCATTGGTGGTGGGGGTCCTCTTTGTTTCCCTGTCTACATATTTCTTGCTGTTCTCTTTCTGTTTTCTCTGTCCTTTCTTGTTTAGTAGCTGTTCAGTCAGCCTTAAGTTTTTTAGGAGAAATTGTTCTGTTAATGGGTGTAGTCTGGTCTGTTCCTTACAGAAGGTGAATTCAGGGTCTTCCTAGTTGCCATCTGGAACCAGAACCCCCTTCTTGAAGTGATTTTAGCATGAGTTTCCTTTTTTTTCTTTTTATGACATTTGAGATAAAAATTGCATGTATAAATATTACTTTTTGAAGCACATAATTCATGACTTTCTTTAGTAATTCATAGGGTTTAAAAATCATCACAAGTATCGATTTTTTAAAACACTTTCATCATCCCCCAGAGAAACCTAGAGTGGTTAGCAGTTGTTCTTACGTCTTATTTCCCTTCCCCTTCATCACTGGCAACCACTAATCAGTTTCCTTTCTCTATGAATTTGTCTTTTCTGGGCATTTCATGTAAATGGAATCATATTATATGTAGTCATTTGTGACTGGCTTTCTTCACTTAGCATAATGCTTTCAAAGTTCATCCATGTTGTGGCGCATGTAGTACTTTATTTTTATTGCCAAATGATATTCCATGTATGGATGTGCCATATTTCATTTATTTTTCAGTTGATGGACATTTAAGTTATTTCTACTTGTTGGTAATTGTAAATAATGCTGCAACGAACATTATTATGCAAGTTTAAGGATAGACCTATTTTTATTTCTCTTGACTATATACCAACGGGGTGGAATCAGCAGGTAAAATGTCAACTTTATATTTAATATTTTGGAAGATTGCTGAAAATGTTTCAAGTGTATTTGCACTGGTTTACATATCTACCACCAATTTATGAGTGTTCCAACTTCTACACAGTCTCCCCAACGTGTTTTATTATTTCTTTTTATGACTTTTGTCACTCTAGTGGGTGTAAAGTAGTATCACACTGTTGTTTTGATTTCCATTTCGCTAATGGCTAATGCTATTTTTAAACATCTTTTCATGTTTTTTTATTTTTTATTAAAAAATTTATTTACATTTATTTATTTTTGAGAGACAGAGAACTAGTGGGGGAAGGGCAGAGAGAGAATAAGACTTCAGGCTCTGAGCTGTCAACACACAGCCTGATGCAGGGCTCGAACTCCCAAACTGTGAGATCATGACCTGAGCCGAAGTCAGGGGCTTAACTGACTGAGCCACCCAGGCGCCCCAACATCTTTTCTTGTTTAAACATGTGGTTATTGACCACTTCTCTATCTTCTTTGGAGAGATGCCTATTTGAGTCATTTGCCCATTATTTCCTTGAATTGTATTTTGATTACTAAGTTGTGGGAATTTTTTATATTCTGGATAATAGAGCTTTGTCGGACCCATAATTTGCAAGTATCTCAATTCTATAAGTTGTCTTTTCACTTTCTAGATGGAGGTGCCTAGAGCACAAAAAGTTTTAGTTTTGATAAAGTCCAGTTCATCTATTTTTTTTTTTTATTTGATACTTGTGCTTCTAGTGTTATAGCTAAGAACACCTTGCTTAATCCAGAGTCATGAAGTTTTACTTATACATTTTCTTCTCCTCCTCCTTTCTTCTTCTTCTTTCTTCTTTTAATTTAAATTCAAGTTACGTAACAGATAGTATAGTCTTGACTTCAGGAGTAGAACCCAGTGATTCATCTCTTACATATGACACCCAGTGCTCAGTCCAGAAAGTGCCCTCTTTAATACTCATCATCCATTTAATCCATCCCACCACCCACCACCCAACTCCCCTCCAGTAACCCTCAGTTAGTTCTCTGTATTTAAGAATCTCTTAGGATTAAGTCATTCAGAGAAAGGCGGACATCATATGACTTGACTCACATGCGGAATTTGAGAAACATAATGGATGAACATATGGGAAGGGAAGGAAAATATTATAAAAACTGAGAGGGAGGTAAACGATAAGAGACTTTACATTTTCTTATTAGGGTTTTATAGCTTTAGCTCATACATTTAGGTACAAGTTCAGTTTTGAGTTAATTTTATGAGTTATGGATCTAAATTCATTCTTTTGCATATCGGTATCCAATACCGTTTCTGCACTTGCAAAAAACCCTTGTCAAAAGCAACCAACTATAAATGAAATGGTTTATTTTTAAACTTTTAATTCCTTTCTATTGATCTATGTCTTCTTTTTTCCCCCAGTACTATATTGCCTGATTACTCTAGCTTTATAGTTAGTTTTGAAATTGGGAAATGTGAGTCTTTCAACTTTGTTCTATTTCAAGGTTATTTGGCTATTCTGGATCCCTTACATTTCCACATGAATTTTAGAATCAGCTTGTCCATTTCTGCAAAAAAATAAATAAATAAATAAAAGAACTGGAATCATGATATGAATTACAAAGAATATTTAACTCAATTAGCGGCGTTTTAATTAGAGGTATTTATTTGCCATTTTAATAATATCTAGTCCTTTAATTGATAAATATGGGATGTTTTTCCATTTATTTAGATGTTAACTTCTTTCCATCATGTTTTGTAGTTTTTCAGTTTTTGTAGTTTTCAGTGTATAAGCATTGCATCACCTTTATTTCTAAGTATTTTCTTATTTTTGATGTGGTTTAAATGGGATTTTGTAAATTGTATTTTTAAATTGTTCATTGCTAATAAATAGAAATATAAGTGTTTTTTGTACATTAATCTTGTAACCTGTAACTTTGCTGATTGCATTTATTAGATTTATGGTTTTGTTTGTGGGTTTTTTTGTTTGTTTGCTTGGGCTTTTTTTGGTGGGTATTTGTGGATTCCTTGGTATCTTCAATATACAGGATCATGTAATCTGTGAACAGATTAATCCTTCCTTTACAATCTTCATAACTTTTAATTTTTTTTCCTTGCTTATTTTTCCTGGTGAGAACTTTAAGTGCAATGTACCAGAACTTTTCTGGTTAAAATTCAAGAGATGAGAGTAGACTTACTTGTCTTTTTCCTCATTTAAGGGGAAAAGCTTTCAGTCTTTTACCATTAAGTATGATGTTAGCTGTGATTTTTCTCTACATGTCTTTTACCAGGATGAGAAGTTATTTGCTGTGTCTAGCTTGTTGAGTTTTGTTTTGTTTTTAAATAGGCTCCATGCCCAGTTGTGGGACTTGAACTCATGACCCTGAGATTAAGAGTCTCGTGCTTTAACAACTGAGCCAGAGAAGCACCCCTGTTTTGTTTTGTATTTAATTATGAAAGAGCATCCAGATGCCTTTTGATACTATTGAGCTGACCATGTAGTGTTTGTTCTTACTGGATTAATATGCTGTATTGCATTGGTTGATTTTTTATGTTAAATTGAGCTTTCATTCTTGGGTAAATTCCACTTGGCTGTGTCATGTAACATTTTTTAAATACTTTGTTGAGTTTGGTTTGTAATTTTTTTGAGAATCTTTGCATCTATATCCATAAGGTAATTTGGTCTCTATTCTTCTCTGATTTTGATATGAGGCCACTATTAGCTTTATAAAATGAATTGGAAAATATTCCTTATTCTTATATTCTTTGAAAGATTAAGTAAAGATTAGCATTAATACTTCCTTAAGCATTGGTATGATTTACCAGTAAAGATTAGCACTAATACTTCTTTAATCATTGGTATGATTTACCAGTAAAGTCAATGGATATTGGCTTTTCTTTGTTTAAATTATTAATTCAATATCCATACTTATTATAGTTTTTCTACTTCTATTCCTTCTTGACTTTGTTTTGATAGTTTCTTTCGAAGAATTTCTCCAGTATATCTAGATTATCTAATTTGTTGACATGCAATTGCTTATAATCCCATGTAATATAAGTAGTATATAATATTAGCATAGAACAAAATAATAATATATAATACAATATAGCATATAATATAATAAAAAAGGTTCCCGTTTTTATTTCTGTAAGGTCAGTGTTGGTGTCTCCTTTTATTTATTTATTTATTTTTAATTTACATCTAAGTTAGTTAGCATATAGTGCAATAATAATTTCAGAAGTAGATACCAGTGATTCATCCCCTGTGTATAACACCCAGTTCTCATCCCAACAGCTGTCTTCCTTAATGCCCCTTACCCATTTAGCCCATCCCCCACCTACAAACCCTCCAAACACTCTCAGTTCATTAGCTGTATTTAAGAGTCTCTTATTTTTTGTCCCCCTCCTTGTTTTAAAATTATTTTTGCTTCCAAGGTATCCCTTTCATTGTTTTTCTTTAACAAAAAGGTTTCTTTTATTTAAGGTCAAGCTCTAGGTCTCTAATATCAGCCTGGCATATATAGTGACCAAAATAGAGTAAAAACAGAAGATAGAATCTCTCCAAAATACAAATTCACAATCAATTAAAATACAAAAAGAGGATTAAGAAAAAAGAATGAGGAATTTAATTCTTTTTTTTTTTAGTCTTTATTTAAATTCTACTTAGTTAACATACTGTGTTACATTAGTTTTAGGTGTATAATATAGCGATTCAACAATTCCAAACATCACCCAGTGCTCATCATGACAAGGGCGCTCCTTAATCCTCATCACCTATTTCACTCATTCTCCCACCCAACTCTTCTCTGGTAACCATCAGTTTATTCTCTGTAGTATTCTCTCTAAGAGCCTATCTTGGTTTCTCTCTCAGTCTCTCTCTCTCTGTTTTTTTTTCCTCTTGTTCATTTTGTTTCTTAGATTCCACATATGAGTGAAATTACATGGCATATATCTTTCTCTGACTGACTTACATTTTACTTATCATTATACTCTGTAGTTCCATACATGTCATTCCAAATGGCAAAATTTCATTTTTTCATGGCTGAATAATATTCCATTGTATATACATACCATGTTTCTCTATCCACTCATCAGTCAATGAACACTTGGGCTGCTTTCATATCTTGGCTATTGTAAATAAGACTGATATAAAAGTCCTTTGAATTAATGTTTTCATATTTTTTGGGTTATAGACTCAGTAGTGCAATTGCTAGTTGATAGGATATTTCAATTGTTAACTGTTTCTGGAAGCTCCATACTCTATTCTGGAGTGCCTGCACCAGTTTATATTCCCACTAACAGTGCAAGAAGATTGCTTTTTCTCCACATTCTCATCAACACCTGTTGTTTCTTATATATATTTTTTGTTTCTTTAATTTTATTTAAATCCCAGTTAGTTAACATAGTGTAATAATGGTTTTAGGAACAGAAATTTAGTGATGCATCACTTACATATAACCTCCAGTGCTCATCCCACCAAGTACCCTTTTTAATGCCCATCACCCATTTACCTCATCCAGCCAACACCTCTCCAGCAACCCTCGGTTTGTTCTCTGTATTTAAGTCTCTTATGGTTTGCCTCCCTCTCTGTTTTTATTTTTCCTTCTCTTCCCCTATGTTTATCTGTTTTTGTTTCTTAAATTCTGCATATGAGTGAAATCATATGATACTTGTCTATCTCTGACTTACTTCACTTAGCATGATACATTCTAGTTCCATTAATATTGTTGCAGATGGCAAGATTTCATTCTTTTTGATTGTCAAATAATATTCCACTGTCTATATTACCACATCTTTATCCATTTGTCAGTCAATGGGCATTTGGGCTCTTTCCATAATTTGGCTATTATTGATAGTGCTGTTATAAATATTGTGACACATGTGCCCCTTTGAATCAGCATTTTTGTACCCTTTGGATAAACACCTAATAGCACAATTGCTGGGTTGTAGGGTAGATTTATTTTTAATATTTTAAGGAACGTCTATACTGTTGTGCAGAGTGGCTGTACCAGTTTGCATTCCTACTAACAGTGCAAGCGTTTGCCTTACTTCCCATCCTCGCCAACATCTGCTGTTTCCCGAGTTGTTAATTTTGCCCTATCAGACAGGTGTGAGGTGGTATCTCAGTGTGATTTTGATTTGAATTTCCCTGATGATGAGTGATATTGAGCATCTTTTCATGTGTCTGTTGGCAATCTGGATGTCTTCTGTGGAAAAGTGTTGGTTCATGTCTTTTGCCCATTTCTTCACTGGATTATTTATTTTTTGGGAGTTGAGTTTGACAAGAACTTTTTCTTATGTATTTGATTTTAGCCATTCTGACAGATGTGAGGTAATATCTCATTGTAGTTTTGATTTTCATTTCTCTGATTGTAGGTGACAATGAACATCTTGTGTGTCTGTTGGCCAGTATGTCTTCTGTGGAGAAATGTCTGTTCATGTCTTCTGCCTATTTTTAAATTGGATTATTTGTTTTTGGATCTTGAGTTTCATAACTTCTTTATATATCTTGCATACCAACCTTTTATTGGCTATGTCATTTTTTAATATATTCTCCTATCCCCTACGTTGTCTTTTAGTGTTACTGTTTTTCTAGCTGTGCAGAAACTTTTTATTTTATTTCTTTTTAGTCCCAACAGTTTGTTTTTGCCTTTGTTGCCCTTGCCTCATGAGAAATAACTAGAAAAAAGTTGCTTTGGCCAATGTCAGATAAATTGCTGCCTAATTTCTTTTCTATAATTTTTTGTTTCAGCTCTCACATTTAGGTCTTTAATCCATTGTGAATTTATTTTTGTGTATGGTGTAAGAAAGTGGTCCAATTTCATTCTTTTGCATTTACCTGTCCAGTTTTCCCAACACTATTTGTTGAAGACACTGTCTTTTTCCCACTGCATATTCTTTCCTGCTTTGTCAAAGATTAATTGACGATATGATTGTGAATTTCTCTCTCGGTTTTCTATTTGTTCTATTGATCTATGTGTCTATTGTTGTGCCAATACCATAAAGTATTGATTACTACAGCTTTGTAATATGCTTAAAGTCCAGATTTGTGATGCCTCCAGCTTTTCTTTTCCAAGGTTGCTTTGGCTATTCGGGGTCTTTTGTGATTCTATATAAATTTTAGAGTTATTTGTTCAATTTCTGTGAAAAATGCTCTTGGTATTTAATGTTATTAGATTGCATTAAAACTGTAGATTTATTTGGGTAGTTGAGACATTTTTACAATATTTGTTCCAATCCATGAGCATGAAACGTCTTTCCATTTCTTTGTGTTGTCTTCAATTTCCTTTATCAGTGTTTTATAGTTTTCAGAGCACAGGTCTTTCATCTCTGGCTAGGTTTATTCCTAGGTATCTCATTGTTTTGGGTGCCATTGTAAATGTGATTGTTTTCTTAAGCTCTCTTTCTGCTGCTTTATTATTGGGTGTATAGATATGCAACAGATTTCTGTACATTGATTTCATATCCTACAACTTTACTAAATTTGTTGATCAGTTCTGCCAATTTTTTGGTGGAGTCGTTTAGGTCATCTATATATAGTATCATGTCATCTGCAAATAGTGAAAGTTTTAGTTCTTCCTTACCAATTTGGAGACTTTTATTTCTTTTTATTTAATTTCTCTGTCTAGACTTCCAGTATTATGTTGAATAAAAGTGATGAGGGCGAACATTCTTATCTTATTCCTGATCTTAGGGAAAAAACTCTGTTTTTCTCCATTATGGATGATGTTAGCTGTGTGTTTTTTTTTATGTGGCCTTTATTATGTTGAATTATATTCTCTCTAAACCTATTTGTTAATGGTTTTATCATCAATTGATGTTGTACTTTCTCAAATGCTTTTTCCGCATCTATTAAAATGACCGTATGGTTCTTATCCTTTGTTTTACTGATGTTATGTATCATGTTGATTAATTTGTGAATATTGAATCACTCTTTAAACTCAGGAATAAATCCCATTTGATTATGGTGAATTATTTTTTTTAACGTATTGTAGGATTTTGTCTGCTAACATTTTTGCATCTGTATTCATAAGGGATATTGGCCTGTAGTTAGTTATGTTCTTTAGTGGTGTTTTTATCTGGTTTTGGTAGCAGAGTAATGCTGGCTTTGTAGAATGAATTTGGAAATGTATCTTTGCCCATTGAGGGCAGTGTTTGTTCCCTGACCTAAAAGTAGCTTGTTTTAATTAGGTGTTCTCTGGTCTGTTTGTGAAATGAGACCTGTCACCACTGCTGCTGGAACCAAGAGTCTGCAGTGGTAGATACAGTGCGAACAGGAATTTAGGTCAGTTTTCTGGGGTAGGGAGCCTCTCATGTTGGTACTGAGGCAAGTGTGACTGGGAGGGGCAGTTTCCCAGAGGCTGAGGGGGCAGGGCTCCGTGGAAGCAAGTTAGTCAGTGCTGCACTAGTTGCCACAAATGGCCCTATGCTTTTTCTGAGGAGTGGGAGAGGGAAGTGGTGCCAATTTGTTCCTCTGTTCCTGGAAGAGTCTCTCTGTGAATGTTATCTGTCTGTAATGTGCCCTGAGATGAGCAAATTATCTTCCCACTGTGTGCTCCAGGGGCTCTTAGATCACTTTTTCCATGCTGTGCGTCCATGGGTTCTTTTTCTGACTTCTCTCCAAGAGCAGCATGATGCCCTCAGGACTCTGTCTCAGCCAAGTCTGTTGACCTTTAAAACGCCATGCTTTAAGCCCTGCTGGTTGCCAGAAGTCATCAGATTTGGCGCCTCTCACTTTCCAAGCCAATTACTATGGGAATTCATTTTCCCCATGCACTCCCCTGTGCATTAATCTGTCTCTCACCCTTTTCCACAACCAAGGCTCCCTTCTTCCCACTGCAATGGCCATCATCCATTTCTCTCTAAACCATGTCTCCACACTTCCTACCTTCTTTGATGTGCCTCTTTTCTGCCTTTAGTCGTGAAATTTATTTCGCCAGTTTTTAGATCATTTTCTGGGTGTTTAGGCTGATTTGATAGTTGGCTAGTTATATTTGTGGGACAAGGTGAGCCTGGGGTCCTTCTACTCTGCCATCATTTTTTAACGTATTCCACTGAAGATTTTAAATTGACTTGCTATTTGTATACCATGTGCTCCTTGTAAGCTGTATGAAAATTCACGTTAGTGCTTGAAAATGGTCCAGTCAGGAGGAAACAGTTCAATGTTACAAATATAGAGCTTGAATTGCTTGTGGGTTAGATGTGCCCAATGGGAATGGACCTTGGAACATCCCAAGACACACTGTAGGGCTGCAGGGTATATAGTAGGACTACTGAATCCTCAAGAGTTACATTCTTGCTTTTAATAATTTGAGTCTTCACATGTTTTCTTCCTTAGATCAGTTAAGGGTTTGCACACTTCCTTGAACTTCCCAAAATTTTTATTTTTATTTATTTGTTTTAATTTTTTTAACGTTTGTTTATTTTTGAGAGAGAGACAGAGTGCAAGTGGGGGAGGGGCAGAGAGAGAGGGAGGCTGCAGGTTCTGAGCTGTCAGCACAGAGCCCCATGCAGGGCTCGAACTCACAAACTGTGAGATCATGACCTGAGGTGAAGTTGGACACTTAACCAATGGAGCCACCCAGGCTCCCCTTTATTTATTTATTTATTTCACTTATATCTGCTTTATTCTTTATTACGTAGGCTATAGATTTGAGAAATTTCTTTCTTTTAGATGTGTTTACAACAGAAATTTTCCTGTGAACATTGCTTTCACTAGATGTCATAAGTTTGGTTAATTGTTTTTGTTTCCTTTTAACCAAGTGTTTTTTTATTCCCCTTTATTTGTGTTTTGAATCATTGTTTATTTAGGAATGTGTCATTTACTTTCCACATATTCCAAATTTTCTTTAATTATTAATTTCTAATTTCATTTCATTGTGGTCTGGTCAAAAAGCATATTTTCTATGATTACAAACTTTTAAGTTTAATGACACTTGCTTTATGGCCTAGTATATCCTCCCTCCTGGAGAATGCTCCATGTGTACTTGTGAAGATTGTATATTGTTTTTGGTGTTTTTTTTTGAAGTATATAGGATACAATGTCTATTAGGCAAAGTAGAATATTCAAATATTCTGTTTCCTATTCATCTTCTGTATAATTAAATTATTATTATTAATTATTATTATTTTAAAGTTTATTTATTTTAAGAGAGAGAGTACAAGCAGAGGCAGGGCAGAAAGAGAATCCCAAGCAAGCTCTGCTGATAGTGACATGGGGCTTGATCTCATGAACTAGAGGAACTGAGAGATCATAACCTGTGCTGAGATCAAGAATTGTACCCTTATGAAGAAAACCATGGGGGAGAGGAAGAGAGGAAAGGAAAAAAGACAGAGAGAGGGAGGGAGACAAAATATCAGAGACTCTCAAAGACTAGGAACAAACTGAGGGGAGAGGGGTGTGTGGGAGGGAGGAGAGTGGGTGACGGACACAGAGGAGGGCACTTGTTGGGATGAGCACTGGATGTTGTATGGAAACCAATTTGACAATAAATTATTTAAAAAAAAGATGAGAGCAGATAAATGTTACTCTACAGGATGAATTCATAGCCATATCTAAAAAAAAAAAAAAAAAAAAGAGTTGGATCCTTAACTACTGGGCCAACCAGGTGCCACCTAATTAAACTATCACGAAAAGTGGTGTATTAACGCTTGATACTATTATTGCTTAATTGGCTATTCCTCTGACTGTGTCCGTTTTTGCTTCTCATATTTTGGGACTCCGAATGTATAATATACTTGTACATGTTGGTATGCTATCTTTATAGATTAACCATTTTATCGTAATGCAACGTCCTTTCATCTTATGTAATACTTGCTGTTTGATATTAGTATAGCTACTCTAGTTTGGTTTCCAGTTTATGAGATGTATTTTTCCCTTCACTTTTAACTTCTTATTTTCTAATAAAAGTGAATCTTGTCTGCAAAGCATTGAGTTGAATACTGTTTTAACAATACATTCTGCCTATATCTGCATTTTGAGCAGAATATTAATACATTTTTGTTTACTGTAATTACTGAAAGATAGAATTTGTGCTTATCATATTGCTATTTGTTTTCTATATCTTTTATCTTTTTTAAAAAATTTCTCCCTGTCTCCATTATTGTCTCCTTTTGTGATAAATAGGTATCTTTCAGCAGCGCCATAAATTCCTTGTTTCTTTTACAATACGTATAAAAAGTTATTTTCTTAGTGGCTCCTTTGGGAATTTCAGCTACCATCTTAACTTCAGTCTTGTCTGTATTAATACTAGCTTTAACTTTAATATTATATCTAATATAACTCTGTTTTCTCCCTCATGCTTTGTGTGATTATTTTTCCATAGTAATGTGTCTATACATATCATCAGCCCCTCAGCACATTTAAAAATTGTTTTATGCAGTGTTTTTAAAATCAGGGGGAAATACATTTACACTGACTTTTATAATTTTTCTCTGTAGTTCTTTTAATTTGTGTACATTACAGTTATTATGTAATTTTCTTTTATTTCAGAGATTACTAAACGACTCCATTTAGTATTTCTTGTTAGGACTGCTAGTGACAAATTCTCTCAGTTTTTGTTTATCTGGTATGCTTTAATTTCTTCTTAAGTTAAAAAAAATAATTTGCCTAAGTATTTTTGCTCAACATTCTTTTTCTTTTCAGAACTTGGAAAATGTTATCCTATTGGCCCCTGTCATTCATTCTTTCTATTGAGTAACGTTTATTATACATCCCTTATATATGATAATTGGTTTTCTTTAACTGCATTCATTCTCTATATTTGTCTTTTGACAGTTTTTCTTCAATTTCAAGATTCATTCTCTATATTTGTCTTTTGACAGTTTTTCTTTTTGTGTTTAGGTGTTGATTTAACGTGGCATTTGTTGAGCTCCTAGTATGTGCAGACTTTTTCATCAAATTAGGAAACTTTTTGTCATTGTGTCTTGCGGTATTCTTCCTATCCCTTTCATTCTCTCCTTTCTTTTGGGATTCCTACGTATGTATACATACGTTGATAACAACATACGGTTGGTATTTCACAGGATTTGTTCAAATTCCTTAACTGGTTTCTTCTTGTTCCTCACGCTATAGAATTGGAATTGAACCTATCTTCAATTTTGCTGATTTTCTACTCTGCAAGCCATAATCTGCTATTGAGTTTTTCAGTGAATTATTTATTTCAGTTAGTATATGTTTTTTATTTTGTAATTTCTATTTATTCTTTGTTGTAATAAAGATACATTAGAATTGTAAACTGATTCAAAAGATCCTGAAACTTTTGCAATGAGGATTCTTTGAGGCACAGAACACAGAAAATAATTTGAGTGACTATGTTCTTGGTTTGCTATAAAGAGGACAAATAATTAGCATATTCTAAATGGATAGAAGTAAATTCTTCATATCATTGAATGCCTTGGGGTTTTAAGATTTAATTTTCTCAATAAATATCAATTCCAACTGAGTAACTAAATTGATTCTTTCCTCTATTTTGTTATTTACATTTTTATTGAAGTATAATTAACATACAATTGTTACATTTGTTTCATGTGTACAATGCAATGCTTCAACATTTCTGTACATTACCTAGTACTCATTACAATAAGTGTACCCATTATCCTCTTTATCGATTTCACCCATCCCCCACCCACCTCCCCTTTGGCAGCCACTAGTTTGTTTTCTATATTAGTAAGAGTCTGTTTTTTTTTGTTGTTGTTGTTTGTTTCTTTTTTTTTCTGTTTGTTAAACTCTGTGTATGAGGGAAATCATGTAGTATTTATATTTCTCTGTTTGACTTATTTTACTTAGCATAATACATTGTAGGTCCATATACGTGGTTGCAAATGCCAATATTTCATTCTTATTTATGGCTTAGTAATATTCCATTGTGTTTGTGTGTACGTATGTATCTGTGTGTGTGTGTGTGTGTGTGTGTGTGTGTGTGTGTGTGTATACACAACCAGACTCTTAAATACAGAGAACAAATTGGTGGTTGCCAAAGGGAGGTGGGTAGGGGGATGGGTGAAATGGATAAAGAGGATTAAGAGTACACTTATTGTAATGAGTACTGAGTACCATATAGCAATGTTGAAGCATTGTGTTGTACACCTGAAACGAATATAACTTTGTGTATATATATGTATACACACACATACACGCACACATACACATATATAAGTATGCATATGCACCACACCTTCTTGATTCATTTATCTATCAGTGGACACTTGGATTGCTTCCATATCTTGGCTATTGTAAATAATGCTGCTATAAACATAGCAGTGCATGTATCCCTTTGAATTAGTGTTGTTGTTTCCTTTGGGTAAATACTCAGTAGTGGAATTACTGAACCATGTGGTAATTCTACTTGTAATTTTTTGAGGAGCCGCCATACTCTTTTTCACAGTGGCTGCATTAGCTTGCCTTCCTACCCACAGTGCACGAGGGTTTCTTTTTCTTTGCATTCTTACCAACACTTCTTTTTTACCTTTTTGATTCTAGCCATTTTGACAGGTATAAGGTGATATTTCATTATGGTTTTAATTTGCATTTCCCTGATGATTAGCGAAGAGCATCTTTTCATGTATCTGTTGGCCTTTCATGTGTCTTCTTTGGAAAAAATGTCTTTTCTCATCCTCTGCCCATTTTTCAATTGGATTATGATGGTGATGAGTAGTAGTAGTAGTAGTAGTAGTAGTAGTAGCAGCATTGAGTTGTATACCTTTTAAATATATATATATATCTAATATATATATATATACACATTAGTTATGTGTATATATATACATTAGTTATGTATATAATACATTAGTTATTAACCCCTTATTGGGTAGATCATTTGCAAATATTTTTTTTTGAAAATATTCAGGAGGTTACCTTTTTGTTGTATTGATGGTTTCCTTTGTTGTGCAAAAGCTTTTTGTTTTGGTATAGTCCTAATAGTCTATTTTGCTTTTATTTCCTTTGCCTGAGGAGACATATGTAGACAAATAATTCTATACTTAATGTCAGTGAAATTATTGCCTATGTTTTCTTCTAGGAGTTTTATGGTTTTAAGTCTACATTTAGGTATTTAATCCATTGTTAGCTTATTTTATGGTTTAATAAGGTAGTTCAGTTTTATTCTGTTGCATTTAACTGTCTGCTTTTCCCAGCACCATTTATCAAAGAGACTGTGCCCCATTGTATATCGTTGCCTACTTTGTGGTAAGTTAATTGGCTGTATAAATGCACATTTATTTCTGGGCCTTCTATTCTGTTCCACTGATCTTGGTTCTTCCTTCTCAGGATGTTTTGTGGTTCCATACAAAATGTTCATTTTATTTGTTCCTGTTCTGTGAAAAATGTTGTTGGTATTCTGATAAAGAGAGCATTAATTGGTAGATTGCTTTGGGTAGTATGACTAAAAAATATTTGTTCCAATCCATGAGCATGGAATATCTTTCTATCTATTTGTGTCATCTTCAATTTCTTTCATCATTGTTTTATAGTTTTCAAAGTACACAGTACAAAGTATAGTTTTTGTCTTTTACTGTCTCGTTAGCTTTATTCCCAGGTATCTTGTTCTTTTTGGTTCAATTGTCAGTGGGATTGTTTTCTTGATTTATCTTTCTACTACTTCACAATTATTGTATAAAATGCAACCTATTTCTGTATACCAAACTGATTTTTAAAATAACTTTCCAGGTCCATTAATTTACATTTTTTTCTTCCATGAGGTGGTGTCACATGATGTGTTATCTCTCAAACTTGACTACTTAATATCAAATCAGGTCGCGTTACTTACTAACCGGGTGACCTTTATAAATTAACTTCTCTGTGCCACGGTTTCCTCTTATGAGAGACATAGGTAGAAATAACACTTAACCCATAGGGCTGTTGGGTAGAAGAAACAAATATGTGATTAGAAAATTTCCTAGCAGATGGTAAGAAAAGAAATTGCTGCTGTTGCTGCTGTCAGCATTCTCCTCCCTGTTCCCTCCTTCTCCTCCTCCTTTTTCTTCTTCTTCTCCCTCTTTCTCCCCACCTTCCTCCTTTTCTTCTCAAATATGTACTATTTAATTTTTAATATAGACAATTTTGGTTAATAAAAGTGTCTATCTCTGCACTGAATTTTTAGCTTTATTTGCTAAAATGTATTATGCTTTATTTAGCATATTATTTAGCATATTTATTGGTTAATAAAAGTGTCTATCTCTGCACTGAATTTTTAGCTTTATTTGCTAAAATGTATTATGTATAACATATAATATATAAATTATTCTTTTTCATGTAATTTAACAGTCATTAAACTTTCAGTTAAAACTTATAGCACCCAGTTAGATAGACTTAGAGTCTTACAGAATTCCTGTGGCCTTGATTTAATATATAAAATGAGTATCCCAAATTTGTTTGAACTACATAGTCATTCATTAGAGCAGAGGGAGAAGAGTCACAGTATTTTGGTTTGGACTATAGGAATTTTGGGCTTATACTTAATAAATAATTATGAATCCTGAATTTCTCAGGACTACCATAAGCAGTAGACATTGATTTATATAGAGTGGAGGGATCTATTTCTAACTTGCTTGGAGCCTAAAATTAAACCTGAATTTCGCCATTTGCAGCGTTGAGAACTAATATTTAAACTGATAGAATTAAAACAAAACAAAACATTAAGCTTACACCCAGTATTGCCCTCCCAATGATTACACTAAGTAAATAATTAAAATAATATTATTTTTTGCAACATGGCCTTATAATGTGAAAATAGAGACAATGTAAAGGCTTGACAAAAGAAGCTGTGTATATATTGGAAGCTATATTATATATTGGAAGAAAGCAGCAATCAGGATAAGTATTGAATAAAAGAACAAATGCACATCAACTAAAGCAATTTCCCTCTATGCTGTGGATCAGAAACAGAAATTTCATTAGTTTTCAAAATAGAATTGAGCTAGCAATTCCCATGTGAAGTTCGTGGGATGTTTTTACCTACGATCCTCCCTTATGGCAATGTCTGAACCATAGCTCAATTTATCTGTACAGGAGAAAATACTTACCTAAAAAAATCCCTTGTATACATTATCCAGCAGGGACACGCTGAGACACCTGAAGGCACAGCATAAATGGAAGTTTTTGAAGTCTCCTCCCACTTCCGGTCTTAATCCACCCAGTGAAACCTGGTCTTCTATCCCATTCCTGCTGAATATCCTACATCATTGACATGCTTCCTATAGCACTCAGGGGAACACAGGCTTGGGAGAGAATATTAGAGCTAACTGAATTTATTCTTTTACTAATAAAACATTCCTTGAATGTACCCAGAGAGGGCCCTTAAATCTGGTTATTCAAATTTGTCTTGCTAGATTATTTCAGAATCCCTTTTCTTAATTTGTTTTAACAACTCATAGCCCAGTCAGTAAGTTATCATGTATTCCTAAGCTAGCTCTCACTGATGTAAAAGTCATTTGTGTTCTATTAATACATTTAGTAGTACATTTGTATTACATTCATTAGGAGAATATTAGGATGTTTAAATATCCTGGTCCACTTACTCTTGCTGCATAAGAAGGTAACCCAAAATTGGCAGTTTAAGACAGCCGTTTTTGTCAGGCTCACAGATTCTGAAGCAACAAGAATCAAACAGCAAACTAAGGATTGCCTGTTCTGCTCTATAGTGATAAGGATCTCCATCTGGGAGACAGGAACGTGGGTCTTACTTAGCAGCTGGATGATGAGATGATCTGAAGGCTTACTCACATGTCTGGCAAGGGTAGGATGACTCAAAGGCTAGTAATGCTGACCAGGCCACTGCCAAAACTGCATGTGGCCTCCTCCCAGTATGGTAGTCTCAGGAGAGCCCCTGGGGCTTATGATTCCAAGATAAAGTGGACAAAGAAGAAGCCATTTTCCTTTTAGGACCCAGTTTCATAAATCATATTATCATATTCACCTTACTCAAAGTAGCTACAAGACTACTCTGATTCAAGAAGTAGGGCCTTACTTCCCCATTTTGATAGGGCTGCGTCAAGGTCTCTTTGTAAAGAAACAGAGGAGATGGAAATTCTGTGGGGATTTTTTGGAAAAGACAACCTGCTACACATCTTGAGAGTGTGAAATAGAATGAAGAGATACACAAGTGTGTTTACTTATATACTTTATTTCAAATTATATTTGTTCATAAAGAGCTAAAGGAATAAATAAAGTATGGTCTCCTAAAACATATTAATATTTCCCCTCTCTTATAGTTCTACAAAACCCCCCAAAAAGGGACTGAGTTAAAGAAAATATCTATGAAGCCCAAATATATAAAATGTGGAAGTTCCTTCTACTTTACCTAAATTCCAATTACTATGCAATTTAAAACATATGGCTAAAATTCACATAATCCTATCCACGAGTAATATCTAATTAGCAAAGACTTTCATATTTCTCATTTCAGATTGATGACAGCCCTCAGAATTAAATATTATCATTAGCATTTTACCAATAATGAATTGCCAATAAAGAATCGCCATTTTACTGATAAAGAGGCTAAAGGTGTTGTGTGAGTTCTTACTGGGAAAACTAGCACCCCAAACTTAATTTCCCTACTACTCATATCTCAGTTCCACAAAAAAACCTTTTCTACATTGAATCTCATTTGCTAAAATTTCCTCTTCTTAGTTTACGAGGCATGTGTTGGACATTTATATTTTTCTAATGCTCTTCAGTAGTGTTAATACTTGATAAGAGAATTTGTTGACAGAAATCTCTATCCAATTATATAATCATTAGACTAAAAAAATTGGGAAAATACCACCTGTTTATTACTTGCAGTGTATCCAGCACTGATCAAAATGTCTTCACGTATATTATTGCAGGCCTCAAAGTTATGCCAGAAAATAGAGATTATTATGTTCTTTTTATGGACGAAGAAACTGAAGCTAAGTGTCAAGGACTTTGGGATGGAATATTAGAGTTTCTGTCTTAATAGCCCAAGTTTGATCTTTACAGTGTGGGATATTCAGGGGAGTCCAAATTGTGTAAACATTATCCTAGAAGTAGAATTTAAAAGACTTTTCCCTTAAGGAATTCAGAATGTTAAAATTAAACTACATATTTCCTGGATAATTTCTAAGTATCTTTACTTAAGAAAAAAATGGAGGAAAGTCTCGAGATGTCAATCATTAATCAGATTTTGATTTTTGAATAAATTTTTAAAATCTCTCCAGATAATATTTTTTTCCCTCTATACGCTAACAGGATATTCTGTAATCAACTTCCTACTTTGTGAATTCTTGCTAAGGCTTTTGTTTTTGTGGCTGAGGTCACAAACCTTACTGTGAAGACAGTTCTTATCCTGGACATTTGTTAGAATATTTTCTTCTTCTTCTTCTTCTTCTTTTTTTTTTTTTTTTTCATTTTGCTTTTGAATGCCACACCCTAAATACCTTACCTGGGTCATACACTAGAGGTTTAGGCAATAAACGTGAAGATGTAAGCGATTTGTCCTTTGGGCCTGTTGTAAAAGCCACGTCTCTAGGCACTTTCAAAATGTGAAAAGACCCTGTCTTGTCGAGGCTGGGCAATTGGCATTTGCTTATGGTATCGCTTTGAGACTCATCCCCTTCTTAGAAATAGTCCCCTGTGACTGATGAGGACTCCTAGTTTCCTCTGTGGATGCCGGGGAATGGTCTGCTATTTACTGTAACAAGGCTTCTCTGTGCTCTGAGCTATGCATTGACTGGCCTGGTAACATGTTTACAAAAATTCTCTACAGTTGCTCAACAATTACAAACAAAAGCATTCTAAAAGCAACGGTTTGAGTAAAAGAATTAGGGAGAGACAATATCCGAATTCTGAATTTAGGTCTTTTCTCAAGTTGATGAAATTTATGCCCTTATTTTTTTTTTTAATAGAAAAAAAATGTAACAGTGGATAAGTTGGAGATTAATGCAAGTTCCCAAAGGGGGGAAATAATAAAGAGATTTTTTTTTCTAAGGTGAGATCTTCTTTTAAATAAAAAAAATAGTAGAAAATTGTTCCTGGGTATAAAATATTCACTGGTTAAGATAATATAATGTGGAAACTTCTCAGGACCTGCTGCTTTGTTAAATTCTCAAACAAGTTTTAGTTTGTAAGCTTGCCATTGTTAATCAGAGGAGCTACTTTCTTTCAAAGGATCCGAATATTTTCACCACCACTATCTTTTGTGAATTTACTACTTAGTAAATTGCTAAAATGATTCACATGCATTTTCTCATCTTAGTCTCAACAACTCAAGGGGGCAAGTTATTACCTATTTTACATGGGGAGAAACAGTATCCATGGCTTGTGCAAAATGATACTGTATTGACCAGAAAACACAGTTCTTACTCTAGGTTCATTGTTTTTTCCATACCCACATCAGGAGAGCCATCTGTTTATGGAAGGTCTTACATAAAAAAGCTTTTACTTCACGTTTCATTACGATAGCGTGTCCCTTCTCAGCATTGTTCTGCAGACTTCCACCTAACAGGTATTTAATATAGATCTAACACAGGAGTAAACATCTTCCCATCATGCATTTAAACCCATGATATTTCATTCCTGATTGTGCTTACTAATCCTATAATCCCAGAAGATACAGTTCAATCCGGACTTCTAGAAAATGGGAGAAATTTAAAATAGCAATAAGAAGCAGGCAAAACATTCTAGACATAGGAAGCCTTTTGAATTTAGGTAGAAACAAAGTCAAATTTTAGACTATTCCTTAATGCATCATGCCTTAACACAATATTTGGGATGAGGTCTGATTAGAATAGAGTATGCTAAAACTCAAACTATAGTAATATAATAATTTCAGGAATTTTTTGGTCTTTTCTAGTGTTATTTTCCCTTTATGCTACAAGTAAGCAAAGTCTAAGAAAAAGAACATATCAATCAACAGGTGCCAGATCTGAGTGGATAAGTTCATATAAAACCCCATCAGAAGTGAAGGCTGACACCTTGAAGGTTCCTACCTCTGTCAGAATTGGCTCCGAGACCCACTGTGCTGTCAGGCCTAAGGGTTGTGAGGTGTGAACGGACATCAGATGGTGCAGCTACCACAGCTGGAAGAACCCATGCTTTGTGGTTGTATTTATCCCAAGGATTCATAATCATGCCTCAGAACTTAGCCAGCTTAGATATTTCTTTATTAGGATCTATAGAGTATGTCAGTGGTCTCTAAAAATGAGCTACACAGGTTCCTATTTATAGAAGTTCCAGGAAAATTGTGTTTGTTGGGTGGTCGTACATTTTTCTAATATTTGTTTATTTTTGAAGGAGAGAGAGAGAGAGAGAGTGCTAGCTGGGGATGGGCAGAGAGAGAGAGAGGGAGACACAGAATCAGAAGCAGGCTCCAGGCTCTGAGCTGTTAGTACAGAGGCCGACGCGGGGCTCGAACTCACGAGCTGTGAGATCATGACCTGAGTCAAAGTCGGACACTCAATCCACTGAGACCCCCAGGAGTCATTACAGGAGCACCTGGGGGGCTTACATATTTAAATGCTGTTACCTCACATTTTATTACCGTAGCATACCCCTTCTTGATATCATTCTTAGTCATTCCTGGAAATACAGACTTTATGTTTTAAACATGAATTATTATTTTTAAAAATGTATCACACTTTAGTAGGTTCAGGTGACAGCATTAAAGAACTAGACTCTTGCTTCTAGGACTGTCTCCGATGTGGGTTCAAGAGCCATTTCAGGATATCAGAAAAGACAAATGAGAACAACAAACCACTTTTGTATTTTATAGATTCTCACTATCATAAACAATATTACCGTCTCCAATTTCGTGGTAGTTCTCCACTTCTTCCTCATCCCTGCTTCCCCTCAACAAAGGCAAATGTTTAAAAGCTGGGTGTCCTTATGTCCATCTAAACCCCAGGATCATGAATTGATAATTGCTTTGGCAATCATAAGCCTGGAAGAAAGGATTTGAAACACTAGCACCGAATATGTACACCAAAAGCTTATTTCTGTTTATAGGTTGTATCCTTAGTAAACAAAAAAGAGAGTACCGGAAGTGAGATAAATATAAGGGGACGGGGAACCAAACTTCTACTTGGATGTTATCAGACAAGTTTATGTCGCCAAATAAGCGAAAACAGTGAGGTTGACAAAATTAGCCACATATTCATATTTTAATATTTAAATATTAAAACAAATTATTTCTTTCAGCAGAATTTATTCAGCATGTTCAGACATGCTTTTCCAGTTACTTAATTGCTTTATTCTCATTACAAACAGGCTCTGAGGAAGCGGCATGTTTAATACTTTTTAAAACCTCGTTAGACGTTTCATAAATTAAGAATGGCTTCTGAAAGGATAAGGCAATTTAATCAGTAGCGTGAATGTGTTTTTAAATCTTAAAAGAAAAAGAATTAAAAAAGGTGTCAACACTATTCACACCATATGAATTATCAACAGTAGATCTTGAGCCCTGGGCTGCTCTCTCCCTTCTAGTTCTAATATTCTAAGATCGCTTTTTTAGTTAGACAAGTTCATAGGATGAAAATTAGTGGCATCAAAGAAGAATCGTGTTTATGTAGAATAACAATATTAATTGGACTTACTGATTTAACAAAAAGTCATAACTATCACAAAATATAAATTAAAATTTTACTGGAATTCAAGTGAATGTAGCTAATTTCAAGGAGTCCGTTAAATGTTCAGTTAGTTAAAACAAATATCAAGCACATAGTCTCTCTCTCTCTTTTTTTTTTTTTTTTTGATTAAAGGTTTTCTGTTGTAATCTCAAATCCTTATGGATTAAAATCCACTTTATCGAATTCTATTATGTGACTCACTACTAGGTAGCTATTCGAATCTCCAGCTTCTACCCCCTTACCCTAACCAAATATGTACTACAGAAAGGATTGTAGTGCTGTAAGCCTGGACACATTATTAAAGTCCCTTAGACTAATTATACATTCTTACATAATTTTTAGTTTTAAATAAATCTCTCAGGATATGACATTTAATACCTTGACAAGGTCACTAGAGGATGGTGTGACTTCACCCTAGGCTGGCCCTTGGGAGCTTAGAGAAAGTGATAAGCCATGGTGAATGAAAGAGAACTTCCAGAATTGCCTTGTAGATATTGGAGGACAGATTAAAAAGTACCAGAGACTGGGAATTCTCAAATGGTATATTATAGGAAGCAAAGAGTCCCATCAAAATATTATGTTCAAGAATAAGGCCCAGAGTCCAAACCATTTGCCAAGGATATTAGTAATATACTGATGATAGAGGCATTAATTAGCATGACCAAAATGCTCACATTCTTTTATGTGAACCAACCCACAAATGACCTGTTTTTGGATTGATTCTAGGGAAATAGTTCCCACAAAGGGGAAAAAAAAACTAAGTGATCTGACAATAAAATTTCTCGTTCACATAACGTCCAACCAATGGTTAGGGTAGGGGGTTGGGGAAGCTCTCACTCACACCATTATTTAGGGACACAAACTGATTCAGAGTCTCTGGCATCTTGGCATCTTTCACATTTGCCCTTTGAGGTTGGTCACCTTGGTCCTTGGCATCCACCCGTAGTCGGGGAAGAGAGAGAATATGGAGAACACCCACGTGCTTGTGTAGGTCGATGCGGAAATGGTATACATCACTTCAGCCCATATTCCCGGGGACAGATCTAATCCTGGTACATCCTTCTGTAAGACAGTCTGAGAAATGTGGTCTAGTCCTGTCCCAGGAGAGAATGGAAATTATTTTGTGATTAACTGGCCAGTTTCTTCCTCAGCCCACCTTTTGGGTATCCAATTTATTTTCTCCCCAGACAAAAAACATTCATTTTTTCCCTGAAACATTCAATTTCCCATGTAGTTAGTGATTCTGTATCGAGGGCCAACATCTGATGAATGTGAAGTTCTCTTTCTCTGACCTGGAGGTGTTGCTTCATGGTCCTGTATGCTACAATTTATAAAGAACCTAGTCTGTCCAATGCATCATGTCAATATCTGAGGTTCATCAGTATCTGAAGTATCACATCGGCATCCGAAGGGGAATAAACGCTTCCTGTATGGTACACAGATTTCTCAACTATGTCCTTTCAGGCTACTGTGGAACACATTAATGAGTAGAAGAATTTTTCAAGGCTCCAACAATCCTAAACTTCATTTAGTTCATGTGCATGGTTTCTCTATTGACAAAATTGCCTGACATACGAATTTGGCTTTTGATTTGTTTTTTCCTGATAGTTACATGTGTCAAATGCATACTCAAAGTTCATCTCTGCAGAGATTTCTCAAATCTCATTGATTTCTTTATTTCATCTCTGTCATGCCTTCCTCTTCTACAAGCTACCATAAGCCATAATAACTTTCCATCAATAGGTGGAAGGCCATATTCTTGAGTTTGACTACAGATCTGAATCTTCATTGATTTTTATCACCATAACATTGCTCAGTCTTATTGATTACTGTCTGGAGTCTTCAGGACTTTATTAACTCTCAAGGCCTTGCTTTTTATCAATGGCTACCCACTCATTTGTAAATGAATATTTCTCATTATTGGAAAACCTTCAAGATTACAATCTGTCATACCCTTAAAAAAGCAGAGAATGAAATAAAACAGCCTTAAATACACTTGATTAATAAAGCCCCTTTTCTTTTATGGACTTAAACTTAATTGATCTACTGGCATTGCTGAGAATAGATGAAGTACCCTTAGAGCAATCTGCAATGACTTCAATGTCAAGTGCACATCATAAAGTCACTAATGGCCAAGATAAACTACATCTTGTGCTTTCCTGGGTCAGGTTTTTCCTCCTTTGTTATTCAGCAATTTTGAAATGCTATCTCTTTTAGATGACAGTCTTATTGTAATCTCAATTGAGAATGTGACTAGAAGGTATCTCATCATTCAGCCAACCCACTCATTCATTAATGACAACCCAGGAAATGTATAACAAAGGAGTTTTTAATAGTTAGAATTCAGAAGATATTTTTTTAATATGGCATATGCATAAGAAAAGTATAGGTATGTTAGCTATCACAGGACATTCATTCTGTACATTCATTTATAGAAGTATTTCCTATTTCTCTCATTTTGATTTTGTGACCATGATCTTAGTTTCATTTAACATATTTTATGGTTTATGAATAGTTGCTAACTTAAAATGAATTACAATTCACTTGGTATGAAGGAATTTCAGAAAGTCTGAGAGAAAACATAATGGGATTTACCGAACTAGAATTGAAACCCTCCACCGTTTATTGGTTTTCCATTCATCTGAAATAATCTTGCACTTTTCTTTCTTACTTTGGTCTATTACATGTTAGCTTTTGAAATGAGATATCTCCTTTAATTTAATTCTTCATTACTTTTTACATTCAAATATATCCTTGGTTCCCCAAAATAAAATTTCAAAATCAGCTTTGCTTAATGGACTGAATAACAAATGCTTTTAAAAATTCTAAATTTACTTTTATGTAAACATTGTAAAAAAGACGATTAGTCAATATTTACTAGAGAAAGACAACTAGTGAGAAGTTGGGATCGTGAAAAGCCATCTTACCACACTGATTCACTTACTCGTTCTTTTTCATTCACTCCTCCAAATTTTGGAGCCATTATAGTTGTAATATTTTGTACCTTTTTTGTTCTGAAATTTAGAAACATGTTTCTAGGATATTTGAATCATTAAGCAGAGAAAAATTTATTTTTCAATAGAGAACAAATGAGTGTTTAAAATACTGTATCAGCTATAATTAACTTTTAAAAAAATCTCAGTTAACAAATTTCTTTAGCAATTTAACTACTATTTAAATTCATTTTATTTGATGTAAGGGATATTTAAAAACCATTGGCCAAAAATTAATGGACAATAACAATCTTGTTAACTTTTGAGGAGTTATAGTCAATTATAAATAAGTTTGCTTTGATAGAGCCATTTTGTGAATTATGTGAGGAGAAGTTAATATTTTCTGTCTCGTATATTTGTGCATCTTTTCTTCTATAGTTTTTATGCCACACATGACTTCTGTTGACACCCAAACTAGATCTTGATTTCCAAATCCAAATTAGAGACATAGGCATTCCAGTTTTAGCTGGAGCTCCTTTGAAGGAAACAAATCTAGAAATGTCAAGAAAAAGAGAAAAGAAGGCATACTCTATACATTCCCAATATTTAATTATCTGTTATACCTTCTTCTCCTTTGGCTCCATTATCATCATCATGATTAATATATTTATTTAGTATTTACAAGTATCTTCTAACTGACATTCCCATATATCTTCTCATTTAAAACTTTTGAGGGACACCTGGGTGGCTCATTCTGTCAAGTGTGTGACTTTTGGTTTTGGCTCAGGTCAGGATCTCACGAGCCTCTGCGCTGATATTACAGAGACTGTTTGGGATATTCTCTCTCCCCTCTCTCTGTTCCTTCCCTGCTCGCTTGCTCTCTCTCAAAATAAATAAATAGACTTTCAAGGAAATTAAAAACAAAATAAAACTTCTGAGATAGCCACATACATATTTTGTGTATGAGGTGCCGGGGTCCAACTCCAGCGAGTCCAGGAGTCCCTGAAGGATGGATGGTCGGCGAAAGGAATGAGAGAGCCATGAGATGTAGTCTGATCACCAAGCAGGCATCTCTGGCAATTCTGGCATCTCCGCCCTGCTGGTCTCAGTGTCTCTGTTTAAAAGTAGTAAATCAAAGAGTATTTTCATGACATCACATCATTAAGCATAGTTTTGGTATCTTTAGCAATGATGTGTGTTTATCAACAAAGCAGCGATTTCCTCAATCTTGCAGGTTGTTTTCAAGTTAATTAGCATATAAATTTAAGGCAGGGGGAGAGAATAGGGTGTTACCTTGAGGCTTTATGTTAATTATCTATAAACAGGCCAGGAGTCATTCTGCCTATTCTTCCAACTACAATGGGGGAGGTGCAACCCATCTGGCAAGGACAGAATTCCCAATGCTTGTCCTTTGCTTGTGAAAGAGTGAATTTACATAATAGGGGCGCAACGTTTACACAAGTCACACCAATATCCAGCCAACTCATAACTGCTATGGATCTATGCAACCCATTCCCGAGATGCAATTTTAAGAGTACTTCTGGCCAGGCTACTCTCATTCAGATGTAATCCACCAAAGCATGTGCTCCAGGTCCTTCCTTTTTATTTAAATGCCATAAAACAAAAGAGCATTACATTCCTTGGGGCCAAGGAGGGCAATTCAAGAAATCCAAGCCTGAAAAATTATTTAGATGGGTAAGATGCCCAAGGGGAGGCAGAGGTAAGCTGGTGTTCCTGAGTTTGGGAGAGGGCAGCCTGGGCATTCAGAGCCGGATTATTTTTATCCACGTCTGAGTCGAGCTCCTGACAAGCCACGCAGTAGATTTTCGCTGTTTGTCTTGGAGGAGGATCCTCCCGCAGTCTGCTCACGTCTAGCCCAGCATGCGGTAACCGCGCAGCAGGTAGTCGCCCATGAGTCTGGAGATGCGATCCTGTCGCTCCTGTGACGCTTGCGGGCACAAGATGGGGCACCATTTGATTGGCAGGAGCTTTGCTCCGACTGCTTTTCCACACAGGGAGGGGTCTCAACCTGTGAGCCCAAGATGGCTCCCAACAATGAGACAAATGAGCCTTAAAGAAGGTGGGTAACTTGTCCAAGATTCTAAAATTAGCAAGAGACAGAAGCAGGCTTCATATCCAAAGATAGCCTTTTCCTTACTAAACGATATTAGGAAAATCAAGAGATCTTTCTTCAGAACAGCTAAAACAAATAAAGGGTACAATTAGTATTCAAAAAAGAAAAATCTCAATCTCAATCTTAACTCAAGATTCAGTTGGGTGGAAAGTGCTGGACTTAACAGCCAAGCTTGTCTTTCCTCTGACTTTGTGGGGCCTTTGGTTCTGTAACCCAGCTTCATGGAGGTGCAACGTGGGGAGAAAACATCTACAACAGAGTGAAGATAGTGGTTCTTGAATAATTTAAGACAAGCAGATCCACTTCCAGTATGACAGGTGCTTACCAGCTACACCTCCAATAAATATTATAGACATTGGACTGACAGCCCTGAAATGAAACAGGAAGAAATAATTCTAGCTTGTAAGTACTGTGTGGCATTTGCCACCAAACCTGCTTGGGCCTTTTTTCCCCTCTTTCTTGTAGATTAAACTCAATGATATATTTGAATGACTTTTTTCTGCAGTTTTTAATGCAAATTTTAAACAAAAAATTATGTTAAATTACTATTACAAGTTCTAAAACACAATGAAAATATCAGGCATTACTTCGTATTGTCCAATGATGATACATAATGTTGTACCAGTACATGGATAATTAGCATTTAATAATAATAATAATAATTGTTAGCAATCTCCATGTCAGGAAACTTGAGTTTTATCAGCAGTTAATTGTGTTACTTTTTACGATTAGCCAAATTTTCTACCTGAGTTTTCTTTTCCTGTTAAATGAGATGTAACAATCTGAGTCTAGTTAGGCCTAGGAGATTAAGGCTTAAACATAAATAGTTCTTTAATGTAATATATTTTTCTAAAGTTTCTGATAAACTTTAGACTTTACTCTTGGTAAATCTGCCCCTAAAGCCTATTGTTTTCATGCCTTTCCCTAGAGAGAATTTGGTTAAAAGAAAAAAGGAAATGGGGGGGGATGGGGAGACAGAATTTTATAGTCTTTAAATAGGCAAAGGTCGAGTTAATTAGAATGTTCAGAAGTTTTATATCTATAGGAAGGGAACTCCTTGAGAACAACATTTTCTCCCTGTAGGCTTTAAAGTAGAGGAATTAAAACCAGTTAGGCTTCTGTGAGATTGTTGCTAATATGTTCATACATTCAGTTTATTTCCAACAAGAAGGCAAGTCAAGTGTTGATTAAATATAGAAGTCTGTCAGAAATCTAATGGTTTCTGAGACTCCAGGTATCTTTCTCAAGGAAAATAGACCATTGTCTTTATAGTAAAATAAACAAGAAAACAGACAAACAAAAAACCAACCAACTAAACAAAAAAGTTTTCAAATAACTGTCAGAAGATATGTTTTCAGTTCTACCAATTCATTCAGCCCTATAACTATTTTTAGGTCTTTCCTTTTCCCTTTTTAATGAGTTCCACTCGCACTAAGAAAACTGTTTGCCGGGTAGTTGCTTTTTCTGAATTACATAATTTTTCCCAAGGGAAACTAGGGAAGTACGCTATGTGTTCATATTACATTCAACAATTTTTTTTAAACATATCTGCATCTACATCAACATTCCCAAACGTCTTTATTAGTTTATCATTCAGCGTCTGGGTATCAAGAAAAAAGAGTGTGGGCTAAAGCCACAAATACAGTGTTTCTTGAAATTGTCGTCAGGTTAGAATGGGAGATTTTGAAAGTCTTCTTGGATCTTCCACCTGGCTCACACTCACCGTGGTTAAGTGCGTAGTCCTTTATCTCAACTATTTCACAAAACTATAATACTAAAGGGTCAGATACCAGATTGGCCATTTGGTCTTCTAACACCAGAGACTAGTCCCGGAGCCGTGTAATTATTAGATGGGTGATACTAAATAAGTCAGTAAGTCCTTCACATAATCTTCACAGTTATGTGAACTGAAGTTCATTTAGAACAGTAAATCCCTGTGAATTCTGGCTTACACTCTACTTGTTTACAAAACTGATTTGACCTCTTTGAGGGTAAAGTATGTCCTGCCTCTTGTGGTTTTAGTAAACTGAGTCCTTCATGCCTCTGACCGAATCCATTGGTGTAGGGCTACCTCTAGGTGGAGTGGTGAGGTTTCTCTCCTCCTACTTTCTGCTTCTTAGGGGGATCATTCAAATGCATTGCTCTTCTGGATTCATCTTGTTTGGCACAATATGACAATACAAACATATAATATTGGAATGTTTGAAGATACAACATTGATGCATAGCTTACCTACTTAGGGAAATAGACATGGAGCTCCAGAAGGTTCATCTCATTAGGAAGAAGAAGAAATATTTGTAAAATTTCTATGAAAGTAGTAATTACTGTTGTAAGAGGTTTGCATATTATTTACCCTTACAATATACATCTGGGCTCAGAATTCCTGTCACAAGGAGAATGTAGGTATTTTGGTGAACAGCAAAAGATACAAGCATGTCTATGCTAAACAAAGTACAAGGGGGAAAAAAGATTCTTACATTATACCTAGCAATCCACAGAATGGCTCCTATAGACTTTCATCTTATCCAGAAAAGGTAAGACTTTCACTTAGTATCCCCTAGAAACACCAAGGTCAAATCCAAGACCTAATGTTCTACAGATATAAAAGATAGCTTCCAAGATGCTTATGTGTATACATACAGGTATCTGAGTAATAGCACCGCATCTTATCTCAGTATCAGAAAAAAACTCAAAGGCCTGCACTCCCCTTGGTAAATTTATCTAAATCCTTGACTCTTTCTTGCTCATTATAAGCCTCATATTTACTTCACTTCTTCCTTTACAAATGAGCCCTGGTATTTTCTGAAAGATGCCACACTAATAATTGCCATGCTGGATAGGGAACGAATAAGCTTCAATTGTGTTATTAACTGAACTCCTTGTATTTCCAGCTCTAACCATGAGGAATAATAACACTAGTAAAAGAACAGGATGCAAACCTCCCTGGATTATTTTTCTATTGCAGAGATTTAACTCTCAGTCCTTTGCCATCTCTCAGAATAATCAATGACTTATCAATCAGTCCTTGTGTGCAAGTGTCTTATGATTAGGAGTGGCTCAAAAAAAGGCATATTAAATATTCCATGTACATGAGTGGAATTCATAATGGGGAAATTAAACTGGTGGCTCTTAGCACTTTGTTTCATATGTAACAGTTATATTGATGTAGAGGGAACTTGGAATTTCATTTTATAATGAAATAACCATATCTAACAAAGGAAAGGGAATGTTTAACTTTTAAAATAATGAGATAGTTGGGGCGCCTGGGTGGCTCAGTCGGTTAAGCGGCCGATTTCAGCTCAGATCGTGATCTCACAGTCTGTGAGTTCGAGCCCTGCTTCGGGCTCTGTGCTGACGGCTCAGAGCCTGGAGCCTGCTTCAGATTCTGTGTCTCCCTCTCTCTGTGCTCTTCCCTGCTCACTACTCTGTCTCTATGTCTCTCAAAAATAAAAATAAAAATGCTAAAAAAATTTTTTTAATAATGAGATAGTACTGCTTCTTGATAAGAATGTAAAACCTTATTGAAGTTACCATGGCATGAAATTAGAATGGCAAAGAAAAACTTCTTTATATGACCATGTATTTTAAATACATATTCCCAGATTAATTCTTTATTCATTCTTTCCACAGATATTAGTTCATTAGAAATAATTATGAACTAGACTTTTTAGCACCCACCCTCTCCACTGTGGAGCTTATCATTCAAGAGTGAGAGAATACAGAAAATAAAATGCAACACAATCTCTTAATAAAGCATCGTATGGGTTATGTTAGGAAAGTACAGGGTATTATGAATGTAAATACGAGTCAGCAGTCAGAAGCAAAGTATAAGAAGTAACCTAAGGGCAGACTGGTATGTATGTGATAGTTGTGGTCTAAAGAATGTTCTGCAAAGTTTTTCTTTAGAAGACCAGATGATAGACATTTTCAGCTTTGCAGGCCACATGGTCTCAGATGCAATTACTAACCCTTGCCTTTGTAGTATGAAGACAGCTATAGAATAGGAAATATGCAAAGGACTGAGTGTGTGTGTGTGCTAATAAACTTTATTTATGAACACTGAGTTTTGAATTTCATATTTCCATGTGTCACTATTCTTTGATTCTTTTCAATTATTTAGAAATGTAAAATCTATTCTCAATTCTCAGACTGTATATAAATAGGCAGTGAATGAGATTTGGCCCATACTGTATTTTGCCAATCCTGGCCTCACGAACAGGGGATAAAAGAAAAGAATAACTTTTTGGTCTAGTAAATACAGAAGAACAAATAGATCATGAGATTTATTCACTGAAACACTACTGAACTTTATTTCAGTAACACAAATTTTCTGGTAGGAAACTAATTTATGGTAGATATTAATATCTAATATTTAACCAGATATTAATATCTAATATTTAACTAGATATTAATATCTATTATCTAATATCTAATCAGATATCAATATCTAATTAAATATCTAATTAGATATAATGTATCTAATATAGAGGTTAGATTAATTAGATATAATTATAGATTCATTAGATATAGATTCATTAGATATAATATTATATCTAATTAAATATATAATTAGATATTAATGCCCAATATTTAATTAGGTATCTAGACATTAATGTCTAATATCCAATATTATCTAATATGTAGTATCTAATTAAATATTAGATTTTAATATCTAATATCCAATATTATCTAATATTTATATATCTAATATCTAATTAGATATTTATATCAAATATTTAACTAGATATTAATATCTAAATATTAGATAATAATAAATATTAGACCCCTTTTACAGGTGAATAAATACAATTATCTAAAATCCCAGAAGTGATGATACATTGTTACAACTTACTTTATTGACTAGTGAGTGCTCACTGGGTGATGCAAAACAGTTGTCTATGATGATCAGCTTATTGAGAATTTTACCTTATTCCATGTATTTTCCTAGCTTTTGGGCTACCAAAGAAAACAATGTGAACTTAATCCTCAAGAACTATTAATCCAGTTGGGAATGTTGATATATAGATAATGAATAGTATTAAAACTTCATATATTTCAACAAATATTTATTGAACCTTGATTTCAACATTCCTCCAATATTTCTGTGCTATCTTCATTATAAATATTGAGGAAATAGTTCTGCAGGCACACAGGGTCCTGGCTGTCCTAGATTTTACATTCTAATGGTGTACAATCTAATAAATAAACACAGGAATAAATAAATAGTCCAAGTTCTCTTTACATGTGGCCCTGTAACTGATGAGCAGGGCCTTCCATGTACAAATCCAGGAGAGAGGCCATTAAATTTGGAGGAACAGACTGATGGCATAAAATAAGCAAGAGAGATACACACGAGTTAAGATCAGAAAAGTAGGCAGAGTCTGCGTCATCTAGGCGATTTTAGCTTATTGTAAGAAATTTTTATTTTATATCATATATAATGGTTACATTTGAGATAGTTATTTTTGGAAGAGTTATGTTTAATTTAGAAAACCCTACTTTCATGCTGATTAGCCTATTAAACCCCTTTCCTCTTTTTTATAACCACCTTAATTCACTTTCATAAATCCCCTTTTAGAAACTTCCACTCCAAGAGGAACTGCACATAACTATCCTTAGCATATCCCTTCTTTACTTCCTCTGACCCTTAATATAGAGATATTAATTATCTTTTATTGAAGGCAGTCTTTCTTCTGAGTAATGTCTCATTTTCATAAGTTATTTTCTTTGGCACCTTTATTAGATCTATCTTATTTTGAAAGCGTGCCTATGGAGACTTCTTTATAAACCTCTCTCTTCGAAAGTTTTATCACTTGGCAACTCTAGGTCCATCAGCTGCTTTTCATGTCCCTCAAAGCAGCAGTTCGTAATATTTAACATGCATCAGAATCATCAGGAGAGCTTGTTAAAACATAAATTGCTGGGCCCCACTCTAAAGATTTTGATTCAGTGTTGTCCGTTGATTTGCATTTCTGACAAATTCCTAGTTGACGGTGGGCTTGGGACCATGCTTTATGGTGCCTTGGCTTATTCAAACTTTCTTTGTTTAGAAGATTTTTTATCTTAATTATCTAGATATTCCTATATGCTTATCTACTTATTTCTCTAAATTTCTTGCCATTTATCATCTAACATACATCCTCCTGCATTTCCTATACTTCGAATTTTTGTGAAATTCATATTATGGCTTATTTATATAGAAAAAACTTGTGAAATGGAAAATTATGGACATATGGTTCTTTGTTATTTTTGAAGCTATGCAATCGTATGGTTGCAGTGAAAGCAAATGCTACCATAACACAAAAACATGGGCAGGCTATGACATTATTTTTGTACTCAAACACCCCCAATGAGTTTAACACTAGCTTTTGGACTCTTGCGGCTACCCTTTTATAAACAGATACAGAGGTTCCTTCAGTTAGTGGTTGGTGTGTTGAGAGTAATGATTCCACAACCACCAAGAACATTTGGAAAGAAGTGTATCATTCACATGAACATCTTCTAGGGAAAGAAGGAGCTGCACAAGCTGGTCCAAATGGCTTTAAGAAAAGGAGTAGGATCTTGTGAGCTTGTCGTATCGTTCGTGCGGGTAGCTGCTTTGACGCAGCACCGCTCACCTTCAACGAGGCGGACTGGCAGCCCTCAGCGTCACAGTCATGCCGGCCGGACCCGTGCAGGCGGTTCCCTCCACCGCTGCCGGCGGCCACTGAGCCCAAATAGCCCACAGAAGAAGAAGCTTCTTCAAAGGAGGATTCTACTCCCTCCAAACCAGTGGTGGGAATTATTTATCCTCCTCCAGAGGTCAGGAATATCGTCGACAAGACTGCCAGCTTTGTGGCCAGAAATGGACCTGAATTTGAAGCTAGGATACGACAGAATGAGATCAACAACCCCAAGTTTAACTTCTTGAACCCCAATGACCCTTACCATGCCTACTACTGCCACAAGGTCAGCGAGTTCAAGGAGGAGAAGGCTCAGGAGCCCTCAGCCGCCATCCCCAAGGTCATGCAGCAGCAGCAGCAGCAGCAGGCCACTCAGCAGCAGTTGCCCCAGAAGGTCCAAGCCCAGGTGATCCAAGAGACCATCGTGCCCAAAGAGCCCTCTCCTGAGTTCGAGTTCATTGCAGACCCCACCTCCATCTCAGCCTTCAACCTGGATGTGGTGAAGCTGACAGCTCAGTTTGTAGCCAGGAATGGCCGCCAGTTTCTGACCCAGCTGATGCAGAAAGAACAGCGTACCAATTTGACTTTCTCCGCCCGCAGCACAGCCTTTTCAACTACTTCACGAAACTGATGGAACAGTACACCAAGATCTTAATTCCACCTAAAGGCTTATTTACAAAGCTCAAGAAAGAGGCCGAAAACCCCCGAGAAGTTTTGGACCAGGTGTGTTACCTGGTGGAGTGGGCCAAGTTCCAGGAGTGAGAGAGGAAGAAGGAAGAGGAGGAAAAGGAGAAGAACGGGTGGCATATGCACAGATTGACTGGCACGATTTTGTCGTGGTAGAAACAGTGGACTTTCAGCCCAATGAGCAAGGAAACTTCCCTCCCCCTACCGCCCCGGAGGAGCTGGGGGCCCGAATCCTTATTCAGGAGCGCTACGAGAAGTTTGGGGAAAGTGAAGAGGTTGAGATGGAGGTTGAGTCTGATGAGGAGGATGAAAAACAAGAAAAGACGGAAGAGCCTCCTTCCCAGTTGGACCAGGACACCCAAGTGCAAGACATGGATGAGGGTTCAGATGATGAAGAAGAAGGGCAGAAAGTGCCCCCACCCCCAGAAACACCTATGCCTCCTCTTCTGCCCCCGACTCCAGACCAGGTCATTGTTCGGAAGGACTATGACCCCAAAGCTTCCAAGCCCCTGCCTCCAGCCCCTGCTCCAGATGAATATCTCGTGTCTCCCATCACGGGGGAGAAGATCCCTGCCAGCAAAATGCAGGAGCACATGCACATTGGGCTTCTCGATCCCCGCTGGCTAGAGCAGTGAGACCGCTCCATCCATGAGAAGCAGAGCGACGATGAGGTGTATGCACCAGGTCTGGATATTGAAAGCAGCTTGAAACAGTTGGCCGAGCAGCGTACTGACATCTTCGGTGTAGAGGAAACAGCCATCGGTAAGAAGATTGGTGAGGAGGAGATCCAGAAGCCAGAGGAAAAGGTGACTTGGGACGGCCACTCAGGCAGCATGGCCCAAACCCAGCAGGCTGCCCAGGCCAATATTACCCTCCAGGAGCAGATTGAGGCCATCCACAAGGCCAAGGGCCTAGTGCCAGAGGATGATACCAAAGAGAAGATTGGCCCCAGCAAACCCAATGAACTTCCCCAGCAGCCACCACCTCCGTCTTCAGCCACCAACATTCCTAGCTCTGCCCCTCCCATTACCTCTGTGCCTCGTCCACCCACAATGCCGCCTCCTGTTCATACCACAGTTGTGTCTGCAGTACCTGTCATGCCCCGTCCCCCGATGGCATCAGTGGTGCAGCTACCCCCAGGCTCAGTGATTGCCCCCATGCCGCCTATCATCCATGCACCCAGGATCAATGTGGTGCCTATGCCTCCCTCAGCCCCTCCTATCATGGCACCCTGTCCACCCCCCATGATTGTGCCAACAGCATTCGTGCCTGCTCCGCCTGTGGCACCTGTCCCAGCTCCAGCCCCCCTGCCCCCTGTCCACCCCCCACCTCCCATGGAGGATGAGCCTGCCTCCAAGAAACTGAAGACAGAGAAGAGCCTTGTGCCTGAGGAGGAGTTCCTATGCAGAAACAAGGGTCCAGTGTCCATCAAAGTCCAAGTGCCCAACATGCAGGATAAGACTGAATGGAAACTGAATGGACAAGTACTGGTCTTCACCCTTCCACTCACAGATCAGGTCTCTGTCATCAAAGTGAAGATTCATGAAGCCACGGGTATGCCTGCAGGGAAACAGAAGCTGCAATATGAGGGCATTTCCATCAAGGATTCCAACTTACTGGCTTATTACAACATGGCCAATGGTGCTGTCATCCACCTGGCCCTCAAGGAGAGAGGCGGGCAGAAGAAGCAGAGGGAAACCTGCTGTCAGGTCTCAGCCACTGCTGTTTTTGCCTCTACTATCCCCCATTGCCCCATCCTCTGCCTCAGACCCAGGAGACCCTGCCTTGCACATTTCTTTCTCTTTTACCGAGTTTGGAAATTCAAATTGTCCTGAGGTTTCTAAGCCACTCTCCTCCCCAGTGGTCTCTGGAATCCCTTTGAGTTTGAGTCTTGATTTGAGGGGATTCATTTCTTAGGTAGCATATTAGGAGATGTGGACCCAGAGATGTCTGTGGGATAGTGTCATAGTGTCAAGTTGCACTTGGCTGATAGAATAGGGTTCTCATTACTAATCATTTTGTATTTTGCCATGAGTTGTCTAATAAACCTCTTGTGTCCTTCTTGTGAAAAAAAAAAAAAAGAAAAGGAGTAGTACATTGGTTTTGGCTTGAATTGTAGCTATGAGATGGTATCTGCATGGGGGTTTCCACGTAAGAAAATAGCTTCCCTTGGTGGAGAGAAGGAGAAAGTGGGAGAGGACGCTTCTTTATTGACTTGCCCAGGAACGGGGCAAAAAGGGATGGGGGTGAGAGGGAGGGAGCTTGAGACCTGTCAGTGGTCTAATATCAAAAGTGAGGTCACAGTCTTTTATTATATAGACTTACTGGGTTGAAGAACTTGTCAGGCAGCCTCTGATTTTTCATGCATGTTTTAAACATCTTGTAACACAACATAAATCAATTAATTTGATGGTAAAATTTTCCATTGTTTAAAAATTAGAGAATCCACGTGATGAAACCCACGAAGTGTTGTTGGAATACTTTAGCCGTGGAAAAAGACATCGATGAGTCAGTATCTGGCAGAGTAAATGGTTTAAGAATTGGAACAAAAAAGAAAAGTAACAAAAATGGTGACATAAAATATATTTTGAAAGAGATGATTTTGTATAACCATTAGAAAATGGTTAGGCAGTTTCTTATAAAGTTAAACATGTATCTAGAATATGTCAAGAAAAATCAAGGAAAAAATTGAAAACCTACAGAATGTACATTACCAGGTGAATGAGCAAACAGAAATTGTGGTACAGGCATATTACTCATCAATAAAAGGGAAGAAATGTCTACTGTATTCTTTAATGTGGATGATCTCAAAAACATTATGCTGTGTAGAATAAGGAAGGCTGAAAAATGTCTATGGTATATGATTCTGTTTATATGAAATTCTAGAAGAGATAAAAATACAACCCTGTAGAAATCAGTAGTCGCCTATGGCAGGGAAATGGACTGGGGAAATAAATACTGATGAGCAGAGAGAATTTTTGGTGGTAACTTCTATATCTTGATTGTGGTGGTGGTTAATGAGTTTATATATTTGTCTAGACTCCGTGAATGGTATACTTAAAATAGGTGTGTGTATGTAAATCATACCTCAGTGAGGTTGATTAAAACAAAGAGGCAATGATGTAAAAATCAAAAGATTAAAGAAAATAATCACAACATTAAATATGGAAGAGGTGAAGTTGCTGGAAACAGGAGATGGGTGAGCATAGAGAATGTGGGGAGGGCACTCCTGGACTTAAGGAGGAATGGTGGTGCCTTTCTCTGGGGTGGGGGTACAGAAAGGGGATTCAGTCTGAAAGTCTGACTTTCCTTATGCATCCAAGCAAACATATTATATAGCCTACTTCTGTACACCTTTAAAAGGAAAACAACATTGATTTTAACATGCATCGTTGTTTTATGTACCTCTTAAAAGGAATAATAACCTTGATTTCAACATTCATCCAGATTTTAGAGGGGTTAAAATGTGAAAACTGTACTTAGAATTGATGATATAGTGTATATATTGAGGTTTAGTTTTAAAAGAGTAACTTTTAGATTCATCAGTATATATTTGGCAAATAATTGCAAATAGAACTGAGGGCAGTAAAAGGAAAAAAAAAAGCTCTTGTTTCCTACTTACCACGTTTTGGGCACCAAATGTGTAGGGATTTTACCCACACTGACCAATTTTCCAACTTTCTGGACACCAACAGATGTCCTACATTTCTTTTCTTTCCTTTTTTTTAAGATTTAAAAAAGATGTTTATTTTATTTATTTTGAGAGAGAGAGGACGAGTGGGGGAGGGGCAGAGAGAGAGAGAGAGAGAGAGAGGTAGAGAGAATCCCAAGCAGGCTCTGCACTGTCAGCACAGAGCCCAACATGGGGCTCAATGTCACGAACAGTGAGATCATGACCTGAGCCTAAATCAAGAGTCAAATGCTTAACCGACTGAGTCACTCAGGCGCCCCTGGATGTCTTACATTTCAGTCATGACACTAATTGCCTAGAGTTACTACAAACCCCACAGATAAGAGCTCAATCCCACAAGACTGTCATCTACTTTAGACTCTGAACTTGTTGTCTTTACTTCTGACCAATCAGCTATAAATCAAGGGTTCCCACAATTCACTCCTCAGGTTTGACAATTTGCTATAATGGCTCACAGTAGCTCAGAGAAATACTTATTTACATTCACTGGTTTATTGTAAATGATCAAGGATACAGACGAACAGCCAGATGGAGAGGCACATAGAGTGAGGTCTGAAAGGGTCTTAAGTGCAGAAGCTTCTGTATGTCCACTACTGGGCTACACTACTTTCCTGGCATGTTGACAGGTTCACCGCCGGGAAGCTCTCTGAAACCCGTAGCTTAGGGATTTCTTATGAGGCTTTATCACATAGGCCTGATCAATAAACTCAGTCTTTAGCCCCTCTCCCCTCCCTGAAGTATAGGGGATGTATCAGAAAGTTCCCAACCTCTAATCATACTTAGTCTTTCTGGTGACCTGGCCCCATCTGAGAGCCCACCAAAAACAACCTCATTAAAACAAATGCTGCTTCTATCATCTGGGAAATACCAAGGAATTCTGGAGCTCTATGCAAGATGCTTCATCCCCCATCACTCGGGAGATTATAAGGGTTTTAACAGCTTTGTGCCAGAAACTGGGGATGAGCACCAAATATATTTTTCTTATTATGTCACAGGCAGAGACTTGAGGATGCCCCCTCCCTTCATTTAATGGCTCAGGGAACCAGAAGACCCAGAAAAGCTAAGTCGTGGCTCAGGTCAAGTGTACATTGTCTCTATGAGAGGCTCTTATCTACTCGGAACCCTTCATGAAGCTATTATAATTGAGATATTTTCTTTGGATTATAGGTGATCAGAGGGTGATATACTACTCTCATGCTAGAATTATGGCACTCAATCTGAAATTCAGGAGGGGCAGTGTCGTCAGTAGAGCATGTGATTCTTGGTCTCAGAGCCGTGAGTTCAAACCCCGCATCAGGCATAGAGCTCATTAAAAAAAACAACCCCTCTCCACCAACAACAGCAACAACAAGAACAAAAATAAATGGGGAAAGAAACAAATTTTGGGAGATGAGGTGATACTCACCATCTCATTCTATAAGAAAGGAGCTTCATCAATGAGCATTTAGGATTGCTTCTCTTCTTTATTCAGCCAGCTGGTCACCATTCTCACTATTGTGATTTCTCTTTCATAGTTTCCTTTGAAGTTCCTATTAACACAAATTCTGTGCCTCACAACTCTCCCTACCAGGGATGGAGGGATGCCCAGCCTCCAATGATTCCCTGTGGTGACTACAGACTTTCTTTTAACCCTCTGTTTTTTCCTTATGGTTGCAGCTAATTCAGCTTCAAAGTCACTTCTTCATGTCACTTTGGTTGAGGAAAGTGGGAAAGTAATATAATCAAGTTCGATTCCCAGTCATTTTAAATGGTTGGTGCCAATGAACAGCGGGTAGTATTCTCGTTTCATTGTCGATAAAACTAGTTTGGAAATCCACAAGAGGTGGAAAATCTATGCAAACAAAACAGAGAAAACAGGGGCTGAAGTTAGACCTGGTGATCAGCAAGTATTCATACTTAGAGATGAAGCTGAGGTCGGGCTGCAGGGAGATTACAGCACGCAGAGATTTCCCAGGAGGCGGGGCTTGTTTAGCAGCCTTGTTATTGGTAAATATTCACTCAGCATCCCCACATTATGCATAGGTTTCAAGGCAAAGCACTTATTCAAGGAGGAGCTGACATCTAAGTAGAGACAACATAAGCTCACAGTAAGTCAACACAGAAAGAGTGCTGCCTTTGAGAGACTGTCCCAGGGTTTCATAACAATCCAAGCGAAATGCTCCTTTGAAGGTAAAAAAAAATTTAGACTCTTCTTATTAAGCCCACCAGCAATTTATTGGCCATAAGGAACAAAGTGTGGTAGTTGCTCTTGCTTTTAGAGCAGCAGCAGAGGCCTCAGGCAAGGATCCCTCCTTTCCCTTTGATCCTATCGCTATGGAAGACCCGCATGGATACTTAAACCAAATTGAAGCCAAATGACACAGGAACATGTGAGGACTGCCCTTTTCTCCCTCTAGGGCCTCTCTCAGCTTCTAAGCAAAACAAGATGGTGGGAATGGAGTGCCAAGTCAAGGGAAGTAGGCCGGCTGCTGTGACAGATCCTGATTTCAGACGTTTGAAATGCTGAGTAATAGGAAATGTGATTGGATCTTCGACCAGTCAATAGGCATAAGCATAGAACCAGGGCCTGGAGAACTCGCAGGAACAGAATTGGACAAGGGTTAAAATCTATAGGACATATACTTCTTCTTGAATATAAATTTGATTATTTTTATAAAAACTGGGAAACTTGGGGCATTCTTATTTATAGATAAATTGAAATATATCTTTGTTGTGTAACATAATCCACTAAGCATGTTTAAAGAACAAAGCGAGAAAGAGACTAAATCTGATCTGGTTTGCATTCCCACTTTACTTCATTGTCTTTTGCACGTAACTTAGTTGAGCCTTACTCACTTAACCTGAAAATGGAGATTAGAATGATTTTTCTCCTCATACGTTTTAGAGAAGATTTTTATTTTACCCAATTAATTTCTTATTTTCCTTTAATTAATAAATAAAACCATGTAAAACCTTTCATGTAGTATCATCCATTGAAGGTTTTTTTTTTTTTTAATGTTTATTTCTGAGTGGGAGACAATGTGTGAGAGGGGGAAGGACAGAGAGAAGGGAGACACAGAATCCGAAGCAGGCTCCAGACTCTGAGCTGTCAGCACAGAGCCCAACACAGGGCTCGAACTTGTGAACTGCGAGATCATGACCTGAGCCAAAGTTGGATGCTCAACCCACTTAGCCACCCAGGTGCCCCTCATCCATTGAGTTTTAATTTAAATTATTACTTTTTTCCTTTCTAGAAATTATATTTCTTTACTTTTGAAATTTGCTCTTTTTTTAATGTTTATTTTTGAGAGAGAGAGAGAAACAGCGAGAGCTGGGGATGGGCAGACAGAGAGGGAGACATAGAATCCAAAGCAGGCTTCAGGCTCTGAGCTGTCAGCACAAAGCCTGTCACAGGGCTTTGAACTCATGAGCGGTGAGATCATGACCTGAACCAACACTGGATGCTTAACTGACTGAACTACCCAGGTGCCCCATGAAATTTGTTCTGAATACAGACTTTTCTTCCTTTACCATAATTTCAATGTCTTATTTTCTTTCTTTATTATTATTATTTTGTGTCTTATTTTCTTTAAACATAACAAATATTTAATAATCTTTATCTGATAAGCCCAAGATCTGCCATCTTTGTGCATGTGGTTTTGTTATATTCTGCAGACTCTTTCATGGCAACTTATTTTCTTATGTATCAACCATTGATTGAATAGCTCTTCTCTGTTAAATTTATATTTTTGCATAATAAGTTACCACAAACTTAGTGACTTAAAATTACACACTTGTAGTAACTCACATTTTTTATGTCAGAGGTGGTCTTCTTCCAAACTCATTCCAACTGTTGGCAGAGTTCAGTTCCTTGCTGTTGTAGGACTGATATTCCTGTCTCTTTGCTGGCTGTCAGAGGGCCTAATCTCAGTTCCTTGTGGTTACCCATAGTGCCTTGGCATGTGGTGGCATTAAGCAGTTCACAAAATGGGTATTCATTTTCTTCCAGGTCAGACAAAGTATATCTTGCTGATTTCCTCATGTTTGACCAATTGGAAATAATAACTTGTTTAAAAATTTTTTTGTAATATTTATTTGTTTTTGAGAGAGAGAGGGACAGAGTGCAAGAAGGGCAGGGACAGAGAGAGAGGGAGACACAGAATTCGAAGCAGGCTTCAGGTTTTGAACTGTCAGCACAGAGCCCGATAAGGGTCTTGAACCTATGAATTATGAGATCATCACTTGAACCAAAGTCAGACACTTAACTGACTGAGGAATCCAGGTGCCCCTGATAACTTGCCTTTTAAGGGCTCATATAGTTAAGTAAGGCCAACCCATATCTTAAGGTCAACTGATTTGGAACCTTAATTACATTTGAAAAATCCCTTCACAGCAGCACCTAGATTAGTGTTTAACTGAATGACTGGAAGAAGGCATGTGTACTCCAGGGGCTGGGAATCTTGAATTCCATCTTGGAATTATTCTTGCCATACTTTCAATTCTTCAAGTATCTGCAATAAAATTCATCATAAATCAAGTTTTTGTTTGTCTATACTCTCTAGTGCTTTGTGTTGGCATGTTAATCTATCACTATGCTAACACCACATGCTGAATTTTTATAACAAATACTATCCAGTGGAACAAATTCTGCTCTCTGAAATCTTGATTTCATAAAAAACAAAAAAGAATTATAAAAGGAAGAAAGAAGGGAAGGAAGAAAGAAAAAATAGTTAAGAGCAGAGTAGTGTAACATCAATGTAATCTGGGTGAACGATCCAAGCAGTCAGCTAGAAATTATTTATTTCTCCTGATTGAGGATAGAGTCAGTCCAAGTCTGTAGGAAAGGAAATAGTTGCTACCATATGAAGGTCAATAGAGGGCAATAGAATTGGATAGGACATAAATAAGAAGAATGTGGCTTTGCAGTTGCCTTATACTAAGCTTATAGGTTCAGAGCTTAGATGTAAGCTGGAAGAAAAAGTAGGAATATTAAAATGCTTGGAAAACTTCGAGGGGTGGGAAAGAAAAAAAAAACCTAAGTAACTTTAAAAATGGTATTTTAACTGGTTACTTTAAGGCTAAAGACAAAATGATCTATATGAAAGTAATATAATTTAGTTAATAAGTTTTTTTTATAGGGGTATGGGTTAGAAATTCTGAACCTGCTTTATGTATAAAGTTATGCAAAGAAGAATATATATTGTAGATAATGAAAGTTTCATTGATGATGAATGGTGATGAATGTAAGATATCAGAGAAAGGGGTTGCAAATAAGGAAAAGAAGAAGGCTAAATGATCCTTGTAGCAGTGAATTAGAATCAGACATATTAATGTGAACTCATGGTCATGGTATATACACACACACACACACACACATACACATACATATATGTACATATACATATATCTACATGTATCTATATGTATATATACATACATATACATACATATCACACATATATAGATGAATAATAGCACATACATATATACACATACATATATACGCATACATATATACACATACATATATACGCATATATAGATAAATATAGCAAATAAATGAAGAAGTTAATGGGGAAGAGTACAACTCTTCTTATAAGAAGATTTTAGTTAATAATATAAAAGAAAATATAAAAATAAAAAATTATAGATAAACACCACAGTAGTAATTATTGCAGACATTTTCCAGTGGATGTTAAATTAGTGAAGATTTGAGAAGAAACAAGATATAGCATAGTCTCAAAGTAACTCCCCCTAGAGATTTATTACTTACTAAGGGAAAAATATTAACTTTTAGTGGAGAAACCATCCTAATTGAATGATCAGGTTAACATCAGCAGTAATAAGATATTGACATTATATGTCCTCATATAATACACAGAGAAGGGAATATTGCTTCTGTATTATTCTTGCAAAAATGGATTACCTCAATCTAATTATGATAGAACCTTTATAAACCCAAATTCAGGGACAATCTACAAAATAACTAATCAGTGATTTTCAAATGTGTCAGGGCTATGAGAGACCAGGAAAAGCGTCATGGCTTGAAGGAGACTAAGAGGGTATGGCAATTCGATGCATTATACAATCCTGAACTGGTGCTGAAAAGGAAAACGGATGTTGCCTCAAATCCTAATGAGGTCTATAGTTCAGTTAACAACATTGTGTCAGTGTTAATTTCCTATTCCTGAAAATTGTAGTGTGATTATGTAAGATGTTGTTAACATTAGGGTGGGCTCAGAATATGGAAGAATTCTCTGTATTACTTTTGCAATTTTATTTCTATGACTAACACTATTTAAAGTAAAATAAAAGACAATACAGATGCACAGAGAAGATGGTGAAAGATTCTAATCCCTAGCACTCAAGGGGCTGATTATAGAATAGATCAGAGAAACAGGGATCAGAGAAAGAAATTAAATCCCATGGAACACCAAAAACAGTGGATAACTCTGTCATAATAGGAGCTCAATAAATGTTAGATAAATGCACAAATGAGTGGATGGTGACAGAACGTTTAAAATGGCTTAGAACAAGATAAATCATCGAGGAATACTATGGTATATTCAGTGGTTTTTGAACAAAATTAAGGGACAAGACAGGATGTGTCCCCGCAGTAGTGACTCAATAAGTATTTGATAAATGTGTGAACATTTTGGGGAATTCTTCTATTATATAAAACAGGTAAAAGTAGAAAGATTCATGCTTAATGTGGGCATTAAGCAGAAAAAACACAGAATGAGAACTAAAAATATCATCTCTACCTTCCCTTTAGCCTGAGGCACCACTATTTAATATTTGAGGTCTGAGAAAAACTAATCAATAATCATCTGGAGTCAACAGACAATGACCAAAGATCACTGAGTTATTTTAGAGAAATGGTGTGTATTAGTAGGTATTAATTAAATGTTGAATGAATAAATAATGTACAGAGATCTAAATTGGGTTTACTTCTAAGTTATACATAGTGACATCTTTGGTCAATTTTATATTCCTGAGATGTTGCTGCCACTAATTCTTTAAGTTCCTCATCTAAAAGGAAAAAATGTCTTATTTTAAAGAATGTACAGAAAGTACTAATATTTCTCTGCCTAGATATCCCATGGTTGGTTAAAACATAACCATAGTGTAATGAGCCATTAATAAAATCTTGATCCAGCCAAATCAGGCTTTAGGGTACACATTTTAAGTTGTCAATTTGCCCTTATCATACATGATCTACTGGTTGGAATGATGTTAAATACTCATTACTACATGGGTTTGAAATATTTTTCCTCCTTCTCTATCATCAATGTTGTTACAGTTATGGCTTCCATTAAAAACAAAATAAAAATTTTAAATCATAAATGTTTAAAGGTTTTAGATTCAGTTATAGACTAAAGTACTATTCTCTATATACCATTTGTGTTCTACTGAACTCTATCAATGTATTTCGATGTAATACATCGATTTACACTGGCTTTAGGGTACTTCAGTGTGTAGTCACTTAATTTTCCTAATGCCAGTTATACAAAGATAAAGACTAAGAACAATCTGAGGGTGAGGGAGGTGAGGGAGGTGAGGGAGGGGGGAGAGGGGGTGACGGACATTAAAGAGGGCACGTGTTGGGATGAACACTGGGTGTTATATGTAAACCAATTTGTAAATAAACTATTATAAAAAAAAAAGGTAGTAACTCAGACTGAAATAAATAGCTTGGTGACTTTGCAATTTTGTATGCATTTCAAATGAAGTTTTTGTCAGGCAGATAACACGGATTTTTCAAGTTATCCTTTAAGGCAGTTTCTTATCTTGTCCTTTTCTTGCCTTGTTCACAACAACCGTGTAACATCATCTCTTCAGCTTTTTCTTTCTCTTCCTTTCTTTTTTAGATGAACTCAGATTACAGGAGTTCTGAGAATGGAAGGAACAAATCATCATTTTTATATATGGAACATAAACTATAGGTATTGACTAATGTGCCTAGGCAATTAGTAATAAAGCCATTTATCCAACATTATGGGGTTTAATCAGTATTCTTGATTCGAACATGAATTTCCACAATAATGTGAACATACTTGCATTCTAAGTTCTTGCTAACTTGTTTGGAATTATTTTTCACTATTTTAATATGTTAATTTTAATTTATACCCCAGGAATGGCTAATTAACCCACAATGCTCTGTAATTTAGAATACAAAATCTGGGGTGGTGTGTTAGATGCTGTTCAAAGTTCAAGGATTCGGAAGTGACTCTTAACCAAAATTTCCAATCATGATTATCTCTTATCATTGCCAGTAGGTCCATTAATTAGCATAATGGATGAAAAAATAGTTATGTTGGCTGAAAAATATTGTACACATAACCTCGGTCTTGCATAACTAAGGTGTCAAAAATCTAGGGGATTCTATATGGTAGCCTATCTAGGTTGGAATGGTTCTCTGGGCTTACGATTCTGACTGGTGCTCTGGTCAGCATCCTACAGAGGATTCTGTTACATGGCTGAGTCCTGACACCAGAGCACTGCTGCCTTGGTCCTTATTACATCTTTCATGTAAGGCAATTATCCCCATGCCTAGAAGGACAGATTATTAACAATGCACTAAATGCAAAGTGGTTACTTTGCAGGACAGGTTTGTAACACTATTATATTGTTTACATTAAATAGTATTTGCAAGATAATTTGTGACTTTTTCACGTTGTCATAGGTGAATGTCATATTGGAACATCTACTTGCCTCTTATTATTGGAGACGATACATATACTGATGGGAACTTAATAATATGAAAGACCAAGTTGAATTTTATTAGTTTGCAATATCAAAGGCCCTATCTTGAAATACAGAGAATGCAAATAGATAAGTTATATATAACACATGGTTTAATATAAAATGTATTTTCAAAAGTAAAAGAAAGTCAATATTTTTAATCATATGAGATTGTTTAAATACTATCACGGTCAAAGCACTTTATTTGGTGCCTTTTCCTATTTGAATGTATCCGTCTTAAACATGAAAATATATCAAGCTCAGGCTATAGCTAAAGAAAAGTTCTGGGTACCGTGGAGGAGCAGTGGCATCCACAACGGTTCTCTGCCTTGAGTTGTATGTTAAACTTAGTATTTTCTAGAACAAGGAGGAATGCTTATTTTCTAAGAAAGAGAGACTTTAAAAAATCTTTTCAAAGAAAATTCTTTGCTGTCTCTATACTTGCGCCAGGATTCCAGAGAGAGAATAACTGTTGAGTCCGTTCCAGGAACCTGACATCATCAAGAGAGCAAGATATTCTAACTATATTGCCAATGTCCAGTGACGATGACTTTCCTCTGAGAAAATTGCTTAGTTATTAGGAGAGAAGTGGTTGCTTAAGTCTTCTCTTCTATTCCTTTTTGCCTACCCTACACCCTTCAAATGATAATTTAACCTCTGCCTCCTGATAATTGAAATACCTGGCAGGTCCCCTTAAAGGCATTAATTTTGAAAAATGGGAGAAATACTTTGGCAAGAATTTTTCTTACAAGTTGACAGGCGACATGTTTTCTTAAAAAGATAAAAATACCAAAGCATTATAAAAATAGCCCAACTAATCTATCCCATCTTAATGAGAAAAGCCATACACTTCTATTATGAAACTGGACAACTGTCATTGAACAAGAGTATAAATGGCTGACTCTTTTTCTCCCATGCCAGGAACATTTTTGGAGCTATGAATTCTAACAGTAACTTTTCACTAAGATGGGGCATTTCAAATTTCCTCTTACTACATTTTTAAGATCCATACTAGATGGTAATTACATCAACTGTCTCTATCCAGCCCATGTTGATTTTGCCAGCAATTTCAGGATAGACTTGGGGTAGGAGGGTAACTATAAATGACAACGCTTGTGTGTGTGTGTGTGTGTGTGTGTGTGTGTGTGTGTGTTTGCATTTGAGAAATGAGAACAGCTGTTTTTGCAATGAATATTTAACCTATGATATTTTTATTCTAATATAAAATGGTATTTTAGCTATGTTTAAAAATAGAAGCTTTATTACAGTTATATTGCATTTTAGTAGAAGTTTACATTCTATGTTAACTCTAGACTTAACATAAAATATTGATTCATAAAGGAATTAATAATGTACTTAGCTCATATTACTTTACCCCTAAGAATGGCTGTTATAGGTATTGACAGATGTCTTCCTGTATTTCCTTGTTACAAAAAATTACAACAATTTATCTTATCTTTAGACTAGGTACATCTATCTCACTTGATATTGTCCCTCCTCCCATTTTTCCCTAGATTTATTAAATAGAAAGCCATTACTACTGTGAAATCAGTTTTATAAATAGGTAAGTAGAGAATATCAAGCTGGATATTCAGAGCGTAGACCTCTACGTTCATTCTCCTCTCTCTGTTTTGATGAAGATTGAAATAAGAATCCTTTCTTACATAAATTATAACATAACAGATGAAGAGTCTGTTAAGAGAGTATATTTTAGATGCCTAAAGCACTATGTTGTCTGCATCATATAGAAATTATCTATGGGCTTATTAGTATATCTTGTAAGTGCATTTTGTAGGACCTACACACTGTAATCCATTCTGATTTAGTCAGAAGTACCATACATATAAGCTCATCCATTTAGAATTGTTATGTGGTGTTATGAAATGCCCTATGATTTGCTGCCAGTCTTTGGATTGTATCAAGAATATAGGTGCTATAGCTCCTGAACATGTAAATGAATAAAAGATGCTACAATCTACTGAAATAAAACATTTATTTTCTTTACCTCTAGTTTATTAAATTATATATCTGCTCAAATGAAATTCACTTGGGCAATAGCTTCGTAAATTATATAATAGTGGCCATGTACATGATAATTACTCGTATTGATCATATAAGTCTTAAGGATTTTGAGAGGCCCAGAGCTAACATTTAGAAGAATTATGCATCCACCTCATACAAATGGCAAAAGGCCATTGTTAAAAGTCTGTTTAAAGGATATTGAAATATCCTTCCAATCTTCCCTGAATCATAGGGGTTTTAAGATGAGAATCTTTTAGAATCATGATCCAATTTGGTCGTTGAATAATATGTATAGTAAATTAGGGCAGCTGAGCCAAATTCTACATTTAAAATCATGCAAAATTTGAAAACCGTGCTTTAGTTATGAAATAACTAAATGAGAATTTGGGTCTGTGGATAGTCATTCATTTCTTTACCATCCTCACTAAGTTGGGACGTACACACAGGTTTTCACTTTTTCTCATGCGGAGAAAAGCTGAGCTAACATAAAGAGTTAGATTGTTCAGTCAGACTCAGAGATCTTATCCAGTATTAGACTTTACTAATAATTTAAATGATTCAAATAACCAAAAACATAGGCAATGGAAGGCACTTAGGTTTACCAAATCATCAGCCGGTAAACCTTAAACACATACAATTTTTGTCAACCTCAAAAAGCTGGAAAATTGTATGTAAGATATACATGTGAACATTGTATTATATGTAATACATGGATACATTTTAATATATTTGGTGTGATGGAGGATGATGTATCAAAAAAAAGATTTGCCTTAATAGCATGATGGCCAGGGAGAAATTATCTTGATTATGTGTCATTTTGCAATCTTTCTGTTAAGTCTTATAATTCCCCCTTTCTTTAGGAAAAAAAAAAAGCCAATAACTAATCTTTGAGACTAAGACTGCTATATATTTCTGTCTTATTAAAATATAACCTTTTTCATATACTTCCTAGTAAAGGACATGCTAATGATGGGTATGAGCAAATGCAGAAATTAGTGCATGTGACTCACAAAAAGTTTAGCTCACAATCTGAGAAGTTTGCCTACTACAGCTTTCTGCTTTTGGAAGAGCCTACCAGTGTAATTCAGAAAGTAATTAAATTGGAAAAAGTAATCTTGTTTTTAATGTAGTCACGGATATCACTTTGATAATTAAACTACAGGGGGGATTAAAATTGGGGGTTTTCCCATCATAGTTTTATAGAATGCAAAATAAGATACGTTGCATCTAAGTTTAAAATTACTCATGAGAAAGATGATTTCACTGGTCTAAAAAAATAATTCTCTTATGTGGGCAATGATCAAAAATAAGGATATGAGGGTGTTTAGTACCACATCATACTTGTCATTAAACTTATATTGGTTATGTGATTACATTGCACTTTTTAGAATAATTGTTAAGTAAATATTTTGGCGCAGCTTTCACTGAAAAATTGCTATTGTCTTGAAAATGGGTCTCTGGAAAGAATATATGTATTCAGTAATCCCATTTCTGAATTCAGTGCCATGACCTCCTTAGAAATGTATCATTAACTTTTGTGCATCAACAAAATTAATCAAATCAGCATATGTATTTTGGGGAAGGAATGTAGGGAAACATAAATATAATAGAATAGAAAATCCTCTTGGTAGACTTCTGCTAGTAGATCTTGTAATATTCATCCAATATTGCTTATGAAAAGAACCATTTTTATTCAGAACTTGTGACAAAACAGGCTAAAGTAAACATAACTATATTTCCTGGTTACCCTATCCAAACAAAGTGAAGATTCCAGTGCTGGGATTCCTTCTCTGGTAGAAGGACCTCTAGATCTCCTGACTCTGTCCTCCTTCCTCCAACAATACAGATGGGAGCTAGTGATGGACCAGTATCTCGTGACTATGAGATTATCATGGGGATGCTAACAGTGGTGGAATAGAAAGACAAAAGGAGTGTAGGACATTGAGGATATTGTGAAGCTACTCACTAGTACTGGTCTGCCTATCTTTGGATTTCATGTTATCATATAAAAAGAAATCCTTATTTGGTCAAGATATTGTCAATAAATTCAAATTAATACAGCAGATCACTGGTGCTATCTGATAAACCCATCAAATGCAAAAATATAACAAACTATAATGACTCATCTTTGAGATATTGTAGATTCTGAATACATTAGTTTTAACTCTGAATATTTTGTTTGTATATAAACAGAAAGGTTGTCTATGCATTACTTTAAAGAACAGTTCCTCCCACAAAATGCTGAAAGTTCTAGAAATGTATGTATATATGTGTGTTCAAATTAATGAGAAAACATAGTAACAGATATATTGGAGTTAACTCTAAATATTAGTCTTCAAAGAGCTCTATTTCACATATGGTCATATATGCTTGACTATCTTGGTTTTACAGATAGCATAGGTCTCAACCACTCTATTAGGAAGTCAGATTTACGATAAGGTAGTTGGCAAACCCTCCCTATCTGCAGAGCTTCAGCATCTAAAATGGGGATTTTCAGTGCTCTCCATGTTTGGAGGCATGTGGTGTTATAGAATAAATTTTCCAGTGAATAAATTGTTGTATGATGTTCCATAAAATGTCACTGCCTTCTGGAAATGCCTGAGGCATATTTACAACAGAATCAAAAAGATGAAGGGGCATTTTGGTAAAGATTTTCAAATGATTCATAGGTGACTTCTTTTCCATCCTTTTTCTCAGAAATGGCGTCTTCAGGTAATTATTGTCGTCGAGCTAAAAGCACACCCAAATCACCATCTGGATCTCAGCTGCTCTGAGAATCTGTCCTGTCATTAACGATGTAAATGCTTGAGTAGTCATGTTCAGAGAATGTTGGCTGTAGGCAATGGCAGCTAAGGGCAGGGTGCCTGGCAGACCGAATAATCAAATGAGTTTTTTGTGGTTTCCATATATTAGACAGTTGGAAATGAATATGTTCTACCTGTACGTGCAAACATTCTCTTTAGTGTTAAACACGCCTTTGTTAAATGGTGGAAAGTTTGCCAATGAGGTCTATGTTTGAGTGAATAAACTAAAAGCTAGATAGACATTTATGGAAATGTTATATTTGAGCCACTGAAGCAACTTTATCAAAATTACAATCAGGGGTGCCTGGGTGTCTCAGTCGGTTGAGCAGCCGACTTCAACTCAGGTCATGATTTCACGTCTGTGAATTCGAGCCCCATGTCGGGCTCTGTGCGGATGGCTCATCAGAGCCTGGAGTCTGCTTCCGATTCTGTGTCTCCCTCTCTGTCCTTCCCCTGCTCACGCTCTGTCTCTATGTCTCTCAAAAATAAATAAACGTTAAAAAATTAAAAAAAAATTACAATCAATAGATTCATCTAAAATCATCTGTACCTAGGATGGGAGTAACAGTCATGCAATTCCAAATTACATTTATGGATAGTAAGTAGTGCATCAAAACATGAGCCTCTTAGAGGAAGGTTGGGAGACAATCTCTGGGAGCTTTGCAGTAGCAAAAATTTTACTTTAGAATTTTGTCATCCACTGCCAGGTGCTTACCTCAAATGCCATCGTTATACTTCCTTTAAAGGAATTCCCCAGGGTTTGTCTCTGGTAGCAATATGTCCAGTTAAATAATTAGTTCCATCAGATGCCCTTACAATCCCAGGGGTAGGTCATCCAATTCTTTCAATTCTTGCCAAATGAGATCTAGGCTTACAGTTCTAAAGAAAGTCTTTCTGACTCAGGTGTGCCGCTCCTCCCTTTTTCCCTTCGACTTGTGTTTTGCGTTGTGGATAACTGGCTTTGGTTGGAGAAGTAGCAGCCATCCTCTTACTGTAAGGGTAGAAGCACAGAGAGAACATGCTAAGTATTTGAAGTATAAAAAAGAACATTGGTGAGGTTTCTGGGTGACTCAGTCAGTTGGGCGTCTGACTCTTAATTTTCACTCAGGTCATGATCTCAGGGTTGTGGGATCAAGCCCCCCATAGAGCTCTTGCCGAGTGTGGTGCCTGCTTATGATTCTCTTTATCCTTCTGCCCCTCTCCTGCACCCTTTCTCTCTCTGTGTCTTCCCCCCACACCCCCACGTATGTGCTTTCTTTCTCTAAAATTAAAAAAAAATACACTAGGCTTTGACAACAACACTGAATAGATATTTACTTCTGATTAGTAAGAAGAAATTAAACTTATTTTGTTTATTTAAGCCCTTGCAATTTATTTCCATTACTTGCAGTTGAACATACTATCTGATAGCACTATATTGTAATGGTTAATATTTCAGCATTATATACTTGAGGGCAATACCTTATATTATTCATATTCAGATGTCCAGTACTCAGTGCTTTTCAGGTCACACTGTAAGTAGATAAATAGTAACTGATTGTTGAATGAGTAACCAAGCAGATTTTTTCTTATACCTTGGGCGCTCAAATCCTCAATACATGGGTATGCTTAGCTTCATAGAACATCAATCTAAATCCAAAAGGTTCTGTCCCCACTCAACTAAGGAATTTAAGCAATAAGGACCATTTTTTTTCTCTAGCTAGGTCAATTCTCCATAAACCTATTAAAATATTTTGAAATACGATTGACAATGAGGATTGGGAAAACCTCGGTTGATACTCAGGAGGAATTTTTTGCTAATAAGAGGAGACACAATAAACCATCCCATGGTTCTGTTATTGCTGAAATTTTCAATAATTAAACCTCATCACTTCTTGCCTGGTCTAGGTAAATTAATATCTGGGGGTGGATCTGGGGTCAACATCTTACTTCATTAGTACAACACACACTCTCTTTCTTTCTCATTCTCTTTCCCGCATTCTCTCCTTCTTTCCTGTTTTCCTGGCACAATGACTATGAAGGTGCCCTCTCTCACCTTTCAAAGAGAGTTCCGTTTGTAGCCATGATCAGATAAAATTGCATGTTTCTGACAATATTACTGACTGAATCAGCACAAAATGGGAAGACAAACCCTGTCTGTTATCAATGTATTTAACATATTTAAAGAGACGATATGCTAACATGGATGTCAGAAAATAGAACTATGGAGTGCATACAAACGCTTCTAATAATAGGTACCTGGTCTGGAGGGAGGTGAGCAATCCTACCAACCCTCTAAGATCCTACCTGATTCTTATCGGTGTTGATACCTATCCTACTTCAAATCTAAAATGCCTTCGATTGTACATTAAGAAATAAACTTTTGCACTCATTGACAGAGTATTTTAGATGTATTTACACATAGTTTTTTTTTTAATCATCTATCACTATTATACTTATACAAAAAGAAAAATATAGATGAAATAAATTGGTTTACAAGTTTCCAAAACTTATTCTCATTTAGAATTCAATTCTTCTGAATCATTTTTAAATCAGAGACTTTGGTTTTTATACTTTTTTTTTTTTTAACCATCTTGAGTGTTTCACTATTGTCTCCTGAGTATCATCTTGAAAATTTTAATCTGGAATTTCTTAAAGGGCCGTCCTAATTTTCACTGGGTTCTCTTCTAGCTTACTAACATCCATCCTATTCATTTTGCTGCTGTTGCTTTTTGGTTATATCACAATTTGTCAATGAAAATTACACAGTGAGTGCCACTTTGCAAGAAACAATGATAAGATGACAGATATTGTAAGATACTGAAGATGAAATTGTGCTGAAGAAACTTTTCAAAATTTAGAATAAAACAGACATGACGGAAAATATTAAATAGATATCCAGAGATATAAAAGATAAAATGAAATAGAATAATATATGTATAATCACAGTATAAAAAGACAAAAATAGTAGGGAAGGAGAATCGTGTATTTAGCTAATTATTTTTTTTGGTAATGTAAACAGATACATTTATCAGTCACCTGATGAATGGACAAAGAAGACGTGGTGCGTGTATATATATACATAGACACACAGACATACATACATACAGTGGAATATTACTCAGCCATAAAAATGAAAGAAATCTTGCCATTTCTAATGACATAGATAGAGCTAGAGAGCATTATACTAAGCAAAATTAGTCAGACAAAGACAAATAACATGAATATAAGAAACAAAATAGATGAGCATAGGGGAAAAATAGGCAAGCCAGAACACAGACTCTCAACTACAGAGAACAAATGGAGGGTGACTGGAGGGGAGATGGGTGGGTGGGGATGGGTTATTTAACTGTTGGAGATTAAGGAGGGCACTTGTGGGGATGAATGCTGGATTTGTATGTAACTGATGAATCGCTAAATTCTACACCTGAGGCTAATATTACACTGTTATGTTAACTAACCAGAATTTAAATAAAAACTTGACAAAGAAAAAAAGGGATAATGTAAAAATTCAGATGTTTATAGTAAATATGAACTGAGAGAATTGCCTTCAAAATAGAAAATACTAACCTTGAAATACTTTCAAGAAAAAGAAAAAATTCCCCAAATCAGGGCCTAGGTTACAATAGAGAATGATGAGTAAAGAAATTGGTAAATCTTGAGCTAAATTTAATCTAACATTGCCTATTTAAAACAATGATTATCAATAATGTGTATGTTAAATGTTAAAGATAAGGTTAAGATGTGTATTTAAATATGTTACATTTGCATAGTAAAACTTTGCCTCAAACATTAAAAGAAATAGAATTCAAAACAAACTACAAAAAGAAAAAAAAGCATTATAAATTTAAAACTGTTTAAAAATGCATGATATGTGAGACCGTACAATCTTAGGATGGTGGAAACAGTCCAGTTATAGCAAAAGTAAAAATAAATATATAGACCAGGTAGAAGATATTTTCCAATTGGATTTTTAACATTAATCATCACCACCAACAACAAAATAACTTGGGATAATATGTAATGGCACCCTGGAGTAAATGGAAGAGGAAATTTATCACCATATGTCACTGACCAAATATCACACATCACGTGCGTGCTCTGAGGAACCAATGGGATCAAAAATCTTAGCACAGCAGTGTCCCATCCACATGACCTTGGGAAGCTTTGGTGTGCTCAGCTGACTGGTTGGAGATCATCAGCCATGGAAGAAAATATCAGTTCATCGTATGTGACGTCAGTGATTGATTTCAACACTATTAAAAAAAAAAACTATTTTAGGGGTGCCTGGGTGCCTCAGTTAGTTGGGCTTCTGACTTCGACTCAGGTCATGACCTCACAGTTTGTGAGTTCAATCCCCACGTTGAGCTCTGTGCTGACAGCTCAGGGCCTGGAGCCTCCTTCAGATTCTGTGTCTCCCTCTCTCTCTGCCCCTTCACCACTCATGCGCCGTCTCCATATGTCTCTCAAAAAATGGATAAAAAAAATTAATGCTTTACTTTTAACATTACACTTTGAATAACTAAAAGATTTTACTGAGTACTTGCGGGTACAGAAACATTCAAATTAATTTTAAATAAAAATGCTCTGTTACATTTTTAATTTTTTGAAGTATGTTAAAATCCAGGTTATAGGAGAGAAAATACTCATCAAAAGTTGAGGAATTATTACTGACTCTATGAAACAAAAATGGATCAGTTTTATTTTTCTCAAGGTTTTTGTTTCAGTGCTATTCTGTGAACTGTGCAGAGGAGGGTTTTTGGGGAACGAAATCACGTTTTTAGGACTGTTTGTAACTGCGGCAACAGTACTAACAATTGCCCTCCAGATATCTCGGTACAGGAGTTCAGGTAGTGATGACCAGGGGACAATGGAATACAGGCCTCTCTGTGTCCCTGGAAGAAAAGCTGTTCCATGGAACACAATGACCCTGAATTCACTCACCATGAGTTTCCAGTCTGTTAATTGGCTGTAAGGAAAATGCTTCTGAGTTAGATTAATGGATATTTTTATATCAGAGATTTGGAACAGATGGCCATGCTGTGAAACTGCTTACACTCAGCCCTACAGACATGGGTAAGACTTGTTGAAACAACCAGTCTCATCAAGGTGTGAGAAAAGTTATACATAATTCAACTGCTTATAGACCAAAGAGCTTCAGTTCCACAACAAAGTGGTAATTTCCCAACCATCGATACGTTATATAAAATGATATGCAATATCTTTGCTAGGTTGTATAATATGCATTATGATACATTAAATGGGGTGAGAAGACTTTTAGAAAACACTGGTTTCGACAAAGTTTAACAGACTGTTTCATTGCAGGACTACTCAGAACCTTTGTTCCCATGATTGACTCTGTGCCTCCGAGAAAGCAGCACATCAATAGTCTTTCTCAACAACTGGTAAGCTCAGAATGCTTTTTTTTTTCTTTCAAATGTTCACTCAGAATGCCTTTGACCCATTTAATTGATCTTCCACAGATAATCATTTGGAAATCATTTATTCAGGTTAATAAAAAAAACATTTTTTCTCTATCAGATTATTCCTAAATAGCAGTTAATTGTGAAATTAAGTGTGAGATATATAGGCTGATCTTAAAAATTAACACATTTTTTATTTTGAAGAAAAATGGGGAGGCAGAGAGGTAATTTCACTTACCAAATGTCACAATTAACATAGTTTGTGTACATGCCTTCATAGAGTAGGTATTAGCAAATAGAATCTTAGAAATAATATAAGAAATAATGTTTTGCAGTTTTGAATTAAGCATAACTATTAATATGTTATTACCATCTATTAAAATGACAGTATATACAGAGAGCTTTTTATATGTTGACTAAGTTATCTCACTTAATTGTATTAATGTATTCTTTGTTAAGTGCTAAGATAGGAAAACAAGAAAGGAAAAATAATTTATCATATCTAACAGTGATTTCCATGTTTATTGAAATATTATAAATGTATAGCTTAGCACAAATAAGAAATATATATATTTCCTTCCCAATGGCTGAGACAACAATCTCTGCTGTACATATTAGAAAAGAAAGACCCATGAAAAGATGCTCGACATCACTCATCATCAAGAAAATGCAAATTAAAACCACAATGTGATATCACTTTATACCTGTCAGAATGACTAAAATCAAAAACACAAGAAATAACACGTGTTGGTGAGGATGTGGAGAAAGAAGGAACTCTTGTGCGCTGTCAGTGGGAATGCAAACTGGTATAGCCACTGTGGGAAAACGGTATGGAGATTTCTCAAAAAATTAAAAATAGAACTACCCTACCATCCAGGAATCACACTACTGGGTATTTACTCCCCAAATACAAAAACACTAATTCAAAGGGATATATGCACCTTATGTTTATGGCAGCATTATTTACAATACTCAAAGTAAGGAAGCAACCCAAGCATCCATTGATAGATGAATGGATAAAGATGTGGTGTATACACATAAACATACACACTGGAATATTAGCCATGGAAAATACTGAAATCTTGCCATTTGCAGCAACATGGATGGACCTAAGGCATAATGCAACATGACTTCACTCATGTGTGGAATTTAAGAAGTAAACGAACAAAGAAAAAAAGAGAGAGAAAAAAAAATAGACTCTTAAATACAGAGCACAAACTGGTGGTTGCCAGGTTGGGGGGGATGGGGAAAACAGCTAAAGGAGATTAAGAGTACGGTTATCTTGATGATCATTGAGAACTGTTAAAGCATCATATTGTACACCTAAAACTAATATAAAACCGTATATTATTTATCCTTGAATACAAAATTAATTAGCAAAGTGGAAATATATGCATCATTGAATAAATGCAGGTTTTCCTTTATCAGCTACATATAAAACCAGTATGTTCTGTAAAATCACCACTATTAAGTAATATATAAAATTAAATTTGACAGATGTTAATTACTGAATATGAAAGATTGGATGATTATGGATAATTATTAACATGAATTTCAACTTTTATAGAATAAGCATATATTTGTAGCTCTTCATCACAATTTTAATTACTCTAAATATTTTTGCTATACCTACATCCCAATTTTGTGAGATAAAAGATAACGTATCAAAAAAGATTAAATGCTAATAGTGGCTCATGGCTTCATTCATTTATTCAACAAATATTTCCAGAGTCTATGTTGTGTACCAGGTAAATTCTGGACATAGACCTTGCCCTAATAATGCCAATAAGGTGAGAGAGACAGATTCAGTCAAACAACTATGCAAATTAATTATTATGAGAAAGCTGGATGGAGAGGTTCTTGATTCTGTGACAAATGCTAATAATGGATTTTAACCCAGTGGCAGAGGTCAAGAAATGCTTTCAGAAGAAGTATGATACTAACTGAGATCTTTTGGAAGAGTAAAATTTTTCCAAAAGATGTAAAAAAAAGTTCTAGGCAAATAGAATAGCCTGTGCAAACACAAAATTCTAGACCGTTCTACAAAGACTACAAGAGATGAAAAACTGTTGATGTGGACTAGTTACTAGGGAGGAATGGCATTGGAGGAGTATGGTGCTGAGAGGAAGCCATACAACAAAAATTGTCATGTACGTCAGTGTGAGGGCAAAGGTGTGCTTCTGCCTACAACTCACTCCTTGCTTTCCTCGGGCTAGTTCAAGGGTTCAGGTGGCAAATGATAGTAACTTGGAATTTGAAAGTGGTGATGGAGATGACAAGTAAACAGATTCAAGAGACGAGAGGTACAACTGACCAGACAGATTTGATGAATCTGACATGGAGGCAAGGATAGAATAAAATCACTTGTTTATTCTATTTTCGAGGCTGGAGGAACTAGGCTGTCGACTGAGATAGCAAAAGAGAGGATGGGGAGGTTGTGAATAAACAATTGTGGGTCCTCTTTGGAACACATGGGATGGAGGTACCTTTGAGGCGTATAGGAGAAAACATCAATCTGGATTTGGAGCTGAAATGGGGGCTCTAAGAGAGAAATATAGGACTTATGTGTAGGGAAATATTTGTGTTTATGGATGTGGATGAAAATGTATAGGGAGGGGACCTTGGGAAGACAAGAGGACCTAGGGCTCGGCCTTGAGTAACTTGTAGTTAATGCTGGAGAAAATAAGGATGAATCTGAAGCAAAGAAAGGAAAGGAACAAACAGAGAAGTAGAAGGAAAATCATGAGAGTGTCACCTTATAGAAGTTAAGGGGGGGAAAAGGGCCTTTCAAAAAATGAGTAATCACCAGCATTGAATGCCTCCAAGAAATGATTTAGGATAAGGACTGACAAAGTTTCTTTAAAATTCCTGTAACTGTCAAGCAAATTGGGACTAAAAGGAAAAGGCTAGGAAGAGCTTTTGACACAAAAACTCTGAAGGAAATCATGCTTTATGTTAATATTTAGCATGTAATAAAAAGCTTTCTCCCATTCTGCTGATAAGATCATGGTAAAACGAAAATCAAATACTTCCAGAAATATTAAATTCTAGCTAGATATTTAATTTAAAAGGTGTTTTGATGATGTTTTATAATTTACTGTTCAATATCTGCTATATATATATTTTTAAGTAAACGAATGAAAGTATTTTTGCTCCTAATGATTTTTATCAGACTTCAGGCTCAAGTCACTGTCATATGTGGACAGTATATGTCAATAGAAGCTTCTGTTCTGGAGTATCAAATGTTGAATGGAAATATCTAAAATGGAGGCAAGTTTTAACAAGAATAAAGTGCGGCTAAACATAGAAAAGGTTCATTTTGTAGCCAGCTATAAGAGAAAAATCTGTCAGAACATCTCAGGTGTGAAATTTTAGGTAACTTAGATTTTCAGTCTTCTCAAGAGAAATTGAAGAGGCTTCAGAAATTTTTCTTAAGACATTTCTGACTCTCAAATCTTTCCTAAGTGGTACTACTATAAAATATTCCCTTAGATGGTCAGTTTTGGTTAGGAAGTGAGTCATGCAGCTCCTGAAATAGAATATCTTTAAGAATTGTAATATAATTATAAGTTTATATTTTGTATATTTTTTGCATAAAGGAGGGAAATGGGAAAGGAGTCAAGTGACCAGATCAAGACTCAAATAAACTTTTTTTTTGAATATTTTTTAATTGTCAAATTGGTTTCCATACAACACTCAGTGCTCATTCCAACCTGTGCCCTGTTCAGTGCCCATCGCCCACTCTCCCCCCTCCCATACACCCCCAACCCTCGGTTTATTCTTAGTATTTAAGAGTCTCTTATGTTTTGTCTTCCTCCCTCTCTGTGTCTTTTTTCCTTCCCCTCTTCCCCTCCCCCCTGGTTTTCTGTTAAGTCTCACAGAGTCCACCTATGCGTGGAAACGTATGGTATCTGTCTTGCTCTGACTGACTTATTTCACTCAGCATAATACCCTCCAGTTCCATCCATGCTGCCACACTCCACACCGAAAAACAAATAAACCTTTTTAAGTCCAAAACCTGATAGCCTGGAATAATCCTTTATCAGTCAGATGATACCAAATAACCGAATTCCGAAACAGAGTGGATAGAAATGGAGGAAGCAGGATCCCTCACTAGGTGCCATGCTCACATCATTAATGAAAAATTGTATTTGACAACACAAATAATAGCATATGAATATAAACATTGTAGTCAGGAAGAGTATTTTGTAGGCAGCTTGATAAACTTAGTAGGAGATGAAAGAATATGGAAGAGGACAGTACAGTTGTGTCTGGAATATAATTTCAGTTGATCAGTACTCATCTTTTCATACTAGCAAGACTCTTTCCTGACCCTAACTCTAACATTATACAAGCCTATCCACTTTCTTTCTAAATCGTAAGTGGACATGTAAAATTAGCACCGACCGAATCAAGCCTAGAAGGTACGATGGTAAGAGGTTAATTAACTATGTTCTTGATGGATTATGGGAAACAACAGACAGGAAAGTGACAATTTTGTAAAGACAGTAAAGTAGATGGTATTTGTCTTGTAGGGCTTATCTAAACTTGCGAAGCTTTATACAAGTGGAAGTCCCTACTAGTGTTCTTGGCTAGTTAATTGACACAAATGTGTTTCTCTACATTTCTTCTTAATAAATATCTTTCTCAACACAAAACAGCTCTATTTTCCTGAATGTATCATAGACAAATTAAGGCAAGAATAGGTCCAGGGCAGCTGATTCATCGAGGAAGAGGCAAAATGAAGGACAAACTTTACAGTGAATCTGTATTTGCTTTCAGTGTTTCTGATTCAGAGTGGGCTGCAGAAGTGTGTGATTGCTTCACTCTAGGAGGTCTTCACGGGGGTACCATTTTCCTGGTATCTCTGATCCCAGAAAACTCAAGTATGGCTTCTTGTGTGATCCTGTGCATGGGTTAGAAGAGTGGGTCTCAAACAGGGAGTATTCTGCCCATAAATGTAAGTATCTGAACACATTTCGGCAGTTTCTACTGACATCTAATTAAACTAATACCAAAAAAATTAAAAACCTTGTTAAATACATTATAATTTATTTATATCCGATATCTTGTTCAGTTGAAATTATTTTTTCTTTTAATGGAGAAGTTAAGACTCAAAAAACTTAAGTGACTCGTCCCGGTGTGAGTGCGCATGTGCGTGTATAGTAGCGATGGAGGAGTTGAGTTCTGAACTCAGATCTTTAAGCCCTTGGTTCCATGTTAAAAAGTGGCATCAAGTAGAAAGCACTGAGGAAACTGATTTTCTAAAATTACATGACTGATCATCATACTTAGAATATTAATTTTGTTTAAATGAAACACGTCAAGAATCTAAAACTATTTTCTTTACAAGGGAATAAAACTAGCATTTTATAGTCATGTTTGCATTGGTGACTTTCCCTCTAAACTCTTTTTATTCACAGACTTTAAAAGCTGAAAAAAAATCAGAGTATCTCTGCATTATTTCAGATTTAGTAGGAGAAGATTAGTGGAATTTTTTCCTTATAGAAGGAGATCACATTTTCTTTTTTCACCCATGTTTAAGTGCAGCAGTGGAAAAGACAAAGAAAGAAAAAGGAATAAAAAACACATTTGCCCTTCATTTTACTCTTCTGGCAGGGACACAGCAGCAGAGCAGATGTCAAGAGTCATATTCAGCATTTTAGGAAGAAAATTTGTCAGTCAGCTGCTAGCGGTGGGGAGCAGTGGCAGGGCTTGAAATCTGGCAAAAGCAGTGCCTGGAAATCTACAGTGAATTTGCCCCAACAGACATGAATCAGGAGGTAGGAGGCTGGTTACAGGGCAAAAAGGTGGTAGATCCATCCCCAGTGGTACCAGTGTACTGTCACGTGACGTACAACGAGTTTAACATAATTGTCACATTTACCATGAAAGTAGTTTAGGTCCATTGTTAAGTAGGAAGAGCAGATCACAGGACATTATAGTCCTTTTAGGAAGTCATTTTATATAATTATATAGGTATACCTACAGGCATATTTATTCCCAGAGAGAAGGCAATGCATTTCCTGAGAAGGGTAGAGATGAAAAAGTTAATCACAGTGTCTGTGGAGAAGGGTGGAAGGACAGTGGGTGGGATTTCCATTTCTTTTCTTTGCCCATCAGTTGTTTCTGAGTTTCTTTACCATCAACATTTTCTGTGTATCTATGAGATATTTTACATTACTGTTTAAGTTACTGATGAGCCATATTATAGAGAGAACACACACCCTGATCCGACATTTGTGAAACCAGAGTCCCAGAAAAGAGAAAGAAAGAGAGGCCAAAATGGTACTCAAAGAAATAATAGCTAAAAACTCTCCAAATTTGGCAAAATACATAAACCTAGAGATTCAGGATGCTGAGTGAACCTAAACAAGAGAAATTCATATAAATTCAGACCAAACCATATCATTGCCAAACTTCTGACTAGTGGCTAAGAAAAAAATCTTGAAATCAGTGAGAGAGAAAAGATACCTTGTTGTATAAGGAGAAAATAATATGAATTTCAACAGATTTCTCATCAGAAACCACAGAGTCCAGAAGAAAGCATCACGACATTTGTCAATTGCTGAAAGAGAACCGTCAACCTGGAAGTCTACATCCAGTGAAAATATCCTTCTGGAATGTAGGGAAAATGAACATATTCCAAGAAGAAGAAAAAAAGCTAAGAGGATTTGTCAACAGACTACCTTAAAAACAATGAGTAAGGGAATTTCCTTAAACAGAAAGGAAATTATAAAAGCAGGAATCTTGGAATGATCAAAAGTGAAGAAAATAATGTAAAGAATAAAAAATATGGGTAAACATAATACATTTTACTTTACTTTTTGAATTTTCTAAAGATTTTATCACTGTATGAGCTGGTCATTATTGTAGGTAGGGAAAATATTTAAGACAATTATATGGTAATGGGTAATGAGGTCTAAAGGAAGGTGAATTCAGCCTTGTCACTGTCTACATAAAAGATATAAAAATATAAATTGTATTTTTGGAGCAGCTGGGTGGCTCATTCAGTTAAGCATCCAACTTCAGCTCAGGTCATGGTCTCATGGCTCATGAGTTTGAGCCCCTCATTGGGCTCTTTGCTGTTAGCATGGAGTCTTCTTAAGATCCTCTGTCCCCCTCTTCTTGCCCATACCCCAATAGGGCTTTTTTCTCTCTTTCAATTAAAAATAAACATTTAAAAATACTGTATTTTTATAGATGAATAATGAACATTTAGACAGAAATTACAAATACTACATTTACAACCAGTCAAAAGAGTGAAATAGTTTAGTTGTTTTTTTAAACAGATTTATTAAAATGTCAATAGCCTACCAGACCATTCATTAAAGTGTAGCTACAATTCAATAGTCAGTATGTGCACAGTCAGGTGTGAACAATCACCACAGTCAATTTTAGAACCTGTTTATCACCTCACAAAGCAATTCCATACCCTTGAGTTACCAATCTCCTTTTCCTTGCATCCCTAGTTCCCACCCCATCCCTAAACAACCACTAATTAATAATCTATCCCTGTAGATTTCCCTGTTCTGGATTTTCATATGCAGGGAATCATATAATATACGGTCTTTGGTGATTGACTTCTTTTGTTTAACATGATGTTTCATGCTAAAGTTTCGTCCTTGTTACACGTATTAGTGTTTTTGTTAATGTTTATTTTTGAGAGAGACTGAGTGAGCATAAGTGGCAGAGGGGTAGAGAGAGCCAGAGACAGAATCTGAAGCAGGCTCCAAGCTCTGAGCTGTCAGTAAAGAGTCTGACGTGGGGTTCGAACCCATGAACTATGAGATCATGACTTGAGCTGAAGTCTGAGACTTAACCGACTGAGCGACCCAGGCACCCAGTACTTCACTTATTTTTATAACTGAATAAAATTCTACTGTATAAATTTACCACATTTGTTTGTCCAGTCATCAGTCGATTATTTGGATTGTTCCCACATTAATATGGACAGTGCTGTTATAAACATTTTTGTGGAGGTTTTCATGGGGACACATTTTCATTTTTCTCAGGTGTATACCTAGGAGCAGAATTGCTGGATCAGGTCTACTGATGAGTTTGCCAAAGGCACTCCTTAGCTTGGTCATTATTTCTTTCATTTATAAAATTTTCAATCAATTCTTTCCTCTAATTTATTTTAATTTCATGAATTAAATTAACGTATTTTATTTTTGAAACTAACACATTTTAATAGTTGTTTTTGTTTATGGTTATTTGACTTAGTGTTATTTATTTCATAGTGACTTTAAATTCTGTTTCATAGTTCCAGCATCTGTGTCATGTCTGAGTCTGTTCTGTTGATGTTGCTGTCAGATGGCAGTCTATAGTATTTTGTCCTTGTCTTTTTGTATGCCTCTTAATTTTTTATTGAAACTTGGGCATCTTATGGAAGACAGAAGTCTGAGTTAAACAAGCTTCATGTCTGGAAATGAGCACACTTTTTTTTTTTTTTTTCTTCTACAACTTTAGTTTAGGGCTTAAATTAATCCAGGCAGGAACTGGGCAGTTTGCAGTTTCTGTGGATACACTCCGCATGGTACAGCTTTCAGATTCCTCAAACAGTACATTGTAATCAGAGTCAGGCTAATTTGTGGGTGGATATTTCTCAGTATCTGCTCCAACCTCAGCTTTAGGTATTCCCTTTGCCTCCGACAGGGCCTATCCTGATGCTTTTGCAGCTAACTTTCCTAGCAGAATGGCACTGGCAGTAACTGATGCATGTGTAGCCTGTGGTGAGCCTGTGAAAGAGAAGTGGTCTCTGTTCTCACAGCCCTCAGTCTTAGGCAAGCATGTGCCACAAGACCTTGAGGGTGTATCCTTCTCAGCATTCCTGTCCCTCTTTCAACTGTAGTTCTGGGCCACAACATACCACTGCCCCCGCATCTGAAGACAGGATAGCATTCCCTCCCCTTCTCCCTATTGCAACAGGTCTTTGCCAGTAACCTAAGAGTGACAGGCTTTGTTGCCCTTTCCTCCTCATATTAAAATGTTTGTTCTATAGGGAACGCATGGGGGAAAGGTCCCCCCAGAGTTTCATTTCCATCCTTCAGCTGTTGATGTTCCTCTCTACCAGAACTATACGGTGGGCGCTTCCTCAGGACTCTTGCCAGTCTTTTTTGGCAAGCATCCCTTGGAGTCCAAGGAGCAAAAGTTTGCACCCTCTTGGTCTGCTCCACACTTATCAAGAGCTCTCGTTCGGCTTCTACCAGCGCATGAGCTATTCTATCTGAAATCTTCGTGCTGGAATTCAGATGTGTATGCTCCAGATAAGCCAGTGCCTATCTTGTGTTCTGTCCTTCCCAGCAGGTATCTGTCTTTAGATTTGGGCTAGTTGCTTGCCTGAGACTTAACTCTCTGGAGGTGGCTCAAAACATGTGATGAACTTGCAGTTTGTTTGGACTTTTTTGTTGCTATAATAAGGATGCTTTATGAGGTGCCTGGGTGGCTCAGTCCATTGGACGTCCGACGTCGGCTCAGGACTCTTGCCAGGTCCTTATCTCATGGTTCATGGGTTCCAGCCCTGGGTTGGGCTCTGTGCTGACAGCTCAAAGCCTGGATCCTGCTTCGGATTCTGTGTCTCCCTCTCTCTCTGCCCCTGCCCTACTCTCTCTCTCTCTCTCTCTTAAAAATAAATAAAACATTTTAAAATAAAAATAAAAAGTGTGCTTTTTCTTGCTTTCTACCTTTCCAAGTAGAAATAGGAACTGTAAGAACACATTGTGATTTATGCACACATACAAAGACACATACATATGATCTATGTATCTATCTCTCCCATGAAATGTATTTATATATTTATCCCTGAAATATTTTATATGTATGCAAATAATTATATACATACGATGTGTTACATATATATGTGTAATGTGTGTGTGAAGGGCCTCAGGTAGTGAATATTTTAGGCTTTGTGGATCATAAGGTCTCTGCAACAATTATACAACCATACAACTCTATTATAGCACAAAAGCAATTACAAACAATATGTAAATAAGAGTAGTCATGATTCAGGGGCGCCTGGGTGGCTCAGTCGGTTAAGTGTCCGACTTTGGCTCAGGTCATGATCTCATGGTCTGAGTTCGAACTCCATGTCGGGCTCTGTGCTGACGGCTCAGAGCCTGGAGCCTGCCTCACATTCTACACCTCCCTCTCTCTCTCTGCTCCTCCCCTGCTCACGCTCTGTCTCTATGTCTCTCAAAAGTAAATGTTAAAAAAAAAAAGTGGTCATGATTCGATAAAACTTTATTCACAAAACAGAATATTGTTAAATTTGACCCTGCTTTAGAGCCTAGCTAGATACCCAAGTCTTTAGTACTGAGAAGAAAGAAGGCAAAATAAAATAGGATTTAAAAGTGGGCCAGAGATACAGGTTTGGGGAAAGAATTTAAAGGACAAAAATCTGAAAAGCAGGATAAAACTGATATAGTGTCACTGAAAAACAAATTTTATTTATATAATAATAAGAATTAAGTATTAAATTATTGGAATTTAACTGCACATAATGCTTCTTGCCTTAATTTTAACTGGTTTATTTTTTACTGCTGCAGGTGCAGGGAGGGAGAAGGGAGGCAAGCCTTAATGAGGAACTTGTCATAGGAATATTAAATTTGCCTACACACCTCTTAGGATATGACTGCCAATATTTGATAATTATGTCCTCAATATCTAAATTCACATAGTTAATTTGGTAGAGGTAGTTTAGCAAATCCAACCTTCCATGCGTTTTGAAGAACTGGGATCCAACTTCTGCAGAAAATATTACTGAAACATAGATCCCTGTATTATTAAGGAATCTTAGCAATAACCTTGTGTAATTTTATTCTTTGTAGATCAAGTAGTACTCCCAAAGAAGTCTAAACAATAGCTAGGTTTTGCTGCCTAAGGAGGATTTCTGAATAAAATGCAGAACTCCCAATTAAATCTGAATTTTAGATAAACATGCAGAATGTTTATAATAGAAGTATGTCCCAAATATTGCATGGGGCACACTTCTACTTTAAAAAAGGCATTGCTTTTTCTGAAATTCAAATTTAACTGGTATCCTATAATTTTATTTGCTAAATCTTACAACCTTATACCCAGAACTTTTCTTATAATTAATGTTACATCTTTTAACTGTAGATATAAATACAGTACATCCCTAAATTGTTAACCACAGCTCCTAACCAATCATACTGATTTTTCTACACACTCTATCTCCTTCTTTACTCCAGTATACCTTTTAAAAAGAGTCAAATCACCCATGAGGAATCTTCTGGAGAAGTGATTGCTAAAATTTGTACCTCGGAGTGTTTGGATTCTGAGGTTGAATCAACTCCAGCAATCTGCATTTCAGAAAGCACCAAGGATGAATTTTATGCACAAATGAAATCGAGAATGATTAGATTAAAGAGATACAACAGGGCCTTTGGAATACAATACATTTCAAGGAGGATGTACATCATTATGAACCTCAGTTCCAAACGGTGATACATCTTTGGCAGTGTTACGAGGAGGAAAGACCAGGCCAGTGTAGCAGGTGCCTAGGCTGTCTGTAATTCACTTGTCACTTCAGCTGGAACTATTCAGAACAGGTTTCTCTGCTCTGACATCTGGAAGATGGCTCCCAGCACCTCCAGCTGTGACTGCAAATGGACTGAACTTAGCTTGGCCGGCCGCTGTGGACAACCATTATGCCCCTAATCAATTCCATGAGTCATAAAACCATTTTCGCCCCTGAACAATCAGCCAGCTTTCCTGCCAGCCACGCATCCAACATCCTGCAATCATTTGAGAAGAGAATTCATCAGTCATTCAAGAAACATTGTGTCTTCTTGCTGAGAGCTAAATTGCTGGCTAGGATAGAATTGGAAAGCAATACTTCAGCACTCTTGATTGCTCACCTGGTAAAATTTATTTGATGCCATTTATATCATGATCACAGCCTGAAAAACAATTTCTGAAACCCTCATGATGCACTGATTTAAGTAACTTAGATTATAATGATAAAGTTGAGGCTATCTAAGGCCTTAGCCCCAAGAAAGCATTACTTATAAATCTGAGCATCCCTGGGCCTAGATTAGGTGAGTATTTCTAAATTTAAATTCACTGTGGGCCAGAAGTTCCTGACATTTGATAGTGTGGACTTTGCCAGTAAAAGATGTCAGGATGGAAAAAATATACAACAGAGAAAGCGTCAGTAGTAACCATCATCAGACAGAGAACCGTTTAGTATGAAGCTAAGAAACTTTGCCAGTCTACAGAGCTCATACTGCAAAATTCCAGTTTTAATTTTTATATCTGCTTTCCCCCCTGCTCGCTAAGAGCCTTTTAATTTAAATATTGTTTACTTCAAGTCTTGGTTCTGTAAAATTCCATTAAGCATGTTGGCATATAACCTAGATACTATTTCTTTAGTGTCCTAAGATTTTATGTCTTTGCCTCACAAAATGAGTAAGAATATTGGCTTCTTTACTCGGAAACAAGTGTAACATAAAGAGTAAAATAATTGTAATCAATCTACGAAGACGTGAAGCATCTATTCTGCACCAGGTGAAGGAAATAGTTGAAGGAACATTAGTTAGGATGCTTTTGTAAGCAAATAGCAAAATACTGGCTTAAATAATAAGGAAATTTATTTTCTCACTTGAGATTTGAAAGCAAGGCAGAATTAGAATTCTAATTGGATTGGAATTTCTATAATGATTTATTCCAATCATCAAGGAGCCAGAGTCTTTTTTTTTTTCTTTCCATTGTGGCAAAATCAACCGCCTGGTCACTCTTCTCAGGCTTGTATCTTTGCAATTTATAAAGTGGTCAAAACAACTCAGGAAATCTTACATTCATATAATCATGGCTACAGGCACATACACACAAATGAGATTGTTTTTCTTTGCTCATCTTCTCTCAGAGAAAAGAATCTTTTCCTCAACTCTCCCAAGGGCCTTTCTCCTGGATTCCTTATCCAGAATGACTGTATCTCTCTCTGAACTGGGGGACAGGCCCCATTAACCTGCACTGGGTGAGGGATTCCGATAACTGTCGGGAAGGCAACAAACATAACTACCACAAAGCAGACTTTTTCTTAACTTCAAAGGCTTATAAGTTGCTTAGAGTTATTATACATATAATTTTTTATGGGAAGTTGTGCTAGTTTTTTTTTTTAATGTTTATTTATATTTGAGAAGGGTGGTAGGAGCAGAGAGATAGTGAGACACAGGATCCAAAGCAGGCTCCAGGCTCGGAGCTCAAATCCACGAACCCGAGATCATGACCTGAGCCAAAGTTGGACTCTTAACCGACTGAGCCACCCAGGCGCCCCTTAATTATATTTTTGTATGCCAGTTTATATTTACAAATTACCTCAATCGCATTATTTCACTTAGCTGTTATACTAACCATGAAAAATATATATTACTGTAAGTTTCCTCTGTAAATAAGAAAATTAAGCCACAGAATGAAAAAAAATAAGTTTTCTCATATGTTATAGGATAAAAATCTCAGCTCTAAATGACTAGAGGTAAATAATAATGTGTTTGGAGACAATACACCTTAAATGAGAATAAGAGGAAACATTTGCTCCATAATATCACCCCTACTGTAAAACAGCTACTATTGTAGATAGAAAAAACAAAGAAAGTAGCAGACCAGAGCATACTGGAAATCAATAAAATGCTAAATTCTGTGGTATTTACTATTAGTGTGTATAGTGGGTATATTTTTATTGAGGTATAATTGATATATAATATTATATTAGTTTCAGGTATACAACATAATGATTCAGTATTTGTATATATAATGAAATGATCACCACAGTGACTCTAGTTACCTTCTGTCATCATACATATTTATATATTTTTGTTTCTTGTGATGAGGACTTTTAATGTCTACTCTCTTAGCAACCTTAAACATGCAATACATTGTTATTAACTATAGTCGCCATGCTGTATTAGCATGTAATGAAGTCCCTGTGACTTAATTATTTTATAACTGGAAGTTAAAAAAGTCTAAATAAGAAGTTGGTACCTTTTGACTCCCTTCACCCACTTCTCCCACTCTCTTACCTCCTGCCTCTGGCAACCACCAACCTGATATCTGCATGGATGACTTTGGTTTTGTTGTTGTTTTTAAATTCCACATACAAGTGAGATCATGCAGTACCTATCTTTCTCATATTTATATTTTTATATGCTTTATTTTTAACTACTGTGTCAGAATTCTTGGATTCCAAGAATACAGGCTTCTTATGTTACATAACATGGTTTCCCTGTTTCTAAAACAGTCTCTTGGTGCAAAATGCCTGAATGCATGGATGAGTGAATTAATGAATGCCATAAATATTATAGTAAGAAATGCCTATACATCAGCTTTAGTTTTCTCATTACTAAGCACAGTGGCCAGTACCTCATAAGCTCTTTAGATATTTGTCGAATAATTGAATTACTAATTAAACAAATGAGGACTATAATAAATTAAAACACAATGAAATATAAGGCATTTAATAAATTCAGAAGTAACATGGAAGTAAGAAAAAGAACAGATTTTTCTGAATCTTCAAGGAAGAAAATACTTGAATACTGGATTGATTGCACCATAACCAGAGCTCATTAAAGTGAAAATAGCTTTCTCTCTAAAACATTAGGTGTTGTGCCAATCTTCAGGCCATTGTAAAAATCTTAATTTTGAAAAAGAAATGTCAATGCCACCTTTCAATTTTTCCTCTTGGGTATAATTTCCCAAACATTAGAAAAGTATAGTGCCTTGGACATTTATGAAAGTTCCCTTTAGACAAACTCCATTGAATAAAACAGACAAAAGAGTCGGCAGAAGGAAGTATCAAATGTGGGCAGATAGTTCCACATCCAGCTCTGATCCTTTTAAGAGCCTACGTGGCATCTCCATGAGGAAGTTGAATAGTTTCCAAACTCTGTACACTCCACTTTGAGAGAGAACCTCTCCTATTGCGTGTATACTTTTCTACTACTCTCTGGTCTTAGAGCTACTTGAAGCTCTAAAACCATAAAGCGTGGAATAGCTCAACATATTGTAAGTGGTATTTTATGAGTTTTTGGCTTAATATTGGGGAGATCCTTTTTTCCATAGTCTATTTTTTACATATTTCTTTGCATAAGCTAGCGCGTGAAAGCTTTCAAATTTTGAGGACACCTATCAGTCATTTTTTATTTTTTTTTCTATTTTTAAACATGTTCCTTTTATTTTGGGGTCCAGTAATATTAGATAAATAATATATTTGACCTTCAGTGGTTACTCTGGCAGCCGTGTACGAGGAGTTCCTCTCCTGTGTTCCTATGTTTCTACTTTCCAGGCAGTACAGACTCTTTCCATCTGAAGAAGGGTGGATAAGGAGAAGTCCAGCTCTGGTCAGGATTCAGAGCTCACAGAGGGGGGACTTGAACCAAGAATCTGTTTCAGAATAAGATGATTAAGTAGGATGGCATGACATTACCGCTGTTCATTTTTCACTTGGGACCCTGAGGGATGAGTTCTTTAATCTCTAATGGAAATAAGAAGCGAACAAGCACTGTTTCTCAAGGCAGAGAACAAGCTATGAAATGCTGCACAGTATATTTAGTTTCTGTTCCCTTCACTTACGTCTTTTCGGCATGCACTGGCCCAGGCAGGCCATGTGGAATCACGCTCCAGGGACACGCTTGATAACTTTTCACCCCTGTGTCCCTCAGGATGAAGTAAGAAATGGGCCATGGCCATGGCTACATGTCTTATCTGTGGAGGCGAGAATTTTTAAGGCCGCCCTGGCATTTAATGAAACATTTCTGTCTCCTATTGCAAGAGACTTTATCATTACGGCTAAGATCATAAGCACCTGGAGCCACCATTCCCTATGTTTGAAAATGACTATTTCTGACAGTGTCGTTGCAGAGAGTAAGTTAATGTCTCTCAGGGATCAATTCTGGCATAGCTGGTCGGCAGTAATTGGGGAGATCTAGTTATGGCAGAGTGTGCGTGGGAAGACAGCTAACTGTGACTGCTAGGTAATAAAGAACAATTTGAGTTTCCCATGTAATTAATTCCTCTGATTTTCTTTAGTTTTTATAAGAATTATTAGTAGACCACTAAAACACATCAAACTAAATATTAATTTTAAAACAAGAGAATGAATACTAATGATAGTAATAACTATGATTATATTTAACATTTAATTATGATTTGCATGTTCTAGACTTTTGACTAAAAAGGAAAATTACCTCTCTAAATTCACGGATGATATATAGATTCCAAAAGATCTTTTTTGGTGTTTCCAAAGAGATCTGCTTTAGCTTCACATCAGGCCCCCCGATTCTCTTTAATATTCTAAAGCCCTAACCCCCACCTCCACAAAAGTTATCACAGTAATGAACCTCACTTTCCTAGTGAGGAAGTGGATGTATAGAGTAACTTGGGCTTTCTTCATTAAATTACTTTATATCCTTGTGGTTTATCCTCCATTTTCCTTCCTAACTTGTCAATGAGCAATTTCCCAATTTTCTTTAAACCATTGAATGAAAGAATAAGTGGTTAATCTTACTCTAGATGGAAAATATATTTTTTTGGAAGAAAAAAAAGCTACCATTCTGAAAATAACAGTGACAATAACAGCATGTACCACTATAAAATATAGTGTGAGCAATGTGGTAAACAGGAAATAGCAAACCAATGGAGTGAGCTTTGATTTCACCATTCGTGGGCAAAGTAGTTAACATGTTGAGTATATTTTCTCATTTATAAGTTGGAGAAATTATACCCGAGTTTCTAGTGTGATTGTAAAGATTAATTAATTACGAAGCATCTTGCAAGGAGGAATGGACATGAGGGGATCCACCAATCTATCCTTTTCTCTGCCTCTTTGGCTTCTTACCCCTGCCTTTTGTCTAAAGCTTTTGGTCTTTTACTTAGTTTTCTCCACTTTCTATGTGAAATTCCCACATATTTCACTGTGAGTATTTAAGATATACTCCCTTAAAGCAAACACTCCTACAGACCACTGTCCCTCATTTAAAGGCTACCTGAGAAATACCCTCTAGATGAAATTTTCATCGGATGAAACTTTAGGCATAAGCAAGGATTAGAAATGTTTTCTATAAGGGCGTCTGGGTGGCTCTGTCGGTTAAGCATCCAGCTTCACTCAGGTCATGATCTCGCAGTTCGTGAGTTCGAGCCCTGCATCCGGCTCTGTGCTGACAGTTTAGAGCCTGGAGCCTGCTTTGGATTCTGTGTCTCCCTCTCTCTCTGTCTTTCCCCTGCTCAAAGTCTGTCTCTCTCTGTCTCAAAAATAAATAAACACTAAAAAAAAATTAAAAAAAAAAGAAATGTGTTTTTCTCGGTTCCCTATCATTGCCTGACCCTTAAAGATTTACAAAGAACTGTTGTCTGCATTTCTCACCAAAAGAAGGCAGAAAGTGTGATATCTCCAAAGTTTATTTCAGGAAACAGTTCTCTGAGTATCCTCCATCATCTCTTGTCAGATGACATTTCCCTGAAGGGAAAGGTAAAAATTACTCATGTGTTGTGGAGACCTGACTGAGAATAGAAGTTCACATGATACCTAGGAAAGTGTGAGAGTTTTGTAGGAACCAGGTTTACGTGCATAACACATTGCTTCTACCATATCCCCCTGAAGAGAAATTATATATTTATGGCCACAGGTTATTACACACAGATTGGAAAAGGCAACTTAGATATGTACTCAGGAGGGAAAGGAAATGAGATTTTTGAATTTATATCATTGTTTCCACTCCAAGGGTGAGAAACCAGTTGTCAAAATGATATCTGCTAATGTTAAAATTGTGTATTTCATTTAAAAGAAGGACAGGGGTCATTCCTTATTGATGTCACTACCCACAACACCAAGCAAAGTCTTTCACTCATTATGAGTGTTTTGATATTTGATAAATGAACTTCAGAAACAAGGAAAATCTGTTAACAGTATTTTTGTTAAAATACTATGATAAAGAGGGTTTTCTCAGCTTAATTTAATTTAATTCCAGACAGGTACTTTCAGGTTTCACCAGGGATGAGATTGCCTTTGGGTTTCTTTTTTCCACCCTGATGAATGGTGATAGAGATTGGTCAATGGTAGTAGTATGCGTCAGAGTGAGATAGGGGTGGGGGAAGGAAAAGGAATGCACTGTGACTTTTGTAATATTCTGGAGGCATAAGAATTAGAAGTTCTTAAAGTTGATCCTTTTTTTTTTTTGGCATAACTCTTGATTTTCAGTCTTCTGATTGGCTCTGCACAAAATACATAAGTGGATCTGAGAGGTATTTGCCATTTGAAAATTTAAATTGCACAGGAAACACTATGAAAGTGACAGGAATTGGAAAAAACATGTCTTATCTTCAGTCAGTTTAAGGGAACAGGCCTACACCTGCATGTTCATTCCATAATTTTACCCCCTTTACTTAGGTGCAGCTGACATATACTTGCTGGAAGTATGTGCAAACTGGTTCTTTTATGTCGTCTGTAGCTACAATAATATGCTTCTTGTGCCAGGCAGTCAAATCCTACAACATTTAATCAAGGTCATGATGTTGGTGCTTTAAAATAGAACAATTAAACATCAAAAGTTTTTTTTATTCTGTAAAGAGTTCAGAAAATATGTCAGATATATTGGTTTAATACTCTACAGATCATTTTCTGAGGTCATCTCTCTCTCTTTTTTAACTTTATTCATTTAGTTTTTTTAAAATTACATCCAAGTTAGTGAGCATATAGTACAGTAATGATTTCAGCGATTCATCCCTATGTATAACAGCCAGTGCTCATCCCAGCAAGTGTTTTCCTTAATGACTCTTACCCGTTCAGCCCACCCTGCCACCCACAACCCCTCTAGTAATCCTCAGTTTGTTCTCTGTATTTAAGAGTCTCTTATGTTCATCTGTTTTGTGTCTTAAATTCCACATATGAGTGACATCATATGATATTTGTCTTTCTCTAATTTTGCTTAGCATAACATCCTCTAGTTCCATCCACGTAGTTGCAAATGGCAAGATTTCATTCTTTTTGATTGCCTAGTAATAATCCATTGTGTATATACCACATCTTCTTTATCCATTCATCTGTCAATGGATGTTTGGGCTCTTTCCATACTTTGGCTATTGTAGATAGTGCTGTGATAAACATTGGGATGTATGTGCCCCTTTGAAAAACTGCACCTATATCCCTTGGATAAATACCTAGGGTCATAGGGTAGTGCGATTTTTAACTTTCTGAGGCATCTCCATACTATTTTCCAGAGGGGCTGCACCAGTTTGCATTCTTACCTGCAGTGCAAAAGAGGTCCTATTTCTCCACATTCTCACCAGCATCTGTTGTTGCCTGAGTTGTTAATTTTATCCATTCTGACTGGAGTGAGGTGGTATCTCACTGTGGTTTTAACTTGTATTTTCCTGGTGATGAGTAATGTTGAGCATTTTTTCATGTGTCTGTTTGCTGTCTGAATGTCTTCTTTGGAGAAATGTCTGTTCATGTCTTTTGCCCATTTCTTCACTGGATTATTTGTTTTTTGGGTGTTGAGTTTGATAAATTCTTTATAGATTTTGGATACTAACCCTTTATCTGATATGTTGTTTGCAAATATCTTTTCCCATTCTGTCGGTCACCTTTTAGTTTTGCTGATTGTTTCCTTTGCTGTGCAGAAGCTTTTTATTTTGATGAGGTCTTGATAGTTCATTTTTGCTTTTGTTTCCCTTGCCTCCAGAGACATGTTGAGTAAGAAGTTTGGCTGAGGTCAAAGAGGTTTTTGCCAGCTTTCTCCTCTAGGATTTTGATGGCTTCTTGTCTTCGGTTTAGGTCTTTCATCCATTTTGAGTTTATTTTTGTGTATGGTGTAAGAAAGTGGTTCAGGTTCATTTTCCTGCATGTTGCTGTCCAGTTTTCCCAGCACCATTTGCTGAAGAGACTATCTTTTCTCCATTGGATATTCTTTCCTGCTTCATCAAAGATGAGTTGACCATACGTTTGTGGGTCCATTTCTGGGTTCTCTATTCTGTTCCATTGATCTGAGTGTCTGTTTTCGTGCCAGTTAAAGTTACAGTATTTTAGAGACGGAAGCAAATTTTAAACTATGTAGTCCAATTTAAAGAAAAGGAAACAGATATAGAGAAATTAGGGAACTTGTTCTAGTTTACATCAAACTTTAGTTGGAGACTCCAAAACAACATTCAGCACTTAGAATTCTCAGACACTTGAACATTCTCCTGGCATACATATTGATCTATTGATTCACATTTTTAAAAATGGCAGAGTTGTTTCCTCTCTATTGATATAACTTCCACTTCCATCTAATATTTCATGAAAATTCCCATTAGAAACTGTTTAATTTTCGTTCACTATACTGCATGTCAGGGCTCTCAGCTTTAGTACATAGAACCCATGTTATGCCCTCCATCTTAATTATTTCTGATGTTTTTCTTGTTGACTGCTCAGATTTTATTACTTTGTCACTTTTATAATGTACAACAGTCTTCTCTTCCTCATTGTTTTCTGCTGGACTTCACTGTCATAAAGTTTCACTTTTGGCTATGTTCTGTTTGATCTGTCTTCTGATGTCCTTTTGTGATTTTCCTATATTTTCTCAGAGATTTAAAAAAGGTTATCATTGGGGCCTGGGTGACTGAGTCAGTTAAGCAGCCCACTCTTTTTTCTTTTTTGTAAGTTAAAAAAAATCAGTTGTTTTATTTATTTGAGTTTTGATATTGTACTTGGGTTAGAGGCCAAAAACAAGTTTACAGATCACCGTGAATATTTAAAGTTTAAAATCAGCTCTAACCTCCATATACTCACTCAACTTAGCATTTTTTAAAATAGAATTTATTGTCAAATTGGCTAACATACAGTGTAAAAACCAATAACACTGGTTTTTGGGGTAGATTCCCATGGTTCATCGCTTACACACAACACCCAGTGCTCACCCCAACAAGTGCCCTCCTCAATGCCTATCACCCATTTTACCCACTCCGCTTTTGATTTTGACTCAGGTCATGATTTCCTCATTCATGAGATCGAGCCCCATATTGGACTCTGAGCTGACAGCATGGTGCTTGCTTGGGATTCTCTCTCCCTCTTTCTCGGCCCGTCCTCTGCACATGTGCACACTTTCTTTCTCAAAATAAATAAGTAAAAATATTTAAAAAAATGTTATATAGACTTGTGACTCAAAGTTATATGTAGATGAACATTTAATATTTTAGATATAATGTAAATGCTTATATGTAATATTTAAATGTAATATAAATATATAATATACATATATAAATACATTTTTATTTACATATTTCTTATAATTTATGAACTCTTAATTAAAAATGCATGCTTAGGGATGCAAATTATTTTTATAAGCATCTTTATCCACTGCATTAAGTCAATACAGAAATATGTGAATATAGATTTATTTATAACTTTACTGAAGTGCTAAGCTTAACTGTATATAGACTAAATATAGATCCAGAAATTCTTACAATTTTTTTGACTATTTACTATACTCGTCTGAAGAATAATTATTTATTAACAGGTATGATTTTACCTCATAACTGGATATTTGACTACTCATTGGCCTGAGGGGTCCTGTTAAAAAGTTCTACTTTTGTTATTTCTAATTATAACAGCAAACTTTCAAGTGATTAATATTTTTCAAATGAAGAAATTCATGTTCAGAAGGGTCACACTGTCAGTAAGTGAATGAATCATTATTTTAATCTGGCTTCAAAGTTTGGCATTTTTGCTAATATCCCAGAGGGAAATAAAAAAGTTAGAAGGGGAAACAAATGATGAGTCCATCAAATAATCAGTCATCCAAACCCTATAGAACTACCTTTTATCATCCATGTACGTGACAACACACTCATCAGCATTAGTGTGCATAGCTAGTTGGAGTCCATAAACCTCTAAACTCACTATACCGGGTTACTTGTAATATATAACACCTCTCTAACTTCTATCTGAATTCATCCCATTATGTTTTAAAATAGCAAACTCCTACAACATTTGAAATGTCTTGCTTTACATAGGTTAAATTTGCACAATCATTGTGTGCAGCAAATTTCAGTACTAGCAGATTTTATATTAGCAACTTCACTGGCAATCCCCAACTAAGCGATTTCTACAGGACTAGACTTCTGGTCAACATAGCCTGCTGGGTTCATGATCTCTGAAGAGCAGTGTAATTCATTACTGCCTCTCCCATGGTATGCTGCTCAACTGGGGCAACTCTTATTACTTCCATCCTATTCAGATATCTGCTGTGCAGAGGCAGAGTATGGGATGCCACCGACAGTACCCATTTCAGGCAAAGTAAGCTTCCCTGTGGCTTTACTTAATAGGATATATTGCATTTGGCAACAGTATAAACCTCTCATCCTTGAGTCGAAAATGAATTCACAAACGTTAATTCTTTCAGAAGTGCTGCAATGTATATATTATAGGATGACAGTCACGGAATTTGAAAACAAGAATTAAAAGATATTTAGTCAAACTCCTACTTTTAGAGATGAAAAAATGTGGGCCTAGAGAGATGAAGCGACTTGCTGAATTAATGCCTCTTTTTATAGCTTGAACATAATAAATTAATGCTCCCACACCATAGAATATATATGTATTTAAGCTACAAAGTGCAACTCCTTAGCCTTGTGGAGCAAGTACGTTCAATACTATAACAAGCAAGGATCAGGGTGAATTAGAGAGGAGGAGCAGGTTTGTAAAGTGACTTATCAAAGATAGATACACGTTTAAGCATTTCAAAGTAGGCCAAGATTGCATAAAAATATAACTTACTTTCACTTGCTTCATTTTGAATTTTTGAAGATGGGAAAAGTGATGTAATAGCTTTAAAAAAAATAGAATCTAGAAAACTTTCCTCCAATTTTATCTGAAATGCAAACACCACTTTCTTACTCTTAGCCTCCTTACTCAATCTCTGAATTTATACCAGTTAGCTGGCACTTTAAACTTTCTGAAAGAAGGAAAAGGGGGAAGAGAAGACAACATTTTAAGGGAAAAGTGAGATCTTGAGAATGACACATGATAATTTCCACCAAATCACAGCAACTTTAACATAGAATTGATTTTGAAGGTGTGCAAATTTGAGTCACCTGAGAAGCAGACATCAAGATGAACTATATGTGCAAGAGATATACCATTAAAGATAAAGAGAGGCGAGAAGGGTGATCCTGTAGACTGTGGTGCAATCTGACACCAGTGAATGCAGAGGTGGAAGGGAGGAACATTTTCTAGAAGTCTCTTAGAGGGAATTTTGATAAAGTCAATGGGGCATTCCGGAGGCAAAGATACTCTTAAAAAGAGTGCTGTGTCCTGCAGGAATGGGTATGTACTAGCTGTGATACTCAGTCACAGTTTGGAAGAATCATGAGGGAAGTGATGCATGACAAAACATCATGAAAGATCCAGAGACATACAACTAGGACTATCAGTCCACTTTGCTCTGTCCAGTAGGATATTGGCGTAGCAATTTTCATGGTCACTTTAGTCCATCTCTTATACCACACAGATAATTTCCATGAACATTTGTGTCCTACATGGTCCTACATGGGTCTCCCTTCCCAAGGAGCAACTTAGAAGAAGGAAGTTAATGGGATGCACTATAATCCTTGTTACTATAGTTCATCTTGTGGTCACAACTAGTACTCATCATCAATCTCTACTCTTTTTTTAATGTTTATTTAGTTATTTTTTAAAGAGAGTTCACGTGAGAGAGAGAGAATGGGGAAGGGTCAGAGAGAGAATTTTAAGCAGGCTCTGCACTGTCAGTCTCACAAACCATGAAATCATGACCTGAGCTGAAATCAAGAGTTGGACGCCCAACTTACTGAGCCATCTGGGTGCCCCATCAGCCTCAATTTTCTAATCTAAATTTCTTATATCCACTGCTATCACTTCAGCTGGTGCTGGTGGATGCCGGGTCCTCTAAAGACATGTCAGATGTCTGAGTTATAATTCTAGCTTTCTCAGGATGGGGATGATGCATAAATCCATTCCCAGCTATAATGGAGCAAGGAAGTATTGCCAGGCAACCAAGTGGATTACCTGGGGCCACTCCTTCAGACTCCTATATTTATTCTATTAGGAACACACGACCTAATATAGATCTCTAGTTTAAAGTATATATTGGATTCTAAGGGGTGGCACACCATCTTGTCAGAATGTTTCCTCTGAGATAGAACTTTAGTTGTGTCCTTTGAAACTCTAAATTCATAGTTTCAGTATAATGTGAGGCCAATGAATTCTCAGAAGTGGAGTATATGATAATATCCATGAATCCCATGGTCATGAGTCCACCGCCACACTCACTCTGCTATGCAGTGGATCTCCTATTTCAGTGTTCTTCGTTTGAAATTCTGTGCTTGTGTATCGGGCATTTTGTAAGCCCTCCAATAAAGGTGCTACTGATTTCTACAGGCAGGAGAGCAAAAAATATGTTCCTTGAGAAAAGGAACCCCTGGCCCTTTCAGAACATATGAGGCTCCATATAGTTGACTTGCTCTTCAAGTGGCCCGTGATTTGTCTTCTTGAGGAAAGGTGCCATGTCAGTGGCTCTACTTTGGTGTTTGTTAATTACAGTTTCCGTATACAGAGGGAGCAGTAGCTAGTTCATCCTGGTAGGATACACTTCTGGGTCTGTTCGTATCTCTCTTCTCTTCCACCAGGACCATTCTGTTCATGTATATATTGTGCCAGTTTCAGGGTGGCCAGTAATGAAGGCTGGCTAATGTCAACCCTTCAGTGTTTTTTGACGAATCGATTGTTCAGTTCCTCTTATCAGGTGCATCCTTCCTGGTGGGTGTTAAAGTGTAATACAAAAGTTTTTCACAGTTTGTGCTTACCCCTTTATATACGTCTTCATGCCACTGGATAGAACTTTCTAATATCTGGTCCTAGTCATTTTCCTTTTAGGCACCTAACCAGAAGTCCAGGTCATTTGTCACTTCCCAGGAATATGTATGTGTGTTTGTATTTATGTATGTATGTAGGTATGTATCAACTATCTATCTAATCTATCATCTCCCCTTAGGCTACTTCTTCCACAAAAGGTGAATGCCCAGGTGTACTGCTTATAGCTTTTCCCTTTGGGAATATTTATTTTTTACACTATCTCACAAGCCCTAAATGTGGTTATAGTATAGCCACCAACCACATTCATCTTGCGTCCCTGACACTGAGCTAACTCATTGGTAAATAGAACTTGAGCTTTTCCCTCCACATTCAGCTGGTTATGCAGGACCCTCTTCCTTTCCAAATGGTCATAGTCCAACCTGGGAAAGGCTTATTTGGTGTAGTCATTGGGGATGGCATGGGGGTTTGGGGGTACTTGCTCATGTAGGTTACTTGTATCCTTTGTTTCTTCTAGGGTTTGATGTTGGATATACCATTTACATCTCAAAATGTATTGCTTCTAGACCAGTCAACTTTACAACTTCCTGTAGTTAATTTCTCATCTTCTGGAATGCATTACCTGCAGTATACAAACTATCTGCTGCCCATTCTATGTGATCAAATGATGTAATCAATGTAAGGGTTTAGGGTGCTATTTTGTCAGATCTTTAGGCAATCCAGATATTTTCAGACTATATTATGACAGAGTGAATGAATAGTAATGCAGCTCTGAGGTTAAACTGTCAATAAATATTTGTCCATTCCACATAAATACATATTGTTTCTGATACTCTTTTCTAACTGAGATAGCAAAGAACACATTCAGCAAATCGTTGGCCTTATACTGTGTAATCCATTCTAGCAACCATACCATGTTCACTGAAACAGCCAGGGTCAGGGCATCTAGTTGGTTGTGCTTATAGTAACCTATAGTCCCTCTACAGGATCCAGGCAATTTCTGAAGAGTGAGACTGATGAATCTAAAAGAGATTTGGTAAAGACCACCACCATCCTTTAGGTATTTAATGGAAGTACTAATCCCACCATTCCCCTGTGATCCAACATTGTTCTGAATTACTACTTTGATCTTGGAGCAGAAGAAAGTAATTGAGGATTACTTTTGGCTTTTTACTTCATATTCTTACTCCACAAGTTAGCAACCCAAGGGGGTGGGGATTGCTCTAATTTACAAGTATGTAAATTTTAACTGAGAGATTCAAGAGTGACGAAATGACCACTTGGAGGGTGTGTGAATACAGTGGATACAGTAGTACCCACATTTCAGTCAGGACTCCCTGATTCCCTTTATTACCTGGCCCTTGCAAGCTTCTTCCTGATAGGAGAGCCATGATAATGCTTTCAATCTCTGGGTATCACTCTCAACTTAGATCCTGCGTCATATTTTCTTCAATGTATCTGGATGATGTAAATGGCAGTAGGTTCTTTAATGGAAGGGTCAGGGTGCCACAGTATTAGAGGGTTGTTCTTTTAGGGACCTTTCACTTTATTAGATGACAGCTTCTAAATCTGAAAATTGGCTCAGGTCTGGGAACTAAGCAAGATATTATGACTTTTTATTGGGGAAATATCTCTCATTCTCCTACTCATTCGTTCTTGTCTTTTTCTGGCTACAGAAATTAAACCATAGCTCTGTTGGCTCTCTATTTTTTTCCCCTAGGGACACCATGCACTATTAACCATCTCCATAAACCCTGTGGGCCAAGACATCTTGGATGTCCCTCTGACCTTGATGGTTATTATGATAATTTTGTCTTCCTGGTTCCTGGCAGTTAAATGCTGCCACCTGGCCTACGTTAGTTCAGAGTTGCTCTATCTCCATGAATATTAATGAGCCCTGGCCTGAGACTTCTCTGTTACCATCAGCTTTGGCCTACAGAGGTGAGCCACCACTGAACTTCTTAGTGACATTGGTACTTTTCTCACCAATGCATTCCTGAGAGCCCTGGAAAATGGTATTTCCTATGGGCTCCAGGGATTATATTCTCATGGTGTCTTACACAGTTTCATATACTAAATGCATTCCATCGTTCCCACTTCCTTAATCTATTTCTTCCTCTACCTTTCAGGGAAATTCAGTCATTTTCCCTTAATTCAGGATAAGTCATTGATTTCTCCACACTTAGGAGATCCTCTTGTCACTGAGCTTACCTCATCCTGTGGAGTCTTTCCCAGGGTGTTATAACCTATACTCCAATAAAGTACCCCAAGTAAGGAATTCTTATATGTTCTGTGCTATATTCCTACTCTCTTGAATAAGCACCCTTAAAATCCAATCCTAGAGAATACTATTCTGACTCTTACTGGAACATGCTAGCTAATTTCTGTTACCCTTTTAGGATGTAATCTTTTTTTGTCTCCCTTTCAGGTACATTATATCCCCAGCCTGATGATGCTAGGATTTAAACTTAGATTTCTGCATGATAGCCAAGAGAGGTGGTATAGCTTCCGAAAGGGATACCTATTTCATTGTGAGGAAGTGCCAATCTCAGTGCCTTCTAAAGTGTTATGGATATGTCCTAGTACTAACGAGGGAAAGATGAGCTCTCTCTGCAAGCTCTAAAGCTTCGTGAATACTGCAGAGCCAACATTTTCAGAGAATCTGTCCAGATATCCCCATTTCTCCCTTGAAGATGCCAGTGCTTTGGATGGAATATGATTTTAGTATAATAGACTTGGATGATCATTTGCATATCCCTGGAGCTTTGCAAATCTATCAAGTCCTGAGTTTGCTCCTTATCTATGTATGTTCTTCCCCAGCAGCCAATAATAACTTCTTTTAAGTCCCCCAAAAGGCCCACTTCCTCTCACATAATGCTTTTAATTGCTTGTTAATGTCCCTTAGTTTCTCATTATTCCTCTGTAGGTTGTCAATATAACTTTGCAATAACTAGTGAACTCTACTGACTTTGTGGAGTTCTCCACCACACACAGACAACTTTCAAATGATTGAGTCATTGGAATGAGCCTAGTAAATCATCAAATTCTAATGACTAAACCATCAGGATGGCCATAATAGTGTCCATCCTGCTCAGTCATTGGCTCAGCTCAGATCATGGAAGATGTGGCCTCTATATCAATATTGCAGTGGAGTGGCGCCAAATCTCTTGATTTCAGCTCAGATCATGATGTCATGGTTCATGGGATCAAGCCCTGCATTGGATTCTGCACTGACAGCCTAGAGCCTGCTTGGGATTGTCTCTCTTTCTCTCTCTCTGCCCCTCCCTCCACTCATGATTTCTCTCTATTTCTCTCTTTCAAAATAGATAAATAACATTAAAATATATATATATAGCAGTGGATTCTGAGAGGTGGCACCTAGGAAGACAAGTCCACCAGGTAATCTGAGCATGACAGCCACAAAATGTCATCAAGTACAACTTCCCCTTCTTATGGATGAGAACACTTAGATCAGAGGCTGAAGGACTTGCCTAATGTCAAAAATTCAGATAGAACAGATTAGTATTTGTCGCTGTGAAAATCCTATAAATTTACAAAACTGTGTATCCGTTGTCTAATGGGTATCTCCTACTTAGAAATCAAAAAGGTAAATATTTACATCTTAATTTGGTATTGTTGCATCCTAAACTTCTGCTCTTCTTGACATTGTTATCTAGGATTTCAGGTCTATCCAGGAACCCAAGGGGACATCGAGACTGTTTCTGTTTCTTAAAGGAGAACTAGAAGCTCATCAGGTAGAGAACATGGTAATACTTTTCCAGATAGAAGAAACCTGAGCAAAACCACAGAGACATAGAAACCTAAACTCTTTCTGTTTCTTGTCTGTGGTGGTGGATAAACAAACTGACACATGATAAAATTGTATACGGCTAAACACACACGCACACATACACACACACGCACTCACAAGTGCTATGAAACGGGATGTGTGAATAACATCAGTGGATTGTATGAATGTAAATCCTTGCTATGTGATGTACTATAGATTTGCCAGATGTTACTATTGGGGAAATAGTAGGATAGATGGGAAGTAGGTGAAGGATAGATGGGAATTCTCTGCATTATTTCTTATAACTTCATGAAAACCTACAATTATCTTCGAATAAAAAGTTTAGCTTAGAATTTGAGTGGAAGCACAAATAAAATGTCTATTTGAGGGAGTAGGGTAAATTTTGTATTAGAAAACACCAACAGATCACATTTCTAAAAATCTTTCATACAAAACTCGTCAAGTCCTGAGGCAGGAAATAGAGGGTAAATTTTCCCTTACAATTGGTTTCTTTTTTAAAGTTTCTTTATTTATTTTGAGAGAGGAGAGAGAGAGTGCAGGGGAAGGGCAGAGAGAGAGAGGGAGAAAGAGAATCCCATGCAGGCTCCATGCTGTCAGTGTGGAGCCTTGATGTGGGGGTCAAACTCACAAACCATGAGATCATGGCCTGAGCCAAAAAAAAAAAAAAGTCAGATGCTTCACTGACTGAGTTACCCAGGTGCCCCTTAAAATGAGTTTCAGAAAGCAAAACCTGTTGCCGGGGAGAAAACAGATTCCATAGCAAGCTGAGTTACGAGCTGACGTCCTAAACATCAGATCTGTTAGATCAGAGAAGACAGGTGCAGAGTCAGGTACAAAATGTGGATCTTCTTGGTCATTTTGCCAGCGTAACCATACAACATATTCTGGAGCCCTAATCTATTCCTCGTAATGGCATTTCCAGATATCAGAGAAATCCCAGGACTAACAAGCACTGAGGACATTTTCAGACATTACCAAGATTCCATGCATAACCGAGAGCAATTGCAGAAAGAAATTCGAAATATTGAAAAGAGTTCCAGAAAGCAACTAGAGAATATCGTTTGGCTGAACTGAAACAAGTGAAATTGGTCCTGGATAAATGGTTCAGAGAAGTAAATAGGAACCTCTCGCCTGTGAAATTAAGATCCCTTTGTCCAAATGTGCTAGTATGTACATCTTCTACCACTCAGTGCTTACTAAAAGTGAACAAATTGAACAAAAAACAGTTCCTATCTCTGCTTTTAAAATTCTGGTCCTGTTTCCAGCTTGTTTGAATGGCTGAAAATTTTGAAATCAGAAATGCTACCAATTAAGATTTGTCTAAAGTGTGGAGTTAATCCAAGGTCTATATCACAAAGTATGAAGGCATCAGGAATGCTTAACAGACACCACAATGTGTCCTATGTTCTTAAAAATCTAAGGTTCTGGGTATAAGTTTCTTTTAAGTAGAAATATTTTGTGCATTCTTTTAATCATTTAGCTTGCGTCAGATAACATTTCTATTTTTTTTTTTTTTTTTTGCCGTTAGCTGTTGTGACAAGAGGCTTATTTATCTCCCATTTATTTGAGAGACAGCTTTCTTCTTGACAGTAATTAGGTAAGCATTGCTGACTCATTCCCAATCAAGACTTTAGTGCTCACTTAAGAGGGTTCTTCAGACTGCAATATCAGGGTAACAAGTGCCAATCCTTATGATTTGAGTGCTTGAAAGAACATCTGCTACTAAGTAAACAGTTGGACCCAGGACAGGCTTCATGGCCTGTGACCTGTGTCGTCACACAGGCCCCCTACAAGGAGGGCCCAACACTTGATGTAATGCTTGGCTCTCTCTGTTTTGAAATTCTTAGTGATTTTTGAACAAGAAAGCCAGAATTTTTATTATGCACCTGCCAATTATGAATCTGGTTCTGAATGGACTTGTAATCAGGGGAGGGGAGTAGCTACTCTGTCTAGAATGGGAAAGGAGAAAGGAACTTCCTTGATTTGACATACCTGGAAACTGCCTCTTAGCAGGTTTGGCATGGAGGTGGCTCGGGGGCTGGCTTATCTTTCATTGGTAGGGATTCGGTGCATGGGTCTCTGACAGTCTTTTTCACAACACGTATGGAATACTTTGTTTATCCAAGACATAGTTAACCCAGATGGGGTAAAGCAAAAACAACAACAACAACAACAACAACAACAAAAAGGGCAGGAAAGGGAATGTGGCAATCCAAATCTGAGTTCAGTGTTGTCAATGATTATAGAAGGTTGGGGAAAGCCACTTTCTCTTACGTTTCTGGCTCATTCTATCACCCATAATGGATGATATCACCCAGTAAAAATCTTAAAGGTCCCGCCCAGTTTTATAGTGTTCTGTTGGTATTCCAGTGGTTGCTATATTGGAAAATATCTTAGGCAATAGAGTTAATGTACATAATCCACTTCGAGATCTTGGGTAGGTAAATGCTAAATACAGTGGATATATATCCATGGAACAGAAAAATGCTCTTTCCACATACTCATTACATGAGTAATGCGGGATTATGAAATTGTTCTCGGTCTTATACATGGTTGAATGGTTTCATTGTGATATATATGAATAAATGGTTTTTCAGTGCTGGAAAATATAGTTGTCCTTCTCAATTCTTACTGTAATGGCTTTATTTTATTTTTTAAAGAGCTTTACTAATATGCACCTTACATCTCATGATATTTAACCATTTTAATATACAATTCAGTGATATTTAGTACAGTTTCAGAGTTGAACAAACACCAACAATCCAATTTTAGAATATTTCCATCAATTTTCTTTATTTTTTTGTAAGTAGGATATAAATAAATTTTTTTATGTATTTATTTTTATTTGTGTGTTCTTTCTTCTTGTTTCAAGTTTTAATTTGAATTCTAGTTAGTTAACATATAGTGTAATATTGGTTTCAGGAGTAGAATTCAGTGATTCATCACATACATACAATACCCAGTGCTCATCGTAAGGAGTCCCCACCTTAATACCTATCAGCTAGGGGCACCTGGGTGGCTTAATTGGTTGAGCATCTGACTTTGGCTCAGGTCATGATCTCATAGTTTGTGGGTTCAAGCCCCGTGTGGGCTCTCTTCTGTCAGCACAGAGTCCACTTCAGATCCTCTGTCCACACCTCTCTCTGCCCCTCCCCCACTCATGCTCTCTCTCTTTCACTCTATCTCTCTCTCAAAAATGAATAAACATGAAAAAAATACCCAATACCCATTTAGCCCATCAATTTAAATATCTCCCATGCAATCATTCCCTGTTGTTTACAGGTAAACCCCCTAGTCTACTTTCTGTTCATATAGAACTTTCTGCCTTTCTATTTTATATAAATTAAATCACATTATATGTGGTCTTTTGTACATGGCTTCTTTCACTTAGAATGTTTTCGAGGCTCATCCATTTCACCAATTATTGTTGTCAGTCTTTTTTTATTATAGCCAATCTCATGGATACGAAATAATTTTTTATGCGGTTTTGATTTGCATTTTTCTAATGACCAATACTGTCAAGCCTCTTTTTATGTGTTTATGAGCCATACATACAGACAGACAGACACACACACACACACACACACCCTTACATAAGTACTTTTTTGGTGAGAATATTGATGTAAATATTTTGCATGTTTTTAATGGAGTTGTTTGCTAACTTTTGAGCTTTAAGATTGCATTAGGCTTTTGGTGTTAATATAATGTTTGCTATAGGTTTTTCATGCAGATACTCTTATCAGGTTGACTAAGTTCCTTTCTATTCTAGTTTGTTGGAGTTTTTTGTTTTGAATCATGGATGAATTTGGTTTTTTAAACTTATTTTTTTTTCTGTTTCCAGATGGACATCGTTTTGTCCTTTAAATTGTAAATACTCATGGTGTTCTTAGATGTTGGAATTGCTTTGCTCCTGTTGTGTTGAGCATTTGTATCTGTGTTCATAAGGGATATTAGCTTGTAGTTTTCTTGTTTTATCTTCGTCTGATGTTTTGGCCTCGTAAAATGAGTTGAGGATTGTTTTCTCCTTTGATAAGATTTGGAGGAGATCTTATATACTATTGGTATTATTTTTCCCATAAATTACACATAGAATTTGACAGGAAAACCATCCAGGCCTTGAATTTTTATTTTGGAAATTTTAAAATTGGTAATTAAATTCCTTTACCTGTTATTTTTCCTTCAGAAGTTTCATTTCTTTTTGAGTTAGCTTTAGTAATTACCATCTTTCTAGGAATTTTTCTGATTAATGTAGTTATATGTTACGTAGTCATATATATGTAGTTATATGTATATATGTATGTAGTTATATTTTTAAAACATTTTAAAAGTTTATTAATTTTGAGAGAGAAAGTACATGCAGTGAAGGGACAGAGAGAGAAGAAGAGAAAAATCCCAAGCAAGCTCTGTACTCTCAGCTCTGAGCCAGACACAGGGCTCGAACTTCTGAACCATGAGATCATGGCCTGAGCTAAAATCAAGAGTCAGACGCTTAACTGACTGAACCACCCAGGTACCCCAACCCCGCCCTGCTCATATTTTTTCTTAAGATCTGAAAGATCAGTAGTAATACTTCCATTTTCATTCTTAATTTCAATAATTTGAGTCTTATCTATATTCTTCTTGACAGTCTAGCTAAAAGTTTGCCAATCTTTGCAAGAACCAACTTTGATTTTGCTGCTTTTCTCCATTGTTTTTCTTTTCTCTTTCATTCATTTCTGTCCTAATCTTTACTAATTTTTCCTTTACTTGCTTTTCGTTTAATTTGCTTTCCTTAATGTAGAATATTAAGTTATCTATTTTATATTTTTCTTTTTTCCTGAGAAAGGCATTTAAGACTCTAAATTTCCCTATAATACTGCTTTAGATTAATACTATAAATTTTGCTATTTTATATTTTCTTTTTCTTTAAGTTAAAATATTTTAAACTATCCATTGCGATTTATTCTTTGACCAGTGGGCTATTTAGAAATGTGTTATTTATTTACCAAATATTTGTGATCCTTTTCAAGTTGTATTTTGTTTTTGATTTCTAATTTAACTCCATTTTGGTCAAGAAATACACTTTGTATGAATCCAATTCTTATCAGCGTATTGAGACCTTTCGGTGGACTAACCTATGATTTATTCCAGTGAGTGTTCATGTGCACTTGTAATGGATTTTTTCTGGTATTGTAGTAGAGTGTTCTATAGATGTAAGTTAAGTCGAATTGATTGATAGTATTATTTGTGTCTTTTTTATGCTTACCGATTTTCTGTCTAGCTATTCAGTCAGCTATTGGGAATGGGTTACTGAAGTCTTCAACTACTTTTGTTGTATTATCTCCTCTTTTCAATTCTGTTAGTTTTTGCTTCATATCATGTATTTTCGTGCTCTGTTTTTAGGTGCGTATGTTTACAGTTGCTTTACTTCCTGATGAATTGGCTATCGTTTTCATCATAACACATCCCCCTTTTTTTCTATTAACATTTTTTAAAAATTCAAGTAAATTCTGATTCATATTAGTAAAGCCACTATATTAGTAGTATGGTTAATGTTTGTATGGGGGATCTTTATTCATTCTTTTACATTTAACCACTTCATGTACTTGAATCTAAAGTGTAAATAGTGCTATAACCATTAATGCTTGGTGTATTAGAGTTTTCCACTGAGTCATAATCAAGAGACTATATATATATGTATATAGCTTGGATACATTTCTATTTTGCACATATGCAAGCATATTTTAAATGGTGAATACATTCTAGATTCTTTTAAAGATCTAGAAAGAGGAATGACGTCTCTCTTGTACAAAAACATAAAGAACAAAGGATTGTGCACAAATACCATGAAATAAATAAATATTTTGAGGGAAAAGTGATTTTAAAAAATTCCTTTTGCATTCAAGCACCTTTATCCTATCCATAGCATATTCTTAAAAGTGGGTCTAACAATGACTTTGGACCAGTGAAAAATTGAGGGAAATCTTAGAGATGTTCCAAGGAGTATCTTGTTCAATGCCTTATCAATTTAAGCTTCTTGTCCTTGATTTCATAGCAAATTCTCTCAAATAAACTTAGACAAATTACATTGCTCTTCAATTTTATTGAGGACTTAACAGTAAGATTTAACTGTTAATACAGTTAAATACCAGTAGCACAAATAAAGCAAAACCTTTTTTCAATAGTCCACAGGGTTCTTTTGTAGGGTTCTAATTTTTAAATACTTGGTTTTTCTTGGGCATTATTTATTTCATTTACTCAAACACCACACAGTTTTTTAACTTGTGTACATTAGTATACAAGTTATACTGAGTATACTAAGTATCCACTATACAGTGAATGATGAAAACACATGTGCATCTGCCTTTGTGGGATTTATAGCTTAGAGGGGAAGCAGACATAGAGTGATCACACGAATATATTTACAAAATCCTAAACATATGGTAAAGTTATAAGAATTGTAAAATCCTATGAAGGGCCCTGATTCAATGTGGGACATCAACAAAGTCTATTTTAAGAAAAAGCCATGTGAGTTGAGAGCTGACAGCAGAATGGGAATTTTGTAGGAAAAGAGGATTTGAATAAAATATTCTAGACAGATGGAAGAAAGAACAAGGGCAAAGACCTTGATTTGGGAGGGAAAGAAGTTCTAGGGGCTTAAGTAGAGAATGGACTGGAGAGAGAAATCAAGAAACAGTAAGATTTTCAGTTTTAAAATATCAGCCTGTTTGCCACGTGTAGAATGGATTCAAAGGAGGCAGGAATCGAAGAGATGAAAACCATTAGCTAACAATTAGAGTAGTCCAAGCAAAGGAGGAAAGTAGGTAAAACTGAGGGAGGGGTTGTTAAGATAAAGATGGTTTTGAGAGATAGTAGAAGGTAATATCAATACCAAATAAAAGAGTATTGGTCTGTGATGGTGAGGAAGTAGGCGTGATCAGAGTTATATGCTAGATTTCTGACTTGCACAGTTCTGCAAATTCTAGCTTCACTCATTAAGTGTGACCCTGGGGGTGCCTGGGTGGCTTATTCAGTTGAACATTCAATTTCAGCTCATGTCATGATCTCACAGTTCATGAGTTCAAGCCCTGAGTGGGCTCTGTACTGACTGTGGAGCCTCCTTGGGATTCCATCTCCCTCTCTCTCTGCTCCCCACTTTACCTACTCCTGCACTCTCTCTCAAAAATAAATAAACGTTTAACAAATGTAACCCTGGATAAGAAACATTTTCAGGGAAGGTAATAAATTTAATTTCTGACATGCTGAAACAAGTGCCCTTTAAGGTATGTCAGCAAAGTATGTTAGGAAAGTAGTTTGATGAAAGAGCGTAGACTCAGAAGAAAAGAGATAAATTTAAAATTATCTGCATTCATATCGTACTTGAAGACAATGGCGTGGATTAGAGCAAAAAGATCCATAGATGATTCTGACTCAGGAGAGAAAGAAGTTGAGAGAGATGTTTGAGGAGCTTGAAATTTAAAGGTCAGGCACAGTATAATGAACTCATCAAGATGACTAAGAATAGGCCACAAGGACACTGAAATCTTTTTTTTTCTTTTTCTAAATTAGAGATACTTAACAGTGTTAGCGTATTACTCAGTTTTCTAATGCCTTTCTCTTGGGCTTTCTAAGTGGGATCCATTGTTCCCTGACCCAGTCATCTAGCAGTGTGATGCCTTCTGTACTGCTAGATGGATTATCTAGCCTCACATGTAATATTATTAATGGGTCTTTGGGAATATTTCCCCACCCACAAAAGTCAAGGTTGCTGTTGACTCAAATTTCAAGTTAGAACTTCAGTTTCTTAGTTAAGGACTTAGTCACCATCTGTCAACATGCAAAAACTCATAGGCACCGTCTCCGTTTAACTAGCAACATTTACAGTTGAGTTTTGAACAACATAGGAGTTAGAGGCACTGAACTCCACACAGTCAAAATTCGCATATAACTTTTGACTCCCCCAAACATAACTACTGATAGCCTATTGTTGAAGCCTTACTGATCACAATCAAACATAGATTTTGCATGTTATATGTATTATATAATGTATTGTTATAATAAAGTAAGGTTAAATGTTATTAAGAATATAAGAGCGAGAAATACATTTACAGTACTCTACAGTAAAAATGTGTTTCTAGAAGTAGATCTGCAAAGTTCAAAATTGGCGTTGTTCGAGTCTAGTGTGTTTACAACTTAGGTTGCAATGTGTTTATGAGGTGCTTTACAGAGATTAGGTTATAATCAAGGAGGGGAGGGGATTTAAATGATGGTTTATGAAAGGAAGTAAGGCAGGCTCAAACACACACACATAAATGAATGCAGACTTTTCTTTATAATTTCAGTGTCATCTTCCAGTTTTCTCTCCAGCCTTACAGATGGTTGATGTTGTTTTGAACTTTGCGTTTTTAAGAAGTCATGCCAGATCTCTCTTCATTTTTAAGGCACTCATAAATTTGGTAATTATTCCTTTCCTTTTTTTATTTTTGTGCAAATAACGGCACCGTTATTAACTAAATCTAAGCAGATTAAAAAGTAACTTATTAGGTAAACTTACTAATCATTCTATTTATTATACACCTCTAGGCTTTTAAAATTTTGTAGAAAATTATTTTTTGTATCAAGCTAGTATAATAAAGTCTAATGTGAATCTAGTCTTTTTAGGCGGCAGGGAGTGAGCGGATTATTAATCCTGTGAAATATAATGTATCAGCTCTTTCTATCTCATTTACTCTCAAATATATCTCTATTAAAATAAAGTTTGTGATGGTGTTTCACGACTAGATTTTTCTTCTAATTCTGAATAAATCTCTTCATTTAAATTTTCTATGTCGTTAATATTCAAATGACAGTTGTAATAAAATTCTGTCTAGATCAAGGGCATTTCCTTACAAATATATCAATATTTGCCAAGCTCATATTATATCCTGTCATCTGACTTTAGACTATGAAAAATGAATACTGTTTGCCATCATTTTTAGGACCACCTCTACATCTCACCTTGCCTCTGTTTGTTGTCTCCTAAACTCCCTTAAGGTTGACAATTGCTTATGTAACTGTCCTCTCAGAGACTTTTGTAAATATCATTGAGACACTTTTTCTAGACTGAGAAAAATACCTTGGGTGGCTGCCTAGTCCTGTCTCATTAATATGCGTTCGCATTGCCCTCCTGTGACAGACAGCGAAGAGAATACAGAGACAGGAGGGTGGGGAATTAAATTATGTGAATTTTCCTCTAGCGACAAGGTGATGAATCAAATAACTATGCGGATCTCTGAATATCTATTTTTATTCCTCATTCCAGGAATTTCCCTCCCAGGTAAGGCAAACAACCAAAAAAAAAAAATCTAGAAAATTCATTCACATTGAGATCAGTTGACAGTCTTTCACAGAGTGGATATGAAATTTATCCTTGACTTCTGGAGAAGGGTATTTTTAGAGAAGAAAAGTGCCAAGGGCTTAAATACTTAAACATTATTTTTCTTCAACACTGAAGAAGAGAAATGAAAAGTGTTACTGATCGCAAACTTTGGCTGTTACACTTCATTTTACCCTAACCCTATATGTTTGTTCTCATTCTTGACTTTATCATCAATTCTTCCTATAAGTGAATATAATGTGAATCTATTACTTTCATTATAACTTACTTGTTTTTGAGATATTTGGTTTTCATTTCATAGGGCTGTTGAGTTTGGGAAGAAAATTAGAAGAGTTATATGGATGGATTTGCCAGGGTAAATAAAGAGAAGAGTAGTAATAGAAATGAGATGACTATATTTCTATTGCGATTACACAAGACATATTAAGAATTAGGCTTAAATAATACTTTGTTGCTCAAAGCAACTGATTATATCTGAGGAAAGACAGAAGAAGAGACTGATTCAAAGTATAGGGATTAGAGGATCACTCACAAGAATCAGGTATTTTCTTTGTACCTATACATTCTCATTTTTTTATCCATCCATCCATCCACTCATTATCAACCTATCAATAATCTTTCTATTGCTCATATAGTGGAATCCATTGTTCAGAAGCTAAGAGATAAAATTAAAAATAGATCAATGCAGAACTTCTCTTGTGTCAAGATAAAGCCTCAGGCTCCCTGTCCTAGCTTCACCTTTATACCTTGCTTCTTTGACATCCCTTCTTTTCAGAAAAGGCCATGGAGATATACACAGTGCTCAGCATGAAAACTGTTGCCCAGAGTTATTACTGTAATATGGAAACCCATTTTGACTTTTCCCTTCTGTATTTGTATTCAGAGTTGGATATCACAAAATTATGAAGGAGGACGAGAGAATTCACTTTCTTTCCTTCCTAGTTACATCTTTTCTTTCCTGGCCACTTCTTTCTTAATGCCTGGAGATTCTCTACAGCTTATAGTTGATGGGATCTGTGCTCTTCCACTCCTAGTATGTATCCTGCTGAAATCTGCCCATCCTTATTCATGCTTCATGCTTCATGTGAATGACTGCTGTCTTAAATTGCCGCATAGAGGCAAGGAGCCTTATTGTATGAAATAAATAAAAACAAAATTATCACTGTCCTATTTTCTGGAACAGTTGCCTCTTAAAAGTAGACGCAAGTCCTGACTCTTCCCTTGTAAAATTTACATGAGATTGCAAATGGTATTTTAGGTCACATCAATGATTTAGATGTATTGAAAATCTCACTACGCAGATGTTTTCTTGCTAATATGTGCAGCTTTGATTCTACTTTGCCATGTATGCTCATTGGGTCCAGTATGATGTTGGGGTACTACCTATATTCAACAAATACTCATTGAATTTTAACAATAAGCAGAGCTAGGGAATCCAGGATCCTGCAGTTCAGCTACAAAAAAAAAAAAAAAAAAAAAAAGGGCTCTCAGAGTTTGCAGGTGAGTCAGGATAGGAGGAATGCATGAAATAGACCTACATTAACAGGGAAAAGGGTGAAGGTCTGGATCTTCTTTACCACGCTACATTTCACTCGTACAGTACAATGTCGTCAGCCTAGAAATGGGTCTCTGTTTGTGAATCTTACAGATTTGTGGGATTTTCTGTAAATATTGTGGAAGTTACAGAACTTTTTTGTTTTATATGAAATATGCAAGTTATAATGTGGGCAGTGTATGGGCATTTTTGGGGTTCATGATGTCTTTCAGTCCAACTCAATGGATCCATAAACCATGTTAAAAGTCCCTATTCGATTGCAATCTGAAATAGGGCCTAGAGATGTCATTACTACGGAAAATGACATTCACTCTGATCATTTTCCAGATTAGGGAATGGACTTCTGTTCTTAAAGAAACTGCAGTGGTCCTATGGAACATAGACTGTGATTTCTATAAGTTAGCACCAATTAGTGTTGATGGTGATAATTTCTATGTGTCGGGCTTGTGTGGTTGAGTATGCTGATAGATAATGCTGCTAAATTAGTTCTTTTTGATTTATATAGAAAAGGCACACTAATAGAGATTCACCTGACAGTTAACTTGCATAATGATGACCTAAGATTTTGCACTTATATTAATGAGTATTTGTGACTCAAATAAGCTCTGGGAACTGACAGGTTGCCTTGAAAGGTGCAGCTTGTTAAGAAAAAAAAAAAACAAAGAATGATGTGGTGAAATGATCCTTATTGTTCCTAATTCAGCTCTCTTCAAAAAGAGAAATTGGACTCTGAATGTTCTTTTCCAAGGGCAGAAAGCTCACCATGACCCAGTTTTCCTCAATATCTAGCCAGTCCGGCAGGCTCAAGCAGGAGGCAGCTACATTAAGTAATGGAACTCCAGCCAATCATAACTAATAGATACACTGTTGCTAAAATTCCAAGCCCTACTCAAAAATTTGAAGTCGGTTATTTAGTTATTTCAGCGACAAATTTGGAATTTCACTGGACCAGTTTTCAAAAAGTCAGCTCATCATATATGCACCTCATGTTTAAGATTTAAGACTGATTCATTGGCAGAATATAGACAATTTTAGAGCTAGTCCCATAGACGTGACCAAATTACCTCAGCAATCCCAGAAAAAAAATTCTTGAGAGAACTTAAAGCAGTAAGTCCCATCGAGTTCAACACAGCAAGTATCTTCTTTGTACCTAAATTCCACTGGAAAGTATGGAAGAGTCTCTCCCAGTACACACGAGTGTTGCTTCCTTGACCTCACTGCTACGAGGTCTGATAGAGACAGAATAGTAATGGGCACTTTAAATTGTTAGATGAATGACAGATTTGTCAACTATCTGATATTCATATCAAAATTCAAATCGTGCAGAGATGGCATTAAAAATATAGATTATTCATGATATATTTTGATACTCTCTATGTGTATCGTGGAAGTCAACTTTTTTGAGTACTGAATTTTAAAATCTTTACATAATCCTTTTTCCTTCTCTATTAGTGCCCATCCAATTGTTAAATACTAAGGGGAAATCTTTGTGTCTTTATGTGAAATGGGCTGTAGTTATCTTCATTTAAAGTAATATAGTAGGACTATAATTATTGAAATGGAAAAAATGTTCAATGTGTGTTACTAAATGACCAAACAATACACCTAAAATAATGTGTTTACTATTTCAATCTATATAGAAAAACAAGATAAATCAAAATATAAATCCGTCTACACACGCACATAACACAAACACACATAAACTCTGGACATAAATGCAACAAAAAGGTCATTGGTTTCCTCTGGGTAGAAAGATTAAGGTTAACTTTTACAAATTTCTTGTTTTTCTATGCTTTTTTTGAGAATTGCAAAATTACATCATAGTTCTCGACAAAAGGAAACATTCTTTTTCCCATCACCATCGCCATCATACCTACCCTATCTTCAACCCCTCAAGTCTTCAAGTATATAGAGCTAGGTAGCATTGCAATAGATGCTTTTTGCATTTGACAGTCCTTGAAAACTGGAAAGACTTAAAAGTTTATTTATTTTATATATATTTTTTTTTATTTGAGAGAGAGTGGGGTAGAGGGGCAGAGGGAGAGAATCCCAAGCAGGCTTCACCCTCAGCATGAAGCCTGATGGTGGGGCTCAGTCCCCCAACCCTGGGATCATGACCTGGAATGATCTGAAACCAAGGTGAGCTGAAACCAATAATCAAATGTTCAATCAACTGAGCCATCCAGGTGCCCCAAAGCTTGAAAGTTTAAACTACATTTGCTCTCAGGATATATACCTTCCACTACGTGACTTTTAAATGCATTTAAAAAGTATAATATATGCACCTAAATAAAAGCATACACCATGAATAATAAACTCCCACAAAGTGAATATTTCTGTGTAACTACCATTCATTTCAGGAAATAGATCATAACAAGCATCTTGAAGGTCCTCTTTCTGAAATCCTGTTATAACGACCCCAAAAGATAATCACTTTCTTGAGTTCTAGCACCATAGAATCATGCATAAAGGAAATAATACAAGATGTCTTCTGTGTCTGTGGCATCTTTAGCTCAATAATGTGTTTATGAAATCCATGTTATTGCATGTAGTATGCTTTATTTATTCTCATTGCTTTACAATATCCCATTGTGTAAATATGTTTTACTTTCCTCATTATAATATGGATGAAAATTTTCTCCTTTTTTTTCTGTCTTAACAGACTCATCAATTTCACATATATGTACAGTTATATACATATGGGGATATAGACGGGGTGAAACACTATTTCATCATACAGTGTGCGTATGTTCAGCTTTATAAGATACTCTCAAACATTTTTGGAAGTGGTAACACAGTACATACTAGCTGTAGTGTCTGAAAGTTTCTGTTGCCCCATGTTCTCTCTAATACTTGTGTTACTAATCTATTATTTTTATTAATTTTACCCATTTGTCATGTCCATTTTCTTAGTTAACTTGCTATTTATAATCCTCTATTTTGTTATTTTAGAAATTGCTTTATGGATTATTGCTTTATGCTTTGTAGCCATGTATCCTTAACTCACCAGTCTACATTCCTGTGTTAGTGTACTATTCCGTCTATGATAACCTCCCACAGTTTACACTTCCATTCTTCCACTCTTTACTTTTGTGCATTCGATGGCGTACATTTTACTTTTATACAAGTTATAAACTCCAGACTACGTTGGTGTTATTGTTGTTTAAAAGTCAATTATTTTTCAAAGAAATTTTAGAAATAGAAAATATTCTCACACTTTTTACATAGTTACCATTTCTGGGACTTGTCATCCCATTGTGTACATACATATTTCCATACATTTTTCTTCAGCCTGAAGGACTTCCTTTTACATTTCTTGTAGTATGGGTCAGCTGATGATGGATTCTTTCATCTGTTATGTGTCTAAAGAAGTCCTTATCTTACCTTTGTTTGAAAGATCTATTCACAGGGGATAGAATCCTATATTGTCAGCTATTTTCTTTTTTTCCCGCTGCTTTAATAATGTTCCATATTTTCCTCAATTGTGTTGATTTCAGTGAAAAATATGCTGAACTTTTAATCTCTGCAGATATCATGTGTTTTTCCTCTGGCTACTTTTACTGGTTTTTATAAATTTGATTTTGATATGCCATGATTCAGTTTTGTCATATTTGTGTTTCAGGGTTTTTTTTGGGGGGGGCTTTTAGATCTGTGGGGTTATTTTTTTTTATCAAATTTGGAAAATTTTTGGTTATTTCTTCTTCAAGTATTTTCTGTATTTTATCCTTGCTCTTTTCTGCTTTAAGGCCTCGAATTACATGTATATTAGACTATTTAAATTATTTCATAATTCATTGATGCTCCGCTCACTTTTTGAAAATTTTATTTTCTCAATGTGTCTTTGAATAGTTTTAATTACTGTATCTTCAATTTAATTTTCCATTAATCCCATATAGTATATTTACATCTTAGACATTGTAATTATTTTTAAACAAATGAATATTTTTTAAGTTTATTTATTTTGAGAGAGACAGAGGGAGAGCAAGGAAGGGGCAGAGAGAGGGAGAATCTTAAACAGGCTCTATACTGCCAGTGGAGAGCCTGACACAGGGTCAAACCCACACAGCTTGAGATCATGACCTGAACCAAAATCAAGAGTTGGATGCTCAACTGACTGAGCCACCCAGGCGCCTGTAAACAGGACTTTGATTTGTCTTTCATATCTATGATTAACCCTTTGATTGCATGATATGCAAGTTATAGCTTTTAATTCTAACATAATAATAACAACTTTTAATTCTAACTGCTAATTCTAGCATCTACACTAGATGGGGTTAATTTTTATGAATTTATTTTGTTCTCCATTAAGGGCCATGTTTTCTTTGCATGCTTGGTAATTTTTCAATGGATCGTAGACGTTGTGAGTTTTATCTCTGTTGAGTGTTGTGTATATTTGTATTCATGTAAATATTCTTGATCTTTGTTGCTGTTTGGGTTTTGTTTTTGTTAGGTGGTAAGAGAGAAGTTTTGCTCAATTAAAGGCTAATTATTCCCCACTATTAAGACAACACTTTTCTACATACTCTAATACTTTGTGAATCTTGATATTTTCCAGTTTGGATGATGGGAACGGGGACTATTGTTAGTGCTGCTCAAGTACCAGGCTCTGTTATTTACATTGAAAAAATTTAATGGAAGCGAAATCCCCATAACAGAATTAACTATTTTAAAGTGTACAATTCAGTGGCATTTAGTATATTCACAATGTTGTGCAACCACATATATAAAATTGCAAAACATTTTTAATACTTTACCAAAAAGTCTCAAACTACTCACCATTTCCCTGTTCCTCAGACCCTGGTAAGAATCAATACACTCTTCTGTATAGATTTACCTATCCTGAATATTTCATATAAATGGAATAATAGAATATGTGACATTTTGGTTCTGGGCTCTTTCATTGAACACAATGTTTTTGAGGTTCATTCACACCATAGTGTGTATCACGCTACATCGTCTACTTCAGTCCTTTGTATGGCCAAGTAATATTCCATTGTGTGTATATGCCGTATTTTGTTTATCTGTTTATAAATTAAAAGACATTGGGTTGTTTCCACCTTTTGCTATTGTGAATAGTACTACCATGAAATATTTGAATAATAGCTTTCAGTTAATGGGGAATAAATATAGAAGTGAAATTGCTAGGTCTCATGATAATTATATATTTACTTTTTGAGGAAAAGCCGAATTGTTTTCCATTGTATATTTCCACCATCAATGTATAGAGATTCTAATTTCTCTACATCCTCACCAACACTTAAAATTTTCTATTTTTTTATAGTCATTCTAGTAGGTTGAAGTGATAGTACCACATTGTGGTTTTGATTTGCATTTCCCTAGTTACTAATGATGTTGGAAAATCTTCTGATATTTTTGTTGGCCACATGTATATCTTCCTTGGAAAAATATTTATTCAAGGGTCTTAGCCCATTTTATAGCTTGATTGTTTATATTTTGTCATTGAGTTGGAAGTATTCTTTGTATATTCTGGAGAGTAGATGCTTATCAGATATGTGATTTACAATCATAATTAATATGGTTTATATTTTTTAAACATTTTTAATGTTTATTTTTGAGAGAAAGAGAGACAGAGTACAAGTGGGGAGGTACAGAGAGAGAGGGAGACACAGAATCCTAGGCAGGCTCCAGGCTCTGAGCTCTCAGCACAGAGCCTGATGCAGGGCTCGAACTCATGAACTACGAGATCATCACCTAGCTGAAGCTGGACACTTAACCAACTGAGTCACCCAGGTGCCCCTATGGTTTCTTTTTTTAAAGTATTTGTCTAAAATAACTTGGCAGCACATTTTCTTCCATAGCAGTTAACAAATTTTATAGTTGGAAATAAATAATTTAACCATTGCATACATAGAGACTATGTGACCAAAATGACCTGAATCTTAAAGTTTTATAAATAAAACAATGAAACTAATATCTTTAACAATGGATCAAATCAGTACCCAAGGAAAGTATGTCTTGAACAATAAATACAGTTCTTGGATAGAAATGGACATGGTTGACCACCTGACATGTTTGATATATAAGCACGATATAAAAATGGAAGGGACAAGGGTAGAGAAAACTACAGAATGGATTTGTCAGTGCAGAGAGGAGGTAAAATCATTCTCTATGTTCCTAAAATCATGTCCACAGTTTCTTAAATTTACGATCTTTTAACTTAGGGGCTCCTGGGTGGCTCAGTTGTGTGAACGTCAGACTTTGGCTCAGGTCATGATCTCCTGGTTTGTGAGTTCAAGCCCCACATCAGGCCCACTGCTGTCAGTGCAGAGACCACTTCATATCCTCTGTCCTTCCCTACTTGTGCTCTTCCCAAAATAAAGAAAGCATTTTTAAAAAGAGGACTTATAATCTTTTAACTTAAACACTGGGACATCTGGATGTCTTCTGGAAAAGTATCTATTCATGTCTTCTTCCCATTTCTTCACTGGATTATTTGTTTTCTGGGTGTTGAGTTTGGCAAGTTCTTTATAGATTTTAGGATACTAACCCTTTAGCCAACATGTCATTTGCAAATATCTTTTCCTATTCTGTCAGCTGCCTTTTAGTTTTGTTGATTGTATCCATTGCAGTACAGAAGCTTTTTATCTTGACAAGGTCCCAATAGTTCATTTTTGCTTTTAATTCCCTTGCCTTTGGAGATGTATTGAGCAAGAAATTGCTGTGGCTGAGATTAAAGAGGTTGTTGCCTGCTTTCTCCTCTAAGATTTTGATGGTTTTCTGTCTCACATTTAGGTGTTTCATCCATTTTGAGTTTATTTTTGTGTATGGTGTAAGAAAGCGGTCTAGTTTCATTATTCTGCATGATGCTGTCTAGTTCTCCCAGCACCATTTGCTAAAAAGACTGTCTTTTTTCCATTGGATACTCTTTCCTACTTTGTCCAAAATTAGCTGGCCATATATTTGTGGGTCCAATTCTGGCTTCCCTATTCTATTCCATTGGTCTATGTGCCTGCTTTTGTGCCAATACCATACTGTCTTGATGATTACAGCTTTGTAGTAGAGGCTAAAGTCTGGGATTGGTATGCCTCCCACTTTGGTTTTTCTTTTTCAATATTCCATTGGCTATTCAGGGTCTTTTGTGGTTCCATACAAATTTTAGGATTGTTTGATCTAGCTTTGAGAAGAATGCCAATTGGGTTGTATGTAAGCGATGAACCACGGGAATCTACCCCAAAAACCAAGAACACACTTTACACACTCTATGTTAGCCAACTTAACAATAAATTACATTTAAAAAAAAAAACACTGGGGTACTACAGCATGTACTGTATCACCAACAGGGTCTCAGTCTTCAAATATTAACAGCGAGATATAATTCTTTTAGCTCTATATTCCCTATCACAGTCAAGCACATAAGTGCTTAGGCTTACGGAAAGATATCAAAAGAAGATTTTCAAGAAACATGTAATCCTCTACCCATTTATTCCTGTAGATGATTTTAAGGTCACCATTTGAAGTTTTAGGATGCTTGATGTTTTTCTTGGTCTTCACTACAGGGTTGAATTTCTCCCTTAGTATATTTTCAGAGTATTTTAAAAATTACATGGCCTTGCTATTTGGAACATTGTGACATGCAATTTAGAAATATAAATTTTCTGTAGGTCACTTTGTCCTTCTTACTTCTGTCTTTCATTCTAGTCACAGGAGATAGTTCTCCAGACCAGCCCCATAAACTATGATAATAGTACCCTGGGCATATCCTGTATCATACACATACAGCTCAAGCAAACCACTTACTGCTTTTATAGAATCAAGAAGAGAAAAAATACGTTTCCATTATCCCATAAAATTGTCCAGACAATTTAATATTTTTGGCAAGCCTAACAAATAACTGTAGGGTTGAGCTAGGAAGTATTAGCGAATAAAAAAATGAGTAACAGGAGATGGTTTTAAATGCCTTGATATAATGCTGCCCATGGGATTTACCAAAGGTAAAGATTGAAGAATAAAAATGGGTTTGTTTGTGGCCTAAATAACAGAATTAAAACCAAGCTGATATTTCTTTGTACCACTGTTATAAAAAAATCCCCTATGACTGCCATTTTATGAACAGTTAGAAAAAGACAGGATAAAAATTTTTACTCAGTAGAAGAAATTCAGAATGATGAACCAGTACGCCTCATGGTTAAATGCTGTATTAACCTGGCTGGTGAGGTGACAACATTATGTGTGTATGTAGACTGGTTTTATAGTCATTTAAAGAAATGGTTTTAGTTCTGGTTTCACTATCATTTAATTCTTATAACTTTGTAATCTTCATGTTATAGTTGAGGAAATTGAAGCGATTAGTGATTTGATGATATATTACGCTTAATTGGTGATTCTTACAATTAATTACAACCAGAATTCTTGGTTGGACGTGACTAAAATGCCTCCTCAAATTCATGTCAGATAAGTAAATGTTCATTGATCTCCTACAATATAAAGATCATTGTGCCAGGTGCTTTGGGGATAAATGAAGCCAACCCCCCAATAATCCAATTTTTTTAATGTTTATTTATGAGAGAGAGAGAGAGAGAGACAGAGCATTAGCAGAGGAGGGGCAGAGAGAGAAGGAGACACAGAATCAAAGCAGGATCCAGGCTCTGAGCTGTCAGCACAGAGCCCAACATGGGGCTGGAACTCACAGACTTCGAGATCATGACCTGAGCTGAAGTCAGACGCGTAACCAACTGAGCCACTCAGGCACCCCAATCCAATTTTTAAAAAGGCAGAGAACATGAGCAGACTTTTCTTCAAAGAAGACATACAAGTGTTCATCAGACATGAAAAGAGGCTCAACATCACTGATAATTAGGGAAACATAAATCAAAACCACAATGAGATATCACCCACACCTGTTAGAATGGCTATAGTCAAAAACATAAGAAACAACTGTTGGTGCGGACATGGAGAAAAAGGGACTCTCCTGTATTGTGAGAATGCAAACTGTTGCAGCTACTGTAGAAAATAGCATGGAGGTTCCTTAAAAATAGAACTACCCTGTTATTCAGGAATCTCATTTCTGGCTATTTATAAATATATATATATACCACTAACTGGGATGAAAATTAAAACTTGAAAAAAATGTCATATATATACACAACAGAATATTATCCAGCCATAAAAAGAAATCTGGCTTTTGCAACAACATGGATAGAGCTAGAGAGTATCATGCTAAGTGAAATAAGTCAGTTAGGGAAAGACAAATACCATACAGTCTCACTCATATGTGGGATTTCAGAAACAAAACAAATGAGCATAGGAGAAAAAAGATATTTTTAATTTTTTTTCTTTATTTAAATTCAACTGAATTAACATGTAGTGTAATAATGATTTCAGGAGTAGAATTTAGTGATTCATCATTTACCTATAACACCCAGTTCTCATCCCAACAAGTGCCCTCCTTAATGCCCATCACCCATTTAGTCCATCCCCCACCCACCACCCCTCCAGCAATCCTCAGTTTGTTGTCTGTACTTAGGAGTCTCTTACAGTTTGTCTCCTTCTCTGCTTTGATCTTATTTCTCCTTCCCTTCTCCTGTGTTCATTTGTTTTGTTTCTTAAATTCCACATATGAGTGAATCATATGCTATTTGTCTTTCGATGACTTATTTTGCTTAGCATAATACATTCTAGTTTGTCCATATTGTGAACAATAGCAAGATTTCATTCTTTTTGATCACCAAGAAATATTCCGTTGTGTGTGTATATACATATACACACACACCATACCTTCTTTATCCATTTGTCAACTGATGGACATTTGGACTCTTTCCATAATTTGACTATTGTTGAAAGTGCTGCTGTAAACATTGAGATGCATTTTCCCCTCAAACCAGCATTTTTGTACCCTTTGAATATATACCTAGTAGCATAATTACTGGGTCATAGGGTAGCTCTATTTTTAGTTTTTTAAGGAATCTCCATACTGTTTTCCAGAGTGGCTGCACCAGTTTGAATTCCCACCAATAGTGCAAAAGAGATCCTCTTTCTCCACCTCCTTGCCAATATCTGTTGTTGCCTGACTTGTAAATTTTAGGCATTCCGACAGGTGTGAGGTGGTGTCTCAGTGTGGTTTTAATTTGTATTTCCCTGGTTATGAGTGATGTAAAGCATCTTTTCCTGTGAATCTGGTTGTCTTCTTTGAAGAAGTATCTGTTCATGTCTTCTGCCCATTTCTTTACTGGATTGTTTGGATTTTTTGGATTTGAGTTTGGTAAGTTCTTTATAGATTTTAGGACACTAACCCTTTATCTGATATGTCATTTGCAAATATCTTCTCCCATTCCATCGGTTCCCTTTTAGTTTTGTTTATTGTTTCCCTCACTGTGCAGAAGCTTTTTATCTTGATGAGGTTCCAATAGTTCATTTTTGCTTTTATTTATCTTGCCTTGGGAGACATATCTAGTAAGAAGTTGCTGGAGCTGAGGTCAAAGAGGTTGTTGCCTGTTTTCTCCTCTAAGGTTTTGATAGTTTCCTGTCTTACATTTAGGTCTTGCATCCATTTTGAATTTATTTTTCAGACTCTTAACTATAGAGAACAAACTGATAGTTACCCAAGGGGAGGTGGGTGGGAGGATGGGTGAAATAGATGATGGATGTTATAGTACATTTATCATGATTAAAATAAAATAAAATAATCACAATCATAATAAAACATTCAAGGATTTTTCATTGTCCCTCAAATGATCAAGCACTGTCTTGATTATTGAATTTCTTAACAATTTGGCTTTATTTTATCTTTAAAATATTTTGTTCAATTTTATCTTTTCACAAATCTCCTACCTCATGGTAGGAGTGTCTCATGGAAATGTGTCTCTTCACTGTTCTTGGAGTATGCTGTATTCATTATTAACTAAAATCTATGAGCAGGGCAAAGTCTTGCCAAAAACTTTCTCCATTTTCCTTTTTTTTTTTTTTTTCCATTTCTACCCATGTAAACTTTCTTCTTGAATCCTTTGCTAGTTTTCTAAGTACTTTATGATTTCACCTTCTTAGGCACTCCAGTCTCTATTATTGCCACATCATCCCCAGCATGTACAGCACTTGATTTTATCATATTTATATACCAGGTAATAGTTACTTTTATTCTAGGCAAACATAAGAATAAATTATTTTCTTCCTTAGATTCATCTTAAAAACTTCCCAACTTATAAAATATTTTCTTCATTCCTATGGCATAGTAAGAAATATATATTTGGTCTTTGTCCTTAATTCCTGACAAAGAGCTCCTAAAAACCTTATAACTTCCTGAGTGATAGGTTTGTTGTGAGCTTTTTGGGTTAATCTTGTGTCTTGAACTCTGGCTCATGACAGACCTCCTAAATTACCTATGAATTTCCTGGGAGATAGAAACATTCTTGGTCCTCAAATGGTGACACTTGGTGTGTCCTAAGCTGTTCACTAGAAAGATCGAGACTTGATTACAAGGCTAGAACTTTAACCCCGCCCCCCCCCCTTATCTCCAATCTTAGGGACAAGGAGACAGGTTGGAGACTGAGGTTAAAATTGATCATGCTTTGTGTTGAAATCTCCGCAAAGATCCTTAAACTGCTGGGTTTGGGGATGGTTATTTTATCCACTTGCAGGGAGGGCGGCACATCCCAACTCCCCAGACAGACATTCCTGCACTGGGGACCCTTCGAAACTTCTCCCTAATGTAGCTCTTCATCTAGTTGTTCATTTATATCCTTCATAATATCTGATTAACATAACTGAAGTGTGTTCTGTGAGCCATTCTAGCAAATTATATAACCTTAGGAACTCGAGAATTCCTGATTTGTAGCCAGTCAGTCAAAACTACATGTGGCCCAGGACTTGAGATTGGCGTCTTTAACGGTGACAGTGTTGTGGTGCTGAGCTCTTTAACTTTGTGAGGCCTGACTCTAACTCCAGGTAGATTGTGTCAGAATTGAATTGGATTGCTGAATCCCCAAGCTGCTGTCCAGAGAATCACAGAACACAGGTTATTGGTGTTGGAAAACACCGTAATTCTAATTCACTATAATAATAATTATAATTTATAATTCACTATGTGCCAGAAAATTTGCATTATTTAAAACGTTTTAACACCTTTGTACTTTTTATTTTTCCCACAACTTAAGATGCTTTTTAATAAAATTCTTTACATGTGTTTGTTTCATTTCAAAAATTCATTGATTATTTTATTGATTTAAAAATTGAAATGCAATTTACACATTATATATTTTATACATGAGTTAAATATCTTAAATGTAACTTTCAATTTTGACAAGTCCATATTAAGACTGAAACATTTTCATCACCCCAGGAAGCTGGCTCATTCCTTCTTTCTGTTCATCTACTCTTCCATCCCAAAAGTAACTGCTGATGTGATATCTATGTTCAGAAATTATTTTTCCTGACTCTTCAATTTCTTATACATACATTTATATACTTTTTGTGTCCAGCTTTTTTCACTCAGTATAAGTTTCTTCAATTTGATCCATGATGTACTTTTGCATGCATCAGTAGTTTATTTCCATTAAATATTGAGTAGTAGTCCATTTTGTGAATATGACACAGTTTATCAATTTTCCTATTAATGGGCCTCTGCATTGTTTCCAATTTTTGTCTATTATGATTAAAGCTGCTGTTTTACCATTTAAAAAAGTGCTGAGCAGTTTGCCAAGGAGGTTATATTTTCCCCTCTCTCAGCAGTGTGTGAAAGCTCCTGGTGTTCCACGTCCTCTCTTATGTCTGATATTTTCAAACTTCTGAATTTTAACCATTGAAAAGGGCACATGGTGGTATCTTATTGTGGTTTTAATTTACATTTTTCTTATGAACCACTACTATGAACATCTTTTCATGTGCTTATTGGCTTCGAATAAGTACTTGTGTAGAGAGTTTAAGTTCTTGCTTATATTGGGTTGTATGCTTATTTATAATTAAGTTGCTATAGTTCTTTATATATTCTGATTACAAGATTTTTTTTAGAGATATAGATGTTGCTGACATTTTCTCCCAGTTTGTGGCTCGTCTATTCTTTCTTTCGATAGTGTTTTTGAATTATCAGAATTAATTGATTCCAATGAAGTCTATCATTAAATCAGACATACTAGAATGAATAAAATCAAGGTACCAGGATGTGAAAACAGCAGCTGTCATTTTGTCTTTGGCATCGGAAATGATGGAAGTTTCCTCATGGAGCTAGGGGCAGTCTCATGTGTCAACCCATGCTTGCAAGAATGTAGAACACTAGATTACTGAAGTTCTTAAAAGGTCAGTGTATTAGTTTCCTAGGGCTCTTCAGCAAGACACCACAAATTGGGTGGCTTGACACAACAGAAATATATCCTCTCATAGTTCTGGAAGCCAGAGTTCAAAATTAAGTTCCTGATGGGCCATGTATCTTGTAAGTTCTAGAGCAGAGTGTCTCCCCTATCTTTCTCTTTGCTCTGATCTTGCTGTCAATCCTTCGCCTTGCTTGACTTGTCAATCTCTGTCTCTGTCATCGTAAGGAGTCTTGTGTCTCTGCATCTTCACATGACCATCTTATAGAGACACCGGTCATATTGAATTAGGGGCCTACCCTACTCCATCATATCTGCAATGATCCTGTTTTCATATATGGTTACATTCTGAGGTACTGGGGGTTAGGATTTCAACAAATATGTTTCAGAAGTCAGACAATTCAATCTACTACCTACAGGGAATCCTTTCCTCAATATGAGTTAGATTTTGAAGAAAAAGTTAATTTGTTATTGTGGTAGTATAGATACATGCAGACCACTGTTTGTAGAAAATTAGCTTTGAAAGGCAGGTTTCTAGATCATTGGAAAGGCTCACATGTTGTCCTAAGAAATACGGCTTTTCTTTCATAGGTTATGGGGAACCATGGAAGAGTTATAAACATGAGAATAACAATATTTTTTTAAAAAATTATTTCAGGGCCACTGGGTGGTTCAGTTGCTTAAGCATCCAACTCTTGATTTCGGCTCAGGTGATGATCTCACAGTTCACGGGTTTGAGCCTTGCGTTGGGCTGACGATGCTGAATCCACTTGGGATTCTCTGTCTCCTTCTCTCTCTGCCCCCACCCCCCACCAAGCAAGAATAAATAAATAAACCTTTAAAAAACAAATAAAAGGCCAACGTTGGTTTGGGGGGAAGATATTACTTATTATGCTTTATTTATTTTTATTTTTATTTTTTTTTATTTTTTAGTTTATTTACTTTGAGGTGGGAAGGGCAGAGAGAAGGAGCGAGAGACTCTCAAGCAGGCTCCACACTTTCAGTAAGGAGCCCAATATGGGGCTCAATCTCATGAACTGTGAAATTATGACCTGAGCCAAAATCCAAAGTCAGAAGCTTAACCAACTGAGGCACCCAGGTGCCTCTATGCTTCATTATTCAAAGAAGTTTCACTCTTGATGGTATTATTTACTGACTGTCTACTTTATGTCAAACAATGTAATGGAAAATTTGTATATCTTATAAATGATACTAACTGTAATACTTCAAGATAATTTAATTATTCCTATCTTATAAATGACAAAACTGTGGCTAAAGTTGATTAAATAACTTACTGTATGTATTTTCCATTCTCTGGAAAAGTAACTATAGTCATATTCAAATATGAGAAGTTTTCATCCATACTAGAGCATACCCTTTAGCAAACAGGCAGAAAGTATCTTCTCAAACACCAATTAAATGTATTAATTTAAATTGTCAGCAGTTCTCTTGGAATTGTTTTTCTTGATGGTTCATTATGAAGCAATTACATCTTTGTCAAGTGAAGTAGATAAAGATGACACTAGTGACTCCTAGGAATAGGGTTGCCAAAATTCCATCTTTGAGTTCTTGTGCATCTAATATTGGGACTCTATTTCACATAATAAAAGTTCAGTTATCATATAGCAGTATCAAAATAATTTATGCTGTTGTATTTTAGCAATGAGTAATTACAATGTTACATTTCAAAGTGATCAAATACGGGGAAAATAAGCTGATCTCACTACAAAGCATTTGGCTGTGTTGGATCATGTCACATTAACAACACAAGTCTGAGGAACACCTTGCTGATGTGAGTCCTGGGACTAGTTCCCATCTGGGTAAATCTTTCTTTTGTTTCTAAGTATGAAAGCTCTAGTTTGAAGAAAAACATTGGTTTTGCATCGACTGATTGTTTCTAGCAAATGGATTTTTCTTATTCAGGGCACATACGAAACTGCTTGTGGAATAGCAACGTTACGAGAATGTCATTTCTCTTAGTGAATTGGAGCAAAACTGAACAAAACAGTAAAGAGGAGAGAAGAGATGGAGGTCCAATGTCAGGGTGATTCATGGAAGTGACGTTCTGTGTGTATCATACCGACATAACATACATAATATTTTTACTGCCCTAGAAATCCTTTGAACTTCACCTATTCATGCTACATTCTCTTCACCCCCAATGTTAGCAACCACTGAGCTTTTTATTGTCTCCATCATTTTGCCGTTTTTAGAATGTCAAATAACTGGAATCATATGGTATGTGGCCCTTTCAGATTGGTTTCTTTCACTTTGTGATAGGCATTTATGATTTCCCCGTGTCTTTTTGTGGCTTTATAGTTCATTTCTTTTTAACACTGAATGATCTTCCTTTTTTTTTTTTTTTTTAGATGTAACAGCTTATTTATCCATTTACCTACTGAAGGACATCGTGGTTACTTCCAAGTTTTGGCAATGACGAATAAAAGTATAAGTATCAATACTGCAGGTTTTGTGTAGACCTAAGTTTTCAGCTCCTATGGGTAAATACCAAGGAGTGTGATTGGTGAATCATATGGTATGTGTATGTTTAGTTTTGTAAGAACTTTCCAAATGACCTTTCCAAGCATCCATATGATTATGCATTTCCATCAGCAATGTGTGAGGATTTTGGTTGCTCCACATTCTCACTGTATTTGGAGTTGTCAGTGTTCTGGATTTTGGCTATTCTAGTAGATACTTTATAGAATATCACTGTTTTAATTTGCATTTCCCTGATGACATAGGATGTGGACCATCCTTACAAATGCTTGTTTTCCATCTGTATATCTTCTTTGGGAAGGTTTGTATTAAGGTCTTTGGCCTATGTTTACATTGGGTTGTTTGTTTCCTTAGTGTTTCTCTTTAGGCGTTCTGTGTATATTTTAGATAACACATTCTTATCAGATGCGTCCTTTCTAAATATTTTCTTGTCTGTGGCTTGTGTTCTCATTTTCTTGATATGTTTTTTGCAGAACAGAAATTTTTAATTTTAATGCAGTTCTACTTATCAACCCAATAAAAATATCTATTCAAAACATTGTCCTTTTTTTATTGGATTACTTGCATTTATTTTAACGGTTGAGTTTGATTTTTAGCAGTTCTTTATGTATTTTGGATATTAACCCCTTATCTACTCTATGCTTGGTGAATATTTTCTCCCATTATATAGATTGCCTTTCATTTTGTCGCTCATTTCGTTTGCTGTGCAGAAGCATTTAAATTTGATGCAGTCTCGTTTAGTGTTGCTTGTACTGCTTGTACTTCTGGTGCAATATCCAAAAATATTGCTATATCTATACCATAGAACCTTTTCATTTGTTTCTTCTAGGAGTTCTATATGTTTATGTATTACTTTGTCTTTAATATATCTCAACATAATTTTTACTGAGGGGCGTGAGATAGAGATCCATTACATTTTGCATGTAAGTGTCCAGTTTTCCCAACACCATTACTGAAAAGATTCTTTTCCCTGTTAAGTACTCTTGGCTCCTTCGTTAAATATGAGTTGACTGTATATGAATGTATTCCCGTATGGGCTCTCTATGATATTCCATTTTTCTATTTGTTTTTACGCCAGTATTATTTCTTGATTACTAGCCTTGTTGTATAGTTTGAAATCAGAAAGTGTGCTGCTTCCTGGTTTATCCTTTCTCAGCAATACTTTGGGTATTCAGGGTCTTAAATGGTTCAATATGAATTTTTGGATTGTGTTTTCTATTTTTGTGAAAAAAATCCCATTGGACTTTTGATAGAGATTGCATTGAATCTATAATTGACTTTGAGTAGTGTGGGCATTTTAATATTCTTCTGATCCATGAACATGGATATCTTTCCATTTATTTGTGCTTTATTCAATTTCTTTCATCAAGGTCTTCTAGTTTTCAGTGTACAGATCTTTCACTTCAATGGTTAAATTTATTCCTAAGTATTTTGTTATTTATGATGCTATTATAAGTTAGATTGTTTTCTTGATCTTTTAGATATTTTTCATTATAAAAAACAACTAGTATTTTTATGTTGATTTTGTGTTCTGCATCTTTCCTGAATTTATTAGGACTGACAATTTTTGACTGAGTTATTAGGATTTTCTATATATAGAATCATGTCATCTGCAAACAGACAGACAGTTTTCCTTTTTCTTTCTAGGGTTAGCTCCTTTCTATTTCTTTTTCTTACCTAATTGTTCTTGCTAGGACTTCCAGTACGATGTTGAATAGGAATGGTGAGAGTGGGAACCATAGTCTGGTTCCTGATTTTAAGGGAAAAGCTTTCAGCATTTAATATCAAATATGGTATTAGTTGTGGGTTTGTCATATGTGGCCTCTATTATGTTGAAGTATGTTTCTTCAGTACCAAGTTTGTTGACCCTCTTATCGTGAAAGAAGGTTGTATTTCAAATCTTTCTCTGTTTTTTCTCTTATCTATTGAGATCATGATTTTTATCCTTCCTACCAAGGTAGTGCATCACATTTATTGATTTGCATATGTGAAATCATACTTGAATTCCAGGCATAAATCCTACTTGGTTGTAGTGTATGATCTTTTTCTTTTTTCTTTTAAAGTTTATTTATTTTGAGAGATAGAGAGTGTGCCTGAGCAAAGGAGGGGTAGAGAGAGAGAGAGAGAGAGAGAGAGAGAGAGAGAGAGAGAGAATCCTAATCAGGCTCCACACTGTCCGCACGGAGCCTGGCATGGGCTCAAATTCATGAACCCCATGAGATCATAAACTGAGCCAAAGTCAAGAGTCAGATGCTTAACTGACTGTGCCACCCAGGTGCCCCATGATCTTTTTTAATGGCCAGTTGAATTCAGTTTATTAGTATTTTGTTGTGAATTTTTGCATTCAGGGATACCGACCTATTTTCTTTTAAAGTCCTTATTTAGGTTTACTATCAGGATAATGTTGGCCTTATAAAATAATTTTAAGTGTTTCTTTCTCTTTAGTTATTTGGAAGAGTTTGAGAAGGACTTGTGTGGGCCCAGGGGAAGGAACGAATGCTCAGGGTCCCACTGTTCATCTGTCAGCAATGTGGTACACGCTTCTTGTCATAGCTGGGCAATTTCTTGCTGCATATGACCTTGTCCTCTCTTTCCTGGCTGCCTGCCCCACCCCAGAGTAGTCAGAGTGGGGAAAGAGGTACACAGAACAATGTGGAGCGAGAAATGGCACTACCAAAGCGTTCTCTCGCTCTAATTTTCATTGGTCCTTTGCTATCCACATATCTTGCTCTCTACATATTCTCTGTTCCTCGAGGGATTTATCACAGGATTATAGTAAGTTCTTAAATTTATCAGGGTTGAGTTCAGTGGGCATCCAGGGTCCCATGTTAGTTTTCTTTCCTGAGATATTGTTACAATCTCAGAGCCTAGAAGGGTGCCCATTACATTTTTGTATTACCAAACTCAATATGATCCTGCAGATAAACAACTGGGATAATGATAGCAATAAAGATACATGAAAAAAAATGTCATGGGTAAAGAGTATAGGAACCACAGGACAGCAGGTTAATAGTCTCTGTTCTACTGAGATATCGGTGGGTATGTGGTATACTTTTCTGGTTCTTAGAAAGTTGATGGGGTTATAATTTAAGTGAAATTCAGAGTTTGGAATGTACACTTGCTGTAATTTACCCCTTTGCACAACTGGCAGTCTATTCAGTTGTGTCTGTGTAGACTAAAGGAAGCCACAATCTAAGCAGTTAGTATTTGAATTCATTATGGGCCAGATGTTACATTTGTATTACAGTACTGCAGTTTTGAAACTTTCATCTTTCACAGGGACTTCTCAATAAGAATTTTCAAATGCAGTTGCTTTTCTAACTGTTATTAACAGAGATCATTGTCTGACAAAGAATTATTTTTATTTCACATATTATTGTATTGATATAGTACCCAATAATATAAAATGAAATTAACATATATAAGAGTTTAATTTTAATTCCATGAAGCAATAAAAAGGGTTCTAAACACTCATTTTTATGGATATTTCCCAGTGTATTTTTTTAAGGTTTATTCATTTTTCAGAGACAGAGAGTGAGTGGGGGAAGGGCAAAGAGAGAGAGAGAGAGAATCCGAAGCAGTCTCCAGGCTCTGAGCTGTCAGCATAGAGCCTGACATAGGACTCAAACTCATGGATGGTGAGATCATAACCTGAGCTAAAGCCGGAAGTTTAACAGACTGAGCCACCCAGGTGCCCTGGTATTTCCCAGTGTATTTTAGAAAAATATGAGGAATCTACCAACAGTCATTTTCTCTCTCTCTCTCTTTTTTTACTTTAGAGAGAGAGCATAAGCAGGGGAGAGGGGCAGGGAGGGAGAGAGAGAGAATCTTAAGCAGGTCCTGCACTGCGTGCGGAGCCCAACACAGGACTTGATCCCACCACCATGAGATCATGACCTGAGCTGAAATCAAGAGTCCAACACTTAACCGACTGAGCCACCAAGGTGCTCCATCCAACAGTCAATTTTTAAGGGGGGGGGGAAGCAATACCAATAATTTTATCTATAAGTATGTGGGACTTTTGTTGAATTAAACAAGCATAACTGCTTACCAATGTGTCATTATCATTTCCTGCAGGACGTTCATGGTCTCTGTCTTTATTTACTGAGACAATATATGGAGAGAGATGAATATGGAATTTGGAGACGGTCAACATATGTTCAAATCTCAGAGCTATTCCTACATAGTACCCATACTCTGGGTGACAATCCTTTGAGTGACAGTGTCACAGTAAATGTAAACTTAAGTTGTCATTTAGTGACATTAGTCCATTAACCTCTTACATATGTTATTTCAAGGGTCCTGCTGTTTGGATTCAATATTCATTTAGTCAAAGATTATCTACATCCTAAAAGTCGCTTTTTACTTACACATGCTCTGTAGAATAAATGCTAGTTTTTTTTTTTCATGAAACTATTTATGCTCAAGGGCAATTAAGTTCTTATTGAGGTAGCTCACTCTGGTGTTGAAAAGTTCTTTAATAAATTCCTTAATGTGAAGTTAAAATATTGTGAACTATAATATCTCCATTTCCATCCTAATTCTAGCCCACAGACCAGACAGATAATTCTACTTTATTTTTCCTATAAGAACATGCTTAAAGTATTCAATTTCACCATCTTGTTTCACTATCTTGTATCTGGTTCTCTTGTACGTATATTTACCAACAGTGTTTTATTCCCCTTTCTTTAAGTTAAACACATTCATTCTCCAAACAGATGCTAAGAAAATGGAAGGTTAATTTCTTGTACTGTTAACGTTGTTGAATATATTTCAGTTTGTCTTTGTCTCTTCCAGAGCACAGCAGCCAGAATTAAATTTGCTGCCACTTTTATACATTCCACAGTGCAGCGGAAGGCAGTACAGAACACTTTATCAATGCTTAGCAAATATGGATTGATCAAGACTGTTAGATCTTTAATTAGAAGCATTTAGAGAATCCCTGTGTTGGTGGTTTTGTATGGAAAATATGTTCAGTTTTATATAGAAAATAATTTGATATTTAGAAACCACATGTTTTTAAAGTGTTCCCTCCCACAACTTAAAAAAAAAATTAGGAGCGCCTGGGTGGCTCAGTCGGTTGGGTGGCCGACTTTGGCTCAGGTCATGATCTCGCGGTCTGTGAGTTCGAGCCCCGCATCGGGCTCTGTGCTGACGGCTCAGAGCCTGGAGCCTGCTTCCGATTCTGTGTCTCCCTCTCTCTCTGCCCTTCCCCTGTTCACGCTGTGCCTCTATGTCTCTCAAAAATAAAAAATAAAAAAATTAACATTTTATTTTATTTTTTGAGAGACAGAGAGAGAGCTTGGGCAGGGGAGGGGCAGAGAGAGAGGGAGACACAGAATCCGAAACAGGTTGCAGACTCTGAGCTGTCAGTACAGGGCCCAATGCGGGGCTTGAACTCATGAACGCGAGATCATGACCAGAGCTGAAGTTGGAGGCTTAACCGACTGAGTCACCCAGGCACCCCCTGCTCCCACAACTTTAAAGTAAATCTCCATATTCCGTGAAGTTAGTATTCATCTTACTTCTTTCTGTAGACATCATGTCTGCTTCTTACGAAGTCTAATATTTAAATGTAAACAATATAATTTTCCCGCTAACTGATTGTGGCATGATCTTCCAAATACAGTTGTGCAGTAAAACTAGGCAGGAATAGAAATCCATGTAGAGATACCTTTATCTGCCTCATATTTTTGTATAACTATGCACACCTAGAATACCCAGGACATTTCATGGTGTAAAAATTCTCACAGAAATCACAGTCTTTGTAAACAGGATGCATTGTATGTATTTCAAACCCAATCAGTGTTCATAGCTCAGTTTCATAGCCTATCAAAACTTGACAAAAAGACTTTTCGTTGCCTGTTTTGCACTGTGTTGGGCAGAGGGGCCCACAAAGGAAGTGAAATTTGCATTTGGGAAAGTGCCAGAACTTTAAAGAGATAAAGTAAGGTGGAAATTCAGTAACTCTTTTGGGAAAAAGAGCAGGAATATTCCAAATGTACAGTGGAGGAGGGGGTGAGGGAGTCATAATGAACAAACTTTACTGGAATCTACTTTTGCTCAGGAGAAGATATCAGCCAATGAAGTCTTTGGTCTACAAACCTGGCATAATTAGAAATGTCTGCATCATAGGTAAATTTTCCAGAAATCTACCCATATCCAACAGGTAGTAAAGCTCGCTGTTTTTATAAAATCTTTTTTGTTTCCACTCATTGGGCGGAAAAAGATTCATGGTGTAAAAACACTCATGGGGAAAGCTGCTTAAGTGAGCAGTTTTAAAGGTGAAAATGGCTCAATGCTATGAGAAGTCAATGGGATTAAAATAGAAAACATGAAAAAATGCACTACAACTGATAAATAGCCTTAGTAATAGGAAGGTACTTCAGTTTCATAATTAGGGAATAACAGCTTGAGTTTATAGGGGGTGCTGTAGCACGTTAGAAGACCTTTGTATAACCTCAGTCACAAGGAGGCACTTCATCAAAAAGAGGGCTTTTGTAAGTTCAAACATTTTTTTAAAAAGCAGTTCTCATTTTTTCTTTTTTTACATTCTTTAGGTTCTTTTTTGTTTTTTCTGTGACCTTTATTCTTTACGGGGGGCGGGGTAGTGTCTTTCAAACCCATGTATCGAGATCTGCCTTTCAGTAGATCACAGCGAGGGAGCTGCTCTACTAAGTATGAAGCCCCCACCCAGAAGCAGGTGGTCTGGGAATGGTTTAGCACCAGGTCCCCCACCAATGTGTGCTGCTTGGTGGGTGGTAGGGCAGCCTCCTTTCCAGCCACACCCGATAGAGGACGGAGGGGCTCTCTACACTGGCCTCTCATGATGAAACACGCCGCACTGTGCAGGGCACTCAGGGAGGGTGACTGGCCGGACAGCAGGGGGCTGGCTATCCCAGGCTAACCAAGGGGCTGTGGCACCGCTGTACGGTCCCATCTGGGTGGGATGCTGATTTAGAGGCATTCAGTCATGATCCCACAGAGGGTAGCTTTTCGTGATTGACTCCTTGGCCAAGCACATACTCCAAATGTTTTTAGAGAAAAAACACAACAAGAACGCAGTTCTCATTTAAGTGATACTCCACTCTCAATGTGCAGGCATGCCCAGATTTTCTGGTTGTTCTTAGAGCGGATTTTGTATATCAAGAAACTGTATTCCAGACGCATTGCTCAGCTCACCAGGCAGTTACAGACTTTGTGTCTCTTTAGTACCGGAGCTCGGTATAGAGGGGAGCTCCTAGAATAATTTTCTGTGAAGAGACTTTGCTCCTTAATCATTTAAAGTACTATGCCTAAATCCTGAGGTTTATAGGAAAAGGATTATTAATGTTAAAAAAAGACATACATATTTGAGAGAAAATGTTCTCTGTAGATTGAGTATCCTTCCCTCTAACACAACATGTAATCTAATCTAAAATTAAACACAAACAAACAAACATGGTAGGGGCACCTGGGTGGCTCAGTCAGCTAGGTGTCTGACTTTGGGACAGGTCATGACCTCGCATTTCATGAGTTCGAGCCCCACATGAAGCCCTGTGCTGACAGCTCAGAGCCTGGAGCCTGCTTCAGATTCTGTCTCTCCCGCTCTCTCTGCCCCCTCCCACTCATGCTCTCTCTCTGTCTCTCAAAAATAAATAAAAACATTAAAAAAATTAAAACAACAAAAAAATACAGTGAAACCTATGTTAGGTAAATATTAAGACCCAAAAATAAGACACTCAATCATATTTTATTTTTAGTACTTTTATATCAGAATGCCCCTTAATTTCACAGCTTTCTTTCATGTAGTGTTTATTTGAGCTTTTCTGAGAAATGGAAATAAAAATATTCTACTTGAACTATAGAAATCCCCCAGTCTATTTAAACATACCTCCAATATATTTTAAAATTTCAAACACTAATATATTTTGCCAAGGCTGGAAAACCTGAATTTATAGTCCCAAGACTAAAAATCAATTCAATAGATTTTATAGTTAAACTTTGGCCCAGGCCAGTTGATTATTGTTTAATAAAAGCTCATAACAAAGGAATTGATTAATCCCATATAAAAGGAAAGATTTTAAAATAGTCACATCTTAATTGGAATTCTCTATAAAGGAGAAAGGACTCCTTGAAATACTTTTGTCTGGTATTTTATCAACTCTTACTCCTGTATATGATAAAGATGCCTACTTTGAAAATTCTAAAAAGTCCTCTCATAAATGTGGTCTTACTATAATGTGGCAATAAAATAAAAGTGCTACAGTTATAGTTCTAGTACAAGATGAGAGCATGGAAGTCAGATTTGCACTAAATAGAAAAATCTAGAACAATGCACCCATCCCTCAAGTAAGAAAAGCATTAATATAGTAAATAAGATCTTAGTACCTTTTAACACCTAACTTTTATGTTAAAACTCACTTAGCTCATAAACACTTATTTGAATGTCCTTTTCTCAAACTCAGTGAATAACTCCACACATACATTTATAATAATCACAAAACATGAACATCTGTGACTTTTTTCTTGTTTCTCCCTATGAGAGTCTGTCATTCCCAATCTATTCAGCAAACTTTACAAATAAATCAGTCTACCTATTAACACCAATAGCCTAAACCTTATAGAATATAATATTATCAAATAAAGTTAGACTTAGATAATACTTTAAAATAATCTATTTCCGGGGTGCCTGAGTGGTTCAGCCAGTTAAATGTCCGATTCTTGATTTTGGCTCAGGTCATGATCTCATGGTTTGTGATAATGGATTGATCCCCACATTAGGCTCTGTGCTGATGGCGCAGAGTCGTCTTGGGATTCTCTCTCTCCCTTTCTGTCTCTCTCTGCTCATGCTATCTCTCTCTCTCTCCCGAAATAAATAAATAAACTTTAAAAATGTATTTAAAAAATAATCTTTTTCTGTTAATTGATAAGAAAAAAAAGATTGGGATTACAAGATGACCTAATAGAGTTTATACAGACACATAGGGCTAGAAACACAACACCTAATCTAGTACATTTTCCTTGTTCTTTAATGAACTATCTCATGCCTTTATGAAATGATAAATGAAATTTTGATGCTTACTTTAAAAAAAAGGAGATATTTAGAAAAATGGGATGGATTGATTATTTTGGCATAATGTAGACATTGACTTATTTAGGACATAGTTCCTAATGTTAACTCCTATTCTATTTCCTCAATAATTTTAGTAGCTATATATAAATTTTAGGGACTTTTAGGGATTTTGCCAACAATTCTAAGATAATATTTGGCTCAGACAATTTTTTTAAACATTTAAGTGAAAGGAAATACTAAATGGGAATTCATTTGGTATGAATTTCTCATATATATTTTTTTAATTTTTAAAATTTATTTTAATTATTTTATTTATTTATTTATTTATTTTCTTATTATTTTATTTTATTTTTGAGAGGCATAGAGACAGAGCATGAGCATGGGAAGGGCAGAGAGAGAGGGAAACACAGAATTTGAAGCAGGCTCCAGGCTCTGAGTCGTCAGCACAGAGCCCGACGTGGGGCTCGAACTCACAGACCGTGAGATCATGACCTGAGCTGAAGTCGGCCGCTTAACCGACTGAGCCACCCAGGTGCCCCTATTTTATTTTTTAAAAATGTTTATTCACTTTTGAGAGAGAGCGAGCGCGAGACAGCATGAGTGGGGGAGGGGCAAAAATAGAGGGCGACAGAATCCGAAGCTGGCTCCAGGTTCTGAACTGTCAGCACAGAGCCGGATGCAGGGCTCGAACTCACATACCACAAGATCATGACCTGAGCCAAAGTCGGAGGCTTAATCGACTGAACCACCCAGGTGCCCCCTCATATTTTAAATTGGGTTCTGCCTAACTAGAATACGTTTTCCTTGAAGGCTGATATAATAAAATGTCTTACCAGTGCTTAGATGGTGGTGTTCAAATAGCTAATGCCTCAAATACATCCTTAAGGCTGAACTTAAGATGAACCCTTTGTGACCTTTGGAGTCATGTCCCTGTTTAATAGGGAAGTGACATCTTCAGTGGTGGTAGTCTTAACTTCTCTCAGTGGTTGTCAAAATCTTCCTTCTGCAGTAAAGACTAAAATAACTACAAGAGTTAAAACCAACCTTGGGGATTTTGCATTCTAATAAAGATCAAAGCCTCTAGCTAAATTTATAAAGTTTTGATAGTGGAAATTTGGGCATCCACGAGAATTAAAGTAGGGAAGGAAAAAACTTTTCTGTACCTGGCTGTCACCCAATACTGTGAAGACCGTGGCTCCAAGTTGTAAATATTTTGGAGTTATTTGATTTTTTTCGATGAAAATTGCCTCTTGCTTTCATTGTACTGTATAGCCCCCAAGAATATTTCAGCTGCCTATAAAATACCAGCAGAGGTTTGGATGACGTGCAAGGAATATATTTCAAAAATAACAAAGTGATTCAAGCTAGCGTTTTGTTCAGAATTACTAGTCTCAGTTGTGTTCCTCCCTAGGGCAATAATTCAGCGGCTTTTGAACTTGATAAGGCCAATTTGAACCAATTCCATTAGGTACTCTAACCTGGCCTGAAGGAACACATCTTGTATAAGATGTAATTTTCAGGTTATAAATTAATTTTAACCATGTCTATGAGGTTTTCCTGTCTAGAATATGTGGAACACTTTAAAATTAATCCTTTGGGAATTTTTTTTTAAGCTTGGAAAGTTGGAAGGGAATTAGATATATGTGTGGGTGTACAACTACATATACATAATAGAGACAATTTTTTTTATTTTTTTATTTTTTTTAGACATGACTAGTGAGATGGGGCACTTGTGTGGCTCAGTCAATTATGTAACTGGGTTTCAGCCCAGGTCATGATCTTATAGTTCGTGAGTTCAAGCCCCACATGGGGCTCTATGCTGACAGTGTGTGGAGCCTTCCTGGGATTCTTTCTTTTTCCCTCTCTCTGCCACTCCTGCTCTCTCTCTCTCTCAAAATAAATAAATCTTAAAAATAAAGGAAATAACTAGAGAGAGAAATTAAAATTAAAGATTGAAGAATGAGTTGTCAAAACACTTACACATTTTAATTTCTATATTCTTTTAGCCTATGCTCTCTAAGATAAGCTAAGACTCCCTTTCTTGGTGTAGCGGCTGAACATAAGTAATATATTATATAAGATGTATAAACTAAACCTCCCCTCATCATACTATGGATGGTAAAATTTCTCTAACGTTGCTGAAATTGAATATCACCAGGCCTCTATGCTCTGAAAAGCAAAATTTATCAAAGATGTAACTGTTTGTAACCAAGTCTTTTGAGTATGATTTTGTTCTCTCTGCCTGTCGTCCTTGGTGATAGCCAAGTTTAGTGTGGAGAAGCAACCAGTCTTATTCATGGAGGGATCTCTCCGTTTGTGCACTGAAAAATGACCTCACTGTCAGTTTTGTTTTTTTTTGGTACTGGGCATTCATGAACTTGATGAGTTCAACTTCATCTTATTTATTAACTTGACTTAGCTGAAGCTGAATTAATGAAAAAGTGTTAAACTATTTCAGTCAATGGATGGAAGGAAAATCTCCTCTTCAATCTATCATTGGTCAATGTGAGAACTCAAGCACACCCCAAAATAGCAGTACCACAAAAATAATCACTTGTTCGGTACCTTCATTTTCTTTTCTCTTTTCTTTTCTTTTTTGTTTTTGTTTGTTTGTTTGTTTTTGTTTTTGTTGCTGTGGTGGTGACTGTGATGGTTTTTTCACCTTTAAAAAACATTGAAGTGTAATTGGCATACATTGTTAGTTTCAGATGTACGACATAGTGTTTTCGACATTTACATCCGTTATGTGATGCTCACCATGATAAGTGTAGTCGCCATCTCTCACCATACAGAGTCATTACAGTATTATGGACTATATTCCGTATGTTGTACTTATCATCTGACTTCCTTGTTTTATAACTAGAAGTTTGTACCTCTTAGTCCCCTTTATTTTGCCCATCCCCCCACCCACCTCCCCTCTGGCTGACACCAATTTGTTCTCTGTATTTTTGATTTTGTTTGATCTCTAGATTCCACTTGTAAGTAAAATCATACTTGTCTTTTTATGACTGACTTATTTCACATAGCATAATACCCTCTAGGTCCATCCATATTGTTACAAATAGGAAGAGCTCATTGTTTTTTATGGCTGAGTAATATACCATCTCTTCTTTATCCATCCATCAGTGGACACTTGGATTGCTTCTATATCTTAGCTATTATATGTAATGCTTCAATAAACATAGAGGTACATGTATCTTTTCAAATCAGTGGGGTTTTTTCCCTTTGGGTAAATATCTAGTAGTGTAATTACTGGAACATATAATATTTCTATTTTTTTTAATTTTTGGGGAAACGTTTATATGGTTTTCACACTGGCTGTACCAATTTACATTCCCACTAATAGCATTTTCCTTCTATTTCAATTAGCATACGTTCATTCGACAAGTATGTGTTTGTTATGTTCTAGGAGATAGACACTTATCTGCCTTCTAGAATCTTTAATGCTTTCCTTCACACCTATGCCAAAACAGGTTATCTTTAATCAGACTGCATTACCTAAACATTATCTTTGCTAGCAGATTGAGAGGGTTCAGGCTGCTTCCCTCTGGAACTGGGATATAAATGATTCAAGCATCCTTTTAAGTTTGTGCTACATCTGATAGTGTTTGAATTTTTAATAGATTATATATTTTTTGGGGTAATTTTTTTCAGTGTGGCTCCTGAGACTTGTTCAGTGACTAAATCTCAAGAGTAGGTTTTATAGCATTTACGCCACCAACTCCTCCTTTTAGATACTATTGCCTATTCCGTTAATCAACCCTAATCTCAAGATGGAAGTTTGTAAACACAGGGTCTACCAACATTCAGCATACAAATTAAACTTTATTTTTCTTTGTACATAGACGTTAAAGGGGCATTTGTACAGAGTGGGGCCTTAAGATTAGGGGTTTTGGGCATATAAGAAATTGAATGCAATCTTTTTGGCTCCCATAGAATTTACTAGGAAGGATCCCCCCTCAGTATAGGCATCTTTGAGAGGGGGAGATTCAGTAAAAAGAAAGCTTGAAGTTAAATTCCTTCCTGTTATTTACTAGTTAAATGGTCATGTTAGTTCCTTTTTATAAAATTCACTCTCATTTTTAAAAGACAGATACAGATTACTTTGCCTTGATGCTATGAGAGTTAATGGGGATAACATAACCAGTGCTCGAGTGATATTCTTATTCCTTAGCTGCTTTGCCATAAGAATAAAAAGGTGAGTTGAATGGTGTGTAAATTTTATGTCAATAGAGCTGCTATGAACAAAACAGTGCTGTGACTTTTTATAGAAGTATATTGTGGAATCTGTGCTTCCATGTATATGGTACAGATTCAAAGCACTTTGTGTATTATCATACTTAGAGTCTACCTGAGATTCTTACAAAATATGTATATAAATATATAATAACATTTTGTCTATTACTTTTTATTGCTATCAGAGAAGATAAAAAATAGGTTGAAGGATTCGATCCAATAATATTTATAAAGTGCCTATTATGGGACCAGCATTTTGCTAAACTTACAGATACAATGGTGAATAAGACATTGTGCTATCATGGAGCTAACAGTCTGGCAATAGATATTTTATTTTATTTTTTTATTTTTTTTTAAATTTTTTTAACGTTTATTTATTCTTAAGAGACATAGAGACAGAGCATAAGCAGGAGAAGGGCAGAGAGAGAGGGAGATACAGAATCTGAAGCAGGCTCTAGGCTCTGATGAGCTGTCAGCACAGAGCCCGATGTGGGGCTCGAACTCACAGACTGTGAGATCATGACCTGAGCTGAAGTCGGCCGCTTAAACAACTGAGGCACCCAGGCACCCCTGGCAACAGTTATTTTAGAAAACACCATGGTCTAATAACTAAAAATAATTATCATTACATTATGAACTATAAAGCTACTGAATTGACTTTCTTAGGATTATTGGGAAAGGACAAAATGAAAAAGTAGTAATTTCCACGCATAATTATTTTACTATTCTTGATTCTGTATCTAAAAAACATGTCTCTAAAAACACTATAGAGACATAGGTGAAAGAGCACAGGGGAGAGTAGCCAACTGAAAAGAGTTTTGGAGTGAGCCAAATTTGGTTTCAAACCCTAATGCTTTCATTTAATCTTTTTACAAACACATACAATATCCTATGATCACTGGAATTCAACTTCTTTGATTCTTTCTAGGACAATACACATATCAAAAAGGTATTTGTGGCTTAGGGAAACACTAGCCAAATCTTAGCAAAACTTTAATTGTTATCAAGGAATCACTGAAATGGATAGTTCTGTGAGATAAACAGACCTTAATGCAGTACCTGAAACATGGCCCTTATAGTGACAGAACTTAATCCCGTGTTCTCTTCATTCTTGAGCAGCTATAACCAATCTCTATTAATCTATCTTCCCCTTACCACTTTCAGTCACTAATGCTAGTTTTATTTTCATATGGATCTGATGTGTATTCTGCAAGATTATACATTCCTTAAGGAGCCAAAAGTGTGTTTGTTTATAATTTCATCTCGTAGCACCTAGAACCATGTTTGATAATAGATAACATAAATTTTTAGCTTTTGACTCTTTGACTTGGTAACTCTACTTCTTCACTTTTTTTACATTCATTCTTGTTTTTCAAAAGCCAGAAGGATGCTATAACTGCAAACCTCTAAGGGTTTCCGGGGCGCCTGGGTGGCTCAGTCAGTTAAGTATCTGACTTTTGATTTCAGCTCAGGTCATGATTTCATGGTTCATGAGTTCAAACCCCACGTCGGGCTCTGTGCTGACAGTGTAAAGCCTGCTTAGGATTGTCTCTCTCCTCTCTCTCTTCCCCTCCCCTGTTCACTCTTCCTCAAAAAATAAGTAAATAAACTAAAAAAAAAAAAAAAATGAAAAACCCACTGAAAAACTTCTAAGGGTGTCCGTATTCAATCAATAAAGACCCTCATGAGAACAATTAGGGACTTTGTTAGAATGATGTGAACAGTATAGAATCCTAAAGAAGTGACTTATTCCAGGTCTTATTATTGCTGGAGACTTCTACTGACTAGAAATAGAGTGACACATTTTCCCATGCCAGGTTAAGCATTCAGTGTCTGTTCTAATGGAGCTGGACATGTGGATGCAGTCTTGTCGGTAAGACAAGCTGTGTAAAAATAACTTGGAAGGGTTTTCAAGGTAGGCACTGTGTCGTAATATCTTTGTAGTTAAGTATTTAATGTTCAAACACATAGTTAAGTATGTAGTAAGAAGACTCAGACTCTCAAGCATACTTAACCATGGTTTATAACACTGTTGCCTAAAGAAATGCACTGTGAGTGATTAGGAACTCGAGTCGGGGTGACATCTTCCCCAGCTGAGTTGGTTGATGCTCTGAGCTTGGTGGGAGATGGGAAAGGACCAGGCTTTTTGTTTGCTGAGAGATGGTAATCTGGGCAGGAGAGGGCCATATGATGTCACTCATGGCGTTCATAATTATTAAATATCTGTATCTATACAAAGGAAGTCATCTTTTTACATACTAGACAATCAAATCATTCTACAGATGATTTGTGCTCAGTCTAATGGATTCCTTTCTCCATTTCCGGAAACTAGATGCTTAATGTAATGTACTAATCAGTTTACAGAATAAATAATAAAATTCATAAACTCAATCAAGTATACCAAAGTGATGCCACCTTTTATGTCTGCCTTCCTGAAGGGAGAGCATTTATTTTTAAAGTTGAGGAAATTGTAAACACCGTCTGGAAACAGACTCAATTTATTTTTCCCCCTAGCAAGAAATCTCCTTGCTTAAGAGGTCATTGGCATGTCTTCTGAACTCAAAGAACTGGATTTTACATTCAGGAACATGTGATTTCATTTTGGGCTTGAATAAAACAAGAATGTAACCATCTTTCATTAATATTTTAGAGTCTGTATCACACAAATAACACTACATCGTTAAGTGTGTTGCATTTCTGATACCGTTTTGTCATTAAATTTAATTAAAGAGAAAACGGATGTTTCAGAAATTCAAAAGAATTTCAGAGAATATATTTGGACTGAGTAGTAAGAGAACATTTGATGAGGTTCATGGCTTTCATGTTACAAATCTGTCCTCACTGTCAGTGGTCTTACCTTTTTGTGGTGAAGAGGTTCTCACGGCATCAGAGAAACTCCACTTTTCCTTCCCTTTTGTATCTTTGCACCCCACTATGTAGATTTTGCCTGGCGGCAGGTAAACCCCAAATTTGATTCACATGTCAAGATTAATGATGCCACACACACACACACACACACACACACACACACACACACACACCCCAAGATGGCATGGAAAGATTAATCACTGATAATCTCTGGGGCGAGAAAGGAAACCCTCTCAAAGATGTCTCTGATGTCTTGAAAGAGCAAGGAAAGGCTGACTTGAAGTTTTATTGTGGTTAAGGGATGGGGCCAAGATGGAGGCTTGAGCCACGTTTGAGGCAATAGCTACATGGTTTGAATCTCCCATCAGGGCCGAACTAGGGGAGTACCTAGGCTTTCCAGTTAGCTTTCTCAAATGTGGATCACAAGGAAAAGTGAGAGGAAGTGAGGCCTGAAAGCTGTCAGCAGTCAGACATTAAAATCTGGAGTCAGATTTCTCACTACCCCTAAGATGTCTGGTTTTTGTTCTTTCTATGGGTATGTATGAAAGTTTATCTTTCCACCATGTCTTGTGTTTCTTATGTAATTTTTTTCACATTTGGAAAATTTATAAATACTCTTCGGATATGTTTTCTCCTGGGAATGCAATTGCACATATGCTAGACTACTGACACTGGTCCAAGAATCACTGATGCCATCTTCCTTTTTTAAATCTTCTTCATTCTGTTCTTCAGCTCAGAAAATTTTTTTATTGCTCTCTCTTCATGTTTACTTCAACTTCCAATTTGCCGTTAAGCCAATCCAGTGAAGTTTTTCAGTATCTTGCACTCACAGTCCTGGGTTTCTGTGTTTTTACTTTCAATAGTTTTGTCACTCTGAGGAGAGTCTCGATCAGTTCACTCATGTAGGTGTCTTTTCCTTTAATTTCCTAAGTATTTTGTAACAGGTGTTTCAGAATACTTGTTTGCTAATTCTAACATGTTGGTCATTCTAAATTAGTTTTCTTTTTTCTTTTTTTCTTTTTTTCTATTTACTTCTTTCCCCACATTGATTGTCAAGAGTTTTTTAAAAAACGTTCGTATGTTTAAAAGTGTTTTATTATATGATGGACATTTTGTATGGTATCTTATGGAGAATCTGTATTATATTACCTTATTTGAAAAATGCTGGTTTTTTTTTTCCCTTGGCAGAAATTTATTTTACTAGTACATTCTCTTTGATCCTGTGATGCTAAGTCCTGTGATGCTAGGTTTTATTCTTTAAGACTGGTCTGTTTCAATTTAGTCCTAAGTACAGCTCTTACTCAAGGGCATATCCTTTTATCCTAAGGCGAGGTCTTTATGGGAGTCTCCTCTAAATACCTGAGGTATTCAGCGAAGGCTCTCTTCTCTGGACTTGAACTCTGACTTTCCTCAGCACTGCCTAGTCTCTGCCAGTTCCTTTCATATCTGAGCCCTGCAGCAGAAACTCCACACAGAGTTCTGGTCTATTTTCCTGAAGTCTACCACTCTGGTACTCAATACCAAGAAGAGCTCTAGCACTTAGATAGCTCAGAATTCTGATCCCTCAACCTCTCCAGTTCAGAGGGGTACCATGCTCTGGTTCACCTCTGTCTCTGCACAATAGTTCAGAAACGGTCTCTGGACATGAAGATGGAGAGAATGTGGGACCTACCTTTATTCCCTTTTTCTCTAAAGGACTGTAGCATGTTATTTATTGTCAGTGACTATTGCCTCATGTATTTTTTTTTCTAGTTTTAAATTTGATTATGGGAGAAATCATGACCAGGAGAAAGAAAATCTCCAACTCTTGGTTTTGAAATGTTGGAAACATTAGAGAAAATTGGAGATTCACAAGTGAAATGGCATCAAGAAGCATCAATATTTAGGAACTTGTATTGAATTATATTTTCCCTCAAATTGCATAATGTCCTCAAATAGCATATTAAACCATACTGGGGTCATTTTTACATAATATATTTTGTTTATTATAAAATATGCAAATTTAACTGGAAATGGCATATACTCACTTTTCTCAGCTAACAGTGCTTATGGAAAATATGGGTAATATAAACAGGAATTCAGGGAAAATATTGTCACATCCCCTTCCTCTTCCCTTAAAAGATAATGTTTCTTCACAACCTATTTTAATAGTGTTTTTGATAGAAATTGTATATTCCCATAGTATCACTTAGTCTTTTATTCTTCTTGAAGCATTTGTTCCTAGTTTTAAAATTTGGAGAAAATCTAGGGAAAACCATTTTAATGTGTGATTTTTAAAACATTAACAAACAATAGTTATGATGTGCCGGGGTCCAGTTCTGCTGAATCCAGGGGTCCCTGAAGGATGGGCGGTCAGGTGAAAGGAAATGAGAGAGCCACGAGAGAGATGTAGTCTGATGACCAAGCAGGCAGCCGTGGCAATTCCGCCCTGCTGGTCTCAGTGTCTTTATTTTTAAAGGTAGTCAGTGACATTACATCAGTGAGTGACATTCCCTAGTTCAATCTCTTTAATAATAATGCATTTTTACCAGGGAAGTGGCAACTTCCTCAATCCTGTATGTTGGTTTTAGGTTAATTAACATATAAATTTAGGGCGGGGGCGGGGGCGGGGGACAGAGAATACGTGTTTCCTTGAGGCCTTAATGTTAATAATCCGTAAATAGGAGAAAACAGGGTGTTGCCTTGAAGCCTCTTCTTCCAACTACAATGGGAGAGGTGCAACCCATCTGGCAAGGACTCTCAATGCTTGTCCTTCTGCTTATGAATAAGTACATTTACATAGTCTCCTTCAGATGCTATCCATCAATGCATCACATTCCAAGTTCCCTTTTTTACTTGAATGTCATAAAACAAAAGAGCATTACCTCCCTTAAGGTCAACGAGGGCTGCTCAAGAAATCCAGGCCTGAAAGGTTATTTGAAGGAGGCTGTATTGGGGCGCCTTTTTTGGCCAACAGGAGCTTTACTTTGACTGCCTTTTCCACACAGGGAGGTATCTCAACCTGTGAGCCCAAAATGGCTCCCGACAATAATGTATTTCCTACTTACATATTACATATATATATGTTGTATATATTACATAAATATACACATTACATATATATGTACATGATGTACATATGTGTACCTGATGTACATGATGTAAACATGATGTTTACAAAATTATCCACATTTAGTAAACTATTTTCTTGATCCCCAGCAGAAAGTCATTTTTAAAAATTTTAATTCCAGTGTCATTAACATACAGTATTATATAAATTTCAGGTGTGCAATAGTGATTCAAGACCTCCATGTATTACTCAGTGTTCATCAAGTGGACTCTTAATCAGCTTCACTCATTGCACCCACTGCCCTACCTCCTCTGGTAAGCATCCGTGTGTTCTCTATAGTTAAAAGTTTGTTTTTTTGGTTTGTCTCTTGTTTCCCCCCTTTGTTCATTTGTTTTGTTTCTTAAATTCTACACATGAATGAAATTATAGGGTATTTGTCTTGCTCTGACTTATTTCGCTTAGCGTTATACTTTCAAGCTCCATCCATGTTGTTTTAAATGGTAAGATTTCATTCTTTTTTTTGTTGCTGCGTATATTCCATTGTATTTATATACCATTGTATTTATATACATCTTCAGTTGCTGGTTACTTAGGTTGCTTCAACAGATTGGCTATTGTAAATAATGCTGCAGTAAACATAGGAAAATATGTATCCCTTTGAATTAGCATTTTTGCATTCTTTGGGTAAATACCAGTAGTGCAATTGCGGGATTTTAGGGTAATTTTTGCCTCTCTGGTTATGTTGATTCCTAGGTATTTAATGCTTTCTGGTGCAGTTGTAAAGGGGATCAACTCCTTGATTTCTCCTTTTGCTACTTTCATTACTAGTGTATAGAAATGCAACCAATTCCTGTACATTGATTTTATATCCTGCGACTTTGCCGAATTTGTGGAGCAGTTTTTTGGTGGAGTCTTTTGGGTTTTCCACATAGAGTATCATGTTGTCTGTGAAGAGTGAAAGTTTGACTTCCTCCTTGCCAATTTGTATACCCTTTATTTCTTTGTGTTGTCTGATTGCTGATGCTAGAACTTCCAACACTATTTTGAGTAACAGTGGTGAGAGTGGGCATCCTTATTGTGTTTCTGACCGAAGCGGGAAAGCTCTAAGAGTTCTCCATTAAGGGTGATATTAGGGATGATCTTTTCTCTGTGGTCTTTATGATATTGAGGTATGATCCTTCTATCCCTACTTTCTTGTTTTTTTTTGTCAAGAAAGTATGCTGTATTTTGTCAAATGCTTTTTCAGTATCTGTTGAGAGGGTTATGGGTTATTAGGCTTTCTTTTATTAATGTGATGTATCACATTGTTTGATTTGCAGATATTGAACCAGCTCAGCATCCCAGGAATAAATCCCACTTGATCTTGGTGAATGATTCTTTTCATTTATTGTTGGACCCGTTTTGTTAGTATCTTGTTGAGAATTTTCGCATCTATGTTCACCAGGGAAATTGGTCTGTAGTTCTCCTTTTTAGTGGGGTCTTTGTTGGCTTTAGAATGAAAGTAATCTGCATTGTAGAATGAGTTTGGAATTTTTCCTTCCATTTCTATTTTTTTGAACAGTTTCAAAACAATAGTTGTCAACTCTTCTTTAAATGATTGGTAGAATTCCCCTGGAAAATCATACAGCCCTGGAATCTTTTTTGTTGGGAAATTTTTGATTACTGATTCAATTTCTTTACTAGTTATGGATCTATTCAAATTTTCTATTTCTTCCTGTTTCAGTTTTGGTAGTTTATATGTTTCTAGGAATCTGTCCATTTCTTCCAGATTGTCAATTTTTTGGCGTATAATTGCTCATAATATTGTTTGTATTTCTGCGGTGTTGGTTGTGATCTCTTCTCTTTCATTTACGATTTTGTGTCTTTTCTTTTTTATTTTTGATCAATCTTGCTAGGTATTTATCAATTTTGTTAATTCAAAGCATCAGATCCCGGTCATTGATATGTTCTTCTGTTTTTTATTTTTTATTTTTTTATTTCTCGATAGCATTGATTTCTGCTCTAATCTTTATTATTTCCTTTTTTCTGATGGTTTGGGGCTTTGTTTGCTGTTATTTTTCCAGATCTTTTAGGTGTAAGGTTAGGTTGTGTATTTGACAGCTTTTTTTCCTTCTTTAGGAAGGGCTGGATTGCTATATACATCCCTCTTATGACCGCTATTGTTGTATCCCAGAGGTTTTCATTTTCATTGGCTTCCATGTACTCTTTAATATCTTCTTTAATTTCATGGTCAACCCATTCATTGCTCAGTAGGATAGTATTCTTGGTCTTCCCAAATTTTTTCTTGTCGTTGATTTTGAGTTTCATAGCATTAGGTCTGAAAATATGCAAAGTATGATTCCTATCTTTTTGATCTTATTGAGGGCTGATTTGGGACCCAGTATGTGATCTATTCTGGAGAATGTTCCATGTGCACTTCAGAAGAATGTGCATTCTGCTGCTTTAGGATTAAATGTTCTGAATATATCTATTAAGTCCATCTGTCCAGTCCAGTGTGTCATTCAAAGCCAATTTTTCATTGTTGAATTTCTGCTTAGATGATCTGTCCATTGTTGTAATGGGGTGTTGAAGTCCCCTATTATTATTGTATTATTATCAATGAGTTTCTTTATATTTGTGATTAACTGTTTATATATTTGGGGGCTTTCATGTTGGGGGCATAAATATTTACAACTGTTAGATCTTCTTGGTGAATAGACCCCTTAATTATGATATAATGCCTTTGTTACACTCTTAATTTTAAAATTTAATTTGTCTGATATAAGTATGGCTACTCCAGCTTTCTTTTGACGTCCATTAGCATGATAGATGGTTCTCTATTCCTTACTTTCAATCTGCAGGTGCCTTTAGGTCTAAAATGAGCCTCTTGTAAGCAGCATATAGATGGGTCTTATTTTCTTATCCATTCTGATATTCATTGTCTTTTAATTGGAGAATTTAGTCCATTGACATTGAGAATGAGTACTGAAAGATATGAATTTGCATCATTGTGTTGCCTGTTGTGTTGATATCTGGTGATGTTCTATGGTCCTTTCTAGTCTTTGTTGCTTTTGGTCTCTTTTGCTCTGTTTCATATTTTCTCTCTCAAAGAGTCCCCCTTAAAATTTCTTGTAGGGCTGCTTTAGTGATTATGAACTCCTTTAGTTGCTGTTTGTCTGGGCAACACTTTACCTTCCTTCTATTCTGAATGACAGTCTTGCTGGATAAAGAATTCCTGGCTGTATATTTTTCCAACTCAGCATGGTGAGTATATCTTGCCACTCCTTTCTGGCCTGCCACATTTCTGTGGACAGGTCTGTTGCGAACCTGATTTATAGGTTAAGGACTTTTTTCCCTTGCTGTGTTAAAAATTCTTTCCTTATCTGTGTATTTTGTGAACTATAATATTTTGTGACTATAATATGCCTTGGTGATGGTCAGTTTTTGTTGAATCTAATGGGAGTTGTTTGTGCTTCTTTGATTTTGATGCAACCGTGTAGCAGCACAGGTTCAGAGATTACAGCAACCTACAATACGCAGCCAGCACCGGGTTTCCCTGCACTCTGGCGTCTTTGTCCCAATACCAGTGTCTTTGTCCCAATACCAGCAAAAAGGTGGCTGCTCTTCAGAGTCCTCTAGGATCTTTGCCTGTAGGGAGGCCATATGGCTTCTGCCAAATGCACTCCAAGCAGGAGAACCACTTCTCCCCATGTGGCACACGGACACCTCATATACGGCTGCCTGGTCCTGGGGATTCACCCTGCTTCCTCACCAGAGCACCACCAGGCTTTGAGCTCCAAAACTTCAGACTCTGTGCTCCACTGTTTATAGCATCCTGGTGGTATTGAAATCCTCTCCTTTCTTTCTGTCAATGGTTTTGGGGAACAGATTTCTTGTTCAGTCCCCTGCCATTGCTTTCACTCTTTCTCTTTCTCTCCAGCTACTTTTGTGGGAGTGCTTTTCTTGCACTATCCCAATGCATTACACTCTCCTTTTTCTTTCCCTGTCCTGTCTCCACACAAAACAGCTCCCTACCCTTCGTCTTTTCTCTCCCCCTATACACCTCTCCATACCACGTGCCTGCTAAGTTCTGTGGCCTAAGGTATGCAGATCATTGTGTTTATTCTCAGATCAATTTCCTAGGTGTTCAAATGGTTTGGTGCTGATATAGCTGCGTTTCAGGGAGGATACAGGCTCGTGGTCTCCAATGTGCTCTGCCATCTTAACTGCCTCCCCCCATCCCATGTCTTTTGATTGGAGCTTTAGTCCATTTATATTCAGAGTAATTACTGACATGTATTTCTCATCATTTTATTATCTGTTGTTATTTTCGGAGATTTTCTCTGATTCCTTCTTGTGTCTCCTCTTTCATGTTTTGCTGATTTTCTTTGGTAATATATTTGGATTTCTTGATCTTTATTCTTTACATATTTATTAGTGGTTTTTGGTAAATATGGTTACCATTAGGTTTGTATATAACCTGTTCGGCATATAGCAGTCCATATTAAGTTGGTGGTCATTTAAGTTTGTACTCATACTTTGCTTCTTTTATCCCTGTATCTTAGGTATATGTTATTTTATATCTCTTTTTTTTTCTGAGTTCCTTGACTGATATTTTACAGAAATAATATTAATTTTTACTGCTTTTGTGTTTCCTTCCTTTATATAGGGTCATTTTTAATCTTTCTGTTTTACTCAGAGTGTTGTCTCTCTCTTTTTTTTTTTTTTTTTTTTTTTTTTTTTTGTGAGAGAGAGAGCACATTTGGGCAGAGGAGAGCGACAGAGGGAGAGACAAAGAGAGTCTTAAGCAGGCTCCGTGATCAGTACAGAACTGGACACAGGGCTCGAGTCCAAGACCCTTGAATCATGACCTGAGCAGAAATCCAGAGTCAGATGGCTCAACTTACTGAACCACTCTGGTGTCACAGTGTCCCTTTTAATATTTCTTCAAGAGCTGGTTTAATGGTCATGAATTCCTTTAATTTTCAATTATCTGGAAAACTCTTCATTTTCCTTTTATTCTGAATGATAGCCTTGCTGGATACAATATTCTTGACTGCTGTTTTTTCCCCAATCAGCACCTTTAATATATCATGCGCTTTTTTTCTGGCTTGCAAAGTTTGTGTTGAAAAATATTCTGCTAGCTGAGGAGTTTTCCCTTTCAAGTTAATCACTTTTTTTTTTTTTTTTGGTCTTGCTGCTTTAATTTTTTTTTTCTTTTTCACTATAGTTTGCAAATTTAATTAAAATATGTCTTGGTGTGGTTCTACTTTTGTTGATATTTGTTTGTTCTCTGTATCTCCTAGATACGGATATCTGTTTCCTTCCCCAGATTAAAGAGGTTTCAGCTATTATTTCTTCAAATAAATTTTCTGCTTCCTTTTCTCTTTTTCTCCTCTAGGACTCCTATAGTAAGAATGTTATTATGTTTTATGGAGGCATGCATAATTCTTTTCTCTCTCTTTTGTTCAGCTGATAACTTTCCATTACTCTGTCTTCTAGGTTGCTAATTCATCCTCTGTTTCTTCTTCCATCCTGCTGTTCATTTCATCAAGTGTGTTTCTCATTTTGTTTATTATACACCTTTTCTCTGTTGTTACTCCTTATCTGTGTTAATGGTCTCACTCATGTTGCCCACTTTTTTATCAAGTCCACTGAGTATTCTTGTGATAATTGTTTTCAATTCCCTATCAGTTACATTATTTGTATTTTGCTTAGATCTCTGGAGCTGGTCTTGTCCCATATTTTCATTTGGGATATATTTCTTTGTCTTTTAATTTTATCTGCCTCTCCGTGTATGGTTCTGTGTGTTAAGAAAGTCATCTGAGTCTTCTGTGCTTAAAAGTAGTGCTGTTTATGAAGAAGAGGTCCTGGAGTGCCCCTCAGTGCCCTGTTCACCAGAACCTGGTACTTCAGGAGAGTATCCTGTGTTTGTGGCTTGCACCCTACTGTTGCTTCAGTCCCTTTTCCTTTCACTGCAGTCATCTGAATGAACTCTCCCTGTTGTAGGTTGTGCTTAGTCTATGTATTTTTAGTGGGGCCCAAGCAGTCCAGCTCTGATGGGGTGTCCCCACTGGGAAACTTGAAAGCAGGGTGGCAGTGTCAGCAAAATTTGCTTGGAACCACTAGTCCTATGCCAGATCCCCCGAAAAACTTTCGTGGCTGGGAGTTGCATGCCAGTGTGGCTGGGGGCATGATGCTGGGCATAGCATGCTACAATGACTGGGTCTAGCTGGGCTAGATGGATGACAGTGGCTAGGATTGTGTGGCTGGGCTCCATGCATGATGACATCTGGACATCCATGGCTGGGTGCCATGCAGTGGATGTGTGTGGCATGTAGTGGCTGCTGTGTACCTGGCACCTGGGTGGGACACACGTGTGGCTTTAACCAGATTTGCCCTGAGCACAGAGCCAAGGCTAGAAGTCTTGGAGTAGGCGAGCCCTCAGAAGAACTTGTGGGTATGGCATAACGAGAGTGGTTTATGTAACAAGTGTCTGTGCAGGCCCACCTCCACAGGTGTCTCTGTTTTCATGTTGGGGGTCAGGAAAAGAAAATGGCACCTGCCAGTGCCCTCATTTTTGAAGTCCCTCAACATGCTCTGAAATCAGTATTAACAGATCTGTCTCCCGTTTGCCCCCAGCTTGTCTAAACCGCCATTGTTATGTTGCCTCTCTGTGCAGACTACTGTTTCTTTAAGGGCGGTGACCGGTTCTCTCTAGTCCTTAAAACTTGCCAGTGCTGAATTGGTTGACTTTTAAACCTCCAGGTTCTAAGTCCCGCTGGTTTTCCAAACTCATAGAATTCAGCCCCTCTGGTTTTTAAAGCCAGACATTATGGGGAGTAGTCTTTCCTTGGTGAGCTCCTCAGTGCAAGGGCTCATTTCACTGCCTTCTCTCTGTGTGCAGCTCCTTCCACTTTACTGACCTTCCTAAACTTTGAGATGAAGCTTCTTCCCTATGTTTAGTTTTAGAGTTTGTTCTGCCAGTCTTCAGATCACTCTGTGGTTTATTGACTTGAATATAGATGATATCTAGCTGAAAATATGAGTTGGAGCGAGCTCAGGGTCTTCCATCTTTCCTAGCTCAGACAAAAATAGCTGAGAACCTTTGTTTTAAATGCAGTCATCTCAGATAGAAACGCTCTACAAATATCTGTCTTCGATTTTGTTAAACAGTAGAATTAAGTCTATTAAAAATTCTTTTTTAAAAAATTACCTTCTAAAGTATGATTTATTTTCCAGCAGTAAAATCTTCTGGGGGAAGGAATAAAATACAAAGAGAATTTTATGATAGCCAGCTTAAAATTTTCCTCTGAAAATGGAACAACTGCAATTAATAAAAGGAAAAGAAAAGGAAACACACTTTTAGAGTTTATGCTCTGAGATCTTGTGAGCCCTTAACATATATTATCACAATTAAACTTGGAACAATTTCACTAGTTACACTGTATTATTTCATTTCTTTTCCATTTGAGAAACATAGGAGTCTGAGAGTTAAATAACTTATCAGAATTTAGTTTATAAAACAGTGTTAGAATCCTGTTTCCCATATTTTCTGTTAATTTCACTTGACCAAAGGCAATTCCAAGGGCAAGATGCTGAAGGAGGAAGTATAAGAACAGCAACGAGAAAAATTAATCTACTTCATTATTTTGCTCTGTGTCTGGAATGTTCACAATGACAGGTCAGTGGATTTTCAGTGACCTGTAGCAGAATTGTCAATATTTTAGGCATCTTAATTTAGGAAAAAAATAAAGAGAAACTCCTTTCTTTTTCCTTTCATTCTTACTTGAGTTCTGGTCTTTACTTCATAATTGTTTCCCATCAACATTCCTTCCAACAATGAGCAGAAGAAAAATTTAAAAAAATATATCTACACAAGTATAGCAATAACCATATTGTGACATTCTACTAACTATAGAAACCTCTATTATTAAACTTAACCTCTCCAAAGTATATCTAGTGACGACTCTATTATTTTTCTGACTCCTCCCACCCCTTCACTTTCAGGAAACAATTTTTCTTACTATTTCCACACATTTAGTCTTTTAGCTTGGCTTCTCCTGCCAATCCTGACCTAAAAGTGTTGTTCTTTAGGCTTTTAACCTCTTCTGTTTCTCCTATGACCACAATCTCCCAACTCATGTCTTCGATTATTTACATGATGATTGTTTTTAAAATCATAACTTTAGATTGAATTTATACCCTTAGTTTCAGAGCCTCCAGTGCAAAATGAGTAGGTATAAGTGGCTCGTTTCAGGTAGCTGAAGTATATTATTCCTTCAACAGCATCTCCTTGGTATTTTATTTGAATTTTATTCACCTTATATCCTGTAAATTGGAAACTTGGCATCATCTTTATTTCTTTTCTTTTTTTCTTAATATTCTGTGTACCAAATTGGACACAAATTCTGTTCATTTTGCCTCCAAACTGTCTTTAGAATCCTCCTGTTTGTACTTCTGTTACTTGTTTAGTTCATTCCCTATGAATTAGCATCTGCCAACTAACAGCTTTATGTCAGGCATGAAGAAAAAGAATAAGCCAAACAAAATACAACAAGAGTAGCAACAACGTTAAGACTCAGGTATCCTTATCATACCAATTATTATATGAGGAAATGGAGGTTCAGAGTTGCAAAATAAATTAAAATGAACTATTAAATGCTGAAGCCTGTGTGTCTCTCAGGATAGACTGGGTTATGCTGTAGTAATAAACATGAAAATCTCATGATGAAAACATTGAAGATGAACGTTTCACTTTAGGAATTAGGGGAACTGGCAAATTATGCATCGTATGTTAGTCTTCTACCCAGAAAGACTTTGTGTACACATTTCTTTGGACAAAGCAATGCACCTCAGTTTGTTAACTTAATGGGGATAAAGAGGTATGCCTGGAAGGAGAACTGGAGAAAGGAGAAATTTCAGTACAAAACGCTAATGATTACCCAGCCAGTGTCTTTATGTGCTAGTGATTCCACAGTTCATAGTTTTTAAATATTATCATGTTATCTCCTTGCTGTTTAAAAACCCTCCACATACCTTATAAACTCAGTTCTTTCTCGACAGTCCTGCAGAAGTGTTGCCTTTAGCAATTTAATGTCTGCATCCTTTTTCTTAAACTCTACATAAATCCATACGTTTAAAAAATTGCTTCCATTCTACCTCATGTGTTGTAATTAATTATTTAGAATCTGACCTCAACTGGTCTCTCTATTCTGATGTTGTATTATTTATAACATCTTTGAATGACAAGCCATTTTCCTTTGAGATCTATGTAAGCTGGCTGAGAACATGGACTCTGGAATTGGATTTCTTGGTTCAAAATTATGTTATGCCACTTAGTAAGTCTGTGATTTAAGCAAGTTACCTAGACCCTTTATGCTTCTAATTTCTAATTTATAAAATTGGAATAATTATAGTACTATTTTCAGAGAGGTTGAGGATCATATGAGACAGTATACATAAGCACATAGAATTAATGTGCTGTACCTGGTACAGAGTAGCCACTAAATAGTTATTATTATATGCTATGCCATTTTATGCCTCCATATCATTGCATATATTACATATCACTCTTCCCCAGCAACCTCAAAAACTGTTACCCATCAAAAGTCATTTAAGTATTGCCTCTTGTTTTAAATAATTTTATAATTGTTAATGTTTTCTGTGGAGAACTCCATTATAGTTGTCAATACTTGGTAAATCACGTATCCATCAGTCAGTCAACAAATACTGTTGTATTGTTGTATTGTCAGAACTGTGCACGGTACCATGGGAATTTGAATGAAGAAATATACTTGCTCTATGTTTGTTTTACAGTTTATTTTGGTGGTTATACCAACAAAATAATTACTAAACTTTGCAGTACCAGTTGCAAGTAACAGTTCAGGGAAAGGAAAGCAGTATGCTCTACAGTGGATAGATGGAGAAAAAAGTACCTTCCCAAAGGGTTGAGGGCCCTGAAGGCATGCACCATGATTGTCTTATGATGTCTCATCACTCTTTTATCCTAGTTCCTGACATCTCTATTGTGTCCTCAATAACTATTTGAGTGCGTGAATGAATGAATTCTCAAATCACAGAGAAAGTAGAACCTAAGTTGGCAACAAGGCATTCACATTTGGATAGGACCTTTACCCACCATGACATGTAATTAAGTCAGAAAACCGTATTCCCTCATTCATCAGGATGAAGAGTATGCATTTAATATTCCTTAATCCTAAAACAAAAAAGAATATATATGGAAATGGGGAAAATGTACCATGTACACAAATGTTAACATATTTATTAAAATCACATTTTAATAATGTACATTTTCCAAGTGGAGGTTCTCAAATTTTGAGTTTACGAAATTAGGATGATGGAATTTTCTTTCTTCCTATTTTCAAAATCCATTCTATCCTTTGTTTGTAGCAAGTCCTTTGAACATATGCTTAACAGTTACCTCAGAGACCTAAACTCGTATTTGCTGAAGAGCTGTAAGGCAACATCTGGGCACTCTTTGGGCATGAGGAGAGTATGGTGATAGCTCTTAGGAGTTTATTCTGATTTGGAAACCTCTCTTCTGGGTAGTTTTGTTTTGTTTGTTTGTTTGTTTGTTTGTTTTCCCCTACTAATTTGTGTCCATTTACCGTCTTGTCCAAATTGCTTTTCTGGAAAAGCTGAGAAATCTCTCTATATCTGATTTATACTTTTCTTCTACTCTTAATCTGGGTTATTGTATTTTTTTCTAAATATTCTTGATCATTGAAGATCTGTGCCTATTTTTCTCTGATATCTTTCATTAAGATCTCCTGTCAGAAATGAATTCTAGGCTCAGTTCACTGTAGACTATGGTACACACACTTACCAAGTTTTCACAGAAAGAGCTGCTCCTCTTTGATTTTTGTTTCTCCTTCCTCTTCTGAAGGCCTACGGGCATTGCATCTGCTCCTGCAATGTATCTCCGAGCCTCTGGTGGACTAAAATCCGCAGGCCAGTGTTCAAGTCTTACCTCTCCTACCTATTAGCTTTGAGATCCTTGAAAGGTCTCTTATCCTATCTAAACTTCATTTTTCTCATCCTTTTTTTTCTTTTTAACAATTTATTGTCAAGTTGGTTTCCATACAACACCCAGTGCTCATCCCAACAAATGCCATCCTCAGTGCCCATCACCCACTCTCTTCCCTCCCATACCCCCCTCAACGCTCAGTTTGTTCTTAATATTTAAGAGTCTCTCATGTTTTGTCTCCCTCCCTCTCCGTGGCTTTTTTCCCCCCTCTCTCCCTCCCCCATGGTTTTCTGCTAAGTCTCTTGAAATCCACCTATGCGTGGAAAAATGGTATCTATCTTTCTCTAACTGACTTATTTCACTTAGCACAATACCCTCCAGTTCCATCCACGTTGCTACACATGGTCAGATTTCATTCTTCCTCATTGCTGTGTAGTATTCCATTGTGTATATATGTACCACATCTTCTTTATCCATTCGTCAGTTGATGGACACTTAGTCTCTTTCCATGATTTGCCTATTGTCGAAAGTGCTGCTATAAACATCAGGGTACACGTGCCCCTGTGCATCAGCACTCCTGTATCTCTTGAAAGAATAATGTTTCTTTCACATGCTGGTTTGAGGATTATACAACAGGAGAGACTTTTTAAAAGAGCACCAATAATCAGAAATTATAGCACTTCCCTGATTAATCAAGATTCAGCAAAATAGTATGTTACATATTTTTTAATACATTCACAGTAGCTACAATAAGGTCATTTCTCTTTTCTATTCTTTATATAAACCTTCCTTAGTTAAATGAGGAAGTAGAAAATAGATAAGCTTAGACAGGAATTTGAATCAGAATCAATTATTATCAAGGCTTTCTCAGAAAACTTATAATCATCTTTAAAAATATTCTTGTATTATGTAATCAGCAGGACATAAACACTTTTTATATAGAAATAAGCTATTCTAGTCTGCGGTCAGATATTCTATCATCTGTGGATTAAGGTCACTGGCTCCAGATAATCAGTTTAGCTCCACATTCCTCCATGTCTCCTTATTAGCTTTCCTCTTTCCTTCACTTCCTCTTCCCAGGCTTTTGTTTGTTTGTGGGAGTTCATACAGATTTGTTCCTCTTGAGATTTATCACCGCCTCACGTTGAGACTTTTCCTCAAAGACCGGCCCCTGGAGCCTGAGTCTCTAAACACAAACTTTACAGTTTCACAAGTAGGACCCCATGAGAGCACTGCAGAAGACCGACCAGTTTTATATTTTATGGGCAGAGATAATCAAAACTTTCTTTCTGAGAGACAGATTAACTCAAACTATAAACCCATTAAGAAGAAGCATCCTGAACAAAAGCCTAGGGTTCTAAGAAGTCACCCCTACTTTCTTTCCCAGCTTGTTTTCCTAACTATTCATATACATCCATACTGTGAGTGGAGTCAACCTGTGTCCACATGCCTGAGTAATGTCAGACACATGAACATCTGTTAAAAAATAATTTCAGGCAATTAATTTTGCTGAACATCTCAAAGTTGTATTACAAACTTATTGTGTGATAGATTAAGTCAATGATTTTCTTCCTGGTAGGGATCTTTTCAGGGGCAAGATTTTGCAAGATAAACATTGCCAGAGTAGTTATTGCAAGACAAAATGTCGATTAAAGTTTCTAGACTCTTGACTGATAGAAGGGTGGGTGGGATAATTGGTTTCCCTGAACAAATTTTAATCTTAATGAAGTACATCAGATAAGTTTTCCTTTTCATTGAGTAAGCATGGCCTAGATTTCTTTCTATTTTAAGTTTATTTATTTTGAGAGAGAGATTTTGAGAGCCAGAGACAGTGTGTGCATGGGGGAAGTGCGGGGGTGGGGGCAGAGACAGAGAATCCCAAACAGGCTGTGCACTGTCAGTATGGAGCCCAACATGGGGCTTGAACTCACAAACCAGATTCACAAACTATGAGATCATGACCTGAGCTGAAATCAATAGTAGGTTGCTTAACCAACTGAGCCACTCAGATGCCTCAGCATGGCCTAGATTTCTTAAATCCCTTACTTTGTGGATGTTTTATTTTAGAAAAATTTTAAGCACAGAACTTTTTTTTTCCAAGTGAAAGTAACATCTCAACTGCTTTATGAGCAAAATTAAAAGAACCTCTTAGAAGGCCACCTTTTTTTTGAACTGGATACCAGGTTTCTAGTGTCCACTCCATACAAAAAAAAAGAAAAACACCAGTGCCCCCAAATAATGCTGGGCTTGAAACTAGTAGGAAATGATCAGTAGAAGTAATTTACATTAAAACAAAACTAGTTATTTGGACTACATGAGTGAAAATTCTACCTAAATAAGAAAATAATTCTGAACTACGTATTTCTAAGGCAATGAAGCCTAGCAATCCTAATCATAAATTAAATGTAGATTGTATAAGTGAATAGATAAAACTGATTTCTAATTTTCAAATCAATTGTATGTCACTGGGAGTACTAGAATAATTTCAAGCCATCTTTCATTAAATAACTAAAATTTCCTGAGCAATATCCTAAACTCATTGATTTGCTTTGGAAACTGTAAGTACTGTGAAGGTACATTTCAGTCCAAGCACTCTTCTATCTACATAAAATCTGAATAGGCAGAAGCCAAATCAATGAAGTTATTATTATGGTAATCTTAATTGATGTCACAACTTTTCCAAGTAACTTCATATACTGTGTTATCATTTCTTTGATTTCTTTCTTTTTCTTTCCTTTCTTTTCTTTTTTTTTTTTTTTGACATCAAAATGCTTGGTGCCAATTTTATTTTTGTGAGTGTGTGTATATATATACACACACCTATGTGTATGACATTTAAAAATTTTTAGTTTTACCTTTTGACCTCCTTCATTCATTTCTCCCACCCTCTACCACCCCCCCATCTCTGGCAACCACAGAAGTTACATCAGATAATTTAAGCATTTCACCTGCCAAGAAAAGTGTATCAATTACATTAAGCAATGAGTTTCTATCTACATCAAATTTGGGACAATTTTTTCCCATAACCATAATTTATAATTTTTTTGGAAAATAAATATACCAGAAATATTAAGAAAAAGTTTATTGCCTAGGGCTTCAAGATTTGATAGAATATAAGGAAAAAATGAACCTTAATATTTTAACTTCAAAATAGCTAATATAAAGATATATAGAAGAAGTATAGACCAAAGAAAACAGCGTTACTGGATCTTATCCCTTTTGGAAAAATTGCTTCCCTGGCTTTTTCTAAAAATTCAATATTTGTTAGGTTGCAATAACCAAAGCTGTAGTCCTCAATCTTAGTAAAAATGATTTCTACTTCTAAGGTGATTTCGCATTTTGAAATCACAAACTATATTGTCAGCAGTCAGTGAAACAGGCTCCAAGGAGAAGGAGACATAGTTTATTTCATTTATCTAATGGACTATCATTGTTTACCTGGTTTCTGTTCGTAAATCTAGTTAGCATTTTTATCTAAAACCCAAGTAACATACATTTTTCTAGGCCTCCGCATCCTGGGTAAATATACTTGAGGAGATAAAGGTGTAAATTAGATCAGTCTGGAGCTCCTAAGTCTTCTCCAGGGAAACTGACACAACCCAGTCCTTCTCCTCCCACTGCCTGTGGCCCTAATCCCCCAATTGCGAGCAGACATCAGCATTATTCAGAGGGTCTGGGTGCTGATCTCTCTACCTTGCCACTTTGTGGCTTTAGATCAAGAAATGTTATCAATTATTTTGTTATCTTTTATCACTAAACAGAAAGCTTTTCAAAGAATCCACATCATGGCCTTTCTTTTTTGTCTTAGGTGTTGTTGGTTTTTTTTCATATTATCAGCTCTCATATCTTCACCGTGCCAACAGAGTGTGGGGTGCAGGCTAGAGGAAAAAAGCTTCCTCTTTACCAGTTATTGGCCATGTTCTTTGCTAGGTCAGAAAGCACTTCTGCTTGTACACCAAGTCTTGTAACTTGGCATAACCTGCCCTCACCCAACTATGTACACATACATATACCCTCCCTTAATTTTCTCCTGGCCATGGGGGCAAGAAAAATTTTGTCTTTTCTCCCCTTTTTATAAAACTAATGTGTTTGTGCATAAGTGTAGATAAAAACAGATCAGGTGTGCATATAACATGGATAAAGCTTTTTTATACCACCACCATCTGTGCCCTGGTTCAACCAGCTTCAAATTTTACTGCGGAACATTCATGTGTAAAGTGTCCTAAGTAATACTTTTCTTTGCTTTTTTTTTTTTTTTTTCCTTCTTTGGGAAGAATATGTAGTGGATGGATATAAAAAATGCCAAGGTCTTTTATGCCTCTATACCCACATATATCCTCTGACCTCCCAGGTATAGGGAAATTCTTGGGACAGGCAGTAAGGGACCAGGTGATCCAAAGAGACTCTTGCTTTATAGAAGTTTCCAAAACCGCACCTTCTAAAGTTGTAGGCCACTGCAAGCAATCAAGTTCACACGACTGATTCTTTGAAGTATTTGAAGAAAGCCACTGTATGTAAAAGGATAAACTTGGCAGAAATACATTTAAAATTCAGTGGATATGTTGCCTTTTAGGGATTGCCAGGTGGGCTTCAGAAAAATAAAAGTAAACACTTGATATCGTCCAGTAAATAAAATGAGAAAATGCATTTATCTAAGTGTCAAGATTGTATCATTGTCATCATTTCCCGTGGCATTTTAAGGAGGAATGGTTCCTTAAAAATGGAATGTCCTTGCTCAGAGAGCGTGGAATAGGTGTGGGTGTGCAGAATTGTTCTGTATAATAAAGTAAGTTAGCAAATACAATTTCGGAAATGAGGAGAAAGGAGATGCAGACTGAAAAATCTTGGAGGGTCTGAATGAGGTATGGAACTAAACTAGGTTAATCCTATTGACAATCTTCTGGGACTAGGGTTTGGAAACTAAACACTTCTATTTAAAGAAGTTTTGTCGTGGTGCATTTGATGTAAACGTCTTGTAAACTTCAATTATTTTCTTTTTTCTTAAAAAATTTTTTTAATGTTTATTTGTTTTTTTGAGAGACAGAGACCGAGCATGAGCGGGGGAAGGGCAGAGAGAGAAAGAGGGAGACACAGATTCGGAAGCAGGCTCCAGGCTCCAGGCTGTCAGCACAAAGCCTGACTCAGGGCTTGAACTCACCGATCATGAGATCATGACCTGAGCTGAAGTCGAACACTTAACTGACTGAGCCACCCAGACATCCCTAAACTTCAATTATTTTCAATGAAATTTTCAGAGATCACCGATGGGTTATTTGAATGGATTATTCCTGGGTGATAGCATACACTGATTTCTGTTAGGCTTGTACAAAATGGCAGAGGGAGTCCCGCTTAGGATGCATTAATATGTGGGAAATTGATTAAGAGAAATTTACATCGTATCTTTTATTTACCACGTGCATGTGAACAATTACTAAACTACATCTTATGCTTCTACCAAATCAAAGATATGTTAGAAACGTTTTAAAACTTATCTCTAAGCATAGACACCCCTTGTTTTATGGTGCTACACTTTATTCCACTTCATAGATCTGTTTTTTCAAGTTTTCATATTTAAGTTTTGTGGCAAACCCTGCACTCAGCAAGTCTATCAGCACCATTTTCCCAGCAGCATTTGCTCATTTCATGTCTCTGTGTCACATTTTTGAAATTCTCATGATATTCCATACATTTTTATTATCATATTTGTTGTGATCATCTGTGATGAGGGATTTTGATGTTATGTTGTAATTGCGACAATTACAAATGTAATTGTTTTGGCCATGAACTGTGCCCATAGAAGATGGTGAACTTAACCGATAAATGTCGGATGTGTTCTGGCTGCTTCAACAACCGGCCACTCCTTTGTCTGTCTGTCTCTCTTCTTCCTCAGACTTCCCTATTCTCCAAGACACATGGTATTGGAATTAGGCCAATTAATAAACCTATAATGGCCTCTGAGTATTCAAATGACAGGAAGAGGCCCACATCTCTCACTTTAACTCAAAAGTTAGAAATGATCAAGCATAGTAAGGAAGGCATATCAAAAGCTTGCACCAAATAGCCATGTTGTGAATGCAAAGAAAAGTTTTTGAAGCTATTTAAATGTGCCCCTCAAGTGAACATTCAAATGATAAGTGAAACAGCCTTATTGCTGACATGGAGAAAGTTTTGGTGGACTGGATAGAAAATCAAACCAGCCACATCATCGCCTTAAGCCAAACCCAATATAAAGGCTCCAATACTCTTCAATACTGTGAAAGCCGAGAGAGGTGAGGAAGCTGCAGAAGAAAAGTCTGAAGCCAGAAGAGGTCATTAGTTCATGAAGTTTAAAGAAAGAAGCCATTTCCATTATATAGAAGTGTCAGGAACAGCAGCAAGTTATCCAGATCTAGCTAAGATGATTAAAAGTGGCTACTCTAAACATATTTTCAGTGTAGATAAAACAGCCTTATAATAGAAGAAGATGCCACTTAGGATTTTTTCATAGAGAAGGGAAGTCAATGTCTGTCTTCAAACCTTTAAAGGACAATCTGATTGTCTTGTTATGGTCTAATTCAGCTGGTGACCTTAAGTTGAAGCCAATGCTTATTTAATATATTGAAAATCCTAGGACCCTTAAGAATTAACCAAATCTACATTCCCTGTGCTCTATAAATGGAAAAACAAAGCACATCTACTTACAGGTGCTGATAACCAAGTTCTCTGATGGAAATATGCACTGTGATTAATGTTTTCATCTCTCCTAACCACCATCCATTCTGCAGCCTGTGGGTCAAGGAGTAGTTTCTACTTTCACGTCTTACTATTTAAGAGCTACTTTTTGTAAGGCTATAGATGCCACAGAGAATGATTCCTCGGATAGATCTGGGCAAAGTAAATTGAAAACCTTCCGGGAAGGACTCACCATTCTAGAGCCCATTAAGAACATTTGTGATTCTTGAGAAGAGGTCAAAATATCAACAATAACAGGAGTTTGGAAGAAGTGGATTCCAACCCTCATGGAGGACTTTGAGGGTTTCAAGACTTCAGTTGAGGAAATAACTCCAGATGTGGAAATAGCAAGAAAGCCAGGGTTAGAAGTGTAGCTTGAAGATGGGACAGAATTGTTGCAATCCCATGATCAAGCTTGAAGGGATGAGGAGTTGCTTCTCATGGAACTGCACAGAAAGTTATTTCTTGAAATGAAATCTCCTGGCGAAGGTGCTGTGAAGATTGTTGAAATGACAACACAAGATTTAGAATATTACATACACTTAGTTGATAAAGCAGTGGCATGGCTTGAGAGGATTGATTCCAATTTTGAAAGAAATTCTACTATGGGTAAAATGCTATAAAATAACATTACATGCTACAGAGAAAAAAAGTTCTTAAAGACTCAGTGAATGTGACAACCTTCATTGTCTTATTTTAAGAAATTCCCGCAGCTGCCCCGACCTTCAGCGACCACCACCCTGGTCTATCAGCAGCTAGCAATATCCAGGTATGACCTTCCACCAGCAAGAAGATTGGCTCACTGAAAGCTCAAATGATGGTTAGCATTTTTAATGCAATAGAGTACTTTAAGATATGGAGATTATTTTAAGACCTAATGCTATTGCACATTTCATAGACTACCGTATAATGTAAACAGAACTTTTATGCACTGGAAAACCAACCAATTCATTTGACTTGCTTTATTCCAATATTTGCTTTATTGCAGTCATCTAGAAATAAACCCATAATATCTCTGATGTATGCCTGTATTTTATCTTTTGAGCTAACTTGTCTATAAATTATTCATGGTACCAGCATTTACCAAAATAATTTAAAAAATGGTGTCCGTTTTAACAAATTTGTAACAGAACTGGTTTTACTAGAAAATAAATATCAGTTAATGATATGGTGCTAATTATTTTCTGACAGCTTTTTTCTTAAGAGAGGTGGGATATATTTCGGAAAAGGGCCAGTTACATTAAAATTGTGAACAAAAATACACATATGCCTGAATATAGAATTTACAATGTAAATTATGTACATATGCCTTGAGAGTGCTGCCCAAGGTCACACAGATCGTCAACCTCAGCCAGACTATACAAGACTGGGGACAAATTGGGAAAGTTACTTTCTCTGGATACCTGCAGACTTGAGTGTTGGCTGTGTTTCAGCCTCTATACCCTTTCCAGGCCTGGCATCTTTGTACATGACAAATATTGCTCCATTTTACTTGGCTGCCATAGGCTGTTGAGATCCCTGCTAGGCTCACTCTTTGCCAATCAAAGAGAAGGTGAAGTTTATTTATAACTAATTATCTCGGGCACACGCACAGAAGCCAAATTATTTTTGTGCTTTGATCTCTGAACAGGTGTCAGTGTTTCTTAAATAACTATAACTTTACAGAACCCAAACTAATTTTGGAGTGAGCAGTCAGTGCCTCAATAAAAAGTGAGAATCATTCACAGTAAACACTAAGGTGTGTGAAATGCAGAATTACATCAAGAGTTAGAGGAATTTTCTGAAATAGTTTCTGGGCATATGCAACTGGCCTAAGAATCAAAATCTTGCCTTTCCATAGGAGCTAAGTTATGTAAGCAAGAACTAATACGCTATTTCATCACCATCTCAACTACCATGAAAACGAAAAGATGGCATTATTTTGGAAGATGACTCCTTTTCGCTATGAGTAGGTACAAGTTTACTTTCACAAATGTGATGTTTGTGTAAGCATTTTCCTTCAATAATCCAGTCTGAATTGGAATACAATACTTAATATAACTGAAACTTTCCATTTTAAAGCAATCCTAAATGTTTCTCAAAGGTGTCCTACTTTTAACTAACTTTGTAAGAGAATAGTATGCAAGTAAATTGATATAATGAAAAGATTATAGATCTTGACATCAAAAAGAACTTGATTGTTTTTTGGGGAGCGGGATTTCTTTACTTGCTTTAAATTCTTTTTTTTTTTTCCTCTGAACAATTCTGTTTTGTTCTCTATGAGATGGCTTCCTGTGGCCCCTAGGCTTTTGCTTATTATATCGACTTCCATATAATCAAAATTCAAATATCACTAAACAGTATGTGTTTGATCAGTCCCATAAATTCTCCATGATTTAAACTGCCAGGGAATGAGTATGTAGGCTGTTGTATCAAGAGAGACCCCGAAAGACATATCTTCCCCAATAAGAGGAATGAGAAGGCTGTATAGAGAAAAGAAAAAAAAAGCAGGAAATACTAGCTTTAGCTTCAGGGAGGGATTGTGATGAACAGGAGGAAAGGGCCATTCAACAGTTGTGTGAGTCTTCTGGACTTGAAAGGTAAAAGACTCATGCCCTTTGCATCACTGAGTTAGGGCAGGCGGGTATGTGTGTATCATATACATGACATAATAATAGTTGTTAGCAGAATTACTGCACAGAATACATAAGATCTCATATATGTATGTATGTCCATGTGTATGTATGTGGGGAACGAAACAATAGCCCTGTTTTCATTGGACTTAAATTTTAGATAAGAAGGAGAGAAAGAAACAGAAAGTATAGCCACAGTGACAATGCAATAGAGGACAATAAAGTTCTGAAGGAGATGAGGGAACACTTACACTGCACAATTTTATCATTCTTAACCATTTTTAATTAAAGTATAATTAACAAAAAGTGATATTAGTTTTAGGTGTACAACAATGATTCAACAATTCTATACATTTCTCAGGTCTCATCAAGATAAGTTTACTCCTTGATTTCACCCATCCCACCACCCACCTCCCGTCTGGTAACCATCTGTTTGCTCTTTGTATTTGTCTGTTTTTTGTTTCTAAATTCTACAAATGACTGAAATCATATGATATTTATCTTTATCTGACCGACTTATTTCACTTAGCATCATATCTTTCAGGCCCATCCAGGTAGTCACAGATGACAAGATTTCACTCTTTTTTATGGATGAATGATATTCTGTGTGTGTGTGTGTGTGTGAGTGTGTGTACACAGCACATCTTCTTTATCCATTTATTTATTGATGAATACTTGGTTGCTTCCATAGCTTGGCTATTGTAAATCATGCTGCAGTAAACGTAGGGGTGCATATTTCTTCGTGAGTTCATGTTTTCATCTACTTTAGGTAAATACCCAATAGTAGGATTACTGGATCATACGGATCATTACTGGATCAAATTTTAAAATATTGGAGGGAATCTCCACACTGTTTTCCACAGTGGTTTCACTAATTTGCATTCCTACCGACAGTGCACAAGCGTTCCTTTTTCTCCACATCCTTGCTGACACTTGTTATTTCTTGTGTTTTTTATTTTAGCCATCTGACAGGTGTGAGGTCATATCTCACTGTGGCTTTAATTTGCATTTCCTTGATGATGAATTATGTTGAGAATATTTTCATGTGTCCGGTGGCCATCTGCTTGTCTTCTTTGGAAAAAATGTGTGTTCCTGTCCTCTGGAACAGTTTTAATTAGAATGGTTTTTGTTCTGTTTTGTTTTTGTTTTTAGTGTTGAATACGTTTTTTAAAAATATATTTTGAATATTAACCCCTTATCAGATATTTTATTTGCAAATATCTTCTCCCATTCACTAGGTTAACTTTTTATTTTGTTGATTGTTTCCTTTGCTGTACAAATTATTTATTTTAGTGCAGTCCTATTAGTTTAATTCTGCTTTTGTTTCCCTTGCCAGAGGGGACATATGTAGAAAAATGCTTCTATAACTGGTATTAAAGAAATTACTATCTTTGCTTCCTTCTAGGAGTTTTAGGGTTTCACATTTCACTTGTAGGTCTTTAATCTGTTTTGGGTATATATATATACACATACATATATATATGTATATATATACACATACATATATATATGTATATACATATATATATCTATATATCTATACTGTGTGTGTGTGTGTGTGTGTGTGTGTGTGTATGGTGTAAGAAAGTGGCCCACTTTCATTAAGTTGAATGTCATTGTCCAGTTTTCTGGACACGATTTGTTGAAGAGACTATCTTTTCTTACCAAGAAAAGATTGTGTATTCTTGACTCCTTTCTCATAGATTAGTTGACCATAAAAATGTAGGTTTATTTCTGGACTCTCTATTCTGTTCCATTAACATAGACATCTGATTGTGTGCCAGTACCATTTTGAAATGTGGGATCGTGATGCCTCCAGGTTTGTTCTTTTTTTTTTTTTTTCAAGATTGCTTTGGCTATTCTGAGTCTTTTGTGGTTCCATATACATTTTAGGATTAACTGTATTAATTCTGTGAGAAAAGTTAGTATTTTGGTAGGGATTGCATTAAATCTCTAGGTTGTTTTGCGGACTATGGACATTTTAACAATGTTGGTACATGGAATATCTTCCCTTTTGTTTACATCATTTTCGATGAGTTTTATTAATGTTTCATAGTGTTTCGGTGTACAGATCTTTTACCGTCTTAGCTGAATTTATTTTTAGGTACGTTATTTTACATGCAATTGTAAGTGGGATTATTTTATTAATTTCTTTTTTTTGCTGCTTCATTGTTAGTATATGGAAATGCAACAGATTTATGTACATTAACTTTGTATCCTAAGACCTTGCTGAATTCATGTATCAGTTCTAATGGTTTTTTGATTAAGTGCTTAGGGTTTGCCATATATATATATTATGTTCTCACTGCAAATATTGGAAGTTTTACTTGTTCTTTACCAGTTCAGATGCTTCTTATTTCTTTTTCTTGTCTGATTTCTGTAGCTAGGACTTCTAGTAATATGTTGAATAAAAGTGGTGAAATTGGACATCTTTGTCTTCCTCTTGATCTTAGAAGGAAAGTTTTCAATTTTTAACCAGTGAGTATAGTGTTAGCTCTGGGGTTTCTTACATGGTTTTCTTACATGGTCTTTACTATATAGAGTGTGTTCTCGCTAACCCTACTTTGTTGAGATTTTTATCATAAATGGATGTAGTTTGTCAAATGCTTTTTCTGCAAATTGTGAGAGAATTATATGGTTCTTATCTTTTCTTTTTTTGATGTGGTATACCACATTGATTGAATTGTGAGTATTGACTCACCGTTGCAACCTGGGAATATATCCCCCTTAATTATGGTGAATGATTTTTTTAATATATTGCTGATTTTGTTTGCTAATATTTGTTGAGTATTTTTGAATATATATTCATCAGAGATATTAGCGCTGTAGGGCTTTTTAAAATTATTTTTTGTAGTGTCTTTATCTTTTTTTGATATCAGGATAATTCTGCCCTCATAGAATGACTTTTGAAATTTGAAGAAGAATAAATTTTAACTCTTCTTTAAATGTTTGGCAGAAATCACCTGTGAAGCCATCTGGTCTTGGAATTGTGTCTGGTAGTTTTTGATCACTAATTCAATTTCATGGCTAGTAATCAGTCTTCATATTTTCTTTTTTTCACCCCCAATTAAATTTTGTTAGGTTATATGTTTCTAGTAATTTGTCCATTTTGTTGATGTAATTTTTCATAGTATTCTCTTATCATCCTTTGCATTTCTGTGGTGTCAGTTTTTTCTCTTTCATTTTTGATTTTACTTTAATCCTTGCTTTTTTTTCGTGATCTGGCTAAAGTTTTATCAGTTTTGTTAATCTTTTCAAAGAACCAGCTCTTGGCTTCACTGATCTGTTTTATTATTTTTTACATCTCTGTTCAGTTGTTTCTGCTGTGTTCTTTATTATTTCTTTCTTTCTACTACCATTGGGTTTTGGTTGTTCTTCTTCTAATTCCTAATGTGTAATGTTAGGTTGTTTGAGATTTGTCTTGCTTTTTCACGCAGGATGATATTGCTATAATGTTGCCTCTTAGAACAACTTTTGCTGCATCTCAAAGATTTTGACCATTGTGTTTCTATTTCTCTCTGTCTCATATATTTTTTATTTCTTCTTTTAGTTCTTGATTGACATATTAATTGTTTAGAAGCATGTTATTTACCTGCCATGTATTTGTGTCCTTTCAGATATTTTCTTAGTTGATTTCTAGTTTCATACTATTGTGACAGGAAACGATGCATGACATGATCTTGGTCTTTGAATTTATCAAGACTTGTTTTATGGCCTCATGTGTGATCTATTCTGGAGAGCATTCCATGTGCACTTAAAGGATACGTATTTTGCTGGGTTTGGATGGAATTTTCTGAATACATCTGTTAGATCAATCTGGTCTAGTATGTCATTCAAAGCCACTGTTGTTTTTGTTGATTTTCTGTCTGAACGATCTATTCATTGATGTAAGTGGTGTTGAAGGTATTTTCTACTATTAATATATAACTGTCAATTTCGTTTTTAATGCATGCTAATAGTTGATGTATATATTTGGGTATTCCATGTTATAGACATAGATATTTACAATTGTTATGTCATCTTATTGGATTGTTCCCTTTATCATTATGCAGTATCCTTTTTTTTGTCTTTTGTTACAGTCTTTGTTTTAAAGTCTACTTGTCTGATGTCTGTTTTACTACCCCTGCTTTCTTTTGCTGCAAATGTTGCCATTTGTATGGTAAATGTTTTCCCATCCCTTCCCACCCCTTAAACTCACAGGTGTCTAGGTCTGAAACAAGTCTCCTGTTGGAATCATATAGATGGGTCCTGCTTTTTTATCCATTCTGTCACTCAGTGTCTCTATTTTGGAGCATTTGATGCATTTACATTCAAAGTAATTATTAATAGGTATGTACTTATTGCCATTTTATTACCTGTTTTATATATATATATTTTTTATAATTCTTCTCAGTTCCTTTCTTCTCTTGCTCTCTTCCTTATGGTTTGATGGCTTTCTTTAGTGATATGTTTGGATTCTTTTGTCTTTATTGTTTGCATATCTATTATGGATTTTTGATATATGGTTACCATTTGGCTCAAATATAACATCTTATGCATATAGCAGTCTATATTAAATTGATAATTAAGTTTGAGCAAATTCTAAAAGCACTAAATTTTTACTCACCCCTCCAATGTTTTATATATATGATGTTGTAATTTATATCCTTTCATTTTGTGAATTCCTGGACTGATTTTTATAGACATATTTAATTTTACTGCTTTTGCTTTACCCACCATACAGGTTATATAAGTGATTAATCTGCTACCTTTATTATGTTTGTATTCACTTGTGATTTTTTTTCTTAATTTTCTTATTCCTGATATGGATTTTTCTTTCCTCTCAAAGATTCCTTCTAACTAGTTTCTTGTAAGGCTGGCTTAGTGGTAACAAACTCCTTCAATTTTTGTCTGGGAAACTCCTTATCTCTCTTTCTATTCTGAATGATAAGCTTGCTGGGCATAGTAGTCTTCTATTTTTTCTTGCAGGTTTTTTTTTTTTTTCCTTTGTCTTTTTCATTTCAGCACTTTTAATATATCAAACCTTTCTTGTCCACAGAGTTTCTACTGAAAAGTAAGCTGATAGCCTTATGAGGTTTCCCTTGTGTGTAACTGTTTCCTTCTCTCTTGCTGTTTTAATTTTTTTCTTTATCATTACTTTTTGCCATTGTAATTACATGTCTTGATGTGGACCTTCTTGGGTTGATTTTGTTGGGGACTCTTTGTACCTCCTTGACCTGGATGTCTCTTTCCTTCCCCACGTTGGGGAATTTTTCAGCTATTCCTTCAAATAAATTTTCTGCTTCTTTTTCTCTCTCTTCTTCTGGCATCCCCCTAGTGACATCCTTGGTGATGTTGCCCAGTTCCTTTAACCTATTCTCATTTTTTCCTTTTTGCTCTTCAGCTTGGTTGCTTTGCCGTACTCTGTCTTCTAGTTCACTGATTCGTTCTTCTGCTTCCTCTAATCTGCTATCGTTTCCTTTATTATATTTTTAATTTTTAGTTATTGAGTTCTTCATATCCAAATAACTTTTTTTTTTCTCTTTGTTGAAGGTCTGAGATGCTCCATTCTTTTCTTAAGTCCAATAAGTATATTTATGACCATTACTTTGAATGCTTTGTCAGGCACATTTCTTATACCCATTTCATGTAACTCTTTTGCCATGTAGTTTTATCTACTCCTTCATTTGGGACATATTCTTCTATATCCTCATTTTGTCTAATTCTCTGTGTCTGTTTCTATGTGTTAGGATAGTCAGTTATGTCTTTTGATTTTGAAAATTGCTCTGTAGTGCTCTGTCCCTTGTTCACCAGAACCAGGCACATCACAGATGTCTTTTATGTGGGTTGTGTGTGCCCTACTGTTGTAATAGAATCTTGTTTGCCTTCAGTCCAGATAGCAACAATGGCCCAATTTACCTCTTGTGGGCTGATTTTACTTCCTGTGCTATGAAGAGGTCCATCTGGGGCCATCATGGGCATGTAGTTGTGTGGTGTCAGCAGTCAGACCGACATACCTGCCCTCAGCCAATTTGCTAAGGCTGCAGTTGCACCAAACTGCAGAGTGCTCTTCCTGCCTTGTCCCCTCAGAGGCTTCCTATGGTGGGCAGGGCCAGCAGTCTGGCAGATGCCTGAGAGAACTGCAGATGCACTGATAGGCAGGGCACGCTCTCTGCACTGCCAGTAGCAAGGTTTGGTTTTGAGATTTGGGATATACTGATGTGTGTGGTTATTTTCCCCTTTCCTGAGCGCAGGAGTCACTTCAGCTCAGTGCCAGTTTCTGCTGTGGTTGCTTATAGGATGAGATGCAGCAGAAGCTGCTTTGGAGGGACTCCTGTTGAGAGTGGCAGGTTGGATGCGGTGGGTTTGCAGGAGAAGGTAGGAGCAGAGCACACAGTGTTAGTAAGGTAGGTGGAGAGTGCTTGTGCTGTTTCCCACTAGGGCCCACCTGTCCAGGCCTACGGGTGGGGAGAGAAATGGTGCTTGGCAGTATTTTTATTCTTGGAGAAGTCTCCTAAAGATCCCTGCCCCTCTACCATGTGTTCTGGGATTAGTAAATAAATCTTTTGTACAACTCTGACTTTTTTTTTAAACTGTTGCTTCTATGCTCCATCTTGGTGGGTGTGTTCATTATGTTGTCTCTTAAGGGTGGGGACTCAGTTTTCCTTTCCTCTCTGGGTTTCCCAGAGCTGAGCCCATTGAATTTTGAAGTACCTGGACTTAAGCCCCACTGGTTGTCAAAACCCATGAGGTTAAGCTGCATTTGTTCTCAAAGCACAATGTTATGGGGACTGGTCTTTGTCATGTAGGTCCTTCATGTCTGGGGTGCCTGGTGTGGCATCTGCTTCTCTCTCCATGATTATGGTGTCTCTCCCATTTGTAGTTAGTCTTGCTGGGAGTTTGGTTCCCCACCATGTCTCCACCCCTGTTGCCCTTTTGAATGTATCCTCCTCTCTATGATTAACTGTGAAAAGTCTGTTCTGTTAGTCTTCAGGCTTTTTTCTGGCTTGGATGCACTAATGTGGGGGTTGTTTGGATGTATCTGTGGGACACAGGGTGGGGCTTAGGATCCTCCTACTTTCCCGTCTTTCCAGGAGTCCTCTAGAGAGTGTTCAATTTAAAATCATGTAATCAAAAAATAATAATAATAAAATAAAATCATGTAGTCAAAGAAGACTACACTGAGAAAGTCACACTGAGCCAAGGTCTGAATGCGAAACAGTAGGCCACGAGAATATCTTGGGACAGAACATTCAGACAGAGGAAAAATCAAAGATCGAGTCCCGAGACCCCTCCCACTGTTATTTTGTTCATGTTGAATCTTTCCATTTCCAAACGTTGCATGCATTCATATCACTTTCTGTTTCTTTAAATTTAACATCCATTCTCTATACTCATTTTTATCTACTATCTCCTTTTTTTCAGGTCTCAAACAACATTTTCTCAGAGATAAATAGCTTTGATAATTCCAGAAGCCCATTTCTTCCCATCCCAATTCACTCGCAGTGTACTTTGTAATTTCCTTTACAATTTTTCTTGCCTTCTCAGTCGCCTGTTCATTGCCTCTCTGCCTAGCTAGACTGCTGGAGGGTGAAGCTGTCTCTTTCATTCAATAACCCCTCTCCACTGCCTTTCACAGTTCTAGGTACCTGTGGAAATTCAATATTTCTTGCATGAATGAATACATAGAAGGCTAATTATAATCTGATTATAATCTTGCAATCTAAGTTATGTGACCTGGGGCCAGAGGGAGAAAATCATATATATTTCCTGAGCCTCCGCTGTCTCATTTGAAATTGGGGCAAGAATATGTTCCTGTTTTGTTTTGAAAATAAAAATGGAGAATTAAAGGAAAGAAAGAGAAGAGGAAAGCGAGAAGAAGAGAGAAAGGAGAACTAGGAAGCCATTATGAAAGCTTTCAAGAATCAACAAATACAATGTGCTATTGCTTGGAGTGTAGAAATGAATCAACAGTAAATTAAACATTATTAATAGTCAAGGATTCTTTTAGTGGAGGAAATGATTTATTTCAGGTCAGCATCTGTTTGCTTTGGTCACAGAGAGAAAACCTGAATTTACTAATAATAAATAAACCCAGCTCTTCATTGAGGTCAGTTCCCTGGAAAGCGGGAGAAAGTCCTGCATATGATTTAGGATTTAGTAGTATTTGCAGATACACTAGTCAGTGGAAAATTTCACAAGAAGATTCCCTGAAAAAAGTCAACAGGGAAACAATGGCTACTGAAGGGCTCCAATGCTTTGCATTCTATCTCTATAGTTTTCCAAAATGCATGCACAATTAAATCCATGTTTTTCTTTATAATTTCCTCACAGATAATTTTTCCAGCTTGGTGAAACCTACTCCGATCCTATTTTCATTTCTTTTACAAAATTTTTTGCACATGTTTTAAAATTGTTCTCAAAAACATGAACATTTTATATAGATATTTTTCACTTCAGGTAAAGGTTAGGGTAACTTGGACAAATCCTGTAAGTATCGAGTAGGGAAATAACTGAATTAGACTTTAGATGCCTTTTGACATAATTCTCTCATTTTTTAAAGACAAGCCTGAACTCCCTACAACCCATGTTTCCTATAATATACCTCATACATACTTGCATTGTTCAAATCGTGAGATAGCTCGCCTGTATCTGGTGAGATGAAGACATCTCCCTCATATCCCAACTATTCCTTTTAGTCCCAATTAACAGTTGATAAAGGTTTGCAGTCTCTTGACACTCTTGGAAAGAATGATATTTTATCTCAGGGCTCAAATTATAAAAAAACAAATCAAACCATGAAGAATTAAAGCTGTAACATTTAGGCAACCTCCAGCACGGGTTTTATAATAATACTTTAAATTTGTAGAAAGTTTTACCTAAGGAAGTTCACTTAGGTTATTTTGTTTGATCATCAAAACGACGTGGTAAATATGCTCATATCCTGTTACAAACTTGAAGACTGAAGCCAGTGCTTGCTACGACACAACGAAACTCGGATGTAAACCAAAGCTTCTCTCACTGAGGTTTAGTGACCCAAGTCCCTAGTCCAATACATCCTGCTCATCTCTGTATTTGGCAACCTCCTCCTCATCTCTGTTTTGGTGCTTCGCCTCCTTTTCTTTCTAACTTTTCACTTATGCAGACCAGCCCTAGTGGCATGACTGAGCAGAAGTTGAAAGGAAGTATTATAATATAAAATAATCTGGCCTTCAAGAAGCTCATGTCTGCATAAAGGTGAGTGTTTTGGTGGATAGTAATCCAAAGAGACAAGAATTAGAGACTCTGCCTTCCTTTTTCTAAAATATCTTAATCTCAACAAGGCCATTAAATTTGCATATCAGAATCAGGCATCAATCCACTAAATCCAGAATTGTCAGACCTCGGATTTGGGAAAGCAAGGGTAGTTATTAGTGCTTTAATTGTATGACAGTGTGGTATCTATCTCCCACTCAGCTTCTCTCTTAAGGAACAGGCAGAAATAGTGATCTGATATTCTCTAACAAGTTAGTCTTCTCAGTTCCTTCCCACATTGAGGGACCTGCCTGCCTTTGTCTGATCCTGTAGATTTTTCACCATCTGGATATTTAAATGGGTGGAATACTAACTCCAGGCTGAATTTCGAAGAGTATTTAAGAGACACTTGAGATTTATCATTCACCAGGAACACTCCCCCACATCTTCTCTAATCGAGTCACTCTGCCTTGTCCCCAGTTCTTTACCAAATGGAATGTGACAATATTGACAGAACGATAGACAAAAAGCAAGCTAAATTAGTTATTTTGTGGAGACATACAAGGGAAGGAACTTTAGCTTTTGTTTTTTCCCCCACAGATTTTGTTTCTTTTATTTTTAATTTTTTAAAATATTTATTTATTTTTGAGAGAGAGAGAGAGAGTACGAGTTAGGGAGGGGCAGACAGAGAGGGAGACATAGAATCTGAAGCAGGTTCTAGGCTCTGAGCTGTCAGCAGCTGTCAGGAGCTTAACTGACTGAGCCACACAGGCGCCCCATTTTTCTTGACAAGATATATTATATGGCCACACTCATATTTCCTAATTTGTCCTTTGCCCAGTTTTCTCCTTTCCACACGGCCTCTCCGAATTCACTCTCCTATAAGAAAAATTTTCTCACCTTGATTCTTTTAATTTGCAATTTGATAAACAGCTTGGTTTGCTTGAAACTGATCTTCATTTGTATTCTTACCTGCATAATCCTCACAGACTCTGGAATGGAAGATCACTTTCACCCCAGGAAGTGAAAATGAAATGAATTATAATTCTATACTGAGAGAGTTGCAGCAGATTTCCTTATTAGATAAATTAATGCACATCACTAAATGAAGTGTGCGTGTGTGTATACATACACATAGATAGATATATATTTAGAAAAGATTATTTTTAATTAAAGTTTATTTATTTTTTAGAGAGTGGGATTGAGAGAGAGAGAGAAAGAGAGAGAGAGAGAGGGAAAGGGGTGCGGAGAATGAGGGAAGAGAGAGAAAGAGAATCCCAATCAGGCTCTATGCTGACAGTGCAGAGCCCAGTGTGTGGCTTAAACTAAAAAACCGTAAGATCATGACCTGAGTCGAAACCAAGAGTCAGATGCATAACTGAGTGAGCCATCCAGGTACCCCTAGATATGTATTTAAATATTATAAGGCACATATAACAAAATGTATCATCTTGCCCAGTTTTTAAGGGTATAGTTCAGTAGTCTTAAATTCACATTCCTCTATGACCAAAACTCCAGAGTTCTTTCTTATAAAAAGTAAAACTATACCTATTATATGGCAATTCTTCATTATTCCCTTCACCTAGCCCCTGAAAATCTCCATTTTATGTTCTGTCTTTGAATTTGACTCTTTTGTATTGTTCTTTTTTTTCAATTTTTAAAAATTTTTTTTTATTTGAGAGAGAGAGAGAGTGGGGGAGGAGCAGAGAGAGAGACACACACACAGACTCTAAAGCAGGCTCCAGGCTCTGAGCTGTCAACATAGACCCGATGTGGGGCTCGAACCCACAAGTTATGAGCCCCCGAGGCGCCCCTATTCTGTGTTATTCTTAAAGTGGAATCAGACAGTACATGTTGTTTTGGGCCTAGGTTATTCACTTAGCATAAGATCCTCACTTAGTTCATCCATGTTATCTCATGTGTCAGAACTTCTTTCTTTGTAAGTCTGAATGATGTTTCATTATACATCAATACCATATTTTGTTTCTGAATTCATCTGTCAATAGACACTTAGATGCCACCTTTTGGCTATATACCAACATATTTCTTTTTAAAAGCTCTGAGAAATTTTCCATCATATAGAGCTGTTTATTTCAGAATCTTATAAACATCCCTACTATGGAGTTAGATTTGTGTTTCAATAAATGCCAATATTCATATTGATATGGAGATTCCTTTATCTTAAGTTAAATATAAATCTGTTGATTTGGTCATCATTAACAGTCTAATATGAATATAATAGTGAATAATTATTTGGTAATAATCATTTTATCAGTCTAAAGTAAGACTTGGACCCTCCGTTTTAACTATAAGATAGCATCACCTTGCCTGAGATTTAGATGTTAAATATTGCTACAGACGACTTCTATTGAAAGGAAATTTTTGAAATAAATGAGTAAATGGTTGTAAACAGGCAATGGAGTGAGTGGGGACATATGTGCATAAAATACTACAGTGGTTATTTTGGAAAGCAAAATTCTAGTTAATAATAAAAAAAGAACTTAGGAAAATGATATGGGAAGGAGAGGGACAAGAGTAGAGGATGAGACATTAGAAGAGCACTGATAGTATCTTGGTGAAAATGAAAGTAGCTCGGAAAGAAAGTAGCTAAGGAAAGAATCATGGAGATGGAAACTCATGACCACATTTACACTAAGAAGAGGAATTCTGTTTGGGATATGAAAATTTTGAAAAGCCTACTAGACATGAAATCAGAGCAGTAGAAATTTGGCTACCTAAGTCTGTCATTTAGGAAAGGTCAGAGACAAAATTTTGAATTCGTGTGTCATTGCTTTAAGGATAACAGTTGCGGATTGGATGAAATCAGCAGGGTGAGTAAGTAGTTGAAAGAGCTGGGGGTCGAACGGAGCATTGAGACTGCAACATCTAGACACCAAAGAGTAAACGAACTAGTAAGGGGGCAGAAAAGGCCAAGCAGGAAGGAAAATCTGAAGGGGCAGTGGTACAGGTAGTAACAGAAAAAAGCTTTTCAAGGAGGAAGAAGTAATCAACAATGACAATTTTAACAAGTAGGCAAATGAAGATCATTAAAGTGATTTTAAGATCATTGTTAATTGAGGTAAGAATAATTTTCATGAAGTATTACTAAAATTAACCTTCTTAAAGTGAATTGAAAAAGATACATGTGACCACTTGGTAATAGAATATTTAAAAGATGTTAAGTTGTTTTACTACAAAGATTTACCCAGAAATGAAGTGATAGTAGAATGGGTGATGGGTGAATAGAAGTGTATTTCTGTTTGGTTTCAGATTTGTTGGTCTTCCAACTTTTATTTATTTTTTAAATTTTTTTTAACGTTTATTTATTTTTGAGAGACATCAAGACAGAGTATGAGCAGGGGAAGGGCAGAGAGAGGGAGATACAGAATCTGAAGAAACAAGCTCCAGGCTCTGAGCCGTCAGCACAGAGCCCGACAGCGGGGCTCGAACTCACAGACCATGAGATCATGACCTGAGCCGAAGTCGGACGCTTAACCAACTGAGCCACCCAGGCACCCCCTTCCAACTTTTAAAAATATTCAATAAGGGATTCCTGGGTGGCTTAGTCATCTGCGCATCTGACTCTTGATTTTGGTTCAGGTCATGATCTTATGGTACTGAGATTGAGACCCACACCCACCTCTGCACTGAGCGTGGAGGCTGCCTAAGATTCCCTCTCTCTCTCTCTCTCTCTCTCTCTCTCTCTCTCTCTTTGTCCCTCTCTCCCACCCACGTGCACACACACTCTCTCTAAAATAAAAAATAAAATAAAATAAAAATTTGGTAAAATGTTTATCTCATAATTAGAAACATCATCCAGGAGAGACCCTCTCCTCCCGAAAAAGACTCAGAGGAAAGAGTGGACCTTAAAGGAACTCGTTGAAAAGGCCATAACAAGATGGGATTGAGACCAGAAAGGGATTGGAACTTTGATAGGAGCAGGGATTTCAGTACAGATGCTAGAAGATTAATGAATTTGGTAGTAAAACTATGAAGGGAACTCACAACCAGTTGCTCTATTTTTTCAGGGAAGTAGGAGGCAAAACCACCTGAATAGAGAATTGTTAAAATAGGGCAAAAAGTAGTTGAAAGGATAGCAGTGACAGAAAATAGAATGTTTGAAATTGAGATTTCAGTGGTGGTACAATTTGGCGAGATGGCAAAGCCAAAAGAATGACCACAGGTTTGGGTGACTAACAAAGAGAAGAAAGACAGTTACTTGACGATGATGAGATCAAAGCCAAGCTGTAGGAGGTATCATTTAGAGTTTATCCCATCCACAAATTCTAAAGTAAAAAAGACAATAAACAGGGTAGGTGAATCCCTGCATAAAAGCCAAACCCTTCATTTCTCTATATCCCTTCCTCACCTTTTCTTGCTTGTTGTCAGTATCTGCATCTGGCCTTATCATCACTTACCCACAATATATTTTGTGTCTCAGCACAAATTTCATTTCCATAAGAAATTATATGAAAACATATTTTCCTATTCTCAGCTATTAATACCCATTAGATAGGGGCTGTCTCCCAATTTATGAAAGAAATCTACACTAAAAATACTAAACCCAACTAAATCTCCTTAGTTATACTAATTGGAAAAAAAAAAAAAAGAAGAAGGGACAAGTATCTTAATAAGGTTTAAATGCCTTAAGGGCAGAGAAATAGGTAGAATATTACAGTAAGCGTTTCCAGGTAGGTTCAAAAAAGCGAAAAGAAACCATGGTTAAAGCAATGTGAAGTGGAAAAATAATGCTAAAAGTTAGGGGTAAGGGTGACAAAGGCAAATTTGATCAACTTTTTTATTTTTTCATTTATCTTATTTTTGCTTGGGAGTCTCTGAAATGTTAAAGCACTTCCAAAGAATGGTTTTTAAAAAATGACCAGTGTTTCCATATTGATTCATTTTTCTGAAGTTGTTAAAATATTTTTTTTTAATCCAATGAATCTTATTTTTTATTATTTTACATATAGATGCTCTTTTCTATAAAATAATAAATGTATGCAACCTGGGAAAGTCTGGGGTGGTTGCACTTATATTCCTTTATTTAGAAGCCTCAGTTAGTTTCCATTTCCTATAAAAAAATACTCTTTCTGTTTTGCATAGTTTGACAAAATGGTATGCTCTGCAAAAATATAGACCTTAGAGTAGTAGCTTTGCCATAAAAATACACTTATTGGTAGGCTAGCCTTCAACTTCCTTAGCTGTAATCAAGAATGTCCAAAGCAATAGTGTGACAGCTAATGATATGAGAGCTGCTTGTATTTGCAGGGTATTTTCTTATTTGTGAACTGAAAACTGTCTTGCCTTTTCTTTTAGATTTTCAGTAGTCCTTGGAAAAATCCAATCTCATGAATATTTTTGAGGAGCTACACAACAGACAGAAAAATATGTAGTCATTGTCATTGATGTACTACTCTTAACAGTATAAATCTCTGCTGGTATCTTCAACTTAGCTTTCAAAAAGGGAGGCAGTTTCCTTTGTGCATTCTCGTAGTCTTTTTTTTTTTTTTAGTATCGTTGACACATGAGGTTATATTAGTTTTAGGTTTACAGCATAGTGATTCAACAACTCTATATGCAATGATGTGCTCACCACAAGTGTAGTTACCATCTGTCACAATGCAACACTATTACAATACCATTGACTGCATTCCCTGGGCTGTACCTTTTATTTCGAGACTTATTCATCCCCCCTTCATTCGTTTGCTTCCATATCTTGGCTATTATAAGTAATTCTGCAATAAGCACAAGAGTGCACATGTCTTTTGAATGAGTGAATTCCTGTTTCTGTTTCCTTTGGGTAAATACCCAGTAGTGGAATAACTGGATCTTAAGGTCTTTCTATTTCTAATTATTTAAGTAAGCTTCATACTGTTACTTGTAGTGACTGCACCAATTTACATTCCCACTAACAGTGCATGAGGGTTCTCTTTTCTCCACATCCTCACCAATACTTATTTCTTGTTTTTCTCTTTCTTTTTTTCTTTTTTTTTTCTTTTCATACTAGCCCTTCTGAGTAGTGCAATCTGATACCTTACTGCAGTTTGGATTTGATTCTGTGATGATTAGTGATGTTGAGCATCTTTTCATGAGTCTGTTGGAGATCTGTATGTCTTCTTTGGGAAACTATTCAAAAATACAAAAGTAAATACATTAATTTTATTTAATTTTTTGTTGGAATTTTTAAAATTCCAGTGTAGTTAATATACAGTGTTATATTAATTTCAGATGTACAAAATGGTGATTCAGCAATTCTATATATTACTTATTGCTTGCTTATCAGGATAAATGTACCCTTAATCCCCTTCACCTTTCCCCCATTCCCCCACTGACTTCCCCTCTGGTAACTATCTGTTTGTTCTCTGTAGTTAAGTCTATATTTTGGTTTGTTTCTTTTTTCCCCCTTTGTTTTGTTTCTTAAACTTCACATGTGAGTGAAATCATATGGTGTTTGTCTTTCTCTCACTCACATAGCATGATACTTACTAGATCCTTCTGTGATGTTGCAAATGGCAAGATTTTATTCTTTTTATGGCTGCATAATATTGTGTGTGTGTGTGTGTGTGTGTGTGTGTGTGTACACACCACATTTTCTTTATTCATTCATCTATTGATGGACACTTGAGCTGTTTCCATAGTTTGGCTATTATCAGTAATGCTGCAATAAACATAAGGGAGCATATATCATTTTGAATTAGTGTTTTCATAATCTTTGGGTAAATATCCAGTAGTGTAATTACTGGATCATATGGCAGTTCTATTTTTCATTTTTGGAGGAACCCTCACTCTGTGTTCCAGAGTGGCTGCTGCAGCTTGCATCCCCACCGAAAGGGCACAAGGCTTCCTTTTTGTCTACATCTTTGCTAACACTTCTGACAGGTGTGAGATGACATCTCATTGTAGTTTTGAGGTGTATTTCCTTGATAATGAATGATGTCGAGTATCTTTTCATGTGTCTGTTGGCCATCTGGATGTCTTCTTAGAAGAAATACATGCTCATGTCTTCTGCTCATTTTTTTGACTGGATTATTTGATATTTTTGTGTTGAATTGTGCAAGTTCTTTCTATATTTTGGATGCTAACCCTTTATCACATATGTCATTTGCAAATATCTTCTCCAATTCCATAGGTTATCTTTTAGTTTTGCTGATTGCCGTGCAAAAGCTTTTTATTTTGATGTAGTCAACGATTGTTTATTTTTGCTTTTGTCTACCTTGTGTCAGAGAGTTGTTGCTAGAAAGGTGTTGCTATGGCTGATATCAGAGTAAGTAATTCCAGTGCTTTTTTAGGAATTTTATGGTTTCAGATCTCACATTTAGGTCTTAAATCCATTTTGAGTTTATTTTTGTGTATGGTGTAAGAAAGTCATCTAGTTTCATTCTTTTGCATGTAGCCATCCAATTTTCCCAGCACTATTTGTTGAAGAGACTGTCCTTTTCCATTATGAATTCTTGCATCCTTTGTTGACAATTTAATTGACCAAAATCATGGGTTTGATTTTTGGCTTTCTAGTCTGTCGTATTGATATATGTGTCTATTTTTGTGCCAGTAGTATACTATTTTTACTACAGCTTTGCAGTATAGTGTGAAATCTGGTATTGTGATACCTCCAGCTTTGTTTTACTTTTTCAAGATTGCTTTGGCTATTCTGGGTCTTTTGTGGTTCTATACAAATTTTAGTATTGCTATGCTAGTTCTGTGAAAAATACTGTTGGTTTTTTGATAGGGATTGCAGTAAATTCATAGATTGCTTTGGGAAATATAGATATTTAACAATATTCTTCCAATCCATGAACATGGAATATCTTTCCATTTCTTTGTGTCATATTCAATTTCTTTCATCAGTGTTTGATAGTTTTCTGAGTATAGGCCATTTACCTCCTTGGTTAAGTTTATTCCTGATATTGTATTTTTTTCGTGCAATTGTAAGTGGGATTGCTTTCTTAATTTCTTTCTGCTGCTTCATTATTAGAGTATGTAAATATAATGGATTTCTGTACATTGATTTTGTATTCTGCAACATTACTGAATTCATTAAGAAGTTCTAATAATTCTTTGGTGGAGTCTTTAGCATTTTCTTTATATAGTATCCTATCATTTGGAAATAGGGACAGTTTTATAACTTCCCTATCAGTTCAGATGCTGATTATTTCTTTTTGTTTTCTGATTGCTGTGGCTAGGACTTCCAGTACTATGATGAATAAAAGTGGTGAGAATGAGCATCCTTTTCTTTCTAACCGTAGAGGAAAAGCTCTTGGTTTTTCACCATTCAGTTGATGTTAACTGTGAGATTTTTTTACGTGGTCTCTATTATTTTGAGGTACATTCCCTCTACTCCTACTTTGTTAATGATTTTTTTTTTTTTATCAAGAATGGATGTTGGACTTTGTCAAATGCTTTTTCTATACCTATTGAGACGACCCTACAGTTTTTATCCTTTCTCTTATTTTTTAATTAAAAAAATTAGGTTTCTTTATTTATTTTGAGAGGGAGACAGAGAGAGCGAGGCTGAGAGGGTCAGAGAGAGAGAATCCCAAGTGGACTTCACACTTTCAGCATGGAACCTGATGTGGGGCTCGAACTCATAAACTATGAGATCATGACCTGAGCTGATACCAAGAGTCAGAATCTCAGCTGAATGAGCCATCCAGGTGCCCCTCCTTTCTCTAATGTGATGTCTAACTCTCTGTGCCTGTTTCTGTGTGTAGGAAAGTCAGTTACATCTCCTGCACTTGAAAGTAATTAGTTTATGAATAAGAAGTCCTGTGGTGCCCTGCCATGGAGTGTCCCTGTTCTCCAGAACCCGCTGTGTCAGGCGTGTCTCTAAATGTGTATTGTGTGTACTCTGCTGTTGTGGCTGAGCTGTTTTTTTCCTTCAGGCCAGTCATCTTCAGTGGTTCTCTTTGCCTGTTGTCGGCCTTGTTTTGTCTCATGGTGTTCGTGGGCCAGTCTGAAGCTGCTTTGGGCTTGAGTTGCAACAGATATTTTTATTGTCCCTAAAATATCTCTACTGTCCCTTTTCAGTGAACCCAAACAAATACCAATCCCTTCTCTTCTCTGGGATTATCCTGCCTTATAATTTCAAATATAATTTCAAAAAATAATTTCAAATATAATTTCAAATAATCCTCGTTTGTCCTGCCTTATAATTTCAAATAAATGGAGTCGTACCCTAAATATCCTTTTGCATTGGTTTTATTTGTTCAAAATGCTTTTCAAATTCATGCATCATGTTGCATATATCAATAGTTTGCATCTCCTTATTTCTAAGTAGTCTTAGTTTTATGGATATACCGTTGTTTCAGTTTTGAGTTATTATAAATCATGCTGCGATTAATATTTAGGTACATGCCCTTGTGTTGATATAAGTTTTGGTTCTTTTAGCTAAAACCTAGGAGTAAAATTCCTGGGTCATATGGTAAGTGTATGTTGAATTAAATAGGTAACCGTCAGTTTTCAAAAGTGGTAGTACCATTTTACATTCTCATCAGCAATGTATACTGTTTGTAATTGCTCTCCATTATTTTGATATTTTTTAAAGTCATACTAATATGTGCATAGTGGAATTTCACAGTGTCTTCACATTTTCCTGAAGACTACCAATGTTGATCATCTTTTAAAAATGTATTTACTGACAAATTAGATATCTTCCCGAGGTATATAATTCTTGAGGTGTTTCTTCAAATATTTTACCTATTATAGCAAATGCCAAAAAGTCCCTGCTAATTGCTAGTGGTCTATCAAACACCTGTTACTAAATCCTGTAATTGTATGGGTGCATAAAATGTATAAAACTAAACACTAAAATCAAACAAGAAAGATTTCAAAAATTTAAAGTTAACCAGAGGGGTAAAAATAAAATATGTTGAGAAAAAGCAAAATGGTAAGAGAAATTTAAAGCTCTTGAATTCCTAAGGTATAGAAAAATTCTTCACCATCTAAAGATCTAACATGTAGTTGTTGAAACAACATAGAAGGAAAGCTTCTATGACACAGCCTCAGTATCAAAGAAGATAAAAATTAGCATCACTCGTTTTCTTTTTCAGTGATTCTAGACCTTGAGTAGGTGCTATTGATTTATGGTTCAAAGTTTAGGTGGCTAGAAATTGGAGGTAGATTGGAAAGACCAAGAGACAAAAAAAAAATTGAGCATGAGAATTCTGCTTTGGCTCTACTTTCTGCTTCCAAGTTTAATTTTTTTAAATTTTCATTTATTTTTGAGAGAGAGACAGAACATGAGTGGGGAAGGAACAGAGAGAGAGGGGGCAGACAGAAGATCCCAAGCAATATCTGTGCAGACAGCAGAGAGCCTGATGTGGAGCTTAGACTCACAAACCATGAGATCATGACCTGAGCCCAAATCAAGTGTCATATGCTTAACCAATTGAGCCACTCAGGCTCCCTGAGATAGTTTTTTTTGTTGTTGTTTTTATTTTTTTTTCTATAAGGAATTCCTATTTTAAAGCATGGTGCTAAGGTACACCTGGATGGCTCAGATAGGGAAGCATCTGACTCTTGGGTTCAGCTCAGGTCATGATCTCACAGTCGTTGAGTTTGAGCCCTGCATGGGGTTCTCTGCACTGACAGCACAGAGTCTGCTTGGGATCCCGTTTCCCTCTCTCTCTCTGCCTCTCCCCCCTCACTCTCTCTCTCTCTCTCTCTCTCTCTCTCTCTCTCAAATAAATAAATAAACAAAAAATGTTTAAAAGCATGGTGCTAAAACCAGCATTTTTTGGGTACTCAATAATTAAGAATATTTTCTTTTCAATATTATAAAGCATTATTGCTATATATAATGTAATAGACCAGGTATAAATTTTATTGAAAATAGAACTTGGTTTTAATATATTTGCTGCAAAAACCACTTATAAATAAATGAATAAAACAAAGACATTGGTTTTATATTTCGTTATTTTACAATGACAGCCTAGCCATTTCATGCTTCTTGCATAAATATATGTGCTATAATTAAGTTTTCATTTATCTTAAATTCACATAAGAAATTTTGTCATTAGTCTTATTACAATCATCTTCTTTTCTCAAGATATTTACTCATTCCTCAGCCTTTAGAGCATGTGAGAATTAGCAGATATGTAAATGATACATTAATGAGAGCAATTAGTATGAAATTGCAAGATTCTGAAAATGAAACATTCAATAATATACTAGGAAGAAAACTCAGTGTGCAATCATTTTGGGGTGTATATTTGGAATGAAAAGTATAGGAGAAATAATAAACATAAATATCAAAGATAAAATAAACTTGAAAAAAATTAATATGCTTTTATCACCTGAGAAAACTGAATAACATTTCATTAGCAAATAGATATTTGAAAGAATCCTACTCGGATCCAAACCAATTTTTTTTTTCTTATGTTTTTAACAGAACTTTTCCTTTTAATCTTAGATTTTTCTGATGGTTAGTAAGCTGAGAGAAACCATATTTTCTGAGCACATATGTGTCTTTTTTTTTTTTGCATTTGTCGTTGAAATTTTAGAATGCTGTGAAAATTGAAACTCCATTCAAAATCAGGAATTCAAAGTAGCTGATTTCCAATCTTAAAGCTACAATAACCATCAAAGTATGGTATTGGAGAAAGAATAGACATATGAATCAATGGAACAATAGAGTCCATATGTATATATATGAGACATATAGGCATATTTGATAGACATATATGCTATATGTGACGTAATTCATATATGAGTAGTTGATTTTCAGTAAAGACATAAAGACAAGTCAATAGTGGAAACAATAGTCTTTCTAACAAATGACTCTGAGACAATTACACAGCTGTATAAAAAAGGGGGAGCCTTAACCAGTTCCTCATACCATATGTAAAAAAAAGTGTATTTTATATTTCAGAGAGCATGTTTTTATCTGTTATAGTTCATTTGGATTTATTTTATATTTTTAATTTATCTCCTAATCATTTGCATATTTTCATCTATACTTAAAATATAGATTGCATTAATCATAAAGTTTTACTTTCTTGTTTATTAAATGTATCTATCATATTTGTCATGTATGTGTCCTTTTGTTCATTAAGTTTTCTTCAGATTATAGTTTATCATATCCCGTTTCTTTGCATGCCTAGTACTTACTTTTTTTTTTTTAATTGGTTGCTGTGCTCTAAGCATTTTACTTTATTGGGTCCTGGGTGTTGGGTTTTTTTTTTTTTTTATGTTTAGATTTGAGGGAGAGAGTTGGGGAGGAGGGGCAGAGAGAGAGGAGGACAGAGGATCCAAAGTGGGCTTGCTGACAGCAGTGAGCCCTATGCAGGGCACAAGCTTATAAACCATGAGATAATGATCTGAAGGGAAGTCAGGAACTCAGGAAATTGGCTTACCGCTCACCAGTGGCATTCAGTACAAATCAGGACCTAGCATGAGACTCCAGGAGAACTCCTCTAAATGTCTCTGGAGATCTCTGCAGTTTTCTTCTCTCAGAGATTCTGCCTACAAATTCTAGACAAAGTGGCCTCCCTGCCCTCTAATCTCTTTCTCTTTGACTCTGCAAGATTGCCTGACTGTTTCTTTTTTCTTCCCTGTGGTCTGGAAAGTGCCTCTGGGCAATTAGGTAATTATCTTTTCTCAAAGGTCATAGTTCCTTCCTCTCAGTTGTTCAGTATCTGGAAAAAAAAAGTTTTATGTAGGTTTTATCTGGTTTTCTGCTTGTTGAAGGTGAAAGAGTAAGTCTGGTCCCATTTCTTTGCTACCAGAATCAGAAATTCTACACAACTTTTAATATACAGAAAATATAAATTTACAATCAACACTGACATAAATGAGTGTATCAATGAATTACTGAGCCAGTAAACAATTGTATACTGTGTTTCTGTGTTTCCACCATGTACTCCTTTCTTTGCTGTATATGTGTGTATCCCAGAGTCTTGGCGGTGGAGTTTTTAATCTATTTAGGGATCTGAAACTATCAAATGGTTTAATAATATAGTAGATATATGCTAATTCGTTTTATAAAGCCTAAAAGTTCATTAGCGGGGTAAGGAATATAATTATTGCAGGTTAGAATAACTGGAGTTCTATAAACAAAGAACTTTAATTAAACCTCGGATGATGGGTCATAGATGAGTTCAGAAGGAGAGGGTGCCTTACAAGTGGAAGAATTATGATAACCTGAATGCACGACGTCACAGCAGGCAGGTGGGGAGGTAGATGTAGCATATACCCTGAGAAGAGCAGCCTGATAAGAGAAAATAGTGTTACGTAATAAAATTGCAGACATTAAAAAATTAAATTAGGACTTTGCAGTTATCTCTGTTATACTTGAAGTGCAACCATACCAATGACTGAAACTCTTCTCCATTTCAAAGACTTTTGTGATTTCAGTAGGCAATATTAAGCAAACAACTCATTGGCTATAGTCCTCTATTATTTTAAAATGTAATTATCTCAAGGTGACTGTGTGGCTCAGTTGGTTAAGCACCTGAATCTTGATTTCAACCCAAGTCGTGATCTTCCCTTTCATGAACCCACATTGGGCTCTGTGCTGATGGCATGGAGCCTGCTTGGGATTCTTTCTATCCCTGTCTCTCTGCCCCTTTCCTGGTCATTCTTTCTCTCTCTCTAAATAAACGAAAATAACATTTAAAAAAGTAACTATTTCATGCCCACTCTCAATGACACATCAATTTGAGACCAAGATAAAAATGGGTTCATTTATTTACATAAATGACACTGCTATTATACATTTATGTCTCAGACATAAAGCCTGGGAGCCCTACTTTTTACTAATCATGTTGATACCCTTCTTTAATTTTATTTTTTAATAAAAATTGTATCTGTTTAAGGTATACAGCAGGATTTGATATATGTAGTAAAATGGTCATTATAGTCTAGTTAACATATATTTTCACATAGTTACTGCTTTTGCATGTGTGATGTTGGCACATGAAATTTACTCTTCCCAAATTTCCATGATTTGATAATGTGTTACTAACAAGTCATACTGTACAGGAGATTTCTAGACTTATTTGCCCTACATACTGCAACTTTGTAGCCTTTGACAAATTATCTCCTCCTTTCTCCCCTCTCCCTGTGGGTAATAACTACTGTTCTCTCTGCTTCTATGTATTTGGCTTCTTTAGATTTCACATGTAAGTGAGATTATGAAACTGCTTCTTTTTGTGGCTGGCTTATTTCACTTAGCATAATGTTCTCCAGGTTGGTCCATGTTGTTACAAATGGCAAGTTTGTTCGTTTTTTTATGAATAACGTAATATTTCTGTATGTGTATATCGCACATCTTATCTATTCTTTTGTCAATGGACAATTAGTTTGTTTCTATATTTTGGGTATTTTGAACAATGCTGCAACAGACCGAGCACAGACATCTCTTCACCATGCTGATTTGGACTTGGGAATGGTTTTTGGCCATTACATGCAAATTTCAGGAAACAAAAGCAAAAAATAAACAAATGGGATGACATCAAACTTAAAAGCTTCTGCACAGCAAAGGAAATAATGAACAAAATGAAACAAAGTTTTATGAATTGAGGGAAAACACTTGCAAGCCATATATCTGCAAAGGGGTGACTACCTAAAACACATAAGGAACGTGAGGCCCTGGGTGGCTCAGTCAGTTAAGCGCCTGACTCTTGATTTTGGCTCAGGACATTATCTCATGGTTTATAAGACCTAGACCTGCATCTGACTCTGTAGGTGTGGGAACTGCTTGGCATTCTTCTTCTTCCTCTTCTTTTAATGTTTATTTATTTTTTTTTTTGAGAGAGAGACAGAGCAGGTGGGGTAGGGGCAGAGAGAGAGAGGGAGACACAGAATCCAAAGCAGGATCCAGGTTCCCAGCTGTCAGCCCAGAGCCGGAGGCGGGGCTCAAACCCACGAACTGCGAGATCATGACCTGAGCCGAGGTCAGATGCTTAACCGACTGAGCCACCCAGGCACCCTGGGCCTGCTTGGTATTCTCTCCCTCCCACCTTCTCTGTCCCTCCCCCACTCGCACTCTCTCTCAAGATGAATAAATAAACATTTTAAATAAAATACAAAAGAAACTCATAAAACTGAATAGAATAAAAACAACTCAATTAAAAATAGGTAAATATTTTTCCCAAGAAAATGTACAAATGGCAACAGGTATATGAAAAGGTTCTTAACTAATGTTAATAATCATTAGGGTAGTGCAAATGATAACCGTGATGAGATACCATACTGTTAAAGATGTCTATAATATATTTTTTTAGTGTTGATGAGGCTGTGGTGGAAAAAAAGACCCTCATCTACTGTTGGTAGGAATGTAAATTGGTGCAGGCATTGTGGAAACCAGTATGGAGTCCAAAGAAACTAAATATAGAAGTACATAAGATTCGAAATCCCTCTTTTGGGTACAGTCTCAGATCTTTATTCATTCCTATTTAAAGAGATTTACTTCTAGTTATTTGGAAAATAATTAAATAATTGACCCTTTTCCAGTTCCAGTTGTTTTTGCCCAGCATTCAATAAAATTCAAATATGTCTCTATAATAAGGACCATTATAAACTGGCATATTTTTAAAATTGAAGTATAGTTGACATACAATGTTATTTTAGTTTCAGGTGTGCAACATAATGACTCAACATTTATATACATCATGAAATAATCACCACATTAAATTTAGTTACCATCTGTTACCTTACAAAGTTATTACAATATTATTGACAATATTCCCTATGCAGTACTTTACTTCCCTGACTTAATTATTTTATGACAGTAACTTTGTACTTCTTAATCCCCTTCATCTATTTTGTCCATACTCACACCTCCCCCTTCAGAAAACTACCAGTTTGTTCTCTGCATTTAGAAGTCTGTTCTTGTTCTATTTGTCCATCTGTTTTGCTTTAAAGATTCCACATGTACATGAAATCATATGGTATCTGTCCATGTCTGATTTAATTCACTTAACATAATACTCTCTATATGTCTGTCCTTCTTGCAAATAATAAAATTTAATTCTTTTCATGGCTGGGTAATACTCCATTGTGTATGTATACATATATATAATATCTTCCTTATCCATCTGTCTATGGATAGGCATTTAGGTTGCTTCCATAGTTGGATATTGTAAATACTACTGCAAAACATAAGGGGCACATATCATTTTGAATTCTTATTTTCATTTTCTTCAGGTAAATACCCAGAAATAGAATTATTGGATCTTAAGTTATTTCTAATTTGAACTTTTTAGGAAAGTTTATACTGTTTTTCATGGCAACTGCACCAATTTTTATGCCCACCAATAGTGCACGAGGGTTCATTTTCTCCACATTTTCACCAACACTTTTGATTACTTGTCTTTTTGATATTAGCCGTTCTGACTGGTGTCAAGTGATATCTCATTGTGGTTTGATTTGCATTTTTCTGAGGAATAGTGAAATTGAGTAATTTCTTATGTTGGCCATCTGTATGTCTTCTTTGGGCAAAATGTCTATTCAGATCCTTTGCCCATTTTTTCATTGGTTTGTTTTTCGTATTGATTTGTATGATTCCATTTGAATATTAACATTTGATGAATATGTCAATTGCAAATATATTCTTCCATTAAGTAGTTGCCTTTTCATTTTGTTGATATTTTCCTTAGCTGTGCAAAATTGTTTTAGTTTGATATAGTCCTAATTGTTTATTTTTGCTTTTGTTACTCATGCAACATGAAGAGACAGATCAAAAAAAAAAAAAATCCTAAGCATGATGCGTATATTTTCTTTTGGAGTTTTATAGATTCAGGTCTTGAATTTAAGTCTTTAATTCATTTTGAGTTTATTCTGTATATGGTGTAAGCAAGTGGTCCGGTTTTGCAATACCATTTATTTAAAAAAATGATCTTTCCCTCATTGTTATTTTCTTGCCTCCTGTATTGTAATTGACCATAGAAACTCATTTTTTTTTCTGGGATCTCTATTTTAATCCATTGATCTGTGTGTCTATTCTGGTGCCAGTATTATGCTGTTCTGATGATTGTAGCTTTGTAGTACATCTTGAAATTTGAGATTGTGATGCCTCTAGCTTTGTTCTTTGTTCTCAAGAGTTCTTTGGCTATTCAGGGTGTTTTATGGTTCCATACAAATTTTAGTATTATTTGTTCTGGTTCTGTAAAAAATACTGCCAGTATTTTGATAGAGATTGTATTGAATTTGTATATTTTATTGGGCAGTATGAACCTTTTGGCGATATTAATTCTTCCAGTCCATGAACATGGAGTATCTATTCATTTATTTGTGTCATTTTCCATTTTTTTTTCATGAGTGCATTATAGTTTTTACAGTACCAGTTTTCACCTCTTTTATTATATGTATTCTTAAGTATGTTATTATTTTTGATATAATTCTAAATGGAATTTCTTTCTTAACTTCTGTTCCTGTTAGATAATTAGTGTATATATATACAACAGATTTCTATGCAGTTTGGATTATGCAACTTTACTGAACTCATTTACTCTAATAGTTTTTTGGTGGAAATTTTATGATTTTCTATATTTAGTATCATCTATAAATAGTGAAAATTTTGTCTTCCTTACCAATTTGTATGCTTTCTGTTATCTGATTATTATGGATAGGACTTCCAACACTATGTTGAATAAAAGTAGTGAGAGTAGACACCCTTATTTCCTGAACTTACAGGGAAAAGCTTTCAGTTTTTCACTGTAGATTATGATGTTAAATATGTGTTTACCATACATGGGCTTTATTATGTTAATATATGTCCTCTCTAAACCCACTTTGTTAAAAATATTTTTCATGAATGGATATTGATTTTTTTCTAATGCTTTTTCTATATCTTTGTAATAGTTATATAATTATCTTTCATTTTTTAACGTAGATCACATTGATTGATTTGTGGATATCAAACCATCTTTGCATCCTTGGGAAAATCATATTTGGTCATGGTGAATGATATTTTAATGTAATATCAAATTTGGTTTGCTAATATTTTCTTAAGGATTTTTGCTTTTATATTCATTTTAGATATCAGCCTGTTTTTTTGTTTTTGTTTTCTGCTCTGATCTTTATTTTTATTCTAACATTGGTCTTTTTTACTAATTTAAGTGTAAGTCTAATTTGTTTATTTAAAATTATTCTTATTTCTTGATGTAGGTCTGTATCGGTAGAAACATCACTTTTAGAACTGCCTTTGCTCTGTCCCCAAAATTTTTACTGTTGTGTTTTCGTTTTCATCTGTTTCCATACATATTTTGAATTCCTCTTTTACTTCTTTGTTAACTCTTGGTTGTTTAGCAGCATGCTGTTTAGCCTCTACATATTTCTGTGTTTTGCCTTTTTTTTCTTTTAATTGATTTCTAGTTTCATACTTATGTGGTCAGCAAAGATGCGTTATATATCAAGTCAAATTTATTGAGAGTTGTTTTGTGGCCTAACGTGAGCTGTCCTATAGAATTGAAAATAATTTTGAGAAGAATTTTTTAAAATGTGCACTTGAAAAGAATTTTTATTCTGCTATTTTTCTGTATATATATATATGCTAATATATCTGGTCTAATGTGTTGTTCAAATTCACATTTTCCTTATTGATGTTTTTGTCTGGATGATCTGTCCATTGATATAAGTCGGGTGATAAATTCCCCACTGTTATTGTATTACTTTGAATTTCTCTTTACTTTATGTCTGTTAATATTTGCTTTATAGTGTGCTCCTATTTTGACTGTATAGATCTTTACAGTTTTTATATCCTCTTGTTGTATTGTTCCCTTTATCATTCTGTAGTGAGCTTCTTTGTGTCTTACTATTTTTAGTCTATATAGTCTGATAGAAGTATTGCTAACCTAGCATTTTATTTTTTCACTTCCATTGCATGGAATATCTTCTGCCATCCCTCTACTTTCAGTCTGTAATTGTTTTCAGGACCGAAGTGAGTCTCTTAGATAGGTAGCATATAGAATGGCCATTTTTTAAGCCATTTAACCATCCTGTGTCTTTTGGTTAGAGCATTAGTTCATTTACATTTAAAGTAATTACCGATAGTTATAAACTTACTGCCATTTTGTTAATTGTTTCCTGCTGGGTTTTGTAGTTTCTCCTTGTTCCATTCTTCCCTTTCTCTCTAATCTTATATTTTGATGACTTTAGCATTATGCTTGGACTCCTTTCACTTCATTTTTTTGCCTATTATAGGTTTGTGGTTTGTCATTACCTTGAGGTTCATATAAACTGTCCTATGTGTATAGTGGTCAGTTTGTGTTGATGATTGCTAAAGTTAAACACATCTAAAAGTATTACATTTTTACTCCCTTTACCACATTTCATGTATTCAACATCATATTTTACATATTTTCATTTTGTAAACTTAACTAATTGTAGGTAAAGTTAACTTTACTACTTTTGTCTTTTATAATACTTTACACTACTTTTATACTACTTTTGCTTTTATACTAGCTTTGTAAGTGATCTACTACTTTTGTATTTATTTTTACCATTGAAATTTTCTTTTATAATTTTCTTCTTTCTGCTTAAAGAAGTCACTTCAATATTTCCTATATGGCTGGTTTAGTGATAATGAACTCCTTTAACTTTTGTTTGTCTGGGAAACTCTTTTCATCAATTCTGAATAATAACATTGATGGCTATAGTATATTGGTATAGATTTTTTTTTTTGTTTTTCCTTTCAGCAATTTGACTGTATCATACCACTCCCTTCTAGCCTGCAAAGTTTCTGTTAAAAATAAGCAATAGTATTATGCGCATTCTCTTACAGGTCACTAGTTACTTTTCTGTTATTGCATTTAAGATTTTCTCTTTATCTCTAATTTTGAGATTTTAATTATTATGTATCGTGGTGTGGTCCTCTTTGGGTTTATCTTGTTTCTCTTGGTTTCCAAGACCTGGATATCTGTTTCCTTCCCCAGGGTAGGAAACTTTTCAGCTATCAAATAAGTATACTGCTTTTTTTTTTTTTTTTTTATCTCCCTTCCCTTTCTAGGACTTCTATACTGTGAATGTTATTTCCCTTCATGTCCTATGGTTTCCTTAACCTAGCCTTTTTTTTTCTTTTCATTCTTTTTTTCCTTTTGCTGTTGAGCTTGGATGATTTATACCTGCCTTCCAGATCACTGGATTCTCTAATCTGCTTTTGATGGACTCTAGTGTTGTCATTTTTAAAAATCATTTTAGTTATTAAGTTCTTCAGCTCTCAATGGATTCCTTTTTTTTTTTTTTTTTGTCTCTTTGTTGGCTTTTTCATTGAGTAAGTCCACATACTTCACTCAAGTTTGGTGATCAATTTCGTGGCCATTATTTTGAACTTTTTATCAGGTAGATTACTTATCTATTAGGTTTTTTTTTTCCTTTAAGGATTTTTTCTTATTCTTTCATTTGGAATTTATTCCTGTGTATCCTCATTTTTACTGGGTCTCAATTTTTTGTTTCTATATTTTAGGTAGACCAGCTCTATCACCTGGTCTTGAAAGTAGTGGCCTTATGCAGAAAATATACATTGGGGACCAGATTTTCCAGGGGTGTCCCCTGTCTGGGCTCATGCATTCTCCTGTTGTGACTGAGCTGTGACTGTTGTAGACATATTGATGGGTGTGGCTCCCCCCATGCCCAGGCATGAGTTGCTTTCAAAGTAGTACCTGTGGGTAGGACAGTTTGGGCAGGGTACATTCACAAAGGCATACAAAGAGCTCTGCTAATACGATAAATGGATAGGGTCAGAACTGCTGCCTACCAATGTCAGACCAGCTAAACTAGAGGAGGGCAAGAAAAATCGCTCCTGCCAGCTTCTCTGTTCGCAGAGAAAGTTCCAACAAATCTCTGTTCCTCTAGCCCACACTCTAAAATTAGTCAGTAAATGTCCTTCACATATGGTCCAGCAACTTTTCAAACTGCTATCTCTGGGCTGGGTCTTGGAGCATTATAGACTGTGTGTAGACACCTTAAGAATGGCACTCCGGTTTCATACAGCCCTCCAACGTCCCCAGAGTTAGGCGCCAATGATTTTCAAAACGAAATATTTGGGGGGCTTATCTTCATGGTGCTGATCCCCATGGCAGAGGGTGCCCAATAGGGCACTTAGATCCCTTGTTTTTCAAGGAGAACCTCTATGCCTGTGATATCCCTCCCACTTGTGGGTTGCTCTGCTCAGGGTCAGATCAGGTCTCTGCCCCGATCCTTTTCAATGTGTCTTTTCCTTTATAGCTTTAGCTGTGTAAAAGTTGTTCTGCTAGTCTTCCTGTCATTCACAGAGAAAGTTGCTTCATGTGCCATTGCAGATGGGTGTGTCTGTGGGAGGAGGTGTACTCAGGATCATTATCTTCTATTACCTTTCTCATCCATAGAAACTCCTTCAATAAACTAATACCTAAACTGATGCCTAAAAATATTTTATATAAGATTTGAAGTACAAAAACCCAGTTATTTTTATTTTATTGGGTAAGGGAAACCTTAACAGAAGAATGTCATGAATATATTCTCAGTTACTACTAATGCCAATATTTCTGTCATTTTCAGATATAGCAATCCAGTGCATTGTGTTTAGTTGTAATTTTTATCATACCTATAACAGCATCAAGTTACCTACTTGCCAAGTCATTCTAGCACTTCTAGGGTGACATTGTTGGAAATAAGACTTTCAGAATTGTCTGCAGAAATCTCCCAGTGCCAAGCACACTATATTTAATACCCTTTCCCCCATAATTTATGAATGCAATGGGAAAATGGGTGATACTTAATTTTTCAATTCACTGCATGGGTCTATAAATTTATTATAACAATGACCTAAATGTTTTCTTAACTTTAATTTAGGAAACTTTAGAGGAGTATTAGCATAATTTTAAACATTTGCAGTGAGGACAATATCATTTTTTTTTTTTTTCCAGCAGGTGGAATTGATGTTCAGGAATAGTCAAAATTGGGGGGGGGGAGCCCAACACTGATAAATAAAGTATATATGTATGCAAATAAATCATGAAAATAAAACAAAACAAAACAAATCTATAAATAATGAGATCAAAGATTTTCTGTGACACCTTAACTTCAGGAGTCTATCTACATGGTGAAGTACCAGAGAAAGCTTAACCAAAATAGCATAAACAAAGTAGCCACTAAAAATGAAACTGCCGTGAAACACAACACTTGATCAGACATGTAAGTTGTGATGTGCTTCTTATATCATGACTAGTAATTTTGTAGCTGTACTTTATGAAGTGATGTACATTAAGTAGTTGTTTTCAGTTGGTTCTCTAGGTTACATATAAACTATCACAGGTGGCATCTACCTTGAATTTTCTTTTTTAGATAATTAGAAATAAATTTATGTTACTTGTTTCTGTATTTTCTTTTTAATTAAATATTTCTTACTTATTTATTTATTTATTTATTTATTTATTTATTTATTTATTTATTTAAGAGAGGGGGTGAGAGAGAGAGAAGGGGAGGGGCAGAGAGAGAGGAGAGATATAATCTTACGTAAGCTTCATGCCCAGCGCCGAGTGGTTGACAGGGCTCATCCCATGACCTAGAGATCATGACCAGAGCCAAAATCAAGAGTTGGACACTTAACTGACTGAGTCACCCTGGAACACCCCTTTCTTTGTTTTAAACATTTTTGATAGAAATAATTTTAAAATAGAATGTCACACTTAATAATATAGAATAAATTTTATGAAAAACTTAATGAGTTCCTAATAATTCCAGATGCACTATCCACTTGAGCCTCTAGGTTTCTTCTTATGAAATTTGTTTGTATATCATCATACTTGATGATGTTACATTCCCAATCTACCATGGACTAAGCCTCTAAAATGTACTGCATAGTATGAATTGAGTGAATAACTTATTTACTTCTGTTCATTTTTCTCCACCCCCACATTCTTATTTTTATTCCCTTATTCCTCGCTGAATTTCCCACTGCTATCAAGTATTAGAAAACATCCGAAGCCAAAAGAATTGATTAGGTAGAGAAAATAAAGATTGAGTTTGGCTTGCCTCAGGGCGAACATGAAAATTTTCGGAAATGTGTGCAGATTTATGTAAAAGACACAGGAGAAGAACTGACAAAGTGATGAAACATGTTATCAAATCGATGGGGAAAAGTAGAAAAAAAGAATAGTGGACAACTAGTATACTTGTGTCTTGAAACGTTTGGTTGTGAATCAAAATGATAGAAAAGCCCACACACCACGAAACACTCTTTTCCCAGCTTGGATACCTTTGCCACAATGCTAAATATTCCTTCACAAGTCCTTCCTTTCATCTGGTATGCTAAAAGCATTCTTTAGATGCAGCTTTATCGGACACTTCAACACTTCATACCTATTAGCTTTTCATAGTTAAATTGCACTTTATTTTCTTAGCTCCATAGAAGAGACTAGAATCATTTGAAATCTATTCAGAAGCCTCACCTGTGTCTCCTGTCTAAGACACAAAGCATTTTCACACAGCAGGCTTAGATGAACATTAGAGAGTGTGAAAGTTAATAATGCGATGCCTGGTCTAATGTGTACACGTATGTATATATCACACCCTACACACACACTGCCAACTGTAGTATTTATACTAAATACTAAACTCTATAGCTGTTCTGTATTTTATTACATCATTATATAGGCTCTAATTCTGAGATCTGCACATTTTTAAAACTCCCTCATTCAAATGTTACTTCCTATGGTGTGTAAATTTACAGTGACTAAAAACAAAAGTGCTTTAGGTGTCAGGAAATCCTCTTATTATTCACAATGGGAGATACATCTAAATCCTTAAGCAGCTATTCCTTTCCCAGTATCTTGGCACTCTGAAAACTTTATCACTAAGGAGAAAGCTGCTAGCTAAGTAAGAACTTTCTGAGTAATAGATGCCCTTAAAATATTTTCATAAGACTGCTTTTTATTCTGTAAAACTGATATTGGTGAGTTACCATTCCCTAACACAGAATCCAACCTACCATGCTGTTTATATATACAGATATTTAACATATATTTATATATAGTATAATTACATATATTTTTATTTACATATAATAATATATAAGGTGAAATATTAAATATATAAACATATAATATATAAGGCTATATATTAAATATATAATATGTGTTTATATATTATATATAAATGTATAAATATATGTTTTATATATAATCTTTTTTCCACAGGTATTATCAATGTATAAGGTGAAATTACTTGATACTGCTCATTTTCTCTTTACATATACCATGAGAGTCACCATACTTTTTATGGATTTTTATTATCCACTCTTGTTTCTCATATCATAATATTCAATTCAACTCATAAAATATAGACCTTAGAACCATAGCCTTTACTCTGAAAGAGTATTGAATACTTCTGGTGCCACCACCATAGTCTCTCAAAATACTTCTGATTTTAGCTACTGCTAATGTTAATAGTTCCATTCTGTACCTAGTGAGAGTCTCATGTGTTTGCAAACTGAGTGCTTGGTACTCAGGCCACAGAGAGATCAGAGAAAGAGGCAAAGTGCTCCAGATTGGTTAGTTGGCATTTTAGTAAGCAATGGAACTTTACAGGATCATTTTAGGTGGCTACAGAATGAGTAGAGCTCTGTTCTGATCCTCTGGCATCTTAAAAGTTTATATGGAGGCCTTACCTGGGTATCAGTCCCATATGGTATCCAGGTGGTCTCAGTAACATATTACTGTCCCAATGCTATGTCTAGGGGCAGATTGTAATGCAGGAAGACAGGTGGATGTACATTCCAAGGACAGGAGGTGGCAAGGAGACTCTCATTGCCTGAGTCGAGCTCGCTAGTGGTCACCTGGCAACCATGCCCTCCCAGTGACCTCCTCTGGCCTTTCATTTCTCATTACCAGTTCTTACAATCTCCTGTATCTCCTTCTACAATGTGTCTTGAGCAGCCAGAGGATTTTATTAGCACGGAGGTGGCTCATTTGGTGGCTCTCTGGCTCCACTGGAGGCAAGTGCCACAACAATACAGTCTATGTAAGAGAAACACATTCAGACACTAAACTCTAAAAGCAGTGGCAGCTTTTTCCACCAAGAGCTCCATGATTATAACCATTGATTTATTAATTTTCCTAGGCTGAGGGTCAGCACACTTAGGGCCTTTACTTGTGTTTTTATGTGCTTTAATAAAGATAACACATTAACAGACTCATCAGGTATGATGCATAACATTGTTTGGGTAATGGCACAAGTGCCTCTTTGCGAGGCAGTAGTAATATCCAAAGCCATACTATTCTGGAGGACGTCTTTTCTCATTAGAGACATTTCAGTGTTCAATAAGGGTAGGTATTTTTGGCTATCACTTAAGACTTGTTGGATAAATTTAGTAAGGACCTCTGTGTGTGCTATGATGTCTTCCAGGTCAATAGAGGGAATGGACAGGCGGTGGGATATGGCAGACCAGGACCCCTCCCTTTTTCCCTCTATCAATGATGTATGTTCTGCTCTAGGCATAGTGTGTTTCAACAGGTCCAGCTTGCAGCAGGACAGTGGGATTCCAGTAGAGATTGTGCAGTTCTCTCTCTCCAAGGGAAGTAAAGTAACTCACATCCCAATGCAAAGTCCAGTAGATGATGCCTTTCTTAGGGGTGATGAAGCTTGGTGTTCTCAGCAGCATACCATGTTGATCCACATTGAGAGTTGGAACAATGGCTGTGTCTCTTGACCTCCATACTTTCATGGTGCTGTGTTACAACAATGGTCCCCATTGTGGCATATGGAGAGGCCCTACTAAATGATCATTCAAATGTATTAAAACTGGGAGTACTCTAGCCTTCAGAGCCAAGATGATTTTTTCTATTATCAGTTTCATCTGCTGCTTCATTATTCCATTTTTCCTTTTACCAACCCTGCTCATGTGGGTTCCCAGGGAGATAAAAATTCTCCATTTAATGTCATGTTTCTTTGCCCAGTCTGCATATCATGATCTTTGAAATGTGACCCCTGATCATAGTCTATTTGACAAGGATGCCTGAAAATGGTACTCAGCTTCTCTAATCCCCTAATGGTGCCATCCTGGCTTGTGTGTCAACAGGAGAAAGCTTGGATTAAGTCAGACTCAGTGTCCGTAAAAACCAGGGTATATTTAGAACATTCACATGAAGAGAGAAAGCCAATATAACCCATCTTTCAATCCTTCACCTGTTGGGAACTGTGGTGGATGACCCCAGATTTCTTTGACAGTTGCCATGGGTATTGTTTAGAACACACAGCCCGCTGCTATTGCATTAACCAATTCAATGTATTTCAAGGGCAATCCAGTATGCTTGGCAGTAAACCCTCCCACCCAGGCACAACTGTGGCCACTTGGGCACCCAGTCTACTACATCTTCTCGAAGGGTCAGTTGTGAGGGTTTTTACCCAGGCTAGAGCATCAGATTCCTGATTGCCAGGGGGTGTCAATGCCTTATGTTCTAGGACATGGAAGACAGAAATACTTGGGGCTTTTGCAGGTGAGCCTAAATGTTCTCCCACATGTCCTGACCTCAAAAGGACTTCCTGATGACCATGTTCCCCTAGGCTTGCCATTGTACAAGCCATAGGAATAATTCCTTTAGAACAGTCCAATTGCCAATGTGAAGGGTTAATGGCCAAGGCTCATGAGTGATGAACCGCCGAATCACTCTGCATTTAGTCCACTTGACTCCATTTCTGTGGAGAAATGCTGCGTATACTTCTAGCAGCTATTAATTTAGGGAAATATGTTGGGTTTCTGATCCCTTCTAGAGCTGGAACCAAAATCCTAAAGGTCCTCTCCTTCTGTTGTCTCTGTCATAGCTCTCCACTCATACCTCCGCAAAGTCAAAGATACATCTAACTCAAATGGTAACCCTGCTCAGATGATGCTCAGAGCTTTAATTTGCTTCACTAGTATTTTTGCCTTCTCAAGGGTAGCTTACTGCTTTGACCTCCGAGCTTCACGTGTGCTCTTTCTTTACCAGGCAGTAAGGGATGAAGGCACTATGCCAGATGGGGAATAAAAAGTCCTCTACACCCCCCTAAATCCATACAAAGGCTTACATCTCTTGCATCTTCTTAGAGGTTAGATTTATAGCTATCAATCACAACTTCTGGGACAACACACATTTCGCATAACCAAATGATTTCCAAAAACTTTACAGAGGATTCTGAACCTCACATTGCCTACAGGTTTAATCCCCAACCTCTCCATCATAGATGTTTCAGCAAAGCCTGCATGTGGCGTGCTGCAGAGGCAACTCTTCACATGGTAACATTGTATTGTCAAAGTAATGGACCTATTTTACAGAATTGGGAAGGAGAATAGGGCCAGATCTCAGTTTACCGTCCCATAACATGGTACGGCTGAGCATGTGGCCTTGGGGGTACATTTGCAAAGTCCATTGTTGCCCCATGCATTTGAAGGCAAACCGATCTTAGTTATCAAGGACTTGAACTTGTCAGTCTTTTCTATGAAACTCCTTAAAGATGAAGCACTTTTGCAGAAGTATTAGAGTAAAAGAGGAGCTCCGTAAATGACAAAAGAATGAAAAATTCTTGTCATTAAATTTTCTAATAAAAGTTAATTGTAATGTAATTTATAAGGAAATACGGTTATTTTGTGACATACATTTTAAAATTATGACTGGGGTGCCTAGGTGGCTCAGTAGGTCAAGCAGCCAACTTCAGCTCAGGTCATGATCCCATAGTTCATGGGTTCCAGCCCCACATGGGGCTCTGTGCTGACAGCTCGGAGCCTGAATCCTGCTTTGAATCCTGTGTCTCTCTCTCTTTGCCCCTCCCCTACTCATGCTCTGTCTCTGTCTGTCTCTCAAAAATGAATAAACATTAAAAAATCAAAATAAAATAAAAGTAAAATTATGACTGATAATCTTATACCAGGACAGATTAATTATTTTTAGGAATTTCATATAAATATACCCTAAAACAGTATAGCATTATCTATTTGGCATGTTTGCCATGTAATTTGATATATGAAGTGAGCCTAATTAGTTTAATATATCTCTTTTTTAAAGAGAACACATCTTTTGAGATGTTTCAGGGACCTCTGGAACTTCCCAAAGTTAGTTCAAGGTCAACAAGACTTCATTTACAATTTGATTTTTGGGAACTTTGTCACAAATATCAAAAGGGTTAAAACACTTGATTGTATAGGAACATAAATACCTGTTTAATCAAAATAACAAATACTTCAAAGGCAAATACAGAAAGTTACATTGGTATATAAAAAAAAGAACAACTTAGCTCTTTCAATAGAATGTATTCCATTCTATTAAGTAATCAAAACCTGGTAAAAACAATGTGAATCACAGGGAATTATTTTGAGAAAGCACAGAATCTTTGTTTTCTAAACCTATTGCTTCAAATTAAAGAAAAACCTTTCATAACCCCACAAGAACAGACCAATAGTCCAAAAAAATCTTCATCGTTTAGCAGATGAAAGAAGTTTGTTTTACATAACTACACCTTGATTGAAGAATTTTTTAAAAAATTTTAATGTTTATTCATTTTCAAGAGACTGTGTGAGCAGGGGAGGGGCGGAGAGAAGAGGGGACACAGAATCAGAAGCTGGCTCCAGGCTCTGAGCTCAGAGCCCGACGCATGACTTGAACCCACGAAACAAGAGATCATGACCTGAGCCAAAGTCGGATGCTTAACTGACTGAGCCACCCAGGCACCCCAATATTAAAGCATTTTTAAGTCAATTTAAATAGAGCTCAATCAATTTTTGTAATACTCTCCAAAGATAGAAAAAATATCACATACACATAATATATAACCCTAGGCAAACATAGCCACACAAACAGATACACCAGGGCTTTCATTCTAAAACTTTGGCCATAATGTAGGTATCTACACACATGGCTAAGTACTTTCATTATAGTATTTGTGGAGAAGACTTTCAAGATTTGTATTTGCCTTTGGTAAACAATCTTCCGGAGGAGGCTATGAACTAGATCTTGTATAAGGGTACATCTACCGCGGACTGTATTTTACAAAGCCTTTTCCCTCCACTGTTTTGTTTTCTTCAGTCTCTGTGGACAGTGTTTACATTTCACAGACAAGAGATTTACAACTTCAAGGGACAGAGAAAGATGCAAGTTTTCTCCTAGGCCTTTGGAGTCTATTTCTCTACTATCAGAAGTCTAGGTTAATTGCTATTTTAAATTCTTCTGTTTCAGGAATCAGACAGCGTGGAGTATTTTGTTTGTTTCACTGTCAGTCACCACAACATTCTGCCCTTTCATCTCACTTTCCCAGGGATTTCACTGCTTAGCATCCGAATCAGGCTTTGTTATTAGTGCTTGGATCTTAATCTGTAGCATTTTGAACTGTCCTAACTTTGCAAAATGGCCTGATGCTAAGGTTGCCAATTTATTAACCTGCTCTTCAACTTTGTCTGCCAGCCCTGAGACTAGCAGAGTGATGGACAACTGCACATTCTTCTCTGTTCTCAGCTCTTCCAACTCTTAACTCAAGATTTAGCCTTTAGCTGGGGATTGGCTGTCTAGCCAAACTTCCTACAGTAGAGGCCAGCCCACTGTGGCAACCATTCATTTCTCTTTGACACAATGTGCTATATGCAGTCCTTGAAAAAAGTATGTTAAAACAGCTGGCATTATTAGGGCATTCTGACCTTCATGTCTTGGTCCACTACCATCTTCCATGTGGGCCACTCCTCCCTACACAGATGTCCGTAGACAACTCAGAATTCCCCCCACAGATGCCTCTTTTCCAAAATCCATTTCTTTGGTCTCCTGCCTGCCTCACCAATTGTTAGTTCCAAAACTAGACATTGTACATGGAGGGCAAGAAAGACCAAAGAGAGAAGCAGACTACTCCAGGTCAGTAGATAGCAGTATTTATAAGCAAGGGAGCATATTTAGAAAGCTTGTCTTGGTGTCTACAAGGTGAATAGATCTCTGCACCTGCCCCCCAAATCTTAAAAGTTTGTACAGAGGCTGTAATGGGGTTCCATCATGTATCCCATCCAGATGGTCACGATACCACATTACTATCTCAAGGCTATGTCATTGGACCACTTCAGAAACTGGGCAAAGCAAGCGAAAGACACATTCCAAATACAGGAAAGGTGCTGAGGAGCCTATGATTACCTGTGTTCAGTCCTCAGTTCAGCTGAAGGCCACATCCTCTCGGTGACCTCCTCCAATCCATAGCACTCACCATGCATAGACATGACTATAGTATGCACCCACAGTACATAGTTTTGCTCTCCTCTTTTATAGCTTTCTCTAAAGTCATGGGTTCCTTCTTGGCTCCAGTCAGAGCCCAGGAGCAGCCTGGACATGTGGGCAGTATTAACTCATTTAGGGAAAGTCCTCATCCAACAGGGAGTACTAGTATGACCATTCTTTGCACAATCATATTATGGAGGCATCTTTACACTATTCAGGAGTCCCGTGAAGTTAATATAGTATTAATATTGATTGTACATTTTTATTACAGTCTCTTTCTCTGGTCCTCCTCCTGCTCCCCAACTCCTGCTTCTTCGAATTAATCCCCCAAACTACCTGCACCTAAGCACTTCTTTCAAGGTCTTCTATTAAGGAATCCAAGTTAAGAAAGCACAGCCTTAGAAATCACGTAATGCAGTCCTTCTAATCTACAGTGGAGGAAACAAAAAATAGAATTCAAGTAATTTGGCTAAAGACATAATACAGAGTAGTGGTAAAACTAGTACCAAAGCACATATATATAGCTTCAATTTTATCGGCTCTTGTCACATGTGGCTCTGAAATAGAGATGAAGAGATATGAGCCTAGTCCTTGCCATACATATATATGTATTATTTATAAAGATGATATTAATCCCAGTATTTCTCAGTAGCTATCATCTCCTCTCCCATGAACATTTCATACACAATAGAGATTATCAAGGCTAATTTGAAACATAAGTTTATATTGATTACATCCTTAAAGATATACAATGATGCCTACATGTTTTCCTGATTATAGTAAATATTCTATATATAGATGCTTTGCTCTCTGTGTTAAAAATGCCAGTTTTTTCTTCCCACTGTCTTATAATTATCTGTGACTCCGTGTGATCCCTGGATAGACCTCAAACATGTAACATCAGGGGAATTTTTATAAAGTGTAAAATGAACACTCAGATACCAGAAACGTAAGCATGAAAGATAACTAATGTAAGTCTGCGACAACAGTAAGACAAATCAGTGAGTTTCTTTTACCATAGTCACCTTTCCAGTGATAGCTAGCTGCGGCAGAAAATTACTGAGGCATACTGAAAGGCAAGAGCTTTTTAATACATCAAGTATGTGTCCATGAAGGAAATACTAAATTGCTTTGAAACGTTATAGAAAGCAGAGAGTCTCAGTTTATGTTTCAGTTTTTATCTTTCCTTTTAGATTTCAGTTTATGTGGTAAAGACCAAGGATATATAAGAGATACAAGGAGATATAAGGAGATATATAAGATATACAAGGAATATAAGGAGATATATCACCATTTTAAAATATTAGTATTTGAATTAAAAGTACTTCTTTAAAGTTAACATTTTTTATATGATAACTATATGTCAAATGAATAGTGAGATTTTACAACAGTTTTGGTAATGGTGGCTCTTTCCCGAATGTTTCTTTCATTAGTAAGGAGCGCTATTTTCTGGGTATAGATGGGATTGATGACTGTCCGTCCTGAATCTCCAGTTTTAATAGGAGTTCTCTTTACCTTTTCTCTGGCCTCCTGGGACATTTTGCACAGTGTGGACCCTCACAGAAGGCCTGGTGAAGTAGATGGGCTGCTCTCACAAGACCTTTCTATCACTTTACTAGTCCTTCACCAGCTCTCTTCAGCACTATCTCGCTAGCACCTAGGATATTATGTGGTGCACGGAAGACACTCAACACTCGTTTGTGGAGAGAATGCATGAACCCTTACCTTTTTAATCCCTGGATCTTTTTTCAATTTTTAAAATATCAATTTGTAGGTAGAATATTAATTATTTTAATGTACAGTTCAGTGAGTTTTGACACATGTATACAGCCACGAATGTACAACTCAAAATCCAGAACAGCTGTAGCACCTCCAGAAATTTCCTGGTAATCCAGTACCAGTGCTTGACAACCACTAATCTCCTTTTTGTCCCCTTTTTGTTTTACTTTTATAAGAATGTCCAATGAGTGGAAACACACAGAATGGGATTTATTTATTATTTTTTAGTCCACTTTTACTTAGCATTCTATATTTGAGATTCATCCATTTTATGGCATGTAACTTAGGTAAAGCCCTCAGGGTGCCTAGGTGGCTCAGTCAGTTAAGTGTCTGACTTCAGCTCAGATTCATGAATCTGAGCTCTGCATCAGGCTCTGTGCTGATAGCTCAGAGCCTGGAGCCTACTTTGAATTCTGTGTCTCCTCTCTCTGTGCTCCTCTCCCACTCATGCTCTGTCTCTCTCTCTCAAAAGTAAATAAACATTAAAAATTTAAAAAAACAACAACAAAAGGTAAAGTCCTCAATTAAGCTAGGGGAGTAGGCATCATATATTCATATAGAAATCATCTGTAAATATTTTTTTTTAACTTTCTAAAGTGCACCGTTTGTGATTGTGCTAACATCCATTAAAGTAACAGGATCAAGTCACAATTAACACTTTATTTTTTTATTTTATTTTTTTAACGTTTATTTATTTTTGAAACAGAGAGAGACACAGCATGAGTGGGGGAGGAGCAGAGAGAGAGGGAGACACAGAATCTGAAGCAGGCTCCAGGCTCTGAGCTGTCAGCACAGAGCCCGACGCAGAGCTTGAACTCACTGGACCGCAAGATCATGACCTGAGCCGAAGTCAGAAACTCAACCGACTGAGCCACCCAGGTGCCCCACAATTAACACTTTAAAGAAAACATACTACTTAAATAAAATTTTAACTCCAAACAAATTACTTATTTTGGATCTTCTTTCCTGTAGTGCCACTTATTTTCAGGCTGGAATCCTAAAATGAAAAGTAAGTTTGATATGATGAGGGTGAGGAGTAAGAACTGAAAAACAAGAATGCCTGGGTTGACTCAGCGGGATAAGCATCCGACTTCACAGTTCATGAGTTCGAGCCCCACATCAGGCTCTGTGATGACTGCTCAGAGCCTGGAGCCTGCTTCGGGTTCTGTGTCTCCCTCTCTCCCTGCCCCTCCCCTGCTTGTGTACTCTCTCTCCCTCAAAAATAAATAATATGTATATTTTAAAAAACTGAAAATCATAGAAAAGAGAAGAAATGGCAATAGTTAGGAGATGATTATCTAGAAAAGAGGCCAAAAATAAGTCAGAAATACAGGCATTTATTTACTAGTAAGAAAGAAAAGTATTTGCATGATTTTGACTCTCGATTTTTTTTACCTTATTAGTTAAAATATTAGATAACAGGAAGATTTCTTGGGCTGGAAAATTTATATTGCCTGGATAGATTCCTGTGGCTACGTAGAAAAACACTAGATCTTAATGGCCTCATTGCACAGATCCTAGGAAGTCCTTTCAATACAATAACTAGTTATTCCTTCAGTTGCACACATGACAGAGGCAGAATTGTTGGACACAAGGAATTGTGATTATGAATGGAAACAGAAAAAAGATTACACTAAGAATATATTTGAATCAGAGCAAGCTGTTCCACATAGCCCAATTCATGAGGCATCTTTTTTTCAGTAATTTTTGTATTATTTTTGACATTCTCTATGAGCCAAGCAGGACTAATTAGAAAATTAGATAGGGTAAGATTTTTGCCCTTGAGGATCTTGTACGCTACAAGGGGATATACAGAGAAACCATTAGAACAGAGTGAGATAGGGAAGGAATGGCAGGTATGAAATCACCTAACAAAGGGGACAGGATGATTATATGTGTGAGGAAGGAGGGAAAATTCCTCAGGTATGAGGGCAGACCAGAAAGTTGAAGGCTAGGTCAGGAGAGACTGAAGATAGAGAAGAGATAGTTAGGATAATTTAGTTGAACCAAGTGTGGAACCATGGGAAGGAGCTGTGCAGAAAAGGGCTAGCTTGGCCTGGGGTGCTCAAACCACATATTCCCAAAGTCTTCAGCCCTTGCCCTTTATTCAGTTCCTGGGATATGACCTCTGAGCCCTTGGATTATTCTGCCTGAGAAGAGTGTCTGTATACTTGAGGAGTTGGGCCAAGTCAGATACTTCATGCTAACAATATGATTTATGGTGAACACCTGTTTCTGAGGCTTTGGGCCATGCTATATCAGGCTGACATTTGGGAGGCTGGAGTCTGAGTAGCTAAATTTGTCATGCAAGTGCCTGTATAACTACAGGCCTATATAACTGAGCCCCAGTAAACACTCTGGACACAAGGCTCGGGGAGCCCTCCTGGTTGGCACCATGTACACATGTATACATTGTTGGGAAGTTACATGCCTCCTCTGCCAGTCCACTGGGATAGGACAAGTGTAAGCTCACATGTGATTTGTCCTACACTTGACTTCGTTCATCTCCCTTTGCTGAGTTTAATCTGTATTCTTTGCTAAAGAAAACTATAACTGTGTTCATCATAGATTTTTTTTTTCTGAGTTTTTTGAGCCATTCTCATGAGTCATAAATCCTGGGGGTGGGCTTGGGGGCCCTTGACACAGGTAGATTCAGAGCATCATTGACAGAGGGAGACATTTGTCTGGGTATGGGGACATTTATGGACTGAGCAGGTGAGAAAGGAAAAGACTTATAGTCTGCTGGCTTGCAGTATTTCCTCTGAAGGTATATTTTGCTGAAATAGAATCAGAGGGGAGTATAGGGGTTAGGAAAAGAGCTCCAGTTTTGAAGGGAGTTTACAGGAATTGAAAATTATGATGTTGAAAGTCAGAGGGCAAACGTGGGAAAGTTTGTGGCATTTGGAGAATATTGAGAACTTAATATTTAAGGTCGTAGATCCTGAATTTAGTATGACCTCCCTCTACAGAATTGTAGGCTTCTCTTCAGCTATGCTCTATGTTTCATTCCATGTTTGGGTTATTATCGAGAAGTTATGATAGGAAGACAATGACACTAGACTGATAGTATAAAAATGGTTCATTTCAACTAAACTGAAAAGGGAATTCAGGAGGAGTCTGAAAACAGGAAGAGATCAAGGAGTCAATGAGTTATGGGTCTCAGTGAGATGAAAAAACAAACAAAAAGCCAAATTAGTATACCCTAATTCACTTGACACACTGAATGGAATTAAGAGTTATGATATGAGATGAGATAATAGGATGACTGAAATTGGTACTTCAGTTAATACTTTGTCTTTAGCATTGGCAACAAGGGGTGTTACAAGGAAGAAAATGATGTCTATCATTGTGCCAAAGTCATGGAAAGCAGGCTAAATGCTTATTTAAATGATTGGGTGAATATTAGCATTCATGTTTTCTTATTAATATATTCAGTACTTGTATGGAGGAAAAACAAGAAGTGATAATGCTTAGACATGTAGTATATGAATTTCAAATTTCAATCCATGTTCAAAGTAATGAATGCATGAGAGTGCACCCTCATTCACACTCAATCTTTTCAAGTCTGATAATTTCCTTTAAAACTAAATATAAGGACTAAAAATTGGTGTTTTTTAAATAAATTATTCTATCTTTTGGTGAGTTAAAATATATGTAGTTTTTTCTTGCATTTTATATTCTATCTATACACATTTTCTTATGTTTGTCATCTTTTAACTTTGTTTCTCATGCATTTTGTCATAAACTTGTTTGATTCTGATGTACTTAAATTTATTCATATTTTCCATCATAGCTTGTGAGTTCTGAATCTTATTTATAAATATTTTCTATTCCAAGTGTCCTAGAAATGTATTTTGTATTTATTATAAAACTTGTATTGTGTTGCATTATATGTTTAAATTATTGGTGAATCTGGACTCTGTTTTTACTACGAGATAAAATGTAACTTATTTTACAGAAAATCTAATCAGCTTCCCAATTCCCTTTATTAAATGGTTCAGTTTTTATCCATGCATTTTAAATATCACATTATAAATTTACAAATATAATCAACTCATATATCTTTTCCATTAATACATTAATCTATTCTAGACGGTATTACTTTATATGTCTCCTGACATTCCTATTATGTTCTCTTTTAAGATAATGTTTAGATATAGTTGATATACAATGTTCAATTTTTTAGGTGCACAACATAGTGATTCAATAATTCTGTACTTTACACAATGCTCATTATGAAAAGCATAATTACTGCTACCCTACAACATTATCACAATGTTAATGACTATATTCCCAAGACTGTACTTTTGATTTCCTGACATGTTTATTTTAGAACAGACGTTTTTATGTATTAATCCCTTTCACTTTTTTCACCCATCTCCCTACAAACTCTGCTCTGGCACTCACCGGTTCTCTGTATTTATGACTGTTTTTGTTTGTTCATTTGTTTTACTTTTTGAATTTCACATATAAGTGAAATCAAATGAGTCTCTCTTTGACTTATTTTGCTTAGCATAGCACCCTCTAGGTATATCCCTGTTGTCACAAAAGACAAAATCTCTTTAAAAATTTTTTTTCTGAAGTTTATTTATTTATACTTTTTAAATTAAAATTGTTTTAATTTTTTTAAATACTTGGTTTTTTTTCTTTCTTTCTTTTTTTCTTTTTTTTGAGAGACAGAGACAGAGAGACTGAGCATGAGCAGGGTAGGGGCAGAGACAAAGGGATACACAGAATCCAAAGCAGGGTCCGACTCTGAGTTGTCAGCACAGAGCCTGACACCAGACTCAAACTCATTAATGAACTGTGAAATTATGACCTGAGCCAAAGTTGGATGCTTATCCTACTGAATTACCCAGGTGCCCCAAAAGTTTATTTATTTATTTTGAGAGAGAGCTGATGCATGCATATGGGGGAGGAGCAAAGAGATAGGAAGAGAGAAAGGAGAGTTTGAGCCACCCAGGTGCCCCAGAAGCTTTTTATTTTGATGTAGTCCAAATAGTTTATCATTGCTTTTGTTTCTCTTACCTCAGGAAACATATCTAGAAGGAAGTTGCTATGGCTAATGTCAAAGAAGTTACTGCCTCTATTCTCCTCATGGTTTCCTGTCTCACATTTAGGTCTTTCATCCATTTTGAATTTATTTTTGTATATGGTGTAAGAAAGTGGTCCAGCTTCATTCTTTTGCATGTTGCTGTCCACTTCTCCCAACACTATCTGTTGAAGAGACTGTCTTTTTATCATTGGATATTATTTCCTGCTTTGTTAAGATTAATTGACCATATTGTTGAGGTTCCATTTCTGAATTTTCTATTATGTTCTATTGATCTATATGTCTATATATGCCAGTACCATACTCTCTTGATAACTACAGCTTTGTAATGTAACTTGAAGTCCAGTATTGTGTTGCCTTCAGGTTTTCTTTTCTTTTTCAAGATGGCTTTGGATATTTTGGGTCTTTTGTATACCACATCTTCTTAACCCATTTGTCTACTGATGACTGCTTTGGCTGCTTTCATGTCTTGGTATGGTAAATAATGCTGCAATAAACACAGGGGTACATATATTTTTTTCAACTTAGTGTTTAAATTTTCTATGGTAAATGCCCATTATTGGAATTACTGGATCATATGGTATTTCTAATTTTAAATTTTTGAGGAAAATCCATACTGTTTTCCACAGTGGCTGTACCAATTTACATTGTCACTAACAACGCAATGATAGTTCCCTTTTCTCCACATCCTTGCCAACACTTATTATCGCATGCCTTTTGGAGGCTATTGTGGTTTTTATTTGCACTTCCCTGATGACTAGTGATGTTGAGTGTCTTTTCATGTGTCTGGTGGCCATCTGTATGTCTTCTTTGGAAAAATGACAATTCAGGTCCTTTGCCCATTTTTAACTGGATTTTTTTTTTTTTGGTGTTATAATTGTTTCTTATATATTCTTAATATTAATCCTGTATCAGAAAATCTTTTTCAATATCTTCTCCCATTCATTAGATTGTCTTTTCATTTAGTTGAAGGTTTCCTTTACTTTGAAAAAGCCTTTAATATTGGTATAGTCCCAATAGTTTATTAGCTTTTGTTTTCTTTACCTGAGGAGACATGTCCACAACTATGGTGCTAAGACCAATGTCCAAGGGAGTAATGCCTGTATTTTCTTTTAGGAGTTCTATGGTGTCAGTTTTCACATTTAGGTCTTTAATCCATTTTGAGTTTATTTGTGTGTGTGTGTAAGAAAGTGGTCCAGTTTCATTCTTTGCATGTAGCTATCCAGTTTTCTCAGCACTATTAATTGAAGAGAGTTTCTTTTTACCATTGTATATTCCCACCTCCTTCATTGTAGATTAATTGACCATATAAGTATGAGTTTATTTCTGGGTGGTTCTCCTGTTCCACTGGTCTCTGTGTCCACTTTTGTGCCAGTACTGTTCTGTTTTGGTTACTATAGTTTCGTAGTATATCTTTATATCTAGGATTATATATCATCAACTGTGTTCTTCCTTCTCAGGATTGCTTTGGCTATTCCAGGTTTTTTGTGGTTCTATATGACTTTAGAATCACTTGTTCTAGATCTGTAAAAAATGCTATTGGTATTTAAATAGAGATTGCATTAATTTTGTACATTGCTTTAGGTAGTATGAAGATTTTACCAGTATTCTCCAAACCATGAGCATGGTACAATTTTTATTTCTTTGTGTCATCTTCAATTTCTCTTATCAATCTCTTGTAGTTTCCAGAGTATAAGTCACCTTCTTTGTGAAACTTATTTCTAGGTATTTTATTCTTTTTGATGTAGTTGTAGCTGGGATTGTTTTCTTTATCTTTCTGCTACTTTATTATTAGTGTACAGAAATGCAGCAGCTTTCCGTATCTCAGTTTTGTATCCTGCAACTTACTGAATTTATTTATTCTAATAGTTTTTGGTGGGGTCTTTAGAATTTTTTATATATACAATCTTGTCATCTGCAAATAGTGAAAATTTTACTTCTTCCTTACTAATTTGGATGCCTTTTATTTCTTATTGTTGTCTACTTGCTGTGACTAGGACTTCTAGTACTATGCAGAACAAAAATGGTAAGAATGGATATCATTGTTTTGTTCCTGAATTTAAAGGAAAAACTTTGTTTTTCACTATTGAGAATGATATTAGCTGTGCGTTTTTTAACCTAGGCCTTTATTATGTTGAGATCTGTTTCTTCTTAATCTACTTTATGGATATAGTTTTTATCATGGATATTGAATTTTGTCCAGTACTTTTTTGCATCTATTGAGATAATCATATGCTTTTTATCCTTCATTCTGTTAATGTGATGTACCTCATTGATTGATTTGGAGATATTGAACCATTCTTGCATTTCTGGAATAAATCCCAGGTGACTGTGGTGAATAATACTTTTAAAAAATAATGTTGATTTTGGTTTGCTATATTTTAATCAAGATTTTTGCCTCTTTGTTCTTCAGAGATATTGGCCTGTGGGTTTCTTTGCAAAGTCCTCATCTGATTTGAGTCTCAGGGTTATGGTGACTTCATATAATGAATTTGGAAGCATTCCTTCTACTATTGTTCTGGGAGCTGGAGATATTTTGAGAAGCATAGATATTAACTCTTTAAATGTTTGGTAGAAGTCACCTGTGAAGCCATCTAGTCCTGAACTTTTGTTTGTTGTGAGTTTTTTGGTTACCAATGTATTTACCTTACTAGTAATCAGCTTGTATAGATTTCCATTTCTTTCTAATTTAGTTTTAGAAGATTGTGTGTTTTTAGAAATGTATATATTTGTTCTAGGTTTTCCTATTTGTTGGCCTATAATTTTTCATAGAAGTCTCTTAAAATTTTTTTGTTATTCTGTGGTGTTGGCTGTTACTTCTTCACTTTCATTTCTGATCTTATTTATTCAGGTCTCTTTTTGTTTTTCTTGATCAGTTTGGGTAATGGTTTTTCAATTCTGTTTATTTTTTCAAAGAACCAGCTCTTGGCCTCTTTGATCTGTTCTTCTTTTGTTTTTTTAAATTTTAGTTTTTTATTTATTTTTGCTCTAAAGTTTGTTATTTCCTTCTTTCTACTAACTTTGGGATTTGCTCTTCTCTTTCTAATTCCTTTAGATATAAGTTTAGGTTGTTTGAGATTTTTCTTATTCCTGGAGGTCGACTTGAATTGCTATAAACTTGCCTTTTAGGGTTTTTGTTGTTATTGCTGTTGTGTCCCAAAGATTTTGGACTCTTGTGTTTTCATTTCATTTGTCTCCATATACTTTTATTTTTTTAATGTTTATTTGCTTAGAGAGAGTGAGAGAGAGAGAGGAAGAACAAGCAGGGGAGCGGAAAGGGAGGGAGAGAGAGAATCCCAAGCAGGCTCTACACTACCAGTGCAGAGCCCAATGAGGGGCTTGAACTCAGGAATTGTGACATCAAGACCTGAGCTGAAATCAAGAGTTAGACACATAACTGACTGAGCCACTCCAGTGCCCCAACTCCATATATTTTAAAATTTGCTTTCTGATTTCTTCATTTAGCCATTGGTTGTTTAGTAGCATATTGTTTAGGTTTTAGGTTTTTTCCAGTGTTTTTCCTGTAGTAGATTTCTAGTTTCATATTGTTGTGGTTAAAAAAGATGTTTGATAAGACCGTGAGCTTTTTAACTTTTTTGAGACTTTTTTTTGTGGCCTAGCATGTGATCTATCCTAGTGAATGTTTCATGACCACTTGTAAAAAACATATATTCTGCTGTTTTGTGATGAAATAGTCTGTATATATCTAAGTCCATCTAGTCAGGTGTGTCATTCAAAGCCACTATTTCCTTATTATTTTCTGCCAGGATGATCTATCCATTGATATAAATAGGGTGTTAAAGTGTCCTACTATTATTGTATTACTGTTAATATCCCTTTGTGTCTATTAATACTTGCTCTATGCATTTAGTTGGTTCCATGTTGGGTGAATAGATATTTACAATATTTATATCCTTTGGTTGGATTTATCACTTTATATTATTTATAATTAATGCACTTCTTTGTGCCTTGTTGCAGTTTTTCTTTAAAGTCTATTTTGTTGAATGGAAGTATTGCTACCTTGACTTTTCTTTCCCTTTCATTTGCTTGAAAACCTTTTTCTATCCCTTTACTTTCTGTCCATATGATCTTTAGATCTGCAGTGAGTCTCTTATAGGCAACATATACGTACGTCTTTAAAATTTTTTTTCAGTCATCCTATGTCTTTTGAATGGAGTATTTACATCTTTTACATTTAAAGTAATTATTAATAGGTGTGTACTTATTGCTATTTTGTTAATTGATTTCTGGTTGCTGTATGTTTTAATTAAAACGTTATTGAGTTTTGTGTTTTTCTCTAGTATTCAACTATACTATCAATTCTTTGATATAATATTTATCAAGTAAATATTTTAGATTATATAGTTGTATATTTTCAAATAATTATAGTTGAGTTTCTCCTTTTCTAATTTTTATGCCTATTTTATTGATGTTTCAGATCATTGACTAGGAAATTCATCTTAAAATAATAATAATAATTAATAATAATTTTCAATTAAAATTCTAGTGTTCTGGGGTGCCTGGGTGGCTCAGTCAGTTAAGTGTCCTACTTTGGGTCAAGTAATGATCTCATGGTTCGTGGGTTCAAGCCCCATGTCGGGCTCTGTGCTGACAGCTCAGAGCCTAGAGACAGCTTTGAATTCTGTGTCTCCCTCTCTCTTTGCCCCTCCCATGCTCATGTACTCTCTCTTTCTGTCTCTCTCTCTCAAAAATAAATAAACATTAAAAACAATTTAAAATTAAAATAAAATAAAATTCTAGTTTTCTTTTCCCATATATTCCTTGGAGTGTCTACTCTATGGAACACTATCTTCTTTATTTTCAAGCTCAGCTTTATTCATTCACTTTTAAAACCATTTCTAGGGATTTGATGCCAGGAAGTCAAGTTGCAAAGCATGCTTAATTTCCCATCTTGAAAAGGAAATCAAAAGCTCGCATTCAGTTTCTAACTGAATTATGCACACTAAGCATATAGGACCAGTACCACCACAAGCACACTCTGGGCAAAAAATACTTTCTTAAATGAGAGTGGAAATGCTAGCATTCTAAGCCCTCATGGGCTTGCAACACTTTGAGTTAAAAGTCCCTAATACATTAAGAAAAGGTGGGAGTAGAGAATCCTTAGAATTAGATACGCTCTTTGAAACCTTTTCTTAGATCAAAGTAGTCTTCTTAAACATGTAGAAAAGGAATCTCTGGGAGGTGAAGTGCCTTAAAAACCATTTGTTCACAGGTAGCATTAGACTGGAATCAAACTATCATAATCTTTCTTCTCTACCACCTCTTACTTCAGCAGAAATTAGATTTAACTAGGTAGGGCTGGATCTCTGGGACATAGTCCCGGTTGTCAAGCCCTATAGGGTAGATATCTTAATGTTTTTTTTGTTAATCACAGATACTTAAGAATCTGATAACCGCCAGGGACATCTTCCTCAGAATTTTGTATAAATATTAACATTATTTGACATTCAGGCTTCCAGGTATCACCAACAACTGAAATTTATCCCTGCATCCATGTAAGCTAAGAACACCTGTTTAGAAAAAAATGCCACAACAGATGGAAACAGATGACTTGTGTCACCAAAGATAAAAGTTCTTTTAAAAACTTGTGTTTTTTTCCCCTATTCTTCTATTCTTTCAAAGTATTTTTGCAATGGAAATAGCTTAGGGCTTCAGTTATACTAATTATTACTGAACTGGAGATAGAAAAGAAGGAGAGCATTTAGCCATATAATAGATGATAAAGAGGTTCTTTCATGTACATTATCTCTCTTTGGGAAATACAAAACATTGAAGACAATATATTTAAGCATAAAAAGTATTTTCAATGGTGCTGTATATTAAGTTCTTAAAGAAAAATATATTTTATAAATATAGATGTATATATGCTATATAAATTATACATTGCATCATATATACATTATTATATTCTTAAAATAGAACATATTTATAAATATATGTATATATAGATATGTATGTATATATCTGTGTATATATGTATTTATAAATATATATGTAATATCATCTGTGTATATATTTATTTATGTCATATCATTTCTTTACAAATTATGTTAATTAAGGAGTATGCATTAGTAGTGTTGACTAACAAAATGAGGAAAAATAAATCTCTCCTTCCTTCGGTTTTCCCTAAAACATGTTCTGTTTCCTTAGAAGTTTGATTAGTCTGAGCATAGTTTTCCTTTTGCTGCTGATTCTTCCTTTCTCTGCTGGTATTTTATATTATTCTTGCCTTTCTATTTCAGCCTACGTATCTTTATCCATTTTTGTTTTTAATTTTTCATTCCTCTTGCATCTGCTCAGCACAGATAGTTGAATAGAGCTGTCACTGACATGGCTTTAGGTAGTTATTGCTTTTTCTTTTTTTTTTTTTTTAAACAAAACTTGAACTTCATGAAAATGTCTGTGTTTATTCCCTATCCCTAAAATGTTGCTAGGAAGGGTGGCTCATATTTTCGAATATGACTGCACTTGTTAGAAATCACCCATGGAGATCTGGTATTCAGTGCACATAGCGGTGCTGTTACATTTATCCCCTTGAGGAAACAATTCTTGGCTTAGTTCCAGATGTCAAAAGGAGATTGGATTTTCAGGTTTAACCTGGTCTTAAATTAGTTTTAAAAATGGTTGCAGTTTCTTTGGGTGACAATAAAAACTGATATTTAGGAATTAGAAATGGCCCCGTTTCTAGGGTCAGAAAGCACTAATTAAATTAGCAATTCATTTGGGGAAAGTTTCATTTTGTTTTCACGTTCTTCTGGCAAGCCAAATCTTCATACTTCTACCAAATTCTTGTTGCTTTTCTCCTTGTCGTCTAGGAGCCTACTGCTAATATGTTTCTCTCTTATTGCTGACATGCTGAGAAAGCGATACTTTTCCAGTCATTGCCCCAGCTACCCTAGTAAATACTAATTTCCTCTGGGTTATTTATCTCCCCTGGGGGGACATGGGAAGTACTGAGGGAGACTATAAAATACAAGAATGAAACAAAAAACTTAAAGGAAATCAGAGTGAGAGCGACATTAACTGATAGCCTATATAAATATTCTTTTGTGTTTTGATGTACATTTAAAACAATACTCTTAATATTGAATCCTTCTCATGACTAAAATCTAAACCCTTGATCTCTCTCTCCTACTTTACACGATGGATTTCTAAGCTCTCTGAATGTATACAAAGAATTATTGAGTTGATCCGAAATAGTGTTATTTAGAAATAAAAAAGAAGAGACTCTCAATGAGTGGTAGGTTTCCTGGTAATTCAGAGAAGGAGTTTTATAGCTAAGGTAATTTGGGAATGGAGCATACAAGTACACTTTTTGGCCTGGGTCACTTTGTTGCCCTTAAAATGAAAAAAAAAAATTGAGTATCCTCAATTATAGGTACTTAGGCCTTTGTGGGCTCTCTTTTACCCGCATCTCCTGTAGTGATTCACTCAACTGCTTTGTCCCCTAGTTAGCATATAAAGGCAGTTAGTATAGTAGCCATTTAATGACCTTCCTATCTTCCTTATATATATAATAAAATTCTCTCATTTTCGTTTGCTCAGCTTTGTAAGTCTCTTTTAATCATCTTTTCTCAATGCTGATACGGATCAGCTTAATACTATTTTTCCCAAATAATAAAACACATCAGATAATCTGAAAATCCCATTTTCCCTATATCCTACCAACCAGGCCCTCCCTGCTCTCCTGCTCCTATCCAAACTGGCTTCACTGGAGAACTGATAGACAAGTGTCAAAATAGAATTTGCACTTACCACTTTTCTGCATCGGAGGACCTATTTTCTGAGTCCAATGACCTGTCTTGTTTAAGTAGGACTTTGTTTTCCTATGGCTTTCATAAATGCATTCTTATGAGACAAATGAATTGCACTGTTTTATTTGAGAAAATATTCTTTATCTATCATGTGCTTGTTTGATAACCTGCTTGAGTATAGATATATAAAGTGGAAATTATTTTTACTCAGTATGTGAAGAGTATTTTCCCTAGTAACTTCTAGCATCCAAGTTTGGTTGAAAGGATTCTCCACCCCCCCCCTTTGTTGTCCAGAGTAAACCTAAGGCAATATTAGCATGTTTGGAATACCAAAAGGACTAACAAAATACTAGCTATTTTATGAATTCAGCTATATCGCTATACTTACTTCATTGTGCTTTACAAAATACCATTTAATTCCTCTAGGATTAATTTCTTTTATTTTCTTTTATTTTTAGTTTTCTTATTTTTTTTCCGTCATGAAAAATGTACTCTTTAATCCTTATCTTCTATTTCCCTTATCTTCCCACCTAACTACCCTTTGATAACTATCAGTTTGTTCTTTATACTTAAGAGTCTGTTTCTTGTTTTGTCTCCCTCTCTCCTTTTTGTTTTCCTGTGCTCATTTGTTTTGTTTCTTAAATTCCACTCACAGATGAGTGAGACCATATGGTATTTGTCTTTCTCTGACAACATCTCTCCTTAGCTTTATACTTTCTAGTTCTATCCATGGTGTTGCAAATGGCAAGATTTCATTCTTTTTTATGGCCGAGTAATATTCCATTATATGTATATAGCATCTTTATCCATTCATCAATTGATGGAAACTTAAGCTTCTTCCATAGTTTGGCTATTTTAAATAATGCTGCAATAAGCTATAGGGTACATGTATGCCTTCAAATTAGCATTTTTGTATTTGGATGGAAATACCCATTAGCGCAATTACTGGATCACAGGGTAGTTCTATTTTAATTTCTTGAAACCTCCATTTTCCACAATGGCTGCCCAGTTTATAGTCCCACTAACAGTGCAAGAAGGTTCCTTTTCCTCCACATCCTCAACAACATTTATTTCTTGTGTTTTTGACTTTAGCCTTTCTGACAGGTATAAGGTGTTATCTCATTGTAGTTTTGATTTGTACTTCTCTGATGATGAGTGATGTTGAGTATCTTTTCATGTGTCTGTTGTACATCTGGATGTCTTCTTTGGAGAAACTTCTGTTCATGTCTTCTGCCCATTTTTAATTATTTGTTTTTTGGGTGTTGAGATTTATAAGTTATTTTGATACCAATCTTTTATCAGATATGTCATTTGCAAGTATCTTCTCCCCTTTAGTAGGTTGCCTTTTAGTTTTGCTGATGGTTTCCTTCACTGTGCAGAAACTTTTTATTTTTATGTAGTCCTAATATGTTATTTTTGTTTTTATTTTCCTTGCCTCAGAAGACACATCTAGAAAAATGTTGCTATGGCTGATGTCAGAGATATTACTGCCTATGCTCTCTTCTGGGATTTTTATGGTGTTAGGTCTCACATTTGATTCATTTGGAGTTTATTTTTGTATATTGTGAAAGAAAGTGGTCCAGTTTCATTCTTTTGCATGTTGTCCAGTTTTTCCAACACCATTTGTTGAAGAGACTGTCTTTTTCCCATTGTGTATTCATCCCTCTCTTGTCAAAGATTAATTGACCATACAATGGTGGGCTTATTTCTGGGTTTTCTATTCTATTTCATTGATTTGTATGTCTATTTTTATGCCAGTACTATACTGTTTTAATTACTAACACTTTGGAATATAACTTGAAATATGAAATTGCGATATCTCTAGTTTTGTTTTTCTTTTTCAAGATTGCTTTGACTATTTGGAGTCTTTTGTGGTTCCATACAAATTTTAGAATTGTTTGTTCTAGTTATGTGGAAAATGCCATTGGTATTTTGATAGAGGTTGTATTAAATCTATGGATTACTTTGGATAGTATAGGCATTTTAACAATATTTTCTGTTTCAGTTATGAGCATGGTATGTCTTTGTATTTCTTGGTGTTGTTTTGAGTGTTTTATAGTATTCAGAGTACATGTATTTTACTCCTTTGGTCAAGTTTATTCCTAGGTATTTATTGTTTGTGGCGCAATTGTAAATGGTATTCCTTTCTTAATTTCGCTTTCTGCTACTTCATTATTAGTGTGTAGAAATGCAACAAATTTCTGAACATTGATTTTGTATCCTGCAACTTTACTGAATTTATTGATCAGTTTTTTAGTTTTTGGTGGAGTCTTTAGGATTTTCTATGTATAGTATTATTTCCTGTGAAAATAGTGAAAGTTTTATTTCTTCCTTACCAGTTTGGGTATCTTTTCTTTCTTTATGTTGTCTAATTGTTGTGGATAGGACTTCCCATACTATGTTGAATAAAAGTGGTGAGAGTGGACATCCTTGTTTTATTCCTGATCTTAGAGGAAATCTCTGTTTTTCCCCCATTGAGTATGATATTGGCTCTGTGTTTTTTATATGAGGCCTTTATTATGTTGAGGTATGTTTCCTCTAAACCTGCTTTGTTGGGGGTTTTCATCATGAATGGATGTTGTACTTTGTCAAATTCTTTTCTGCATCTATTAAAATGATCAGATAGTTTCTATCCTTTCTTTTGATGTGATGTATCATGTTAGTTGTTTTTGTATTGAACTACCCCTGTATCCCTGGAATAAATCCCACTTGACTGTGATATATGATTTTCTTAATATATTGTTGGATTTAGTTTGCTAGTGTTTTTTTGAGGATTTTTGCATCTATGTTCATCAGAATAATTGGCCAATAGTTCTCTTTTATTGTGGTGTCTTCATCTGTTTTTGGTATTAGGCTAATCCTGGTCCCATAGAATGATTTTGGAAGTTTTCCTTTGTCTTCTGTTGTCTTCTTTAAATGTTTAGTAGAATTTGCCTGTGAAACCATCTGGACCTGGACTTTTGTTTGTTGACATTTTATTATTATTATATTATTAGCGATTCAGTTTCACTGCTGGTGATTGGTCACTCAAATTTTCTATTTCTTTTTGCTTTAGTTTTGGTAGGTTTCTAGGGATTTAACCATTTCTTCTCTGTTGTCCAATTTGTTGGTGTATAGGTTTTCATAATATTCTGTTACAATTCTTTGTATTTCTGTGATGTTCGTCATTACTTCTCCTCTTTCATTAGTAATTTTGTTTGTTTGTGTCCTCTCTCTTTTTAATGAGTCTTACTAGAGGTATAGCAATTTTGTTGATCTTTTCAAAGAACCAGCTACTGGTTTCATTGATCTTTTTAATTGTTTTTTGTTTGCTTTTAGTTTTTATATAATTTATTTCTGCTCTAATTGTTATTATTTCCTTTTGCTGGCTTTGGGTTTTGTTTGTTCTTCATTTTCTAGTTCATTCTGGTGTAGGGTTAGGTTATTTATTTGACATTTTTCTACATTCTTGAGATATGCTTATATTGCTATAAACTTCCCTCTTAGAACCATTTTTACTGCATCCTGAAGTTTTGAACCATTGTTTTTTCACTTTTCATTTGTTTCCATGTAATTTTTTATTTTTTTTCTTTGATGTCTTGGTTGACCCATTCATTGTTTAGTAGCATGCTACTTAAGCTTCATGTATTTGTCATCTTTCCAGATTTTTTTCTTGTGGTTGATTTCTAGTTTTATAGCGTTGTAGTCAGGAAAGATGCATCAGTATGCATCTTTGACCTTTTTTTTAAATTTCTTGAGACTTGTTTTGTGGACTAATATGTGATCTATTATGGAGAATATTTCCTGGGCACCTGAAAAGAATGTGTACTCTATGTTTTAGGATGGAAAGTTCTGAATATGTCTGTTAAATCCTTCTGGTCTCATGTGTCATTCAAGGCCACTCTCTCCTTGTTAATTTTCAGTTTGGTTGATCTATCCTTTGATGTAAGTGGGGTGTTCAAGACGTCTACTCTTATTATATATTATTGATTATTATTGACTATATCCTTTATGTTTGTTGTACATTGTTTTATGTATTTGGGTGATCCCATGTTGCATATTTAAAATTGCTATATCCTCTCGGTGGGTTGTCCTTTTTATTATTATATAATGTCTCTCTTTTGCTTCTTGTTAGTCTTAGTTTTAAGGTCTTTTTTGTTTGCTATAAGTATTACTACCCTGACTTTTTTTGGCCTAAATTTGCATGATAAATCTTTCTCCATCCGCTCACTTTCAATAGACCAGTGTCTTTAGGTCTGAAAAGGGTCTTATAGGCAGATATAGATGGGTCTGTTTTTGTTTGTTTTAAACCACTCTCTTACCATATGTTTTTAAATTAGAGCTTTTAGTCCATTTACATTCAAAGTAATTATTGATAGATATATATTTACAGCCATTTTGTTACTTGTTTTGTGGTTATTTCTATAGATTTTCTGATCTTTTTTTTAATTAAAAAAAATTTTTTAGCGTTTTTATTTTATTTTTGAGAGACATAGAGACAGAGAGTGAGCAAGGGAAGGGCAGAGAGAGAGGGAGATACAGAATCTGAAGCAGTCTACAGGCTCTGAGCCATCAGCACAGAGCCCAACACGGGGCTCGAAATCACAGTCTGTGAGATCTTTACCTGAGCCGAAGTTGAGCGCTCAACTGACGGAGCCACCCAGGCGCCCCTAAATTTTTTTTTAATGTTTATTTATTTTTGAGACGGAGAGAGACAGAGCATGAGTGGGGGAGGGGCAGAGAGAGGGGGAGACACAGAGTCTGAAGCAGGCTCCAGGCTCTGAGCTGTCAGCACAGAGCCCAACGCAGGGCTTGAACCCACGGACTGTGAGATCATGACTTGAGCCGAAGTCAAACACTCAACAGACTGAGCCACCCAGGCACCCCTGATCGTTTTTTCTCTTGCTCTCTTTCATGGTTTGTTGGCTTTCTTTCTTGACATATATGGATTCCTTTATCTTTGTTCTTTGCATATCTATTACTGTTTTTTGATTTGTGGCTTCCATTCAATTTATATATAACAACTTCTGCATATAGCAGCCTATATTAAACTGATGGTCACTTAAGTTCGAACCCATTGTTTTACTCTACTCCCTCCCATGTTGCAGGTATATGATGTCATCTTTTTACATCTTTTTATTTTATGAATCCCTTGACTTGCTTTTAAGGGAGTATTTATTTCTACTGTTTTGTGGTTTTGTTTGTTTGTTTGTTTTTTAGTTTTCATACTCTCATTTATGATCTTTCCACTCAGAAAGATCATATTTCTTGTATGACTGGCTTAGTGGTCGTGAAATCTTTTAGTTTTGTTTTTTTTTTGTCTGGGAAGTTCTTTATCTCTCCTTCTACTGTGAATGATAGCCTTGCTGGATACAGTATTCTTGGCTGCAGGTTTTTCGCATTCAGCGCTTTGAAGTTATCATGCCAGTCCCTTCTGGCCTAGCAAGTTTCTCCTGAAAAATCTTCTGAGATCCTTTGGGGGTTCCCTTATATGTAACTGTCTTCTCTTGTCCTGATGCTTCTAATTTTGTTTTGTTGCTACTTTATGCCATTTTAATTACTATGTGTCTTGCTCTGGACCTCCTTGGGTTGAATTTTGGGGAGTGGGGTGTCTCTGCCTCCTATATGATGATGAAAGAATGGTTATTTTCTCCCCAATATTAGAAACAAATCAAGGATGTCATTCTTACTACTTCTTTTCAAAATCATTTAGGACATATTAGCCAGTGCAGTAAGAAAAAAAACAAACAAACAAACATGTTCGTTGGAAAGGAAGAAGTAAATAGATTTGTTTCACAGATGACATGGAATTATCTCTGTAAACTTTAATTTTAATTATAAAAACAGTTTCTAGAAATAATACAAGCTTACAAAGTTTATCAGCTACAAGGTAAATAATACCAAAATCAATTGTATCTCTGCATCCTAGCGTGAAACAATCAGAAACTAAAGCACAGTAGACAAAAATTACAACAGCATCAGAAAGATGAACTGCTTATGTCTAAATCTGACAATGGTGTGAAAGTCCACTGAAAACTACAAAACACACATGAAGGAAATTAGAAGAAAAAACTTTAATTAAAGGGATCAATATAAAACTGTGTTCATGGGTAAAAGATCGTAGGCTGTAGATTCAATGCAGTTTCAACCCCAATCACAGCAGGCATTTGAGTAAAATTGACAAGCCAATTTTAAAGTGTATATAAAACCTGAAGGCTAGAGTAGCGAAAATGCCTCAGAAAAAGAATGAAATTAGAATGCGAACAGTGCAGTGTTCAAGACTTTGGTACATTGGCATAAAGATATGCAAACAGATCAATAAGACGAAGTACAGATTCCAGAAATAGGCCAGAACACGTGTGGATATTTAATTATTAGTAATAGTGTAAATGCAGTTTGGTTGACAAAGGATGGTCTTTTCCAAAAATTTTGATGGAATATTTAAGTATCTCTAGAATTGTTTAATAATACACACTTGGATCTACACCTCTTATAAGAAAAATTAATAAAATATTGTCTTCTTTGAGGCAGTTTTCTTCAACACAATACCAAAAGCACAATACATAAAGAAACAATTTGATAAATCAAACTTTATCAAAATTTTAAGCAATTGTATTCTTCAAACAATTTTGTCGAAGTCTGAAAAAGATTACTATGGACTGGAAGAGAATCATATATATGATTTTAAAATCATATATATGATTAAGTACTTATGTATGTATATTCATACACATATGTATGCATGTACAAACACATACATACACTTTATATACATGTGTGTATACTCAATAGTAAGAAAACATAATTTTTTAATGTATAAAAAACTTGACATCTCACCAAAGAAAATGTAGCAAAATCAAATATGTAAATTAAACTATAGTCAGTAGTGGTAGTAATTAGGGAAGTGCCAGTGAAAACTACAAAGAGATACGATTGGACAACTGTTAGAATGATTAAAATTGAAAAACTCACTGGCACCAAATGTTGCCAAGGACGCAGAGGAATGGGGATTCTCATACTCTGCTGGTAGGGATTTTAAGTGGCAAACTACTTTGGAAAGCATTTTGGTCACTTAAGAAATTAAGTGTCTGCTACTCCCAGGTCTCTGTCCAGTAGATAGGAAAGAATTCATTCATACAAATACTTGTACCCAAATGTTCATAGCAGTTGTATTTGTAATAATCAAACTAGAAACAGCACAAAGGCTCCATCTACAGGTGAATGGATAAAAAATGCAATTTCTTCAGCTCTAAAAAGAGATTATTCATCCATGCTACAACATGAATTAACCTCAAAATAATCATGTTGAGCGAAAAGATCTAACCCCTCCCAAAAAAGTACATAGTATATGATGCCATGAATATAAAATTCTAGGAAATGAAGAGATATCTCTTATAACAGCCAATTTATGGCAACTATCAACCCTTAGCAATGAAGAGGGAGGGATTGCAAAAAAAAACAAAGGGAATTTTTTTGGACTGATGGATATATTCTTTTGATAATGATGATAGTTTCACAGATACATACATATGCTAAAACATATCAAGTTATATATACTTTACTTATGTTCCGTCTATTGTATGTAAGTTAAACCTCAGAAAAACTAAAAACAAGATCATTCAAGGACAACCTTACAGGAACCTGTCACATGATTATGTAGATGTAAACTTTATGTTCTTAAAATTACTCACGAAGGAGAATGTCTCGACAATCAAATTAGATTTTTTTATTTAGATATATGTATTTTTTTTCATTTTAAGAAGCTTAAGAATGGTCTCAGGAATAAAAATTCAAAACCACCAGTATGTAGGTTCAAATAAGATTTTTCTGTAGCTTGTCATTCTTTGTTTCAGCAGAGATAATTTAGCCATAACTTTGACGTGTAAATATCACTGGTAATTCAAGACGCATTAACAAACTTCCTATAAAGGAATGCTGTACTTGTGAATAGTGTATAATGGAGAGCGAACTCATTATTGACCCGCAGTCTACCTTCCATCTACTGTTTCAAAATTTAATAAATGTAAGCATATTATATAGAATGACTAAGTTGTGTCATTACATACCCCAAATTATCTGAGACAATAGACAAGAAAGGAGAGGGATATTTTTGCCATTGAAAGTGTTTGTTGTATGTGTTACGCAGGTAATAATTATGAACTCACCCCAGAAATAAACCCATTGCTCAGTGTTAGAGTTAAAGTATCATGCTGTACTGTTTTGTGCCTTTGTTCTTGCTGCTTCTATGACCTAAAATTTATTTTCCTTTTGTTCTGACCATCTAAATCTCAAATATTGTCTATGATTCAGTTCAATGATTATCTCCTCTTAAAAGACTTCACTTATCCTTCAGGGATAGGTTAATACCTCTCCCCTGTATCTTTTCTGTTTCACACCACCGCTTCTGTAGCATTAACTCACAGTACTGTAAGATTTACTTTTCCCCCCAATCTATCTGCTTAAATTGCCCATAAACCATGTGAAGAAAACACTTTTCAGGAAGTAATTACACTTTTGAGGTTAAAAAAAAAAAACATAAAGAAATAATATCTTCTTCACTTTTTCCAAGCTATTTTAAGAAACCTGTTAAAAATTTTTTAACTTAATAGACATATTTAACCAAATCTTTAATATGAATCATAAAACTCTTAAAATATAGATTCCTCAAAATAGCTTAGGGCAGACACTAAGCTTCTGACACAGGAATTTCCGGAGAGTGAAACTCTCAGGAAACTGAAAGTGCCTCTTTGTAGAATTTCATGGAAATTCATTTTTGACCTGCTTCAAGTTATGCTATGTTTCAAAAATCCTCTGCTCCAGGTTTTTATTTTTTCCCCCTCCAAACTGGAGCTGTGTGGAATGCACATTTGCAGAAAGCCTGAAGACAGCTGAACAGCTCTGCCAGATGTACAGCTTGGTAGATACAGCTTTTCCGCTCATTAAAGTGGGACTTGCTCTTTGGGAAGCTGGCTTTCCACCTTGGGTGAGAAGACATCAACCAGGCAGATTTTAGCTCTGTGTTACGTGGAAACTGCACAGTCAGTTGTGGGAAATGTAACATAAGCTATAGAATTAATGGTTGCATTGACATATTTTAGAGAGATTTAGATTCTCCTAGAGCATTAGAGCTGAGAGAGAGGGAAATACAGCATATATCTTGTCACTATTTTTGACATCTTTAAACCAAGAAGTATGGAAACTCTCGACGGCTTTCTTTAGGTATAATATTAGTAAAATAGCACAAAGTCTACTCAGATCTTCACTTTCATGGCTTCTCTAATGTGTTGTATCATCAAAGAAAAGACCATATTTAAAAGGAGAAAGGTCATAGAATTTCCTCATACAATTTTAAGTCTGCAGTATCTCCAGAATTTTATATATTATATACCATCGTCAATTTTATATATTATATACCATCTGGGTCACTACCACGATTTTTTAAGTGACTTTCCTCCAACAAAGTTGTTTATATGTTTACAATATTGTGGTATAGTTCTAAAGAATAAAAAATTGCAGTAAGTTGGAGGTTCATTGTGTTGCTATAAATTCTAATTTCCATAAAGATTCTGCATTCTAGCTAAACCAAGATATGTTGACCTCAACACTGTTGATGTTTTGGGATGGATAATTATTTTGGGCATTTTAGGTATTTAGCAGCATCCCAAGCCTTTACACACTAGATACTGGAATAATCCCACAGTTTTGACAAAAAAATAACTTAAGAAATTGTTAAATGTTCCACAGGGGTAAAATCCCCAACCCGCATTCAAAATGGCAGCACTGTTTCTCAAGGGTGGTACATACACAACTGTTTGAGAAGGTAAAAAGAGCTTGGACTTTTTAATGGAAACAAAACTGAGTTTGAATCCCAGATCTATTATTTACCGTTTCTGTGGATTTGATGAATTTATGTAATCTCTGGGAGTCTCATTTTCTTTCCTGGAATTTAGGAGTCATAAACACTAAAATAAATTACATGTAAAATGTGCAGTAAATGAATAATAACTTAAAGGCTCCACTGGTTTTATATTTAGCAATATTTTTCTTAATTACAATGCATGCTAACATTAAAAAATCTTTAGTGATTTTGAATTTCAAGCAATAGCTTTCTCATAAACATCAATCTCTACTCCCACCAGTTACCCAATTAAAATGATAAAGCAATAAGGATATTTCTACAGCAAAATGGAATAGAAAGTGGTAAATAGTAGATAAGGAATTTCAACTCCTATCTGAGGAACTGGAAGTGAATGAGGTGGAGCTATAGCTGATGAAAATTGAAGGACTCTTTATTCAGAAAGGCATCAAAATCTGTTAGTTAACAAACCTCATTCATACAACTATATTTCACAATTATCTTCCTTGTTCTTGGTCTTTAATCATGAAACAAACTTGTCAATAATTAGGAATGTCTGAAGAAGGGGGGAAAAGAAAGAAGGCATATTTGACAATGACCATAAAATTCAGGCACATAAGACGGTTTTTAGAAAATTGGTAGGTACAGAGAGATTCTACTCTACTGCATGCGTAAAACAAGAAAATGATTAAAAAGAACAACTTGTTAATAAGATGCCTTTAAAAAACTAAAAATCGATTTCTGAAATTAAAAAAATCTCTAAGTTTAGGAAGACAAAGTAGAGTAAGTATCTAAGAAAGAAGAGCAAAAGCAGAGATTGAAAATAGGGAAGTGAATAGTCACTGGGGAATAATGCAAATTTCCATGATCTTATTAGAGAGAAAACAGAATAAAGAACAGAAAACAACAGGGCAGAGAGTACATTACTGCTGAACAATAAAGAGGAATGCTTTAGAGCTAAAATGCTGAGATTTCACATTGCAAACACCCACCACTTGCTCAGCAAATGCATTGAGGGCCCTTTGCGTACTTAGATATATCTCTGTGAGAAATTGAGGAACTCAAGACTGTTTTATATAAACCTCCAAAAAGGAGGAAAGGGGGAGACACCTGCAGAGGAATAAGATGTACATTGGCGTAGAACTTCAGTAGCAAGAATCAAAACTAAAAGACAATGAAATCAGTCTTTTGGATTTCTGGTGGAAGATAATTTTGATTTTATAATTCTAGAGCTAGTCAAGCTTTCATCATGAAGGGGGTCTGACACCAGGAGTTTTGGGATATGTCATGACTCAAATAATGGATTCTCCACGAGACTTTTTTTTAGGAAGTTTTCCGGAGGGTGAATTTAAAAGGAGATATAAGAAAAAATCTAGGACCCTAAGTAATTGGGAATTACAAACTAATAGAAATATAAATGTTACAAAAGTAACCCATAATGGACCTAGAAGCAATAATACGACTATTTGGAAGGAAAATGGAGGGATGGTAGAGATGGCATTACGAGTGACCTAAACTCTGAATAGCTGTAGGACGAAGAAAATATATGACAAAAATTGAGAAATCAAAAGGGGGGATATAAATACTATTAAATATCGAAGTACACATCAGAAGAAATATTTAAAATAACTAAGTGTTTATTTTCAGAAAATAAAACTGAGGATAGGGAAGAGTGTGGTGAGAAGACATGGTTTTCCATTACAAGTCATTTTGTATCGTTTTAATATTTTTATGGATTTTGTACCTTAAAAACACGGTGGCAATGCCATTCTCTCAAAACACTCACTCATGTATACAGTCACTAGCCAAGGAAGCCAAAACATAGTTTGCTTAATCATTTCCTGAAGTCAAATGTGAGTGTGGATTTGGGGGATTTTCAGCTTTCAAATCAGAATCAAAGTCACCTTTCAGCATAAGCCTTTCTTAGCAGGAGAAGCACACATAGCTTTTATTTATTTATTTATTTATTTATTTATTTATTTATTTATTTAATCTGCCCATCTTTACCACCGTCTGTTCTTGCAACCTCGTCTTTTCTTCATCCTGTCTTCACTCCCTCTTCCATCTCTTTAACTTGGGATGCACTAAGAAAGCCTTAGGAAGCCAATGCTTCTTCTCTACCCATTGCAAAGAAGAGGAAAGCTTCTGTGACTTCCCTTGTTGTGGGGAAACGGATCAGATACCAATGATGGGAGTGTCACGAAAATAAGATCCTGGTGTCAGTCATAACATTTAACATTCATTAATGTCAAATAAATGCAGAGCAATTTACATTCAAAATTTTGTTTAAGGATAAGCTTTTAAGGATTACCAGCTGTTTTACATATAAATACACTAAACTAGGGTTTATGGATGTTATGATAAGACTAATAAATGTTGGAGTTTGAATGTGACCCTAGTTCTGTCTGAAATGAAAGATCATAGTCCTTGCTCTTCACCAAATTGTTAAAAAAAAACAAGTTAGATTTCTGGTTTTATCATAAGATTTTCATTTGATTTCCCTTTATAGTTAAACCAAGTACCCTATTAAAAAAAAAAAGCAAAACCAGTCTGGAGTCATTCTGGTCAGGACTGTCTTTAGATGCTTATCTCAGTTTAAATTCTTTACTGTGTCCTCCAGGTAGAGGCTCGTTCTTCAGTTCAGTCAGGATCTAGGTCTGACCACCTTGCATCCCTAATTTCATTTGTGTAGGCTGCTAATGTAAAGATTCCTCAGGGGTGAAACATCAATGTATAGTGCTGGGAAAGCAGAAATGGCATGCAGAGTAAATATCAGCAGAAATAATAAGATTAGGAAAAGTCAATAGGAGATGCAGAGATAGGGAGGCCATATTTAGAGATTCACATGCCCCTGAGGAGGCAATGAAAGCAGACATAAATATGGATGGGACTGATAAGCAACGGAAGGTCAGGGTGGAGTACATCAGTGTGATACTGCTCTCTACCTCCTACTTCAGGAAACAGGACACTAGGTTGACTCTGAGTTTCTGAGTTATTGTTTTGTTTCTATTCTGAACAATACCAACTCAATTTTCAAAAAGTAAAAATAACCACATAGGAGAAGTTTATAAAAAGCCAGCTATCATGTCAGACAAGGAAAACTGGAAGGGTTTAGCATTTATAAGTGACCAAAAAACACAAAACAAAACAGATAATATCACACTCTATCTCAATTTAAGTAAAATATGAACCCACAGTTAGAGTTTCTTTATACATGAAAATTATTTCATAGGAAAGTTCTGTGACACAGTTGTCTGACCACTTCAAATTAGATAGTATAATATGATAGAGTTCTGGTAGTAGTTCTAAATTTCAGATTGTGCCTATGGTATAAGCTCGGATACAAAGTTATCAAATAGTAATATTTATATACACACATTCATGTGCATGCACACATAGGATTTGAAATTTTGCGTGGCAATTGAATAACAGAAAGTATTTTCTTACCTTTCTGTATAGTGTGTTTCTTCATTTTCTTATATTCTCTGCAAATGCAAACCCTTCATAGACCAACCTACCCCCAGGTCTGAAGGGATTTTTGAAAACAAATATATGAAAACTTTTTATCCTTTAGATGTGTGAAATATGTCACACCCTTAGAAAAATCCAGCTCGTGGGGCGCCTGGGTGGCTCAGTCAGTTGGGCGTCTGACTTCGGCTCAGGTCATGATCTCACGGTCTGTGAGTTCGAGCCCCGCATCGGGCTCCGTGCTGACAGCTCAGAGCCTGGAGCCTGCTTCGGATTCTGTGTCTCCCTCTCTCTCTGCCCTTACCCTGCTCACGCTCTGTCTCTATGTGTCTCAAAAATAATAAATAAATGTTAAAAAAATAAAAAAAGAAAAATCCAGCTTAAAAAAATATACTCAATGATAGATCACAAAGTGAATACTAAATGGACACAATTAGTCTAAAAAAGAAGTTATTGCAGAATCTCAAAACCTTTCATTATATCTTCTTCTAATCTCTACCCCTTCTCCACCACTAATCTGAGTTCTGTATTTTCATGCAATTCTAGAAAATACTCAGCATTTTATTTCCTAACCTTTCAACCTTAAATAGTATAGTATAGTTGTAGATGTTTTGAATTTTGTACAAATATATTATATTGTATATGGTTCTTGCTTTGGTCAATATTAGGCATATATAAATTTTTTTCCAAATTGTTAGGTGTATCACTTTCACTGTTGTAGAATATCCCATTTTATGAATACACCATTCTAAGTTTGCTGGACATTTTGGGTGTTTTGAATTTTTTGTCATTAGGATGTGACTGTTACTGTAGCACATTCTTGAACATGTTTTTTTAGTGAACACGAGCAAGCATTTTCAATGGATAGATGCTTAAGAGTACAACTGATTGGGGCACCCAACTGATTGGTTGGTTAAGCGTCTGACTTCCGCTCAGGTCATGATCTCTTGGTTCATGAGTTGGAGCACCACATTGGGATCACTGGCTATCAGTGCAGAACTTGCCTCAGATCCTCTGTCCCTCTGTCTCTGCCTCTCCTCTGCTTGTGCATGCCATCTTTGTCTCTCAAAAATAGATAAACATTAAAAAAAAAAGAGTACAACTGATAAATCATAGCTGTATGTGTTTAAAAATTCAGTTTGCAATACCAAACAGTTTTGTTATTGGAAATGGAGTTACTTGAAAATAAGTTAACCATCCTTTTCCTGAGTAATAATAAAAGCACTGAACACCATGTATGTTAAATCTTCTCCCATCACCAGGTTGGACTGCATCTTTCTGTAGCTCAGCCTAGCGGCTTTGTTGGAAATCAATGGATGTATGAAATGACTCGGTCCCTGTGCTGCTTCTCCCAGGAGAAATCTGCCATCTAACTTTATCTTTAATTTTGTGATGAATGACCCAGCATCCTAGGCAAGAAATTTCAGGTCTCATATTGAGGAAGCACTACGCCCAGAAATTTTGACACTACCCCACTTTGGAGGAGTCTACTGTTCATGCATACTGATGATCTAATCAGCAGGATATACTTTGACTTCTTTTTCTCATAAAAGTGAAAGTTTTAATTGTGTGGCCCCCTGTCATATCAAATGTCTGCTATGGTTACATATGCAGTATGTCTTTGGCACACAGATATGTTACTTTTTAGGTTCTGTGTAGGGAATGAAATTATTACCTGAACTTTATTAACACCCCTCTGTAAGTAACTAAACAACATGGCACCCCAGCCTTACTGAACATAGATTAGAAAAGCATGAAGTAGAAAATTGCAAGTTCAGTGTTAGGTACGTGTTAATGAAATATATTTTAAAATGAACAGAAGAAAATAAAATGGGATGAGCATACCAGATAACTAGTCCATTGGCCTCCATATCACACAATTCTAAAGGCTTTTTTTTTTATGTTCTTTTATTTTGAGGGAGAGAGAACGCAAGTGCATGAGTGGAGGAGGGGCAGAGAGAGGGAGAGAGAATCCTAAGGAGGCTCTGTGCTCCATCCTGTGAGCTGTGAGATCATGACCTGAGCCAGAACCAAGGGTCGGACGCTTAACTGACTGGGTCACCCAGGCTCCCTTAAGGATCTTTTTAAACAGAAGAATAAATGGCATGACATCAAATTGAATCATTAGACTATGACTCGACTGAAGCCAGGTCTCTGTATAAGGTTGTTATTCAATTTATGTCAGTGGAAGGTACAGTGAAGTATTTTAATACCACATAATGATGAATAGACAAATACTGAATTTTGTAGCATCTATCAATTGAATTTAAAAAGGCCTGGGAGATAAATGACAAATACTTTTGTTAAACCGTCCAGGAAGTACCTTAATTAAGGACACAGATAACAGAAAATGGACTCTGGAAACAACATGCCTGTTTAGACCTCAATTTTTCCTGAAAATTATGAGGAATACTCACTATTAATAGAATAATCTTCTCAACCATAAAGGATGGCGTCAGCCTATGACAATATTAAAAACGTTTCAGAAATTTCCATATTTTCCGAGGAAGGAATTAGTGATGATTTCATGTCACCATGAGTCCCCTGAACCTTCCTTTTTCTTGTAGCTCTACACGTCTTTGGGACTTGATGAATGGCCTCTACTGATTTTCAGAGAGGTAGCTTATGGAACCTGAAGATATTAAGCATACATTAAAGATTCCATTGATCTTATTAATCAAAGATCAGCACAGTGCTCATCCCTCAAAGTTGACAGAAATAGGTTGGACTGTTGTAATGAACTGTGATTGAAAGTTTCCCTACGTGATATCAGTTTTCTTTTGGAACTGAATGTAGTGCCCGATAATGTTTTCAGATATGATATATTTTATTTTTTAAAAATGTTATTAAAAGGTCGTGTTTAGCGTGGGATCCAGGTGATGGGCAGTGATGAGCATAAGGGGTGGTAATTAGTATTTATCAAAATATTCCTTTGTGCCAACTGCTTTACTTTTATTATCTCCCATATTTCCCCAAACAACTCTTTATGAAATCGGCATTATTTCAGCTAAAGAGGTAGGCAATTGGTGGAAAAACATTTGCCCGAGGTGATACACCTTGCAAGCTGAGGAGGAAGTCTTTAAATTTAGAACTATCTAGCCCCTACTTTAATAATCTTTCTTCTACAGCAGTTCTGCAGAGAAATGACAATTGTATTTTCCTAGTAAAAATTTTCTCTGTGAGGTAAGCATCATTATTTATTGCAATAAAATATTTAGCAAATTTAACTTTGGGGGAAAATAAAAAAGTACTTATATGCTCTTAGTGAGGCAATTATTTCATCATCTTTGTAATTAGGAAGAGTTGGGTATTTGTTGAAATGAGCAATAAATCAATGAGAAAGCTGGCAGGAATGAGGCAGAGATTGTGCAGAATTGTCCGTGTCTTGTCCTTCCCTTGATTAGACCTCTTTACTTCCTGATGTTTATTTTGCACCTTTGAACAGAATTGGAGAAAGGGCAGTAGGGCCAGTCAAGGTGCTCTCCAGCACTAATGTGGACTATTGCCATCATCTGTGGAGTATCCAGATGGATACAATGAGGGGGAGCAGGCAGAGGGATTAAGATTCTCATTTAATAGTTCACTGTTAGGTGATACAGTGAAGTTGAATTATATACTCACCTTCATTTTGCTGTACCTCTCAAGTGATTGCTTTTGAAAATAAATATGTGCTCATTCCCTCTGAACTATTAGAGTCCTCCCTCTGACTTCACATTGTCATAATCTTCCAAGCTCATATCAGGCTAACTCAACATTCTTTCATATTTGTTTAATGGCTTTAAATCTCACTCATCACTGCACTTGAATTGATTTTGCAGGTAGAGGTAACCTTAGGAATGACATAGGATCAATAAGTCTAAAAAATACTTCAGAAATCTTTAAGGAAGTCCATTGTAGACTTTCTGAATGCTACTTATCTCATGTTTTTTAGTGGGATTCATTCTTTAGTAAGGATTTCATTCTTACAAATGAAAAGATATAATCAATACATTATTTGCTCTCTAATGTTGTAGAGAAAAACCTCTATACTAATTAACTGATATAATTAAATATCCTGCATGTGCTCATCTGAAATAACATTTTAAGATGCAAACTTAAGAAATGATATGGTGGGGCGCCTGGGTGGCTCAGTCGGTTGGGCGGCCGACTTCGGCTCAGGTCATGATCTCACGGTCTGTGAGTTTAAGCCCCGCGTCGGGCTCTGTGCTGACGGCTCAGAGCCTGGAGCCTGCTTCCGATTCTGTGTCTCCCTCTCTCTCTGCCCTTCCCCTGTTCACGCTGTGCCTCTATGTCTCTCAAACATAAATAAACATTAAAAAAAAAAATTAAAAAAAAAATGATATGGTAAAAAATAAAGCATTGTACATGGTGGTATATTATAGGAATACAAGGAGTGCTATTCATAGAAAAACATAGCCAAAACACCAGGAAGGGATTATGTGAGTTGAATTGGTCCAAGACAATCATAGAGGAAAGATGTAACTTTGAGGAATCCTGAAAGGTGTATAAAAATAAAGGAGAATATTGCACCTGGGAGACTTAAATGGGCAAGATTACAGTGGTGGAAATTTACATAGGATGTTTTGAGGACAATGAGAACAGTGCAGCTGAAGTAGAAATACTATGTTCATAAGTAGACATTCTTGGAAATACAAATTAGGATAATTTGTCGTCCCACAAATGTCAGATACAGACTCAACCACAATTTCTATTTTGATTAGGTTGCTATTGCTTATGTTACCATAATGGAGTTATATCAATTCTGGGCTTCAAATTCTTATTTTAGAACATGTGGGGCTTAGAGCTGATGATAGGTGTTCCTTTAAAGATTGAAAAGTATGTGATCCTAAGATTCTAAGATGTTTAGACTTAAACTGCAGGCAGTGGGGGAATCGTAGATATTTCTGAATGAAGATGTCTCCGACAAAGTCCAATTTGGGGTAATTTTTCTGATGAGAGGGAAGAGATTGTAGGCCATATGGTAGGATATTGCATTAGTCTAACCCCAAAATACTGTGAAAGCATTGACATTAAAATAAAGGGATGGGTATGAGGAGTATATAAATCAAGTGAAGTCAAAACAGAAACCTCATGGTGGACTCCACCACCACCTCCAATTTATCTAGGGTTTTACCGTTGCCCTGACCCCCATTGGAACTCATATGAAGGAAATAAGAGCAAAGGGGAAGATCTCTTGATACTCTCTCAAAGATACATGTCAATGCTTAACTCTCTTTTTCTCCCAATGCTGGGGTCAGAATGGGGGAGAGGGAGGAGTAGAGATTTTATTCCTCTAGACTAACTGTTCCCCAGCTTATGACTCTCTGGGGACATAGTAAGAAAAATAAAACCTCTCTGGTGTATTCTCTAACCACAGTTCTCAATAGTATGATAGGAGAAGATAGAACTCAGTAGGCAGAGAAGGAAAGATTAGGGCCTGAGTTCCCTGGGTGGGGAAAACCACCTATTTTGCAACAATATTGGGAGTATCTGACCACAGCAAACACCCTCAAGCTTAAGGTTCCTCTTAAGAATGTAACAGACCCAACCTTCTCCCTCTAAGGTTTCCCGCAGGAATTTGACAAAAGACCTAAATATGGCCCTAGACTACCCCTCAGATTGAGCCAATCAGGAATGGACACACAGCACACTATCAAGCCAATAAGAGTAGAACCTGAGAAGGAACAAGGAGGAAGGGAAGGGAGGGGTTGGCCAGAAATTTATAAAACAAAGCACTTGCCTATAGTCCACAGGCATTCACTTTCAAATGTCCCCTCTCTGTAAAGAGAGCTTCCTACTATCCCTCCTTTATAATCTTACATTGTAACAAACTTTTGCCTGCTGCTCATTTTGTATCACGTCTTTGTTCTTCGAAGGAGACAACTAATCCCAGGTATGGTGGTGAAAACTCCTGCAACAAGAGTTGCAAAAATTCCGCAACAACTAGGAAACCCAAAGAATTTTAGCTGTGATCTACTAATTTAGAAACTAAAACATAATTAAAAAAATACTCATTTAACATAAAATCCATTGCCTGTTAATATGATCAATCTGCTTTTATAAAAAGGTTTGTTTTTCAAAACAATAAAAAGATTAGTGAGAAGAATGTCATGTTATATTTTTGCAAACCTTATTAGTGTATTCACGGACAGTATCACACTCTAGATCACCTCTAGAAAATTCTATGTATTGGTGAGAAAAGGAGATTGAAAAGGTAAATTAGGTTTTAATATTATTAGGAAGATAGTTTTGATCTTCCGGGGTCCCCTGTATTGGAATCTCCAGACCATGCTTTGAGAATCCTTATACTAAGGTATTTAAAAGGGAAAGAAAGAGATTATCTAGTTGAATACACAATAAAAATGGCAATGAACTAGCAAATTCTGAAGGAGATAAAAGAGGGACTTATTTTTATCTGGGGAATTATCAGCTAATCAGTGTTTCCAGGATGTTTATGTATTCTTAAAAGGCATAACATCTCCCAGCTCTCAGCTCTGTTCTGGAAACCTCTGTGAACTCATTTGCACCTCTAGAGACCAACAGCTCAACTCCTGAGCGTTTCATGATTGGTTTCTTGTAATTTCGATACTATAGTTTCAATGCCTTATTAGCTTTTGGTTAAGATGTAACTCCCTAACAGCCTATTATGGGTGCACATTTGTATCCTGCCTCTGCCAGAATCTTCTCATGTGAGAAGTGCTCTTGTGATTCACTTACTACAAAACATATTTTCATTACATCATGCCCTGACCCACACAGGAAGAAACACCATGATGTCCTACAGAAACAACTGAATATTGCCTGAAAAACTGATCATGATATAGTATAATCCTTGTGCTGGCATGAAAAGAAAAAAAGGTGTCAGAGATAAAACAGAAAAGTTGAAGGGTGCTGGCTTCCCTTTGTCCGATATGCAAGTTAATGAGTTCGCCCCTCTGGAGTAGCTGTGACCGATGAGTGAGATAAGGTCTGTGACTGAGAAGCAGGCTCTGGTGAAGGTTATTCTGGGGAATGTTTGTTAGCACAGTGATGGCCAGAGACCTTCTGAAAACGGGCATTTCGTATAATTGGAGTTGGAATTCGAACAGCTACGGTATGGAATTAATGCCAAAGAGAACAATGTCTGTTTGATAACATGAAAAAGGAAGAAATCCTGTCACAGTAAGAATGTTAATAGGAAAGACAGATTACAGGTCTCAAACATAATGATTCTAAGATTTGTAAGAACTCTAAGATTTCTGTAAGGTAAATACTGTGATGAAACTGCATATATATTTAAAACAGTTATTGACCATGACTCACTCCCTCTCCTCACTCCTTTCTTCTCTCCCCTCCCCATATGTATATATGTTTATTTCCCTCCAAACAATATCCTTGATTTTTTATTTTCAGTTTCCTGGATATTTCTATCATCTTTCCTGTACCTGTGTGAATAGCGTGTGTGTATACATATATATGCCTGTTATATATAACAATTTATTATACATTTGTATATATGTATGTATAAATATAATTATCCAGTATATAATAGAGCTACAAGAATGTCTTCAACTCTCAAAGACTAAGAACAAACTCAGGGTGAGGGGTATGAGGGAGGGGGGAGAGGGGGTGATGGACATTGAAGAGGGCACGTGTTGGGATGGACACTGGGTGTTATATGTAAACCAATTTGAAGATAAACTATTATAAAAAAAGTATCTTCAATCTCAGTACCCAGCTACAGTAGCTGTAATAACGTGTTCCATATCATCTAGAAAAAAGGGATCAGATAGGGTTAAATTATCCATAGCTATATCTTATGGACCCCTGTATACAGAATCCCTACAAATTCGTTCCTAAAGGTGACTAACACATCTAAAAGATGAATTGTGCTCAGCCATATTTATATGTAATATATACCTTCTGTAATTGTGACAAAGCATTGTAAATCAATGGGAATTAATTGATAAGCAATTTCAGTTCTCGTTTATTCACATGGCCAGCCACAGAAAATGTTTATAACACTTTCTCATTTATAGACTATTTATATGCAAAGGTAGGAATGGTGGCTGTTGGCTTAAAGAAATGGACTCAGGGGTGCTTGGGTGACTCAGTTGTTAAGCATCCAACTCTTGGTTTCAGCTCAGGTCATGATCTCATGGTTTGTGAGACTGAGCCCCACATCGGGCTCTGTGCCGACAGTACAGAACCTGCTTGGGTTTCTCTCTTCCTCTCTCTCTGCCGCTCCCCCCACCCACGTGCTCTCTCTCTCTTCCTCAAAATAAATAAGTAAACATTTTTAAAAAATTGTCTCGAAGATCTTGTGTGCCACGGTTAAGGTGACATAGTTGGTAGAGAATAAAGCTGATACAGTATTTGACTCTGGATCTGACTCTATTGTATTAGATTCCTGGGGCTGCCATAACAAAGTAGCACAAACTGGGTGCTTTAAACCACAGAACTTCATTGTTTCATAGTTCTGGAGGCTACAAGTACAAGGTGAAAATGTCAGTAGGTTAGTTCCTTGTGAGGGCTGCTAGGGGAATCTGTTCATGCCTCTCTCCCAGCTTCCAGTGTTTTGCTGGTGTTCCTTGGCTTCTAGATGCTTCACCCTGTTGCCTGCCTTTACGTCCCTTGACATTCTCCCAGTGTGTCTGTGTCCAAACTGCCTCTTTCATAAAGACACCAGTCGTATTGCATCTGGCCCCATTCTATTCCAGTATGACATGAGCTAACTACATCCCAAGACCCTATTTCCAAGTAAGTTCATATTCTGAGGTCCTAAAGATTAGGACTTCAATGTACGAATGTCCAGGGGACGCAATTCAATCCATAACAGAAAGGAATACAAAATTCTTTCTACCATAGATGTCATATACTTTCTTGGACGTCTCCTTGGTATCCAGGAAAACAAATGATACAGGAGAAAAATAAAACAGGAAACGAAACCGCAAAACTATCAAGAGGCCCCTGCCGCAGGACTAACTTGTCTATTCTACCTGAAGACATCTGGTCGCGTTCTTCTACATACAGAGAAAAATTGCCCTTACTGTGTTATCAACCCTAACTCTGCAGCAACCTACCACATGGAGGAATTAATACACCTACAAACCTCACCTTGTCTGCAGTAAGAGGGTGCACATGCAGGAGCACATACCAAATGGAAGAGGGATAGTCACTGTTACCTTTAATAATGTCTCCTTTGTTCAGATATTTACAGGTTAAAACACACTTCCATAGAGGTCACCTCATTTAATTTTTCTAGACACAGGGCAGAGCCAGGGTTTATCTTGTCCTCATAGATAGTGAGTGAGCTCTGACTGGGTGCAGCCAAATGCCCTGACACAGTCAGAAAGCCAGCAGGGGGGGAGCCAGGGAGGAGATTAACCTTTCAGTCTCTGTTGCCCAGTCTTCCACGCTTTCCGCAACCCGCAATATTTTCTCTCCAGAAGTTACTTATTTATTTATTATTCATTCATTCATTCATTCATTCATTCATTCATTCAAATCCCGGGCTTTTCCTTACTATTCCTTCGAATGCCATGCTTCTCACTTCTATGTCTTTAATCTTGCCTTTTCAGTTGCCTGGATATATTTGTCATCTTCTCTTCACCGGTGTAAATTCTATATATCCTAATACTTGGATGAAAATTTCTGCTGTTTCCAAATATCTCAGCCCCCCACTTCTCTTTTTCTTCTTAAAAGCTGCAAGTGCATATACTCTAAAATTTAGTGTTAAATTGCTCACTAGTGGTCTCTACTAGTTTTACGACTAGTAGTTTTACCACCCGACTAGAGTAGGGCTTTCTCTTTTACTTTTGTTTCTTTACTAGATGTTAAGTTATCTGAAGGTCATAAGATCATATACACAAACACACACATTAATATATACACACATGAATGAGTGTGGGGCTTTTTTTCAGTTCCAATTTGTGTAGCTAAGTGCTTGGTCTAACAAGGCACCAAAGGACTTTCTGTTCATTGATTAATTTATGCTCCATCTCCTTGACAGGATATTTATTCATCCTTGACTTCCTAAGAGTATCCAGGCACTGTAGAAAATAGATGTTCTTTATTGGATACTTTTTGAATTAAATTGAATGTATCCAGTCACAAAATGTTAGTTTATAAGGATTAAGGAAATGTCCCTGAGCTTTTGTAGAGATATACTACGTATATGTTCACGCATACTTATCACATGGTAAGAAAGCTAGTATAAAATGTGATTTTTGTCTAATGTTAATGAAATAAAATTATATGAGTCACCAGCCTTTGTTTATAGTTAATCAAAAAATATTAATGTTTATTTATTTCTGAGACAGAGAGGGAGAGAAAGAGAACATGATTGGGAGTGGGAGAGAGACACACAGAACCCGCAGCAGGCTCCAGGCTCTGAGCTGTCAGCATAGAGCCCTGTATGGGGCTCGAACTCATGAGATTATGATCTGTGCCGAAGTTGAACGCTTAACCAACTGAGCCACCCAGGCATGCCTTAATTTTTTTTCTAAGGCACTGGAACTCATTTTAGCAAAACCATTATATACATTTTCTATTTTTAATACCATCTTTTTTGCTTCAAGTATGTCAGGTGTTACTACATTAATCTTATCACTATGGTTAGATAGTAAAATAGAATAGATCGTAAAGATATAGCCTCTACTTGTTGGTTTCATAATTAAAAACAAGCAAAAAAACAAAAACAAAAACAAACAAAAACAAGCAAACAAACACTTTTGGCTTCTACTTTAGCTGTGGAATTTTACTGACTCGGAAAAGGAGAGTTCAAAAAGGCCCATTAGCATGAGCCTTATCTCACTCATTAAATACAATGCATTTTCTAATAAACTTAGGAAATAGCACTTTTACATGCCTGAGAAATGTTGCAGGTGTGCATATTCTTGTTGATTCATGGTCAGTTTATATTTGAATTACAGCAAGCAAAAAGCAGTAACTTAGCCATCCCTTTATTAATGATTTTTGGCATCTTAGAAAGGTTGCTTTCTGTCCAGGGCAACGGAAGACACGCGTGGTGTGCAAAAATTAGACAAAAGTTCCAGACAATTGCAAAAATGCTTCCCCACCTCTCTCCTGCTATCTGAGAAAACATTATCAGAGCCAGGGTGGTTCTTAAGACAATTTGGATGGCACTTAGGTATAATGAAGAGAGATTTTATCAAAGCCCAGGGAAAGCCTAAACCCAGATTACTTTGGACGACAGAATGGAGAGGGAAAGTGCTTATTCTGAGAGGTGGTAAGAAGGGTGGTTCTACTCTGAGAACACTGCTGGTGACTACTTTTCTTATGTCCAAATACATCGAGCCCTTCTTGGTTGTAAGAAGTAGAGTCAAATCCATGTACTCTGGACCCCCAGTGACCAATGGGTCCCAGAAATGGGAAACAGAATTAAAAGTATACATCCCTTGTAGTCCTTAATTTCAGTGTCTTCTCATTCCCTAATCCCCCTTTGCAAGAATTTAGACCACTCTTCAGTCATTCTGAGCTGCTTCTCTTTCGGTAAATTTATGGGCAGTCTGCATACTTGATAGTCTCCTTTGAACCCCAACCCCCGCCCCCCAAATAATAGGTTTTATGCTACGAGTAGTGCATGAAAAACATGCAGAACACTGGTGCACATTTAAAAAATCACCCTGAAAATCTCATCTAGAGAAGGAATTAAATATTGCCTGCACTATAGATATCGTTTGCCTCTCCCTAGCATATCTCCACTTCCCAGAACTAGACACCATCCTGACACTGGTAAAATCATTCCTTGGCATTTCTTTAGTATTTTCGATCTGTATATATATTAATAAACTATATATTACTTGTTTTCATTTATTTTATATGTATGGAATACTCTATTATTTTGTGACTTGCCTCTTTGACTTTACCTTTTTGGTGGTATCTATTCGTACTTTTTAGTTCTGTATGGTATTCTACTATGTGAATATACTGACTATACTCGTCTTATTGGACATGTGTATTGATTCTAGTTTTACCTGTTTTCACTTTGCTCCTGTGGACATTCTAGTGTCTGCTGATAGCTATGTGAAGAGATCCTTTAGGATATACAGTTGACCTTTGAACAGTATGGAGATTAGGGGTGCTGATCCCCACACAGTGGAAAATCCCAGTATAACATTTGACTCCCCCAAAAGTTAAATAGTAATGGGCTACTTTTGACCAGAAGCCTAACTGGTAATGTGAACAGCTAATTAACACAAATTTTGTATGTTTTATGTATTATATACTGTATTCTTACATAAGGTAAGCTGGAGAAAAGAAAATGACAAGCAAATTATACGGAAGAGAAATATATTTACAGTGCATTGTAAAAAAAATCTACATATAAACTCAAATTCATGTCATTTCAGGGTCAGTCGTATACCACTATGGGAGAAATGGATTGATCATGTTTTGTTTTGTTTTTTAATTTTTTTTAACGTTTATTTATTTTTGAGAGACATAGAGACAGAGTATAAGCAAGGGAAGGGCAGAGAGAGAGAGAGACACACAGAATCTGAAGCAGGCTCCAGGCTCTGAGCCATCAGCACAGAGCCCGATGTGGGGCTCGAACTCACAGACTGTGAGATCATGACCTGAGCCGAAGTCGGCCGCTTAACCAACTGAGCCACCCAGGCGCCCCGGATTGATCATGTTTGACATCACCAAGTAATGATGCACGGCTCTCAAAGGGAATCACGCAAATTCACATACACCAGCAGTATTCGAAATTTCCCTCAAGCCAGGCTCTCAACGACTCAGAGTTTTCAGATATTTGAACATTTTCCAAACCAGTGTGTGTGATTATTTTCCAATAAGGTTTTAAATTGCACTTCCCAAATTGCTACTGGGGTGGAATATCCTTTTGTATGTTTAGTAATCACTGTAGTTTCCTCCTTCATGAAATTTCTATGAAAACTTCTCTACGTTTTAAGGTTCTTCCTTTACTATTGAGTTGCAGGAGATCCTTTTATGTATTCTGAATACTGGTCTTTTGTCAACAATATCTGCGGTGAAACCCCCAAAGCCCTTCTAGGTGGTGGCTTGTTTTCTCATTCTCCTTACGGTGTCTTTTGGAAGAAGGTGTCGATGTGATCTATTTTTAAGTGCTTTGTTTAAAAAATCCTCCCTCCCAAGATAATGAAACCTTCTCTTACGTGATGTTTTAATATTAGAGGTGTTGTTTTTGTTTTAGTTCAGCCCACCTAAGAATGCGTTTTTTTTTTTCCTGATAAGGCTAATCAGTTATTTGCTACCATTTATTGACAAATCCATTATATCTTCGCTTTCCCTTTCATCAACTCTGTCATTTATCAGATATAGTCATGGGCACATTTCTAGGCTCCTTTTATTATTTAGGCTACATTTATATTTTGTCCTGATATTAAGTAGCACGATTCTCCTACCCCGTCCTTATTATTTTCATAAAGCATCTTAATTGCTCTTGTTTCTTTGCATTTTCATAAGCATCTCTTAATCCATTTGTCAAGAATCATGACAAAAATATCAATATTTTGCTTATATTGTGAGTCAATTTGGGAGGTATGTTATCTTAAAATCTCTTAGTTTTCAATACATGACTAATACCTTTCCACTTAATTATAGATTTTAATAAAACATTTCAAAAAATGTTATCATTTTCTTTATGAAGATTTTTTGTTATTGTTTATAGCTCACTACTGTTTTTGGGAAATGATAGAATCTTTAAAATTCTACTTCGTTTTCTTCTTTTACATTTATTTTTTTACTCATTGTTGCTGATATACAGAAAAATAATTTTATATGTTGAATTTGTATCAAGTAACTTTTATAAACTCATAATTTTTCATAATCCTTTTGCTTATTCCTTTCTACTTTCCCATGTACATAATCATATCATCTGTGCATCTACAAATAGTGGCAGTTTGTTTTTACCTTTATAATATCTTCTATTTCTTTTTTTCTACATCTTCTTTCTTTTCTTTTTTTTAATTCAAGCATAGTTAACATACAGTGTTATATTAGTTTTGAGTGGATAATATAGTGATTAAACACTTCTATTCATTACTCATTCTCATAATGGTAAGTATACTCTTAATCCCATTTACTTATTTCACCCATCCCCTCACTTACCTCCCCTCTGGGAGTCATCAGGCTGTTCTCTTTATTAAGAGTACAGTTTTTGGTTTGTTTCTTAAATTCCTCATGTGTGTGGAATCATACGGTGTTTGTCTTCCTCTGACTGACTCTTTTCACTTAATATTATAACTTCTAGATCCATCCATACTGTTGCAAATAGGAAGATTTCATTCTTTCTCATGGCTGAGTAATATCCCATTGTATATGTATACAATATCTTTCTTATCCATTCATCTATTGATGGACACTTGGGTTGCTTCCATAATTTTCCTATTGTAAATAATGCTCAATAAACACAGGGGTGCATATCTTTTCAAATTAGTGTCTTTATGTTCTTTGGGTAAATACCCAGCAGAGGAATTACTGGATCGTATGATAATTCTATTTTACAATTTTTTGAGGAGGCTCCATGCTGTCTTCCACAGCGGCTGTACCCGTTTGCATTCCCACCACCAGTGCATGACTGTTCTTTTTCCCCCACATCTTCACCAACACTTGTTTTTGTGTTTTTGAGTTTAGTAATCGGACACGTATGAGGTGATATCTCTATATAACTTTGATTTGAATTTCTCTGATGATGAGTGCTGTTGAGCATCTTTTAATTCTATTGGATATCTGGATGTCTTTGGAGAAATGTCTGTTCATATTTTCTGCCCATTTTTATTTGAATTTTTTTGTTTTGGTGTTGAGTAAGTTCTTTATATATTTTGGATACTAACCCTTTGTCAAATATGTCATTTGCAAATGTCTTCTGCCATTCATTGATTGTTTTCTTTGCTGTGCAGCTTTTTTATTTTGATGTGGTACCAATAGTTTATTTTTGCTTCTTTCCTATGCCTCAGGAGACATATCTAGAAAAATGTAGTTACATCTAATGTCAGAGGAATTGCTGTCTGGCTCTTTTCTAGAAATTTTTGTTTTGTTTTTTTTAGCTCTCACATTTAGGCCTTTAATGCATTTGGAGTTATTGTTGCATAGGGGATAAGAAAGTGGTCCGGTTTCACTCTTTTGCATATAGCTGTACAATTTTCCTAGCACCATTTATTGAAGAGGTTATCTTTTCCCCCATTGCATATTCTTTCTTTTTTGTTGAAGAATAATGGACCATATGGTTGTCAGTTTATATCTGGGCTCCCTATTCTATTTCATTGATCTATGTGTCTATTTTTGTGTCAGTACCATACTGTTTTGATTACTAATGTAATAAAGTGTATCTTGAAATCTGGAATTGTAATACCTCTGATTTCATTTTTCCTTTTCAAGACTGATTTGGCTATTTGGGGTCTTTTGTGGTTCCATACAAATTTTAAAATAATTTTATAAAAAAGGATTATGTGTCGAAGTTCTGTGAAAAATGCTCTTGGGATTGAGATTGGGATAGGGATTGCATTAAATCTGTAGATCGATTTGGGTAGTATAGAGATGTTAACAAAATTGGTTCTTCCAATTCATGAGCATAAAATGTCTTTCCTTTTGTGTTATTAATTTCTTTAATCAGTTTTTTTTTTCAGAGTACAAGTTTTTCACCTCCTTCATTAAGTTTATTTATAGATATTTTATTCTTTTTGGTACAATTGTAAATGGGCTTGTTTTCTTAATTTCTTTTTCTGCTACTTCATTATTAGGTATAGAAATGCCATGGGTTTCTCTACATCGATTTTGTATCCTGAGATCTTACTGAATTCACTTATTAGTTCTTGTATTTTTCTTTTCGGTGGAGTTTTTAGAGTTTTCTATATAGCGTATGCTGTCATCTGAGAATAGTGAAAGTTTTACTTCTTTCTCACTGATATTGATGCCTTTTATTTCTTTTTCTTGTCTGACTGCTGTAGCTAGGAATTCTAGCATGTTGAATAGAAGTGGTGAGAGTGGACATTCTTGTCTTGTCCCTGAACTTAGGGGAAAAGTTCTCAGTTTTTCCCCATTGAGTATGATATTCACTGTGGGTGTTTCATATATGAACTTTATTACATTGAGGTTTTTTCCCCCTAAACCTACTTTTTTTTTAAGAGTTTTTATCATGACTGGATACGGTACATTGTCACATACTATTTCTGCATTTCTTGAAATGATCATAAGGTTTTATCCTTTCTCTTGATATGATGTATCATGATTGGTTTGCAAATGTTGAACCACCCTTGTATCCCTGGAAAAAAATCCCACTTGATCTCGGTGAATGATTTTTTTTTTAAATGTATTATTAGATGTGGTTTGCTGATGATTTGCTGAAGATTTTTGCATCTGTGTGCATCAGAGATATTGGGCTTTGACTCTCTCTCTCCTTTTTTTTGGTTTTTTGTTTTTTGTTTTTTAATAGTATCTTTACCTGATTTTGGTATCAGGGTAATGCTGGCCTCATAGAATGAATTTGGAAGTTTTCCTTTCTATTCTATTTTTGCAATGGTTTGAGGAGACTGGGTATTAACTCTTATTTAAATACTTGGTAGAATTTACCTAAAAAGCATTCTGGTCTTAGACTTTCCTGTGTTGAGAGTTTCTGTTTTGTTTTATTTTGTTTGTTTTGTTTTGTTTTGTTTGTTTAGCTTTGTTTCAATGATTAAATTACTGGTGTTGGTCTGTTCACATTTTTTCTATTTCTTCCTGATTTAGTTTTGGAAAATTATGTTTCTAGAAATTTATCCATTTCTCAAGGCTGCCAAATGTATTGGCATATAATTTTTCATAATATTCTCTTACAATCATTTGTATTTCTGTGGTATCAGTTGTTATTTATTCTGGTTTGTTTCTGATTTTGTTTTTGAGTCTTTTTTTTTTTTTTTTACGAATATGGCTAAAGTTTTATCAATTTTGTTCATCTTTGCAAAGGACCAGCTTCTTGTTTCATCTCTTCTATTCATTTAGTTTCTATTTTGTTTATTTCTCCTCTATTTTTTATTATTTCATTACTTCTACTGGTTTGGGGGTTTGTTCATTTTTCTTTTCTTAGATTTTTTAAGGTGTAAGGTTAGATAATTTTTTTGAGAATTTCTTGCCACTTGAAGTAGACCTGTATTGCCATAAACTTCCTTCTTAGTACCACTTTTTGAATGAAGGAGGAAGTACCTAGGTTTAAGTTCTATATTTCAAGAATTAAGCAAAATATTTGAATGCAGGCTAGGTGAACAAATGAAGAAAAACAAATTTATTTTTTTATTTTTTTTAATGTTTATTTATTTTTGAGACAGAGAGAGACAGAGCATGAGTGGGGGAGGGGCAGAGAGAGAGGGAGACACAGAATCTGAAGCAGGCTCCAGGCTCTGAGCTGTCAGCACAGATCCCGACGCAGGGATCGAACTCACAGATTGTGAGATCATGACCTGAGCCGAAGTCATATGCTCAACCTACTGAGCCACCCAGGCGCCCCAGAAAAACAAATCTTAAAGAGTATAGTCTCAAGTTATCCATAGACCTTACAAAAAAAGAGAATAGTGAATCCTTTAAAGACATGATGCCAGTTGACTTCTTTGCCTTTGAAGACAGATGATCTATCACAGATCTGCTCTTTGTTCCTTGTGAGGATAGCCCACAGCCTAGATATGGAGAGAGGTGTATACAAGTATGCACAGATATTTATATAGAGAGAGTGAAGAATTCCTTACTGCTTTGTACAGCTGATTTACTGCTTGCTGACAGTCATACTGTCATGGTGAAATTAGGTGCTGCTAGAATAAGCAAATTCTAAAGGGAAGAGATTAGAGACACTGAATTAAACCAGATCTTGGTGATATCATTTAGTCGATTGTTCATGCCTGTGTGCACAACGCACCTATAGTTGCAACAAACTTTAAATTTTAAATTTATTTACACAAATTTTATTTTGAGTACTTACAACTTATATTTTAAAACAACCTAACTAATACATACATTGGATATATGCCTTTTAGCATTTAGCTAGAATTTCACGTTATTAAAACAAACAAAAATAGGTACTAGGTTTAAAGAAATAAATGGATTGTCCACATACAAATGTGATTTTTTTCCCCCAAGGGGCATTAAGCGAAGGGCATACAACATCAGTAAGTTAGGTTGTGACACTAAAATACATATTTATGGTATCTAAATAAAATAAAAGCCCTCACATAATTTTAGGCAATGATCTTTGCATCATAAAGTCTACAGCTGACATAAAATTCATTACTTTAACGTTTACTTACAATGTTATACAGCAGATTCATAACTCTAAAACTTCATTCTCTATTTGCATACTATATAGAATAAAGCTTACTAAGAATATATGTACAGGAATTATTATAAGCTTGTGGGATCTATGAATGTTCACTGATAGGAAAGAATGAAAAAAAGGGGAATACTTTTTCAGATATTAAAAGGCTGTTGCCACTGAGAGTGTAGAAACATGAGTAGTCACAGAACTGCTGCAACAAATATTTTTACATGTTTGTTTCTTTTTGGCTGAGGACAATGATAATGGATAAGCATTTAAGAGTAAACTATGAGAAAAGGAAAAAAATCCTACTAGACCTTGAGATTTATTGAACTGAGGCCCATTCATCTTAAAACTATTCACTTATATGGGGTAAAACTGCAAAAAGGTAAATGATGTAGGAATTACGCTGCTTAGTTGTGAAAATATAAGAAGAAATTGAGCTCCTGTTTACAAGTCCATTACCAAGCATGCAGTCACATAAGCGAGAAAATCAGCAGAATTTATATTCATTGGTTTTTCTTTGCATACACCAGAAAATGGGTTACTGTGAACAGTATTTTTATGATTTATTATGGTTGTTAAAAATTTTCACACAGACACACAAATGAGGGCAAAAACAAATTAATATTTTTAAATAAATATCGCCAGCAGTCATTTGTTGCCAAATTGATTTCTACAAAAACAAACAACAGCGACATAAACATTGTAAAGGCTTTCTCATTTTTGATGCTCTAGAAATGAGCGGCTGATAGGAATATTTCCTCTTGTAGACAGACGGCATGAGCAGGATTTAGAAGTAGGAGATAACAAAGAAAAATAACATTTTTTTGAGACTCACTGCTTAGCTTCCTTACTACTTACTATTTTCTTTTCCGTATCCTGTTTTCTAAGAAAGCTACAAGAACAGATGGTCATCCCATGTGAATACTTGTAAATTACTAAGTGTTACTGTACATTACCATCATACGCTGATACCTGAGTCTCCTCCCCTTTCAGGCACGTGAGAAACCACATTTTTTGGACCACTTGCAATTGAGTAAGTAACGTGATTATTAGCCTATATCCATATAAACTATGAATACAAATGATATTTATCACAGCTTGGTGGTTAAAAAAAATATAATGCATTGTTCCCTAATCTCTTCTTTCCTCTTATATAGTGACCAAGATGGTTCTACTCTTAGATAAAAGATGCTGGCACCTTTATCCCTAGGTTCCCGAGTGAGAGTATAGAGCAGTCCTCCATCATTTTGGCTAGGACATAGGGCATGCAGATACAAACTTTATCTGTTGGAATAAAAGCGATGGAATTGGGTGGGAGGAAGAATCAGTTGGCTGGCCAAACCCTATCCTCTTATACAGTTGAGTGCTAATGAGAACGAAACACCTCTCAGTCCCTTCTTAACTTCTGGGTATTGATTATGCATATGTGTATATATGTTTGTGTAGACGTCCTATATGCTGTTTTACACCTTCCAATGTTTTGTTTTTTTGCAACACACGGCTGCGTATCATGAGCAAGATGGTAATGATGACACTGTGTTAAGTCTTGGATATTTGGGGGCTTTTGCATGGGTACAGACAATGTCTGCCGCCTTTTCAGTTTCGGACATTTTGCATTTACAGGGTTGTACAGTGTCCAGGGAGAGCTTGCCGATTGGCAAATGCTTTAGAATCTTTGGGGCTACTCCAGAGGAGTCTATATTAAAGGTATAAGTTCAAGAACCATCAGACTATAGCTAATAGCTATTGCAGTAACAATATGTGAAAATATTTAGGAGAACATGCAGAATAAGATTTTTTAAGAGTTAAGAGCTGCGAAGAGGAAGAAAAAAGGGCAGAAAGGAGAGTAATCTAAAACAGGCCATTTGAGAAATAAGAGAGAAATGAGGTGCCTGGGTGGCTCAGTCAGTTGAGCGTCCGAGTCCTGATTTTGACTTATGTCATGATCTCATGGTTCGTGAGATCGAACCCCACTGGTGGACTCTGTGCCAACAGCGAGGGGCCTGCTTGGGATTCTCTCTCCCCCTCTCTCTGTGCTCTTTCTCTCAAGATAAATGAAATTAAAAAAAAAAGACCACTTTTTAAAAAAGAAATGAGAGAGAGTATTGCAACTAGAATAATACTTAGAAAAAACGGAGGCTCCTTCCCCTCTTTTTCTGTATATGTGAGTGGCTTCAATTAGAATAAGTATGTAAATGGGATACAAAGGGAATATAGCGGACCTTGTGTGCACTCTTGTGTGCCAGGGTACTACCACAGCTTGGAACTGGGTTTCCTTCCCAGGCTTGTGGTTGGCTGAAAGAAGCTTTCTTACAAGATTACACCGATTCCCATGGGACAGCCCACATTCCATGACTGGTTGATAAAAGGTGACAGAGTTCAACTCTATGCCTCGCTTGAGACAATTGTGACAAGCTGTCAGCTCTAGAGTCACCTACAGGATATGTGGAGGCTTTGCTGCCACGGCTTTGAAGTTTCACTTCTGTTTCATCTTGCTTTCTGCAATGCCTCACAGGAGTGGATCTTCAGAGCAGTCTTAGAGAGCCTCCCTAAGCACATATCTCGGGCTGAGACAACAAGAGAGACAGTAACAATCGGTACAAGGTTTCAGAATTGGCCCAAGGGAACACAATTAGAGGAACAGACAGATGAACTGATTAATCAAAAGGGTGTAAGCTTATTTGCAGTGAAACAGACATGAGCATGTGGGTGGAGGTAACTGATGAAATTGACAATGAGGCTGTTTTGGTCTGAGATCCTTATTTTCTTATTTTTCTATGTAATTGACCATCTGTTCTGTTGAGATGGAGGAGGAGATCCTTGAGGTTTGAGGAAAGTTATGAATTTTTAATATAGTAGGTATGGTGAGTAAAGAAGGAAGGTGACCAGGACAGGTCGAATGATTGTTTACACCCGTGTTGAGGACAAAACTGAAGTTGGAAAGAACACAGGACTGTAAAGAGCAGAGATGTCAAATGCTGGCTGAGCTATTTCACATGAACTGATAATCTGAGTTTCAGTCTTTCATCTAAATGTTTGGAAGAGTAACACTAGCCCTTGGTATTTCGCAGAACTATTGAATGTAGTGAATACAGTATTTGTGTTAAAGTGAATTTTAATAAATTATAGGAGTCAAACGCATGCCAACAGTTGTTTTAGTCAACGTAAAGAAATAAGGACTATAGTTGGAAAAGAAAATTGAACAACATGCAGAGAATAAGGAAGTGAAAAATCTTGCGCCTATTAATGTAAAACCTTCAAGTCTATGCTATGAAGTGTCAGTCACTATTCACTTGCATAAAACCTCTACCAAGTGAGAGGAGTTTGAAGTTGATAAGGAGCTTTGTAAGGATAATTTATAACCGGCTACCTTGTGAAAAAGATTACTCCAGCGTAGATCAATGCGTTCTCATAGAACCCCTGATCACTGCACCAAGTGCCATGATTATTCTTGCTGTTTAATTCTATACTTTCTCCAGTCTCCGAATCCAGGTCATCTTGGGTTGGTCTGTCTTCTCTTGGCCTGAGGCACAGCTAGGCAAGTCAGTGCAGTTTGAATTTTTTTTCCCTCTATTTGCTTTGTTCATGTTAGTAAAATTGATTGCATTAGATTTGTATCCTCTGGAGACCTCCTGAGGAGCAAGGATACAGTCAGTATATTGGTTCCCTTTGTGATTGAGCTGGGAGGAAGTCTGAATACAATGAATCTTCAAAAAAAATTTATATATATATATAAAATAATTTATATATATAAATTCATATAAAATAAAATTATATATATACATAAACACATGAAAAAGTTATATATGTATACACATATATACACACATGAAAAAAACGAAAGACATTGCAAGGAAGACTTGTAGTTCGGCTCGCAGTTTATACATTAACTCTGTCTCCAGATGCAGAGAGAGGAAACCATGAATAATGCAGCACAAATGTGCAATGGGCTAGTTAAGAAAAAATGCCATGCACACTCCTCTATCCACATGCATAGACTATCACTCTCACACGCTCTCTCCCCCATCCATTGCATATTGGAAAAATGCAAACTAGATCAAGTTTGATTTTGAATGCCAGCACCTTAAGCTAAGCAAGTTTTGAGAGTACATATTTTCCCTCTCTCTCCTTTTTCCAGGCACCTTGCCCTCATCTCAAACATGTCCCAAACGTAAAAAACTAGAAGGTTAAAGGCCTCCCAAATGCTATTGCAAGCTGAAAGAATATACAAGTGATCAAGAAATAGTCTTTCCAGTAGGAAACTCAGTGCCTAATAAGGCCTTGGACATAACTTCTGACAAGTGGGTTAGAGATTACAAAGTGAATTAAAAGAAGATTCCACTTGTTCATTTGAGAGGATAACCCTTTATTTTCTAATCGGGGAATGACTGAGGATAATCAATTTCATTTAGGTTAAATAATTATTATTTACCAGGTATTATCCTACTAATTTTAAATCTGTCAGCTAGTTTAATTATCACAATAAACTCAGCTGATGATTATTTTCCTGTACTTCTTTATACTCCTCTTGCTAAATTGGTAGCCTGAGTAGCAAACTCACGTGCAGGCACTGTGATGTTAAATGCTTTCCTAGGAACCCTAATGTCAGTGTAATTGCTTACTGCCCCATATTATAGTTGAAAACTACTGAGGTTCAAGGTCTTATCTTAACTCTAGACGATATGCAAGTAAGAGTCAGAGGCATGCTTGTTTATAAATCCTTAGAGAAGTTATTAAATATTTCATTGTCTCCAATAAGATTACATTTTGGGGGCACCTAGGTGGCTCAGCCGGTTAAGTGTCCAACTCTTGGACTCAGGTCATGATCTCACGGTTCATGGGTTTGAGCCCCACAATGTGCTCTGTGCTAAGAATGTAGAGACTACTTTGGACTCTCTCTCTTTCTCTCTCTCCGCCTCTCCCTTGACTGTGCTCTCTCTTTCTCTCTCAAAATAAATAAACTGAAAAAAGTTTTTAAAAAATAAGATTACATTTTTAATTTTTATGAAATTACTTCATTTGTGAAAGTCAGTGGCATAAGAGTAAGGGGACCTCAGGTATTACTCTTCGAAGAGTTTCAGCCTCACTAGTATCTGATACATATAAAAAAACAATTTACAGTACTTAAAAAAATATTATAAATCAATTATCACTGATTTAGGGTTACCTGAAAGCACAACATATTTCCCTGTTTTCTTTTCTACTAATGACTCAAGAATTTTGCAAATCATTTTTTTTCTTTTAGTGAAGCACTTAATCCTGAACCTACGATTTCATCTGTGCACTGATTATAGGTGAGAGGTTTGTGAAGTGATGGGGAGGGAGGAGGAAGAGATTTAATCAGCTCCAAACATAGTCTCTTTATCCCTTCTCTAAAAATATTCTGCTAGATTTGTACTGAATAAATAAAAGGTGAATCAGTTTGCTGTGTATACAGCATAAAAGATCAGCATTAGAGGACATTTGTGCTTTTCCTTTTTCTTCCAGCGAATAGAGAAGGACAAAGGGTTAGCAATCCTTGGGAGATTTCTTAAAAGAAGAGTAAACCTATTTAGATTCTGGCTAAAATAGATGCATTAGCATTTGCATGTGTGCATTTATGTGCGTGAATATCATTACTTACTATTTAACAGTGCTAAAATAAAATATCTCACCTCAAGGTTTTTAGTGGTTAGGCAATATTCAGTCAAAAAACTGGCATTTTTTGGCCACAAAAAACCATAAGGAATAAAGCTTGAAGTACTTCCTTGGGAGGGAGAGTCGGGGTTGCTCTGTGACTGTAAAATGGTGGGAGCATCAGGGTGTTCTTCAATTATCTGCTGATAACACGCCGAGTTCAGAAAGGCTAGGGGAGTAGCATTTTGTTGTAAAGCGAAGGGAATACACCTTCTTGCACAAGCTGCCAAGTGGCGTCGTCCTACTGTCTGATGCAATCATATTCTGCAGTAGTTGCAAAAAGTGTGGAAGCATCCACCACACAACTGGGAGATGATGGCAAAAATGAAAGGAAACAGAAGTTGTGTTGGGTTGGGGGCCAGGGGGGAACATAAAGGGAACAGTGAGGAGATTCACAGGGCCATGATGTGCCATTGAAGTGGCGGAGGCTCAGAGCCCTGCTCACAAATGAATGTGTCCTAAGTGGCCTTCTGGTCTCGAAATCAATTTCAGTTAATTTCTCCTTCATTTGCGGTTCTACTTACTAATCTCCTTAAATTTCAATCGAATCCCTGTTTTATTCAGCTCTGTATGTACTTACTTTTGTACATGATTCTCATCTGCCAGTGAAAGCGAAGCAAGAGAGAACATAGGATATGGAATCAGTGTGAGCCTGGGTTCATCTCCTGGCTCAAGTACTGATGACTTATGTTCTGTGCAAGTCAGTTAACCATCTTTGCCTCAGTTTACTTCTTTGTAAGATGGGTATGTTACTAGTACCTAGTACATAGGGTACACGTTACTGGGGCGCATGGGTGGCTCAGTTGGTTAAGTGGCCAACTTCACTCTGGTCATGATCTCACTGTTTGTGGGTTCGAGTCCCGCGTCGGGCTCTGTGCTGGCAGCTTGAGCCTGGAGCCTGCTTCCGATTCTGTGTCTCCTGTCTCTGCTCCTCTCCCGCTGGTGCTCTATCTCTATCTCTCTCTCTAAAAAAATAAACATTAACAACCAAAAAAGTAAGAAATATGTTACTTAGGTGAAGTAAATAGAATATTGTCTGGAACATAGTATGCAGTTGTTATTAATAATTACACTGAGTTTTTAAAATTTTCTGCTCCTCCCAGCCACACTGGGTATGATATTTGGCCATTCAAAGAAAACTGGCGAAACCTTATAAAACAGTGAATGATTAACATAGTCTACTTATAAGATTTAAACTCCAGGTTACTCCTAATAGAATATCTCACCCAAAAAGTACAGAAATCCCTTCAAAAGTGTATGTTTTCAACCTATCTTCTAAATATGAGATATAGAATACTAAGACTTATTAGGTCAAACTTCTTCAGTATTCAGATGACTTCCTACTCAGGGATACAGAAACTGGAGTATTTCTTGAAATATTGCCGTAAAACACGACATGAGAATTTATCTGAAAAATGAACATCAGCAGTAGGGTCCCCAAACTGGACAAATTACTTATTTTCAATCCATGTGCAGTACATCTATTGAACTATAATTTATTTAGTGTCTCGATTGCATCAGGTACGTTGACATGTGTTGGATACACGGAAATGAAATCTAATTTTGTCTTTCAAATGTGATAGAAGAAAAAAACATGGCGAGTTAATGTGCAATTACAGGAACAAAAGATGGTAGAAGTCTGAACAACAGAAGATTGGCATGCCACAGCGTTCGAAAGTACTAACCGCCAAAGAAGGAAATGCTAGATATTTCCTCAAAAAGGAGGTCGATTGGTGTGACGCAGTTTGGGGGCTGGACTTGAATAATTCTCAAGCATTCCTTCAGGTGGTGAAGGATTCCATCAGATGGTCATCAGGAAACAGAGACAACATCAACAAAGATTTGGGGAAATAGAAGTACTCCGAAAGGATCCGAGAGAGAAGTAACAGAGAGATGGAGGAATTTGAGAAAGTGGAGATCAATGTGACATAGTGTGAAACCATTGCTAACACTGTACTCCAAGGTGTAGCTATAGAAAATATTCTTGAGAATGAGTTGAAGAATCAGAGAGAATTCTGAAAATATAATTCTGATGGTGAGATAAGGCATGGATTAGAAAAAAAAAGACGTATACCTACATTAAGAAAATGCAGTTAGAAAGCCATTTTGTTAACATTGTCCAGGGGAATAAGAGCCTACAGAGGGTACTAGTAGTGGAAAAAGACCACAGGATGCATTTAAGCCATATATATATTATAAAATTGGTAGAACTTAAATGTAAATTGAAGGTTTTGAGTAAAGAAGAGAGAAAATGAAAGATGTGTCTGATCTTATTTTCATCACAAGTGAAAAAATGATACCATTCATTGAGATAGAGGACAGTGTAGAATAAACTTTCAAGGAGATAAGGGTAATGGTTTTAGTTTGGAAGGTGGAATTTGATTTGTCTTGGGAAGATAATGAGACAACAACCAGGAAGCAGTTGGCTTTGCAAGTTTGGTGCTCGGTGAAGATGGTGGATCAGGGGAAGAGATCCTAGAACTCCTAACAGGGTGTCGTTGGAAACCATGGAAATAAATGGCAATACTAAGAGCTGGAGGAGAGAGGGAAGGGGACACATCTCTATTTACCACTATATATATAAGACACTACACTAAGCTCTTTTTTTTTTTAATTTTTTTTTTAATGTTTATTTATTTTTGAGAGACAGAGCGTGAGCAGGGGAAGAGCAGAGAGAGGCAGACGCAGAATCTGAAGCAGGCTCCAGGCTCTGAGCCATCAGCACAGAGCCTGACGCGGGGCTTGAACTCACAGACTGTGATGAGCCAACGTCGGCCGCCCAACCCACTGAGCCACCCAGGCGCCCCTACACTAGGCTCTTTACTTGCATTGTTTATTAAGGTCAAGTTCACAGATGTAAGCACATAACAAAGCAGAATGTACTGGGTGGATAAACAGGTTTACATAGGAAAACAAGAACCATCAATATGGGTGTAAAGAATTACAAGATGAGTACCTTGAGGACAAAGGGGGGAATTTTTTTAAGAGAGACAATGTTAGTAATGTCAAATACTGCACAGATACTGGGTAGAATAAAGATCTGGAGCATTGGAGTTGGCAGTTAGGAAAGTCTTGTTGCCATTGTTGCTGTCTTTTTAGTTGATTGTGATATCTGGAAACATTATAAGTAGTTGTAAAAACATTAGTTGATTATTTAACTTCATATCAGTCTTGTTCCAGTGGTCAGTGTGATCTTTAGAAATAGTCTGCAGAATTAAAAAGCCCAGTCAGTCCTGGAAAGGTACTGATGTCTGCATCCTAATTATTTCCTCCAGGTAGAGTTGGATTTTTGAACTCCAGCTTTTCATGCTATCAACTGTTGTTGCAGAATCTATTAGCATCACTAGCTGATCCAGTAGGGTAAAGAGAAGTTGGATCTCATATTTAGTCCAAGTCTTGTTTTTTGTTTGTTTGTTTTTGGTTTTTGTTTGTTTGTTTGTTTTTCATTTGGACCTACAGGGAGCTTTAGTAGGACTATATAATTAAAAAAGATTTTCTTCTTTCTTTCTAAGATTTTTCTATTCCTTATCATATAGCTTATGCCAAGTTGGAAAAGATCTTTTGTGGCAAACGTATCTCTCTGTGCATTGTTGCCAGTTTTTCTGTTTTGCATGTATTTGGCAAATGTTAAAGTACCATTGGTTCATCTCCTGTTGGAAGAGTCTTCTCTGTTGGGGTAGGGTGTGAAGAGGATGAATAAACATATAAAGAGTCTACTTGTCTCTATGAAGAAGTGAAGATGTAGGGGGAGAAAATGAGTAAGTTACTTTGCTTGGCTTCCCCAAGGAACAAATAAAAAGACTAAAGAACAAGGAGTAAAGAACAAACAACAACAACAACAAGGAGATGAAGGCCTTGTAGGCAGAGGTGTGTTGTTAAATGGGCTTATCAAAAAAACGTGTTATGTTATTGACAATTTCTGTGTCATAGATACTCTCACCATGACCAATTTTGAACTATCGAGAGTTTAGCAACCAGTTTGTACAATGTCTGTGCATTTACCAATCAGGTCTAGTGGGTCATCCAACAACTTCAGTGCACCACCGCCTGTGTATGCCTGTGAACACACATGTGTATGTTTAGGTCGGAGAACCGGGTGTATTTTTTCCTAGAATGTTTACCGTTTAAAAAAATCATTTTTATCTTTTTTATGTGCCTTTCTTGAACTTGCCTGTGCACTGAGAATAACTATTAATATCTCAACCATCTTTGCTTTTTCTATATTTTCTTTCAGAGATAGTCCTTTTACTGCTCTCAAGACAAAGGGAAAGGACAAACATTGAATGGCAAGTTTCATGTTCTGTTCCTTATTAAAGCACATGTAAACAGAGTCCCTGAATGCTCTGAATTGACTTGTGTTTTGTGATAAGACTAAAACAGGCCCTTGTTCATCTTCTGTTTTTAGGTTTTATCAGGACATCGGTTATTATTGGTCATATATTTGAGTTCAGTTTAAATTAACTGTTGTCCAGGCAACCAAAAGTAACCGTTCAATTCAGAAAGAGAAAAGCATCTGAAAAATTAAGATAAAAATTGAAGGATAAATACATCTTTTGATTAGTTTTTTAAAATGTATAGCCTAGGAATAAATAAATAGAGATTACGATCTTTAAATTCTAATAAAAAATTCCACTTCAAATGTAAGTGTATGTAAGAATCAGGATTATATATAAAATCAGTTTAAAGAGTTTATCTTAAATTGTGATCAAAATGAGCTATTTTCAAGCTTTGGTTTTTCATCAATTAGTATTTCATAAAGAGTGGTGTAAGGGGATATGAAGTTAAACTTTTTTTTTTAATTTTTATAGCACAGACTGTATTATTAATACATTTTACTGTTGCTAATGGTTTATTGACTTCCCAACACTGGCAGAAAAATGATTTTATATGATCATTAGTTACAACATTATTTGGATCTTCAAAAATGATTCTCTTCAAGGTTTGCTGAGTTGCCAAAAATATATATATAATTAAGATATTTGTGGTTAACCTTGTTCAAACTTCCTCTTAGCTTAATTAAGATACTACTATGGTTATTTCATATCATATAACATGATTTTACAATTTTCCCTGGCTATGTTTCCACTCATCTATATGTCACACGAATTACTTAGAGATAATATGTTTGGAGGGAAAAGTGTCTTAGAAATAAAAAACTGTCATATTTTGACCTCTGATATTTAAGAACCCATTTTCTTTTTGATGATTTTGATAGTAATCACCAGTGTCTGATGATGTAAGGGGGCGGGGGGGGAAGGAGACGGGAACACACTGGGAGTTTTTCCAGGTCTCATTTTAAAACTTTGCAAACCAGGTTGACTAGAACGGGCCAGAGAAGTAGAGGATTGTAAACTGTGACAAGAAATCATACCTTTCCTCAGCTCCACACAACCAGGACCTTCTGGAGCACTACGTAAACCAAGGTTAAAGAAATGTCTGCTAAACTCTAAACAAAACGTGTGCAGAGCTTTTCTCTGCCACCCGCCAATAATAAAAAATAGCTCCCAACATGTCATAATAAACTATCTCTTATCATGTTATGACAGGAAACTGTTAATAATAAAAGTATTTAAAGGCTTAATTGCTTTAAAAAGTAAATATTTCAAAAGTTTATCTTGATAAGTTAAAATATATTTCTTTCCTACTAGTTCACTGTGTGTGTTTGTAAGCACACAAGTTTGAGCTTTCTATAATCACTTCCCAACTAATCCAAATACTATTAACCACTCTCTGGCTTGGTAGATAGAGAGGGAATCTGATGCAATCTAAAAATTCTCATTCTTCAACTTTTCTAAATCTTGGGCTTCATGTCACAAAAGCTAAGGAATTAAGATACTTGTCTTTCATAAATTTTCTCAGGTTGGGTAAAATATGACAAGCAATAAATTTGTTATTAAGACATGCATGCCATTGACACCACATCTTTTCAAATGGTGAGATAAAACTTCAGCTGCTTGGAAATTGACTAAACTTATCACAGAGAAACTGAGAATAACTATGGTAGATCTGTTAAATATTTCATAAAGACAAGGCAAATAAATAGAAATTACCTACTGGAAAAATAGAATACCCTCAAGCTGCCAGAGGTTCTCACCCACATCTGCCTTGAATAATTTATTTTTCTGAAATCAGCCAGAGTATAAAAATATGTTCAAAAGTCTCCAAAACATTTTAACCTTAATATAAAGCAGATCAAAAATCAAACAGCTTTCTTAGTACTTAATTTTGGTTTAACAACTCACTGCATAAATTTAAGGTAATATCTTTTAATTCTTCCTTTCTGTTAAATTCAATTCTTTCATCCTTTTCTACAAGATAAAATATCTTCTACAACACAACATATTCAGAACCTTGTTCAGGACACAATTTTTTTTATTCCATAATAAGATTATTTCAGGTGCATAGTGTTCATATCATACAGTTTCTCCTTCCTTAACTTGGCATAGGGTTTAAAAGACAAATGCTCTTAAGACATCTTTTTACCCCTTTTATAGTTTCTTCTTTATTGCTGTTGAAATACCTTATCGACCTTACCCATTTCTGCCTCTTGCTCTCTCTCTTTCTCTCCCTCTTCCTTCTGTTTCTCTTACACACACACACACACACACACACACACACACAGACACACACACAGACACACACACACACACACACACACACACACACACACACACACGCTTCTAAGATCCCTACAGAAACTGGATCCTTTCTTGTGACAGGGTTAGGTTTATCTAAGTTAACTTCAGTCTCTAACTACACGATTAATTTGTTCATATCTCTGAGCTCTTGTCCAGTGTACAGTTGACCTTTGAATAGCACAGGTTTGGACTGTGTAGGCCCACTTATACATAGATGTTTTTTAGGTAAATACAGTTCAGTACTTTATATTTTCTCTTCTTTAAAATTTTCTACATTATATACAGAATACAATATATAATATACATCATAGTTAGCTAAGATTCATTTATTCCTGGGATGAAAGTTTCATTTAACATTTGAAAAATCAATGGCATTCTCCACGTTAACACACTAAATGAGAAAAATCATGATAGCATATTTCAAATAAAAAGTCTTTGATAAAATTTAAAATCCATTCACGACAAAAAATGTTTTAGTAACTTTGAAACATAAAAGCACTTTCTAATTCGGTGAAGTAAAGTTATTATAAAAAATGTTACCTTACTTTGGAAATGAGACAATAATGGTAGCTTCTTCATTTCTACTCTGCAATACAGGGAGTTGCTAACTAATTTACTAAATCAAGGGAAAGTATGAAAGACTGGAAAGTAAGAAATAATCATTTTCACATATGACATAAATATATATGAAGAAAATCTAATTATCCACAGATATGTAGAATTTATAGTTTAACAAGACTGCTGGTGGAGCGCCTGGGTGGCTCAGTTGGTTAAGTGTCCAACTTGCACTCAGATCATGATCTCACAGTTCCTGAGTTCAAGCCCCACATCAGGCTCTGTGCTTACAGCTCAGGGCCTGAAGCCTAATTCTGTATCTCCCTTCCTCTCTGCCCTTCTCCCACTCAAGCTCTGTTTCTCTCTCTCTCTCAAAAATAAACATTAAAAAAATTTTAATTAACAAAAAATGACTGCTAAATTTAGTGTCAAACAAAAATCTATTTAGATTAGCATAAATAATTAAAAAAACAATCTTAAGATATTCACAATATCAAATAATTGAGTAAAAATGAATCTGTTGTAAACAACACTTATACCTAAAACTATGAAACGCTATTAAGAGAAGTTAAAGGTAACTTAAATAAGTGAAAGAATGTGTGATATTTATAGTTTGGGAGACTCAATATGGTGATAATGTCAATTTCTCCTAAACTGATCTATAAATCTAATAAAATCCTAACGCATATTTCAGCATGTTTCTTTTTATCACAATTGACATGCTGATTCCAAGTTTATGAATATGCAAGGCAAGCTTGAAGAATAAAGTATGGGGAATCACTCTATTGAATATCAGATTTATCATACGGTTAAAGTGATAGTGTGATAATTGCGTAAAAGCTGCAAAACAGACTAGTCATAAGAACGGAGCATCCAAATAAAGACTCATATAAATATCATAACCTGATTTGTTACAAAGTTGGCTCTACAAATCTATAGTAAAATAATGGACTCCCAACAAAAGTGGTTGTTCAGTCGGATATCCATAGGGAGGGGGAAAAAAGCTTCTTAACCTTTACTTCATACTAGAAGCAATTTCAGGTGCATTGTAGATCTTAATTTGGATGACAAAATAATATATACATTCTATAAAAAATACTTTTTTAAATCTTTAAGATTTGGAGTTTCATAAAGAAAGTCTTAATCCTACAGGAAACTTAGTATTTTGGTCTATATTAAAATAAGAATTTATATTCATCAAAAGACCACTTTAGCTGAGTGAAAAGGCACCACATCTGTGAAACATACAACAAATAGGATTCGTATTTAGCATGCGAATGCTAAATTTCTTACGAATCAGCAGAAATAATTTGGGAATGAAACTTGATTAAGTCCTTAATTAAAGAGTCTATTGAATGGCCATGAAAAATGAAAAGTTACTCAATATCATTAGTCATTCAAGAAATGCATGTATAAACTAAAACCACAGTGAGAAAACACTATGCGCTAGTCAGAATATTAAAAATTTTGATTAGATCTAATATTGGTGATAATGAAGAGAAGTTGGAACATTCACATAGCTTAGGGTCTAAATTGTTCCTAGTGGTTTGGAAATTTATCTGGCACTATTTATCTCAGCAATACTACTTCTAGTTACATTTACACAAAAATGCATTCATATGCCCAACAAAGACAGTGCATGCAAGCAATATTCCTAATAATCCTACATTGAAAAGCACCCCAATATCCATCAAGAGCAAAATGGATGAAAGCTGTGAAATATTCATACAATAGTATATTCATACAATGGCATATTCATACAATGGCATACACTATTGCTAATCATAGAATGAATCTCATGAACATTCATTTGAGCAAAAATGGCCAGACCACAAAAACTGTATACTAGGTGATTCTTCTTTTACAAAGTTAAAAGTGGTATAAGAATCATTAATAAGTATAAGAAGTCATTATATTGGTAACCATTGGATAATGAAGAAAAGAGCGTAGGGATAGAGAGCTTGACTGAGTCTAGGTTGGCAGTGCTATTCACCTTCTGGATCTGTGTAGATGTTATACATATATGTTCATTTTGTTGAACCAACAAGTGAATAAACAAAAAGCAGAATCAGACCTGTAAATACAGAAAACAAACTGATGGTGGCTAGAGGGGAGTTAGATAGAGGGAAACAGGTAGAATATGTGAAAGGGAGTGGGGGATACAGGTTTCCAGTTATGGAATAAGTAAGTCATGGGAATAAAAGGTTATATAGTCAGTGGTACTGCAAAAGAGTTGCATGGTGACAGGTGACTTGTGGTGCAATAGCTTAATGTATACAGTTGTTGTGTACTCAAACTAACACCATGTATCAACTATACTCAAAGAATAAAAAATTAAAATTAACCAATATTTCACTGACCTCTGAAAAATATGTCAGAATTTAATAAAACAACTTACTAAAGAAATACTAACTTCTTCTTATCCCAAGAAAGTTACTTCCATTGAAAATTTTAAGATATAAATTTCCCTGATGATTATAATGGGAAGTCAATGTTGAGAACAGCTACTCTAAGTAATACTGCCTCTCTCGTCCATCCTAATGACACTGATCATTATCAATTGATTCTACTAGGTTCAATCTGCACAATTTTGCAAAAGGTCTGGAAACCAATAATTCTTAATCTGTGTGGCTTATGTCAATCTTTCTGGGCAACAGTTATAATAACTTTGATAAGTCCTCTGACTGCATCTGAGTCTCTTGCTCTCCCTGAAAACTCACTGTATCTCCTCTCTATTCCACTGTTCTACGCTCTATATCCCTGTGTTTTTAGCTTCACTCAGCCCTACCTCCCCAAACCACCCCCCTTTATTTATTCCCTGCCTAAATATCTCCACACCTTTTGTTAATTTTGTGTCTCCCAAACTATAACATAATCTGTAGTATAGTTCCTAGCCAAGTAGAATGTTCTCTTCTCCATTTTACTTGCAGCAAAACCTAATTTCCTATGTCTAGTCTTTCAGACATAGGTGGGTGAATGATTATGTGGCACACCAATTCCAGTCAGGGTTTGTAATCTTTATAGTGATAATCTTTTATTTTATATCTCTGTCTCCATCAAAATCAGTAAATGGAAGTAGTAGTAACTCCAAACAGACTTAGAACATTGGGAAAGAATTTCAACAGGAGAGTCATTTGAGAAGAATCAAATCATATTTATTAGGGATACTGTAAGGTAGGTCTGTCCCTGTGTCTGCAAATGGACAGGTGCAAACATTAGATTCAAACTTTCCCCCAGGATTTAACAGGCTGGGTTAGACAGTACTCTATTATGACTTGTAATATTGGGTCCTAAAGTTTAAAGTATGATTAGATTTTAGATGTGTTATAGATTTTGCCGAACTTGTGCAGCTCACATTCAATTTTATAGAAATTGTTTTAGAATGAGATTTGTCTAAGCCATCCTTTTCTAAAAGAATGCATAGCTCTTGGGGTACCTAGGGGACATATCGGCTCTGTGCTGATAGCACAGAGCCTGCTTCGGATTCTCTGTCTCCCTCTCTCTGCCCTCCTACCCCCTCTTAAAAATTAATAAATAAACATTTTTTAAAATGCATAACTCTTTTACCCTAAAAACATTGACATGGAAATTAAGTGCATTTCATGTTCTTGATTCAAAAGCCATTTGAATTACCAGTTTGTATCATTAATAACATTTGCCTGTGCATTTGTCAATCAGTTTAGAAAACAGGATGGCTTTTATGGTAATTGAAATATAGATCATCCTGTGAGGAGAAGTCTAAGATTATTTATAATCCATTCTCTCCTATGATTTTGTGAGTGTATTGTTCATGGTAAAAAGCGAGCTAACACGTAGGCTGATCTTCTCAGACCTGGTCTAGGTGTTTTATGAACCCTCAAGACAACGCTCTGAAATAAATACTATTATCACTTATTTTGCAGATAAGGAAACTGAGACAACGACAAGGCACATAACGTGTCCAATTTTGAATGGATAGTAAATGTTGAGCCAGGGCTCAAAACTGCAATCAGTTTTCAAACATCAAGTGCATGACTGCTTCCAAACACCGTTCATCGGATACTTGCTTCGCATGTCCATGCTCTTTGGAAGCCTGTTGCTATTTAGGCTTATGAGCTGGCTAGTAAGAAGCCGATATAGCAGAAAAATCCCAAACTGAAATTGACAGAGTAGATGTCAATCTGTAACTGTAAATCTTACTTTGGAAGAAAAAGACTTACATACAAAATCATAGAGCAATACGGCGTTAGGAGACCGTCTTATACATTTTCTTCTTTTTTCTACAAAATAAGAACATCTATATAATTGTCAGTTTCCTTCCAAAGACATTTCCTAAATTAATACTTATTTCTTTTGGAACTAAGAAGAAAAGCCCTGGCAGTCAGAAATGTGAGAACCCACTTGACACCTTAATTTGATTGTGTGGATGTGGTACATTTGTCAGGTAGGACAAAAATTGGCAGTGACTGCTTACTAGCTGGCTGTATATTGAGGAAGGTGTAGGGCAAAGAATGACGTGGCATGGTGGTGGGCTTTCTATGACTCCAGAAAAATTCAATTGTACAGTGTAAGCGAAGCCCAGTAGCCATTATCTTCATCTTTTCCAGAAGATAGTTAAATTTACAAATTCATTTCGTAGCTTAACCTCTTCTCACTCGGTGAAACAACATATTCTCCTAATCTGATTTTATATGAATATTTTTTTATATTTTCTTCATAAAGTTTATAGATTTGTCTTTTATATTTAAATATAATAAAGAGTTAAATAAGTATAATTAAATACCCATTTAATAAATTAATAATTTAAATAAGCATTTTAATAAAAATTTATTAGAGAATCAGCCATTCAATAAACTTCAGGGGCTGCTCAGTTTTAAATTAAGCTCTCATATGTCCATGGATCAGTTTCTAGGGGATAAATCGCTATAGTTGTTTATCTTCATGTCAAAACTCTCTATGTTTATTGCCATAAATCTTGTTATATGAGATGGAATCCTACCCACATTTAATATTCATTCAGAAATGAATTAGCTATTGCACCTACTGCGATATTAAGATTGCTGGGTGGCTCAGTTGATTAAGCATCCGACTCTTGATATTGGCTCAGGTCATGATCTCATGGCCCTCACTGGGCTCTGTGCTGATACTCTGGGATCAGAGAGAAGTTAGGATTCTCTCTCTGTGTGTGTCTGTCTGTATCTCCCTCCCTCTCTCTCTTCCCATCCTGTACTCTTTCTCTCAAAATAAGTAAAATAAACTTAAAAATTATTTTAAAAAAGGATTGCTACCTCTGCTTTACTTAAATATGCATTTTCTTGGAGAACTTCCGCTTACCTTCATTTTCAACTTTTTTGAATCATGTTGCTTAGATTATGATGCTTGTTGGGGTGCCTGGGTGGTTCACTTGGTTAAGTGTCTGACTTTGGCTCAGGTTGTGATTGCAGTTTGTGGGTTAAGTCCCACATTGGACTCTGTGCTGACAGCTCAGAGCCTGGAGCCTGCTTCAGATTCTGTGTCTCCCTCTCTCTCTGACCCTCCGCTGCTCATGCTCTGTCTCTCTCTCTCTGTCTCGCAAAAATAAATAAATGTTAAAAAACATTTAAAGATTATGATGCTTATTTATATAAATAAATGGGCTTTGCTTTTTGGTTCAATGTCTAATTAGAGAAATGGGCCCATTTACATTAGATGAGATAACAGACGGGGCTTATCTATCTTCTGACATTGTGTTTCTTGTTTCTTGTTTGGATTTTTTTTTTAAATCTTTTCCAATGTCATTTTTTCTACATGTGTGTATATTCAGGTGCATGCACATAATAAGTTCTTGGTTCCTCTGACATTTAAGAGAATAAGTATATGGTCAGGGGAGTTGAGATGGCAGAGATTTCCCTTGTCCCTCAAACATAGCTGTATTGAGGTCAGAACTTTTGAAACACCAAGGAAATCAATCTGCGGAGTGACAGAATGATTTCCACAGGTGGAAGGAGACAGCTTGGCAGGATGGAAGTGCAGATATATGAACTGGGGGAGATAAAACCACAAAGTCATAGAGGGGAAGGAACCCCTTCTGTGGAGAGACAAGATGGAGAGAAAGAGAGGCTATGGATTGCAGTATTGAGTTAATACAAGAGAAAAACCTTTCCAGACCACGGACTGGGGAATGGGATGGGGAGTTCCAGTTTCTACTTTGCAAACAGCTCCAGGAGCTGAAGATTGGAGTTTTCAGAAGGGCACAACTTTCTCCAGACCCAAGCCTGGCCATGTTCACCTGCCACAGGGGTAGGGAGCCAGCCCCTGGGTGTGTTAGCAATCTCAGGGGCCCACTGGGAGAGAACGATCCCCTCCCTCGAGGACTGTGGGAAGAGGGTTTATTGCCACCTCCACCCTCAGGACAGGGCTGAATGGCACAGTACCAGAACAAAATCTGCACGGTGCTGAGCCACTTAAGACCTCGGGTTTTGAATCCCAGCCGAGCACCTAGGAGGCGAGGGAGACTGTGGAACAGGACAAACACTGCTCTGTGAAGACTGCCTGAACAGCATGGTTTGAGACTCCCCGCTGGGAGGAGAGATTGCCGTGTCACCATTTTTCTCCCCATGACCAACACGGTGGGGCTTCAGTGAACAGGACAGCGGCCCCCAGTAGAGGGGGGCTTGCTTACACCAAACCCTGCCCCTCCATGGCTTGTAACTGCTTATCTATAGGAGTGAGATTGATGCTAACCAAACCAGACGACCCCTCCAGACCAACACAGCCACCAGTCCCAGGCACCCACAGACAACTGTCCTGTGGTTTTTTTTATATTAGTCTGTTTCTCTTTTTTCCCCAATCTCTCTCTTCGTCTATTTTCTTTTTTTTCTTTCTACCCTCTTCTTCTTCTACCTTCTTCTTCTTCTTCTCCTTCTTCTTCTTCTTTTTATTTCTTTGAAATCAGATTCATAGTTTCTTATTTGATTTTTGGTCAGTTCTTACAGTATATATATTTTTTCTCTGTTTTGTTTGTTTAATCAGTTGTTTTTACTCTATTTTTATACATTTTCTACATCTCCTTCTTTATTTTCCTTTCTCTTTCTCTGGATTAAGCCTTATACTTTCTTTGATTCTTTATTTTTGTGTGTGTGTTTGTGTTTTGTTTGTTTGTTGCCGCTTTTATTTTTCTCTTTCTGTGGGACCAGGTTCCCTGGTATTTCCTTTCTTGAGGGAAAAAATGAAAGAACACCTGGTGGAAGATCCAATCAATCCACCACTATGAGCAAGGAGGGGCTTTGTAGAGGACTGACCAGTGGGAGAGAGCGGCCAAGTGTGCAACAACAGATTGCACACACACACTCCAAAAACACTTCCTCAAGTGCTAGACCCTGGACAGTGTATGACCCTTTTTAATATAGTAATACCAGCAGGTGTAGGATATATAACAAGCTATTAAAGCAGATAAAAGACAGAAATCTAGCCAAAATTATGAAACAATAATTATCCTTGAGAGAAAATCCAGGGAGAAATCACAGCCATAAAATTGCTTGAAACAGATACAAACAACATATCTGAACAAGAATTTAGAATAACAGTCATAGGGCTAATAGCTGGGCTTGAAAAAAGCATAGAAGACAGCAGAGAATACATTGTTGCAGAGATCAAATACCTAAGAAATGGTCATGGTGAATTAAGAAATGCTGCTATAAATGAGATGCAAAATAAACTTGATACATGATGGTCAAGATAGAAGAAAAAGAGGAGAGAATAAGAAAAATAGAAGATAAAATTAGGGAAAATGATGAAGCTGAGAAAAAAATAGGGAAAGGAAATCGCTAGACCATGAGGGGGGAATTAGAGCCCTAATTGATTCAATCAAATGAAATAGTATCTATATCATAGAAGTTCCAGAAGAAGAAGAAGAGAGAGAGAAAAGAGAAGAAGGTTTATTTGAATAAATTATATCTGAGAATTTTCCCTAATCTGGGGAAGGAAACAGGCATTCAAATCCAAGAGGCACAGAGAACTCTCTTCAAAATCAATAAAAACAGGTCAACACCATGACATAGAGTGAAACTAGCAAAAGACAAAGAGATAATTCTGAAAGCAGCTAGGAGCAAATGGTCATTAACCTACAAGGGTAGACACATAAGGGTAGTAGCAGACCTGTCCACTGACATTTAGGAGGCCAGAAGGGAGTGGCAGGAAATATTCAATGTGTTGGATAGGAATCATATGCAGCAAAAAATCCTTTATCCAGCAAAAGTGTCATTCAGAATAGAGAAAGAGATAAAGGCTTTCCCAGACAAACAAAAACTAAAGGAGTTCATGACCACTAAACCAGCCCTGCAGGAGATCCTAAGGGGACTCTGTGAGTGGAAAGCAGCAAAGAATACAAAGGACCAGAGATAGCACCACAAGCAAAAAAACCTACAGATGGCATAATGACAATAAATCCATATCTCTCAATAATCACTCTCAATGTAAATGGACTAAATGCCCCAATCAAAAGACACAGAGTATCAGAATGTATTAAAACAACAGCAAAAAAGAGAAAAAAAATCCATCTATATGCTGCCTACAAGAGACTCATTTTAGACCTGACGACACCTGCAGATTGAAAGTAAGAGGATGGAGAACCATTTATCATGCTACTGAACATCAAGAAAAAAAAAAAAAAAGCTGGAGTAGCCATACTTATATCAGACAAACTAGATTTTAAAACAAAGACTGTACCAAGAGATGGAGAAGGGCATTATATCATAATTGAGTGGTCTATCCATCGAGAAGAGCTAACAATTGTAAATGTTTATACCCTCAAAATGGAACACCCAAAATATAAATCAGTTATTTACAAACATAATAAATGTATGATTGTGGGGGACTTTAATACTCCACTTATTGCAATGGACAGATCACCTAGGCAAAAAATCAATAAGGAAACAATGGCTCTGAATGACATATTGGACCAGAGGGACTTAACACATATATTCAGAACTTTCCATTCTAAAGCAACAGAATACACTTTCTTCTTGAGCGCACGTGGAACATTCTCCAAAATAGATCACATACTGGGTCACAAAAGAGTTCTCAATAAGTATAAAAGGATTGAGATAATACCATGAATATTTTCAGATCACAATATGATGAAACTTGAAATCAAGCACGAAAAAAAATTTGGAAAGCCCCCAAATACATGGAGGTTAAAGAATGTTCTGTTAAAGAGTGAATGGGCCAACCAGGAAATTAAAGAAGAAATTAAAAATTAGATGGAAGCAAATGAAAATAAAAACATGACAGTCCAAACCTTTTGGGATGCAGCAAAGGCAGTCCTAAGGGGAAAATACACTGCAATTCAGGCCTATCACAAGAAGCAAGAGAGGTCCCAAACACACAACCTAACCTCACACCAAAAGGAACTAGAAAGGCAGCAGCAAAGAAAGCCCAAAGTCAAGAGAAGAAGAGAAATAATAAAGATTGGAGCAGAAATAAACAATATAGAATAAAAAAAACAAAACAAAACAGTAGAACAGATTGATGAATCTAAGAGCTGGTTATTTTAAAGAATAAAAAAATTGATAACCCCTAGCCAGACTTCTCAAGCCTGAGAAGCCTGGTGAATGGCTAAAATCACCAGTGAAAAGGTCACCAATGAAAAATCACCAATGAAAGAGGAGACATTACAACCAACACCACAGAAATACAAACAATTATTACAGGATACTATGAAAAATTATATGTGAACAAACTGGACAATCTGGAAGGAAGGGACAAATCTCTAGGCACCCACACACTACAAAAACTCAAATGGGAAAAAATAAAAAATGTGAACAGGCCCATAACCAGCAAAGAAATCAGTCATCAAAAATCTCTCAGCAAATATGATTCATGGCCAGATTGCTTACCAGGGGAATTCTACCAGACATTTGAATCAGAGGTAATACCTATTCTTGTCAAGCTGTTCCAAAAAATAGAAACAGAAGGAAAGCTTCCAGACTCATTCTATGAAGCCAGCATTACCTTGATTCCAAAACCAGACAAAGTCCCCACTAAAAATGAGAATTACAGGTCAATATCCCTGATGAAAATGGATGCAAAAATTCTCAACAAGATACTAGCAAATCAAATTGAACATCATATTAAAAGAATTATTCACCATGATAAAGTGGGATTCATTCCTGGACTGCAGAGCTGGTTCAATATTTGCAAATCAATCAACATGATACATCATGTTAACAGAAGAAAGGATAAGAACTATATGATTCTGTCAACAGATGCACAAAAAGCATTTGACAAAATACGGCATACTTTCTTAATAAGACCCTCAAGAAAGTTGGGATAAAAGGAACATACCTTAATACTCAAAAGACATATATGAAAGGCCCGTTGCTAATATCATCCTCAATGGATAACAACTGAGAGCTTTCTTTCTGAGATCAGGAACTCCACAGGGATGTCCGCTCTCACCGCTGTTTAACATAGCATTGGAAGTCCTAGTGTCAGCAATCAGACAACAAAATGAAATAAAAGGCATTCAAATTTGCAAAGAAGAAGTCAGACTTTCACTCTTTACAGATGACGTGGTACTCTACATGGAATCTGAAGCACACCACCAAAAAACTGCTAGAGCTGCTCCGTGAATTCAGCAAAGTTGCAGAATATAAAATCAACGTACAGAAATCCATTCCATTTCTATACACCAATAATGGAGCAACAGAAAGAGATAACAAGGAATTGGTCCCATTTACAATTGCACCAAGAACCATAAAATACCTAGGAATAAACTAACCAGGGAGGTAAGGGGTCTGTATGCTGAAAACTACAGAAATCTTATGAAAAAAATTGAAGAAGACACAAAGAAATGGTGAAACACTCCATACCCATGGATTGGAGAATAAATATTGTTAAAATGTCGATACTACCCAAAGCACTCTACATATTCAATTCAATCTCAATCAAAATAGCACCAGCATTCTTTACAGAGCTAGAACAAAGAATCCTAAAATTTGTATGGAACCAGAAAAGACCCTAAATAGCCAAAGTAATGTTGAAAATGAAACCAAAGCTGGAGACATCACAATCTTGGACTTTAGCCTGTATTACAAAGCTGTAACCATCAAAACAGTATGGTATTGTCACAAAAACAGACACATAGATCAATGGAATAGAATAGAGAACCCAGAAATGAACGCACAAATATATGGTCAACTAATCTTCAAAAAAGTAGAGTATCCAATGGAAAAAATACAGTCTCTTCAGCAAATGGTGCTGGGAGAACTGGACATTGACAGGCAGAAGAATGAAACTGGACTACATTCTTATACTGTACACAAAATTAAATTCAAAATGGATGAAAGACCTAAATGTGAGATAGGAAACCATCAAAATCCTACAGGAGAAAACAGGCTGCAACCTCTTTGACCTCACCCATAGCAACTTCTTACTTGACACATCTCTGAAGGCAAGGGACATAAAAGCAAAAATGAACTATTGAGACCTCATCAAGATAAAAAGCCGTCTGCACTGCAAAGGAAAAAATAAATTTAAAAGGCAACAGATGGAATAGAAGATATTTGCAAATTAAAAATTGGATAAAGGGTTACAATCCAAAATCTATAAAGAACTTGCCAAACTCAATACCCAAAAAACAAATAATCCAGTGAAAAAATGGGCAGAAGACATGAATAGGCACTTTTCCAAAGAAGACACCCAGATGGCCAACAGATACATGAAAAATACTCAACATCACTCATCATCAGGGAAGTACAAATCAAAACCACATTGAGATACCACCTCGCACCGGTCAGAGTGGCTAAAATTAGCAACTAAGGAAACAGAACAGGTGCTGACAAGGATGTGGAGAAAGGGGAACCCTCTTGTGCTGTTGGGGAGAAGCAAAGTGATGCAGCCACACTGGAAAACAGTGTGGGGGTTCCTCAAAAAGTTAAGATAGATTTGCCTTATGACCCAGCAGTTACATTATTAGGAATTTACCCAAGGAATACAGGAATGCTGATTTGAAGGGGCACATGCACCCCAATGTTTATAGCAGTGCTACCAACATTAGCCAAAGTATGGAAAGAGCCCAAATGTCCAGCAACTGATGAATGGATAAAAAAGATCTTATTTATATATACAATGGAAAACTACTTGGTGATGAAAAAGAATGAAATCTTGCCATTTGCAACAATGTGGATGGAAGTAGAAGGTATTATGCTAAGTGAAGTAAGTCAGTCAGAAAAAGACAGATAAATGATTTCACTTGTAAGTGGACTTTGACAAACTTAACCGATGACCATAAGGGAAGGGAAGGAAAAATAAGATAAAAACAGAGAGGGAGGCAAACCGTAAGAGTCTTGAATACAGAGAACAAACTGAGGATTGATGGGGGTGGGGATTTGTGGGGGTGGGGGAAATGGGTGATGGGCACTGAAGAGGGTACATATTGCAATGAGCCCTGGGTGTTACATGTAAGTGATGAATCATGGAAATCTATTCCTGAAGCCAAGACTATACTGAATATTAGCTAGGTTGAGAATAAATAAATAAAGAAGAAGAAATTAAGTATATTTTTGCTAGTGATTAGCTTTAAGATTCCCTTTATACTGTAGATGTGCCTGTGTGCATATGTGTGTGGATATATATTTTATATTAACTCCTTTATATAACATATATATGCATATATATAGTAACATGTGTATATTATCCTATTTATATTATATATGCATATAATTTTCTTAGTCTATAGTTGTTCTAAAGATGTTTCATATAAACAATAATCAAATGAGACTTTCCTTTTTATTCCCCTTTCTACTTTCCTCAAAACTTAGTACTAGTGACCAAAATTATATTTATTTTTAAAATTTTAATTCCAGTATAGTTAATATACGGTGTTATGTTAGTTTAAGGTGTACAGTATAGTAATTTGACAATTCTGCATATATCTCAGTGCTCATCATAAGTGTATTCTTGATTGCCTTCTCCTATTTCACCCATCCCACTACCCACCATCCCTCTGGTAACCATCAATTCTCTAGAGTTAAGAGGTTTTTGATTTTTGGTTTGTCTCTTTTTTCTTTGTTGGTTTGTTTTGTTTCTTAAATTTAACATGTGAGTGAAACATGATATTTGTCTTTCTCTGGCTTATATTATTTATCATAATAGTCACTATTTCCATCCATGTTGTTGCAAAAGACGATAGTTCATTCATTTTTATGGTTGAGCAATATTCCAATGTGTGTGTGTGTGTGTGTGTGTGTGTGTGTGTGTGTGTGTGTGTATCTTAGATCTTTATCCATTCATCTACTGATGAACTGTTGGGCTGGTCCATAATTTAACTATTGTAAATAATTCTGCCTTAAACATCAGGGTGCATATATTTCAAATCACTATATTTGTATCATTTGGGTAAATACCTAGTACTGTGATTACTGGATCAAAGGATAGTTATGATTGCTCTATTTTTAAGCTTTTGAGGAACCTCCATAATGTCTTCCAGAGTGGTTGCACCAGTTTGCATTCCTAACAACGGTACACGAGTGTTCCTTTTTCACCAACATTTTTTTATTTTAGCCTTTCTAAAAAGTGCAATTTGCATGTCCCTCAAGATCAGTGATATTGAGCATCTTTTTATGTGTCTGTTGGCCATTGTATGTTTTCTTTGGCAAATAGTTTATGTCTTCTGTCCATTTTAAATTGGATTATTTGTTTATTGTGTGTCGAGTTGTAGAAGTTCTTTATATATTTTGGATACTAACACTTTATCAAGTATGTGATTTTCAAATATCTTCTCTCATTCAGTAGGTTATCTTTTGGTTTTGTTGAATGTTTTCATTGCTGTGAAGAAACTTTTCTTTTGATGTAGTCCCAGTAGTTCATTTTTGCATTTGTTTCCCTTGCTTCAGGAAACGTATCTAGAAAATTACTGCTATGGATGATTTCAAAGAAGTTACTGTCCATGTTCCCTTAAGATTTTTATGGTTTCAAACATTTCATACTTAGGTTCTTAATCCATTTTGTGTTTATTTGTGTATATGGTGTAAGAAAGTAGTCCAGTTTCATTCTTTTGCATGTAGCTGTCCAGTTTTCTCAACACCATTTGTTGAAGAGACCATCTTTTTCCTTGTCATAGATTTATTATTTCTTCATCCTAACTTAATTGACCATATAATTGTGGGTTTGTTTTTGTGCCAACTATTCTATTCTTCTATGTGTCTCTTTTTGTGCCAATACCATACTGTGTTAATTACTACATCTCTATGGGTTATCTTGATATCTGGGATTTGGGTTATCTTAATATCTGAGATTATGATATCTCCAGTTTTATTCTTTTTCAAGATTGATTTGGAGTTTCAGGGTCTTTTGATGTTCCATACAAATTTTAGGATTATATTTTCTAGTTCTGTGAGGAATGTTGTTGGTATTTTGTTAGGGATTGCATTAAATGTGTAGATTTCTTTGTACAGTATAGACATTTAATGATATTTGTTCTTCCAAACCATGAGCATGGAATGTCTTTCCATTTCTTTGTGTCATTTTCAATTTCTTTAATCAGTTTTTTATAGTTTGCAGAATACAGGTCTTTAATATCTCTGGTTAGGTTTATTCCTAGGAATCTTACTGCTTTTGGTGTAATTGTAAATGTGATTGATTCCTTAATTTCTCTTTCTGGTGTATAGAAATGCAACAGGTTTCTCTATGTTGATTTTGTATCCTGCAACTTTACTGAATTCAACTATTAGTCTAACAGTCTTTGGGTGGAATCTCTTGAATTTTCTATATCTAGTTTCAAATCTTCTGCAGATAGTGACATTAGCTGTGGGTTTTTCATATTTGTGGTGTTATTATTTTGAAGTATGTTCTCTTTAAACCTACTTTGTTGGGGGTTTTATCATGATTGTATGCTGTACTTTGTCAAATGCTTTTTCTGTATCTACTGAAATGATCGAATGGTTCTTTTATTAATATGAATTTGATATTGATCGATTTGCAAATATTGAACCATACTTGCGATCCAGGAATAAATTCCACTTGTTCATGATGATTTTTTAAAATATATTGTTGGATTCAGTTTGCTAGTATTTTATCGAGAATTTTTGCATCTGCTTGTTTGTTGCCAATTTGGATGCCTTTCATTTTTGTGTTGTTTACTGTTGGTAGTACAGTCTGTCATCAATTTTGAGTTCTTTTTCTTTTCCTTATGATAGATACCTAGGTGTTCTACCACCATTGGTTGAAAAGTCTATCCTTTCTCCATTGAGTTGCCTCTGTTCCTTTGTTAAGTTCAGTTGACTATATCTGTGTGAGTCTGTTTCTGGGCTTTATTCTGTTCCATTTATCTATTGTCTCTTCTTTCACCAATACTACATTGTCTTGATTACAGTGGTTTTTTAATAAGTCTTGATGTCTGTAGTGTCAGAACTCACTTTTTTTTTTCTTTTTCATTTTCGTGTTGACTATTTTGATGTTTTTCACCCTTTCACGTAAACTTTACAATCATTTTATTGATATTCACAAAAAATTGTCCAGAATTTGGAATGGAATCGCATTAAATATATAGGTACATTTGGGAAGAAATCACATCTAGCCAATATTGATTCTTCCTTTTCAGGAACGTGGAATATTTCTCATTTATTTAGATTTTCTTTGATTTCTTTTGATTATTATACTTCTGTAGACTCTCTTTTACAGGTCTTGTACATGTTTTATACATAAATATTTCTGTTTTGATGCTAATTTAAATGGTATTTTTAATATTAAAGTCTAATTGTCCATTGCTAGTATGTAATAAAGTGATTAATGTTTTTACATTAACCTTGAAGCTGGCAACTTTTCCTGTAATCATTTGTTAGTTTCAAGAATTTTGTTTGTTTGTTTGCTTTTTGTTTTGTTTGATGTCGTTTCTTTTGAGATTTTTCTATATAATTACATCATCCTTGAACAAGGTTTTTTTTTTTTTTCTTTCTAATATGTGTACTTCTTTTCCTTTTCTTGTTTTATTTCATTAGTTAGGACTTCCAATACCATGTGGAATAAGAGTGACTAGAGAAGACATCCCTTTTTTATATTTACCTTATTTTTGGTCGGTTGTTGTTGTTCCCTTTAAGTTGTCAGGACACATAACATTTATGTGACAAATTTCTCTAATGCTCAGGTTTATCTACCCCCACATATATTAAATATTCAATGGTAGCCATTTTATAATTTCCCTAATATATCTAAACTAGCTGAAGTTATTCTCTAGTAGTTTCTTTATGATCATGTCAAGGGAAAATTATTCATGGAGTTCTTGTGTTCAAAATTTTGCCTTCACATAAACACAGTTTTCTCTCTCTAGAAGAAATTTGTATTTGCCTTTGGGAAATTATTTACTTAGGGAAACTCTTTTTTTTTTAATTTTTAAAATTTCATTTATTTTGAGAGGGAGGGGTTGGAATGGGCAGAGTTAGAGAGAGAAAGAACCCCAGGTGGGGTCTGCCCTAATAGCACAGAGCCTGATGCAGGTCTCAGATCCACAAACCGTGAGATCATGACCTGAGCCAAAATCAAGAGTTGGAAGCTTAACCGAATGAGCTACACAGGTGCCCCTTGCTTGGGGAAACTCAATGCATACCACTTGACTCATACTTTTTTAGTGGTGGATACTGTCCCACAGTCACCTTAGGTTAAATTTTTCTCTGGAGAAATATTAAGTCAGCCTAGTTAGTGACTCAGATTTTTACTTGCTTATTTAAAGGATCCTATATATTTAAAGTCTAATAATTTTATCATGATGCACTTTATTGTATAATAGTTTTCTATTGCTACATAACAAATGATCACAAATTTAGGGGCTTAACACACCAAATATATTGTCTTACAGTTTCTGTGGACAGGATTACTGTTTTTTACCTACCCGTGTGCACACAAAACATTCATTATATGTTATCTTATTCAGGATTATCAAAAGTTTTTAGGGATATAATTTTACAGGGGCCTAATGCACTATTGTACTAGATATAGATACTCCAAATACCCAAGTATTAAAAAATTTTTCTGCTTCACCCACTTAGCTCCTTCATATTTCATACTTCATGCTGTTGTTCTGTTTTTCCTACAGAAAATATTCTGAATGCGATAAATTAGCAAAATAAGGTCTAGAGGATCAACAATTTTGCACATAAAAATGGTGGCTAATTTTGTAGCAGTGTGCCCGAATAATCTGAACTGAAGGACTGAAAGATGCTAGCTTGTTTCTCAATTTGGGAAACTAATGCTAAAACTGTTATGTATGAAGTAACTCAAAGGAAATGTGAAAAGTACAGTTTGTAGTAAGAGATTATCTGATGCTAAAACTATCAATGGTGTCATACAGCACTGTTTTTTTTTTTTTTTTCCAGCTAATAATTCTGGTTGTCTTAGTTAGGCCTTTAAAATACATCGAGACTTATTTGAATTCTGAGTTTCTTCCTGGTAAGGCCTTTTCTCTTACCAGAGATAAGAGATTCATGGCTCATTTGTACATTGCCAATCATTATTAGTCTCAGATTTTTTACCTATCTTTTTAAAAGAAGATAATACCGAGGAGTGTATTTACTTTTAATGACAACAGCGGAGACTTTTCAGCTGAAAAAATTGATTAAACTTGATTTTCTTTCCTGGGAATGAGAGAACTTCAGACAAGGCCTCTCTGTGACTGGACTGGCCCCACGAGTTTTAGTTTCCCATGTGTAAGGTTCATAAATAGTGTGATGGGTTAAGTGGTGACATTGCCAACAGGAATTATTTTATATATACAACTACCATATTCTTAGAAGCAAGGTACTAAACATTTGAGTGAAGAGCATTTTTGATTATGAAGAGGTTGGCCATTCACATTTGATTTTCACCATATAAGCAGGGTTCCCTTCCATCATGCTTTAAATACCTATAATGTTCAGGAAGGATAAATTTCCGTAATTTTAAAGTTAAAAAAATTGACATGACTGCATTAGTTAAACAAATTTTATCAAAATGATTCACTGAGAACCTGTTGAGAAACTATAGAAAGTTGTGTACTCTAAGAATAGATGTCAAGGCAGAGTTTGTTGTGAAAGATGTTTGCTAAGGCTTAAACCTATGAAGAGAAAGTAGAGAAAGCAAGATGTGGCAAAGCAGGATATTGATCAGTGAGTAGGCCCCCCAAAAAAAACCTCAGGCAGCCAGGTAAAGTAGCTTTGGAGTAGGACTTTGTATACTTTGGATGAATCAGCTCTTTGCTGATGAGACAGATACTGGCAGGTGAAGGCAATGCCGTAACTTCAGTCTTTGCTGCTGTGCAACAAATCCTCTGTGAAAGGGGCACTAAGCAGCATATTGTATATCTACCATGGTCCACCTTTCACACCATGCAGATCTACTCCATCACATTGAGAGGACAGCTTTTCTGGGAGTCCAATGGGCCTCTTTTCCTTAAAGAAACCTTAGAACAGAGGGGCACCTGGGAGGCTCACTTGGTTAAGTGGCCGACTTTGGCTCAGGTCTTGTGGTTCATGGGTTTGAGCCCTGCGTTGGGCTCTGTGCTGATGTCTCAGAGCCTGGAGCCTGCTTCAGATTCTGTGTCTCCCTCTTTCTATCTGCCCCTCCCCTGCTCATGCTCTCTCTCTCTCAAAAGTAAATAAACATTAAAAAAATTTTTTAAGAAGCCTTACAAGAGAGAAGTTAATGGAACAGATTACAGCCTCTGCACTGCAGTTGATCTCAGGTCCGTAATTAGTACTCGTTATTTCTCTCTTATACTGTCTGTTATAAATCCCCTGCCAACTCTTAGCTACCAGTCATCTGTCATTCAAGCCTTTCCTGTTACACGACTCAGACCTTTAACCCCTCGTAGCCTAATCCCCTGGTGGTCATATCTTATTTATACTGAATTAGCTATATTTGTCCATTTGTAGCCACAGCTGGGCAATTGAGAATGAGGAAACAACCAGATAGTTTCATATACATTCTTCCTTGCTCTCATTATATACAAGAATTGTATCTCCTTCAGATATTTAGGGTCAATTTTTCATCAAAAGTGGTGTCTTTTCTTCTGCTGGGCCCTATGCAAAAAGATCCCAAATTGCCCAGACAAACCAAAGTTTATAATGCCATGAATTCTTGCTGGCAAAAGTTTGCTTCCTTTGGAGTCTCTTCCTGTAGTCCTGCAGAGCCCAGAGTTGCTGGAATAGGAAGCAGAAAATCCTCAAATGTGTCACTGTTATTGACAGTTGGGCCAGTCTACTTTCATCTCTTGATTCTGGATCCAGGCATTCTTCTTATAGGAAATATAGTGCCACATATAGGTCTCTTATTTAATTAATGTATTTCCTCCTCAGAGGTAGCTTACCTGTATTTGCAGAGCATAGCTTTCTATCTAGTGGTTTAGTAAGGCCTTCCATTGCTGGGTTAGGTCAATATCTTTTGGATGATGTGATATATTATATGGTCAGTGAATTTTGTAGTCATAAGTCACCTCTCTACCTTCTTTTCTATAAAGTGGTTTCCATAGTTTTCTGTGATGTTATGTGGAATCCAATCCTAGTGGATTACACACTACCTAATTCCTCAGATAATTGTATTGGATGAGTCCCAGAGGATATTAAAGGCAACCCCAGGTTGCCTTTGACAATGAACTACTGGTCTTTCCAAGATAGAAATGGTCCAGTGTAGTTAATTTGTCACCAAGTAGCTTGTTGGGATTTTTGAGGAATGGTGCCATATTAGGGACATAGGGTTGGTCTCTATTGTTGGCATATTAGACATTGGATGTGACAGAAACTAGATCATACTTGGTAATTGGAATTCCATGCTGCTGGGTCCAATCATAGCTTCCTCTGCCACTGTGGCCACTTATTCATGGGAGCTGATATCCGTTGATATTGTTATTTTTTCTACCTAGTTATTCAGTACTTCCTCCAAAATGGATGCTCCCTGGTAGGCATTAATATACAAAACAAAAAATTTCACACTTCTCCTTTATTACTATTCTCATCACTTACCCTAGATTTCCTTATCCCCAATCCTTAAATACTTTCTTAAATGTCCCTGTTCTGCCATCCAGGAAACTCCCCACTACTCATGATTTTATATATCTCCAAACTTGAGTCATTTCTCTTTCATTACAAGGTATATGATCAGATTCAGGACTCAAAGATCTTTTCATTTGGGAAGAATTTCTCTCACCATTGTCTTTCACCTCTGAATAAGGCTGTATTATAGCTACTATTTGTTTTTAGCTTGCATTCACATACTGAATCAATTCTTCTTCTATAAACCAAGGTTGAGTTGTTTAATTCTTCTCCAGGCAGTTGTAAGAGATCTATATAACTATAGACATGAAATGAGAGAAGAGTGTTGTAAAATAATGAAGTATTCTTTATAGATTTGGACCACTACTTAAGCAGTTTGCTTGTGTCTTCTAATTCTACTTGTTCCCAAACCTGTATGAATCACTTTCATTTTACAATGGATTATTACTGGGCCTGCCTGAATTTATGACTGAATAACATGGGTAGGAGCCAATTCGTGGTGAGCATTTCCATTCACATAGTTACTTGTATTTCATGATCAAGAGTCCTATACCTACCAAGGTCCAGTAGCATGACAAAATTTGTTCTTTAAAAGGAAGATTCTTATCCAGTGCAAATGGAATGGTCTTGCTTCAGAAATTCATGGTCAGTATTATGATTCTTTCATTGGGACGTACCATAAACTCTTCATCTGTATCCACTGCTATACCTTCATATTATAGGATCTAGTCACGCTCTACAAAAAGCAGGCTGGGCTGCTTGTACCACATCCTGCTCCCATTGTAGAAGTCTTTTCTGCACTGGACCTTCCTTGGTGATGATAGACAACTATGTTGCCCAACATATGGGGTAAGAGAATTTTCCTAGATGTAGAATTTCTGCTTCCAGAATCTACCAGGTTTTATACTTCCTTCTTTATTATAGAAGAGACAAATGCAATAACTTGTCTTTAAGTAAGAGGATTTCCTGACTTGCCACTGGCTGCTAATATTCCTGAAAATTTTATGGGTGAAGCATACCTTTTCATTTTTGGTGGGATTATCTACTACCTTTGGAAGATTGTGTGCCCAGCAAGGTCTCTAGTGTGCTAACCACCTAGTTCTTATCCCGAAAAATCAACATAATGTCATTGGTTTAAGGGATTGGTATATTGTCTGCAGGATGTCCAGATGGTTCAGATCTCTTTGGCCTGTGTCACAACAAAAGACAAGAGAGTTAGCACAGCCCTGGGGCAAAACTGCACATGTATATTATTATGTGTTCAATGTGGGAAACGAACTGAGATTTTCTATTTGGGGTAGGAAAAAAACACTATCTCCGAATCAATGGCCGCATGTGATGGATCTGGGGTCTCACTAATCTTCTCTAGCTAAGAGAGCACATCTTGCATAGTGGATGCTATTAGAACCAGTAGCAGTTGTTGTAATTTATACTCATCTTCTAGGATCTGTCTGTTTTCCTCAGAGGTGAGACTGAAAAATTAAATGGGAATATGATGGTTGTAATACAACTAGCTTCTGACGGTTGGCACTGATTTTTGACATACCCTCTGGGATGCTTTTTCTTTTTTCATTTAACATCTTGGTTGGAGCTTTTGGTTCTCATTTGGACTTCCCGACTTTGAGAGAATACCCCAGAAGGACTAAAGACCCAATGTGGAGAGTGATTAAACTGAAAAGAAAAAAAAAAAAAACCTGAGGACCCAGTGAACCCACTATAACCTGAATCTTGTCCAGAGTTCATTTATTCATTTATTATGGATGTCTCACCCTAATAGGAATCTGTGGAGACCCTTTGGGTCTATGGTTAACAATATCAACATGATGCCGTGTGTAGCATCCCCATCATCCAAAGGGCCAGAACTCCAATGACAAACTTTCTTCCCAGATTATCTTGAGACTTTCCACAGTTTTATCAGAAAATCCTTCCCATGTTACACACATTTAAGAACTTGGTGTGTCAGTGTTTTCTTCTTCTATCCTTTCCTTCAATTATATTAATTGGTTGCCTAATACATGTGTAGAATGCTATTCTAGGTATCGAATGTACAATTGTGACCCCAAAGAAACAATTCCTGAACATATAAGGCATATGATTTAGTGAAGGAAAGATATAATTACCAATTATCTCATTGTCAGGACATTTGAAGAAAATAGTGAGACGGAAGAAAGTAATTGTTTTGGTGTGTCTATGTTAGGGGGTGGGTGGGTCAATTGACCTAAATAGTGTGGTAATTTATAAAGCCATACCTCATCCACTAGTTTATGTGATGAACATTTCTTTGTTCAAGACTCAGCTTATGTTACCTGCTTTATGTACCTTTTCTTTTCCTAGGTGGACATTTCTAATTACTGTTGTGAGGAGGGGAGTGAGTGTGTGTGGACATATAGATAGATATACTCTTGTATTAAAACCTCTTTTGGTGGGGGAAATCTAAATGATTAATTTTAAGCACTGCAAGCCCAATATCTAGTAGACTATAAACTCATGAAAAATGTCCATTAGTGTATCCATAAAAGAAATCTGAATATAATTTTGGTGTGTGGTAAGGACATTCTGCTAGGAAGATTTATGGTAAGTCCAGGCAATAGAAAATACCTCCATGGGATTAATTTATAGTATGTTTGGAAGCATAGTAATAATTTAGATAGAAAATTTCCCAACTCCAACAGCAAACATAGTATATCTCTTTGGTTGACCCAAAGGCACCTCAACCTCAGTCCATCTTAATACTCATGATTTTATCCCACAATTCCGATCTATTGTTAATGTTTTCTTTTGCAGAAAGAAAGGCCTTCTTATCCCTCTAATTGCACTAGCCAGGCACCTAAAAATCAATCTTAACCCCTCTTTCCCTTTCACCTTTTGTATCCAATCTATTACCGAGTTCTATATATTTTATTTTCTAAATCCTGCAGGTATTTCATTTCCTACTGAATTAATTTCCTATTGAATGGATCCAATATTCTATCTTTACTACCACCAACCAAGATGTTGGTCCTGTCTCCTTATCAGCAACTGTTTCCTAGTGGATACTTCTATCTGCCCTTTAATCAGAACCAAACATTCTTAATATGGCCCCCAGGGCACCCACATGTCAATCCCTTGCTTACCTCTCCAGCCTCATCTTTACCATGTCCTTATTCCTCTTGCTCCCTCCATTCCAGATGAGATGAACATCTTTCAGTTTCTTGTCCTTAAGTACCTTGTGCCACAGGGTTTTTGCACCCACTCTTTCTTCTACCTAAAATGCATGTATTCCTCTTCACCTATTTAATTTCTATCAGTTATTCTTACCTGAGTTCTGGTATCACTTTGTCAGGAAAGGCTTCATTTAACCCTTGAGCGTATAATCTCTCTCATAGATATCCTCAGAGCACTACATGCCAGTTATTTTCAGCGCTTACAATAATTGAAACTTCTTATTTTTTGCTTCTGAAATTAATGACTACTTTCCCTTTGGAAGTAAACTCCAATTAACTAAGGATTTTATCTATGCTCACCATTATGTCCTTGGAGTTGAGACACAGAGGTGCTCAAGGATTTGTGCTAAGAAAACTAAGTTTTGGAGTCACATTTGGGAGAAAACATTAAATACCAAAATGAGTAATTTAAATAGTTATCAAATTGTCTGTTTTGTTAAGAATTAAAAATATTTTAAATGTTTAGAGCTGTAACTCTCTTGACTGGGTAAAGTGAATTGGAGAGGTGAGATTTTGGTCTCGTGTATAAGCTAGTACATTATTTAAAAAAGAGAATATGAGAGCCCAAGGTAGAACTTCTAGAGTCAGAGTGAAACAGGTGGGAATGGTGCAGGAGGAGTCGTCAAGTAGACACGGCAGAATTTGTTGACTACTTGAATATAGAAGGAAAATTTTTAAAAGAAAAGACTGAAAATGACTCCAAACAGGTTTACTGCATTTTATTAATAGAACAATGATGAAACCATAATGTATATAGAGACTGTTCTTCCTTGGACCTTTATGCATCTTCATGTTTTATTTACCCTTCTCATGCATTGTCCTGGTAAAAAGAGACTGAGAATCACCTAAAACAACCACCTGGTCTTTTGCTAAATTCCGCATTCAGCAAAATTATTACTGCCCTAAGTTTGCGTATAAAATTGCTTAAGTGTGTAATTTAATAATGACTTAAAAATATCTGAGTTTTATTTCTAAGATTAAAAACAGATTAAGCCCAATTAGGGATCTTGCCCTAACGTAATATGATTAATAGAGCACAAAATGTATCACCTAATATTTTAAAAAAGGATTTTAAAATTCATCATTTATATGAATAGTGTATTCTGTAAAGTCTAGAAATTAATATTGGATAGGGCAGAACTGGAATTAAACATTACTTCTGGAGAGTATAATTTCTTCTGTGGTTTCAGGTCTGATCTCTTTCCACTCAAAGCCTCTTGAAATGTTTCCATTCTCTGATCGCATATAGGGATTTTTAATTCAGTGGCATAGAGGAAAGAGGAACATTCAACTGTGTGCCCTGGGATACCATTAACAATATTTTCTTTATCTTTGTGGCCTACTAGTGAATATTAACCACTCATTTTAGGAAGGAAGGAAAGGGAGGGAAGTGAGATGGTTAATTTTTAATTTTCATTCGTTAGAACACAGAAAAAAGTACATAGATTAAATTGGTAACATAGGAAAGCAGAGGGAAAGAGATGGAGAAACTGCTACTTAAATATAAAAGTGGATTGTTGAAGGTGATTAGATGGATGCTTTAAGAAGAAAATGACAAAGGGAACAATTAGAAGAAAGATGGGAGAGAGAGTGAAAAAGGGATGATGGAAGAGAGAAGAGAGAGGAATTGAGAGACTAAGAAGGGAGAAAAGAGGAACTATTTCAGTTTCAGCTATTGTGCTGTTATGGGTGAGCATCAGTGAAACAAACTTACCTACCGGTTTCATGCATGACTGAGTCATCCCTAAAGAGATGACAAGTTAATATCAGTTTATGCTCCGCTTGAAAAGTAACAAGTGAGCCCTATTGTTTCTGGGTGGTCATTACTGGTTCTAATTCTGTTATGGATAATTATTAGAGAAGTGACAGTATTTTAGGAAATATATGCGATCGTGCACCTCAAATAAGACAGTGGCTATAAAGAAGAGAATGCCTTTTATGACCAGAGAATGTCTGTTCTTTTCCCAGGTGAGGCATAAGGTGACTTTTTGGAGACTCAAGTGCCCTGTATCTTTTTAGGAACAGAGTTCAAGGTCCATGTTCACTTGAGTTTGGGACACGGGAGCATAACCCACTTTCTCTCATTAAGTGATTTGTTATCTGTTTAGTGTATTTTCCGGGTCCCTCATTTTCAAAGCCCTTCTTAATCTTGAGCTTCTAAAACAGTAGGAGTAGACTCCAAGTTATGTGTAACAGAAAACAGGGGGACTAGGGCTCGAGGAAGTTTTGGAAATTCAAATACAAATTCTAAAATTACCCAATTTTAAATTTTATCAAATCAAATTATTTTTGGTCATCAGTATCTTGAAAGTGATACCTCAGAAAAATCTTAGTCATTGTCTTAGAATCTCAGCAATCAAAAGGAAGAGTCTAATGCATACAAACATACCATTCTTCTGCGGAGAGGAATACCTGCGTTCTCTTGGGCCACCAGTATCAGAATCACCTGTCAGGGGATGTAAAACAGAATCCTGTGCTCAAGCATGACTAATGAAAAGAATATCTGGGAGTGGGACCAGAAATATGCATTTTTTTAAAAAAAGTACCACAGGTTTTTTTTTTTTGTTTGTTTGTTTGTTATGCTTTGTTTTATTTAGGAACCAATGTCTCAAACTGTTACTCTCTAAGGCTCTGGTTTCATGTTTTAACAGTTTTATTCAAAGCCTTTTCCTTCTATTGAGCTCTTGTCTTTTCCTAAAGCATTGCCCTCTTTCTTAATTCTATAAAACGAAAGCAAATATAATCCCTCTTTAGGTTGATAATTCTTCAAATAAACACAATATGATATTATAACTTCTTCATTAGTCTTACCTCCCAAATTTCTTCAATTATTCTTCATCTTGCATGATTTATATTGCCTTCAAGATTGCTTTTGACAAGGTGAAAAGACTATACTTACCGATTAATGTTATAATCACAAATGTAGTTTGGTATACATGTTGGGAGTATGCTATTAGATCTTTAATTTCGAACCTCAAATCCCATTAAATTATGCTCCTTCCACTATAAGGTTTTTTTATTTTTTTTAATGTTTAGTTTTTATATTAGAGAGAGGGAGAAAGACAGAGTGTGAGTAGGTGAGGGGTAGAGAAACAGAGACAGAATCTGAAATCTGCTCCAGACTCCAAGCTGTGAGGTGTCAGCACAGAGCCTGACCTGGGGCTTGAACTGAGCAGTGAGATCATGACCTGAGCTGAAATCGGAAGCTTAACTGGCTGAGCCACCCAGGTGCACCTATAATTTTCTTTCTATATCATTTCACTATATCTGCATCTGGGAAACAAACATGGTTTTGGTCTATTCTATATTAAAAAAAAATAAGTGTGCTATGTGACACAGTTTCTTTTGACATTTATCATATTAAAGTACATGTTTGTCATTTTTGAGAATTAAAGGGGCATTCATTCACTTCCTTTTTTTTTTTTTTATAAAACAGAGGTATTACCTAATTTTAAATAATGTTACACCATCAAGTACTCAGAAGTCACAAGGCTGTGTCCAATGTATAAAACATGATGGACCTAGAATGTAATTTTTAAATTATCACAAAACAGGGGCAACCGGGTGGCTCAGTTAGTCAAGTGTCCCACTCTTGATTTCAGCTCAGGTCATAATCTTACCATTGGTGAGATGCTGCCTCGTATCTGGCTCTATGCTGACAGTGCAGAGCCTGCTTGGGATTCTCTCTCCTCTCTCTCTGATCCCCACTCATGCTCTCTCTCTCTCACTCTCTCTCAAAATAAATAAACTTTAAAAAATAATCACAAATCACCTTATATATGTTTGTGGTCATAGTCTGAATGTTTGTGTCTTTCCCATATTCAGGTATTGAAAGGCCTAGTCTCAAACGTGATGGTATTTGGAGGTAGGGTGTTTGGGAGGTGGTTAGGTTTTGAAGGCAGTGCTCTCATGGATGAGATTAGTGCTCTTATAAAAGAGACCCCAGAAAGGAAGTCTCACCCTTCCCCCATGTGAAGACACAGTCACCTATGGACCAAGAAGCAAGCTTTCACCAGGTAACAAATGTGCCCATGCTTGGATCTTAGAATTCCCAACCTCCAGAACTATGAGATATAAATTTATCTTGTTTATAAGTAGCTACCCAATCTGTTCTGACTGACTCCATTTTTCAAATTTATTTATTTATCTATCTATTTATTTATTCATTCATTCATTCATTCATTCATTCATTCAATAGACATGACTCAGTCTTAGATAAGGAATTAGAAAAAGTTGTAGTTAGGACTATTAACAGAGAGACTTGGACTATTAACAGAGGGAGTTGGATTCTGTTTTCTGTGTTTAGAGCATGGAGGAAGCACCTCAGTAAAATAAGGGAGGGTAATCGTTGTTTTGCTAAAATACACACAGACACACACATACACATGTATATGATTTTTAATGAAAGGATGTTTGGCCATTAGTATGCATACTTTCTAATACAATTATTTTTTTTTTCTTCTCAAAATGCTTGATTTCTGCTAGACACTGCAACAGGCAGGTAGCTAGAGACTGGTATCACAAATTTTCAGTCAGATTTTACCATTGTAAATGTTTTGCCTTTGAGTCCATTAATAAATAATGGAAGTGGATGACATCAAATGGATGCAAATATTTGTAAAGTAGTTAATCATTTTGTACGCCCGTTGCTCTTCAGTCAGGAAAGCACATTTAGGATTACTATAAACCACAAAGTGGGAAGGGGAAAGTACATAATGCATCGATTGGTTAAAGCAGTTTTTGGAGAACTACAGCCATTATCTTTGTTCCCATTGTTTCAATTTCTGGCCTAATTGGCCAAAGTGGCTAAAGAAAAAAAAATTATCATCAGTAGCCCTGCATCAAGTACATACAATGAATTCTAAAAGCTTTGATAGAGAGCCCTATATTTAGGGAAAGTTGAGAAAAGGAGAGGTGAATTTGAACTCACACTTGGGCAACCTGTGTTCCCCTAGCCCTAACTTTGACCTGAAAAGTTAGATTCTGCAATCCCCACCCTGAGATTTGCTTTTAATGTGGTAGAACCAGGATATTGGAATCTTTAAAAATCTCCCAAGTAATCCTAACGTACAGCCACATTAAATGAACTAACAAATAATTACTTATTTAGCTTAGGGATTCCAGAAAGAAAAAAAAATAACCACCTCACAGGGCATGTCATACATCAGAATTACAAATATGAAGTATCTCCTTATATTTAGACATGTAAGCAAACTTGAATACTTTTATCATGTCATTATTTTATTTTTTTTGGTTAGTCATGGAAGGTGTGGAGTCATTACTATTTCATAGGTCTATGTGAAAATTAAGCTTTTCTGGGGAGCCTGGGTGGCTTGGTCGGTTAAGCAGCCAACTCTTGGTTCCAGCTCTGGTCATGATTTTGTGGTTCCTGAAACTGAGCCCCATGTCAGGCTTGTCCTGACAACAGAGAACCTGCTTGAGATTCTCTCTTTCATCTCTCTCTGCTCCTCCCCTCTTGTGTATGTTCTCTCTCAAAATAAAGAAATAAACTTAAAAAATAAAATTAAATTAAGCTTTTCTTCTTTATATAATTCTGTGATAAACATAGATTTAGTTTATCTCAAATTACTCCAGTTATCATTGAGAAGAAAAGAGGGCATGTTAACCTGGAAGGTATTTATGACTCTGTCCAAAGCAATTTATATTAAAATATAATGATGTTAGAATTACATGAGATAAAGCTACTAACAGAATTAAAAATTTAGGCCCATCTTCTATGGTCTACATCAAAAGTTGGCAAATGTTTTCTGTAAAGGGCCAGATAGTAACTGTTGTATACTCTGTGGGCTGTATGGTCTCTGTCACTATTCGGCCCTGCTATTGTGGCTTAAAGTTGGCATAGACAACACATAAGTGAATGAGCATGGCCGTGTTCCCATTCAGCTGTATTTATTATTTACAAAAAAGCAGATGGTGGACTGGTTTTGGCCCACAGTCTGGGTCATAGTTTGCCAAACCCCGATTTACATTAGTTGAACTCTCTTTCCCTCATTTTTGAGTTCAGTACTAAGTGTTTAAATAGTAGAAATGTGTATTGAAGGCACCATTTATGAAATTTTGGGGGCTGGTCTGGCTCCAGTGACACTGGTGAATGGAGTGGGGCAGTGACATCAGGCACAAATTTAAGGGACACCCCCTCAAAAAAACCTCAGTAATTAAGACAGATAATATATTTATGCCATATTAAAACCAAGCAAAACAAAAAGACAAAAAAATGGCAAACTGTAGCCCAAAGGTCCATTGTCTGCTTTTGTAAACAAAGTTTTATTCGAACCAGGGCTAGGATTAGGTTGAGGCTAGAGAAGCAGGGTCGTTCAAGTCAAGAGTGGGATCATGTCTTTATAAAATTTTACTATTTTGTACATTATGAATATTTTACATTGATGCAATTGATGTTGATTAATTTTTTTAAGTTTATTTTTTTCAGTTTGGGGAGAGAGCAGATAGAGAAGGAGAGAGAGAAAATCCCAAGTAGGATCCATGTTGTCAGCATGGAGCCTGACATGAGGCTCAATCTCATGGTTCATGAGATCATGACCTGAGCCAAAATCAAGAATTGGATGCTTAACTGACTGAGCCACCCAGGAGCCCATTGATTATTTTTAGTAGAGCAATAAACGTTATTTATCTTAAGTACTAAGTTTGGCTCTTCAGATTTTGTTTCTAAGGCAAGTACTTCACTTTAATCACCCCGGTTGTGACCTGGTTTTGGCTGATATACTTGAGTATCACTGGCAAAATTTCTTAAAATATTTACAAACAACCTAAATACATTTACTTAGGATCATATTCTACAATAGTTCTAGACTATTTAAAGTATTTCCCTTTCTAATAGGTCTTGATTGAGAGATTCCAGTGTGCTGAAAATGAATTGCAGGTTTGTCTTTGAAAAATTTAGATATTGCCTGGCATAAATAGTCTAATTCTGTTATGTGCTTGCCATAAAATATGTTAGAAGACCCAGGCTACGTGACTTATTTGACACTTCTATTAACCACTACTAGGTTTATGGGAAGATCTGGGTTTTTTTCTTACATTTTGTTTTAACTTATTTTTTAACTTATTTGTATTCTATTTTCAATTGATATATTATGTGTTCATTGATGTTCAAAAACCTATACCTAATGGACTTGTTAAATCTTTATGTTGTAAGACTGAAACCAATGTAACATTGTGTCAACTGTACTTTGACAGATTTTTACATAATTTATATATACGTGTGTGTGTGTGTGTGTGTGTGTGTGTGTGTGTGTGTGTGTAATGTATAACCTATACCTAGATATTTTTAGGTACCCAAAGAAGGAAAAGATCTTTATCTTCTTTCTTGGTTCTTACACTGTGTTTGCTGTGTAGAGAATACATATTCAGTAAATACCTGAGTCAATCAATAAGCATTTATTCTGTGGCCACTATTGATTGGTTACGAATCAGTGCTAGGTAACTTCTAAGAAGCAGAAAAACTGTACAGTAGTCATGGTGACCCTTCTGTGGTACAGTACTAATGGTGACCCTTCTGTTAAAGAGAGAAATGCATATGAGTAGGTAAATACCATAGAAAAAGAGTATATTGCTATACTTGGTTTTAGGAGTTGGGCATGAGAGGGCTATAGTGGGTGACAGTCTATCTTCACCAACCACAGTGGGGAAAGATAAAGAAGGTAAAAGGTTCTCATACCAATTCCAGTATGTGTGGGGGTAGGCATTTCCCCATATCCAACAATTCTCATGAAATCAAATGGGTGCCCTAGAATTCAACTTAATTTTGACACTAACTACCTGGAGGAGATAGCATCAGAGTCCACACGTTAAGGGTTCAGTCCCTCAGGGACTCCTCTCTCACCCCCGTCTCAGCCACACACACACACACACACACACACACACACACACACATACACACACACACACCCCAAAGAGGCCATTTGCTAGTCCAGGTTGTAACCTCTGCTTCTGACCCAATGTGCTAGAGATGACAGGTTCCAATCACCCCCTCATTGGATTCAATCAATTTGCTAGAACAGCTCACAGAATTCAAATAAACATTTTCCTTGCTAGAATACTGGGTTATTTTAGAATTCTGGGTTATATGCTGGGATATAATTCAGTAACAGCCAGATGAAAGAGGTGATAAGGCAAGGTAGGGGAAAGAGTAGGGAGCTCTAGGCCCTCTCCAGGTATGCCTTTTTCCTCAAATCTACATGTGTTCACTAACTGGAAAGTCCTCTGAACGCTCTCTTTTTGAGTTTTTAAGGGAGCCTTTATTATATAGGTATGATCACTTAGATCATTGGTCATTGGTGATTCAGTCTGGAAATAAGGAAATGGAACTGAAGGTTCCAACCCTCTCTTCAGGGTTGGATCCCTTGTCAATAGGCTCGCAAGCTTAGATGTTTTCCAAAAGTCACGTCATGAACATAACCCACTTGTCATGTAATGTGGCTTGTTATAAATAACAAGATACCTATTTCACCTCTATAGTTCTAAAACACTTTAAACTGAGGACAAGAGATCAAATATTATGACTGTCAACCTTAAAAAGATATAGTCATTTTAGCAGCAAAATGAGTTTATTTGGGAACAGCAGAAGAATTGCAATTTGGGACAAGCAGACTATGGTGAAGCATAGACATGTCTGAAGAGACAAGGGGGACGTCAGCTTTTATTAGATTTTAGGAAGAAATTGATGAGGATCATTTGAACAGAAGTTTACTGCAGAAGTACAAGAGTTTGGAGTTGTGATGGTTTCTCATTGGCTGCCAGAAGTTAGTGTGTTACTGCTGGGGCAGGGAGCAATGTTTCTTCTTTTTCTTTTTCTTTTTTTTTTTAAACAGGAGATAAAATTCTTATGGAGAAATATCCTCCCTTGACAAGATAATTTTTACTTTTCTTCCTTCTACCGGTGATACAGGCTGCAACAAGGGGTATGTGCAGGAGAGTTCCTTCTTTGGGCCTTCCTCGCTCCATTTTAAATAATGTTTCTTTTACACATTTTGATAAGACAAAAGATGCTCTCATGCTCAGGAAATTCCAAGGGTTTGGGAGTTGTGAGCCAGGAGCCACAGACAAAGACCAAATATATAAGAAATATACTTCTGTCACTTGGCCAAACATATATCGTTGTTACAAACCACAGTATTGCTGAAGGGCACACACTTACTGCATACCTGATTCTACCCTCATTTCTTCTAGCTGAAAAGGGCAACTCTTCTCTTGACAGACTCCTTGAGGAATTGTGGCTTCTTTATGCCATATAAATTGTAGTAGAATGGTCATTATTGTGTTTTAATTTATTTGCCTAAATATAGAAAGAAAAACTCAGCAGAAGTTAAGGGAACTGGCAATGCCACTAAAATATAAGCTACCATTTTGACTGTAGTGGTGACGCACAGAGATAAGTCTCCATGGTAGCATAGAGATATGATTCTGTACAGCTCACAGGAATTAGTTCTGAAGAATGTGAATCTTTCTAATTTTCTCCACCAAGAGTAAGACTCATATATAATTTCAAATAGACTTTATTAAAGGTTAGGCATAAGGTAAGTAAAACAGACAACCTAATGGAAATTAAACAGTTGCTAGACTTTATTCTAATATTCCATAGATTGACTTCAGAGTCACTTACCAACTCAGTTTCTAGCTTAGAAATGACTTGCTTCCATTTCAATTGCTAACTCACTTGCATCACCAGAAATGCTCCCACATTGCTATACCTCAGAGTTCTACTTCAATTTGTCCTACCCTTTGGAAAGATTTTCTTTCTTAGGTCAATTAGCATTTTTATCTGGCTCTGGGATTAAGATCTTCTGAGGAAGACAAGCAGAGAATTATCCTCCCATTCTCTAGAAGGCCTAACTCTTGAAAGGGTCAGTTAGTGCTCCATAAACCAAGTATCTTAATAACAACAGTGCATTTTACATTATTTGGACATTTTACTTAGTCTTTGAAAACAGTAAGAGAATAATCTGGATTCTGAATCACCAGATACAGTCTGGTTCTTCTTGTATTCTTTCTTCCAGTGTCAGTGACTAGAAATCCAAAGTTTTCCCTTTATAGATCAGTCTAGAAGAATAATTATAAAAACATCTAGATTAGATTAAGAAAATAAATTCACCACGTATGTAGAGGGATACATCTGCCACAGTTACATTCAGTTTACACTACTAAATACAAAGTATTACTTCATTCTGAATCACGTACTTTTGTAGACTTCTGTGAATTCATGGTTTTCATGAAATTAGTGATAGATAATAAATGCATAATCAAAATTTTCCCTAAAGGATTGACTATAAAACAAAATAAGAATCAGCTCCAAGGCAAATTTTAGTTTCGTCACTGAATTCATAAATAGTACTAGTAGAAGAACATATATTTTTCAGTGGTATTTCTATATCTTACACAGATTATAGTTAGGTTATGATGACGGCCCTGTGTCCCCTCTATGCTATATCCCTGAATAAACTTTGATGATTTTTTTAAATGTTTATTTATTTTTTTGAGAGAGGGGGAGGGGCAGAGGGAAGGAGGGAATATCTCAAGCAGACTCCATGCTGCCAGTACAGAGTTCCTTGCAGACTTGACCTCACAAACCGTGAGATCATGACCTGAGCTGAAATCAAGAGTTGGATGCTCAACCGACCGAGCCACCCAGGTGTCCATGATGATATTTTTAAGTAAGAATGAAGAGATGAAACTTAATTTGGATGTTAATACTTATATAATGTTAATAATATTTACTAGAATTTAAATCACAAATCCTACTAAAAAAAAAAAGAACTCTAAAGTAGAATTCACTACCTCTAACATTTGGGCTGTAATATAATCTTTGGATGTGGATATATATATTTTTTCCAGATTAATTATGGTTTATGTCAAATGCCTTCCCCACTCAAAAATATATTTATGAGATAGGTGTTTTTTAATAGCTCATATTTAAATGTTAGAGAACAGATCTAGAAAGATTAATTGCATCCTTTATGTTCTTAAACGAAATAATAAATAGTGCCTGTTGTAGTAATTTATTGTTGCATAAAACACTACCCCAACTAAGTGGCTTAAAACAGCAATAGTAATTTATTCTGCTCATAAATCTGCAATTTGGGCAAGGCTCAACAGGGAAAGCTCTCTTCTTTCCATGTAGAAGTAGTTCAAAGACTGGTTGTAACTCATTTTGTAGGGGTTAAAATCATCTGAAGGCTCTTTGATTCATATATCTGGCAATTAAGGGTAGCTGTTGGCTAGAACCTCAGCTGATACACCTACATGAGGCTTCTCCTTGTGAACACGACCTTCATACACCATAATAACTGGGTTCTAATAGCAAATGTCTTTGGGGGAGAGAATTTTTCTTCCACATTTCTAGGTTCTTGACTAAGCTCCCCCACCGTGTAATAAACAGATTAACAGGAAAAAAATAAGTTTAAGAATATGTATAATACATGTACATAGGAGATACCTAGGAAGATTGAGTCACTCTCCAACTTAGCTCAAGCCACCACCTTAAATAACATCTCTAGCTAAAGACAAAAGAAGATGTTGGGAGGTGGGGAGGACAGTTATGGGGGGTTACCACCAAAAACACAATAAACACAGGTAGGGTTTTTAAGCAGATATAAGTTGTGGCCTTCTTCACAAGAGTTGATATATGTTTCTAGAAACTTAGTTACTATCTCTTCCTAATACAGAGAAGGAGATATCCTTACAAATAGAGATTTCCCTTATAAATGTAAATGTATCTTATAAAAGGGTAATTTATATTCTGTTTTCTGAGCTTTTCCTGTGTTTGCAGTTTCTTAAGAATGATCATCTTGGAATAATTCTTGTGTCAAAGAGAGACTTGAGGGTGGAAAATTCTGCTCCTCTTCACATCCTGAGAGAAAAACTAAAAGTGAATGGCAACCGCTTCTGCCATATTCCATTGGTCAAATTAGCTATAGAAATCAACCTAGTCTCAAAGGAAGGATAGACAGACACCACTACTCTATGGTTATATACAGATATCCCCCTAATATTGTAACATTACAGTGGAAAACAAAAACAAAAACAAAACAACTCCCAGAGATGAAAAGAAAACTTAGCCAATGAGTGACCATCGAACTTAATACCATGAACCATTGTAATAGTTTCAAATATATTAATGAATTAATGAAATTATAAAATTTATCTCAGAAATTTGCAGTGTCAAACAACCATCGTAGAAGTTATTTCACAATGAAAAATAACAAATAGCAATCATCTTAAGACTAACCATTTAAGTATGGTGCTAAAATAACTAGCTAGATCATTCAAGTTTTGGAAAATAAAATATATGAATTTTTTTTACAAATATCACAACATCATGACAGGTTGAATTTATAGACAGTATATACGTAAAATGTGAAATAGTTGTATTTTTTTAATGTGATTGAGGGAACTCATAATTCAGTTGGTAGTAGTGCCTTTTACAAGTTGAAGACCAACTTGTAAAATTGTAAAAGAAAATTATCTTTTGGCTGTTGGAGATTATTGTATTTGACTAAGAGTTTTTACATTTTCATTGGTCATATCATTATTCAGAGCCATTGTAATCTCTGTAATATTGACAACTATTACAAAAAGAACACATCCATTTATTTATTTATTTTTAATTAAAGTGACAAAATGAATGTCACTTAATCGTGGTGAGAAACAAAAATTTGATGATGATACAGCTGCATCCAATCTAGATTTTTCATTAAACTGTTAAAGAAGAGAGTAGGGGGCGGCGCCCACCCGGGTGGCTCAGTCGGTTGGACGGCTGACTTCGGCTCAGGTCATGATCTCGCGGTCTGTGAGTTCGAGCCCCACGTCAGGCTCTGTGCTGATGGCTCGGAGCCTGGAGCTTGCTTCAGATTCTGTGTTTTCCTCTCTCTCTGCCCTTCCCCTGTTCACGCTGTGCCTCTATGTCTCTCAAAAATAAATAAACATTAAAAAAAAGAAGAGAATAGGAAAGGAAAATAGACCTCCTAAAGCTATCTAAATTCTGAACCAGGGATACTATTTTTCCTTTGGACTAATGTCAAAGCAGAAGAAGTAATTATTTATTTATACTATTCTAAAGTTTCTGCATTCAGGGCTTCCTAATTAGGATTTGTGCTGATTCCTCTTTTCTTTCTCTGCTTGTTTTCAAAAACATACACGCTCCATGTCAGATAAGAGGAATAGGACTTTGAAAGGAGTAGAAAACATACTGTATAAAAAATGTTTCACTTATGTCTATCATTTATTATCCCAAGAATTCAAAAAAAATATTTTTGAAGCACTTATATGCTAAGCTTTGGGTTCATGTCGAATAACAATAAACGATACAGCCATAATCTCTGCTCCTTAGGGTTTATGCCTTAGTTGGGAAAACAGGTATTCTACAAGAAACGACTTGTCCTACAAGCAAGCTATTCATGATAATTAAGGAAATGGGGCAAGGAACAAATAATATCCCATAACAAAAATCTTTAAGGCTTTTCCTGCTTTTCAACCTTTAATTCCTGCCACTGTTGCAGGATATTAAATAGATTGGGAAAAAAAATGGCAATGCTTTTGTAGCAGCTTTTAGGGAAGCAACTTTTCTGAAGGGTAGAGTATGGTAACATATATCTTTGGCCAAAACAAGAACCAGGAGCTGCATTTAAAGAGGGGCTTAGATTTATACTACAGCACAGAGTACAGTCACTCAAATTGCTTCTAAAATGAGGTCCTCTGAGTTGATGCTGAGGTCCTAAGGCATATGTCTAGTAACATTATAAAAAATGACCTCTAAGATTCATGTATGAAATACAACTAGTAGGTCATACTTCTATGTTAGCCCATTACACAGGTAAGCCCTGTTAACCCCGTTCGAATTAAATAAACCCCATGGTAATTGGCAAAGCCGTGAAGTACACCGTAGTAACCAGAACACTGTGCTAAAGCAATGTACAACATGGAGACAACCTTATATTCTATGGAGAATAGATTCTATATTCTTTCAGGAGAAAGAATGAAAAACAGGTGAATATCGTGGAGTGACTAGGAGACCTAGGTTCACCTGTGCGACATCTCCAACGAATTTGTGACACTTTGCTTCATCAGTTTGTAATGTTAGAACAAATAAGAGTTACATAAACATATTTTCCAGAGAAAAGAATGGGGTTTGTTGATTTGAATATTAAATGTAAGAGCCAAGGTAAAAATTGTATTGACAATTACATATATTTCCAAGCAAATGTGTGCTCATTATATATGATTGAGAGGGAAGGACTGAATTAAACATAAATGTATATTGCTAGTGCCTCTTTAACACTAAGCAACAAAAAGTGAGTGCTAAACATGCATAAATAGTTTAGGGGTTTAGCAAAGTACACATAAGGTTTATATGACATAATCTATACATCATGCACTACATTGGAATTGGCATTGCCTGTATGCAATTCGCATTAATGATAATTTGTTTTGCTTTTACAAATCAAAAGAAATTTCATTTTGTATTCTATCTATGGTATGTCAAAATCAGCATCTCAATCGGTTCTCTTTCTTTGGCTCACATCACGTTTACAATTTAAGTAGCTATCCAATGTTATTACCAGATAGAAGATATTTATTTGCCTCTGATCTTCTTGGGAGAAGTCACAGTCCCTTCCTCACCATAGATACATTTTATGGAAGTTTGAGTGCATGTTCCTTGTTACCTATGTGTCAAGTCAGTATCCTGTTTTTAGAGGATGTGAGGATGTAAGATCAAGCAATAATTATACTCCTGTTATTTTCTTTTAGAATTATAGCACAATTAAGCATTTTGTCCATATGTAGGTTCTATTCCCATTATAGCTGTATCCTTAATTGTATTGCTAGTAAGTGTCCAGTTATGTATATGCAGGTTTATAGTTCCAATTGAGGTCCTGAGTCAATATATCACCTGTTCTCATCCAGACAACCGACCAAGCTTGCACATGATGTTATACTTATGATAGTAGCAAAAGGAAGTTCTGTGGTTTTATCAATACCAGTGCCTCCCATTCCCATGGAGAGGGCTACATACTTATCTGGACTCTCTCTTGCTTGGGTCTTATGGTATGCTCAGTTTCTTTGAGTCCCCTTCCTTTGATGGCACGAGAGCCTACTGGCTCGGCCCTGATCTGTACCAACAGCTGTTATTCTACTTTCATTCTTCTAGATACATCCTATAATTGGTTCCCAATTCCTCTGTTCTTCTGCTTTGGTTTCAGATTAAAAAACAACAACAACAACAGCAAAAAAACTTTGAAAAGTACTTCACTAGACTATAAATTACTCAAACATTAGTAGTTTTTTTTTAACCTCTAGCCGTATATCGATTCATTCATTTATTTATTCAATAGATGCTTATTAAGGAAACACTTAAGAGGGTAATAAAGGTACTGGGCAAAAAAGATAATGTTAAAAAAGTTAGACATTATGTCCACATTCCTAGAATAATACCTAGCAAATAAAAATTAAGAAAGTTTGTTTATCTGAAATCCTCCTTCCACTAACAGTGAATTTGTGTTCATTGTTGAAATCAATTTATCATCAATCATGTATATGGATTATTATTAGTCAATAAACATAAAGCTCCCTGAATCGTTCAAGCAGGGGAATTGGATGCAGGAAATATATGGAACGAAAAAAAAATTGGGAGAGCTGGTACGGAAAAGGGAGCAACAGCTCAGTATCAGGAAGTTTCTCTTTCTCTGGGAAAGAAGGAAGAAATAGAGAAAATCGTATCATCAGAAAATACAGTGACACTACCACCCCTTGAAATAAACACATGAGTCATGCTTGCCCTGGCTCCCCAGTAAGAAGCTCCATGGGTGCTATTGACTCTGTCAGGGTCACTCCCACCAAAGCTATTGTGGGATCAGGTCTCATCTGAACAGCCTTTCCACAGAGATCAACCATAAACACGTCTATGCGCAAACAACAAAACAGATACAGCTACCTGAAAGCAGTGGAGAGTGAACAGAAATAGGCAGATACTGGAGGAGAGTCAACTCTTAGAAGAAATAAACAACACTGGGTAAGATTCCTGTAGGTCACCTTTTTAGCCGGGGCAGTGCCACACAGGGCAGCTATGTCTCTAGTATAAAAACCACCTTCTTGCTGCTTTGAAGAAACCAGGGGGCAGGTCAAGGCAGACATAACTGCTGGAGAGTAAGGGGAAAATGGAAGAAAAAGAGAGCACTGCAGGGCTTCGGATTATATAAAAAAACACTACCTACATTTCTGGAGGACCCTGAACTAGACACGTGTGAGGCAAGTACTAAGCAGCCCAGCGAAGTTTAAAAGAACAACTAAGATTTCGGCTGCTGCCCAAAAGTGCAGAAGCAGAGTTTGCAGGTTGGTTTTAATGACATGAACTGCCCGTTATATATGTGGTTTTCATTGTCATTGTTTACAGAAGCATAAACCACAGAATATCGTTATTGATGTCCCAGGATGCAATCCAAAGTTACCCAACAAATGAAAAAGAAATAAGCTTAAGAGCAGGAGTTGGTAAACTTTTTCCATGAAGGATGATGTAGTGGATATTTTAGGCTTTGGGCCTCAGCGATCAGACAACAAAATGAAACAAAAGGCATAGAAATTGGTAAAGAAATAAGACTTCTACTTTTCACAAATGACATGATACTGCTGCATGGAAAACCCGAAAGACTCCACCAAATAACTGCTAGAACTGATATGGGAATTCAGCAAAGTTGCAGGATATAAAAATCAGGGAATTCAGCAAAGTCGCAGGATATAAAATCCTGTTTTTCAATTGCTAGTTTATTTTTCTATCCCAGGTTACATGGTAGATGTTAAAAAAAAATAGCAGTTAAAAAATCCCCAACTATTGAACACACGTTATAAACAAGGCATTCATCTAAGGTGTTATCTTAACTAAAAAGCCTACATGACAAAAAATACTGTCATTGCCACTTTCCAGATAAGGAACTGAGGCTCACGTGTTTAAGATGATTAGTCAAAATCACTCACATAGTTGGAAGTGCCAGATCCAGGATTCAAATTTAGGTATTCTAGCCACACAGTCTACAGTCCTAATTGCCATGTCGATATCTTGTTGTATCATAAAATTCAAATATGTTTCATTATAGAGGCACTGGGTGGCTAGGTCGGTTGAGCATTCATTCAGCTCTTGATTTTGGCTCAGGTGATGATCCCAGGGTGGTGGGATCAAGCCCTGCATCAGGCTTGGCCCTGAGTGTGCAGCCTGCTTAAGATTCTCTCTCTCTCTCTCTCTCTCTCTCTCTCTCTCTCTCTCTCTCCCTCCCCCCCCTTCTCCCCTGCCCCTCTCCTTTACTCACAAGTTCATTGTCTCTCTCTAATATATATACATACATATATATGTGTACGTATGTATGTTTCATTATAATTATTCTATAATTATAATAGTTATAATTATTAAGTACAAAGGTAATACGGCTACAACTATTTAATATGACTTTCTTAAGTGTGCTCATTTTGGAGCAAAGAAACACCTGGCACAATTGGAGGGCGTGATCTGAATTACAAGGGCTCTGTGACAATATTCATAAAATATATTTTAAAGCTGTTTTATATTTACACATATACAGTTCATTGGTGAAGTTTTGAATGAACAAAGATATATGTTTGATTTTAAGTAGACACAACTCAAACTCATTTTGGAATACACAGAAATTAAACAACTGGTCACTCATTCCAAAACCTAATTCCCCAAGAAGCTTGCTAATGTTCAGACTATGAGATGAAGCGAATATATGTTGAAAGCCTAGTGTTAATATGCTACTTAAATGCACAATGTACCCATGCCACTTCAACGATGGCTACATATTTAGGAGATTCTCCAGAATACTGATTATCACAGAGAGAAGTTACATAGTTACAAATAAAATACTTGTGATTTAGTACAAATCTTTCATGAAACCAATATTAATTTATCTATAAAATTTAGTCATCTCATAGCTCGTAAAACACCTCATCAAAGGATTTACGTTTTCCTACTTCTTTTGTTATTCATTCATTTGTAGTATTTGCTCATTTACCTATTCTTACATATATTTACATGAAGCATCTCTGTTACTAGGACACAAAGGGCCTAGAGATTCAGGTTATATTTGCATTCCCAGTACCAAGGCATAGTCCCCGATATAAAGTAAGTACTTAGGAAGTCTTTTTTAATCAGTTTCTGTATTTCCTTTGTCAATGACAGGCAGTGCTGATTATAAGTCTAAGAAATGTCTTACAAAGAACAATCCAGGTAGAGGAAAAAGGTTATAAAAAGTCTGGAAGAAGGATGGAGCTTGAAGTATTCAAAATCATCAAGGAGTAGGGAGTATAATAAGTGAGAAGGTAATATTTGGCATTGAAGTCCAAGAATTAGCCAGGGTCACTGTTGTGTATGGCTTTGTAGATCTGAACAAGAACATTGGATGCCATTGCAGAGTTTAGAATGTAGGAGAACATATGCATATAATGATATGTCTGCATATCTGCTTTGGGAATATACATATATATATATATATTACATTATATGTGCATATATAGAGAGAGAAAGAGAGGAGAGACAGAGAGAGACAGAGAGAGAGAGAGAAGCAGTGGGACCAAATCTAAGACCTTTGTATTATTTCAAGAGATAATTAATTAATGGTAATATAGTCTAGGATGTTAAAACTGGAGGTCATGAGAAATATTTATTTTCTAGTTCTATTTCAGAAGTAGAGCACTACTTGGGGTTTATTGATGGAAATAGCGAAGGTTATAAAAGAATGATTTAGAGATAGCTTCTCATTTTTAGAGTTGTGAATCTGCGTGGATTGAGATGCTAAATCATGAGCTAGAATAGAAATTAAGTTTAATTGTAAACATAGTATTGTAGTGGCAAGAGAACCCATATGTAAGATAGATTAATTACTGGAGTAAACTGCACTGATTTCCTAATAAGGCTGCCATTTATTTTAAAATAATCTATTTTAATTTCTTCTTCTGAGATTATTTTTAATAGGAATTTTTTAGAATACTAGACATTTTATAATTAAATTGTATGGTGGAATATTGCCATAACTATTCATTTAGTGTATAATTTTATCTGTAATATTTATTAAAGTTATTTTAACCAGACCTTGTGTTAGAACTTCCTGAGGTAGTTCATTATGCTGTGTGTGATTAATAATACAGGAAAATTACAAGAGGTTTTTGTTGAGGAGATTACCACTTATCAATCCTAAGGGAGCAGGGCACTGTGTACCAGTTACATATCCCAGGCCAGAACTTTGACTACATGGGGGAGAGCAAAGATCATCAAATACCAGAATGTAGTCCAAACACTTCTGCCCACTGTGTCTTGGTATTGAAGCCCACAAGAACACACTTGAGCCAAGTACTGGACAGAACAATGCTTTACTCACGCTGATAAGATACAGAAAAAAATCAGCTTCAGTAGTAGGCGTTTGTCCCCCATGGCCAGTGAGTCTATCCTAGTGGCCAACAAAGAACCATTTGCCTATGCACACCCCTCTTATGCTGTAATACAAGGACCCTGTCCCCTTCTCATGGAGGGCAGATACAATATCAGAATTGGCCAGGTGTCATATGACACAAATGCTTTGAGCTGAGACAAAAGAACATTTATTGAGCCTGAAACTAGGAAGTATATTCCCACACAAGTAATAAATCTCACACAGGCTGTGTGGTCTCTCTACTTTGGGGAAAGTGTTCTAAGTCCAGGGCCCATTCTTATGTGGTCAGATGGGGGCAGAAAGACTATAGACATGAGACTGACTTTCCCAGCAGTTTTCTATAGGCTTCGGTATGAAATAGATTAAATCAGGTAAGAGGTATGGTGGAGAAAGTGTAATTTGAACTGAACTAGAAGAGCTAAGTGAAACTGGATCCTGATGAAATTTAAGGAAGAAAAAATGGAATGAAGAATCATACTAGAAAATAAATTATAACATGTAGAAAGAGAAGATTTAGGACATATGCAATGTACAGTTTAATGGCAGTTAAAGATAAGACACAAAATACAAGATGAGAGTGCCATTTTGAATGCCAGGATAAGAAAGTTTATCTTTTGTTGCTGTTGTTATTATTGTTATTTGTGCCACTTGTTAATTTTGCTTAAAAAAGAATAAGAAGGTGATAGTTTTAAACTATCCAGTATAAGAGGATATCTAGACACTAGCTGAAAGACAAAATGGATAATCAAAATCCAGAGAGTCTCCAGGAAATTTGGTACTGAAATGCTAGTCTGCTCATGATTTACAAAATATTTAGTTAGTTCCTCTAAGCTTGTCCCATAATTCTTTCCATAGGCGCTACAGAGATAGAAGGATTTACTGAATTAAATTACTTTAGCTTCGTATTTATGCTAAGAATGGGGGACATCATCAATAAACTAAAAAACACAAGAACGATGATAAAAATGTATTTGAAGTAAAAACCAGTTTTGTTGCCGTTGTTGTTTTTTGTTGTTTTTCTTTGTTTTAAAGAGATACTCCATTCCGCAAGCAGGATGCACTTGTTATGAGACTAAGTATTTTAAAACATAATTTTCAAATCAAAGTAAAATCATGATTTTGATCAGGATTTTGAACAATGTAAAATAGTGACTCCTATAAATCTAAAGTAAATATATCAAAGATATTATTTAACTCAGTAATGAAATGAGGAAACCAGGAAGATATAACCAGTTCAAAGGAGAATCCAAAGAGTAGCTGTGTTTATAGACCAAGAATATGGAAATGAACTTGCAAATGGTTGCAAGACTGGCTTTTACACAGGAGGGTCACTCGTCCCGCCACTGGGTACAATTGATTTGTGTTGCCATCAGTTCTCTACAATTTAGTCTAATCTCTACAGAGTTGTACAATAGCTGAAAAGAAGACAATTCTGAATATGCTGTAGAATCAGATAGTCTTCAGAGGCTCCAGTATTCTGCTGAAAGGATATCCAATAATCCTCTTATTTCAAACTCTCGCATTTCCCTTTACCTGTGAAAACTTCGATTAGAAGAGATTTTATTTACATCTTGAGATATTCCTGTTCTCTTGTGTGCTGGGCCAGCAAAGAGACCAGCCAGGAACATCACAGTAGATCTCTCTGGAAAGATTTCTATGAAGGCGTCATAAGTCCAAAGGCAGAATGTAGTACAAAAGAGACATGTAACGAAAGGAAGTGGGTTGAAAGTTTGCACGTGCAGAATGCTTTTTTTCAATTGTTAAAATTACCTACCCTGTGTGAGGCTTTGTGAGATATAGACAAGCACTAGAGAGAGAACTTTTTTTTTAAGTTTATTTATTTATTTTGGGAGAGAGAGTGAGCAGGGGAGGGGCAGAGACAGAGAGAGAGAGAGAATCCTAAGCAGGTTCTGCACCAGCAGTTCAGGGCCCAATGCAGAGTTCCAACTCACAAATCATGAGATCATGACCTGAGCCGAAATCAAGGCAGGCTCTTCACGTACTGAGTGACCCAGATGCCCCAAGAATAGTCCTTCTGTAAGCCAGTTATATTCTCACTTATGATATAACATATACTTGAAAATAATGTAAGGATTCATAAAATCAATACCAAATTAGAGATTGAGACAAAAAATGTGTTTTAAAAACTAAGAAAAAGGAGTAATTAAGTGGTTTATGGTGAACTGGGACGACTTCTTAGAGAAGATAGATGGAGTTGAATATTTAATTAGGATTAAAGTTCACATATATTAAGGACCAGAAGGCAAAGCTTTTTAAACTTTCAATATTAATGAGGAACAAAAAAAAACAGTAACTCTAGTTTGCCATTTTTCCTCTTGAAGCTTAATGTACTGAACCTAAAATCATCTTATTCTGGATGTAATATATTCAAGTTTTCTCTAAAGAAAAAACTTTTTGGATACAAAATGCTTCTCATGATAAGAATAAGCAAATACAATAGGCAGAGTTGGAAGAGAGTAATATTAAGCACTCATTATATATGTATTTAAAATAAAAAATATAAATAAACAAAAATTCATACATTTTTATTTTTTTAATTAGGAAATCTTAAAAATTTTCTTTTTTTATTTTTATTTTTTAATTTTTGAGAGAGAGAGAGAGAGAGAGAGCATGAGGAGGGGAGGGACAGAAAGAGAGGGAGACAAAGAATCCCAAACAGGCTCTGTACTGTCAGTGCAGAGCATGACCCGGGACTTGATCTCAGGAACTGTGAGATCGTGACCTGAGATTAAATGAAGAGTCAGATGCTTAACCAACTGAGTGTCCCAGGTTCCCCAGGAAATCTTTAAAAAATTCTCAGTTACAGGTATGGGTCAAATAAAGCAATCCTGTCAACAGAATACCTCTCCGTACCAATATAGAAAAAAGAAGAAATTATTTAATATTGAATAAGCATTTTTCAGATGAATATGCGTGAAAGTGACTGGAGTTCTGGACAGAAATTCACATAAACTTACACGGAACAATTAAATTTCTCTTCCATGAGAGACAGATAGATGTATCTTAGGATTGTCTTCTCTAAATCTCATGAGAAAATTAGTTTCAGAGATACGTGTTTGCAGTTCCAAGGGTCAGAAGGCCCATGACGTTTAGATTATTAAGTGAAAAGGTTGAGTCTCTTACTGGGATTGTTAAGTTTTCAAAGAGACATGCTAAAGATAGTAGGAAGGAGAGGCACTTGCTTCAATCCCTAAGGAAAATTTTGTTATACTAACCTTACATAGGACGATATCTAACGTATCTAAGACCGTCTTCTCTATAGCTCTTTACTTACCTACCAATGTTCTGGTATTTTTCTACTGACTATAGGAAACACCATAAAATGACATAGCCTTGTAATCCACAGGGAACTAGATCATCACACAGAACAAAGCAGCTCTGGGGCTCTGCCATCATTCCAGAAACAGGGTGTTAAATCAGGAAGACAGAATTTAGAAACGAGGCCTCCAGGCCCATATCTATACCTAAATCTATAGTAAATATCTCTACTAAGTGATAAAATCCCAACTTTAGGGTTTAAGATTTTATTTGATTATAATTTGTTAAAAGTTTATTTATTTGTTTGTTTGTTTATTTATTTAGAGTGCATGAGAGCAGGGCAGGGGAAGAGTGAGAGAGAGAATCCCAAGCTGGCCCCATGCTATCAGCCCAGAGCCTGACACGGGGCTCAATCCCAGGAACCATGAGATCATGACCTGAGCCGAAAGCAAGAGTCAGACGCTTAACCAACTAAGCCATCCAGGGGCGCCTAAAGGAGATTAAGATTTTTAAACATGGCCGCAGAGCAGTGTTTCGGGACTAGAGAATAACTTAATTATCTGTTGGAATTATGACACAGGCAGAAAAAATCTATTAGGGAGGTCAGTAAGATGTTTGATAAAGAAAGGAGTGCAAGCAAAGAAGCAGATCCTGACAGGCTTAGAAATAAGAGAACTGCAGACCCCTCTGCAGCCAGGACTGAGTCACGGGCTCCGTCATGGGTTCTTAGGTTAATTCTAACCTGAGGATGGGGACACTGCCAGAGCCTGCCTGTCAGGCCTCCGAGAACCGCTGTGGCACTGAATCTGAAGCGGGGAAGAAGGGCAGATTGAGTACACCTGTGAGGAGTCAGAAGAGGGGCAGACTTAGTAAGGACAAGTACATCAGTGTAGTGAAGTGTTGGAAACCCTAATTAAATCTTCACTGTCTGAAGAGTTTTTCTATTTATTTGCACTAATTCCTGATGAATCCCAAGAATTCCTTCTGCTCCAATGGTGTTTCATCTGAATACATCAGCAGTATCATTTGTCTGACTGTGCATGCTTTCCTTATTCCTTTACATACCAACTTGCTGCCAATCAGTTTCTGTCTGTAGACACCCAGACATGTTGTTAAGTGGGTGTCTTACACAAAACACGCGGCTTGTGATCCACTACATGGTTTATCATCTCTCTCAGCTACACTTATCAAACAATTACTTTTAACAGCTATTTCCTACAAACCACAATATGGAATATTTCTAGTTTGGCACAAGAATGACAGCATTTGGGGCGGCTTGGTGTTCGTAGCTGTAATTTGCCTGCTGCCATTTTTAAATGCTAGAAAAATTATCGTTTTATAAAAAGCAAATCAGGATGTGATCTTATATGAAATAATGTTACTTAGAGAGGAACAGCAATTGCATTTTTAAATAGACTTCATTCTCACCATATTATAGTGTCTTGGAATGAAGTCTTCCTGATAGAGAACAGTTTTGGATTAAAGGACTGCTTTTTTTCCCATTCTGCTACTGTACTTCATGTAATTAAAAACCTGATAAGGGCAGAGAACATGAAAGAACTAGGAAGGGATAAATTGTGGATACAAGAGTTAGAGCAGAGAAGCTCTCCTTATCCCAACTTGTTATCCATAAACAATGCAGGTGTTTTTTAGTAGAAGCAGCAAAGATCAGGTTATGATGCTCCAATCTCTGCAATGCTTGCATACCAACAATGAAATAGAAATTTTAATTAAAACAGGGCAGGTTAGAGAATATTAGGGAATCACAGCAGTAGCAAACAAAAACGATATAAATAAACATGGCAAAATGATCTTACATGGAATATGCCACTTATTGCCATATCCACATATATCTATATATCTCTATATATTTATATATATCTATATCTAGTTATCTATCATCTATCTATCTAACTATATATCTACCTATTTATGTTGAGAGAGAGGAAGATGGGGAAAGGGGGAGAGAGAGAAGAGAGCGAGAGAATCCCAAGCAGGCTCTGCACTGCCAGTGTGAAGCCCAATGTAGGGCTCAAACCTATGAACCGTGAGATTATGATCTGAGCCCAAATCAAGAGTCCCACGCTTAACTGACTGAGCCACCCAGATGCCCCTAAAATATATATTTTTAAAAACTTGTCTGTCATATAGAAGGAAAAGTATTTTTCACTTTAGTCAAATGTGGAATCTTACAGTGAGAAGAGATTGATCTCATGTTGATTGTCAATTGACTAGCAGAAACCAGTCAGTGTCAATAAAGCACCCCAGAGCCCCTAACTCACTGATGTATGTTCTGGGAATATAGTCCTCAATTTCAAATTTATAATTTTGCAAGACAAACTGATAGACAAAAACATCATAAAAATCTTAGATAAGTCATTGTATAATCACTTGTTAAACTGAGTGCAGTTGCTTTCGCTCAGAAGAAAAGTATTGTGAGGGGAAAAAGGGTTGTGACATTATCAGATAAGACTGGTAGCAAAACTAAGTTGATCTTCGGAGACAGATTACATTCTACATAGTAATAAGTAAAAGGGTTCAGGCAATTCCAGAGCTAAGGGAATAGCAAAAGCAAAGACCTTCGAAGTGAAAATAGAAATGGGTTGTGTGTGTGACATGAAGTAAACCAGGAGTAACCATGAAGTAAACCAGTGAGAACTGTATGTTAAAAGTTGGAGTCAAGTTCTTCATGAATGATTAAGGGGATAACTGTGACAGCCAGACAAAAGCAGGTAGGTTTCCAAACATGAGTCCTTGACTAGAATCCTAACCAAATGGAGGAGTCAAAAGAAATTCTACTTCTCCTGAAGAGAAAGGAGTTGCTTTAAATCTCTCTCTCTCTCTCTGTTTCTCACACACGTACACACACACACACACACACGCACACATGCACACTCTTCAATTTCTTGGAAAAATTACAGATTAGGAGGTTATCTAGAAGCTGATAAAGGTTAAACTGTGGGAAGTGGTACAGGTAAGATGTATTACCTAGAAGGGATGTGCTTCCAGCCTAAGAATTCCGAGGAAATGGGCTATTGCTTCCTGAGATGCCTAAATGATCTGATTTTTCTCAAGGTCATTTCAGAATAAAGAAAAATTGGAGGAAACAAATAAAAACTCAGCTTAGGTTATAGGTTCCTAAGGTGCCTCCTTCTGCAAAGAGTATTACTGACCTAAGAGTTAAGGTGATTCACTACGTCTCCCCTCAACATCGCCACCACTTCTTGGCACAGCAAGGTGATTGATTACAGAGGCTGTCTGGTTCTCCTTTAATGACCAGAGCACAGATGGATGGATTGTCACATTAGCTGCAACTCCCTCAGAGGAAAAAAGTTGAAATAGAAGCTCTGGGAAGTTAGAGCCATGCAGAAATAGCATCTACTGTCAACATGTTATTTTGTTTGTTTTTTTCAGTAGCTTAGTTACCAAAATTGAGAAATAATTATGAGGCTATTGAACAAAGTTTTACCTCGAAGTATTTGCTTCCTAAGAAACCTATGGCACTAGAATTCTAAAAATAGAATAATTAATAAAATTAGCTGCAGAATCCTTTCATGTTAGGAAGATAAATATTAATAATCATTTATATCACCAGAGACTACACAACATATTCAGGCTTTTTTAATGACTTAATGGCTTTAGCTTCATTAAAAAGAAGTTCTAAGTAAATACATTTTCAATGTTTTAAAAATTACTGCCACTAACTTTATTAAATAGCTTCTGAAACTAAAATATTTTTTTTAAGTTTATTTGTTTTGAGAGAGAGAGAAAAAGTGGAGAAGAGAAAGAGAGAGAGAATCTCAAGCAGGCTCTACACTATCAGTGCAGAGCCCACTGTGGGTCTCAAACTCACCAACGTTGAGATCACAATCTGAGCAGAAATCAAGGGTCCGATGCTTAACCGATTGAGCCACCTTAGGGAGGTTTTCTGTTAAAAATTTTGTTGTGTAAAAATATGCACAAATCCATCTAAAATAAATCTAATTATAACATATTTCAAAAGAAAATTGTTGTTACAGTTAACCTTTGAACCTTTGAACTGCGTGGATCCAGTTATGCCTCAGTTTTTTTTTTTTTTTTACAGTAAGGTACTATAACTATTTCCTGTGCCTTATGATTTTCTTAACATTTCCTTTAGTGTATTTTAAGAATACAATATACATCTAACATACAAAATATGTGCTAAAAGACCATTTATGTTATTGGTAAGGCTTCTAGTCAACAGTAGACTAGTAGTAGTTTTGGGGGAGTCAAAGTTATGTGGGTTTTCCACTGTGTAGACGGTCAGTGCCCCTAACCCCCATGTTGTTTGAGAGTCAACTGTGTGTTTAAAATGGCCCATCACCCCACCCTTCAGCTAGCTCTGTGCTCCAGAAAAGTAGGCTAAGTTTCTCAGCTTAGAAGTGCTGTGCATGATTCTTCTATAAATCAGTTCACAGTTATAATCATTAGTTTAGCTTTATATGAATATGGCCATGTACAATTTATCTAAAATATTTCATCATTAATTAATATAGACATTTATAGATGCTTTCAGACATGATTAAAATTATCCTAAATACTTTTAGGACATATGTGATTAACAGTTTTTGGTCAGGCAGAGGTATTACAGCAAGTATTTTAATGTGTTCTTTAAAAAGCAATAAAATAACAGAGGAAAAACTCTGCCAAATTATACTTCCTCACTTCAGTTTGAAAAATAGTTTTCTATGACACTTCAGTAACAGGCTGTTACCACTTGTGGTAGGTTTCTGCAAAGGTGACTACCAACACTTCCTCCCACACCTATATGCACCTGCTGCTCTGGCCATCAAGATCAGTTTTTTATTTTCCTTTGAAATCCAAGCTGTTCTGGGACTTCCTTTGACTCAGAATATGGTGAAAGTGACAATGTGAAATTTTCAGTTCTGAGTCTTAAGAGGCCTTACAGCTTCCATTTTTTTGCAAAACAGCCACCAAATCAAGAACAACTAATTTGCTGGAGAGAATTCACATTAAGAGAAGGTGGCTTTGGAGGATAAGAGAATAAAAAGGGAGATAGAGTAACCCAGTCAGGCCCCACCCTTTCCTGCCATCCATGTTGAGATGCCAAACATATGAGGGAAGCCATCTTGGAGTCTCTAGCTCCAAACAAGTTCTCAGCAATACAACATAGAGAAAAGATGGTCACTCCTGCTAAGTTCTATGCAAATTGAAAATTATGCACAAATAGATAACTAGGTATTGGTTTTAGACACTACATTTTAAGGAATTTTTTATGTAGCAATAAATAATTGAAACAAAGCTCTTTCCAGTTTTTTGTCCTAGTACCATTATTCTTCCTCCCATTTCTTTCCTTTCTTGGGTTTCCTTCCTTTTTACCCCCTCCCTTCCTTCCTCTCTTCCTTCCTTGAACTTTAGTGCCAGAAGCTCTGTCCTGGAGGCCATAAAAATATAGATAGCAAAGCACAGTCTCAGCTCAAATGGACTTTATAGTACAGTAAAGAGAAATATGCTTCCAAGTGTCTAACTACAATGCAACAATGATAACAAGAATAAAAACAGGGTTACACCTCAGGGGACATTGAATAGTCTTCTGTGCATAGGGTACTTCCTTTCACTCACCCATTTTTCTCTGGCAAGAGAATGCAGTGAGAAAATAAATGTATTACACCATGACAAAAACATGGATATCAGTTAATAATAATAATAGTAATAGTGATAATAATAATAAACATTTGTTGAGACTGAGTTCTTAATATTCAGTATAAAATTAGTTGAATATATTCATTTTCCCACCAGAAACAAAAGGAGAAATAGTAAGCATGAATGATTAACTAAATATCATTCTTGAAATTACCTAAGGCAATGAAAATTTTGCTTCCTTTACCATAATGATGCCTATGCTCAGTGGTCCCTAGGGACATGTGCACTGACTTGCTACTATTAAAAAAGCTGTATATCTGAAGAAGAAGGAGGAAGAGGAGGGGGAGGAGGAAGAGGCAATGACAACTTTTGAAGTTAATAATTTTATAAAAATCAATCTCTTTATAAAGAGACTATTTAATAAGATGTAAATTTACATGATAAATGTGTACTTTAAGAAAAAAATAACAATTTTGAATGGGGCTCTGTGGAATGAGATAGAGAATACATTTATGCTGTGGATATCACTTGCAAATCACCAAAAACACTCCACTGCCCCCAGGAGAGGTGGAGTGGATACTTTCTCTGGGTACTGCTGTTCTTATCCTGAAAGTATTCAAGTAGCCATAGGTCTGGGAATCAGTCTTCAAACATCCCCCATATTATCACAATGTAATGAAAACATTTTCTTAAGTTTAGTATCACTGTTTGTTTTGATGACTTAAGCAACGTGAATAATTTTTGACATTCATTTTCTTGAGATTGTTCATTTATTTCTAACATCCCAATAGGATAAAAATTACTCATTAGAAAACTTTTACAGTATGATTCTGTTGTGTCCATTCTCCTTCAAGTTTTGAAACCACTTGCCATGGTAGGTAGAAATTTTATTTTGTTATGCATATATTGAAATATAAAATATACTATGAAATAATGTTTGTATCACTTATTTTAAGCTAATTATTTTTAAGGAACAGAAAACTCAAGTTTAATTTTTGCCTCCTCCCTACTTCCAGAACTGCATAAAAGAACTTAGATAGAGAACTTATTCCATAAAGGGAGTTATCATCATAAATAATTATGGTATAATATGAATTAAGAATGATAGGTAGGGAAGAACCTAGCAAGGCCTGTCGGATCAAAGTCCTCTCTATTTTCCATTGTTTTCTGGATGACCTGGCAAACATTCATTTCCCAAACATTTACTTTTTCCATGCTTCCTGTGAATTGCCTTCCTTCCCTTTCTAGCCCCAAATTCCTAACCCACTTCTCCTTAGTACAGAATGATATATATACCTCATTTTACCTGTATTTGGAATCTCATGTATATGTGGGTTCCATATACATAATTAATTTTGATTCTCTCCTCTTAATCTGTCTCTTATCAATTTAATTCTTAGATTAGACAGGAGAATCATCAAGGATAGATAGAAATTTTTCCTTCTCAACAGGTGCATTAATTTAAAATAGTCATCTAGTTTTAACTGACTTTTTAGAGCAAAATATATGTGGTATTTAGTTATGCCAGAGCATGTTCTAAAATATTATACTGCACTCAAATTTAACAGTAGATAGTAACTCATTTGACATTGAATATTTTAAATTTCTGGAAAACCTTTATGTTTGTAATGTTTTTCCTCAAAAATTAAGAAGAAAATAAAGCAACTTTAAATGTCATTTGATTAATACCCTAATGGGATTGCTGGCATTGCTGAACTCTGATTAAATGCATTTGGATCAATGTTAATTGATTTATCTATAAAGTACACACGGATGAGTAAATTATACCTCTCGCTTTTTTAGGACTAGTTTTTGTTTCGTTTTTTTTTCCTCCTACATCATTGGCTAATATTTAAAATCAGTTGTTGTTTTAAATGACAATCAGATTCCATACTCAAAAGATTATGTAACAGGAAACAATCATATCCAATCACCTACATATGATAAATTACCATTTAACTATATTTCTGTTTGCTGCTTGGTTTCTTTTATTCTTTCTGTATATACTCAGGAAAAAAACACACATATTTTTTTGACATAGACACTCTTTAGTGTACTATGTCATGTCTCCTTTCAAACAGAAAAAAAAAAAGGGCCAAAGTCCACCAAAGTTGTCAGGCCTGGGTTAAGAGCAATGCAAGCTTACTCTTTCATGGAAGAAGACAAGGTTGGCTCAGAAATGCCTTAATTCTTTTTGTTTATTTCACATTGTGGAAGCAGGAAAAGCATGTTGCCAAAATAAAATATGTGGACACTCAACCTCACCTACCCTCATCACCTACTGCTGCTATTTTGTTGTCTTTATATATTTTAATATGTAATATGTACCAAAATATGTTCTATACCACCAATCACATTTAGGTTAGGGAATATATTGCTATCATGTCATTTAATCAGATTAAATTACTACTCTTTCTTCTAAAATAATTATTAATCTCATTTTGTAGCTAGAATTAAATGATCTTCCCATGGTTACACAACTGATAAGAGATGGTTTGTGACACTCACCATGCTTTCACTCCAAAGCCCAGGCATATTCACTTTTGCCCCATGGCCTTAAATCACAGAAATGACATGGAATAAGCACTGAGTATCTTTCCATTTTACCAAATTATGTTTTATAAATAGTATTATAACATATAAAAGGTTTACTCGTATATAGACCAGAGTAGGGATGAGGATGCCAAACATCTTTTTCTTGAAATGTATGTGTGTTTGTGAATCCCGTGGCAATTATGTATTTATACTCACTAATAAATGTAAACAATAAAATAATTTTCCAAAGCTGGAATTACAGTTTCCCATCCACAGTTTTAATAGTGAGACATTTAGAATCCGAGATAAGACACCTGAGTTCTGTCACACGACACCTAAGTGACATGGACTCTGACCCACGTGCTTTTCCGTTCCCGGAGGGCAGGGGCTGTGCCGTATACCTGCCGTGTAGATCAGCAGTGGTCACATGGTAGGGCCACAGAAAACCTCGAGTGACTGGAGAAAACTTCGTAAAAATAAAATACTGCTCTTTACAGTTAAAATCAAGGACTCCGACTCTTTTTCGCAAGGAAACATTGTTTTTATATTTATTTATTTTTTTATTCCATAACACCCATGCTCTTTCTCATTCCATTCTTAGGCCTTCAGGGTACAGTGTCTGTGGAAGGAGGGTAACTTCTACCTCCTTTGAAGTAACAGAAGCCATACTTTCCCTTAAGCAGTGAAAGCTACTGTCTTAATTTATTCATTACAATGTATTGTCCTAATACTCACCCTTTGGTTGGTAAATAAAGAAAGCAATTACAAGTCAATTGTTAATCAGAGACTTCTCCAGCTGGGAGGAAATTAGCCATTACCCCAGTTAAATCAGTTTACACTTGTTCTTATATAGTACAGTACTCCAAAGTAGTGTTTAAATTGGAGGCAATGATCAATCCCATCTTTAACATGTAGGTGGCAGAAACCAACTAAAATGCAATTTGTTGTCAGTTATATCTTTTTTCTAGCCAGAGGCAATTGATTATTGAACTCATTATGAAGTCAAGAGTGTTTGAGAACCATGAAATGCCAGGATCAACAAGAAAATAAAATGTTGTGTGTATCCTCTGTTTTTCTCTTTATGCAAGAACAATAAAGGTTTTCTTGGGAAGGGATGACTTAATCATCCAATTATCATATATTCAAACTAAGAACAGAGCCCAGTGCATATAAAGAACAGTAGATAAATATTTATTGAACAAATGTTATCATATGACTTATGTTGAGAGAAGTGGTAATACGAAAAATCCAAAACATGGTCCAAATACGATTTAGGTTCAATTTCCATCAAGAAGTGGAGGGTCTTTCTGTTCTTAAGTCAATATTCAGCATATCCTGGAGGAGAAAACAGAAATCCTTATTATTTCTCTATTTTAGACATTAAAGAAAACTAACCGTTACAGTAAGTACACAAAAAAACATTAAAAGGAAAATAAATTAGGTCAAATTCACTTCCAATGAAAAGCCAATGCTTTAGAATGTGTATAGTTAAAAATAAGTGTGTGACCTTCCCTCTGATTTACATGGGACGGTGATTTTGTAAAGGAACCCAATGAAATATTGTAGTGGAGGAAAATCTTCCTTCTTCCTTTCTACGTTCTTTGGCTCACCTAATGATTAAAATTGAGAGAAGACAGATTAACGTGATAAAAACGAATGTAATTAGGTACCTACGGGAGCCTCATAAAGATATGAGGAGCTCTCCAACAGCCAGGCAGCTGAGGTTTATATGCCATTTTGAGCTAAAGAGAAGGAGAGTACAACTATGGGATTTCAAAGGAGAATAAAATTCATAGGATGATTGGCAAAAGTTTGGTAAACAAATGTTTGCCATGCCATGTGGAAAAGTCTTTCTGATGTAAAAAGTTATCTCTATAGCTCTTTCCTGGCATAGGCCTTCTATCTAAATTCTTATAGGCAGTTGAGAGGGAGGTAAAAAAGTTCTTCCTGAATGTGTTGGGCCTTAATTATTTTCCGCAAGCAATAAACCACATGCCAACATGGCACACTAGGAATGTCCTGGCCTGAATCCCATCAGTATCTTACTGGAAATCAGAAGACTCAGGTCTAAGGACTAGCTTCTGAGAACACTTGTACTGTCAACATCTCTAAGATTCCATTTACTCCTTTCTTAAGGTTCTGATCTGTTGTGCAATATTCTTATTTGTTTGAAAGTATACAAGGAATGTGGAATTCATTTTACAAAGTGCAATGGGGAGTGTTAGCTATACTTTGTGTTGTACAGTGAAACTGCTAGTGACCTTTGAGAACTCCTGAGTTCTAGCCATTGGCTGGGAAAAATGACTTGATGACTTGGCACAATTCATTTGGCATCACTTAAATAAGGAAATGCATTTAGCAGTTCCTTTTAGTCGTGGTACTCAGATTCTGGCTGGAGCTAGGATTTTGAAATTTACAATCAAATATCTCTAAACCTAACCCAGTCCATGAAACTCTCTGGAATCATTTTAAACATTAGCGTGAGTATCTCTTCAACAAAAGTTCTTTCTCAGAGAGTCACAGTGTAATTTTAGAATTTTTATCTGGTTTCATAGCCATTCTTGGGGGTGGGGGCAGAAGAACCCAATGACAAGAAAGGACTGTTGAGTAGTCTGTTTAGTTTTTTTCTTTACCTTTACTTCCTCTGAAGGCAGCCTGTATATTATGGCTTGTTTATCGGAACCTAAAATACCAGGCTCAGGAGTAGATTCTTTCAATAAAAGCTAGAGTTAAATTATTTTTAAGATAAAAACCAGGATAAATGAGATTTATTTTCAATATGTTATGCCCAGAATTCGGAGACCCCAAAAACCACCAGGGAGCCGATTCCGATGCAAGAACAAAGAGCCTTTATTCGAGCTAGCTCAAGCTCAATCTCCTACCGCACCGACGCAGCGGTGGGTCGAGAGAGAGAGAGAGAGAGAGAGAGAGAGAGAGAGAGAGAGAGAGAGTGCATTCCAAAAGCACAATAGTTTTAAAGGGGTTTAGGGGCAGTGGGAGGAGTGATGGTCGTGACCCTAGCCGATTGGCTGAGGAAGGGTCAAGGGTCCTGTTCATAGGTCAAGCTTCTGCGCAGGTGCTGGGGACTCAAGGTGGAGGACAGGGAACACAGTGGAGTCAGTCCCAGTTTGCCCTTAAGCAAAATGGAATCAGTCTCGATTTGCCCTTACAAACAATTACCATAAAGTGAGAAGGAAATTGGCAGTCTTATAAAGTTCTTAAGATAATTAGAAAAAAAAAATCTTATATCACAAGGAAGGAATTGGGTTGATAGTAAAATATACCTTTTAGAGAAGAGAAAATAAGGTGTTGAATAAGACTGGTGTATGAGTGGTTGCCACTAAAGTATTCCAGCTCTGTAACATTTAATTCCCACTGTCATAAAGCTGATTAACTATAATCAGGAATCTGATGTTTGCTAAGTATTACAGGGCCCTTTTCCTAGTGTGCTTTATTTAATGGATTAAATAAGTATTGAGCCACTGCTTACACATTTAAACTCAAAAGGCAAATTTTAAATATCCAGTATAGCAACCATTTCCCCTGCCATTGTCATATATTTAAGCATTTATTTAATTAGATTCATCCTGTGTGTGTGTGTGTGTGTGTGTGTGTGTGTGTGTGTGTGTGCGTGTGTTTTAAAATTTTCTCTGAATTTATGTTTCATTGATTAAAGTTTTGGTGCACGGTTCCTTTTAGCCAAAATGTCCATTCTTTTCTTTAAAAAAAAACAACTTTATTAAAATATAATTCATATACCATATAATTCATGCATTTTAATTCTACCATTCATCAGTTTTTAGTATGTTCACAGAATTGAGCAAATATGACACGATCATTTTTTGAGCACTTCCCCATAAGGAACCCCTTACCCATCGGTAGTCATTATCTATTTCCCACCAAACCTTCTAGCCTTAGGCACCCACTAAGGAACTTCCCGTGTCTATAGATGTGCCCTTTATGGGTATTTCATGTAAATGGAACCATACCTTTGTGTTTTTTGGGGATTTTTTGGTGACTTCTTTCAATTATCCTAATGTTTTCAAGGCTTATCCCATGTTGTAGCGCTATCAGTTCTTTCATTTTTATGATTTCATTGTATTCAATTGTGTGGAGATGCCACCTTTTGTTTCATTCATTAATTGATGACCATTTGGGTTGTTTCAATGGGACTATTACAAATAATGCTTCTATTTTAGAACTGATCTGCACTCTTGAAGCTAAAATTGAGCCACTTAACCTGAACTATATAAACCTGAGTCACTCTCTTGTGACCAAACATTTCTTAACTCCAGTGCCTTGGGCTCCTTTAAATCTGGGTTTGAGAGATCAGATTAAAATGCTCTGTAAATTGCCGTAAAAATAATGGTGTTCTTTGGGGGCATTGTAGTGTTTGAAGTTAAGAAGAGGCTGTTTTTCTGGTCACAAAGTGAAGATTTATCTTCCATGAGTATCCATATACCTGAGATAACATACATGAAGATTGGAAAGACTCTGATGTTCTTTATGAAAACAGAAAATAAGTCCCTAAAACAATAGTTAAGCCTATCACCTCATAAATGTATTGCAAGACCCGTAAATTTTAACAATAAAAAGACAGGCAGTATTGATGGACCATGTAAATGAGGGCACATCCCATGCTAACTAAAACAGGAGGCAAGTAGCATCTAGTAGTTATTCACTAATTAGCATTACAAACGTTCTAAAGAGTAGAATCTGCCACTAAAAGTTCTGGAACTCTCACTTCCAAGGACCATTTCATCATCATCATCATCATCATTATTATTATTATTTTATTGTCTTATATTTTTTTATTCCAGCATAGCTAACATACGGTGTTATATTAGTTCCAGATGCACAATATGGTGATTCAACAGTTCCGTATATCCCACAGGGGTCATTAAAGATAACTGTACTCTTAGTCCCCTTCACCTATTTCACCCATCCACCCACCCACCTCCCCTCTGGTAACCATCAGTTTGTTCTCTATAATTAACAGTCTGTTTCTTAGTTTGCCCATCTCTCTTTCTTCCCTTTTGTTTGTTTTGTTTCTTAAATTCCACATATATGTGAAATCATGTGGTAGTTGTCTTTCTCTGATGACTTATTTCACTTAGCACTATGCTCTCTAGATCCATCCGTGTTGTTGCAAATGGCAAGATTTCATTCTTTTTAAGGCTGAATAATATTCTATTGCATATGTATAGCACATCTTCTTTATCCATTCATCTATCGATGAACACTTAGGCTGCTTCCATAGTTTGGCTCTTGTAAATGATACCATAAACTTAGAAGTGCATATATTCCTTTGAATGAGCGTTTTCGTATTTTGGAAGTCAGTACCCAGAAGTGTAATTCCAGGAACATAGGATGCTTCTAATTTTAATTTTTTGAGAAACCTCTCTACTCTCTTCCACAGTGGCTGTACCAGTTTGCATTCCTACCAACAGGGCATGAGGATCTTTTTTCTCTAAATCCTTGCCAGCACCTGTTTCTTTTTCTTTCTTTCTTTTCTTTTTTTTAGCCATTCTGATAGGTGTGAAGTGATATCTCATTATAATTTTGATTCACATTTCCCAAATGAGGAATGATATTGAGTATCTTTTCATGTGTCTGTTGGCAGTCTGGATGTAGTTGAAAAAGTGTCTGTCCCTGTGTTCTGCCTATTTTTAAATTGGATTATTAATTCTTTGGCTGTTAATTTTTTCATATGTTTTGGATGCTAACTCTTTATTGGATATGTCATCTGAAAATTTCTTCTTCTATTCGGTAGGTTGTCTTTTAGATTTGTTCATTGTTTCATTTGCTATGTAGAAGCTTTTTATTTTGATCTGGTCGAAATAGATTACTTTTGCTTTTGTTTCTTTTGCCTCGGGAGACATATCTAGAAAGATTTGCTATCATCAATGTCAGAAAAATTACTGCCTGTGCTCTCTTCTAGGATTTTTATAGGTATTACAGTTAGATCCTTACTCTATTTTTAGTTTATTTTTGTGTATGAAGTTTCATTCTTTTGCATGTTGCTGTCCAGTTTTAACAACGCTATTGAAGAGACTGACTTTTTCCTGTTGCATATTCTTTCTTCCTTTGTCTAAGATTAGTTGACCATATAATTGTGGATTTGTTTATGGGCTGTCTATTCTGTTCCATTGATATATGTATCTATTTTTGCTTGAGTTCCATACTGTCTTGATTACTACAGCTTTGTAATATAACTTGAGGGCTAGAATTTTTATACCTCCAGTTTTGTTTTTCTTTTTCAAAATTGCTTTGGCTATTCAGGGTCTTTTGTGGTTTCATACAAATTTTATGATTCTTTGTTCTAGTTCTGTGAAAAGTGCTCTTGGTATTTTATTAGGGATTGCATTATATCTGTAGATTGCTCTGAGTAGTATAGACATTTTAATAATATTTGTTCTTCCAATTAACAAGCTTGAATGTTTTTTCATTTATTTATATTATCTTTAATTTTGTTCACTGGCGGTTTGTAGTTTTCAGAGTAGAGATCTTTATCTCCTTGGTTAAGTTTATTCCTAGGTACCTTATTATTTTGTTGTAATTAAAAATGGGATTGTTTTCTTAATTTCTCTGCTGCTTCATTTTTGGTGTATAGAAATGTAATGGATTTCTGTACATTGATTTTGTATCTTGCGACCTTACTGAATTCATTTATCACTTCTAGCTTTTTAGTGAAGACTTTTTGGTGGAGATTTTAGGACTTTCTATACAGAGTATCATTTGCAAATAGTGAAAGTTTTGCTTTTTCTTTACCTATCTGGATGTTTTTATTCTTTTTTGTTGTCTGATTGCTGTGGGTAGGAATTCTATGTTAAAAAAAAAAAAAAAGTGGTGAAAGTGGGCATCTTTGTCTTGTTCCTGACCATAGGGAAAAAGCTCTCAGTTTTCTCCAACTAAGTAGGATGTTAGTTGTGGGTTTTTCATATAAGGTCTTTCATATTTTGAGGTATGTTTCCTCTAAATCTACTCTGTTTACTCTAAATCTACTGAGAGTTTTTATTTGAAATGAATGGTTTGCCAAATGCTTTTTCTGCATCTATTCTAATGATCATGTGGTTTTTATCATTTCTCACGTTGATGCGAAGTAGCATGTTGATTGACTTGTGAATATTAAACCATCCTCATATCCCTGGAAGGAATAAATCCCACTTGATTGTGGCGAATATTTTTTTACATATATTTGTTGTAGGCAGTTTGCTAATATTTTGTTGAGTATTTTTGTCTCTATGTTCATCAGAGATATTGGCCTGCAGTTCTCTTTTTCTGTGGTGTTTTTTACTGGTTTTAGAATCAGGGTAATGGTGGCCTCATAGAATGCATTTGGAAGTTTTCCTTCCTCTTCTATTTTTTGGAATTGTTTGAGAAGAATAGGTGTTTTAAATGTTTGGTAGGATCGCCATCTGGTCCTGGAGTTTTGTTCGTTAGGGGATTTGATTACTAGTTGTAGGAGCTCATGAAATTCAGCCCCTCTCACTTTCAAAGCCTAATATTATGGGGATCTGTCTTCTCCATGCAGGTGCCCCAGTGTCATAGCTTGTTTCTTTTCCTTCTCTGTGCCCACAGCTCCCTTCACCTCCTCCCATGGGCAGACCTCCTATGGTCTGTTTTGCTCCCTACTACATTTTCACTCTTCCTATACTCCTGAATCTGTCCACCTTTCTACCTTTAAATGTATAGTTTGTTCTTGTTATGCCCAGAATTCGGGAACCCCAAAAACCACCAGGAAGCCAAGTCCAATGCAAGAACAAAGAGCCTTTATTCGAGCTAGCTCGAGCTCAATCTCCTACCTGCACCGATGCAGAGGTGGGGAGAGAGAGAGAGAGAAAGAGAGAGAGAGAGAGTTCCAAAGGCGCAAGAGTTTTAAAGGAGTCTAGGGTAGTGGGAGGGGTGATGGTAGTGGCCCTAGCCGATTGGCTGAGGAAGGGTCAGGGTCCTGTTCCATAGGTCAAGCTTCAGTGCAGGCGCTGGGGACTCAAAATGGAGTCAGTCTCAGTTTGCTCTTAAACAAAATGGAGTCAGTCCCGATTTGCCCATACATTCTGCCAATCTTTGGGACATTTTCTGGCTTATTTACACTGATATATTACCTACTGTATTTATGGAAAAAAGTGAGCTTAGAATCCTTCTTACTCTGCTGTCTTCCCCAGGAGAGAGCACTTTTTAAGGGCCATTTTAATAAGGAAGAGAAAGAGGTAGCTGCCCAAATGATGTAGGGGTATCTAAAGAATGTCTGCATAGTAGAACAAGTTGACTTGGTCTTCATAGAAGTTTAATAATTTTGTTCTTAGTGAAAGCACTTTTACCTTTTGTGTAAGTCATTTATTTCTTTTGTTTCTGTCACTTTTATTTCCATCACCTTCTCTTTCTTTTAGGAGCCTCAACATTTATAAAAGATATCTCACCCATTCAATAGCACTTTTGACAGGAAAAGGAAATTTAGGAGTCAATTTTGTAATGACTTTAAAAGACTCCAATTTCACTTCAACAAAGGCACAACCACTGTATGAAAATGGATGCCTGCTGTTTTTGAATTAGCATTGTCAAACCTAATAAGCTTCCTGATAGTTTTACCTTCAGCTCCTGAACAACTTTGAGATGAATCAATGAACAGTCAATAAGCTCATCCGGAATTCTTATATTCAAGAATTTTAAAATTAGAAACGGCTCAATAAGGGGAGGTGTTACATGCTCCATGAATCTGAAAGGGATGCATAATTGAGTGATTAAGCTGACTGCTTTGGCTGTTCTGAGAGCACTGACTGTATCAGTGAGAAGAAATAAAGATTTTATCATTCTAGTAGCTCTAGCTGGACAATTGAGGAACAATACTAACTCTTTAAATAACTGAATTTATTTTAGCTTTCTGGTAGGAAACAAAAGGCTTGTTGAAGTTCATCATAAGGGATCTTAATCATTTTTTTTTGTTACTGCCATTTGTTTTTAATTTACTTTTCAGTTGTGTTTTCTTTTTCTTTTTTCCAGATCTATCATGAGGTCCTAACATACACCAATCACAGTCTTCTAACTCAGCTTTAGCCATTTCACCTTACGCTAGAAAACAGGATTTGCTAACCCTAAAAGGGAGTCTCTGACCATATAGCCAATCATGTCATGTTTCCATGGTGCTTCTTACTCTCTATACAACTCATTCTTGTGTCAAATACCTTGGGAACAGTACTCCACTGTTTTTGAGGCATTGTACTCCTCCAATCCATGTATTGTTTTCCATGAATAAAGACATCAAACTTACTACTAAATTATTTTGTCATTAAATAACAACAGATGATAAGTAGATAAATGGATACATAGATATGGATAGAATTTTGCTAAACCATTTGAAAGTGAGTGGCAGACATTATAATTCATTACTCTTAAAAAATCAGCATATATTTCTTAGCAACTGCACTATAGGGATGGAAAAATAATTTTCCCTTTATCCTTCTAAGTTCTTTGCTGAGATCCCCCTATAATATAAGATTAACAGGAGAAAAACAAAAGTCTCCTAGCCTCCTGTGTACATGGGAGAGACCCCAGAAAACAGTAACTCAAGCTACTACCTTAAATACCAACCACAGCTAAAGACAAAAGATCTTGGGGGGATGGGAGGATCCAGCTACAGGATGCTAGCAAGAAAAGCTCACTAAACAAGGATAGGATTGGTATGTTTTTCATCATGTTCCTTCATATTCAGCTATCCTTCTTTTCAGGTAAAAAGGAGACACCCTTAAAACATAGACTTCCTTTATAAATGTAAATTTCTCTTAGGAAAGGGTAAATTCTACTTTGTTTTCAGGGTTTTTCCTGTGTTTGCTATTTCCTAAAAATTACCAGCATAAAAAAATAATCATTATACCAAAGAGGTGCATTTTGACGTGGCAAGTTCTGTTCTCTTTTAACGTTCTACGTTGAAACCGTAATAAAATTAAAACACTGAAGACATTTACTATTGTTATGCTATTATCTAATATTCAGTTCCTATTTAAGTTTCTACAGTTTTCCCAAGTATATTTTTGATACTTGTTACTCTTTAATCCATACACCAATTTTATGTTTTCTGCATTTTGTTGTTGTGCCTCTTGACTTTTCTCTAATCAAGATCACTGTCTCCATTTTATTTTGTCTTTAATATAAAGACATTTTTTTAAGGAGTCTGAATAAGATTTTTTTTTGTTTTTAGGAAGTCACTTAATTTAGGTTTGTTTCCATTATTTTCTTCACACTAGGTAGAGGTTAAAAGTTTTTGGCAAAAATACTATGTAGGTGATGTTTCTTCCCTCAGCACATACCATAAGTAGATATATGATGTTAATCTGGTTCATCTGTTATGTAAAGTTAATTTTATATCAAAATATTGTTTCGGAGAGGTATATACACTACTTTGCTAGATATTGCTGAATTACCCTAAAATGGTACTCAGAAGGGCATGGGGGTTCCATTTTGACATCATCCTTGTAAAAATTACATAATATCAGACTCTTTGTTTTCTTATTGTATTAATGGAGTTCGAAGTGGGGTTTGTGAGCAAATGGCTAAGAAATAATTCTTGCGACATCTTTGCTGCAAAAAGGTGACTTTATTAAATCATGGGGACAGGATCCGTGGACAGAAAGAGCTGCACTGGGATTGTGAGGAGCAACCACTTATATACTTTTAAGTTTGAGATGGGGGAAGGCAGATAAAAATAAAGTTTTTTTCTAAGGAATTTCTGTATGCTGAAAACAGGGTCTTACAGGACCCTGAAGATTTAGCTATTGTCAAGATAAGGTTGCCTTTAGTTTTTAAGGAAGTATAAAATTAAGGCATTAAGGCAGCCATAAACTTCCTGAGGAGTGTTACACTAGGCAAGTTTCCAGCATCTATCAGTTGCCTTCTAGCTGTAAGGGAATGTAACTAAACTACATTTTTCTTATCTTTGTTTCCCTCATCATTTTGTATGCAAGTGATAACTCCTTCTGTTTACCAGAATTTCTTTGATTTCTGTTGAGAAATGATGTCTTGCCAATCCTACAAATGACCATCCAAAGATACTCTGAAGTATCTCCTATTAAGGAAATTCCCTTATATCATTTGTTAGTTTTCCATTGATTTGGTTACATGCTTTTTCTTTACTTTCAAGGATCTATTATATATTATGAAAACTAATATATTATCTAATTTCAGTATTCAAAAACATGTAATTTCAAATATCTTCTCTCTGTACATAACTGATCTTTAAACATTGTGCCTGCTGCTTTTGCTGTTTTCATTGCTATAGCTATAATGTTAATCTCTGGTAATAGTTTCTTCTCCTCGACTTTATCTTTTCTTTTTCTTTTACATTATAAATGCCATAGACATTCTTGCCCACTTCTTGTTTAATATTAATATTATTATATGATCTGTCTAGTTTCTTGAAAAAAGACTATTGATTCTTTACTGAGAATATGAGAATATGACATGAGGTTTGAAATTTTTCAGAGATGATTTATGTTTGATATTGAATCATTTAGGTCATAAATATTCACATATCATGCTATTGGTTTGGATCTAATTCTACAAATGTCAGAATTTTTAAAATTTTCAACAAGATGTTGACTTTTCTGGTATTTTAAAAAAATTCTTATTTGCTCTTTTTTATAGGTAAGGGAAATTTTTCATTTCTCTCATACTTCCAAATTATTTAATCTCTGTGTGTAAGAATCACTAAGAAATAAAACATATAGATGCTTTAATTCTTTCTGTCATTATGAGTTTTAACGATGAATTTGTCTCAAACTTTGGCAGTAGAAACAAACTTAACCAGTTGTGGTCTTTTTGACATGTCAATATCAATTTTTGAGCCTATTTTCTGACTCAGCATGATGTTTTAAACTCAACTTTTATTTGGCATGGCCAGACCTGAAATCAGCCATTTTTCCAGAAAACTTACTCCTCTAAACTAAGCCTCTTGCAGTTCTTGGAATTGAAAACTGAGTCCTATATGTACCTATTTCCACTGAGGTATGACAGCTTCTAAGCTATTTCAATACAAAGAGCTAGGAAATATATGTTTTAAAAACTAAGTTCATACTGATACCTAAAATTCCAATATGTTACTATAGAGTTTTTTTCTATTTCCATTCCCTATTTCTAGCTTCCTTTTCTTATAATGAGAAAACTGGCTTCCAAAAACATTAATGTATCTACTTATTTACTAAATCATGTTTTGCCCACAAAACAGCTTGAGAACTGTGATGCCAATTTCACTACTAATAAGAAACAAACTAAGTTAATTTCAGGATTTTTAAGATGATTTTGTTCCTAGAATATACCCACCCAAGTGTATAGCTATAGTGTGGTCCTCATAAATTAATTGAATGTTGTTTTCTTCTGTGTGTTAATGTCAAGTATTAGTCATTTACTTTTGTCTGTATTCAAATTTTAAAATTATCTCACATTTGCTGATGTAATTATTTTTAAGATGTAGGATATTAACATCTTCCGAAAACCAAAACTACATAAACATCTTGTAGTTTTGTTACGCATTGCTAAATTTCCCTTGGTAGCAGTCTTACCATTTGCAGTCATATCAGGGTGTACACAGCTTCTAACAGACTCTTTTAACACAGTATGTTGTCAAGCATCTGATATTGTCAGTCTGAGAGTTGAGATACTGAATATATTTTCATACGCTTTTTGGTTCTTATGATATTCATTATGTATTCAAGGTATTTCTGTATTTATTTTTGGGTTATTTATGTCTTATTGATTTGTAGAAGTTAATTACATTTACTACATATAAATTTTTATGGACTATATGTATTGCAAACACTTTTTACAAATATTACAAGCAAACATTTCTGACTTTAGTGAGTTCAAGTCATTAGTCTTGTTTTTAATGAGTAGCGCATTTTGCATTCTCTGTAATAAATTTTTGCCTGCCCAAGAGCATGAAGATATCCTATAATTTCTTCTTTAAGTAATATTATTATATTTTTATTTTCATTTATATTGTTTTTATTTTCATATTTAGGTTATATTTACTTTTTTATTTAGAGATTTAGATTCATTTATTTTCTTTTATATATATATACACACACACACACATATATATATATATATGTATATACCCATCTCTTATAATTTGGAGTCTTTTCAATTCTTGAACATCATATATGACTCCTTGTTTTTGTTATTTTAATTGCTGTTAGCAATATTTAGTTTTGAGCATTGAGGATTTACCATCATTGTATTACATTTGTTGCTCTGTATTCAATCTTCCTGATTTTTTCATTGAAATTTTTTTTATTTTCCACTTCTTTGTCGCTATGATATAAAACCACTGATTTTTGTTTATTGACTGAACTAGAAGTTTGCTAAATTCACTTGCTAATTCTAATGGTTCATAGTCTTTTGTGTTTACTGCTTAAAGGAAGTTTTACTTCTTCTATTCTGATCTTTATAATTTTAGTGTTTGTTCTTGCCCTACTTGTTCATCTAGAGCTGCACTCTCTTGTGTAACCAGTAACCACAGGTAGTGGTTGAGCACTTGAATTGTAGCTAGACTGAGTTCAGATGGCTGGCAGTATAAAGTACTCATATGATTTCAAAGTCTAAGTGCATTAAATTAAATATCTAATACTAATGTCTAACTAGACTGCATGTCAAAATGTATACTTTTGCCATATTTATTTAAACAGAATGTTTAAAACCTGTTACTTTTGATATTAAAAAAAGTCTACTATAAAAATCTGCCTATAATAAAATTACATATGTGAATTGAATTTGTGACTTTCATCATATTTCCACTGAGGAAATTTGATCTAGAATATTTATGCAGTTTTGAATTGCATTGATGTTAGTGTACTTTCTTGTCCTGTTAAGTAAATAGGTACCACATTTTGAGTATTTTTTGTTGTTGTCTTTTGCATTATTCTTAAGAGTTTGGTTTTGGTCCTACTTATTATTGGTAAGTGAAGGATAATTTAAAGAAGACAAGTAATGTGATCTATTAATTAATATAATATAATTATTTAAATTGTGAAGTTATTTAATAACTTATTAAATTATTTCTAATATAACGTAACATATTAAATGACTATTAAATTATTTAAATGGCGACATTTTAAGTATCATACCATTACTTACTATATTTGTAATTGCTTCCTTTTCATATCCTGTTATATGGTTACAGAGACATAACTGGGCACATGTATTTCCTGTGTAGTTGCTAGGTTATTGGTTTTCTATATCTAAAAATTCATTTATTTAGAAGAACCCAAAATATTTTTTTCCTTAGAATACTTCATATTCGCTTCTTCTTTTCATTTTTTTTGTTTGTAATTTATATCCAAGTTAGTTAGCATATAGTGCAACAATGATTTCAGAGGTAGATTCGTTAAGACCTCTTACGCATTTAGCCCTTCTCCCCTCCCTCAACCTCTCTAGCAATCCTCCGTTTGTTCTCCCTATTTAAGAGTCTCTTATGTTTTGTCTCCCTCCCTGTTTTTATATTATTTTTATTTCCATTCCCTTATATTCATCTGTTTTGTATCTTAAAGTCCTTATATGAGTGAAGTCATATGATATTTGTCTTTCTCTGACTAATTTCACTTAGCATAATATTCTCTACATAGTTCCATCCATGTAGTTGCAAATGGCAAAATTTCATTCTTCTTGATTGTTTTCCCTGATAATGACTGATGTTGAGCATTTTTTTCATGTGTTTGTTGGTCATCTGGATGTCTTCTTTGGAGAAGTGTCTGTTCATGTCTTTGGCCCATTTCTTCACTGGATTATTTGTTTTTTGGGTGTTAAGTTTAAAAAGTTCTTTATAGATTTTGGATACTAACCCTTTATCTTATATGTCATTTGTAAAAATCTCCCATTCTGTTGGTTCCCTTTTAGTTTTGCTGATTGTTTTCTTTGCTGTGCAGAAGCTTTTTATTTTGATGAGGTCCCAATAGGTCATTTTTGCTTTTGCTTTGCTTGCCTTAGGAGATGTGTTGAGTAAGAAGTTGCTGCAGCAAAGGTCAAAGAGGTTTTTGGCTGCTTTCTTCTCTAGGATTTTGATGACTTCCTGTCTTACGTTTAGGTTTTTCATTCATTTTGAATTTGTCTTTGTGTATGGTGTAAGAAAGTGGTCCAGGTTCATTTTCTGCATATTGCTGTCCAGTTTTCCCAGCACCATTTGCTGAAGAGACTGTCTTTATTCCATTGGATATTCTTTCCTGCTTTGTCAGAGATTAGTCGGTCATATGTTTGTGGGCCCATTTCTGGATTCTCTATTCTGTTCTATTGATCCGACTGTCTCTTCTTGTGCCAGTACCATACTATCTTGATGATTATAGCTTTGTAATACAGCTTGAAGTCTGGGATTGTGATGCCTCCAGCTTTGGTTTTCTTTTTCAAGATTGCTTTGGCTATTTGGGGTCTTTTCTGGTTCCATACAGATTTTAGGATTGTTTGTTCTATCTCTGTGAAGAATGCTGATGTTATTTTGATAGGGATTGCATTGAATATGTAGATTGCTTTTGGTTGTATTGAAATTTTAACAATATTTGTTCTTCCTATACAGGAGCATGGAATAGTTTTCCATTATTTTTATGTCTTCTTCAATTTCTTTCATAAACTTTCTATAGTTTTCAGTGTATAAATTTTTCACCTCTTTGGTTACATTTATTCTTAGGTTTTATATGGTTTTTGGTGCAATTGTAAATGAGATCGATTCATTGACTTCTCTTTCTGTTGATTCATTATTGGTGTATAGGAATGCAACCAATTTCTGTGCATTGATTTTATATCCTGAGACTTTGCTGAATTCATCAATCAGTTCTAGAAGTTTTTCAGTGGAGTCTTTTGGGACTTCCATATAGAGTATCATGTCGTCTGCAAAAAGTGAAAGTTTGACCTCATCCTAGCCTATTAGGATGTCCTTTTTTTCTTTGCGTATAATTGCTTTTTCTTAATTAAAATATTTATATGTAAAAATTATATCAGTATTATTACCACATCAATATTCAATATATTAATATAAATTTATTCCAACATTTGTAAAAACTTCCTTTTTAAAATGTCCACTATTTTATTATTAAAGACTCTTAATAATCTTTTCCGATCTCAATCAGTTTATATTGACAGCTATGTATACAACTAATCTTGGAATACTTTATTTTCTTTACTATCTTTCTATGTCTTTTTTGAGCATATTCTCCTTTCATTACTTAATGTTTCATTTTAATAATTCTTTTTGAACAACACTGTATTACATCTATCTAATTTCTAAAGTATTAATGTTATTGCTTATAAATTTTCAGTTGGTCAACCATTGGTTGTCTACAGTTCTACTTTGATGACTTTTATATACCCCACCTAAACTTTGTTTATTATTGTTTCTAATAACTCTCATGTCCATTGATAAGTTTTTCTAAACTTGCTCTTCAGTATCCCAGAGATCTTTCTGCACCCTTTGTTCATTATATACGTTAAATATATTTTATGCATTTTAGTACATACATTCAATGCTTACCTCGAAATGACAAATGAAGGACATTTTACTGAAGCATTCTTTTTTTCCTCATTTTGAGGAAGAAGCATAAAAAATTGTTATAATGCAAAATATCCATTCATTGAATTTTTATAGGATATGTAGCTGATTGTCATATATTATAAATTTCCAAATATGTAAAATTACTTTAGAAAGTTATAATTGGGCTTTTTAATATTTACAATAAATTTTGTTCTTACTTTAATAGATTGAGTTAATATTATCTTATACTGAGGACTATTTTTAAAATAGCATATTTAAATGATAATCTAATCAAATAGATTTTTATCTCTGGTTAAATATCTTGGGTTGATAGCTAATTAATTGTTGGTTAAGCCAATTGAAAATGTGACATATATGATCATATTAAGCTCTCTGTAAAAATTGGTGAAGACTATGTATATATGATAACTATGTCACAGACACCTAGAGAACTGAGAACAACTAAAACAAGTGATTTTAGGATATAAGCTCTTCCATTAACAGAAATGTTTGGTTAATGACTCCAAGTAGATCTGGTGTGTTTCCTTCTCCTCTTCTTAACTAGGTCACAAACAATGCATGTGTATGTGTGTGTGATGTTTTAAAATTTTTGTATCAGTTTCTCTCCTTTTGTACCTCATTTGGTTTCCTTTTGTGTTTTGTTCACTTTGTAAAGTTCTTTGTGTATTATCTGGTCTTCTCCATATATGAAAAACTACATGTTTTAAATGTAATTTTAAATAGGAAATTGAACTTTAAAATTATTTTTCCAACTTTGTCTCTCAACTGTTTTTATTCAAAGTCATTAGTTTACTAGTCATTTATTAATCTCGCATATTTATAAGAGATACTTTAAAAATAATCTCCTAGAAGACATATTTCACACTCAGTAGGCTTGAGATTGAGTCAGTAACTAAAATAGGAAATCTCTCAAATTGGAATGAATTGCACAGAAGTGCTGAGAAGCCATAAACAAAGACGTGATTGATTATGAGTTAGGTTAATTATAAAAGGTTTATTTAACTATTCTTTCCACCTTTGCTGAACTTTTATTTATTGAAATATAGTTGACATGTTATATTAGTTTCACATGTACAATGTCATGTCTTGACATTTGTATATATTGCACAATGGTCACTACAGTAAGTCTAGTTACCATCTGTCACCTTACAAAATTAATACAATGTTATTGGCTGTATTCCTCATGCTATATATTACATTCCATGACATTTATTTTTTTACTAGACATTTGTACTTACTAATCTCCTTCACTCATTTTGGCTAGCCCACCCTCTCACTTCCAATACTATGTTGAATGAAAAGTGGGAATTATGGGCATCCTTTTCTTTGCCCTTTTCTAGAGTAAAAGGTTTAACTTTTCACCATCAAGTATGATATTAACTGTGGGTTTGTCATATATGGCCTTTATTACATTGAGGTACATTATCTCTATACCTACTTTGTTGAAGGTTGTTAAAAATGAATGTTGAATTTTGTCAAATGCCTTTTCTGTATCTGAGTTAATCATATAAGTTTTATCTTTTATTTTGTTAATGTGGTGTATCACATTGATGATTTTTAGAGTTTGAACCATCCTTGCATTCCTGAAATAAATACCACTTGATCATGGTGTATGATCCTTTTAATAGTTGCTGAATTTAGCTTATTAATATTTTGTTGGAGATTTTGCACCAATGTTTATCAAGATATTGGCCTGTAATTTTCTTTTTGTATTATGTCCTCTGGTTTTGGTATCAGGATAATGCTGTCTTCATAAAATAAGTTTGGAAACTTCCTACTCTTCAAGTTTTTGAACATTTTGAGATGTATAGATATTAACTCTTTATTAAATGTTGGTAAAAGTCACCAGTGAAACTGTCTAGGTCCTATTTGTTGGGAGGTTTTTGATTACTGATTCAATCTTAGCTAGTAATTGTCATTTCAGATTTTCTTTCTTCCTGATTTTAGCCTCAGGGATATTAAATTCTGGGACTTTATCCATTTCTTCTAATTCGTCCAATTTTTGGGAGTATAATTGTTCATAGTAGCCTCTTATTATCTTTGTATTTCTGTGGTATCAGTTGTAACTTTTCCTCTTTCATTTCTGATGTTATTTATTTAAACCTTTTCTCTTTTTTCTTCTTAGTGAGTCTAGCTCAAGGTTTGTCAATTTTATCTTTTCAAAGAACCAACTCTTAGTTTCATTGATTTTTCAATTGTCATTGTTTATCTCTTTCATTTATTTCCACTCTGATCTTTATTTCCTTTATTCTATGAACTTGGGGCTTTGTTTCTTTATCTTTTTCTAGAGGTTTTAGGTGTAAAGTTAAAATGAGATTTCTCTTGTTTCTTGACGTAGGCCTATATTGCTATGAACTTCCCTCTCAGAACTGCCTTTTCTGAGCCCATAGATTTTGGTATGCCTTATTTCTGTTTTCATTTGTCTTTTGGTACTTTTATTTCTCTTTTCATTTTTTCTGTAATCCATTAGTTGTTCAGTATTATGTTTTTTTTTAATTTCCATGTATTTGTAGTTTTTTAAAGTTTATTTTTTTCTTATAATTTATTTCTAGTTTTAAACCATTGTGGTAGAAGTAGATGCTTGATGTTATTTTAATCTTCTTTAATTTATTAAGTCTTATTTTGTAAGCCTAATATTTGATCAATCCTGGAGAATGTTTCATGTGCAATTTGAGAAGAATGTATATGCTGCTTTTGGGCGGAAAATTCTATGTATATCTGTTAAATCTATCTGGTCTAATGTGTCTGTTAAGGCTGATTTTCCTTATTGATTTTCTGTCTAGATGATCTATCATTGATGTAAGTGAGGTCTAAAGTCCCCTACTATAATTATATCACTGTCAATTCTACCTTTAGGTCTGTTAATATTTGCTTTATATATTTTTGGTGTTTCTATGTTGAGTGCATATATATTGACAAATGTTATATCTTTTTGATGGATTGCCCAATTTAACATTATATAGTACCCTCTTCTAATCCAGTCTTTGTTTTAAATTCTGTTTTATCTAATAAGGGTATAGCTACACTGACCCTCTTTTTTTCCTATTTGTATTGATTTTTTTTTTCCATGCCTTCATTTTCAGATTGGTGTATCCTCACTTCTCTTATAATAAGTGTATAGATGAGTCCTGTCTTGCCATTTTTTTGCATTTTTTTAATCCACTCAGGCACTCCATGTCTTTTGATTGGAACATTTAGTCTATGTACATTTAATATGTTTTGATAAGTACGTATCTATTGCTATTTTGTTCATTGATTTTGGGCTGATTTTGTAGTTTCTCTTTGTTCCTTTTTCTGTCTTCCCTTGTGGTATAATGACTTTCTTTAGCGTCATGTTTATATTACTTTCTTATTTTCTTTTGTGTGTGTATTTACTATAGGTTTTTGCTTTCTGGTTACCATGAGGTTTGCGTATATAATCCTATAAATATAAAGCACTCTATTTTATGTTGATGACAACTTAAATGTGAGCACATTCCAAAACTCTACATTTTTAGGAGCCCCTTTCAAGTTTTATGTTTTTGACGTCATTTTTTACATTTTAAAAATTTTTTAATGCTTATTTATTTTTGAGAGAGAGTCAGAGCATGAGCGGGAGAGGGGCAGAGACAGAGGGAGACACAGAATCCAAAGCAGGCTCCAGGCTCTGAGCTGTCAGCACAGAGCCTGATGCAGGACTCGAACTCACAGACAGTGAGATCATGACCTGAGCCGAAGTCAGACGTTTAGCTGACTGAGCCACCCAGGCGCCCCTACATTTTTTTAAAATTCATTCATCCCTTAACTATTTGAGGTATTGCAGTTAATTTTACTACTTTTGTCTTTTAACTTTCCTAGTAGCTTCATAATTAATCCAGTACTTTTGGATACCATATATTTACCTTTTTAATCTGAATATCTGTTTCCTTCCCTAGGTTAGGGAAGTATTAAGCCATTATTTTTTCAGATGAGTTTTCTGCCTTTTTTTCTCACCTTCTTCTGAGAACAGTATGCAAATACTGTTCCACTTGATATTGCCCCAAAGATCTCTTAGGTTATTTTCATTATTCTGTGTTTGTTTGGTTTTGCTGCTTTATCAGGTGAGTCCCATTGCTCACTGATCCTTACTTATTCTTTATCCAGTCTGACGTTAAAGCCCTCTATGGTATTTTTCAGTTTGGTTACTGTGTTCTTCAGCTCTGTGACTTCATTTCAGTACTTATTTATGTTTTTGGTCTCTTTGTTGGAGTTCTTGCTGTATTCATCCCTTCTTTCAAGTTCAGTAAGCATCTCTATGACCATTACTTTGAATTCTTTATCACCTAGATTATTTATCTCTGTACCATTAAGATCCTTGTGTGAGATTTTGTCTTGTTCTTTTGTTTGGAAAATATTTCTCTGTTTCCTCATTTTATTCGACTCTTTGTATTTATTTCTATATATTAGGTGAAATAGCTACCTCTCTTGGTCATGAAGGAATAGCTTTTGTTAAGTGATGATTTTTCTTGTTCAACTTTTCTCTAGCTCTTGGTTGCCTTCGTGATTGTACCTTATGATTTATTACTTATTATTGATATGATCCTATTATTGATATGATCCTATTATTGAAGATCTGTCAGTGATCTGAAGGAAGGAATTTTTTTTAGATCCTAGTTTCAGGCTCATTGGAAGCAAGACCCTCAGACAGCAGCTTTTGAAATATGCAAATATATACTGTTCTGTGAGGTCACAATTTTAATCCCTGTTTGCCTCCAGGCCAGGGGATCTGAAGGTGTCCCCTAGGTAATTGTTGCAAAAATCACAGCTCCAGACAAGTGCAAGTGTAGAAGTTTCTTTGAGAAATCTTGACAAGTTATAATGAGGCCAAAGGGGTGTGTAAGAATCTCACTGCTTGTTTCCTGGAAGTGCTTCCTTAGACTCTAGATGTGTGTGAAACCTGAATCCTGGCTGAAACTCCACATTAAATAAATAGGCTTTTTTCATTGAAAGATGGGTTGTGCTTCAGCCTGTTACCTGTATAGCCTTTGGAATTAGTGAGTTGCCACAAGATGTCTTTCTGATTGTTACAGTCCCAAGTAACTCTGGAATGCCCCCCTCTAGACCTCCAGAGCCATATGATCAAGTGTTATCGTCTGTGTGGATTGTGCATGCCTTTTGGCTTTAGCAAGAAGTGAAGTACACTCACTGGTTTCAGTAGGCATTGGGAAAATGTCATGTTTTTATGTGCCCCTGGGCTTCAGCAGTGTAAGAAGAGTGAGTTTTGTCTGTGTGCATGAACTCGCTTTAGGCTGGAAATGGGAGGATGTTGTAACTGGTCATGTTCACCAGCCTCAGCCAGGGAGGGGGAAATAATGCAACTGCTCACACTCTCCCGTCTTAGCAAGTGCTGCAACCACTTGTTCCTACCCATCCTGCGGGATGGTAGAAGAGTACCACATTTGAGTTCACTAGCCTGTGCCGCAGGCTACATGGATAGTATGACAGTGCATCTACCAGCATCTTTATCTCTGGGGAGCATTTCAACTGTCCCCCAGTCCCCCAGCCAATACTCCCAGATCAGCAAATGAATCTCCCTCATATACAATCTAGGAGATTTCCAAACTAATATATATATATATATATATATATATATATATATATATATATATATATATATATATATATATTTTGTTTTTTACTGGGTCTTGGGGTCAGTGAGGCCACATGCAATACCTCCAAGAAAGGAATCTGTTTCCTGTAGCACTTTGGAACCCTTGGACATCAAGCCTGTTGGTTTTCAAGCCACATGTTCTGGGGATTCATCTTTCTAGTATAGATCCCATGTCCGGAGTGGTCAATGTCAGCTATTAAAACCTTGCTTTTCTCAGAAAAGCACCTGTCTGGTGAGATCTCTCCCTATTGTATGTTGCCACCTGGGCAGCGGTGAATTATGAAACAGTGTCTCTGTCTCTCCTACCCTTATTAATATGACCCATTTATCCTTTTTTTGTGGGGAGAAGTTCATCTAACTTTCATATCCTTTTTTTAAAATTTTTTTCATGTTTTTATTTATTTTGAGGGAGAGAGAGAGAGACAGCATGAGCAGGGGAGGGACAGAGAGAGGGAGACACAGAATCCGAAGCAGCCTCCAGGCTCTGAGCTGTCAGCACGGAGCCCAACGTGGGGCTAGAAGTCACAAACATGAGATCATGACCTGAGCTGAAGTCGGATGCTTAACTGACTGAGCCACTCAGGCCCCCCTTTCAGATCTTTTTCAAGGGAAATGATCCATAGTAGCTGTAAATTTGGTGTTTCTGTGGGAGGAGATGAATTCAGGAGGTTCCTGCACCACCATCTCGGATGCCCTTCAAGTTTTATTTTTAAATTAATTATTCTCTCTTCTTTTTTTAAAAATAATTTTTAATGTTAATTTATTTTGGAGAGAGAGAGAGAGAGAGAGAGAGAGAGAGACAGACAGCGTGAGCAGGGGAGGGGCAGAGAGAGGGAGACACAGAATCAGAAGTAGGCTCCAGACTCTGAGCTGTCAGCAAAGAGCCCAATGCAGGGCTTGAACTTGCGGACATGAGATCATGACCTTAGCTGAGGTCGGATGCTTAACCGACTGAGCCACCCAGGCACCCCTAATTCTTCCCTCTTACATCTTGTTATCTAACAAAATGATAAAAACTTCAAGGTAATGAATCTTCTATTTTCTTTCAAACTTCTCCATCAAAATATATTACATTAGGTCATACTATAGCTAAGTTTTATTTTTCTCTTCCAAAGCAGTGCTGCTCCAATCCTCTTTTAATTAGTCATCTCACTGGGATCTCTGAGGCTTTCCCTAAATTAGATTTCATGTTGGAATAACCTGTTACCTTTATTCATTTCTCAGCTTTATCCATCTAAGAAACCTTTGTATATATATTATTTTGACAGTTTTTTTCTTAAATAATTAGGTGAACGACTGTTTACCTAATGACTCATCCTTATTCCATACCAAACTAATTTCATCACATCTTTACTTGCATTTTATATATTTTATGCAATACATGTAGGATCTCAGTCTGTACTATAAAAAACAATCCCATTTCATTTGCCGTATGGTTACAAGTTCACATCTTACAGTCATTAACTCGTATCCTGTTAAATGTGTTTTTATGTCTTCTGTTTAGATATAAACATAAAAGGGAGCATTCACTAATATTGACAAAGAGAAATAAGATTTTGTTCAGTTTGGGGACAGGAGGAAGGGACACATAACTATGTATTAACCTTTATAAGAATATATATATAAAGGAAAAATCCACTTAAAATCTAATAGTGCATGGTATCATTAATAAAAATACAAGAAAATTAGATCTTGATAATGTTCCCTTCTATTGACAGAGACAACTATGGTTGAACAGGTGAAAAAAACATACCTCTGAAACTTTTTTGATTTCTAGTGGATATGGTCTAGAGTAGGCAATTTTCTTATTTATCAAGGCTCTTAGTGAGCTTTTGAACATGCAGAGTTTGCCCTGAGCTGGGCAGATAATAGATAACTAAATTCTTCCTACATTTAAATAAGAGGATGTGTTTCCACCGGCAGGTAAAGGAGCAAAGACAGACTCAAGAGATAATTTAGAAGTAAGATCAACTGATTTGGGGGTGGTGGAGAAGGCCTTCCCGGGTCTCACTTGCACAACTGGATGGACAGTGACACCATTCACTGAAATGAAAATATGAAAAAAGAATCTACTTTAGGACAAAAAAATCATGTGCTAAGCCCTGGAGCAAAGAGAATTCAGGACTGAAGATGTTTGCAAATGGGACTCTTCAATATATGCTCCATTGAAATTATAGAGTAGAAGAAAAATAAGAGGATCCATACCTGATCTTTGAGGAATTTTACAATTAACAACTAGGCAAAGGGTGGGTCTCTAAAGAAAGAAAGAGTAAATACTTAACTCATGGTGACCTTTGTAAAATGTATTCTTAAAGCACTGATTGAAGTGACTGGTTTGGCAATCAGACACTGGGAGGAAGAGGATGCCTGTTTCTTTTCAAGACTAAAGCTTGCAGCTGTAGACTGCAATTTGGTAAATCATTTCCTTCCACAAAAGAGCAGCCACCTTGTAGGTGTTTCAGAGGTGTACTTAATGTCTTGTTGAACAAATTTCACTTGCTCACTGCAGAGCATATCCTTCAAAGATGCCCTTTTCTCCATTATTTCCTGTGGTTACTGTGGCCGTTCTCTAACCTCATCCCCTGGTTCAATATTGTAACTAAATTTTCTTTAAATGTATTTTCTCATGGCACACAATTTAAGGAGGAGAAAGGGAAGGGTAACAGGGAAAGGTTTTTATTTGACTCAATCAAAGATAATTTGGAAATTAAGCTCTTGCATCCTAAAGAACATAAGCAGAAAAAAAATAAACAATGTAAATACTATATAAGATTTGGACTTGTGAGTGACAGGCACACTGTGATAGCTACCAATATATGGACATGATCCCACACTGCAGGAGGATTGCTCAGTGGAAGGATTTAGGCAGAAGGCCAAAGGAGTTATTGATGGCTTCTCACTGAGCATCTTAATAGCAAACGTACTTGGGGAGGTGCTTTTCAGGACAAAATTTTTGGACATAATGGAGCTGACATCATAATAAATATACAATAGTCACACATAGATCAATAAAGACAAAGAACCTCATTAAACAGATGTTACCTTGAAAAAAACAACAGGCTTTGAGAAAAAAGATATTTCCTTGAAAAAAGACTGTAGATTTTTCATTTAGAAAGATCTACCCTGCCAATAAGTCAGCTCCTTCCTATGAGGACTTTGTCTTTGTCGAGGGCATCCTGGAGGGTGTCTCGTTTCCTGGACCACCTGAGAGCCTTGATAAGGGTTTCTCTGTCCTCTTTTCTCCACACCAAGTGACTTCACATTGGAGAATCAGTGTAGTCGATAATGAAATGAAATATTACAACTAGAAGAGATGATAGGTACTTACATATTCAACTGTACTAAGGAAAGAGATACTGCAGATATAGTATTATTTTTCTCCTATCTTCATTCCAGGGACTGATGTTTTCCAGCTGAGATTCTGTGCAAAGTTAAGAGTAGACCTAAGGCAAATTAGGCAGCTCTAGCTGTCATTTCATAGGCTTTCCATTCAAGACTGGTAGCTGACTTTTGAAAATTCAGATAACAAGAGGAATTTTGAAGGAACCCTGCCAAAATGGGTATAAATGCTGGACAAGGGAACTCATGGATGAGAAGGGCCAATAGAGAAAGGAGTTGATTTCCATCACTTCTCCTTCAGACCGTGAATAGTGACTGTGGGAGCAAGAGGTTCCCCAAAGACTCCTAATTTACTAGTTGTTTCCTTTCTCTTCTTTACCACCTCCTCCCTGTAACACTCACAAAACAGCTTGGTCTGCGTAGAACTACAAAGTGATCCTTTAGCAACTGTGGATCCTTGGCAGGCTGTAAGCCCCAAGAACTAAACCCAGGAAATGGCCTCATTACTGGCATAATGAATATAGATAATGCACCTTACCTCAGTCTTCTGCACTGTATTAAAACACCTGAGTAATTTTTTCTAGGACACAAGAACACAAATGGAGCCTGCCATGGTACATTAAAAAACAGAAAATCATACATACATGTTTACATATATGTCATACATCTTTGTCTATCGATCAGCTATCTGCCCATCTAGTTATTATGTATCTGGACTTCCTACTTCCAATGCTAATGAAATTCTCAGAAGGATAATTTACAAAAATAAAGGCAGCCAGAAATATTTCTCTCTCTGGAGCAAAAGACCTGACAATTACTGTCAGCTCCAGATTAATTACACATTTACATCTTCAGAGGTAAGACCGGGAGTGATAGGTAACTATCCCTAATAGGGAAGACTATTTACTAGAAGCAGCATCTCCGTCTCTGTGTTGAAGTGCTAAACACAACCAGGAGTATAAGTAGGCAGGGAACGACTGGAGCAATTGCTCTCTCTGCACACTTTCTTCACATTCACAGCCATTTCTTCATCCTTAAAGGTGGTAGACTGATGTTACAATTATTAGCACTTTGATTGGAAGACATTAGTGGTCACAATGTGAAAACAGAACTGGGAGGCAAGAAGAGAAGGTGGTGTCGCGGTGCTCACTTGCTGTGAAATTTCACTCTCAGGCGGGCCACTCCACCCTCCCCCACCCCATCCCGACTCACCCTCAGGTAGTAGAATCTGGCTACACCTCCAAACACCACATTTATATTATATACATATACACCTACACATCCCGGTTAAAGCAGGGGGAAAGCCCTTTTTATAGGTTATCTTTGGCACATGCATTGTTCTACAGACCAGTGTAAATTATTCTCTAAAATAGCTGAAGAAAGTCATCATGATAAGCAGTCTGGGTCACATCTGTCTCTGCAGAGCTGAAATTGTTACTGCTGGGTGAGGTATATTCTGTTTTCTCCTCACGTCATTACACCCACTGAGCGCAGCACCCAGCTATATTTGTCAAGTCAAATAAAAATAAAATTTGTTCTTTGATTGCATTGATATCATGAGTCTGAATAGGGATTTACCTTCTCATGCCAGATGTGCTTTCCCAGTTTCTTTCACTCTGCCTCTCCTCAGAAATTCTGACTTCCAACCACTTGATATTTCTATAGCTGTGCTCAATACCAACTTTATTTTATCTAATACGTTATGTTTCATGCTACTTCATTAACTTCTTCCTGTATTTTCATATAAAGAATTTGAGCCAAAATTATGTCTGCTTATGACTATATTCTTATGTTGCTACATAACTTTTGACAGACTCTCTGACTTTAAAATATAAAACTTATTGATGTATGAGCCTAAATCTGTGAGCCATCCTATGCAAATTCATAAAATATCTTGGTCAAATAACTCTGCTCCCTTGACTTCTGGATAATTCACGTGGATTGGGCAGCAACTAAGATACTGAAGAACTTCTGGCAAAACGATGCTCTCATTAGGGGATCTTAAAGAGGAAGTTATAATCCTGTTTTTAAAAATTACCTTCCAACTTGTATTTACATGCTTTCAGTCATATGAACCTATAAATGTTAGACAACATTTATACATTTTACTTTCTTTTAAAACTTAAGGGTCCATTCTGATTTTATCCTACAGTTAGGGTGACACATGTCTGGGTTTGCACAAAAAGTTGCATTAAAATACACCCAGATAAACTTGATATAACTCCATATTTTTTTCTACTAGCTTGTGCACCGTTCTTGTCTAGTAGCGTGAGATGCATGGATGACGAACAACTTTCATACTTTAACATGCGGCAGAGACTGGAAGCCAACAAGAGCTAACCTGTCTGTTTTTCTCACCTTTCTTTCAGCAAAAGACCTGACAGATTTAAATTAGCATTTCCCTTTAAAGGACAGTATGCAGGGAATGCACAGATAAACCATGGTTAGACAGGACTGAAGTGAAATAACTCTTTCCGGTCTCCTTTAAGCGGTAAGAAAAGTTATGTAGCCTGTGCCAGATGGTCACTTGCTGTAACAGGCAGTTGTGCCCTCCCTACGGCAGCAGTCTGCAAGATGCCTGGCATCCAGGCTGTCAGTCCTTTCGAACCACGTAACATGGTGGAAATTATACCTTGAATCTTTGTGAAACAGATGTGAGCAAGGATGAGCAGCCCTGCCATAGAGCACGAGATAGTCTTAATGACTGACTTACTGGGTTATTGCAACTTGATGGGAGGTGTAAAAGTAAAATAATTCCTTTGATGTATTGTTTGATAATGGTTTTTATTCTGAGACAAACCAGTTTTACATAAAGAAACTAAAAGATAAGAAAACCTCATGCTAATGAAAAAATCAACACTGAATTTCTGCTAATCAAGAATTTTAATAGAAGCGTACTTTGTAGAGAATGTTGACAAATAAGACTCACCAAAGAAGTCACCGTGATATGGACCACATAAAACGAGGAAGGATTGTGTAATATAACATTCTTGAAAAGTTTTTGGTTATTTAAGAAGACTTTGCTCAAAGATGGCAACTTACTTCTTGTGGCTTCATAAAGTGTGCTTACATATCATTCAGCAAAGCGTGGCTTTTCGTTCACATCAAACTAAAGTTTTCTAATTTAACGTTGCTCATTTTTTATTCAAAGTTTCTTTTTGTTCAGATATGTATTATGAAGTTACAACTCTTAAGGTGCGTTAACTTCATTAGTAGAAATGGAATTTTGCAGAGTTAAACAGTCCAAGTTTTATGTTAGGGTCATTACGCACTTATTTTGAAAACTATTTTGTTAATTCTGAGAAGAATTCGATTTTTTTTCAGTCAATCCTGAAATCAAAAGAAATACTTTGGAAGTTTATTTCACCAGAGATAAAAGATCTAATAATAGTGTGAATAGTAGGGTGGATTAAGTTCAGAAATTCTCTATTAAAGTTTTTGTTTTGTTTGGTTTGGTTTTGCAATGATCATAGGAACATAAATTTTTATAGAACATAGTCATGGAAAAAATAATATTCTCACTAAATTGGGAAAGTATCGAACTAAAATGTACTGGAAGTGATTATGCTCACAAGTAATAAATATATATACAAAGACACTACCCCATTTAGAAATAAAATTTGTAATTAGTTAGCAAATATTGCATACACATGCACTGATACAACGGGATAGATGTATACATAGATAAATTACATCTTGTGGTGGAACTAATATTAAACATAAAAATATTTTAAAGCAATATGTATTTTCTTTACCTTTTATTAATCAGATTTTAGGAATGTTTGATACTTTGAATAATTCTTTGTAAAGCAACATAAGTATTATGTTCTTGTTTTAAAACTATTATAAAGGTGTACCTTAATATATGTATATACAGGTATACTTGACACATATGTTAGTTTCAGGTAATGTGTACCTTAAATTTTGGTTTTATTTACTTTGATGGTGTTGTAAATATTTAAAATATTTTTTAGGGAAACAAACATTGCTAATAGGAAGATTTCGAACTTCAAATGAAAGTTAGAAACAGAAGAATAAGAAGTACTCAATAAAAAGAGTTGAAAGGGTGTACAAAATATAGAATCATAATTTGTTAAATGTACTTGGGAATGTCTTCAGGTTAGGGATAGTCTTTTGATTGAGCTCATATTATTTTTTAATTCCAGTGTAGTTAACATATAGTGTTATTAGTTTCAAGTGTACAATATAGTGATTCAATGGTTGATGTATCACCAAGTACTCCAAGATAAATGTATTCGCAATCCCCTTTGCCTGTTTCACCCATCTCCTCAGCCACCTCCTTACTGGCAACCATCTGTTTGTCTGTTTGTTCTGTATAGTTAAGAATCTGTTTTGATTTGTCTTTTTCTTCCATGTCGTTCACTTGTTATGTCGCTTAAATTCCACATATAAGTGAAATCATATGGTATCTGTCTTTCTTTGACTGACTTATTTCACCTAGTATTACTCTGTAGCTCGATCCATGTTTTGCACATGGCAAGATTGCTATCTTTATTATGGGTGAATAATATTGCGTGTGTACACACACACACACACACATACACACCACCTTTTATTTATTCATTCATCACTCAGTGGGCAGTTGGACTGTTTCCATAATTTTGCTACTGTAGATAATGTTGCATTAAACATAGGGGTGCATGCATGTTTTTGAATTAGTGTTTTCATATTTTTTGGGTAAATGCCTAGTAGTGGGATTACTGGATTATAAGGTAAACCCATTTTTAATTTTTAGGGGAACATCCATACTGTCTTCTATATGGTGGCCGTATCAGTTTGCATTCCCACCAACAGGCATAAAAGTTCCTTTTTCTCCACATCCTTTCCAATACCTTTTGATTCTCTTGTTTTTTATTTTAGTTATTCTGATAAATGTGAGGTGATATCTCATTGTAGTATTGATTTTCATTTCCCCGATGAGTGATGTTGAGCATATTTTCATGAGTCTGTTGGCCATTTGGTCGTCTTTGAAGAAATGTCTGTTCATACCTTCTCCCCATTTTTAAATGGATTATTATTATTATTATTATTATTATCTATTATTTGGTGTTGCATTGTATCAGTTCTTTATATATTTTGGATGCCAAATCTTTATTATATATGTCATTTATAAATATCTTTTCCCATTCAGTAGGATGTCTTTTATTTTCTTGGTTGTTTCTTTTGTTGTAGAGAAGTCTTATTTAATGAAGTTCCAATAGTTTGTTTTTGCTTTTGTTTTCTTTCTTTAGGAGATATATCTAGAAAAGTATTGCTATGGCCAGTGTCAGAAAGATTATTGCCTGTGAGCTCTTCAAGGATTTTTATGGTTTAAGGTTTCATATTTATATACTTAATCCATTTTGAGTTTATTTTTGTATATGGAATAAGATAGTGGTCCGGTTTCATTCTTTTGCATGTAGCTGTCCAGTTTTGCCAACACCATTAGTTGAAGAGACTGTCTTTTTTTTCCATTGCATATTCTTGCCTCCTTTGTCAAAGATTAATTGATCATATAATTATGGTTTTTTTCTCCCTGGATTTTCTAACCTATTCCATTTATCTAGGTGTCTGTATTTGTGCCAGTACCATAGAATCGTGATGCCTCCAGTTTTGCTTTTCTTTTCAAGATTGCTTTGGCTATTTGGGGTCTTCAGTGGTTCTATACAAATTTTAGAGTTGTTTCTTCTTGATCTTTGAAACATTCTGTTAGTATTTTCATAGGATTGTATTAAATGAATAGATTGCTTTGGATACTATAGATATTTTAACAAATGTTTTTTCTTCCAGTCTATGAACATGGTATGTCTTTCAATTCTTTATGTCATCTTCAATTTCTTTCATCAATTTTCATAATTTTCAGAGTACAGGTCTTTTACTTCCTTAATTATTTTTATTCCAAGGCATCTTAATATTTTTGGTGCAATTGTAAATGGGATTTTTTTCTTAATTTCTGTTTCAACTGCTTCCTTATTACTGTATAGGAATGCCCCAGATCTCTGTACATTGATTTTGTCTCCTTTACCATACTTAATTCATTAATCATTTCTAGTAGTATGTTGGTGGAGGCTTTATGATTGTCTATATATCATGTCTTCTGCAAATCATGAAAATTTTGCTTCTTTCTTACCAGTTTGGTTGTCATTGATTCCATTTGCTTATCTAATTGCTGTGGCTAGGACTTTAAGTACTATGTTGAAAAAAGGTGGTGGGAATGGATATTTTGTCTTGTTTCTGACCTTAGGGATATGATCTCAGCTTTTCACCATTAATTATGATGTTAGCAGAGTTTTTCCATATATGGCCTTTGTTATGTTAAAATATGTTCCCTCTAAATCTACTTATTGAGGGTTTTTATTATGAATGGATATTTTATATTGTCTAGTGCTTCTTTTTTGTATCTGTTGAAATAATCATATGATTTTTATACTTTCTCTTATTAATGTGATATATCATGAGTGATTTAGCAAATATTGGACCACCTTGCATCCCAGGAATAAATCCCGCTTGATTGTGATGAATGATGTTTTTAAATGTGTTGTTGAATTCTATTTGCTAATATTTTTTGAGGATTTTTGCATCTAAGTTTCTCAGAAATATTTGACTGAAGTTCTCTTTTTGTAGTGTTTGTATATGGTTTTGGAATCAGGGTAATGCTGGCCTCATGGAATTCATTTAGAAATTTCCCTTCCTCTCCTATTTTGTGGAAGAGTTTGAAAAGAATAGGTATTCACTCTTCTTTACATGTTTGGTTGAATTCAGCTGTGAAGCTATCTGTTTCTGTACTTTAGTTTTTGCAATTTTTTTTATTACTGATTGTATTTCATTGATTATAATTGGTCTGTTCAAATTTCTTTCATCCTGTTTCAATTTTGGAAAGTTATATGTTTCTAGCAATTTATTTATTTCTTCTAGGTTGTCCAGTTAATTGATCTATGATTTTTCATAATATTCCTTTACAATTTTTCAAATTTATATAGTGTTGGTGTTTATTGCCCCTCTTTCATTTCTGATTTTGTTTAATAGAGTCCCTCTCCCCAACCTCCCACCCCCTTTATCTTTTTTTTTCCTTTGTGAGTCTGGCTAAAGGTTTATCACTTTTGTTGATCTTTTCAAAGAATCAGATTTTGGTTTCATTGGTCTGTTTTTTTTGTTGTTTTTTGTTTTTGTTTTTTTAGTTTTGATTTCATTTATTCCTGCTGTGATGTTTATTATTTCCTCACTCTTATTCCTCACTGGTTTAGGGTTTTGTTTGTTCATCTTTTTCTAGGTCCTTTAGGTAAAAGGTTAGTTTATTTTTTTTCTTATTTCTCAAGGTAGGCCTGTATTGCTATATACTTCCCTCTTAGAACAGTTTTTGCTGAATCCTAAAGATTGTGGGCCATTGTGTTTTCATTTTTATTTGTCTCCATGAATTTTTTGATTGCTTCTTTCATTTCTTGGTTGACCGAATCAATGTTCAGTAGCATTTTATTATTTAACTTCCATGTATTTGTGGCTCTCCTGAATTTTTTTTTTTGGTTGATTTCTGGCTTTATAGCACTGTGCAGCACTGACTTCAGTTTTTGTGAATTTTGTCTGTTTTGTGGCCTAATATTTAATCTATTCTGGGGATTATTCCATATACACTTGAAAAGAATGTGTATTCTGTTTTATGATGTAATGTTCTGAATATACCTGTTAAATCCACCTGCTCCAATGCATCATTCAAAGCCACTATTTTTTTTTATTCAGTTTGAGTGATCTGTCTATTGCTGTAAATGGGTTGTTAAAATCCCCTACTATTACTGTATTACAATCGATTGCTTCATTTACATTTGTTATTAACTTAATGAGTTGGGTATTCTCATTTGGGTGCATAATTATTTACTATTGTTATATCTTCTTGTTGGATTGTTCTCTTTATTACTATATAGTGTCCTTCTTTGTCTCTTATTACAGTCTTTGTTTTATTTATTTATTTATTTATTTACTTACTTATTAAGTTTATTATTTATTTCAAGAGAAAGAGAGTGAGCAAGTATGAATGGGGGGGTGCAGAGAAACAGAGGGAAAGACAGAATCCCAACCAGGCTTAAAACTGTCAGTACAGAGCAATGAGATTAATCTCATGAACCTTGAGATCATGACCTGAGTTGAAACCGAGAGTCAGATGCTGAACCGACTGAGCCACCCAGGCATCCCTACATTCTTTCTTTTAAAGTGTATTTTGCCTGATGCAAGTATTGCTACCCAGCTTTCTTTTGATATTCATTTGCATAATAAATGCTTCTTTATCACTTCACTTTTAGTATGCTTCTGTCAGTGTGCCTGCCTGGCTCAGTCAGTAGAGCATGTGAGTCTTGATTTCAGGGTCATGAGTTGAAGCCCACATTGAAGTCCACATGCATGGAGCCTACTTAAAAATATGCATGTGAATTAGTTCTGAAATGAGTCGCTTGTAGATAGCATATAGATAAATCTTGCCATTTTATTCATGTCTTTCGAGTATTTAGCCCATTTACATTCAGAGTAATTATTGGTAGACATGTACTTATTGCCACTTTGTTACTTGTTTTATGGTTGTTTTTGTAGTTTTCCTCTATTTCTTTCTTTTCTTGTTCTCTTGATTAGTTGGCTTTCTTCAGTGATCTATTTGGATTCCTTTCTCTGTTTTTTACACACCTATCTTTGGTTTTTGATTTGTGGTTATCATTTGCTTTGTATATAACATCTTCTTTATATAGCAGTCTATCTTAAGTTTGAACTTATTTTTTTACTCCTCTCTGATATTTTAGGTATATGGTCATACTTTACATTCTTTTATTTTGTGAGTCCCTTGACTGATTTTTACAAATATACTTATTTTCACTGTTTTTGTGCTTCTTACTTTCCTTACTCTTGCTTACGATTTTTCTTTTCCACTCAGAGTCCTTTTTAACGTTTTGTAGGGTTGGTTTAGTGGTGGCGAATTCCTTTAACTTCTGCTTGTCTGCGAAACTCTATCTTTCCTTCCATTTAAAATAATAGCCTTGCTCAATAGAGTATTATTCACTGTAGATTTTTGTCCTTTCATCACTTTGAATCTATCATGCCACTCCTTTCTGGCTTGGAAAGTTTCTGTTAAAACATTAGCTGATAGACTTATGGGTTTCTCTTGTATGTAACTGTTTTCTCTTAATGCTCTTAAAATTCTCTCTTATTATTTTTTGCCATTATAATTACTACATGTCTTGGTGTGGACCTGTATGGGTTGATTTTGTTGAAGGCTTTCTGCCTTCTGGTTCTAAATTTCTATTTGTTTGTTAGGATTTGGCAAGTCTTTAGCTATTATTTCTTCAGAAAAATTTTTGAGGCCCTTCTCTTTCTCCTCTCCTGGTATCCCTATAATGTGAATGTTATTACTTTCGATGGTGTTGCTGAGTTCCCTAAATCTATTCTCATTGTCGATTCTTTTTTTCTCACCTGCTCAGCTTGATTACTTTCTTTTACTCTGTCCTCCATATCACTGTCACTGATTCATTTTTCTACTTCCTTTAGTCTAGGATTTATTCCATCTAATGTATTTTTAATTTCATTTAATATATTCTTCTCCGGTTCTTTTTTTTTTTTTCTTTGTTAAAGTCCTCAGTAAGTTCCTACACTTTTTTTCTCAAGTCCAATGAGTATCTTTATGATAATTTCTTCAAATTCTCTATCAGGAATATTATTTATCTTCATTTTGCTTAGGTATCTTGCTGTGATTTTGTTTTATTCTTTACTTGGGATATATTTCTGTGTTTTATCATTTTGTCTGTCTCTCTGTGTCCATTTCTATGTTAGGAAAGTCAGCCACAACCACTGTTCTTGAAGGTAATACCTTTACGAAGAAGAGGTCCTGTAGTGCTCTGCCATGCAGTGTCCCGTTAACCAGAACCTGGCATTTCAGGGTTGCCTCTCATATGTGTTGTGTGTACCCTCCTGTTTTATGTCTGAGCCACTTTTTCTTCAGTACAGTCATCTATAATAGCTCTCTTTGACTGTTGTGGGCAGTGTTTGACCACTGTGTTGTTAGTAGGACAGACTGGGGTCACCTTGGTCTTCAGTTGCATCAGGCTAGGCATTCTGCAGGAATGCAATGGCAACCAACCACAGGGGGCTTTTTCTGTGTTGTCCCCTTAGAAGCTTTCATCGACATGCAGGGGCTGCAGTCAGACTAACTGTCTGTCTTCACCCAAACTGCTGGGTCCACAGTCAGACTGTTGTGTGTGGTTATCTTCCCTTATCCCTAGGGCAAGAGTTGCTTTGGAGTGGTTCTGGCTCCTGTTGGGGCTGCTTGCACATTGCCAGTCCTGCGGCACTAGCTTGCCCTGGCTCTGGGTAAGCGTTTATTGAAGGGAGCAGATCTGCAATGTGTAGGGTACGGGAGTGTTAGCAAGGTTGTTTGCTGCTTGTTCTTTGCAGGAAGAGCCCTCCAGCGTGAGGACAGATGCATGCTTGGCTATAGGGTGCAGTCCACTGAAGGGCACTGTGTGTGGGAGCACGACAGCACTTTTAGCAAGTTAGGTAAAGTTAGGTAGGGAGTGCCAGTGCCATGCTGTTTCTTTCAGATGTTCATATTTTCGATGCTGGGGGACAGGGGAGGGAAATGGTGCTGTCAGCTCCTTTGTTCCTTAAGAAAGCTCCCAAAGTTCTCTGTCCCTCCAGCACATGGAATTACTAAATAACTCTCCCTCCTGTGTGCCTCTGGCAGTTTTCAAACTGCTGCTTCTATTCTGTGTCTCTGCAGACTGTTTTATAAGCTATTTATTTAAGAGCAGGGACTCAGTTTCATCTTGCTCTCCAGGTTCTCCCAGAGCCAAGCCAGCTGATTTTCAAAGTGCCAGGTTTTAAGTACCACTGGTTGTAAGAACTCATGAAATTTGGCCCCTGTAGTTTTCAAGGCCAAATATTGTGGGGAGTTCATTACCCTGCAAGCTGTAGGCATGGATGTTTCCACTCTTCCCTTCCCATATTTTATGAAACTTAGGAATCTAATGTTTTTTTTTTCTAAAATATATTCCATTTGCTTTCTAAATAAAAAGACATTAATCAAATTGTCGAATGCCGGGCCTACCATGAATGTACTAAAACACTGAAAGGGTCCCCATGCGTACAGAGAGGAAGAACTATATCTCTGAAGGCAGGTGCATAAAAGCATTCTGACAGAAACAGGAATGATAATTACTGGCTAATCAACAAACCAGAGAGTGCATTGACAGAATATCGACAAGAAGATGCTTATGTTTCAAATTGTTCCTCGTCTTTCCTATACGCCAAGTAATGCCTTCTTTGTTCTCGACTGCGGTCTATACCCTGTAACAAACAAAATTTAAAAGATACTTGGAAAAATTTCTCAAAGCAAATAGCGCAATATTTTTCTCTATTATGCAGAGAGGGGACAAATGAATAGAGATCATTCCATATAATGACTATGGGAGAAATAGTCCATTTTATATTTACATAAACACAACAAAGGAGTTAAAAATAAATGTTATATAGCATATTAAAATATCCGTTTCCTAATTATCAATTAGATTGGCACATTTTTTATGCAGAATATCTATTCAGATATAACATAAAAAGAACTGAAATGCACAGACAAAAAAACATTGCATCATTCCAATAGTTGTCTTTTTTTCAGGACTTCGTATTAAAGAAAATCAAATAAATTACTATGATATTATTATTATTATTATTATTTGGTTTGTTATTGAATATAAAAGGAACAGACTGAGAGCAATTCAGGGAAGTTGAATAGACACAGAATTTTCATTAATACGTTCTCTAAATTTATGAGGAATCTACAACTTTATTATATTAAAATGATAGTACTTGCTGTATTTTGGAGAGAAGTTGCCTAATATATCTTTGATTCATTTGTGTAAGTGTTGTGGAGGTAATTCCAGGGCAGTAGGCTAAGCCTCGGCAAGGTCTGATTAATATAATAAAATTAAAGCATGCATCATAATACTAATATATTATACTTTTTGGGTATTTTCTTTGTATATACAGAAGATGTAGGATTGTTCGAGGAAAACATATTCCAAGTAAGTTATTAATTCTGTTCTTTTGGTCCTTGGTTGACCAAGCAAACTGAGGCATAGGTATGGCTATTAGAAGAACTGAAATTCTATGATAGTGAATATGTTAGGAGCAAATTTAATATTTGTTATAGACTGGTAAATATTGTCAGACCTCCCCACCCAATACCTAAATTAATTGCTGAACATTGTCAAAATTTACTGTATCTATAATGGTTTGGTATTATATGAAACATGCTAGAAATATTTTCACATTTGCCATGGGAGGAATGATCCCTATCTTTTTATTTAGTGTGTTTTAGAGTCTCAGATTTGAGTAATATGTGCCTCCAGATTGAAATAGTTTACCAAGTGCCTACTTCAATGGATGCAAAAGTCCACTTAGAAATATTAAAACACATTAATGATTAATTGCTAAGGAAATTACCCTCCCACCACAGAATGTGAGGTGAAGGGAGCACTGAGAAAACCCTATTTCCTTCAATTATTGACAACAGTTTGATTTCAAAGCGTTTTGAAATTTTCTGATAGTATTTCTCAAAATCTGATTGGAATACCATCTACTTCGTTCTTCAGGTAATTTTTGTTTTGTTTTGTTTGTAGTTTCATTTTAATGTAGACTCCTAAACCCTAACCAAATACAATAAATACAAATCTTGAAAGATTGGACCTAGGAATCTTTATTTTTATACCCCCTCCCTCACCACAGGTGATTCAGAAACACATTGAAATATATAAGTAACTGCAATTTTAAAATGAAGGCATCAATCGTTGAGTCTAACAATCACCAATTAAGAATGATACAGGATGGATACCTTCAAGTGAGTTTTGCAGGTTGAGGGGAAACTCTTGGAGAAGAGAGGAGAAAATATGGGACTGATAGGGAAGAAGAGAGGTTGTAATCAATATAAAATTTTTAATCTCTTCTTTTGAATGGGGAAACATAAATATTGCGGAAGAAGAGTGGAGGAGTTACTGAAAGTTGGAAAGTATCAGTAACTAAGAAATAGATAATTTTCTGTTTCTATCTTTTTTTTCAATCAGAGCAATGCAGGAGCATTTTTATAGCGGACAGTTGGTAGCAGGAGATGAGAAACAATTGTCTTCCAACTACCCCTCACATTCTAGATATGTGATAACAATCGAACATGTAACTGACAGCTAACTAAACGTTCATCTGATTTTCTTCTCCTTTTACTACCTCTGTATTTTGCTCACATGACATTTTGTTTTGAATATTAGCTGTCCTGGCACCACCGAGTTGTGGTTTCCTATTTGAGAACTCCCAACAAACTTTGATTATCCTCCATAATAAAGATGTGAAATCAACTATAGCTTAATTAATCAGCTGTTAACCCAAAAGAGGCTCAATACAATCCCAGCATCTGCTTATTTTTGGCAGGCAGAGGGCACTTAAGGCCATTACTTAAACGCGGTTCACATGATATTTATAAGGAATCATTTTTTTAAAATTTTTTAACGTTTATTTATTTTTGAGAGACATAGAGACAGAGTATGAGCAGGGGAAGGGCAGAGAGAGAGGGAGACACAGAATCTGAAGCAGGCTCCAGGCTCTGAGCCGTCAGCACAGAGCCCGACACGGGGCTCGAACTCACAGACCGTGAGATCCTGACCTGAGCCGAAGCTGGCCGCTCAACCGACTGAGCCACCCAGGGGCCCCTATAAGGAATCATTTGAGTGGTGCCTGAGTGGCTCAGTTGGTTAAACCTCTGACTCTTGTTTTGGGCTCAGGTCATGATTTCACGGTTTGTGGGTTCGAGCCCCGTGTCGGGCTCTGCACTGGCAGCAGAGAGCTTGCTTGGGATTCTCTGTCTTCCTCTGTCACAGATTATGGGTTTGGAGTTCTCTCTTGATCAGCAAGAGAGAGAGGATGCAGAAATGAAAAGAGAGAGGCTAGTGTCTGGGAGGAAACAAGAGCCTGGGATAGGGGTTTTCTCTCTGTGTTTATGGAGCTCTCAAGGTTTTACATACATAGTGAGCAAGCAAAAGAAAACAATATGATAGTGATCATTAACTTGTGTGTGTAAGAAGCAAAGGACTTGAGGGGCAAGTGGCTTTTGCAGTTAAAATTAAAGCACAATGATATATTGGCACTAGATGCCAGATGGACAGTGTTTCTCTGTAGGCAATAGCTAAATAGCTATTATCTCTGAAGTCTAAGATTGCTGGGACATGCTGCCTCAAGACTAACGAGGCACCCTTTTCACTAGCTCACTTTGGGTGCTTTTGCCCTGCGGGGACTTTCCCTCCAAGCCTAGTTACCCCATTGGTGTAAGTGTACAGAATTCTTAAACTTATTTCCCACAGTTCCCCCTTTTTTGTTTTTCTTGGTTTTTCTAGTCTTGTGTGTGAGGACCTTCACGATGAGCTCCTGATCCTTCTTTTGTTGTCAGGTAGCTCGGAGGATGACTCTGCAAAGATATAAAAAGAGACACAGTAAAAGTATTTGGCTTCTCAGAGCTATCCAGAATTTGAGATGGGTTGCTGGCTATAAGTGAGAAAGGATTTAGGTGATGCCACATTGGCCAGAATCAGCCCATTCATTTCTAAGTTAGTCTTCTGCATATTGTAGCTGTTGGTGTAAGGTTACACCTAAATTTTCTTTATTGTCAGAGAGTTTGGAAGAAAAAACACTGTAAAGGTGTGTCTGGACAGCATCCCGAGATTGGGAGTGATTATAAGGAACGCCGGTCATGCAAATATGTTGGTAGTTAGGGTCACAGGGCAGTTTAGAGCAGAGGATCAAGGCTTCTTGCCTTTTTCCAGTAAATTCCACTGTAGCCTCAAGAGCTTCGAGGTGGACCAGAACTTGTCTATCAAGAGAAGTTTGGCTTATTAACTCTTTTGTAGTTTATTAACTAGCACAAGACTATAAATTTATTAAGGACATGCGCTACTTGGATAGTATGATGTCAACTGATTCCAGCAACAGTGGCAGAGGCGATAACGCCTCATCCTGCTAAGATGCCCATGATCAACAGTCCAACAAACTATTTTTGCCTTTTAGTTGGGTACCAGTTTTGAACAAGCTTGGAAAGAGCACTTAGTCCTGATGGATGCATATAAGGCTTAGAATTCTTAATGGGAACCCAGGGTACCTGTGTGGCTCAGTCGGTTAAGCATCTGACTTGAGCTCAGAGCATGATCCTACGGTCCATGAGTTCAAGCCCTGGATCGGGCTCTGTGCTGACAGCTCAGAGCCTGGAGCTTGCTTCAGATTCTGTGTCCCTCTCCTCTCTCCGTCCCTCCCCCGCTCACTCTCTGTCTCACTCTGTCTCTTAAAAATAAATGAATGTGAAAGAAATTAAAAAAAAAAAAAAAGGAAGCCAGGCCAAGATGCACTAAGTACTAATAAAGAAGAGATATTTAATTGGGTAATGTTATTATTATGTATGCAGGACATGATCCAGCCTTGGGAGGTAGAGATGTTATTACAGGAGTGAATACTTGAGACTAGAACAAGCTAGAATATCAGGAATGTGAGATGTGTTTGTTTTTTTAGGTATCTCAAAACTTGTGGCTGAGAAAAAAGTAAAATTTTCTGGCCTTGTAGAGGTTTTGGGTTGTACACGTAAAAGCTATTTGGTTCTTAGTTTGAGACAAGCAGGTAAGTTGCTGAGTCTGGTAACATACATAGAAGGTGCTGGAATAAGCCACCATTGAGGTCTGGGCATAGCAAGGCCAATGCTCTTGTTTAGTTTGGAAGGGCGGGTTAAGGTTGGCTCCTCCCATGAACTCAGTGTCCTTATTGCTAATAGGAATATCCCAGTCTAGGAGTGTTAGGCTGTCAAATATCGATGTATCAAGGAGATGAGCCCGAGATGAATATTGAGCTTGGCCCGGACAAAGGAGTGTAAGGAGAAGAATCAGGGTTACGCGTATTGAATTTTGTCAGTGATGGAAATCATGGCCATCGGGTGCAAATCAGGAGTATATGCGAGATCATTGTGTTGGAAGAGGACGCAGGCCTGATTAGACAGGCATGTTATGTCAGGGGCAAAGACTTACACGTTTGTGGAGTGGCTGCCGGATGAGGGTTCAGTGAAGAGGCTTATTTTGTCTTGAAGGGGGGCAGTGGTTGCTCATTCAGAGTCATTCTCTGGAAGTCTTCAGGGGTTTTACATAGCACCATAGGGTGAGAGGGTTTATCTGGTTTTGAAGAATGTTGCTCAGCTGCGGTTAGTCCTTGAGAATTAAGATTTAAAAAGTTAAGAGTGATTATAGCATGGTCAAGGAGGCGTTGAGGTTGTAATGTAGACAGCCATGGGTAATTCCCCCTTTTTTGTTTTTTTAACATGTTTTTGAACATGTTATGTGCTTGTTTTTCAATTGCTTGGCCTTGTGGATTATCAGGGATACCTGTAATAGGTCCAATGTTCCATAGGGCACAGAAGTCATGAAATGAAGAGGAAACATAGGCTGGGCCGTTATCTGTCTTGATTGTGTGAAGCAAGCCCCAAGCTGCAATAGCATGTCAAAGATGTTGCATAACTGCTTTGGTGTTTTCTTTTGTATGAGCTGAGGCAAAAATAACATCTTAGTTGATATCTATAGATACCTGTATATGTTTGTGTTTACTGAACATAAGGTACACTGTAACTTCAGTTTGCCAAATTTCATGAGGCTTGAGGCTCAGGGGAAAGCTACTGACAGTCCTAGCAGGAGTGAATGATCTGTTTGGCCTCATTTTACAGTAAGGTTAAATTTTTTTGGTTAAAGTTGACCGGTTTTGATGGTAAAGAGTATGGGAGGCTCTGGCTTCAAAAAGTGAGTAATATTCTTAGGAAATGATTTTGTCTAGGAGAGCATTATCTTTGATAAAGTTGTATTTCCATTTTTTACATATCTCCTATTTTTTTAATATACAGAGTTCCTTTGTTTTTTAATTGCCATTACTCTTAATTACCTCTAGCAGAATTTTAACTTTTAGAAACCTTAGTCTCCAGTCAAAACTACATAGTAACCAATCGAGAACTATAAGTAACATCAGAAATTGTTTAGATGGCAAATTTATGACTCCATTAAGCAGAGAGCATGCTTTTAATAGCTTTAAATGTCCTTAGTTTTTTTGCTATAAGAAGCCAAAAGCATAAACCTATCTTTGTTTAGCAAGCACTGCTTTGGCATTCCATTTGACTTGGAAGAGGCTTAAATGTCCCATGAGTTTAATTCAATTAATCATCTTAGCAAAAACTTAAAAGTTTCAGGTAATCAAAGACCCTGAAAGCTATATTAACAATTACCCATGAAAACTTTGAGACAGGCAAAATTAACCATCATTTTAAGACATTTTTTTGTTAACTAATTGCAATAGAGATATTTATAAGCTTATTTGACCTTTAGTAAACCTAGGTAGAATAAAGTTTTACTGTTTAATTCTGATAATTTAAAAGACATGTCTATCTTAATTACATTTCATCTATGTCTCCTTAAAAGTTTACCATTGTCAATTTTTTCCCAAGGAACAAGTAAGGCGATCTGAAGTCTAAGGGGGTGTGTTTTGCTCCTTGAGAATGTAGGGAGGAGCAGCAGATAGTGCCTGAGGCATTGAAGAGCTGGTTATTTGTGCTGCACCCCAGGTGGTGCAGAAACAAGAGATTGGTGGGAGGGGGGAGGGAAGAGGTGAGATGCTGCCAAGAAGCCTAGAGGCAGATAAAAGCACTGAGGGCAGAAAAAGAGTTCTCCTGGTCTTAAAGCCTGTCAGTATAGATAGATGAGCAGATAGATTTTTTTTTTCCTCCACCACCAAGTGGAATTAGGCAGTCCATGTCTGGCTAGAGGAGACAGGGAAGTTCCTCAAAACAAAAGGAATTTCGGCTGCTCCTTGGGAATATTTCTTCAAGTCTCCATCCCAAGGTAGACTAACCAGAGACAGTTGGTTCTAATTATCATAGACATTGACCCAGGAAATGAATGAGGGAGAAGCCCCCACATGCAGAGTAACCAGAGTGTATTAGGAGAAGCAGAGAGAAAGAGCTCCCTTCATTAGGATGGCCTGTGTAAAATAGGTCGCACTATTTCCGTGCATTGTTTTCTGACAACGATGGGAAGCTGGGCTTGCTGTCTTGGTTGGACCTATTGCCCTGTGCCGGAAAACTGAAGGCCCTTGGGACAGCTGGCATTTAGATTCTGCATAGTGCGAGCCATGCAAGCATCATGAAACTCTTGGGCATAAACAGCATCTTGGGCTGGGGTCAAATGATATTTATAAGAGATCCCTTTTCTCAGGCACACATGGAATAAGTGCCACAAATAGTTTCTAAGATGCCGATTGTAAAAGGGCTGTGGAGGCCACACAGCTGGACTGAGTTTTGCAATTATCTTACTGTTTGAAGAAGAAGGCCTTTCTACAGGTATTTCCTGTCTTGCTTGACAACAGGAGATAGGTGGAATTCACCGGCCTTACGGGCTTCCTTAAGGCACTTTTGCAAGAGGAGAGGGCCTTATCAGAACCAGTCTCCTCCCACCTTTTGGGGGGGTGGATGACTATAAAAAGGCTCAGGCCTTTCCTCCTCTTTTGGGTAAGTCTCCATCTTCATACACATCATCTGAGCTCAAGGGGAGAAGGGAGTGCGGACAACGGACTAAGTAAGGATTACCTCAGGGGGCCGGGGGGCATTAGCTCCCTCAGAATCCTCAGCTTTTAATGTTTTCCCTACTGGGTCCCAAATATTTAGGTCAAAGTTTTCTTGCTCCGGGAAACCAAGGGGAGTGTTGCTGGATAATCGTCAATAATTTAAGAAGTGCTTTCTGACTGAGGGTAGTGCCGGCTATCTTTCCCAATGACTGTAAAATATGAATATATTGTTTCTGTTCTGGGGATAGGGAGTCCCCCATAATAATTCTCTCAAAAGTTCCCCGGCAGCAAATCCTGATATAGTTTCTCTTTGTCAGGAGAGCTTGAAGTCGGTGGGGTTTTTGTTGAGCTCTAGTAGTTCCACTGCTTTCTGCTGTTCTTGAGTCACACCCGCCTCTTAGCCATGTCAGTTTCTAGTCACAAGGGGTCGCCATTCCTTTCTCTCTGCCCCTCCCCACTCGAGCTCTCTCTCTCAAAAATAAGTAAACTTAAGTTTAAAAGAATCATTTAACATCTCTCATGTTTATTTAGTTGAATGGGAACTTATATTTAATTATATGAAAATAACTCAAATAGAGAATTTAATTAGTTTAACCATAAGATACAAATGTGGTATGATCACAGTCCCTGTTAAATATACTATGAATCCAAAATCTATGTTTAACATCTAGTGAAAAATAGACCAATAGTAAAGTGGCAGATTATTTCAACTACTGAAAAATTTTCACACTTTCCTCAGTTGACTCCACCTACTTGGTTCAGCATTTCTCTATTCAATGTGAAAAGCCTTGTCATATCTATTTATAAATCTTGATGTGATCTTTTAAAGTGTGTTCCCAAATCGTTTTCTGTTTTAGAAAGCACAACCCTAAAATAGGGATATCCGTATTCACATTGAGCGAATCCAGAGATGTTGGAAGCAAATTAGGAAGTGTTTGCCTTATAAAATGAGTCAGATATTTGTAAAAGTTAATCCATAAACCTCAGGGTAACTTATAAAGGATAAAAACAGACTAATAGAATTGACTAAAGTTAAAAAATAATAGTAACTCCATTCCTTTTCAACAAAAATTAGTCCACAGATGTTTAGCTTTAGAACCCAAAGGAAGACCAAGGATCAGAGGGAGAACAGCCATATGACCCGAACGAGATAATTCCTAATGTGTCGGAATTCATCGAATCTATCTCCAACACAGGGATATTAGAACACAAACACCAGTGGCTTTTATCTGTGTTTCAGAGTCTTGATGAAGGTCGAGAAAGCCAAGGGGACAAATGAGCTTTACTGCTATTTGCTTAGTATATTTGGGTTCTATATTAGAATTCTTTATTAAATGGATTTTTCTGAAAACATGATCTTGTCATGACATTGCAGAGACCATGTCAGCAGGTACCTCTTCACAGGTGAACTCGGAGGACAGGGTATGGCAATTTAGGAACAAGCCACATTCTACTTGAAGAAAGCCTCTCAGTTGGGGGAAGGCTGGTATTTATATCTGTATAATTTTAAAAGGCAGAGATTAAAAGTAAAGTTACGAAGGGGAGTAAGTTGGTTTTAGGACCTGGTGTGGTGATGAGTTTATAGGACGGAAGATAAATGATTTTTTTTTTCTCTCCAAAGGAGTAATTTAGAAAAAAAGAGCAGATCAAGGCCATGCAGAAGAATGTGGCTTTGAGGTTTCTTTCCATTTTGTTCACACTATGGGAAACTACATCCTCACTACAGCAGAAAGGAGAAATTTCAAAGCTGTAGAATATGCTACTTAAAATTGGGCCTCTCAAATGTTGGTTGGGGAGTACATAAAGTCGCCTCTTTCCAACATTAGGAGATTACATGGGATTTAGGGCAAGGTAAACATATAAAATCTTAATAAATATCTCACATTTTTAGAAACTCAGTAAGTATCTATTGCAATAATGAATAAACATATGATGTCTGTATAAGCCTTTTATTTTAATACTTATATGAGGTTTCATGGTAAGGGTTTAAATTTTTTTCATTAGAAATTGAAAAGAGTTATGAAACAAAAACTTTTGTTGATACCCCTACATAAAAGGAGAAAAGTTGAACACTTCTGGCTGAATTAGTACAACAAAGGAAGAAGAATAGCAAAGAAAGATTAGGAAAATTCCATTCACTCAGCATCTTTGTTGCCTCTAAGGTACTTCTGCCCTATTCTGGGGCTCTCAGGAATTAATATTCATGTGGAGACAGAACATGTTACAGAAACTGTTGGTTAAATCTCCCTGAATTATTTCCAGGCAAAGACTAATCTTCTTAGTCACTTAATTGCCCACACATTTAACAAGGCATTTTAAATACATTTCAGAGATAGTAGTTAAGAGAATATTTGTGGAATAAAAGAATGAACTTCTAGGGCATAATCAGAGTTTGCAGCTACATGATAAATTTTATGTTCCCTAAATCTCATTTAATTTTACATTCCAGATATTTTGCTGCTCTAAGCTTTTTAAAGCTCCTAAACTTATAACAACAACAACGACAACAAAAACTTATTTTTACCAGGCTGTATATATGCATCATTAATATTTCATCTGGGAAGATAACAGTGTCCCAAAATTGGTACAGAAAAATGTAAACACAAGCAAAAGAATTTAATTAACTCAGATGGAGTTCTGTCAAGCCTCTGAGAATATATTTTCATTTGTCATATGTCCCTTTGATTCATGACCAAATATATTGGGGAAGTATTAAGTTCTGTTTACTTTATATGTTTAAGAATTTTACTTTTCCCTGTTTATAGAAATGCTATTGTTCTCACTTTTATAAAAGAACTTAGGAGTCATAAATATTTCATGGTTCTAATCAGTCGTAGAGGCTGGGAAACTCTCCTTGAGTATGTACTTATATTTCACCAAATACATCTTGGTATTCCATTTAAGCTGAACGTGACGCTAAAACATCCTAACACTGTCTTTTCACAAAACTACACATACATTATTTGAAGAAAAATGTGGCTCAATATTGCTACAGGTTTCAAAGATTAGACACAGCTTTCTATTTTCATGCAGATAATAAATTCTTAAACTGGCCTTCAAAAGCCAATCTCAGGATTTTTTTTTTGTCCATAAATGCAATCATCAATTACTGCACAACATTTCTTTACATTTTTTTAAATAGTGTAAGACAGCAAGACTTCAGAGTGCTTTTGGAAATGTTCGTATAACATGTAAACACTAAATCATTTGTTAGCTGTTTCATCAATAAAACAGAGTTTGAATATAATACTATTTGAAAATCTAGTCACTGATGCTGATATGTCTAAAGGAACATTGATTTGCATTTTTTCATTTCCAAGTCCTGAACAGGTATTAGGTTCAGAAATATTGTTCTCCTTGAAATTTTCAATTTATAAAGACATTTCCTCTCATGAAAATAAGAGATCTATATTTTCTTTTATATCACATTCATTTAAATTTAATATTTTTGGAATAAACTAGACTTTTATAAACAATAAGATTAATACACATGCATGTTTGTATTATTAACTACACACCTATATGGAGATTTGAGGTTCAGAAAAATAAAATTGCAAATGTTACAAATGTATTTGATGCAGAGGGATGAAAACTAAGTTGATAAAAGATGGATTTGAGAGTGAATAAAAGATGACATAAACAAAACTGATTTTATCAGACTTAGAAAGATTTTATTAAAAAATTATTAGAATGAAAGGGTCTATTAACGAGAATTGTATGGATAAGTAAAGGCTGCTGAAAAACGTACACACTTCAACTGAAGCATGTTACAGAACTGTCTTTGTAGTGAAGATAGTGAATGATCTTCTTGAGATATTTATTTAATTTTGCATACATGGCTTCACTAGCTGTTTTCTACTTTTTTACTTCAAGAAAGATCATGAAGAAACATCTCAAATATTGCCTGTTTCTTGCTTTTTAAAGTCAATATTGTTAAATAATTTATATAATAAATATTTCCATTATAAGTGTACTCCTCAAAAATTTTAGACACAATAATTAAAAGATAACACACTGACTACACAATAAAAAATTTCTTTAAGCTCATTTGAAATCAATGGTCACCTCCACTCCTGACCCCAGCCAACATCTGTTCTTTCTGCCTCTATGCATTGATTTGTTTTTTTGTAAACTTTCACATAAATGGGCTTATATGGTTGTATATTTTATACCTGACTTCTTTTGCTTAACATAATGTTTTTGAGTTTTATCCATGCTGCAGGTTTATTTTTTATTACTGAGTAACAGTATGTTTTCTGATAAACATTTTGTTTACCCATTCTCTCTTGACTTTTCATATGAACTTTTTGGAAGTTTTACTGCTTCATAGTTTTTATGGTTAGGACTTTACGTAAACATCTTTTTTTGTGTGTGTGTGCATAGTGTTATGTCAGGAATGGAATTCATTTATTTGCATGTGTATGTATATCCAAATGTATTCTTCCATCAACACTACACTGTTTGATTGCTGTAAGTCTTATTTATTTATTTTTATTTTATTTTAGAGAGAGAGAGCACACAAGTGGAGGAGAGGGTCAAAGAAAGAGAGAGAATCTCAAGCAGCCTCCATGCTCCGTGTGGAGCCTGACCCAGGGATTGTTCCCATGACCCCAGGATCATGACCTCATCTGAATTCAAGAGTTAGTCACTCAACAGACTGAGCTACCTGGACGCCCCTTATTACTGTAAGTCTTGAAATCAGCTAAAGTTCCCGAACTGTTGTTTTTCAAAATGGTTTTGGATAGTCTGTGTTACTTAAATTTTCATGTAAATTTTAGAATCCTGGCAAGTGGTGTTACAATGAGCATGGTTGGGCTGTGCCCATGTATAAGTGATACGCATGTGGATAAGGGTATAGTGGATATTTCTCCTATATTTTTTAAAACTTTAGCATTACAATTCTTACATAGCCACAGGAAGCCGGCTATTTCATCTACTCAGATTATCTCAAAACTAGAGTATAGGCGTGTAATGAAGTTTTCAAATGTGAAATTTTCAAATGAAAATTAAATTCAGAAGTGGCTATTTTTCGGTCATAGCCTGATCTTCTGAGAAGGTTGAAGGCAAATGCTTCGGGTTCTTTGATGGCAGCAATAGTATATATTCTGGCATCTTTTCTGAGGGTCTCAAGTACAGATTGGTGCTGGCAAACTGTTATCACTAGAAAAGTCCCTTTTAATGTTATTTGGCGTTTTTCTTGGCATCAAAGTTTGGTTTATAGACAATGTTTTAGTAGAGCAAAGTGTTCCAGAGGCATGTTTCTCTTTCTTGGAGATTCTTGATATGACTTTTCACTTCGCGGCAGGCAGATGGCTGAAGCAACAAGCTGGTCTTGGGTCCAATTTCAGAGATGTGTCTCTGTTGGGACTTTTGTTAGGTCTATATCAAATCTATATCACCAGCAAGTGTATATTCCCACCACAAACCCCAAAATCCTGCAAAGCCACTCTGCAAAGAGGAAAATCAAGAAAAAGGGGTGTACCTGCTAGATAAGGATATGAACATGAACTACCACGAGATATAAAATACCACCTGCTGTGTTATGTTGCAGTAACAAAAGGAATAACCCTAAAGTAGGAACAGGGTCAATGGAACAGTCACCCTACAGTGTTCAAAAATGATGCTTAGAGAACAAAAGTAGCAGCCTAAAAGAAAAATAATGAAAACCTTCACCCCTCACAGCATCTCCACGTTGCTTTAGACATCTATCGGTGTTGTCTAAATAAACTCTTTGTCTTCCAGAACTACAGCTCCATTTTCCCTCCTCCAAAACAACTCCCTTTTTCAGAGTTGAAAATCTGTGGTGGGCTATGTCTGCCCTCCTTCTACCCTCTTCAGTCTCACCTTGATCTACTGCCTTGACTACTCACTAGCCACATCCAACTAGCACTTTTAAGGGACACACATTTCCTTTAAAAAAATTAATGTTTATTTATGTTTGAAAGAGAGAGAAAGAGCATGAGTGGGGGAGGAGCAGAGGAAGAGGAAGACACAGAATCCAAAGCAGGCTCTAGGCTCCAAGCTGTCAGCACAGAGCCCAATGCGGTTGGTGCTCGAACCCACGAACAACGAGATCATGACCTGAGCTGAAGTTGAATGCTTAACCAACTGAGCTACCCAGATGCCCCTCGGGACCCACATTCTTTTAAGTATGGTTTTTCTGGTCTCTTCTTAGAGGCATCAGACATTATCCTTAGCTTATTGGTTCAAATAGTATCTCTCATCACTAAGTGAGGCATTGCAAATAAATGCTTGCATTTGACTCTAAGGATGTTTAGCTCAGCATTATTCTCTTGGCTATTCACACACACACACACACACACACACACACACACACACACACATTTTATATACTGCATGTGTATGGTTAACGTATTATTCCTGTGGATATCAGCAGTGGGAGTAGGACTTATTTGTCCTGTATTACTCCAGGAGTAGGGCCAACTGTGTAAAGCAAATTTGTGGAGATGGTAACTAATGGAGGTAACTATTAATACCCAAACTGCAATTTATTTAAAGATCAACGCACTGAGGAAACTCTAAGCTTATCATCTGGTTTTTGCTTGGTAGCGGCTTATATCCCTTGCTTCCACATTGATAGCATAGATTCAAAGTTGCTTCTAGTTCCTGAGAAATCGCAGAAATAATAGTTTGGATGGTATAAGATAGGGAAAATGTATGATTGATTGCAAAAATCATGGATATGAAGTGAAAGGAAGGTAATATGTTCAAAATGGTTGCTGAAACAATTCAATATAATGAAAAGTGTAACTATGATGCATGCCTCTTTTCATAAATATGTAAAGATAATTTGCAAGATACACAATTGAGATAATCATTTGAATTTTTCCATCATGCATTTTTCCCCCCTTATGTCATTTCCTCTGTCAATCCAAGGAAATAGTCAAAGCATTTTAACCTCAGGGAAGTTGAGGTTAGACACAGAATTTCTTTTTGAAACCTGAAAGGAAAAAATCATACAAGCTTTGAAAGGCATTGAAAATTTACATCAAGAGAACACTATACAAACCTGGCTTCTGCTACTGAGTTTTTGGGGATGCCATCCCAGGATGCATGGGTCATAGGCTATTGGGTTTGTAATTAAAATTTGTACAGATTTGTTTTCTCATTCAAAAAAGCATATTCATACACAATATCCCATTTAATCCATACCACAGCTCTACTGGATAAGTTTTATATTACTCTCTTCATTTTAATGTAAAAGATTTGATGCTTAGGCGGATTAATTATATTGCTGAATAGAATGAAATTAGGTTGTAATGAGCAGTGATTTGGAAGTATGTCTTCTGACTCCAAATCTATAGGCATACCTCTATGCACAGATTTAGCAAAATTATATTAAATTCCAAGAAGGTCTCGTAAGAAATAATAATGATGTGCTGGAAATTTCTCATACGTTTTAAATAGGACTAATCTCTCACAACCTTATAGCATATAGAGATTTGCATTTCAAAGAAAACTATTTTGTTTCCTATGAATTAATTGGCAATTTATACATAAATTCCAAAACAAACCATGAAGTTAAAGCACTCAAAATGACTGCTTGGCATTTATTTCATTTCACTCCTAGAACGAGCGTGAAAACACTGGCTAATTTTGCTTGGTCTTAGGGCTTTAGAAACATTGACTTTCAGTGTTGATGAAATAATATTTTAAATGACAAACATTGGCAGGGGGACAATGTACTCTGCTGATAACACTGAAGAAGGCATTTTCGTCTTCAGATTTAGTCAGAAATCTTTGGAAGGATTTAATTTACAAAATAATTGCCTTGTGACTTTGCAAAATGACGTTCACCTTCGATGACTCTGAATGCCAACGTCTTCGATGGCGAACCCTTTGGTTTAAAAAGTCACAAGGAAATAGAATGTCAATATTACAATGGATTAAATTGAGGAAAGCTCACATTTAAATTCTGAATTCTATTGAAAAATAATAAAAATCCTAGAGCAGTTCTCATTCCCAGGGAAATGAGCCATCTGTCCTCTATAACACGGGCAGAACCAAGTACATTAGAAAGCAATTAAAGCCCTGTCCCGCAGTGCTGAACTATCTCTTCACATATGGCATTCCTCACCTGTAACAATTTTTTATTTTACTTGGTTTCTTTCATAAAACCAATTATTTACTTATTGTTTTCATGGTTAATAAGGTTAAAAATTGAGATTAATTTACAATGTCAACGAAGAATGGAATGCTTTTAGGAAATATATGTTGATTATGTTCAATGTTTTTTTTTTTTTTTTTTTTTTTTTTTTTTTTTAGGGCAGAAAGCATGGCCCCCTAAGAATCAATGTTTTATTTTATCAAATTTTATTAACATGTAATCCCATAAAATTTGTTATTTTGCTTTATTGAAAATTTTCAAATGGCTGACAACAGGAAATGAACTACAGGCAGAGAAATGATGTAAAAGAATTAGTAACTAGTGTCGTATTGTCTCTATAGCATATATGCGAATAAGTTAATTTTCACACTTGTAATCAGATGATACATTTATTACCCATGGATGTACAGCACATCAAATTCTATTCTCTCCTATTACTTGGATGTCTTTTACCTAATATTGAGTTTTGAAGGCCAGGTTGGAATTAAGTAGATGCTAGGGTATGCTGGTTAAAGATGAGGACTGTGAAATAATGGTTTCAAACAGTGACTCCAACTCATACCATTAGTATATGCACAAGCAATTTATTTAACTTTAATTTTTAGTTTCTTTAATGCAAAAAGTCATAAAGTTTTATTCAGAATTTTCTTGGGGGTGTGTGTGTGTGTGTGTGTGTGTGTGTGTGTGTTAGATGGAATAAACTGAACCATGTAGAAAAGTATTTGCCACATAGTAACTAACACTCACTAACAATTAGCCTATTTTAGCATCATAATCTTCCTCCTCTTCATTTGGTTTATATTTAATTAGGTGCTCAGGTTTTGTTGCTCATCTGGTACAAAAAAGCAAGGCTTGGACTCATTCACCTGAGGCTGAAACTTGGATCTAAGACCCTCATTTAAGGCCCAGAAACTTAAACGATAAATAAATGCATAGAAAGTTTTAAGAAGTTCACTAGTGAAGCGTCTGGGTGGCTCAGTTGGTTTCGTGTCTGACTCTTGATTTCAGCTCCGGTCATGATCTCATGGTTTCTGGGATCCAGCCCTTTGTCTGCACTGACAATACAGAGCCTGCTTGGGATTCTCTCTCTCCTTCTCTCTCTATTCCTCCCTGACTCACACACAAGCTCTCTCTTTCAAAATAAATAAACATTAAAAAATAGTTCACTGGTAAGAAGACACAATAATGAAAATGCCCCTGCTTGGGTGTGGGGATATATAGTTTTGAGCTACATTTCTAGAGCTCTCCTCCCCTTTTTTAACCCTTAACATTCAGTGCTTTAAGTGAGATGTACGTAACTATATTTTGCATTTATCCTACTTTGGCTCTAAATCTTTTGCCCATGCACTTTAATTATCTTTAAAAATTTCTCAGCTGTTATCTTTTATTAAAAATTAATTGAAAGTTTTAAAAATCCACCCCTGATCAAGTTTTTATATCCCCTGTTGAGCTGTTTGTATCACCTCCTTATAAGTTTTTATTCAAACATGACTTATCATTCATACATGTGGTTATCTTACCTGGTTTTGTACAAAAGTTTAGGGAGAGGGTTTGAAACTCTGAAGTATGTATCTTCCTTTAGAGAGGATTTGGTTTGCTTCTGGAAGGCAAATCTATCAATCCTGTAACAACCGATCTTGGACTTCGGGGATTCAAAACTGAATAGCACTCATCAGGAGGTCTGGTATAATTTCTGTATAATGTTGCTCCCAACTGGTAGTTCTCTGTGTGTTCCAGCGGAGAGCCTGGATATTCCCCAGAGCTCTTCCCACATGGGGTGGCCGCAGCTCAAATTGTGCCCGAAAGCTGAAGAATGTGTAGAAATCTTATTCAGCTTCTTAGCTTCTCAATCTTTATGTTCACAGTCGGGTGATGTGCCTATTTTGTCTATACTTTCCACTTATTTTCATTGTGGGAGATATGTAAATGCAATTCAAACCCGAAGGCAAGGATACATGAAGTAGGTGAAACAGTATTCAATGATGGTTGAAGTTAATGGGCAAAAGTTTCAGAATCCAAGCAAGATACGTGTAAAGAGAATATTGTCTTTTTTTTATATTCAAACTGTCGAAACATGAAATAGAGGGACACTCCATTTGCTACTACAAAGTATCTTTTGGGCTATAGTGGCTTTGAAAATACTGTATGTTTTATGTATTTATTCTTTTAAAGTTTTTTTTTTTTTTTCTTTTGAGAGAGAGAGAGCACACACATGTGGGGGAGGGGCAGAGAGAAAATGAGAGAATCCCAGGCAGGTTCCTCACTGTCAGTGCACAGCCCGACATGGGGCTCAAGCCCGCAAACCATGAGATCATGACCTGAGTCAAAATCGAGAGTCAGATGCTTAACTTGACTGAGCCACCTAGGCACCCTGAAGATGATGGGGTTTTTTTAGATAATAAAACACAAGACTTGTGTATGTGACTTAATACACTGAGGTTTAAATGAACTACCTTATAAAGGTCATAATTTAGTCCTAGGTCTTCCGTAGTGGGTTGAGATATGTCACATGTCCAATGATGGTTTGCTTTGGCAGTGGAGGGCCTGTGGGAATCATAAACTATCATAAAGACTAGTTTCTAGGTGGGAGATTTTAGCATTAAATTTTGTCCAAATTGTGAAAAGGAAGAAATACCAAAGGAAGATATGAAGGTTAGAGAAATTTCAAGAACTGAAGTCTGACCTGAAACCTAACAAATGGTAAAATATAAATAATAATGTTGGAGAAATGTTGGAAAAATATTATTCTTCTGGAATGAGAGTTTTGAGAAGAAATTGGGAGAAATAAATATACCTTATTTAGAGGAAAGTATATCGACTATGTTAAGTGCAATGAAGGATTTTTTGAAGAAGAGGACTTGAATGCAAATTCATATATACAATGGAGTAATGTTCTAAAAGTACTAAAATGTCATAGCCCAAAAAACGGGGTTCTGTTTTTTTGTGGAGGCTTCCATTTTAGGTTAGATGAGTCATTGAAGTTTTCTTTTTATTGATTGGGATTATAGCTAGAGAATTATTTATTTTTAAAGATTTTATTTATTTACTTTGAGAGAAGGACGGAGAGCATTAGCGGGGGAAGTTCAGAGAGGGAGAGAGAGAATCCCAAGTATGCTCTGAGCCCCACATGTGGTTCAAACTCAGGAATCATGAGATCATGACATGAGCTGAAATCAAGAGTTGGAAGCTTAAGCAACTGAGCCCCCCAGGCACCACAGTTACAGAATTCTTTAGATGAATCTGTCTGGTTAACATTTATTAAGCAACACCTATCTGTCAGGCATTGTATTCAGAAGTAGTAATGTAATTAAGAACATATTCCTAAGTTTAATGTGTTGATATCCCAAAGGTGATGACAACCATCTAAATCTAAATCTCTTCACATATTTTCAAAAGAAAATAAAAGGAAAGAGTGGGAGAGGGAAGGGGCACAAAGGTGGGAGAAGAAGTGTAGGAGGAAGGGAGGGAGGAGATGTCTATACACATCAACTATGACAGCAAGTAAAATAACCCATAACCTGTGCATGCAAATTCACTAGAAGATAAAACAAAAAAATAAACAAAAGGTTAATTGTACGAATCTAGCAAAACACAAACTGTCACAGAGATTCAACAGAAATTGCACCACTAAAAGTACAGATGGAGATGTACTAAAAGTACAGCCTAGGAATAGTTAACACAAAATCTCCCCAAAAGGCCTGGTACTTGCTATCAAAGCACTGGTTACTAAGGAACAAAAAGGGGGGCTTGCAAATGTACACGGTCAGGATAACAACGTCAGGAATATTTCCCTTAAGGAGAGAAAAGAGGCAGCTGGAATAGAGAAAGTGCCTGTTTAGACTTTAAGATAAGCAAATGAAAGAAGAAGAAGACATTAACTATTCTGCAGAAACAAAATAAACCCATAAGGTCAAAACACACACCAACTCCCTCCTCCCTTCAAATGGTATTTGAAGGAAAGCAGTTGAACTTTACGACACCAATAAAAGCTAGCAGCCTTGACTAGAAATTTCTATATTTCTGCCAAAATCTTTCACTCCCTTCTATATGTCATTGTTATTGATCATACAGGAAAATGAGACATTTCAACAATAGAAAATAGCAGAAAATGTCTTTAAAAGACATCTTTATAGAAGATCTTTTGTGCTTGCTAAGGCCCCTTTGACAATTGGATCCATGACCTCATTTTAGAAAAATGGTATATATTTATTCATAATGTAAAATAATACACTTACAAAGGAAGCAAAATCTATTCAAATATAATTTAAAAATATTTTTAAGTATTAAAATGCTAGATTTACTTCTTTGTTAGCATATTAGTTGTTTATCAATAACTATTTTAATTTCGAGTATTAAAATGTACAAATATTATGAGTTAAATGCAACAACTAGACTGTGATATAAAAATATCTCTTACCTCTACTGGAACAAATTCACAGGAACGGCTATAATACTACTATGGTTTGTTACCTTCACTTGTCACATAAGTTAATAGTGAATGCAGTGAGAAATTAGTAAAAAATTATATATGTATATATTTATTTATACAAGTTTAGAGTTCCTGTGCATGTGTATGCATCTATGTGCATATGCACACACTCATTTGAGGGGCAAAAAACTAATAAGAAGGGTCACCTAGTGTAAGAGTTAAAACAAAAACAATTTTTCAAGAAAAACATAGGAGAAAAATCTTTGAGACCCTGAGTTAGGCAAATATTCCTTAGATATGACACAAAGAACAGTGTTCAGAAAATAAAATTGATAAATGTGACCTCATGAAAATTCAGAACAATTAAGCTTTCAAAAACACCATGAAGAAAGGGAACAGATAAGCAACAGATTGAGAGAAAATATTTGCAAAAGTCTATGAAGAACTTATGTCCAAAGTATGTAAAGAAAATGTATGTTTCAACAAGAAACAACCTAATTAACAAATAAACAAATGATTCTAATAACTTTTCACCAGAGAAGATATGCAAATGGACATTAATCGCATGAAAAGTTTTTCAGTATCATTAATCATGAGGGAAATGCAAATTAAAATCACAATGAGATACAATTCCATACCAACTGGAATGAATATAATAATTTAAAGGACAAGTGACATAACAAATGTTGGGAAGGATAAGGAGAAATGTAAATCCTCTTATTTTGTAGGTGGGAGTATAAGAGACTGTAGTCACTTTCTAAAACATTTTGGCAGTCCCTCAAAATGTGAAACATAAATTCACCATATGACACAGCATTTCCCCTCTTAAGTATCTATCCAAGAGAAATAAAAACATTTATCCACACAGAAACGTGTATGTGGATATTCATAGCAGTATTATTCAAAATGGCCGAAAATTGTTCACAATCTAAGTGTCCATCACCTAAGTGTCTATGCATTCATAGAATGGATATTATGCCCACAATGTAACACTATATAGCAATAAAAGGAAGGGAATACAGGTGCACACTACAACATGAGTGAATCTCCTAAATGTGTTTAGAGAAGCCAGACTTAAGAGATTGCATATTGTTTGATTTCATTTATATAAAATATTCAGAAAAGGCAAAGGTAGAGGGACAGAAAGTAGATTAGCGATAGCTTGAGGTAGATTCATGGTTAGATTAACTGGAATGTGCCTGAGGGATTTTGTCGGGATAATGGAATCTTCTCGAATGGATTATAGTCATGGTTGCACATCTTGGTAAACTTACTAAAAACTCGAATTGCACAGTTGAGAAGATTCAATTATATGGTATACAAAATTCGCAAAAAAGTATACTTAAGCTCTTGAAAAATGGTCACGAGTAGGCAGTTGGTGGTTGAAAACAGGAAGTGGTAGTATTTAAGACAAGACTTTTCTGTATGTGCCTTTTTACATAATGTTTACTTTCAAATCATATAAAATGCCTTATCTATTCAACAAATTAAAATTAATTAAAAAAATAAAAAGTGGATTTTTTATGATCACTGTATATACTACTTTTGCAAAGTTGTTACATGTTGTCTTCTCTCAATCTGCTATGCTCTTCTATTTTTTAAGTTTTTATTTAAATTCTAGTAGTTAACATACAGTGTAGTATTAGTTTCAGGTGTATAGGATGGTGATTAGACACTTCCATACATCACCTGGTCCTCCTTAGAAGTGTGCTCCTTAATCTCCATCACCTACTTAGCCCATCTCCTTACCTCCTCCCCTTTAGTAACCATCAGTTTGTTCTGTATAGTTATGAGTGTATTTCTTGGTTTGTCTCTTTCCCTCTCTCTCTCTCTCTTTTTTTTTTCTCCCCTTGGCTCATTTGTTTTATTTCTTAAATTCCACATATGAGTGAGATCACACGATGTTTGTCTTTCTCTATGCTCTTCCTCTTTTATCTTTTTCATCTTCTGACGGCGTTTCAGAGGATTTATGTATGGACTTCTTTATGGGTGCTATCCTAGATAGCACCATTATTAGCAATAAATAATAATAATTAATAATAGCAATATTTATTGTTGCAACATCTTATAAACTTTTTTTACATGCTTTCTTTTTTCTTTAACTTTCCACTTTACTCCTCACAATAAAATATCATTGGTGGCATAGGAGACAATAGAATGGAGTGTATATCCGCATATCATAAATGTGTACTCCTCCTAGCTTAAACCTCTCTCTCCAAAACACTACTGTAAGATCTCAAATTTTTCAGTTGGAAATTTCAGTTAGAAATAACAATTTAGCTTTTAAAAGAATCCGCTAGAAACAATCAAAACATAATTCACAGTATATTTGGTCTGCAATATTTAGGAGTTGCATTAAAAAATTAAGTTAGATGGATCTATTCAAAGGATCATATGGCTCAGGCTGATTGATTTGCAATTATTGAACCACCCTTGCATGTCTGGAATAAATCCCACTTGATAGTGGTGAGTGATTCTTTTAATGTACTGTTGGATTTGGTTTGCTAGTATTTTATTGAGAATTTTTGCATCCATATTCACAGGGATATTGGCCTATAGTTCTCCTTTTTGGTGGAGACTTGTATCTGGTTTTTGTATCAGGGTGCTGCTGGTCTCATAGAATGAATTTGAAGTTTTTCTTTCATTTCCCTGTTTTTTGGAATACTTGAAAAAAACAGGCATTTGTTTATGATTACCTTGTTTTATGTTATAATCTGAAATTATATATATCATATATATATATCATATATATACAGTCTGAAATTATATATGTGTAAGCATTTTATTGGTTTACTGTAGCCAAGAAAAAGGGGAAAATTAGACAACATTGGGTTACCTGGAATAAAGTGTGTATGTTGTGCACAGTCAGATTTATGGGAGCAAACAAAGCAAAAACTAAGATAAGAATAAAAAATGGTATCAAATAGAAACTGTGTCTTTTACAATGTTCTCTTGAGTGCTTTAGTTGATGATGCCTTCTTTCTTAAGAGTTTTGAGAAAGGGATAGATATATAAATTTCTTACATGCCTTAAGAGAAGTACACCATAAAAAATGTGTGGGTAAGGCTAGACTTTTTAATCTTATTTTTCTTTTCTATGAACCTAACATCAGTGCTATGCAAAGATACTCACAGGGAGGTATTTTTTATACTCATAATGAAATTGAGAGGGGAATGAGATCATACTGACCTCCTCATGTAAAGCTGTAATATGTAACAAATTTTCTCATTTATGATTTGTTATATATTCACAAATACATAAGGTTGGAAACACAGTGGCTATCATATGTTCTACACAATTTATCTTTCCTATCTTGTTCAAAGAGACATGACAATGGGGGGCTTGGGCTCCAGAAGCAGATATTTGACTTAAACTAATTCAATCATGTTCTCTACTTTATAAGTATTTTTTCTGAACTTTTCAAAAAGGTATTAATCCAGTAATTGTGATCGACACTTTAGTCTTTGTATTTAATTATCAATTTTCCTACTTTTAAAACTCTACCTAGGGGTGCCTTGGGGGCTCAGTCAGCTGAGTGTCCATCTCTTGTTTTCTTCTCAGGTCGTGATCCCAAGGTCATAGGATAGAGCGCTGCATTGGGCTCATTGCTGAGCATGGAGCCTGCTTAAGATTTCTCTCTCTCTCTCTCTCTCTCTCTCTTTCTCTCTCTCCCTCTGCCCCTCTCCTCCACTTGTGTTCTCTCTGTCTCATCAAATCAGTTAAATCTGCTTAATAAGGAAGAGGATGGTTTATTATTTGAGCAGGAAGATCTCTCTGATCTAGGTCATCTTGGGAGGGAGAAAATGGTAGATTGATAACTTACAACTTTGATACTGTCAATTTTTCATCAGTGATTTAAAGTCAAAAAGAGGGACCTGAAGCCCATATGCTTCCAGATGATTCTGTCTGCACCACCAGACACCTTAGGCACTTTTCATTAACATTATGAATTCAGGTTACTTCAAGTCCATACACTTAAGAGGGGGTTGTTTTCCTCTTAAGATTGAAATGTACGTAAGCAAATTATTCCATAACCTCTCTCTTTTTTTTTTTCAAAATGATTTCAGCAGGCAGAAATGAGCAGACACCACATCTATCCCCATCCCTACAACCATCACCACCACTTCCCAATTAAAATATATACTAATAAATAGTAGCTAGTAACAATTAAAAATAGTAAGAAGGTCCGCCGTCTTCTTTCCCAGTGCCTGTTCTCCTAAACGCACCATTTGTGACATTGGGTATAATGTTCTTTAGTGTACTTAATGGATAGGGGTGGTAGTAATATAAATGCACTTTAGAATGTTTTTATTTATGTAATGCATGGTTTGTAAATCCTTTTCTTCCAATTTTATTTTAATTGCAAATTAGTTGCAGGTCTTTTATTTTAAATATATTTGCCCCCCTAGGATTTTTTTACTAACCTCCCAATTTTAATTTCCTAACATTTATAATAGTTTGCACACCATTCAAGAGTGAAGACCAAAATGTAAATTGAATTAGAAGAAACAATTTTCAACAAGAGATCAAAACAAAAAAACAAAAAGAAGGTGATTCTGTATTTATGTACTTATTGTTACAAACATCTATTAAAGCAAGAAAAATTAGTCAAGGGTTAAAGGATATTACTACATAAAATGTTAAAGGTTTCATAAGCCTGTAGAAAATTATTTTATGAAATGTTATCTCAAAGTCATTGGAATAATTTTTCCCTATATATTATTATGTATTTCCTTATATATTAGTTTTGTTTCTGAAAAGATTAATGATAAAATCTTAATCTCATGCATATTTCCCCATAAAATTTGAAATTAAATCTGTAATGTTAGATAACAGTGTTGGATAATGGTATAACAGTAACAATATTGATGTGATTAGTATTTTCAACACACACATAATAAATCCTCGTGTCGCTGGTAGGTTATGTTTCAAGATGTTTCAGGAAATGGAGTTAAGGTGTAGTTACTGTTAGAGTGAGTACTGTCTGCTGGCAAAATAGGATTTTTTTTTCTGTTTTGTTCACTACTTCATTTGTGGAATAAAGAAATGAAAAATTACTGCTGAAAAGCAATACGGGCCCTATAGGTGAAAATGTTAAATCACAAGGGAAAAAACCTAAGCCCCAAACTGGTAATAATGAAATGACAGCAAATGATGTTTGAATTAAGTTTTGTGCATTCCGACCCAGAGGATCTGTGTTTCTAAGCAGGGAGAAATATATAGTATAAATAATTCCATCATATTAGTACTTGCCTATCAAATATCAGTGGCATCGAGTATACCTTTTAGTGTTTCTCATTTTTTAAAATTTGACATTATAGGTATTTACTACTACTAATAGGTGCTAGTCACTTGGGCAAAGCACTTTAAGATGCATATATAGAATATTTAAAATAATTGCATATGTACACGTCATTTGTTTTTTCTACATTTTAGGAATCCCAAGTTCACAAAGTTTAAGCCCCTTGATGAAAGTCTCGTAGTCAGCATGTTAGGAAGTAAATCTGGGATTTGAGTTCAGCTTTGTGTGACTCATATCTAGGATCTTTGACTCAACGATTGCTTGAGGCTCCCTGTCTCTTGGCATTTCTCAACATCACTTAAGCCATAATTCTACAGGTCAGAAGTGGTTAATGTTAAGTTAACCAAGAAGAATATGGGGCATAGTGATGTTGTACTAACACACAATGGAGAAAACATCAAAAATCATGGATCCTAGTCATGCTCTGGCCCTAAGTAGCAATACGACTTTCAATAAATTAATTCAACTTTTTGTGCTTCAGATTTTTCAAATATAAAAAGAGCTAAATAATTGTAAAAACAACATGACATAATGGATTTGCAATCTAGAACACTCCCCAAATAGGAGCCATTGGCCACACAGATAAAACTGATAATCCCAAGATGGATCCTCATTCCAAGTTTAGCCTGTCACCACCATCATACTGGCTAAACCTTCAAAGCCTTTGTTTTGAGGTATATGTTATACTTTCTGTTTTATATTTTCTTTTTGGAATGACAGCCACAGGAAGTTTCTATGGTAATATGAAAAGGGAAGAGTCTAGAACCTAAATATAGAATGTAGGACTATTTCATGCATTTCTTAATAGTTAGTGCTTTTGATAAGTCCGTCAAAAAATGCTAAGGAGGCAGGAAGGTCAAGGAGTTCAAAACCTCACTGGTTACTCTTGTTTTATTGACCGTAGTTTCAACACAGTCACACTAGTGTTTTTGGCACGAATATCAAATCGATGCTAATTTTGCACCTCACAGTTTTCTCTGCCCTGGATATCCCTTCAGCAGCAGGTGGCTCCCTTGAGCTATACTTGCTATTATTTGGAAGTTTTCTTGCCTGGAATTCAGCTACCATTTGGTGAATTGCAGTCCCTTCTAAATGCCATGAAAAACAAGGTCATCTAACTCAAGAAAATCCAGATAATCATACTGCTTTCCAAGTGATTCAAAGTTAAGACTGTGTTTCATAGGATATGTTTGAAATATGGTAATATACGGATTATCTTCTTTATTAAAGAAAATGGCTTGCATTTGTTTCCCCTCCAGTTTTCCTGATTCAGAATTTATTCCTTATTAATTATATTTCTCCTGAGGATAAATAGCGAGAAAGGTGTAGTGCTTCATCGACAGGTTTATCTAGTCTACATTTCTCTGCCTTTATGTACTTGATGGTAATAAGAAAGATAAAACTACATGGATTACACATCACACTGTTAACATTTGAAATTTTACTAAATCAGTGGATATTTTTCCTTTAGTAGATCAACACTTTGCATGGTGACTCCTGCGCATAGCTGGAAACCCCCACTAATCTGTGTGGAGGCAAATAACTTTGGGTTTTATGTCTTTTAAATTTTATATTAGGAAGGCAGAAAATGGTTTCGTATTTCCTCTGCACTGTGGGTAATTTTCAAAACCGAGAACTCTGTATTGTTTTTTTCCACACTCTACTCCTCACTTTGGTGTGTGACACCATAAACAGAAATTGCTGGGTTCCCTACATCCAGTTGCTTAAATCTCAGGCCAGACATTTTACTATCCAGTAAGGTGGCAGAAAATTGCAGTCAAGATAATTAAAAGTAAAGAAAAACAAGCAAATCTAATTTAAACAAGTAAACAAATAAGCACATCCAATCCCCAAGTCAGGGGGCCCAATGGTAAATACTTTCAGAAACCAGACAAATAGTAAAGAGGAGTAAAATGCATCAGTGCGGGGAAAGAATTAGTGGGGGAACAGAGAAATCGACTTCTTGTTGGCCTGTTAGTATTCATGACCAAAAACTTTAAATCAATGTTAACCGAACAAAGTGTATCTAGCTGCAGTCTAATGTTGAATGCATGTTTAGTGCCTGTGTAGCAAGCAAGGGTATAAGGACCTGGATTTTGGCCTCTCCATTGCTTTAGTTTGTGAAATATATAGTGCTGATGAGAGAACAAAAGAGCCTTGAACATTTGTGGACATTGACTTATGACCAGCTACAGAAAATCTGGAAAAATTAAGTTGAGATAAAATTAAATAGAGAACAGTAGTTCCAAAGGGACAGATTTTAGTAGAGATAATTTCCTCGTCAAGGTAGTTTGTTGTGCTTTAAAAGTACTTCAAGCCAGAGTCTTCTGTTTGTCATAATGGAATAGATAATATTCATATGAATTGGCCTCTTCGACATTTATTCTTGTCAGTTCTAGCTTTCTCTTTGATAATAGAAGTGTTATTAGAGTTTAGGGCTAGATCTGGACAATGCCTACCATTTCTATACACAAAAACAGCATTTTAGAAATGAAAGAAATATTCTGACCAGCCTTTATCTTAGTGATGAGTCTGAGTTACAGTTAGGTTAGATGAATAACCTAAAGTAAAAAAATATGTATATATACACATATATATACATTTATATACATATATACACACACATATATGTGTGTATAATCATTAGAACATTTATTTACTTTTACTAAAGTAAAAAATGTACATATATGTATATGTACATACACACATATCATTACACACATTTGTGTGTATGTACATATACACATATATAAGCATATACGTTACACACCAATGTGTGCAGTGACACATAATGTATATGTGTACACATACACACATATATACATATACATGTGTCATTACACACATATTTGTACATATACATATACGCACAAGTGTGTAATGACACGTATATAATGTATATATATCTACATATATATACACATATATACATATACACACACAGGTGTGTATAATGATTAGAATATTTGTTTATTAACTTTATATCCTATCATTATGTCTCCTAGGCATTGTAAAATACAAATTATCTGGTATAATTCTTCCTACTTTTCTACTTTGCAAGCCAAAAGCTCCATGCAATGATAACTACACAGGTTTGCACAGTTGGAAAATAACATCAAATTCCACAAAATACAATTAATATTGGTAATTTGCATACAACCTAAACAGCGCTTACCTCTAGTAGCATAAATACAGTCTGATCTCCTGTAGCAACAGGTGCCATTAGATGTAATCCTTTCATATATAGACTTCCTATCAAGTCAGAGGGTGACATCCTCTAAAAACAGGCTGGATGAAGATACTATCTCTTGATATTTATGGATAAGGTTAAACATTGTCAGCCCTCCCTGGAAGACAACAGTTCTTCAAACTCAGACCTTTAGGAATTTTTCAAATTGAGTGATCTTTACACTCAATATGCTTAGAATTTTTCAAATTGAATAATCTATCCTAATCTCATCCTCAATAAGAAATGTATAATTGAGGATGCTGTTTGTAGAGCACGCTAGGATTCTGCCCCATGATGAGACACACTTATGAACCAGAGATTCTTTGAGATAAAGAATAACTGATTCAGAGCAATCGGTGCAATGAATCTACTTTGCATAGCCCATTACTTTTTTCAGTAACTCTCTGCACTTGAAAGCTGAATCATTGTTTGATTGCATTATCCCTTTATCTATTTATTCAAGTAATTCTGATGTTTTTTATGTATGTGCTATGCACAGAACTAGATGCTGAGATGGTAAAACTCATGCATAGAAGTTCATCATCTAGCTGGTAGGAAGGTCTCAATAATTGTTCACTCTAAGTTAAAATTAATTTGAGGTAAAAACAAAGGAAAAATAGAATGCATGGTAAAAGTAGCAGTCATAGCATACCAATCACACTCTAAGTGTACAGAGGAAAGAATCTTTTCCTAGAAATACATTAAAGTTTCCCAAGGAATCAATATTTGATAATCCACAAACTGTTATCAATAAGAACAGAATAAGACATTTTATCCTCTTTAGTACCAGAATGGGTGCACTGGTTACTGGTTTTCTATTGTATATGCTCTTTTGATAAAAGCTTGGTGGTTTTTATTAAACAGATCATTAGAAAGAACCTTTAAGCATAATCACATAATAAAGATTAATAGAAAGAGGATGTATATTTGCGTATAGAAAAATGGACAGTTTTTCAACAGAAGACAAGTAATAAACAAAATTCATTAAATACAGTTTATTGACCATGACACGGCCTGTTATTCAGTCATTGAACAAACCAGGCTACCCCTAAGCAGTCTGGAATATTTCCTTAGGTTTCTCCTAGGCTGTCCTATGATCCACTACATTTCAACTTATTCTTTAAGGTGTTAAGATCCGGTTCTGTTGCCTTCCTTCCTTTCACTGAATGAAATCTTGCTCTCCAGTTCTTCACTGCACTCATTAGATGGTGTGATTTGGCAGTGCACAACAAAAGGTGCAAAATATATTCAAACTTTTGACTCAATAGTTTTATACCTAAATTGTCAAAGATCAACCAAAGGTACTTCATCGTTTTATTATTTGTTAGTGTCACAAATAAACAAAAAATAACCTGGAATGCCCACATACAGCATTTTGGTAAATTGTAGTAGATTGACATAATGAAATATCATGTAGATAGTACTAGTATTTAAAAGAAAACCCACTAAATATATCTTTAAATCCCATTAAAATGTAAAGCAAATGTTAGCTGTGGTTATTACTAGGTAGAGGCTTTGTATGTAATCTAAATACTCATCTTTGTGCTTTGCCATAATTTATAAATTTTATTTAGTAAATAAAATAAATGCTATCTCAGCCCTTGTCCATCTGATTTTGGTATTTAGTGTCAAATATTATCTTAGGGTTAAAGATTAGTACTCTAACCACAGAATTTTCTTATCAGCTGATAGAAGATGGGAATGGTAGTAAGCAGTGTTTGTGGGTTTGCCTTAATTTTCTTAAAAGCGCATGTTGTAGGTAGTCACATTTATAACTGAGATCTTTGTCCAAGATAATATGTTCTCATTACTTAACTTGAACCTTGTTACTTCAATCTTTATCTGCATTTAGAAATCAAAAACCCTTCACATATGGAACACCAACTATATGATTTGCACATGCAAATCTGTTTAATCTTTAAGGACAATCTGATGAAGAAAGTGACATTAGATACTTTTTAAAAACTTTTTTTTAGTGTTTATTTATATTTGAAAGAGAGGCAGAGTATGAGTTGGGGAGGGGCAGAGACAGAAGGAGACACAGAATCTGAAGCAGGCTCTGGAGTCTGAGCTGTCAGCACAGAGCCTGATGCAGGGCTCGAACTCACGAGCTATGAGATCATGACCTGCGCTAGAGTTGGATGCCCAACCAACTGAGCCACCCAGGTGCCCCCAGATACTTTTTATTTATTTATTTACTTTTAATTTTGTTTAATGTTTATTTATTTTTTTTTTATTTTTGAGAGAGAATACAAGTGGTGCAGGGGTAGAGAGAGAAAGGGACCAAGAATCCGAAGCAGGCTTTAGGCTCTGAGCTGTCAGCACAGAACCCAACGCGAGGCTGAAACCCATGAACCATGAGATCATGACCTGAGCCAAAATCAGACACTTAACCGACTGAGTCACCCAGGCACCGCCCAGATACTTTTTAAAAAGATGACTACTGACCCTCAGGGAGCTAAAGTAAACTAACCCAAATATATTTTACTGGAACCAGGATAACAATTCAAATTATCTACCTCCAAAGACCATACTATCTCTGCAGTGCAAGTAGTTTACCTGGCTAGTGTTCTAGAGGAAACAATAAAAATTTCCCTTGATGGTTCCAAAAGCTTATAGTCTTCTGCTTTATAGAAAAGAAAAATCTGTGCTTATTTTAGCTAGACACGGTGAGAAATATATCACCACCATCAAATATTTCACACACTGAAATAAAGAACATACAGAACTTTTGAATATCTTTGCATGAAAATTATACTTAATTTGTTGTATGTTGCTACTGAAATACAAAGAGGAAACTGTCAATCAAATTGCCTACTCAAAATGAGATATTTGAGTTATAATTAGGTCTTCTCAATGCCTCTCAGTAAGAGTTTAGATATCCATGCTTTTTTGAAACAATCTGTTATTGTTAGTAAAAAGGCACCATAATGGGAAACTTTGAAGGTATTTAAGTCCAATTGCATGTGTATGAAGGAGAGTGGGAAGTTGCTGAGAAGAGTGGCAATTTTCTTCTCAAGAGTTTGGGAACAAAGGCTGTTTAAAATAATCACTAGTAGAAACACAGAAAGAAATTACTTGAGACACAGTGAAAATTTTCCAGGTTGCATTAAATACACAGACACTTTTACAGACCATGACTCTTATAGACATCTCTACCTGTTTGTTTTGTTATTTTCTTTTGTAGCATCTCACATCCCAGGTGTGGGAGGAAATAAACCAAATGTTTCTATTATTCCCTGGATGAGTCTGTTTTGTTTCATTTTATTTTGTGTTCTGAAGATATCTAAAGATATTGGAAAGAACCTACTTCAAGTTTCGTGGGGGTTTTTTGAAGCTCTAATTAGATAAGAAGAATGTGATAGGTAAAGTAGGGCTTATATGTCATGAGAAAGTAGGGACTGGAGGGTCACTAATGTAAAAGAAAATATTCATGGAAATAACAAGAAGAAAGAAAATATGTTGTGTCAAGAATGATTGCTGTTTGAATTTAACATTTCCAGGTGGTGCCAATTTACTTGAGGCTGAATCAGAGTGTAGGTGTTGGAGAAGCTGAGGGTATAAACATGCCGAAAGAATTGATGGTTGGAGGAATGTCTCCGGATGATGACAGCGCTTGTAATAAGAAGAGACTCTGAACCAAATATCAAAGTCATCAGTAAAAGAAGGTAAGTGTCAGAAATGACAGTAGACTGTCATCAGTTGAATAGCTCAGTAACTGTATTTGAAGTTGCAGTTTTAAATATGGTTTCCACCTTGGAGCAAGTCAATACAACTCCCAGGTATGGTATAGAAATATCAATATAGTAAATGTTTTTTTCTTAATATAGATTTGAATTGCTTTCTCCGCCCATTATGTTTCTTCCACAACCATCATCCATGGGAATGCTGGGTGACATCTCATTCTGTGGCAATCACTAAAAAATTACCTCTGAAGAAATTCATTTAATAGTAAAATAAACAATAATTTCATAGTATTCACTGATATGATATTCACCATTTATCTCATTGGGCAAACACAGCACAAAGATTGTGAAACAATCTAGTTAAAATTTAATTCTGGAATGTACCTGGAAAAACATCTCTTGAGTATATTGAGCGATCAATATATAGTGGTTTATAGTTTAACACTAATATGGTCTTGGAAAATATATTACAGTAACAAGATTATACCTTGTAGCAAACAACCTCAGATCTCAGTGGCTTAATACAACACGTGTTTCCTGCTTGTATGATATGTCAGATAAAAGTTGATGTGTACATGTGTTTGTGTATGTGTGGAATGAGGGTTGTGTGTTATATTCTATGCTAGTACAGTCACTAAGGGATCCGCTCTGATGAAGAGCTCCACATCTGGAATATTAATGGTTGATAAAGCAGGAGAAGAAATAGATAAAGAGTGACATTCTAGTTCATGTATGCTTTGCAATGGAAATAACACACAACACTTCTGCCCATTAATCAGAACTAATTATTTTGCGCCCACCTAATGGGGAGATGAGAAACATGGGAAAGCAGATGGAATGTTTGATGAGCATTGTAGTGTCTACCATAAGCCTTTCTTTGATTGGTATCCAAGAAGAGTTTACAGCATGGAGCAAGTCACCATAACAAGATTTGTGATAGACAAAATATATGCCTTTTTATGTTACCTGGTATAAAATTATCTTGCATGAAAATCTAACATCTGTAGTTCAATTTTAAGAAATATTATCTCCAGAATTCGAAGTCCTGTAAATGGCCTTAATTTTTTCACAATTTATATATTCTAAATAGCTGGTTTTCCCAATGAGTGAATGCCACTAGCATTTTGATCTTCTTTTGTTATGATTTTATGGTTATCTAAATGATGGAGCCATATTAGAATAACTCTGGTTCTTGGATTTCAGCTCTGCATCTATATTCTCACCTTCAGATAAAAGTCCTTGGTGATTTGTCTCATCCTTTATTTACTCTCTTGTTCTGTCATTTTCCCCCCAACTCACTGGCTTTATCTTCCTAAATTAAAATCAGATTTATTTTATCCCTATTTTATTGACTCCATATCCAGTCATTTGTGTCCAACTATGCCTAAAATACCCTTCTCATTTCTGTTCTTTGGAAAATTATTGGGAAAATTGTATCTCTGGGGATAAGGGGAAGAAAATCTCAACATCCTTAAGCTGCATTATGTATGCCTGCTCTATTTTAGAAAACCTAAGTCCGTAGTCTTCATCTTTAAGTTGAGCCAATAGACAGTATCTTTTCCTTCAGGAACCCATAGCAATTTCTTCTCAAGTTTTTATTTGTTTTAATTAAAGTATAGTTGACCTGCAATGTACAAAGCTCCTCTGGAGTATAGCCCCACTGATTTTCAAAGCCAGACATAATGGGTAGTCTTCCCAGTGCAGGTCTACAGGGCAGGGCATGCCCAATGTAGGGCTTGAACCTCTTACTCTTCAGAGAAGACCCCTATGCCTCTGATATCTCTCTGGCTTGGGAATCACTGTGCTGGCGGCGAGGGTTCCAACCAGACTGTGTTTCTGCCCTTCTTAACCTTCCCCATGTAGCTTTTCCTGTATGTCTTTAGCTGTGGGATAGCTGTTCTGCTGATCTTCAGATAGCTCTCAGGGTTTCTCTCTATACAGTGGAAGCCTTGGTGTGTCCATGCGAGGAGGTGAGGATCGGGATCTCCTCTCCTCTCAAGTGTTTGAATTTGTGGTTTACTTTTAGATACTCAAAGTATTCATAGCAAGCAACATTATGTATTTCCATGATGTCCTGATTAGAAATTACATAATGGTGATAAAAAACATATTCAGAATATATTATTGATGTTATAAAATGCATTTGATCTGCATATTCATTGTGTGATCTCTTTAGAACAATTTCTCAGGGACACATACCATAGGAATTGCAAACTACACACCAATGTGAACCTGCTATATACCTGACATATTCCTTCAGGAAGCAGAAATAAGTGATTATTTCTTCTTTTGTTTTTTTTTTTTTTTTTTTTTTTTTTTACTTATTTCTCCTGAAAGAATATAAAGTAGATCCAAGATACCGATAGAGAATCTATGTGATTTGTCCTGTCTCCTAAAATGCCACTGCTTACTTCCCTTCGTCTTCTTATTTTGGAAAGTAAGGTCCTGGAGGACAGCGCCTGGATGCACTTTTGTCTCTTCCTTATAAGGATGCAGAAAGGTGTACACATTTGGAGGAGTTATTTTAGAAGAGATATGTATTTTCTAAATGAGATTTGGATAACAGCTTATGCCTGATCCCTCTGTGACTAAAGATGCGAAGGTTTGTCAGAACAGTTTGGTTCATCAAGCTATAAAGCATAAATTTATTTTGACACTCTCGTGGCACATATGAAACCAACAGAATTAAACTCTTAATCCCTAGGAATCCTTCAAATAGGATCTATTTCTAAGAAGCAAAAGACAGTTTCGTGGACTGGATTATATATATAATTAGGATGAGGGAAAGATAAAATGCTTTGGGGAGCAAGATCGGCAACTCACTACATAATTTTCGATAATTTCATGGCTTAAATATTACTTTATGATTAAATCTGTTTCATCAACAGGGAGCTATTTTCATTGTAAAATTAAATGTTGATGCTTATCTAGTGAGAAATAATGGTTCTTGAGGCGTGAATTTATGTTACTTTTGATACACTTAATTAATAATGAATATATTAAAAACAACAGTTTGCTCACACTATTTATAATTAATATGAGGCATTTTACCTAAACATGAAACTACTTTTTATGGTCAATAAGGTGTAAATATTGAAGCTCATTTATTTTATCCAATCACCAATGCTTCATATTCTCAAAACAAGGTTATGTCAACAATAGCAAACATTTCTTTAATATCTCTGTGAAAGACTAACTGATGCCTGAACAACTTGGATTAAAAAAAATAGTAAAGCATAAAGTATAGTTCACCTTTAGAAGAAAATAGGTGTTTGGGATCATTCTCAGCCCTTCAATGGTTAGGTTCTCTGCTAGAAGTGCCTGGGTGAGTCACCTGGGTCCATACTGCTTATGGTGAGCCCCTACAGTCATGTCACCTTTCAGTCTCGTGGCTGGACTTGCCCTTGTAGTTCTTACTATGATTGCAAGATGCACCTCAGCAGCAACCATCAGGGCGTTTTTGAAAAAACAAGGATCATAACTCAACAAGCTCTGGAGGGTACATGCCATGACCAGGACAAAACAGCAAGGTCTCTGTTACAGAGTGTCAATCTGGGGTTCTGCCTTTACTGTGATGGGGTGCCTCAAGTTTCATGGGTTCATTCTATTGGTAAATTTAAAACATAAGAGCAGGAATTAGAGTGTGAGAAGGGAAAGGCAAGTGGTCAAACTGAGTTATGTCTATGGACCAGAGCTCTCTAAAATGAGGAGTGTTTCAGGGTGGGGCTCTTTATCTAGTTGAATAGCAGATGATGGGTTTATTCAAGATGAGTGCCTTTGAAATGGATGCCTCAGGAATCAAAAGCTTAATGTCAGGCACTTATATTACAATAAACAAAATGCCAATTGTTAGGTACTTAGGCTATAGGAGGTGTCAAAATATCAAAGTCAAAAATTATCTTACGTGAAGAGGCATTCTCAATCTAATGCATTGAATGGCAGAAGGAATTGAACCACATATCACTAGGTTCTGGTTGTTTGGACTGAAGTAGAAGAGTAAAATTTCTTTGTTTTTTGAATTCGTCAGATTTAAGAAAAGTGAATTTGTTCTACTTTTAACAATTACATGTTAGCTCTATGTAAAATATGTTTTTTTGCAAAGTTTTTGCATGAATTTAATTCAGATGAGATGGATCAGATTTATTTTGTAGTCTGAGTACGTCTTGCAAATCTTGGCAGAGTCCTTAGTATTACAGACACCCCCATTTCAGAATATGGAATTGAAATGTGTGTTCTAACTGTTTCGTGAGGTATCAGTAAATCGAGGAAGGCAAATATGGAGCCATTTAAATGATCTATTAAGAAGTCTGACTGTGACATCATTTATTTTTACCGTTCAGTTCTCACACACTGTTGCTGCTATCCTTCCCACAATGCCTGATTTCCTTCCTCAGGTAACTAGGCGAAAAAATAATGCCTTCCTTTATTACATGATTAGCTATATAAGGAAGTTATAAGTAGAAAATACTTAGTATCTCATATGCAGAAACTGTTGAAATGCTTGTGATACATGCAACAGAAGAAAATCCCGATCCTCATACAGATTATATATCAGTTCATTTCTGGAGAGACAGTAAAAGATAAACACAAAAATAAGTGTATTTGGTAGTAAGTTTGAAAAGGTTAAGTACTGAAGAATGATGAAAAAGGACAAGCGAAAAGTTATTTGGCGTGCATGGTGATTTTCTAGAGGGACAAGTTGTAGTTTTTTTTTTTTATTTGAGCATAGTTGACACAAAATGTTACATTAGTTTTAGGTGTACAACTTATTGATTTGACGAGTTTATACATTATGCTATGTTCACCACAGGTATAGTTATACTAGTCCTATTATATCGCTATTACAATATCTCTTACTACATTTCTTATCCTGTGCATTTTTTTACTGTGCTTACTCATTCCATAACTGAAGGCCTGTATCTCCTTCTCTCCTTGACTCATTTTGTCCAACCCTCAAACCCCTCCCCACTGGCAACCATCAGTTTGTTCTCTGTATTTATACTACTGATTCTGCTTCTTGTTTGTTTGATTTTTATATACCATTTATGAGTGGGATAATATAGTATTTGTCTTTCTCAGTATTATTTCACTTACCATAATACTCTCAGGTCCATCCACGTTGTCTTAAACGGCACGATCTCATCCTTGTTAATGGCTGCGTAGTATTCCAATGTTATATATATACCACATTTTCCTTGTCCATTCATCTTTTGATGGACACTTAGGTTGTTTCCATTTCTTGGTTATTGTAAATAGTGCTACAATAAACATAGGGGTGCATATATCTTTTTGGTTTACTGTCTTTATTTTCCCTGGGCAAATACCCAATAGAATACAATAGATATATTCAATAGAATTATCAGATTGTATGGTATTTTTACTTTAAATTTTTGAGAAACCTCCGTACTGTTTTCCACAGTGGCTGCTCCAGCTTGAATTTCCACCAGCATGCATGATGGTTTCTTTTTCTACACATCCTCACCAACATTTGTTGTTTCTTGTCTTCTTGGTTTTAGCCATCCTATCAGGTGTAAGGTGATATCTCGTTGTTTTGATTTGCATTTATCTGATGATTAGTGAAGAGTATCTTTTCATGTTATCTGCTGGCTCTCTGTGTGTCTCTTTTAGAAAAAAAAATATCTATTTAGGTTCTCTTCCCATTTTTTAATCAGATTTTTTTTTTGGTGTTAAGTTGTAGGAGGTCACTATCTATTTTGAATATTAACCCCTTACCAGATATATCATTTGCAACTATCTTCATTATTCAGTATATTATTTTCCTGTTTTCTTGATGGCTTCCTTTGCTATGCAAAAGCTTTTTATTTTGATGTAGCCTCAATAGGTTAATTTTGCTTTTGTTTCCCTTGCCTTTAGAGCCAGACCCGGAAGAATGTTGCTATGGCTAGTGTCAGAAAACTTACTACCTATGTTGTCTTCTAGGATATTTATGGTTTCAGATCTCACTGTTAGATTTTTAATCCATTTTGAATTTATTTTTGTGTATGGTGTTAAAGTAGTTTCATTCTTTTACATACAGCTGTCCAGTTTTCTCAACATCATTTATTAAAACAACAACTATGTTTTTCCATTATATATTGTTATTTCTTTTGTCAGAGATTAATCGACCATATAAATGTGGGTTTACTTCTGCAGCCTCCGTCCTGTTCTTTTGATCTATGTGTCTGTGTGTACCAGGATGTACTCTGTCGATCACTACAGATTTGTAGCTTATATTGATCTCTGGTATTATGATATCTTCAGGTTCGTTCTTCTTTCTTAGGATTGCTTTGGCTATTTGGGATCCTCTGTGATTCTGTATAGACTTTAGTATTATTTGTTCTAATTTTGTGAAAAATACTACTGGTATTTTGATAGGGATTGCATTGAATCTATAGGTTGCTTTGGGTAATATGGACACTTTGATAATAAATTCTTTGAATCCATGAAAATGGAATAACTTCCCATATGTTTGTATCACCTTCAATCCCTTTCATGAGTGTTTTGTAGTTTTCAGAGTACAGGTCTTTCGCCTCTTTGGTTAAGTTTATTCCTAGTTATTCTTTTTGGTCCAATTATAAATGGTGTTGTTTTTTAGATTTATCTTCCTGGACTTTGTTGTTCGAATATAGTAATGCAATGGATTTCTGGATACATGATTTGTTAATATTTTGGAATTCTTCATCTGTGTTCATCAGGGACATTATCCCATGGTTTTATTTTTTGTGGTATTTTTGTCTGATGTAATGCTAGCCTTGTAGAATGCTTTTGGAAGCTTTCATTCATTTGTCTTTTCTTTTTTTTTTGGAATGAATTGAGAAAAAACTATTAACTCCTCTTTAAATGTCTAGTAGAATTCAATTGTGAATCCACCTGACCTAGGATTTTTATTTTTTGCTAGTTTTTAATTACTGATTCTCTTTTATTACTTGTTATTGTTTTGCTGAGTTTTTCTATTTCTTCCTTGTTCAGTGTTGGAAGACTATATGTTTCTACGAACTTATCCATATCCTCTAAATTGTCCATTTTGTTGGCATATAATTTTTCATAGTATTCTCTTATAATCCATTGTATTTCGGTGATGTCAGTTGCTACTTTTCCTTTGTCATTTCTGATTTTTTAAATTTGGTCTTTTGTCTTTTTTTCTTGATGAGTGTGGCTATGGGTTTATCACTTTGTTTATTCAAAGCACCAGCTCTTGGATTAATTGATTTTTTTCTATCATTTCTTATTCTCTATATCATTTATTTCTCCTCTGATCTTTATTATATGCTTTCTTCTACCAACTTTAGGCTTTGCTTATTCTTTTATAGTTCTTTTAGGCTTAAAGTTAAATTGTTTATTTGAATCTTTTATTGTTTCTTGTAGTAGGCCTGTATTGCTATACACTTTTTTCTTAGAACTATTTTCACTGTATTCCAGCAATTTTGGACCATAATTTTTTCATTTTCATTTATCTCCCGGTATTTTTGGATTTTTTTTCTTTCATTGCCTCATTGACCCATTGGTTATTTAATATCATGTTGTTTAGTTTCCACCTGTTTCTCTTTTTTCCAGTTTTTTTTCCTTGTGATTTATTTGTAGTTTCATACTGTTGTGGTTAGAAAATATGCATGGTATGATTTCAGTCTTCTTAAATGTATTGAGGTTTGTTTGATGGCCTAATGCATGATCTGTTCTGGAGAGTTTTCCACATGAAGACAATGTGTATTCTGGTGCTTTTGTATGGAATGTTCTAAATACATCTGTTATGTCTATCTGGTTTAATGTGGCATTCAAAGACATGTTTCCTTATTGATTTTCTTTCTGGATGATCTATCCATTGATACCTGGAGTGTTAAAGTCACTTACAGTTACTGTATTATCATCTATTTCTCTCTTTATATTTGTGTTTTTTTTTAATTTTTAACATTTATTTTTGAGAGACAGAGAATGAGCAGGCAAGAGCCAGAGAGAGGGAGACACAGAATTCAAAGCAGGCTCCAGGCTCTGAACTGTCAGCACAGAACCCGGATGTGGGCTCAAATCCACGAACCGCGATATAATGACCTGAGCCGAGGTCAGACACTCAACTGACTGAGCCATCCAGACACCCCTATATTTGTTAATATTTTCTTTGTGTATTTAGGTGCTCCTGTGTTAGGTGCTCCAGTGAATATTCACAGTTATTATATCCTGTTGTTAGGTTGATCCCTTTGTCAGTATGTAACACCCTTCTTTGTCTCTTGTTAGTGTATTTGTTTTAAAGTCTTCTGTGTGATGCAATTATTGCTACTCTGGCTTTTTTTTTTTTTTTTCCGTTCCATTTGCATGGCAAATTTTTTCCATGCCTTCACTTTCAGTCTGTATGTGTCTTTAGGTCTGAGGTGAGTTTCTCATAGATAGTACGTAGTTGGATTTTGTTTATTTATTCATTCCACTACTCTGTGTCTTTTGCTTGGAGCATCTATGCCACTTATATTTATAATAATTATTGATAGGTCTGTCCTTATTTTGATTTTTAAATTTGTTTTCTACTTGTTTTTGCAGTTATTTGTTTCTTCTCCTCTTGCTCTCTTTCTTTGCAACCAATGAGCATCTATAATATTTTGTTTGGCTCTCTCTCTCTCTCTCTCTCTCTCTCTGCCTCTATGTAGGTTTTGGATTTGTGGTTACCATGACATTCATATATAATACCATAAGTAAATAGAGTCCATATTCATTTGATGGTCACTTAGGTTCAAACATATTCTTAAAAAATAGAAATTATTTTATTATTCTCCTTCTCTTCCCTTCATACTCCCTTCTCCACAGTTTATGTATATGTTGTTATAATTTAAAAAATTTTAGGGGCACCTGGGTGGCTCAGTCGGTTAAGCGTCTGACTTTGGCTCAGGTCATGATCTCTCGTTCGTGAGTTCAAGCCCCACATTGGGCTCTTTGCTGACAGCTCAGAACCTGGAGCCTGCTTTGGGTTCTGTCTCCTCCTCTCTCTGCCCCTCCCCTGCCCATGCTGTCTCTGTCTCTCTCTCTCCAAAATAAATAAACATAAAAAAATTAAAAAATTTTTATTCATATTTTTTCTTATGTATATGGCCATTTCTTTTCAATTTAAAGAAGTCAAAGATTTCTTGTAAGGATGGTTTAGTGGTGATAAATTCCTTTATCTTTTGTTTGTTTGGGGAACTCTTCATCTCTCCTTCAAATCTGAATGATGACCTTGCTAGGTAGAATATTCTTGGTTGTAGGTTTTTTTCTTTTTCAGCACTTTGAATATATCACGCCTTCTGGCTTGCAAAGTTTCTGCTGAAACATCAGTTGATAACCTTATAAGGTTCCCTTGTAGGTAATTTTTTGTTTCTCTCTTGCTACTTTTAAGATTATGTCTTTGGGGCAGCTGGGTGGCTCAGTCAGTTGAGTGTCTGACTTCGACTCAGGTCATGATCTCACAGTCTGTGAGTTCGAGCCCTGCGTCAGGCTCTGTGCTGACAGCTCAGAGCCTGGAGCCTGCTTCAGATTCTGTGTCTCCCTCTCTCTGCCTCTCCCCAACTCATGCTCTGTCTCTCTCTCAAAAAAGTAAATGAAGATTAAAAAAAAAAAAGATTCTGTCTGTTTTTAACTTTTGACATTTTTTTAACCTTTCACATTTTTATTACACATTTTTATTATTATGCACCATAATGTAGATCTTCTTGGTTCATCTCGTTTGGAACTCTCTGTGCTTCTTGGATTTGGATGTCTATTTCCCTCCCTAAGTTAGGCAAGTTTTCAGTTATTTTTTCAAATAAGTTTTCTACACCTCTTCTTCTGGGATACCTGTGATGCAGATGTTTGTTCACTTGATGTTGTCTAAGAGATCTTTTCATCTCAATTTCTAAATTCTTTTCTCTTTTTGCTGTTTGGCTTGTATGCTTTCCATTACCCTGTCTTCCATGTTACTGATATATCCTTCTGCATCTTCTAATTTCCTGTTGATTTTCTGTAGTGTGTTCTTATTTTAGTTATTGTAATCTTCAACTCTGATAGTTCTTTGTAATATTTTCTATCTCTTTACTGAAGGTCTCACTGAGTTCTTCAATTCTCTTCTCCATACCAGTAAGTATCTTCATGTTCATTACTTTAAATTATTTTTCAGGTATATTGCTTATCTCTGTTTCATTTAGTTCTTATTCTGAGTTATTTTCTTGTTCTTTCGTTTGGAGCATCTTCCTATCTCCCCATATTGCTTGACTTTCTCTGTTTGTTTCTATGGATTAGTAAAACACTTCCTTCTCCTGAAGTTGAAAGAGTGGACCTGTGCATATTGTCTCCTATGCAGACTCCATGAGCATGGTGACTTTTGCTGGCTGGCTGGAGCTGTGGCTGTATATGCTAGTTACTCTTTTAAACTGTGGTGTGTCTCCATGTTTCTTACTGTATGTTTCTTACTATTCTCTTGTTCTTCTCTGTGTTTAGTCATTTGGTTGCTCTTCAGTCTTCAGTTCTTCAGGAGGACTTGTTCTATTAGTAGGCATAGTTTGATGTGTCTCATGAAGGAGGTGAGGTCAGTCTTATTATGTCACCATCTTGAGTTGGAACTTCACTATTTTTAAATATGTTCATACATTTTAAGTCTCACTTTCTAGGAGAGCGTCACTTTTCTCCAATTCCATAATATCTTCAATGGCGATGAAAAATATAGTGCACTCCAGGGACCTCACCCTGCTTATGTGGCCTTGTGGTGCCTTCTTGTGATGACACGAGATAATAAAATGGCACAAGTTGCAATTTTATTTTTATTATTTTTTAAATGTTTATTTATTTTGAGAGATACAGAGAGCTGTAGTAGGGAATGGGCAAGGAAAGAGGGAGACAGAATCCCAAACAGGCCCTGTTCTACCAGCCCAGAGCTCAATGCAGGGCTCAGTCCCACAAACTGTGAGATCATGACCTGAACTGAAATCAAGAGTCAGGCACTTAACTGACTGAGCCACCCATGTGCTCAATCAAGTTGCAATTTTAAATAATGTAGTCAGGCTAAGTCTCAACAAGAACATGACATTAAAATGTAAACATAGGGGCGCCTGGGAGGCTCAGTCGGTTGAGTACTGACTTCAGCTCAGGTCATGATCTCATGGTTTGTGAACTCAAGCCCCGCGTCAGGCTCTGTGCTAACAGCTCAGGGCCTGGAGTCTGCTTCAGATTCTGTCTTCCTCTTTCTCTGCCCCTCCGCTGCTCACACTCTGTCTCTGTGTCAAAAGTAAATAAACATTAAAAAAATAATAAAGTATAAACATGAAGGAACTAAAGGAGTTAGCCATATGGATTTCTAAGGGAGAGTTTTCCAGATAGATGGAATAGCTATGACAAGACCGTATGGTGGAAATGTGCCTGCCAGTGCAAGGGATGGCAAGGAAGCCAGTGTGTCTTAATGGAGGGAGTGGCAGTAGGAAATTAGATCACAGGAGTTTGAGAGAGGCAGACAGTAGGAATTTCTTCATATCATTAAGAAGTTGAGAGGAATGGGTAGGCAATGTAGGGACCTAAGCAGAAGTATGAGATAATATAACTTATATGTTAAAATACAATCCTCACAGTGACTCCTCTATGAGGAATAGATTGAGGAAAGTTAAAAGACAAATCAGAGAGATTATTTAGGAAACTGTTAGAGTTACTAAAGTAAGTGATATTGTGGACACTGACTAGAAGATTCATGGTAAAAATGGTAAAGATTAGGAAATGATTCTGCATCTATTTTAAAGGTATTTCAACAGCATTTCCTGCTGGATTCGATGAAGGTATAAGAGAATAAAAGTGAAACAGGTCAAGCCACTGGAAGGACAGAGTGACATTAATTGAGACAGAGGCTGAGGGTAAGCAAGTTTTGGAAGGATTACCAGAATTTCACTTTGGGACATACTGATGTTAATATATTTTCTAGTGAAATAAAGCCATCCAATGGTGTTAGATGTATATGTCTGGGATTCATTGAATGATCTTTATAGGAGATATTCATGATAGAGTTATTGACATTGGCGTGGTAACAGATACCATGGAAAAGATAAAGGTAAACTGGAAAAGATAAAAAAAAGTGAATATAAAAAAGAACAGTAAGGCAGCACTAAGCTTTTGAGAAATTTGGTATAAAGTGATCAGTAAAGAGATGACCATCGTTTTTAATGAGTCTGAAATATATTTGATATAAGGAAATAAAGGTGAACACTTAGTAGTTTAAGGTTAAAAGAGAAGAGTTTAAAATAAAGAATTAAGGTTTATTGTGAGAAAATTAAAATTTGGTAGTTATGAAGGATTGGCTCCTAGGAAATACTTACTACTTACCTGAGTAGCCTATATTGTTTTGTTAAGGTTCAGTTTTTCCATGAATTTTAGATATAACAATGAAGAAGGACTTTATAATTTTGTGTAATTGTCCTTCAGGTAACAATTTAAATTACATCTGTCAATATTGGATGATTTACATCTTGTTTTGATGAAATAATGGAGATCAAGCTAATGTATATCAGGAAAAAATAGAATCTCTTGTGGAAAAGTCCACAGGGAAGAGATGCATTATTTGCCCACCTGGACACTCCTCACTACCTCAATATGTTCTTCCCTTCACTTTAGGAGCCATTTTTGGCATACTGCTAACCCTTTTAAGCTTGGTAAGGTATCCAATATTAATTATACAGACACAATAATCAGCATTACAGAGATACTAAATCTCTTTCTGAAATATCTGAATACATAGGTAACTCTTTGGATGAGACTTAATCTTTCCGCAGATGTTTGCAACTTTTTCAATTTGAGAATCTCAGGCCTGTGGAATCTGAAGCTATTTAATTCTGTGATCATTTACTGGATCTTGCAGAAGCCATGGGGCATATCATAGAATGAACATGTGTAACAGTAGGTTACTGGATTCACAGAAGCTATACTATAATACACTTTCTAAACAGAGAAATAAAGTTGTGAGCTTTCTATATTACACCATCCTTTGTTCTTCCTTTTCAGTCTCTAGCTTAGAAGATACACCTTGTCATTTTCCCCAGAGCTCTATTTGTGTCACTCTCAATAAAGCTTATTACAGTGGAATGCTATATCCAGTCATTATCATGCTCTTCATTGCACAAGTATTTCTTCACGGTGTCATTACTTTTATTGAAAAAAAAAAAAACAAAAACAAAAACAGGGTAATTTACAAGCGTAAAGTCTATGTTCCTAAATCGTGTCTTTTCTTACACTGATTTACTGTATCCATCCCACCATCACTCCTGCTAAGTGGTACCAATTTATAAAGTTGTTTTTATCATAGCCTAATTTCTTCAGGAACAAAACTTTGTAAAGGGTTGTGGGTCCTTTGTTTCTGATATTAATGACAACATATCTACAGTTTATTGATTTTAAAGGTATTCTGAATAGATGACAGTTTCTTTTTCCCTTGCATTATCTCCTAAAGATCATTGTCCTGCTTTCGGCTGTGTAGGAAAGGACTTCTTAGCCTCTGGGATTTAATGAATGTCATGTAATATGCGGGTCCCAAAGGCCCCAAAATCCCCTGAAACTGAAATGTTGGGAGTTGGCATTTTGTTTCTCTCTCTCTCTCTCTCTCTCTCTCTCTCTCACACACACACACACACACACACGTACACACGCATGTACGCACGCAGACACACACACACACACACATACACACACACACACAGGCTTCTTCAAGTCCACAAACTCTAAAATGTTATTGACTCCCCAGGGAAATTTCAATATAATGTAGGAATTGGTGTTATAGTCTACAAATAGTAGTTTGTTAGTAACTACATCCTGGAATTTCCCTTTGTAATATATTATAGCACACCTTTCCTAATGCCCTCATTTACATTTGAAAAGAAAATGAGAACATCCCTTGCAGTACATCTGTTAATACTACTAGTGCTATGTTTTTTGCAGACAGAGAAGAAGCAGCAGGTTTAAATATAAATGTAGGGGGCGCCTAGGAGGCTCAGTCGGTTAGGCGGCCGACTTCGGCTCGGGTCATGAGTTCAAGCCCCGCATAGGGCTCTGTGCTGATGGCTCAGAGCCTGGAGCCTGCTTCGGATTCTGTGTCTGCCTCTCTCTCTGCCCTTCCCCTGCTCACACTCTGTCTCTCTGTCTCTCAAAAATAAATAAACATTAAAAAAATTAAAAAAATAAATAAATATAAATGTAGGGAGAAAGGACAGAGGCCTATGGGGGAATTTCAGGATGGTGTCTTTTAAGGGCACTGTCACAATATCGTGTTCCTAATTTTTTATAGCCTCTACTAAGTTGCCCTAATAAAGATACACTACTGTAGAATGCTGAGATTTCTTTTTTTAAAAGGAAAGTGCTCTTAGAAATGTAAACACATGGTCATTTGTAACTTTACATTTGCTGATTTCCTATAATCACCTAATTATTTACCAGCTCTGAACATACAACTCATTGCATAGATAGTAAGTATTGAAGATTGATTATGGAGTATGGTGACTTGTTAGTGAGCAGAGTGTAAGACATAAAATGGGGACAGGAAAGGCCAGTTCTAGACACATGTGAGAAAGAGGAGAATCTTCAACCCTCAAGAAATATAAGAGGTGGAGAGAATACAGACTGTCTTTTGCCTCTGTACTTTTTTTAGGACCTATTTTTAACAATAATGGAACTACATCCATAGAGACATCTTATATCTATCTGTTTTCCCCATTGACTTAAAGAAAATTTACATTGCATAAATCACTAGAGCAACAAGTATCCAGCAGTTCTTTCTGAAATGCAGCTACAGGCATTGTCTTGGAGGATGTGTCTCAATTATGTGGGGGTGAGGGACAAATTTTTATTTTTCCCAATCAGTCATTGACCAACATGTTTTTAAAATACTATAAAAACAAATTAGAAAAAAATGAAATGGAAAGAAACAAAATTCAGTTCCCACTTTGTTACCAATAGATTTAACAGGCATAAAATGACTTTCTTCAATTGCTATACAATTTCTCAATGATTACTCTCAAATTACATGCATCATGTCAGACAGTGACCAACGTTTTCAGACCATTGCCAGCTGGCATGTCAATGCTGTTCGGCAGCATTGATTGGATGGGTAGACAGTTGTGCACAATGAGGGAGCAAAAATGTGGATTGGACCTTTATCCCCATTCAGGAGGAAGTCTGCCTTTTATTCTTTCTCATGTGGGAGTTCTGCTTAAGATCGGCTTCAAAGTATGTTTCCCTGCCTTATAAATAAAATTAAAAATCATTCACATGGTACATGGAGAACTCATAAATAACCCTATAAGCCAGTGGCTCTCAAAGTATCCTCACCCTTACAGACTTTTTGTTAATTTTGTGAACTCCTTTTGCTTATGAGATTGTCTTTCTCTTCTGGCTTATTGTATTTAGGAAAATGCTTTTTATTTCTATTTCATACAACAGTTACCCTTTTATTGGTCTTAAAACAGTATGTGGGTAGGCAGATTAGATTTTCAATGAATTTCACTGTAAAATTGTAAAGAGGGCAATATAAATTTTGTTTGGAAATTATTAGAAGGTAAATGATCCATTAGATAGATGGGATTGAAACCGCTTGTGTAAACTTGTGTTGTGCACCAGTCTTGTGTTTTTTTTATAAATTGTTTTAAAGGAGAATTCACATTTTGTGTTCTAGAGATCAGAGTGTTCTCTAAGAGAAATACACATGCACATCTTATATAGACTTAAAACTAATCTCATTTTCTAGACTTTAGGAACTTATTCCTGGCCTTATTTTTTTTACTTCTTTTTTTCAGACTGATCCCATCAAAACCCTCTATTTTTATCTCCCCATCAAACTTAGAGCCCTACCAATAGTAGTCAAAAAACATATGTATGTTAAAATAAAACGTATTAGCTTCCTTGGAAAAAACCCAAACAAATACAAAAGAAAAAAAGTGAATCTCAAGAGTCCTAAGTTACCAACTTATTAATGAGAAACTTTTCAATTCTTGGGTCTCCTTGTGTAATAGACCTCAAGATTGATTATAGATTAATGATGGAAGAGTATTACTTGTAGCATGTGCTTTTCCCAAAATGCCCTATATTTTATTTTTCATAGCTAAAGATGAGATCAATATATACGCTCTTATTTTTCAAGTGAAGATGGAATATTCTCTAGAATGGACCACATATTAACCATGAAACAATCCTCAATATTTTTGAGAAGATTTAAATCACATCAGGCATCTTTTATGACAACAATGGTATGAAATCAGAAATTGATTACAAGAAAAAAACTAGAAGAAACACAAACATGCGTAGGCTAAATCATATGTTACTAACAACCACAGGGTCAATGAAGAAATCAAAGAGGAAATACATATATATATATTGTATTTATATATATATGTATTTTATATATATATATATATATATATATGTATGTATACACACACATATATATTATTTTTTCTCAAAATATAATTTTTATTTAAAAGTAAAACTGACAGGGTCACCTGGGTGGCTCAGTTGGTTAAACATCCAACTTCAGCTCAGGTCATGATCTGGTGGTTTGTGAGTTCCAGTCATGCATCGGGGCTCTGTGCCAATAGCTCAAAGTCTGGAGCCTATCTCAGATTCTGTGTCTCTCTCTCTCTTCTCTCTCTCTCCCTCCCCTACTTGCACTGAGTCTCTCTCCCTCTCTCTCAAAAATAAACAAACATTAATTTTTAAAAAATATATAAAACAAAGTAAAACTGACACAAATGCTATGGTTATTCTGAATTGAGTCTTTGGCTGTTATGTTCTTACAAATGGATGAACTTTGAGAAAAATAACTGATGGTATTTGTTGCTAGTGATAAAATTTGAGCTTTCAGGCAAAAATAAGAATTTTGGAAAGTTTGTATTTATCACCATGAGCTTCACTGTTTCTCAATGCTTAAAAGTTTTTCTTTTTTTAAATATATATATATAATTTATTTTCAAGCTAGCTAACATACAGTGTAGACAGTGTGCTTTTGGTTTCCCATGATTCATCACTTACATACAACACCCAATGCTCATCACAACAAATGCCCTCCTCAATGCCCATCACCCATTTTTCCCTCTCCCCCCACCCCACCAACCCTCAGTTTGTTCTCTGTATTTAAGAGTCTCCTGTGTTTGCCTCCCTCTCTGTTTGAAACAATTTTTTCCCCTTCCCCCATGATCTTCCGTTAAGTTTCTTAAGTTCCATATATGAGTGAAAACATGTATCTCTCTTTCCCTGACTGACTTATTTCACTTAGCATAAGTTCCATCTACGTTGCTGCAAATGACAGGATTTCATTGTTTCTCATTGCTAAATAGTATTCCATTGTTTATATAAACCATATCTTCTTTATCCATTCATCAGTTCATGGACATTTGGGCTCTTTCCATAATTTGGCTACTGTTGAAAACACTGCTATAAACATTGGAGTACATGTGCCCCTATGAATCAGCTCTCCTATATCCTTTGGATAAATTCCTGCTAGTGCTATTGCTGGGTTGTAGGACAGTTCTCTTTTTAATTTTTTGAGGAACCTCCACACTGTTTTCCAGAGTGACTGCACCAGTTTGCATTTCCAGTAACAGTGCAAGAGTTCCCGTTTCTCCACATCCTTGCCAATATCTATTGTTTCCGGAGTTGTTCATTTTAGCCACTCTTACAATGTGAGGTGATATCTCAATGTGGTTTGATTTGTATTTCCCTGATGATGAGTGATGTTGAGCATCTTTTCATGTGTCTGTTGGCCATCTGGATGTCTTCTTAGAAAAGTTTCTATTCATATCTTCTGCCCATTTCTTTGCTGGATTATTTGTTTTTTAGGTGTTGAGTTTGGTAAGTTCTTTATAGATTTTGGACACTAACCCATTTTCTGGGTGTATATGTCATCTACAAATATCTTCTCCCATTCTGTCAGTTGTCTTTTAGTTTTGTTGATTGTTTCCTTTGCGATGCAGAAGCTTTTACTCTTGATGAGGTCCCAACGGTTCATTTTTGCTTTTATTTCCCTTGCCTTTGGAGACATATCAAGTAAGAAGTTGCTATGATGAGGTCAAAGAGGCTGTTGCCTGTTTTCTTCTCTAGGGTTTTGATAGTTTCCTGTCTCACATTTAGGTCTTTAAACCATTTTGAGTTTATTTTTGTGTATTGTTTAAGAAAGTGGTCCAGTTTCATTCTTTTGCATGTTTCTGTCCAGTTCTCCCAGCATCATTGCTAAAAAGACTATCTTTTTTCTATTGGATATTCTTTCCTGCTTCGTCAAAGATTAGTTGGCCATACTTTTTTTGGTCCAATTCTAGGTTGACTATTCTATTCCATTGGTCTATGTGTCTGTTTTTGCGACAATACCATACTCTCTTGATGATTACATCTTTGTAGTAGAGGCTAAAGTCTAGAATTGTGATCCTTCCTTCTTTGGTTTTCTTTTTCAACAGAAAAAGAAACTTTGGCTACTCAATGTCTTTTCTAGTTCCATATAAATTGCAGGATTCTATCTTTGAGAATAAGGTCAGTGCAATTTTGATTTGGATTGCATTGAAGTGTAGATTGCTTTTGATAGTATTGAGATTTTAACAATATTTGTTCTTCCAATCCGTGAGCATGGGATGTTTTCCCATTTCTTTGTGTCCTCTTCAATTTCTTTCATAAGTTTTCTATAGTTTTCAGCATACAAATCTTTTATATCTTTGGTTAGGTTTATTCCTAGGTGTTTTATGGTTCTGGGTGCAATTATAAATGGGATCTATTTCTTGATTTCTCTTTCTGTTGCTTCATTAATGGTGTACAGAAATGCAACCGATTTCTGTACATTGATTTTGTATCCTGAAACTTTGCTAAATTCATGTATCAGTTCTAGTTGCTTTTTGGTGGAGCCTTTCAGGTTTCCATGTAGAGTCTGTCATCTGTAAAAAGTGAAAGTATGACTTCATCTTTGTGAATTTGATGCCTTTTATTTCATTTTGTTTCTGATTGCTGATGCTAGGGCTTCCAACACTGTGTTAAACAACAGCAGTGCAAATGGACATCCCTGTCATGTTCCTGATCTCGGGGGGAAAGCTCTCAGTTTTTCAACATTGAGGATGATATTAGCTGTGAGCTTTTCATATATGGCTTTTATGGTGGTTAGGTATGTTCCTTCTATCTCAACTTTCTTGAGGGTTTTTATTAAGAAAGGATGTTGTATTTTGTCAAATGCTTTTTCTGCATCTATTGACAGGATCATATGGTTTTATCCTTTCTTTTATTAATGTGATGTATCACATTGATGATTTCCAAATATGGAACCAGCCTTGTACCCCAGGGATGACTCCTACTTGATTATGATGAATAATTCTTTTAATTATTTGCCTAGTTGATTCTATTGCTAGTATCTTGTTGAATTTGATTTGCTAGTATCTTGAGATTTTTTGATTCATGATCATCAGAGATATTGGCCCGTAATTCTCCTTTTTAGTGGGGTCTCTGTCTAGTTTGGGAATCAAGGTAATGCTGGCTTCATAGAATAAGTCCAGAAGTGTTCCTTCCATTTATATTATTTTGGAATAGCTTGAGCAGGATAGGTATTAAGTCTGCTTTAAATGTCTGGTAGAATTCCCCAGGGAAGCCATCTGGCCCAGGACTTATTTGTTGAGAGATTTTTGATAACTAATTCAATTTCTTCTCTGATTATGGGTCTGTTCAAATTTTCCATTTCTTCCTGTTTGAGTTTTGGTAGTGTGTGGGTGTCTAGGAATTTGTCCATTTCTTCCAGGTTGTCCAGTTTGTTGGCATATAATTTTTCATAGTATTCTCTAATAATTGTTTGTATTTCTGTGGTGTTGGTTGTGATCTCTCCTCTCTCATTCATTATTTTATCTTTGGATTCTCTCTCTTTTCTTTTTGAGAAATGTGGCTAGGGGGTTATCAATTTTGTTTATTTTTCAAAAAACTAGCTCTTAGATTCATTGATCTGTTCTACTGGGTTTTTGTTGTTGTTGGTGGTGTGTTTTCTTTATTTTTCTTTCTTTATTTTTTTTTATTTTCTGGATTCCATATTTTTTTCTGCTCTGTTCTTTGTTATTTCTCTTCTTCTGCTGACATTGGAATTTCTTTGCTGTTCTCCTTCTAGTTCCTTTAGGTGTGTAGTTAGGTTTTCTATTTTGGATTTTTCCTTTTTCCTGAGATAGGCCTGGACTGCAGTGTATTTTCCCCTTAGGACTGCCTTTGCTCTATATATTTTTAATTTCTTTAATTGCCTGGTTGACCCATTCAATCTTTGGTAGGATGGTCATGCATTTGCAAGCTTTCCAGATTGTTTCTTGTGGTTGATTTCATTCATAGCATTGTGATTTGACAGAGTGCATGATATGATCTCAATTCTTTTACATTTATTGAGTGCTGTTTTGTGACCCAGTATGTGATCTATCTTGGAGAATGTTCCATGTATAATCGAGAAGAATGTGTATTTCTGTCAAGTCCATCTGGTCCAGTGTATCATTCAAGGCCATTGTTTCTTTATTGATTTTCTGCCCAGATGATTTGTCCATTGCTGTAAGTGGAGTATTAACCTCCCCTGCAATTACTGTATTCTTACCAATAAGTTTGCTTATGTTTGTGATTAATTGATTTATATATATATATATGAGTGTTCCACATTGGGACCATAAATATTTATAATTGTTACTTCTTCTTGATGGATAGACCCTGTAATTATTATATAATGCCCTTCTTCACCTCTTTGTTACAGCCTTTAGTTTAAAATCTAGTTTGTCTGATATAAGTATGGCTACTGCAGCCTTCTTTTGACTTCCAGTAGCATGATAAATGGTTCTCTATCCCCTCATTTTCAATCTGAAGGTGCCTTTAGGTCTAAAATGAGTCTCTTGTAGACAGCATATAGATGGATCTTGTTTTTTATCCATTATGATACCCTACATCTTTTCATGGGAGCATTTAATCCATTTACATTCAAAGTCATTATAGAAAGATATAGATTTAGCGTTATTGTGTTATCTGTGGGTTTCATGCTTGTGGTGATATCTCTGGTCCTTTGTAGTCTTTGCAGCATTCCATACACAGAGTCCCCTTTAGGATCTCTTGTATGGCTGGTTTAGTGGTCATGAATTCTTTCAGCTTTTGTTTTATCTGGGAGAGCCTTTATCTCTCCATCTATTCTGAATGATAGTCTTGCTGGATAAAGGATTCTTGGCTACATATTTTTCCTATTCAGTACATCGAATATTTACTGCCACTCCCTTCTGGTCTGCCAGTTTCAGTGGACGGGTCTGCCACCACCCTTATGTGTCTACCCTTATAGGTTAAGGCCCGTTTTTCCCTAGCTTGTTTCAGAATTCTCTCTTTATCTTTGTATTTTGCCAGTTTCACTATGATATGCTGTGAAGAAGATCTATTCTATTTAAATCTGAAGGGAGTTCTCTGTGCCTCCTGGATTTGGATGTCTACTTCCTTCCCCAGATTAGGGAAGTTCTCAGCTGTAATTTGTTCAAGTAAACCTTATGCCCCTTTCTCTCTCTTCTTGTTCTTCTGGAACTCCTATGATATAGATAAAAACACGGAATGCTTCATGAATTTGCGTGTCATCCATGTGCAGGAGCCATGGCAATCTTCTTTGTAATCGTCCCAATTTTAGTATATGTGCTGCCAAAGTGAGCACTATATATGCTCTTTAAAGACACTTGATCTCAATAGATATATCTTTGGATAAATTCAGTTGCTTATCTTGACTGCTAGAGAATTTCCTGGAAGAAAAGCATAAGCAGATACCTGAGCAGTCATTTGGTTCCCTTTTAGTACAGGAAAATCCACCTCTCTCATTTAGTATTTCCCATCTTTTATGTCTTTTGAGTTTTCTCTGTCATAGTTGGTCAGCGAGGTTGCATGCTGATAAGAAAAGGCTGTACAGCACCAAGAACATTTATTCAAACTGGAGAAGGCTGTGGAACAGAGTTATTAAAAGGTCTTTGAGAGGACAGTTATATAACCAATTGGCTAGTTATAAATAAGGGAGTTTAGAGGAGAGAAGAGGAACAAAGTGAGACTTAGTGATGGAAACCAGAATCCAAGAGAAACCTAGAAGCATTTATACTCTTAACTCTATTTACTCAAAGCCATATGATGTAATTTTTATAAGAAAAGCTTTAATGGAATCATAAATAAAAAAAGGGCCCTTATGCCAAGTAGTTAGTTTGATGCAGTATTTCTGAGTTTCACTTTAAAAGTGTAAAACCAAAACATAAATACATGAGTTGTTAGGTGATAACACAAACTAACACATTTCAAAATTATAGAAAGAAAATTTCCACAAGATATACTGCTTTGTTAATAGCATATCCATGTTACTATAAGATTTCAGATGTTTTAAGGAGATGCTGACTGTGGCCACAGAGCTCCTTAATTTAAAAAAATCATATAATAGTGACACTTATGTGAATGGAGATGTAAAAAGAATAATATTCAAATATAGAATTGAAATAAAGTGGAAAGGAACACTAGTATCCTTTTAAAAATAGTATTTCAAATACTTGGTAAGTGCTAATATGATGGGATTTACCATTTATAAAAATTAAGGCTTTCATTTTGATTAAAATAAAAGCAGCTTCCTAGATGACAGTGGTAGCCTGCCTTCAGTATCCACATTAATGTAGCCAGGACATTTTATTGACAAATTCTATTGGAGCAAATATTGAGACAGAACTTGTCAGAACCCACATGTGATTTCAAGGCTGCTTTAATGAAGGTACACTCACTAGATCAATAAAACTAATTGTTCTTCACTGTTTTGCAGAGGGTAGCCAAATAGAGGGTCTTGATTTAGATTCAAGGCACATTGTGTTAATACAGCAGGTTACCTTTCAATGGTGATCTGGAATCCAGGATGTGTAAATAAGTATTGAGGAACTGGAAGTATCAAATCTGGAAAAGAGAAAATCAAGAGGACAGCTGAGAGTCAGACTCAAATATCTGAAGAGCCCTGAGGGAGAACACACTTGTGTTCTTCTGCTCCAGAGGGCTGAGCTATGGCCAATGATTTGGTAGGAGTGAGACATTTTGTGTAATAAGGAACTTCATGGTAGAATGGTGAAGTGTGCAAGCTCTGGAGCCAGACTGCTTAGGTTTAAATCTAGTCTCCTTCAGGGTGCCTGGGTGGCTCAGTCAGTTAAGTGTCTGGCTTTGGCTCAGGTCCTGATCTTGCGGTCCATGAGTTCAAGCCCCATGTCAGGCTCTGTGCTGACAGCTCAGAGCCTGGAGCCTGCTTCAGATTCTATATCTCCCTCTCTCTCTGCCCCTGCCCTGCTCATGCGCTGTGTCTCTCTCACTCAGAAATGATAAACATTAAAAAAATAAACCTAATCTCTGTCATTACCTAGGTGAATAATCTTGGGCTAGATTTTTCACCCTCCCTCTGTATCCTATTCTCCTAACCAAAAAAAAAACCACAATGGGTCTTGTGAATGCTAAATGAATCAATACAAGTAAACCATTTGGAGCATTGAGAATATTGGTAAAGGATCACTACATATTAGTTTCTATTCTGGATTTTCGATCTCCCCAATAATAAAAGTGATTGTGAGAAATGTTCACGGTAGTAAAGCATGTAGGTAAACGCTTTTGCTTCCTGTAAACAAATTGTGGAATTTTATGTTTTGGTTCTTCTTTGGTATTGGTGATATTTAAAACTGCTATTGTTTACAGGTCATTCATTTTTAGGTATCTGCATCTGTGTGACACTTTTTACAGAATCTTTGAAGAGTCAGGTTATTAGGTACACATTTGAATCAGCCTGCTTTCAGTCCTTTTTAGTTTACTTTTTCATGGTGGTTGCTTCTCTCCTTCTCAAAATGTTTCTCTACAGTTAATACAGTTTTTCATTTATTCAATGCCAATGTAAATAACTGTTACCTTGAAAAGTGAATCTTCCCAGGAAATGTATATAACGGATGATCCAGAGGTTTATCTAAAAGGGGCTGTATATCTAATTTGAAATTTTATTTAATGGCCACCCTTTGACTGTAAGGAGACTCTGAAATTATTCATCAGCAGTCACTAATTCTGCTTTTAAAGAAAGATGATATCATTAGCTCCCTACAATTCTTAGGAAGAGGTGGTGGACTGCAACCAAGAGGTATGGAAAAGGTCCTTATTCATTCAGCACAAATGTGAATTATGGTCACTGTAATACCCTCGAGGCTCCTTTTAGTCTTCTCGTTCATTCATTCTCATAGATAAGGAGTTGACAAGTCTCTTTCCTAGGCTTCTTGTCTTTTCAAAAAATACTTTCTCCGTTTACCTCTCTCTCCTTAATATTTTTAAGTTATTTTTTAATGTTTATTTCTTTTTGAGAGAAAATATGAGACAGAGCACAAGTGGGGGAGGGGCAGAGAGAGAGGGAGACACGGAATCCAAGGCAGGCTCCAGGCTGTGAACTGTCAGCACAGAGCCAGATGCGGGGCTTGAACTCACAAACTGTGAGATCATGACATGAGCCAAAGTCGACACTGAACCAACTGAGCCACCCAAGTGCCCTTCCTTAATATTTTTAAAACTTCATTTATTATCAACTGTTTCATGACTCCCAAGTTTTTACCTCCAAACCACACTCATAGGTCAAAAATTGTACTCCCCTTGGCAATTGTAAAGTTTAAAAAAAACCCCAAACTCAACATTCCTAAAATTGAACTGAGTAGTTTCTCCCTATAAACCTGGTTCTGCTCCAGGTTTCCCTATAGCATGTAATGGAATCTCCATTAATCCAGTTGAACAAGACAAAAACCTAAGAGTCCTGTTCTCATCTTCTCTCTTCTTGTTCCTCACCTTCTTATGTCCAATCTGGCATTGAGGGCTACATATTTTACCTCTTAAATATCTCTCAATTCTGTATGTGCCTCTGCAATCAATAACTCCTGTCACATTCCCTAGATTCAGAAGCTTGCTAACCACTCCCGTTTTTTCCATTCTTTCCCTCTTTCTGTCCATTCTTTATAATAAAACTAAAAAGTGCAAACAGAAAATGTTTTTTCTTTCCTTACTTATAGATAACTTTAATATGAGTTATTTGACCTAGAATAAACTATACATACAAAATATAAGCTGTACATATAACATGTAAAATTTAATTAGATTTGACAGATGTATAATCCTTAAACTTATGCAAAAAACTATGATAATGTACAGACCACACAAAGCTTCCTCCCGCCTCTTGTACTCCTTGTCTTATTCCCCTCCTTATCTACACCCCTTGCTCCAGGCAACTACTGAGCTGCTTTCTGTCACAATACATTCGTATGGATTTTCTAGAATTCCATATCTATGGAACTGTGAGGTGTATACTCTTCTGTCTGGCTTTGCTTGCTTAGCCTAATTAGTTTGAGATTATCTATGTTATACATAACAATAATGTCTTCCTTTGTATTGACGAGTAATATTCCATCGTATAGATATACAACTGATTGTTTATCCATTTACCAGGGGATGGATATTTGTGTTGCTTCCAGTTTGGAGCTATTATAAGGATAGCCTCAATGAGCACTGTGTAAAATTCTCTGTGAATATACATTTATCTGGGTAAATAATAACTAGGAGCAGAATGGAATGGTCGTATGGTAGCTTTATATTTTACTTCTTAAGAAACTACAGTAGTGTTTTACAAAGTAATTCTCGAATACATTCAAGACATCCAAGAGTGAAATTCCTGTTTGCTACACATCCTCACCAACACCTAACATACTTAGTCTTTTTAATCTTCAATATTATTCTGGGTGTGTTTGAGTATCTTGTTGTGGTTTCACTTTGTATTTCTCTTACGGTGATATTGAAGTCTTTTCATGTGATTGTTTTTCATCCCGTATCTTTTTTAGGGGAATGTGCTTTCAAGTCTTTCACCTGCTTTTTAAAAATTGGTTCGATGTTTCTTAAAATTGAATTGTGCAAGTTTTTTATGTACTCTAGATAGATTTCTTTTGACAGACACATGATTTGTAAATCCTTGCTACCAGTCTGTAGCCTGCTTTTTTATTATATGAGATATAATTATGTTGTTAGAATTATATTAGTGTCCTTTAAAGAACACAATTCTGGGGGTACCTGGGTGGCTCAATTAGTTAAGCATCCTACTTTGACTCAAGTCACGATCTCACAGTTTGTGGGGTTCAAGCCCTGCATCAGGCTCAGTGCTGACAGTTCAGAGCCTGGAGCCTGCTTCAGATTCTGTGTCTCCCTCTCTCTCTGCTCCTTCCCCGATTTTTCTCCCTCCCTCTCTCTCTCTCTCCTCTCTCTCTTTCTCTCTGTCAGAAATAAATATTAAAACATTTTTAAATAAAAAAATAACGAACAAAGTTTTCATTTTGATGAAGTCCGATTTATTGATTTATTTTCCTTTAGTTAGTACTTAAGAATTTTGGGAAAGAAAACAGAGTTTTACCTAGTTTCTAGTTTCTTCTAGAAATTTCATAGGCAAAACTATTACATTGTTGTATGGGTATGTTGTATGATCCATGTTTAATTAATTATCATATATAATAGGTAAGGTTGAATCTTATTTCTTTGGAATCAGTATCTTTTCTAAACAAGATTATAATTTATCACATTGAATTGCCTTGGTAATTTTATTAAAAGTCAGTTGGTTATATGTACTTATTTCTAGACTCCTCTATTCCTTTGATCTGTATATTTGTCCTTACTCTAATACCACATTGTCTTGGTTACTATAACTTTATGTCTTAAAATCCAGTAAAATAGGTTCTTCCTTTTTCTCTTTGTCTTCAAAATCATTCATACTGTTCTATGTATTTCACTTATCCATATGCATATACTCGGTTTGGTACATTAATTATAATTTGTCTTTTAGATAACCACTCAAATATCCCTTCATCAGCAAATTTTTTCCTTATCCCGTCTTTGAATACATAATTTTCCAGTACCATAGGCTCTTTCTGCCTCCTTTAATTTTTGCCTCAGACAACTTGCCATACTGTGTAATTAGTTGGGTGTTTGTTTTTGTTCTTGTTTTACTTAATTTTTGCTTCTTCCCTTCTGAAGACAGGAACTGTGTCTTTGTACAAACACAGAATTTAGTAGAGGCAGTCCCCACTTCTCACAGTTCCGCCATGCAGAAATTCCAGGTATCGCTGAAAGTAGTTCAATAACACCAGTACCCAAAAATATGGTCCATGTTTCAGCTACTACTATGTATTAACAGTGAAGAGTTACACAAAGTATAAACATTGCTGCTAAGTCTTCAATCCACATACCACTATGTGAATAACATATGGCTTTTTTTTTTTTTCCTAAAATCTGTCAGTGACTGGTCATTGCATATCTGTTATTCAGTTTATGGATAGACAGCAAAGCATAAAATTATACTTCCTTCCTGTCGCCCAGTGATCAACCCATATGGCGCTTTCCAAAAATGCAAATTGTAAGACAGGTTGGCCAACAAAGAAAACGTGCTGAAAAGAAACAAAAAGTGGTAATTCTAGAAGTGAAACTCAAGTTGCACAACCATAGAGTTACAGAAGAAATAACCACCAGAGGGAATGTTGATGCAGTTTTCCTTTGATAGACGGTAGACATATAGACGAATTTGGTAAAGCTGAATTTATTGAGACAAATGAGAAAAATGGCTATGATGCAAGGCTAAAGATTTTCTAGGGAAAGTGGCACTGGCCAAACTTTCATAATTAAAGGAATTCTGACAGATATTTTACAACATAAAAGTACAAAAGACAACATAAAACATTAGAAGCTGATTCCAACTGCCTTAGCTTAGGCTGTCTTAGTAAAATACCATAGTTTAGGTGGTTTGTAATCAACAGAAATTAATTTCTCATAGTTCTGGACGCTGGAAGTCCAGGATCAGGATGACAGCGTGGTGGGTACCCTCTTTTGGGTTGCAAGTGATTGACTTCTTATAACTTCACATGGCTTTTTGGCTTCTTCTTATAAAGGCATTAATCCTATTCAAGATTATAGGTCCTCATGACCATGACCTAATTATCCCCTAAAGATCCCACGCGGAAACACGGTAACAGTGGGATTAGGATTTCAACACACATTTTGGGGAACATAAACATTCATTCCATCACACCAACTTAGAAAGGAGTATGCCAGTGATAATTAGGGCGTAGAGAAAATGCTCACCACTTATGCTAAATTTAAAAAGTATAAAAAACTTTTATCGTCAATATTTCTAGTGTTTTAAATTACATGGTAAATAAATACCGCTTTTATTATTTTTTTCCGTTTTTCCATTCATAATTAGTAGTAAGATTTTTCAATGTTTTAGTGATGTTGAGAAACTAGAATTTGCAGAGTAAACTCAGGGCTGAGTTTTAGGTGTGTAGGACAAAACTTTGAAAACCTCAGCAGAAAGTTTCTGGTTCGTGCCCATCGTGTGAGAAGACATGCAGTACTAGGAAACTGCAATGTCAACTACCTCCAGTAGAGGCGCTGTGCTGTATATTTCCACCATCAGTAGAAAGCCCTTTAAGTTCACAATTTGAAAGATTACGAGAGGCATTTCATAATGATTAAAGAATCAGTTTCTTAGCAGGATCAACATTTAAATAAGAAAAAACACAAAACTTCCACACATTTTCTTTGAGATCACTAAAGAGAACAAATTCATTACCTCATCCTTTGAGTCCAGCCCAACTCTGCTACTAAAATATGACATTATAAGCAAAGAAAATTTAAGATGAATATTCCTCATGAACAGAAATATTGTTATTAAAAATATTAGTAATTCAGAATAGTATTATATAAATGTTATATATATTGGTCAATTGGATTTTATCCTAGAAATGTAAATTTGGATGTTGATTTAATATTTGAATATCAGTTTCTGTTATTCAGCTTCTTAATAAAAAGGAAGTAAAAGGTATTTTTTGAGTGAGTGATTTAGCAAAATTTGCACCAATTCATGATAAAAAATATCAGCTAGTTATGTGTGATGGGGAATTTTCTTATTCAGGAAGGTGATATCTATGAAAAACTTAGAGCTAATATTTAATGGTGAAAGAATGGTTTCCTCCTGTTTGGAAATATTCAGTGATGTACATTTATGTAATAATTTACTAGAGTTCTGAGCCAGTGGGTTAAAGCAAGAAAAATAAAAAGCATAAAAGACTGGGAAGGAAAAAATAAAGAAAGAAGTAGAAGTTTCAGTTGTCATGATTGATACTTGGAAAATTCCAGTGAATCTGCAAAGAATATTAGCTAGGATTATTCTCAGAGTTAGCATTTCAGGGAAGTAAAGACAGTTTTAAGTTTGGTTATGTGGCTATGAGTATATGTATAATTCTAAGGGTATATTCAAACTGTAACTTCCATTAATATTAAAAAGCCCATTATTGAAGTCATTATCTAGGAAATATACTTGTATATTATCAAAATTTATAGAATTAATGAATTACCATAATTATATTAAAAATACTTTAACTATAATAACCATAACAGTGAAATATCAGTGTAACTCAATAAATGTGGGGTTTTTTCCTGTTAAATACAATCTGTTAAGAATTTTTCCTTATGAAATTGATAGAGTTTAGAGGCATTGAAACTCTGATCCATATATATCCTCAAAAACAGATAACTGTCATTTTATAAGTAAACAGTGTCTTGGAATTCTCTTTGTCTTCACCTCATGGTGACACAGAGGGTAATTCTACAGAAGCAAAGGGATTTGCACACAGTCACAAACCTCATTTGGATGACACCTGCACCTATAGCAGTCCCATGACTGCACATCTTTATTCATGATTTGAAATTGATGCTTCTTTTGTTGCACTTGGTTCCCTAAGATCTGTATCTAATGACAAAATTCATCTGTCACAGTGAAGGGGGATTCTTTGCACCAAAGATCTGAGCAAATGGTGGCGATGGGACTAATTTAGTTCTCCACGTCTTCAGTCCTCTTCTCTTCCTTCTCCTCTAACAAGTCTCTCCTATTAATGGTGTGTTTCTGTCATCATGTGTAAAAGGTACCAGAAATTGGTACCCTGCTGCCATGCTTGGAAAGGAAGAAAAAGAGATGAGTTGAGGCATCTTTGAGAAAAGCCATGGTTGAGCGGCAACGTTGGCAGGAGTTTCAGTCACTGTAGTAATGTCTTATGCTCTGCAGAGAACTTCTTCATTGAGAGATTCCTGACCAAATGCCCACCAAAAACCCATTAGACCTGAAAGCCCTCCCCCTTTTGGACTAAGCTTGTATGAGTTGGCACAATATTCATAGGACTTGCAGAACCCTCTTAAATGAGATAGTGAGAATTCTGTATACTCTAGTTATGTTCATCTCATTTTTACCAGGAAGGAAACATCCTCTCGAGTGAAGGCAAAGGAGTCTTTGTCCCCCAGATTAATTGAGAACTAAAAATAGCTGAAAATGTTCTTTAATTGGGGAGGAAAAAATACACTAAAGTATCTTTTTTATGAAAAAATATACATCCACCAACTGCAATGGGACTATAAATGTATCTACTATTCTAAAGCAACTTACTAACCATTTTTGCCATATAGTCTGTAGTTTAGCTCCCACTGTTCACACATGTAGCTAATATTGATGATACATTTTATTTCTATTTAAAAACCTCCTCTAGCCTTACAGCTATTTAGGCATTATTTGGATAGAACCAAGGTTAGTGAAGAACAGAGTGACTCTTTTTTGTTAAGTCAATTCATTTTTCAGTCAGTACTAGGTGGCAATTTACAGTTCTAAAGACTACTGTATTTTGGATAAAGGATGGCAATTTCACAGTTGAGAGATTTCCATTTACTTCCCTCTGTCAATTTAGCTTGTTCCTGTTTTAGTGGTTTCTTTGATCTAAAACATCACTTATTTTAATTTCTGGTTTTTGGATTTTTCTCTCTGTACTTGCCCATAATTTTGTGAAATATTGAGTTGAGGAAAAATTATGAATGGTTTACCTCCCCAAATGGAATCCGGCCATTCTAGGCAGGGAACTCCTGTGTATTTGGCTGCTCTCTTCTAAGGGTGCTGCTCAGAACCTCGGCTTCTTGTCTGGCTCAATGTTATGGCATTTCTGCTCTTCATTTCTTGGTGCTCAGGAATGTACACTGAGCGCACCTTCACCTTCTTCCTGCCTCAGGGTTTATTCAGAAAATACTACTCCCGTTTAATGATTTACAGAGATTTGGGCTGTTAAATTTCAACTCATGCTAGCTTTAAATCTTAATTAATGAATTCTCAATTAACTTTTGGTCATCCTTTCCTTCCTCTGACACTATACTTTCAATCTCTGTTCACTGTTCTAGTGAGTCCACTTTTCTTACCAGAGTGTGAGCACCTAGAGGGCACAAACTGAATTGATTACATTTTTTATCTTAAACAGCACCTTTGAATTGAATGATTCAACGATCCACATGTTCTAAAAAGCCTCAGATTAATTTTGCCTCATTAATGGCTTTTTAATTGGTGAATTATTAAGTACAGTAGAAAGAGCATGAGATTTAGAGTCATATAGATTTGATTTAATTCCCAACTTCAAGCATTTACATTTAACTTGAATTCTGAGCTTCATTTGGTCTTAAATTGTTTTAATGTTAATTTATTTTGGAGAGAGAGAGTGAACAGGGGAGGGGCAAAGAGAGGGGGAGACACAGAATCGAAGCAGGTTCCAGGTTCTTGGCTGTCAGCACAGAGCCAGACAGGAGACTTGAACCAATGGACCTCAAGATCATGACCTGAGCCAGAGTGGGATGCTTTTAACTGACTGAACCACCCAGGCTTCATTTTTATCATCTTTTAAATATGAATATCTATTTCCTGTTTTGATAACTTGTCATATATTAATATTCAAATGTGAATTCTTCTGATAAAAATGTAGATATCCAGTCCTTTTCATATTTGTGTTCAAAAGAGGAAAGTTTTTAAATTTTTAGATTGACTTTATAAAAAACATGGAGTTAGTTGTTTTTTAATATTATTTAAGAAAAAGTTTCTGCCTTTTTAAAAAAATTGTTTTAATGTTTATTTCTTAGAGAGACAGAATGTGAGTGGGGCAGGGGCAGAAAGAGAGGAAGATATTAAATCTAAAGCAGGCCGCAGGCTCTGAGCTATCAGCACAGAGCCTGACGTGGGGTTCAAATCCACAAGCTGTGAGATCATGACCTGAGCTGAAGTTGGACACTTAACCAAGTGAGCCACCCAGGCGCCCCTCTGCCTGTTTTTTTAAATATTGAATTTACGATATATTTTGGGGACTTTTCTAGACAAACTCTGCCAGTTATATGCCAATTAATTATGATCTATGAACAAATTCTATCCCATTTTCTATACTAATTACTCTCTCTAATTACATAGACTCAGTTTCCCACGACCACCTACCACCACCATGATTCTGGCACTCAGTACACCTTGCTCATTACTAGATTGTTTTTCCTGAAAGAGTGCAAGTGCCTTGACCACAGTACCCACACATTACTAATTTGAAATAAAAGCTCAATAAAGATTATCTTTTCAGGAAAACTTACACTACTTACTCTTAAGAGATAGAAAAGTTTCCATCATGTCTTAATGACCATCACAACTGAGGGTTTTTCTTTCTTTCTCTCTTTCTTTCTTTCTTTCTTTCTTTCTTTCCTTTTTTATTTAAATAGTTTATTTTCATTTTTTAATGTTTGTTTATTTTTGAGAGAGACAGAGTCCAAATGGGGGAGGAGCAGGAACAGAGGGGGAGACAGAATCCAAAGCAGACTCCAGGCTCCGAGCACAGAGCCCCATGTGGGGCTTGAACCCATGAGCCATGATATCATGACCTGAGCCAAAGTCAGACACTTGACCGTCTGAGCCACCCAGGTGCTCTTGTCACAACTGTTTTTTTAATACTTAGTTTCCATATTCTTCAACATTTTTCCTTTATTTTTTCTTTCATAAATGTCTTAAGTGTTGGATGACTTACATGTGTAGGTAAGAGAGGGAAGAAGAGAAAAGAAAGAGGATATTCAGATAGTAATTTGAGAATGACAGGAGAGAGAGTCAGATTTGATAAAGAGACATGTCTGAACGAATTCTTTATCCCACCAAACTTCATAAGGAAGAACATGGGCTTAATTGTTAATTTCTTCAGATACAGCAACTCTTACATTTGAACTACCCTAACAGATTCCTATACCTGACCCATCGCATCACAAACCAGTTCTCCCCTAGGACACCCAGCCCAGTTCCTCAGTCCTGCTTCCACATAATGCTTGTAGACTTACCCTTAAAACTGGACAGTGGCACACAGAATTAATTTATAGTTAAATCAGAAGTGTTTTTCTCTGGATTGGTATTTTTTTTAATTTTTATTTATTTTTGAGAGACAGAGAGTGTGCAGGGGAAGGGCAGAGAGAGAGAGGGAGATACAGAATCTGAAGCAGGCTCCAGGCTCTGAGCCATCAGCGCAGAGCCTGACACGGGGCTCGAACTCTCAGATCACGAGATCATGACCCAAGCTGAAGTCGGCTGCTTCACCAACTGAGCCACCCAGGCACCCCTGGATTGGTATTTTTGCTTTATTCTTAAGCCAGCATGGCAAGTGTTGATTTGGGCATATTATTTCACCTGACTTGCCCTCAGTTTTAGTTATCTTTAAAAATCTAGAAATTTGGGCTATTTTCTGAAGTCCCATTCCTCTCCAAGACCCCATAAATCTGTGATTCAATAGTATGTGTCCTGCATAAGTTCTGAAAGAATTAATGTTTGTAAAATAATTTAAGATTCAAGGATGAAAACTTTTATACTAGTTTCAGAAACTATTTTTATTTAATGGAGCATGTCATAAAAGTGCTTTGCCTGGGGATAGGTGTAGTCAGTGCCATGCTGAGTTTTGCCTGTGTTCAGGCCTTACCTGAAAGAAGAAAATGAAATGAATATTGTTAACCAAGAGGGGGATTAGAGTAAATGGAAAGTATATTCATCCTTTATACTAAAAACCAGTAATTGATAACACATACAACATGAACATTTAGTGCTCATGGAAGAATGTACAGATAGGATAAAAACTTGACTTTAAAGAGAAATCCTATTACAGGAAAAATCATCTGTTGCAGGAAAAGCTCAGAAGCTTTTGCCTCCAGGGCTTAGGGATTGGTTTGACTGGAAATTAACATGGGAAACTCTCTAGGGATATTGGGAACAAAGACGTTTCTTCAAAATTTTATGATTTATAATGCCTACTCAGTACACTGTTTTGAAATTTGAAAAAAAGATGTAATTATTCTCCAACATTTTATTGTGAGGAAACACAAATTGAGGAATGGTCAACAAAACTATTTAAATTATAAAAGATAAAGATTTAGGAACAGTTCCAGATTAAAGAAAAATAATGAAACATGACCACTAAATAAGACATGTAATCCAGAATTGAATCCCAAACTGTGAAAAGGAAGTTACTGGGAAAATTGATGAAATTTCAACAGTGTGTAGATGAGATAATAGTATTACATCAATATAAATTTCCTGATTTCGATGTGTCATGGGTATACTGGGAAGGATACCCTTGTTTTTAGAAAATACACAGTGAAATATTTGGAAGTAAAAAGCATTTTGTCTGCCTCTTGCATAAACGTCTCAAATATACCTTTACCTATATCTACATCTTTATCTACATATGTACATCTACATGGATATGATCACACACATACAGAATGATGAAACAAGTTAGTGTAGTAAAATGTTGGTATCTGGGAATCTGGATAAAGAGTATATAGCAAGTTTTAATACATTTTGGGCTGTATTGTTTTTAATTTCTGAACTTATTTTAAATAGAGATAAATATGCTAAATTCTATGGAACAAGAAGAATGGAAGTAGTATTGCAAGTATTAAAGTAACAGTTAGGGGTAAGCTACTCATAAAAAGTATTCTTCATATTTTAGACATTTAGAAGAAATCAACTTGCTCAATGGAAGCCATAGACTAGAAAGAACATTCATTTACAAAAAATTCTTTGATGTTTATTTATGTTCGAAAGTGGGGGGAAGGGGCAGAGAGGAATGGAGACACAGAATCTGAAGCAGGCTCCAGGCGCCAAGCTCTCAGTACAGAGCCCGAAGCGGGTCTCAAATTCCCGAACGGTGAGATCATGACCTGAGCCAAAGTTGGATGCTGAGCTACCCAGGTGCTCCTCAATTCATTTTAAAGTCAGAAATTAAAAATCCACCGTATATCTAATTTTGAGAATTGAATGTAAAATTTATGGTGCACTTGTATTTCTAACAAGATGTTATCATTTGAGAAAAGAAGATGAGCTAAAATAAAAACAAAAGCGTTTATTTGGGGTCTCAGAATTATAATTCAAGCGATGCAAATTTGGGAAGCAACCCGAATAGTGCCCCCACCAGGGAGCAAAAGTCAAGGGTTTTTGAACACAAGAGGGAATGCTTACTTCTGTTGTTTACAAAGAACTCGATTGTTGTTAGTGGCAGAAAATTAATCTTGGCTGAGTGTATTGGTTACTAAGGCGTTCACTGAGCAAAGCCTCTTAATGTAGCAAATCGTAGGTGTTTCAGAGGAGTCCTTAAAATATTTTCAGTTTGGCCCAGTTCAAAAGTTCATGGTTCCATTTCCTTAACCGCCTCCTGGCTCAGTTTTAAAACGTTTTGACATAAGTGACTCCGTTTCATTTTACCTTTCACAGTGTTACAGGAGATATTATAAAAGATACTTCCAGTGCAAGCACTAGATATAAAATACTATTTGTTATGGACTAAATGTCTGTGCCCCATCTCTCCAAATCCACATGTTGAAGCACTAAACAAGAATGTGATGATATTTGAAGGTGGGAACTTTAGGAGATAATTAGGTTTAAATGGGGTCATTAGGGTGGGACCGAATGATGGAATCAGGGGCCTTATAAGAAGAGGAAGAAAGGGGCGCCTGGGCAGCTCAGTCGGTTGAGTGTCCGGCTTCGGCTCAGGTCATGATCTCACAGTCTGTGACTTTGAGCCCAGCGTCGGACTCTGTGCTGACAGCTCAGAGCCGGGAGTGTGCTTTGGATTCTGTGTCTCCCTCTCTCTCTCTGCCCTTTCCCCACTTACACGCTGTCTGTCTCTGTCTCTCAAAAATAAATAAACAAAAAAAAAAAAAAAGAAGAGGAATAGAGATTAGAGCTAGCTTGCTCACTCTCCCATCCCTCTCTCTGCCATATGAGGGCACAGAAAGAAGGCAGTCATCTGTAAGCTAAAAAGATGGCTCTCACTAATAAGTGAACCTGCACCTCAGTCTTGGACTTCCCAGCTTCCAGAACTGTGAGAAACAGATGTACATTGTTTAAGCTACCCAGACTATAATTTTTTTTTTTTTGTAGCAGCCCAAGTCGAGTAGGACACTATTATAGCTGTGTGTGTGTGTGCACACACGTGCATTTGTGTGTGTGTACGAATAGCTATAATACTAAGAAATCTATAAAGAATAAATGCAAAAGGAAAGCAAGAATTCTAGAAATAAGCTGATATTAAAGTTAGCTTTTAGCCAGACGGTTTTATTTTGATGCCTGCCCAGATATAGAGTACAAAAGATAAAATTTAGATTCCTCTTAGGTGCTTTATGGTCTAACATCCCCCTTTCATTATTAAAGGGTAAGGGATCAAAGATGGGGATGTCGACTTTAGTTCAGGGGAAAAACAAAAACAAAAACAAAAAAACTACTACCAACAAGTGAGGTGTGTTCTTGTAGGATTAAAGGTATACAGAGTTTGGATAATGAGCGATACGGTTTAAGGCCAGGCTTTTCCAACTACCAGTTTATGGCTTTAGAGAAGTTTACCTTCCTATCCGAGTTTCAGTATAATAATGGATAATTGAATAATAATAATAATAATAATATACATTAAAATTTTTTAATGTTAATTTTTTTTTGAGAGAGAGAGAGTGTGAATGCGGGAGAAGCAGAAGGGGAGGGAGACATAGAATTGGAAGCAGGCTCTAGGCTCTGAGCTGTCAACACAGAGCCCGACACAAGGCTCAAACTCAGGAACCCTGAGACCATGACCTGAGCTGAAGTTAGACGCTTAACCAACTGAGCCACCCAGGTGCCCCAATAATATATACATTTAAATTTCCTACCCCAAATAATATATACATTTAAATTTCCTACCCCACAATATAGAAACTTGTTATATGTTAGCTATCATCATCATTACCAACATCATCAAATTCATCATAGTATTTAATTAATAGATTTTATTTCTTCGAGCAGTTGGGTTTACAGAAAATTGAGTAGAAACTAAAGAGAATTCCCATTTACTTCCTCTCCCCCACTTCATTGTTTCTCCTGTTATTAATATCTTTCTTTGGTATGATATGCTTTTGTTGTAAGTGATCGACCACTATTGATACACTATTATTAATTAGTCCACAGTTTACATTAGGGCTCATTCTGTGTTGTACAATTTTACAGGTTTTGAAAAATGTATAACATAATGTATTCAAAATTACATAGACTTGTTTCACCATCCCAAAGATGCCCTGTGTCCACAGATTCATCACTTTCTTCTGTCTCCCCTGCCCACTGGCAACCGCCGATCCTTTTACAGTCTCTGAGTTTTGCTTTTTCCAGAATGCCCTATGCTGGAACCATACATGGTAAAACCTTTTCAGATTGACTTCTTTTACTTAGCAATAGGCATTTATGTTCCTATGTGTCTTTTCATGGCTAGATAGTATATTTCTTTTTGTCATTGACTAATATTCCATTGCATGAATGTGCCAGTTTCTTTATCCATCACGTATTAAAGTAAACTAGGTTGCTTTAGAGTTTTGTGATTATGAATAAACTTGCTATAAACATTTGTGTTCACTATTTGTGTGGACACAGGTTTTCAACCAATTTGGGTAAATACCCAGGAACAGAAGATCATGAGTGATAGCTTATAGGGCAAGGCTACATTTAGCTTTGTAAAAAATTGTGACTGAGGGTTCCTATTCTTTCACGTCCTCATCAGCATCTGCTGCTGTTAGTGTTTTGGGTTCGAGACCTTCTAGTAGGTGTGTAGCAGTGTATCATTTTAATTTGCATTGTCTTAGTAACATCCTGTGGTGCACCTTTCCATATACTTACTGGCCACTCACACCTCCTCTCGTCATTGCATAAAGGCAGTTCCTATTTTAACAACACCACTCACATTACGGGATTAACTGTGTCATACTTGTAAGAGCACAGAGTGTTGATTAGCAACACTCTTGGGAGTTTCTCGGCTGAAATCTTAAACCAGCTCATATACTCATAGCACAGCAAGAGAAAGAAGGAAGAGACAGGCTATGCCAGGTCGAGCCATAGAAATCCGAATCAGCAAAGGGAACTTACATGCTGAGGTTGTCTTGGGTGGCAGCAATAGGAGGGGCTCCCTCCACCCGCCAAATAGGAAAAGTTTATGTAGACGCCTTAACTGGGTTCAGTCACATAAACCATCCAGGCTTTCTCAACACCATCTCACGATGTCAAGGCTCTGTCCGTGGAGCAGCCTCTGGGAGCAGGAGAGGCAAGCGGAACCCATATTCCAAGAACAGGGGAGGCCGTGAGGGGCCTCTGAGTGCCCAGGTCCAACTCCTAGGTCAACCAGCGGTCATGTCCTTTTGATGACCTTCACGAACACAGAGAAGTTCTGAAATCGCTAAAGCCAGAAAGAGAACGGAAGGACAACTAGAATGACACAACTCCTAATGGTATCAGAGAGGCCGAAAGAGGGAAGCAAGGCAGGGAAATCAGCAAACAACAGAAATCAAACAAAAAAGATTCTTATTTAAAGATATTCATGCACTAGTGACTTTCTGGTTAAGAAAGAAAGAGAGAAAGGGGCTCCTGGGGGGCTCAGTCGTTTAAGCATCTGACTCTTCATTTTGGCTCAAGGTCATGATCTCACAGTTTCATGGGTTCAACCCCATGTTGGGCTCTACACTGGCAGTATGGAGCCTGCTTGGGATTTTCTCTCTCTCTCCCCCTCCCCAACTCATGTTGTCTCCCTCTTAAAAAAATAAATAAACTTTCTTAAAAATAGAGAAAGAGTCTGTGAAGAGAGTCTCCCATAAATACAGTTTGTTACAAAAGAATAAAAACTAAGAGGGAAAAATTCCAAATGCTCCTTTTATATCCTTGACCCTACCACACACTGTTGAAATTAGATACAAAATTCTCAGTCTTTTGTTACACAGGATAGCCATAAAAACTTGAAAGTAGATACATTGTGAACATTCTCTCGCACTCTGCCAAACCACACTTTTCTCCAGATACTGCTACAATGAAGTGTGTTTAATGAAAGAGTAATGAAATTGCTTAGTGGCTCTAATCCAAGTCTTAGGTTATGTAAAAAAAAAAATTATTAGAACATCCTATTAGTGAAAGGGAGCGGTAGTATAATATTTCAGTTTGGCAATATATAACATGTCTATGTATTGATGCAGGAGTGACGCTTCCAGTAATTTATCTGAAAGAATTATTTATAGATATCTGTGGATCTAGCTGGAATTAAAGTCACTCGGCATTCTTTATTACCACAGAAAATAGAAAACCAAAATATTCCCAAAGGAGGTACTAGTTAGATGAATTAGGGTACACCCTTATAATGAAAGGTAGTATGTAGCTATTTCCTATGAAGATGCAAAAGAAAATATCAAATTGAAAAATTGTTCAGTACGTATTTTTGTGTGAAAACCTGGCTATAACATGGCTACACTCATTTATGCATAGAAAAAAAATCATAGGCGGTAATACAAAGTGTTGAAACATTTCCTCTGGTCGAATCAATAATAATTCCTGTTTACTTTCCTCCTTTTGCTTTTGTTCAGCACCTGTAGCATTCAGAAGTTTAGCACATAGAACTTGGAGTCGAAAAGAAATGTTTTCCAATATCGATCCCATCACTTAAACTAGAATTTGAATAAGATTAGCTGAATATTCCAGAGCCTGGATTTCCTTTTGTTTTGAGTCTCACATGGTTAATGGGCACTCTCTAAAGTATAAAATTTCCATGAAGTGCTCATTTCAAACTTTGAACATACAAAGTGCCAAGAAATGATAATCATTATTTTCATAATAGCATTATCTGCATTCTTCTAAAACTTTCAGGAAGAGGCATTGAGTTTATAATTATAAAAAGTTATGAAAAATTAAATAGATACAGATCTGAAGCTATTTAAAGAAGTAATTGAAGGGCACCTAGGTGGCTCAGTCAGTTACGTGTCCAACTCTTGATCTTAGAGTCCTGAGTTCAAGCCCAGTGTTGGAAGCCTGCTTAAAAAAAATAAGAAAAGTAATTGAAAAGCTTTCTTCTAAGTTAGTGAGTATAGATACAGAAATACAACTCTTAGCAACATTGTAGTAACTAAAGAAGTAAATGTCTAAGCATCTTAGAATGTTTATTCTTTGAGAGCAAGGAATGGGTGGAGCGGGGCAATTATTTTTCATTATATCCCTTCCTATTACCTATTTGATTTGATTTTGATAAAAATGTTAAAAATCCTCTAATATTCTAACTAAAAAAGGACTTGGAGGGCATTCTTTTTTTCCCCAAAACCTCGTTTTGCCGGAAATTTGAGTCCTAGAATTACAAAGTTGCAGGCGTCGTTTCCTTTGAACAAACACTAGAGGGCGCACATTCTGATGTAGTTTAAACGGGACGGAATGCGACAGGACCTATATTTATTAATAAATGTAAAGTGCTAAAAAAAGTTGACAATTCCAAGAAATATGTATATATATGTATATATATATTTTACATATATATATATTTTGCTATATATATATATGTATATATATATTGCTATTATTTTGGCTTTTTTTTTCTGTATTTTTCATTGCAAAGACCTATTGATATAGCCCTTCCTGCCTTGTTTACTGTCTGAAGAGTTGAGTCACAAATGCTGTTGATTAAAGAAAGCCCCCGTTACAGATTGGCAACTTTAATGGCAATTGTACAAAAGCACTAAATTGGCAGAATCCAGGAAACACTTAGATAAATGGATAAGAAATGCTAGAGTATATGAGGTAAACACTCTTTATTGAGTATTTTTAATTAAGTTTATTTATTTTGAGAGAGAGCGAGCATGAGTGGGAGAGGGGCAGAAAGAGAAGGAAAGAAAAATCCCAAGCAGGTTCAGTGAAGTCAGTGTGGACCCTGACGTGGGGCTCGAACCCACCCCATGAATGGTCAGATCATGATCTAAGCCAAAATCAAGAGTTGGATGCTTAACCTACTGAGCCACCCAGGCACCCTGAGAAAAATTATTTTTAATACAAGTGTATGCAAATAATATGCTAGCATACAAACCTCCCAGCACTTTATTCTGATTCACACAGTCTGATATAGCTAAAAAGAAGACTGGCTTGTGCCTTAGAGGAACTAGTTATGAATTATCCCTGGCTCAGGGACCATAGACAAGTGAACTGAAACCTTTCCCGGAAATGTTGAAACGTAAGTAAAATTTGGGGTGCCTGAGTGGCTCTGTTGGTTAAGCATCCGACTTCGGATCAGGTCCTGATCTTATAGTTTGTGGGTTCAAGCCCCACATCAGGCTCTCTGCTGTCAGCTCAGAACCTGATTCAGATCCTCTTTCCACTCTGTCTCAGTCCCTTCCCTGCTCATGCTCTCTCTCAAAAACAAATAGACACTTAAAATTCTATAAAATTTAGATCGTAATGTTCATGCAATAGGAGTTTTAGGAAGAGTTAAGTAGGGTAGTATGTATGCCCTAAACAAGCAAAGAAAGTGCAGAGGTCTCATTCTCAGAAGCTGTTGCTTCATTCATTGAGTGTGGTGTTATGGGTAATTTTGGGCAGTGTGTGTGGGAGGGAGGACAAACATTAAGTAAACGTACAATTGCGTATTTATTAAGGGTTACTTTGTGACTGGAGAGTGAATGGGGAGCCTGTAGCATTGCTAGAAACTTCATCTCCATTTCCCTGATGAATTATCAGCCAGGAACCTACCTTGCATTTGATATTTGAGTGCCTGCACCCTGCGCATGCCTGCGTGACTCTCCAAAATAGGTTCTGACTCTAATTAGGATTCCATAGATTTGTGTACGTGTGACTATAGTAGGGATTCTAACATTTGTATTTATGCGCGTTAGCATGCAAACATAACTAGGATACTGTTAATATAAATGAAATAATTATAAATGATGAACCAGAGGAAGAGTTGCAAACCTTTCCAGTAAAATACCGTGGAGCAAGTATTTTAGGCTTTGCAGGTCACATGATGTCTTTGTCATAATATTCTTTAATGTTTTCTCTCTTTGTATTGTTTTTAACAATCCTTTAAAAATTAAAAAGAAATAGTTCACAGTCCAAATAAAGTATGCTAGGGGTTGAATTTCTTGGTAAGGAGGCAAAGACATTAAGCAAGTTTGGTTTTACCGCAAATAGCGTTTAAGTTGAATGCCATTGTAAATACAGGGTTTTTTTTCAAAGCACATTTTTGTATTAGAGTTGAAAAGTATACCATAGCTGGAAATCAAGCCCCTTCAAAATGTCATTTATTGACCACAGAAAAATAGCTAGATGGTATTCAATTGGTTATAAATATTTTCTTAAATGGACCAAATGAACTCCTATGTAGGCCCTTCTAGAATGGTGATGTAAATTGGACTATGAATGGAAATGTCAAAGACTGCATTCTTGAGCCAAAAAGACACTACCTCGCATGTTTAGTCACTAGTAGTTGGCTGTCCCTCTAGCAACTCTGGGGACAAAAGCAAGTGACACCAAGGTAGGTGACATCTCCTGCTGCTCCGTGGGATTACCTTACTTCTAATACGATTCTCTATGCTTCACTAAGTAGAAGTTAATGTGATTTCTTTGTATGTATGTACAGTTTTTCAACCTCAGAAATGCTCCAATTAGTGATATGAGAGTTATAAATTATTATAATTTTGTGCAAGAATATATAGTTCATAGAAGAAAATTTGTCCTATAAAATTGCATGCAGTTGACCCTTAAACAGCATGGATTCGAACAGTGAGGTCCACTTATATGCAGATTTTTAAAATATTTAATTCTTAAAAAAAATTTAATGTTTGTTTTTGAGAGAGGAGAGAGCCCATACAAGCAGAGGAAGGGCAGAGAGAGAGGGAGACAAAGAATCTAAAGTAGGCTGAATGCCGTCATCCCAACATGGGGCTCGAACACATGAACTGTGAAATCAAGACCTGAGCAGAAATCCGATGCTCAACTGCCTGGACCACCCAGGCGCCTCACAGATTTTTAAAATACATACAGTATAGTAGTATAAATGTATGTTCTCTTATGATTTTCTTGATGTTTTCTCTTTAACTTGTTTTACTGTAAGAATATAGTATCTGGCCACCTGAGTGGCTCAGTCAGTTGAGCATCCGACTTCAGCTCAGGTCACAATCTCCTGATTCATAAATTTGAGCACCCCATGGGGCTCTGTGCTGACAGCTCAGACCCTGGAGACTGCTTTGGATTCTGTGTGTGTCTCTCTCTCTGCCCCTCCCCTGTTTGTGCTCTCTCTCTCAAAAATAAACATTAAAAAACTTAAAAAAAGAATATAATATAAAATACATATAACATTCAAGATATGTTAATTGACTATGTTACCAGTAAGGCTTCTGATCAACAGTAGCCTATTAGCAGTTTTGTTTTGAAAGAATCAGCAGTCATGGGTAATTTTTCAACTGTATGGGGGCTTGGTGCCTCTAACCCCTCTGCTATTCAAGGGTCATGAGTGTATCATTTTATTATTTATAATAATAAATATTTTACTGGATTATTTCCAATTACTATAAAATTCTATTTGTCTCATTTAATTCAAATATCACTTTGCATAGAAGCGAACTAACTAAATAGTAACCAAATATATGTCAATTTTGTTTATTTATTGAAACTAGGAATAAAGATCATTATAATACCTGCTATTGTTTTTCTATACAAATTTTCATGCTACTATCTGGACAAAATAAGTTTTTCAAAAAAATAGTGCTTTAAAAATGTATAATTGAAGATAAATCTATGTACTAAGAGCACAGTAAAAGAAAACACTGCTATATGTCATGAACAAATTTATAAAGCTGTGACTCCTAATTATGCATCTCAAACTTGAATTCTGTTACTTTGACTCTTGTTATCATTATAATTTTCCATTAAATGATTTTAATTCCTCTAAATAGAGAAATAACTCTTGAGTAGAGATGAACAGATTTATTGTCCTTCTATTTACATTTAATTTAGTAATTTGACTGATTTCCATATGTTCATTATTTCACATTTATTTTGAGGGAGTTCTAGATATTCTTTTGTATTGGAGATACTTCACCACCATAGGTCATTCATTCTATCCTGGTAACGCTTAATTCTATTTTTTTTAATTTCTGGTTTTATATCTTCGAATGTACCCATACTGCTCCAATCTTATATAAAAGTCATCAATACTGTTCATTGATATATATTTTTTCTCTTCCTTAAGAGCTCATAGTCAGAGTGTAGTTTGCCCATAGTCAGAGTGCAGTACCTTCTTTCTTTTGAAAACATCAAAAAAATTTTTTTAATATTTATTTTTTGAGAGAGACAGAGACACAGAGTGTGAGTCGGGGAGGGTCATAGAGAGAGGGAGACTCAGAATCTGACACTGTATCCAGGCTCTGGGTTGTCAGCACAGAGCCCAACGCAGGACTCGAACTCATGGACTGCAAGATCATGACCTGAGCCGAAATTGGACGCTCAACTGACTGAGCCACCCAGATGAGCCTTCCCCTCTTTCTTAAAGTTAGGCACAGTTATGTGATTTGTTTTGGCCAACAAATGGGTGTAGAATTGCTTTAACCAGAGTTGTCTTCCTTCTGCTTGAAGTTGCCCCCCAATCCCTTAATAATGAATGTAGAGACCTTGAGAGTAGAATAGACTCAGCATACTCAATGGATATATGGAAAACTAGAGGGACCAAAGCAAAGTAAACAAAGGAGCATGGAAGATAATAAGATCAGAGAGGTAAGAGGCCAGGTAGGCAGGATCCAAATTATTTCATTCTCCTGGCTCTAGGATTGCATTAGGAATATACTGTGAGTATGCTGGAAGTATTTCAGGTGTTGTAAGCAGAGGATCAATATGCTCTGTTTGATACATTTTAAATATTAGTCCGTGAAGATTGAATGATAAGGAGAAGTGTAGAAACAGAATCATGGTTGAAGCTATTGTATTAATCTGATCAAGAGATTATGGTGGCTATAACTACGGTTCTAGCAGTGGAGATGATTAGAAAGGATAAGATTTGAAATATTTGTTGGTGTTAGAGTAGACAGGACTTATTGGTGAATTATATAGAGCTGTATTGAAAAAAAAAAGGCAAAAATGACGTCTAGGATTTTCCCTGAGTAATTTGATAAATTGTGGTACTATTTTCTGTTAAGGGGGAGGTTTTTGGAGACCAGATTACTATTGTTTTGATCAATTTGTTTCAGATATTTACTAAATATTTAAGAGATATTGTTGAGGCAATTGGGCATGAGTGTGGAGCTCAAGAGAATCCAAACATGGGCATGGGGAAATGTCCATTTTCACCATACCAGTGGAATTAGATAAACTCTGTTAGGGAGAAAATGTAGATAAGGATGAAAAGAAAACAAGACAAAAATGTAGAACATAGATTTAGAAGGAAGGGGTTATTACCAAATATCGCTGGCAGTAACACAGAATGTTTGGCTTTTGGCTAAGATCAAAGTTTTAAGGTAGACCCTTATATACTTATGTAGAATCTTGTTAATGCTTCCTAGATCTTTGCAATCATGTCTTATAATACCCTAAGTCCATCTACATGTAAGTCATGCATTAATACCTAGTTGGTTCTTCAGATTTCCTATAAAATACCAATAGTCTTAGAATGCACAGTTCTTACATATATATTTTTTGAGAGAGAGTGTGAGCAGGGGAGGGACAAAGGAAGAAAGAGAGACAAAGAGAGAGAGAGAGAATATCTCAAGCAGGCCTCACATGCAGTGCGGAGCCCGATATGGGGCTCAACCCCATTACTGTGAGATCATGACCTGAGCCAAGATCAAGAGTCTGACACTTAGCCAACTGAGACTGAGCCACCCAGCACCGCTCTTTCTATCTTTTAAATAGAAGAAATTTAGGGAAGATATGAAATGTTGCTAACCTCTTCTGAGTACTTGTTTTTCAATTTCATTGCTAGACCAAACATGGGGAGAGTTTTGAGGATATGGCCCATAAACTGTGCATACTTATAACACTCTCCACATGACACATAAAAAAGTCATAATCATAATTAAAAAAATAAACTGAAGCATTGTATAGCATGAACCATTGACATTTTAAATATGAAATAGATTTTGTGTTGTGTAACATAGTCAGCCTTGCCAACAAAGTCAAAGTATCTTGATAGAACATATTCTACAGGGAAATCCAAATTAGAATCTTGATAGGAAAAGATGGAACACACAAAAAAATGAGATAGGTCCTAGAATCAGACTGTCCATTCTTCTTCTTTTCTACTCAGACATAATCCTCCACTCAAAGACTATGCAAACATCAAAACTAAGAACCCCGAAAGAAAAAAAAGACAAACAGCAAGGCTTGCTTAAAATAAAACAAACAAAAAACCCTTTTATATGTCAAAATATAAGACAAATAATCATAAAACATGGACAAAGTATAGGAATTGATAATTGACATTAGAGATATAAATGACCTAAAAACATGTGAAATGTTCTTAATATCACTAACGGCCAATAAATGCCAAGCGAAATAACCCAATTCTTTTGTTATCACTCATGCTAAGATTTGTTTGGCAGCAGAAGAACACAGAAAGAACAGAGATGTAAGCAAGCTGGAAATTTTTTCTTTGCTGTGTAAAGACCGGACATACGCAGTCCAGGACTGGTAGAGTAATTTTATTCAATGAGGGTACCTGAAGCTCTAGCTCATTCCAGCACACCATGCTTCCATTACCAGGAAATAGTGCCCTCAGAATTGGGAGTGACGATTTGTAGACTTCTACATTCCCAACAGCAGGACACTGGAAGGAGGAAAAAAGACATACATCTTAGCTATTATGTGAAGATTTTCAGAACTGCCAAAGAATTGCTGTGCTAACATCCATTGCCAAGAACTTTGTCAGGGAGCTGAGTCTGGCTCAACAGGGAGCTGAGAAATGTAATATTTAATACAAAAATCCATTTTCTTGACTAAAATTCTATTACTGTTAAAGAAGGGGAGGAAAAGAGAAGAAACTTCTGGTAACAATTGATAGTCATGCCTTTTACTCATGGTGTGACAATCTCATTTTTAGATGGAAAGGAAATTAATGTAGCTTTTATAAAGACCAGATGCTGTAGCTAACAAAAATAATAAATACATATTTTCCCAACAATTCCAAATTCCAATTTCATTCTAAAACAGACAGGTTACTTGGGCCATGTTCCTAAGAACACTGTTGGTATACCTGAAAACTGGGAACAATTTAAATTCCTAGCAATAGAAGCCTGGCTAATAACCTATGGTGTTTTTAAAAATATTTATTTATTTTTGACAGTGAGAGCACAAGCAGGGGAGGGATAGAGGGAGAGAGGGAGGCAGAGAATCAAAGCAGGCTCTGTGCTATCAACACAGTCTGACGGGAGGCTCGAACCCACAAACCGTGATATCATGACCTGAGCCAAGGTTGGCCACCCAGGTGCCCCAGCCTAATATATTTTTTAAAATAATCTAACAATACTTTATAAACTTAAGCTAGAATTATATGTGATAAGAATTGATATGTGTAATATATTAAGTAAAAATGAAAACATAACTTTACATATCATAACATTTGTATTAATAATTATATCTGTGATTAAGTAAAATTTTCTTCTGTCTTTTGTCAAATTTATTATTCAAGTATGTAATTCATATAGTTGGTATGAGGATTAAATTAGTTAATGCATGTAACACTTTCATAGTGATATCTGGCACGCAGTAATTGCTATTTTTATCTCACATTATTATTTTACCCCATCTTCAATTACGTGGCATTATTTCTAAAAGTTCTAGGGAGCAAATAATTATTTTGGAATTAAGCTTAAACATTAATAATGTAGGGTTACAATATTCCTTGTTGGAATCGGTGATACACATTCCTTGTGGAGGTAAGAGTTAGAAATTAGTCCAGCAAATAATGTTTTTAGGCATGTTAAGGGTGTTAAGATTGACTCAGCTTTTAATGCTTTGCCACAGCCACCCCAGTTATGTAATTATGAAATAATTTTGTAAATGCAAGTGTAATTATTCTATCTGGATACTGAAGACTAGAGAATTACTGAAAAATTACAAAACCACATATAGAAACAATACAACATTGAGGCATCTTGATCTAGAAGGAACGATGGCTTCATTTTTACTAAGTACCTACTGTGTATTCAGCAATTTACCAGAAGGACCTAATTTAATCACAGCACTTCAGCAAGGTAGGTTTAGTTCTCCTCGTTATGTAAATGTTGAAAATTGAGGCTTATGGCTGCCAACAGCTTGTATGTGGATCTGTAGTAAATAATTAGCAAATAAGACAAAATTAAAATTCATCTTTTGACCACAGTTTTATGCTTTGGAAAATTGGAAGTTACAACATCAACTGGTCCATTTTTGGTTACACAGTTTGATCCAAGTTCAAAAGTCATTCTGTAAATGGATTAGCATTGAGATAGATGAACTTTTATCTAGATTGGTATCTCTTTTAATCTTATGCATTATTTACTTTATGTTCTAAAAATAATGTTTGAAATACTATTTAATTTTTGCTATTTTAAAAATATTGAAAAAATACATAAGTCTCTTATACCTATAACTGAAAACTAATTATTTGAGTACATATATTAGGCTTATACGTCAGTGTGTATCAGCTTTAAAACATGTACTAAGTGAAATTAACAGCACATTTATCTTAAAAATATAAATAATTTGAAGAAAAAGATGGTTACAGGCCCACTTGAGAAGAGATTGTGAGTTTGGTTCCAGACTACGTCAATAAAGCAAACATCACAACAAAGCAAGTGAAATATTTTTTTTGGTTTCTCAGTGCATATAAAAGATATATTTATGCTATGCTGTAGTCTATTAAGTGTGTAACAGCACTGTCTTAAAAAAACATGTGTATACCTTAATTAAAAACACTTCATTGCTGGAGTGCCTGGGTGACTTACTTGGTTGAATATCTGATTCTTGATTTCAAGCTCAGATCATGATCCCAGGGGACTGGGATTGAGCCCCAAATCAGCTCAGCATGGAGCCTGCTTAAGATTCTCTCTCTCCCTCTTTCTCTCTCTCTCTCTTTCTTTCTCTCTCTCTTTCTCTTTCTCTTTTCCTCTACCCATCTCCACTTAACTTTCTCTCTCTCTAAAATAAAAATTGTAGATATATAAAAAAAATAAAAACACTTTATTGCTAAAAATTCTAATCATCATCAACTTTCAGCAAGTCATGATCTTTTTGCAGGTGGAAGGTCTGACCTCTATGGCTGCTGACTGATCAGGGTGGTGGTGGCTGAAGATTGGGGTGTCTGTGGAAACTTCTTAAGACAACAATGAAATTTGATGCATTAATTGACTCTTCCTTTCACAAACTATTTCTCGATAGTATGTGATACCATTTGATAGCATTTTACCCACAGTAGAACTTCTTTCAACTTTTTTTTTTTAAATTGTTCAAACTTGAAATCTTTCAGTCTTCTCAAAACCTGCCACTGCCTTATCAACTAAGTTTATGTAATATTCTAAATCCTTTATTGTTGTTTCAACAGTCTTCACAGAATCTTTAGCAGGAGTAGCTTCATCTCAAGAAACCACTTTCTTTCCTCGCCCATAAGAAGTAGCTCCTCGTCTGTTCAAATTCAATCATAAAATCGTAGCAATTCAGGAACATCCTCAGGTACCACCTTTAATCCTAGTTCTCCCACTGTTTCTACATCTGCAGTTACTTCCTCCACTGAAGTCTTAAACCCCTCAAAGTCTTCCATGATGGTTGGAATCAAATTCTTCCAAACTCCTGTTAATGTTGATATTTTCACCTCCTCTCAAAAATCATGAGTGTTCCTAATGGCATCTAGAATGGTGAGCCTTTTCCAGGAGATTTTTAACTTACTTTCCCCAGATCCATCAGAGGCAATACTGTTTATGGCAGCTATAGCTTTACAAAATGTATATTCTTAAATAATAAGACTTGAAGGTTTAAATTAGTCCTTGATCCGTGGGATGCAAAATGGATGAAAACAATGTTAATCTTGTACATCTCCATCAGAATTCTTGGGTGTATTGTCAATGAGCAGTATTTTGAAAGGAATCTTTTTTTGAGGGGGAAGTAGTAGGTCTCAACAGTCAGTTTAAAATATTCAGTAAACTATGGTGAAAACAGATGTGCTGTCATCCAGGCTTTGCTGGTCCCTTGATAAAGCACAGACAGAGTAGATTTAACATCATTCTTAAGGACCTTAGGATTTTCACAGAGATAAATGAGCATTGGCTTCAACTTACGGTCTTCAGTTGCATTAGCTCTAATAAGAGAATAACCCTGTCCTTTGAGGCATTGAGGCTGGACACTAACTCCTCTAGCTGTGAAGATCCTAGATGGCAGCTTCTTCCAACAGAAGACTGTTTCATCTACAGTGCAAATCTGATGTTTAGTTTAGTCGTATTCATTAATTATCTTAGCCAGATCTTCTGGATAACTTGCTGCAGCTTCTACATCAGCACTTGCTGCCTTGCCTTGCACTCTTGAGTTATGGAGATGGCTTCTTTCCTTAAACCTCATGACCCAACTTCTGCTAGTTTCAAACATCTGCAGCTTTCTCACCTCTATCAGATGCTCTGGAGTGCCTGGGTGGCTCAGTTGGTTGAGTGTCCTACTCCTGATGTCAGCTCAGCTCATGTTCCTAGGGACATGGGATCAAGCCCTGTGTCCAGGTAGCATGGAGCCTGCTTGAAATTCTCTCTCTCTCTCTCTCTCTGCTCCTCTGCCATGTTCATACACTCTCTCTCTCAAATAAAATTAAAAAAAACTATTAAGAAATATAAAATGAGAGATGTACAAATCTTTGTTTCACTTGGACACTTAAAGGCCATTACAGGGTTATTAATTGGCCTAATTTCAATATTATTGTATCTCAGGGAATAGGGAGGCCTGAGGGGAGAGAGAGATATGGGGAAATGGCATGTTAGAGGAGCAGTCGGAACACATACAACATTAATAGATTAAGTTTGCCATCTTACATGGGTGGGGTTCATGGTGCCCTAAAACAGTTAGGATAGTAACATCAAAGAATGCTGTCACAGATCACCATATCGGAATAATAATGAAAAAGTGTGAAATATTCCAAGAATTATCAAAATGTGACACAGACATGAAGTAAAAAAATGCTGTTGGTAAAATCGCACCTGTAGGCTTATCCAACACAAGGTTATCACATAAATTTGTTAGAAAAAAAAAATCTGCAAAGCACAAGGAAAAAGAAGAAATGAGGTATGCTTGTATGCCACCAAGGGAACATAAAACAGTATTCTTTATGGTGTTTAAGACACAGAAAATAATATTCCTAGGGAGACTTAAGCGCACACATATATAGTAAACAATTGTCATATCAAATATCAAAATCTGTGTATATGACACTCACAAGATAACTGAATAATAGTCTAGGGAGCCTCCTGCGTTACTGGAGGCAGATGTATTGTAGTAGTAAACTAAAGCATTATCTTCACTTATCAATAACTACTTGTGACAGAGCTTGTAGCTTTTAATGTAGTAAATCCCTGATAGAATAAAATTTAAAGCTATAAATATTTATTTAGCTCTCATCTCTTGCTTCCTCTATGAGGAAACATTATCAGCCAACATAAAGTGATATCCCCAAAGAGCAAACAAAACAAAACAAAAATAATAGTAGGCTAAGGAATGGAGAAATTATAGTCTTTTACATCTGATAATATACTTATAATCAAGAGGTAATGTGTATCTCAGATGTTAATGAAACTTCATTTGTAAAGTGAAGTAGTTTTAACCCTTTTTTTCCTCATTATTTCACACTTCAACTAAAGCAGCCTATAGGTAAAGTAATACACCATTTGAACATTTTTATCTTTTTTTATCCGGAGGCTCCAGTTTGCATTCCCTTATAGGAAAATACCATCTAGAGATAACCTATAAGAGATACGTGTGTTAGAACTTTAAAAAATCAAACTCTAATACAATATACAATATTTAAGTGTCCTATGAAGTTTGACAATTACAAGTGCCTTGTAAAAATCCCCATAAATGGATAGAGAACATTTCCATTCTACCAGAGGGTCTCTGACCAGAAGCTAATATTAGATTTTCATGTTTTTGAAATTAGCATAAGTGGAATTATACTACAGGTAATTTTGTCTGGATTCTTTCCTTCAGCATAATGTTCCTGAAATCTATTAATGTTTTTGTATATCAGTAATCATTTTTTTTATTATTTAGTAAGATTACATATAAGGTACATTTAGTAAGATACCATATATTTTGTAATCTATTCATCTCATGGATTTTTTTTCTAGTTTGGGCTATCATGATAAGGCTGTGGTGAACACTATTGTGCATGTTATTTCTCTTGGGGAAATATCTAGAAGTGAGCTTCCAGGGCACAGTGTAGCTGTATATTTAATTTTCATAAGAAAATGATAAAGTTTCCAAATAAACCATTTTAAATTGTCAGGATAAAAGAGTAAATTATAATTAGCCAAGACCTTCCTCAACATCTAGTATTTTGGAGTATTTTGATATTACTTGGGGGGTACTTTACTCTTTCCGCTAGTTGTGAATTGTGTCTCATGTGACTTTTATTTTTATTTCGTTAACGCTTAATGATGTGGAACACCTTTTCATGTGCTTATTGACCGTCATCTATCTTCTTTTGAGAACTGTTCAGGTCTTTACCCTATTTCTCTTTAGTTGAGGTTTGTGTCTCATTATTTTTACTATTAAAGTTGTAAAACAATTTTATATTCTTGATCGACATACTTGAAATTTTTTTATGTTCCAAAAAAATTTTGTTTACAAAACCATGTTGCAGACTGAATTTAGCCCATAAGTTGAGTTTGCCAACCCATAGTAGAACATAATAATGATCAAATCACTTCTGAAACATCCACTCCCCCAAATAATTCTAGATATCCTTTGAGCCTTTGTCCATGGATTCTATAGTTAAAATTATCTTTTTGTTCCCCTCGGTTGCATGTCCGTTCCATCCATCTGTGCCTAGCTCATGGTCACCATACTTAGGCTCATGAACCAGCAAATATTTTGTCTTTCTCCATTTGAGTGTTCTTTGGTTTGCGTTTTCTGCCCACTCTAACAAATGATTTTCCAGTTTATAGTTTGTTCCTTGATAAATAAGATCAGTGAAAATCTATTAACAGATTGAGTCAGATTTTTTCATACTGTACCTGAGAGTAATAGTTTACTTTATTTTTTAAAATAATTTATTGACAAATTGGTTTCCATATAACACCCAGTGCTCATCCCAACAAGTGCCCTCCAGTAATAGTTTACTTTAATTCAGTCCTCTGCCTTAATTGTTGGGGTTGGCACTGAAAAGTTGACCACATTTGGAAACCTGCTATTAAGTTAAATCTGAGAAGTGACATAATAAAGTCATTAAGAGTAACTAGGGAGTCAGACATCCTGATTAAATCTAGGTTCTACTACTTACTAGTCTTATGACCTTGGGCTAGTTACTTACTAGCAACTTTCTGTGCCTATACTTGACATAATTTTGATTATCATACATACATATATCAGCCAGTTTGTAGGTCACTAAAATTCACTTTCATGACTTTTTTTAAAAATAAATTTTAATTTTTTATGGCTCCATTTCTATTTTATTTCTTTTCCTTAACAATACCTGTTTTGATATATTCTTTAGTAAAATTTAGCTACCCTCCTAGGTCACAATGATAATTTCCTATGTTTCTTTTAAAAACTATATTTTTTTAATTTGAAATAGAAGTTTATGACTAATCTCAAAATAACTTTTATATATGGAGTGAAATAGAATTTTTATTTTTCATTTGGATATTTAGTTATTCCACCATCTCTGCTTAAAACACTATTTATTTTCACAAGTCAACTTAGTATAAAATATATTGAACCAAAACTTTTGGGTTCTGGTTCTGCATATAAGAAATTTGGAGGTTGTCACCCCATCCTGACAAGATGTGAAAAACTTAAAAGACGAAAAATTAACAACTCTTCTTGGATGCATGAGAGAATCGAAGACAGAGGGCAAATAGTAGCCCAACAAATTGGAGAGACAAACAGGTGAATATAGTGAGTTATGACTCAACAGAACAGAAACTCACAGGTTGAAACCTTTCTTGTTACGATGCCCAGAGAAGAAAGCCAGAACTGTAACTGACAAATTGCCAGTCTCATCGTAGACAAATCTGAAAGTTAAAATCATCAGAGGGTCTCAGTAACAGGGGATCCCCCACAATATGTGAAATGTAACTCTAGGATATTGACCAGATCCCTAAAGTAAATATGGGAGAAAAATTCCCTTGAGTTTCTGGCAGGAGAGAAGAAAAGGAACCATTTTGAAATATGCCAGTGCACTCTCATTCTCTACAGGTCCTACCTCATTGAAAACTAGTTCACAAGAACCTAACCTGCTGAGATACTATCGCAGCTTAATTGACCTGGGGAAGAGAAATACCAATTCCAGCTAGCCCTAGCCCTGCTGTCCCAAATAATGGAGAAGGGGAAAAAAAGAAAAACTCTGAAGTTCACAGGCCAGAGGTCTAGGCTCACTAAAAGTTGGAGACCTAAGGATAGAACTATAGACACACACACCTCACCACCACATTAGTGAAAACCTAGTTCCTTTTACCCAGTACATTGTCTGACTAGCCAGAAAAAATTACAAGACATACCAAAAGACAGAATCAATCAATCAATCCATCAGTATTACAACTGAAGAGAAAGAGCAAATATCAAAATCAGATAGGACAGAGATGTTGGAATTATCAGAACAGGATCTCAAAACAACTATAATTAATATGCCAAAGGCTCTAATGGATAAAGCAAACAGTATGGAAGCACAGAGGTAAAAATCATTTGAAGGAACCAGAAAAACAAATGTTAAAGATAAACATGGTAACAAAAATAAATGCCTTTGATGGACTCATTAGCAAATTGCAGAAGGCCAAGGAACGAAAGAATCTCTGAGCCAGAAGATATATCAACAGAGTTCTCAAAATGCAAAAGGCAAAGAAAACAAAAAAGAAAAAAGAGAGTATCCAAAAACTATGAGACAACTACAAAGAGTATAACATGTAACGGGAATACTGCAAAGAGAGAAAAGAAAGGAACAGAAGAAATATTTGAAATCATGACTGAAAATTTCCCCAAATTAACATCAGACCAAATCACAGCTCGAGGAATCTCAGAGAACATCAAGCAGAATAAAAACTGAAAAGACTATACCTACTTATATCATCTTCAAACAACAGAAAACTGAAGATAAACGTAGTTAAAGAGAACTGACCCTCTAGTCTTCAGTCTTCTAACCTGAACATGACGTGTCTCTGCACTTATGTGTCATTTATGTCTTGTAGGTATATTTCACATCTTTAAATGGATATACTAGTAGCTATTTTTGAAGCCTTTTATACAAATTTACAGTTGCCATCATGTGGAAATTGTATTTTGTTATCCTCATATATTGACTCTGTAACCTGCAATATTGCTAAATGCATAAGTTCATTTAATTAATTTCTGTCATTTTTTAATGTACACAAGTATATCCTCTAAAATGAAATCAATTTTACTTGGCTTTCTAATCTTCATACTTTTTATTTATTTTACTTATTGTAGTGTCTAGAATTTTAAGTGAAATGTGGAAAATAAGTGGTAAAAGACATGTGTCTTGTTTATGATTCTAGAAAAAGAGATGGAACCTTTCTCTACTATGACTTTTAGCTTTAGGTTTTCCAGATGTTCTTTATTATCTAAAAAATATTTCCAATCCTAGGGTTCTGAGAACATTTATTTTTAACTGTGAAGGGTCACTGATTTGTATCGATGATTTTATAAGTATTCTACTATTTACTTTATCTACTTTGATTATCATAAGATTTTAGTCCTTTACTCTTTTGATGTGCCAAATTATTTTACTTCTGATTCTAAGTAAACATTACATGTTAGAGAATAAGTCGATAATATTGTGTTAGACAATTTTGTGTTTACGCAGGTAGAATATTAGAATATTCCATATTAGCTTATGTATTCTAATTATAGCTTAAAATGGTAAAGAAAAATATAAGTATCAGGCTGATCTCATAAAAAGTTCCTTGAGAAATGACCCCTTTGTCCTCTATTTTCTGAAAGAGTTTAAGTAATAAAGGTGCTAGTCGTTTCCTATAGGTTTGACAGTGATCAAAATTTTATCTTTTTTTCAGCTTTATTTAATTGTCACACATGGAAGATATTTAAAATGTACATTGGGGTGAAGATGATAGATGGATGGATATATAGGTAGATAGGATTAAATATACATATTTTATATATGTATATACATGTTATATATATATACACATATACTATATATATACATATGTAGATATGTATATATACACATATATAGAAAGAATCCTCACCATCTAGTTAGCTAACATATCCATCATCTCACATATTTATCTTTTGGCTTGTGTGTGTGCATGTGTGCATGAAATGTTATAGTTATCTGGGCCTAGAGTTCTAGATACAAATGGTTTTTGATTTATGTATCAACTTTTTAAATAGCTATAAGGTTAATTTCTATTCATTCTATTATCAGTTTTTTAAGTTGTGTTTCTCAGGGAATTTGTTCATTTTCTCTGTAAAATTTATTTGTGTTAGGTATCTTATCATTTTTTATTACTGTTTTTTAACTCTTTGTGGGATCTGAGTGATAATCCCATTTCAACTGATAATGATGAATTCAATTTTTTTCCTTTTTTGATCATTTTTTTCTAGAGTTTATATATGTTCAGTGTTTTCACTCATATTTTGACTTGTTTTTTTTTCCAATTCCTTGTCATATTCTATTTAATGTTTTGCATTACAGTTGGTTTTATTTTGCTTTCTGCTTTAAACTTAATTTGCAGTTTCCAAATATAAATTGTTCACAGCTCAGTGTCATTGTTGATAACAGCTTCTTTCTGATGTAGTCATTTAAAAGTCTTTTTTTTTAATTATTAAAGTTTATTTATTTATTTAGAGAGAGAGAGCACGGATGAGGTAGGGGCAGAGAGAGATGGAGAGAGAACTCCAAGCAGGTTCCGCACTGTCAGTGCAGAGCCCGATCTGGGGCTTGAACTCATAAACTGTGAGATCATGACCTGTGCGAGATCAATAGTCGGATGCTTAACTGACTGAGGCACCCAGGCACACCGAACACTGTGTTTTCTTAAGCACTGCTCTAGCTGCATTAACTTTGTTTTGGTGTGTAGTATTGTTATGGTCATTTAACTAATTTAATTTCCCTTTTTATTTTTCTCAGTGTTCTGACATGTATATTAGGTGCATATGCATTTAAGACTGTGATGTACTAATAAATTAGACTCTTACCATTATTGAAAACTCCTGGTTTAACAGACATATTTGTCAGATTTTACATAATATTTGAATATAGAATCAAGCTTCAAAGCTTTATTAATAGCTGTTTTTATTTATCTTTCTTTGAGACTGAAAATACCCATTTATTTTTTTTAAAAGGCCAACTTACGGCTACCCAGAATGATGAAAACATTTCGTATGACAATATTGTCATATTCATATCCATATTGTCTTCTCATAATATTTGAATCATAAAGAATGTAACAATTTTGTACAAACTTTATGAATTACTCATTCTTTATGTTCAAGAAGTGAGTTAGAAGATGGCCTAAAATACATTTGCCATCATGGTTGCAATAAAATGTTCTCCACTCATCCCTCAAATGGTAGTTTCATCAAAATCTCATTTTGGTGATATTTTATTTAGCATATGTCAGTAAGAAAGCAAACTTAATGGGGACTTTGAAAAACCTGCATAGGCGATTTGCAAAATGTTGCCAAGCTTTGAACCTCTACTGTTTTGTATCAATGATTGCTAATTGACCCTTCTAAAGTAAGGGGAAGAGAAGAACAGGAAAAATGATATAGAAAACTTGTGAAACTCTACATTCAAGAGGAGTTTACTTTTATAGTTGAGATTCCAATGCTGTGTAGAAGTTCATTGAACAGTGTTAGCAAAAGACATCAAGAACTCAAACTAGGGGGCGCCTGGGTGGCTCGGTCGGTTAAGCGGCCGACTTCGGCTCAGGTCAAAATCTCATGGTCTGTGGTTCAAGCCTTGCATCGGGCTCTGTGCTGATGGCTCAGAGCCTGGAGCCTGCTTTGGATTCTGTGTCTCCCTTTCTCTCTGCCCTTCCCCTGCTCACGTTCTGTCTCTATGTCTCTCAAAAATAAATAAACGTTTAAAAAAAAAAAAAGAACTCAAACTAGGATCACATCAGTGAAAATAAGAAAAAGTAGAGTAAATGAAAAGATATTGTGAATGTGGAATAATCAGGTTTGGCAGGTGGTTGAATTGTAGGGAACAAAAAAGAAAGAATTAAAATGATCCCAATTTAGAACTAGCTTACTAGGATTATAAAGAAATGAGAAAAGCTTGTGTTTTCAAAGAAGAGATGAATTCAGCTTTGGACATGTAGTCATTCCATTAGAAAATCCTTGTCAAAATATTCAGCAGGGTGTTTATTAGTGTTGAAATGATTACCAGTTATGATTCTGATTTTAGGTTTGCTTTCTCTATGATCTTATTCATAGATTTTTTTTTTTTGGAGTTGGAAATGATGCGAATAAAATTATAAGTTTTGGGGCACCTGAGTGGCTCAGTTAGTTAAGCATTTACTTATTTTCTGTTCAGGTCATGATTTCATAGTCATGGGATCCAGCCCTGTACCAGGCTCTGCATTGGGCGTGGGCCCTACTTAAGTTTCTCTCTCCCTCTCCCTTTGCCCCTCTGGTGCTTGTGTGTTCTCTCTCTCTCTCTCAAAAAAAAAAAAAGTTTCAAAATTCTGTAAAATATGAGGAAAATACTCTCACAAATAAGCAGTCAAGTTTCAAAAGATTGAAAAAGTAAATACAAATTCCATCAATTCTGACCATTCTTTAACCTGAGACTTATATTATTTTTACTTTGTTTTGTTCACCAGTTTTTAGGCCTTAGCAATCCAGATTATTTATGTTTTCATCTTTTGCCAGGATTCCTGGAATTTCTGGGAAACATCAGAGAATTGAGTTTTTTTGGGGTGAAATAAATTGGGGTGAAATCAAGATTCTTCTAGACTTTCCACAGGTGTGTTTTTACTGATGCCATCCTACCTGTTGAGCCCTCCCTTATTCTGTCACAGGTGGTAATTTTGAATTTTTTAGGTCTAAGAATATTTTAATGAAGGACTATGGGTCAATTTATGTTAGTGATGGAGGATTGCTGTGTTTTTGTGTAGATGTGTAAGTTTTATTTTTGTTATCTGTGGTTGCCACTCATGGAATGGACAATAGTTGGAGATTACAACATGGTAACAAATAATGTGAGATACAAGGATTCAAGTACTAAATGATCACAATAAGTAAATAGAGTAATATTCTAAGTTATCCTTTATTGAGTGACCTCTCCGTGTTAGGCACTGTGCTGCTTTTTATTTGCTTATTTTACTTAATTCTAGCAACAGCCAATGTAATCTAGCCAAAAAATCCTATTTATATGCCATTCACACACACACACATACAAAATTATCATAGCTCTTCTTCCTTATCTCTATTATATATAATTTCTTACTTTATGGTGTCTCTGACTTGCAGCATATTCACAGCTTCCATCCCTGGCCGGGAAAGGAACTCATTCAACACACTGTCTATCTTTCACATTCCAGTTTTTAACGTCATCTCCCTTTAACCTGTCCTCCAGACTGTAACCAGCGTTTAGTCTACTATAACCATCTGGGAGGATAATAAGGCAGCCTTGTTTCTTATACTTCTTTCTTCCAAGTTATTGACCTCTTGCGATATTTTTTTCTGCTAAACTTCCTCGCAAAATTTGGTTCCTTTTGACCAGATTTTCCTTGAAAAAAAAGAAATCTCCTTGAATTCCATATTATTCTGGAATCTCTCTCTTCCTTGTAAACCCTCATGATATTTTACATATGCCTTCCTTTTTCTCCTGCTGTCCCTGACAATAGCCCTGCCTGTAGTACTTTTTTTTTTTTTTTACCTTCCATGTTTTAAACTCTTAATGATCACTTTCTCTTAATTAATATACATTATAGTGGTATCTATTTGACTCTTTTGATGACTTATAGGTTATTTTGAGACCGAGTATTCATCTTAATTCGGTTCTCAGAATTCCTACTTCCTGCAAGTCAACTTAACTTGGAATTAGCCATCAATTTAATACATAAAAGCTAGACAGAGGGGCTTCGGGGTTTCTTATTCAAAATAAATATACTTAATTCATAAAGACGAATTTTCATTTCTCCGTATGTCCCTCAACTCCTCTGTCCCCACGTACACCATACATTTGTACATGGAAAGAAATGTACTGTGTGTTAATTGTGTGCTCTGAAAAACTTATCACAGTGATCTATGTAGAATGTAGCCGGTAAATGGACATTAACTGCATGAACAAAGGAGTATGTAAATTAATGTCACTTATAAATAATTATCACTTATGCTCTCTGTACATCAATCAAAATATTTGCTCATTTGTAAGAGCATTGCAAATGCTATTAGACTCAGACTGCATCCTAGGGAATTAAAGCAAAATAAATACTTCTTTGTCCAAAGCAAAATAGCTATTCTTGGTGGATTTCGTAATGAATCTCTCATCTCTCAAAGGCTTCAAGCTCTTTTCATTATACCAGCTTGTGTGTCATTATTTTGGGAGAAAACTTCATTAAATTATTAAGTAACTTCAATAAACCGGTGGCATGTTCCTATGACTAATGTAATTAATTCCACATTGGAAGAGTAAACAACATTTCTGTTAGATGCATCATGACAAATGTGTCTGAGTTATTACATATTTCATGAGAAAATGACAATTACCATATTTTTTCTATTGCTAATATGTCTTAATCCAAGAAAATCTTACTCCTTTAGTTCAGCTCCTCTGATTTAGTGACCCATCATTTCTTTGATGTCAAAGGAATAAATCTGGGCTTATTCTGAGATAAGCATTTTCCTGTTATGGTTGATATTTTACTGTATATGAAATAATAACAGAGCTTTACAGTGGGATTTTTACATCAAAAAGTTAACAAAAAATCATACTTTATGTGTATCATTCATTGAATTTTATACTAAAAAATACACTAGTATGTATAAACATGGCTACTTAAACGTTATCAACCCAATGACACAATAAAAAATAAAAATGAAATATATGTCTTATAAAGAAAATCTATCCCAAAACACACTGATGATAAAATAAAAATTTTATGGATCAAAATATAAACACTTTTCTCATCTCTTTCTGACAGAGAGGTCTTCTGGAATTTCAAGGCAAAACTCCCTTGATAACTAATTAGTAGTTAATTGCTAGCTTCTACTGTGCGTAACAAATTACCAAAAACTTAGTGGATCAAAACACCCACTCGTTATCTGACAGTTTCAGTAGATCAGAAGTCAGGGCACAACATGATTGGGTTCTCTCTTCAGGGTCTCCAAAGTCTGAAATCAAGGGTCTAAACATGAGTTCATTCTTATCTGAGGTGCCTCTTCCAAGTTCATGGATTATTGCCAGCATCGAATCTTTTATATGGATAGGACTTGATCAGTACTTTTTTGCCGACTGTCAACCAGAGGCCATTATCAGCTCCTGAAGGTTACCTGTCATTCCCAAACATGAGACTGTCTCCAAAACATAGCAGTTTGTAGAGCTCTGCCATCTGTGACCTCCGCATTCACTTTTAAAAGGTCTTACCTGATTAAGATGGACCCACCCACTCTCAAGGGGAGAAGACTACATAACGTATGCACATCAGAAATGAGAATCTTGAGGGCCATCTTCAATTCTTCGTATCAAACGGAGTCGAGAACAGGAGGTGTTCTCACTCCCTGTCCAAGTGTTTCCATATATCGAGAATGACACATTCACCCAATTCGGATCACTATACATCTTGGGTTCATGCAAAAAAGAAGCCAAAATTTAAGAGCAAAGCAGAGAATAATTTGGAAACATTTAACTTTATTGGAAGTTAAACAGCTACATATCAATTCAATTGCCTGTATGCAATTTTGTTTTAGATTCTAGTTTTTAGAGCATAATTACAGTTCCTAAAGTTGCCATAAGATTTGTATGACTCTGTAATCACCCAGGATTAGTAAATCTAAAAGACAAATCTGAGATGGCCACAACTGAGTATCATTGTTCCTCAGGTCAGGCGTCACCTACGCCTTCTTCAAATACTGCTTTGATCAGACTGCAGTTCAGGTCTTTACTGTCTACTGACAAGATCAGAGAACAGTATGCTTGAATAGAAGTTGTGGCAATAATAGATGGGGTCTCAAAACTACAGGCACAGTGAACTGTAGAGACTCCCAAGTATTTCCAGGAGTGTTACAAATAGACCATGAAATTCAGCTTTCTGTAGACTTTGATCAAAATCAAAAACTTCATCCCTGGAGGTCAGCAATCTGGTGTCACAGGGTCATTTAGACAGTCTTAAACTCTATCAACATCTGAACTTCTGCCAAAACTCTGCGTGAGTGTGTGCGGGGGGGCTGAAATGATGTTTTGGTTTTTTTTTTTTTTAGAAAGAGTTTCAGACTGGAATATTCCAGAGATGTATTTCCATATAACAGTGTTTAGTTAATCGTTGTCATATTTGGGTAATCGTCCAGGTTATCTCTGCCTCAAATTCTGTAACTAAAGGTGAGGAAGCCCATTTCGCACTATCAACATCTGTCTTGACTCTTCCCCCACACCAGAATGTCAGGTGGAATTGAACATTTTGTTGTGTATTATGCATCACTTCCCACTAGAACAAACTGCTATCTATTCCTGCAGCAAATGTGTGTTCTTTATGTGCCGTCTCATATAACTTGATTACAAACACTTATGAATTTAAGGGGAAAATTCTCCTTTCTGCTATTTCCCCTGTTTTGCCTTCTTTTCATTAAATGCCATGCATCCCTAGACCTTGATAAACTATTCAATTGATCTCATGTCAAATGTGAGCTCCTATTTGATGACTTATCCTTCTAGCTTCCTAACATTTTTGTGTGACTATTTTTGTGATTCTAATTTAATTGAAGCTAGCTTCTACCAGGTATCACTTGCTCAAAACACACTGCAGAGGAAACACATCTCCCATCATTACTTAAAGTGCATGATGGTTTCTTGGAATTATAGAAAAAAAATTATAAAAGTTAGATGGATTTCCAGATCCTTGATTAAAAAAAAATCCCCAAATGTTACCTTTTCATTGAGAAAGTAATGCAAAACAATGGTAAATACAAGATTATTCCCTGAAACATTACTTACTCTAAAAATACTTTTTCAGTGGTATAGAGTGTTTCTTAAATCTCTAAATCAAGGCCAGGCTGTCTCTAATTCTCCTACTATTAATCAAGTTGCATCCCAAAAGAATGTAAACAAAGTATAAGTAGGATGATTTCAGTGTTTTCAATTTCATCATAATGTGTTTTATGTAATTGTTGTGTTGTTATAACCAAAGATCATACATGGAAAAAGGAGTCAATATATAAAGACCTGCCCACATATTTGCATTGTTTGCAATTAAGAACTGTGCTTATTATGTTTCGCGTAACTAGTATAGCAGTTGATACTGTATTTGGCTTCATGTGGTCTCAGAGATGCAAGAGAATTCTTTCTTATCTCTCTGCCTTGTACTCTGTATATTTGTTGCTCAATGATGCAAAATGGCTTTCCCAGTGCTAGCTTTCATGCCCACATTCCATACCACAAAGCAGCACTGATGCACAAGGGTGTACCCTTCTCTCTAAGACCACTTTTCATCGGCGAGATAGAAATATCTCTGATTCCATCCTGATAACCTGCCCTTAATCACATGGTCGCATCCATTTGCATCTCAGACAACTGGAGAATAATTTCTTCTTTTTAGATATGATATTTTCAGATAATAAACTCTGACATTACAGGGGTAGAGAGGGGAGAGAAACTAATACTGGTGGTAACTTGTGGTATCTGCCTCATCTGAACTATGGCAAGAAATATGTAACCATTCTCTTCTCTGTAGCTCTTATGTTCCTATACCACAGCATTGCCTGGTTCATGTTCCTTGAATGTTGTTGAGGCCAGTCCCTGAACATACATGCTCACCCACTCTGAAGAAACAAAAAAACAAAAACTAAACACTTTATCCAAAATAGACTATTATATAAGTAGCCGCCGTAATTTTACTCATGCTATTATCTTCTCTAATACCCAGAACTTGCCTTTTGGCATATTGTAATTTTACATTCCTTTCTAGGCCCATTGCCTTCCATGTACCTTGTTCTGATTAATTTATAACAGTCTAGCTCTATGTGGCATACTGTGATACCCTGTGTCTCTCTCATAGAGGTTTCAAGAATTACTTTTATTAGAATAATTTATTGATGTATCATGTTTCCCTTACTTGGTTTAGAAGGATCTTGTAGAGCGTGGCATATGCCTTATTCATTTTGATAACTTCTACAGTGCTGGGCTCGTCATGCAATACCAGTATTTACCCATAACAGGTGTTCTCTAAATATCCATTGAGTAAGTAAATGGGTTTTAAATCAATCAATTGGGTTTTACTCTTAATGTAGATGGTGGCTTGTCTAATTCTAATTCCTATGTGTGTGGTACCTGATTGTTTTGGGGTTTGATAAAAAGACCATTTTCAGTATGTATGTATACATATATATACGTATACATACACACACACATCCCAATCTAAAGCCAACTGAATATAAATCATAGGGGAATAATATATTTAACTTGGTTTCCTTGTATCAAAATTTCTTTTAAGTCCAATTTATATATTGCTATATTTCTATCATTTATGTAAATTACTGAAAGTCATTTGGACTTCCTTTCTGAAACTCTCTTAAGTTAAAAATAGAATATACTGTCTTTCATAAATTAGAATTCTATTTTAAAGACATACAGGTTACTTTTTAAATTTTTTTTTTTACCAATTTTTTACTCTACTGTGGTAGGGTATTCTCTAATCTTCTCCTGGAAGAATCTATATGGGTAGAAAACTTCTACTACTTTTCTCCTCTCTTTTTTTCTCTCCACAGAAAAGAACTGCTTTATCTGATTGGTTATATGAGGTGGGAGGGGGTCACCAAATACCAACATCTAAGGCATCCTTGCTTTCCTTGGCGGGTAATGAAACTATGCTTCACTGGCTCACAGGTCTGCCTCCTCAACTCTTCCCCACCTAGAGAGACCTCACCCATGTTGCAGAAGCCTCGGGTTTTTAGCTGCTTAATCTACCCCTGTGTGCATCCTTTCAGTTGTAGGGGCAGAATAAGGGGAGTGGAGAGGACATTTAAATGATTTCCAAGAAATATTCCCAACCCCCCCTTAACATGAACAGATTCAACACTTAGATTGTTTATTGACTCTTGTATCTGCCTCTCTCTTGGTTCAGAGCTTAGAGGGCATAGAAGAATGACTAATTAACTTTCCTTAAGTTTCAATACATGCAGGTAGAAGGGAGTACTGGATATTCTCCAGGCAATTAGCATTTTCTTCTACATCCACATTTTTAAAACCCTTTTGAACAAAATATTACATTTCTGGTGTAAAAGAAGTAATTTGATTTTTTCAGCTTTTTGAGATATAACAAATAATATTGTAGGATGTTTGAAATCCTAAACATGATGACTTCAATACCTATACACTGTGAAAAGATTCTCCCATTGAGTAAGTTAATTGACACTTTCATCATCCTATACATCACTCCCCCCCTTTTTTTGGTGAGAACATTTAAGTTCTCTTTTAGCAAATTTCAAATTCTTCTAATATGTTTTGTGCAGTTTAAGCTGGAAAATATATGGAAATAAGAAGCTACATTTGGCTGGTTATAAAGGCTCAAATTATAAAGATATATTTCATTTGAACCATATGAAATTATCAATATTTAATTGTTTTATTTATAAAAATTGCAACTGTATATAGTCAATTTGATAAAACTCATTTGGAAACAAACTATCATTAAAGAGGATTATACGGGGAATAGTTTGAAATTGCTTCCTTTTCAACTGGCATTAGCATAGTTTTATATTTTGCGGTAGTAAAATTACAATTAAGAACTCTCTGCGTTCAGTATGTTTAAATGGTAAATCTCTCCATCTGTACTCTGAAAATTGTTACTCTTTGGCATATAAGGTTAAGAATAATATAAATGTATAATTTTATCTAAGGTGTTTTTTAGATAACTACAGGCAAGTCATTAGTCAGTTTATTCATAACCTTTCCTCTCTCTGCAGGTATATCATGAACATTTTCTTCTCATTCTTTCTGTTATGCCAGATGTATTATAGAAAATCATCAATATTTTAGGCTGAACTGACATGGAATTAATTGAATGTTTTGTTCCAATTTTGGCCCTCAGTTATATGGCAATACTATAATACTTTAAAGGCAGTAAAATATTTTTATTGGGTGTAAACATCTACATATTCAGTGATTCATCTTTGCTGGACTCAGGAAACAATGAATATTAAGGATCAATAAAAAAGATTTATATCAAATTCTGGATATTTACGAGTATTAAAGTTTAGGAAGCTATAAGCCACCTTTAAAAATAAACTTAGTATAATTTAATATATTCAGTTAGTTTTTGTTCTAGTAATTTTTGTAACAAGTGTAGTAGACTAGACTACCTAGGTGAAGCAAAACTAAAAACTAAATAAAAACAAAGGGAAAAAATAAGATGAAATAAAGAAAAACGGAAAAAAATAAAATAAGAATAGCCTCATCATCAACTGGCTAGCTTCTATTGGTTTTATTCTTTTTTTTAATGTAATTTATTGTCAAGTTACCTTATAGTATATACCGTGTGCTTTTGGTTTTCAGGCTAGATTCCACAGATTCATCGATTACATACAACATCTAGTGCTCATCCCAACAAGTGCCCTCCTCAATGCCCATTACCCATTTTTCCTCTCTCCTGCCCCCTCCATTAACCCTCAGTTTGTTCTCTGTATTTAAGAGTCTCCTGTGGTTTGCCTCCCTTTCTGTTTGAAACTATTTTTCCCTTCTCTTCCCCCATGATCATCTATTAAGTTTCTCATGTTCCACTTATGAGTGAAAACATGGTATCTGTGTTTCTCTGACTAACTTATTTCACTTAGCATAATACCCTGCAGTTCCATCCACGTTGTTACAGGATTTCATTCTTTTTCATTGCCAAGCAGTGTTCTATTGTATATATAAACCACATCTTCTTTATCCATTCATCAGTTCATGGACATTTGGGCTCTTTCCATAATTTGGCTATTGTTGATAGCACTTCTGTAAACATTGGGGTCCATGTGCCCCTATGAATCAGCACTCCTGTATCCTTTGGATAAATTCCTGGTAGTGCTATTGCTGAGTTGTAGGTTAGTTCTATTTTTAATTTTTTGAAGAACCTCCACACTGTTTTCTAGAGTGGCTGCACCAGTTTGCATTTCCAGCAACAGTGCAAGAGGGTTCCCATTTCTCCACATCCTTGCCAACATCTGTTGTTTCCTAGGTTGTTCACATTAGCCACTCTGACCGGTGTGAGATCGTATCTCAATGTGGTTTTGATTTGTATTTCCCTAATGATAAGAGATGTTGAGCATCTTTTCATGTGTCTGTTGCCCGTCTGAATGTCTTCTTTGGAAAAGTGTATATTCATGTCTTTTGCCCATTTCTTCACTGGATTATTTGTTTTTTGGGTGTTGAGTTTGGTAAGTTCTTTATAGATTTTGGATACCAATCCTTTATTTGATATGTCATTTGCAAATATCTTCTCCCATTTCATTGGTTGCCTTTTAGTTTTATTGATTGTTTTCTTTGCTGTGCAGAAGCTTTTATCTTGATGAGGTCCCAATAGTTCATTTTTGCTTTTATTTCCCTTGCCTTCAGAGACATGTCAAGCAAGAAATTGCTGTGGCTGAGGTCAAAGAAGTTGTTGCCTGTTTTCTCTCTAGGGTTTTGATGGTTTCATGTCACATTTAGGTCTTTTATGCATTTTGAGTTTTTGTGTATGGTATTAGAATGTGGTCCAGGTTCATTCTTCTGCATGTTGTTCTCCAGTTCTCGCAGCACCATTTGCTTAAGAGACTTTTAACCATTGGATACTCTGTCCTGATTTGTCAAAGATTAGTTTGTTATACTTTTGTGTGTTCAATTCTGAGTTCCGTATTCTATTCCTTTGGTCTATGTGTTGTTTTTGTGCCAATACCATACTGTCTTGATGATTACAGATTTGTAGTAGAGGCTAGAGTCCAGGATTGTGATCTCTCCTGCTTTCGTGTTCTTTTTAAACATTACTTTGGCAATTTGGGGTCTTTTCTGGTTTCATACAAATTTTAGGATTTTTTGTTCTAGCTTTGAGAAGAATGCCGATGCAATTTTGATTGAGATTGCATGAATCTGTAGATGGCTTTGGGTGGTATTGAGATTTTAACAATATTTATTCTTCCAATCTATGAGCCAATGAAGCAACAGGAAGAGAAATCAAGAAATCAATCCCATTTAAAATTGAACCAAGAACCATAAAATACCTAGGAATAAAACCAAAGATGTAAAAGATCTGTATGCTGGAAACTATAGAAAACTTATGTAAGAAATTGAAGAAGACACAAAGAAATATTGGTTTTATTCTTAAACATTAAATTATGTTCTTAATTCTACAGTAAAAATTTCTTTGTTTCAGCAATTTAGTAGACACAAAATTATTTTTCTCCATGTAGGATAGTTAGTTAACTGGTAAGTATTAAAGGAATAAAAAGACTTGACCTACACTCTCTAGAAACTCATGATGCTCTTTTGGTAAGGAGAAACCAAATGGATGGGAGACACACATACTATTTCTTGCCACTATAAGTCAATAGCATTTAAAGGGACTATATTGGGACTGGGACCCTAAAGAAAAATTGTGAGCACCCCAAACACAAAAGCGTGGGGGGTGTAGAGAGTGGAAAGTGAGTTTATTCTTGCTAATGGGGCAGAGCATTAGTGCTGAGCTTCAGTGCTGAGCAGGACCCATCATATACTGAGATGGAGATCAGACCAAAAGGTCAGGTGAACATGAAATATTGGTCTCAGGCTCACACTTTCACCAAACCTTAAGAAGAAGTACATAGACTCAAAAGAATCTCTAGTCCTCATGGCAACAGGCTCCTCATAAATCTTTCAGGATGAGGAATCACTGGGGTAGTAGAGTAAATTTACAGCAATCAAACTGTTTAATTTCTAAAATAATAATTCTAAGTATATTTAAGTACATGTTAAGGGAACCTAAAGAAATCTAAAGAGCAAATACCAAGCCTGAACATTTGTAACCTCAAAGGTTAGAAAAGTTAATAAAACTGAGAATAAAAAAAATATTGGACCCTTCAAAAGATACTGCCACATAAAAGAATTAAACATAATTTATATGGGGGCGCCTGGGTGGCTCAGTCAGTTAAGCTTCTGACTCTTGATTTCAGCTCAGGTCATGCAGGCTTCATGAGATCGAGCCCTACACCAGGCTCCATGCTGACAGCACAGAGCCTGCTTGGGATTCTCTCTCTCCCTCTCTCTCTTGGCCCCCTCCCTCAAAATAGTAAATTTAAAAAATAATAACAATTTATAAAAGAGAGCATATTTTTAAATATGGAAAAACATATTTTTAACAGGAAACAAATTGAAGCTTTTACTTATTTAGCTTTCTTTCATGCTAATTGTATATAATTGAAAAGTTACAAAGTCCACCTATTCGTGGAAACATATGGTATCTGTCTTTTTCGGACTGACTTATCTCACTTAACATAATACCCTCCAGTTCCATCCATGTTGCTACACATGGCCAGATTTCATTTTTTCTCATTGCCACATTGTAGTCCATTGTATATATGTAAACCAGGGGGAGGGGAAGAGGGGAAAGAAAAAAAAGACACAGGGAGGGAGATAAAACATAAGAGACTCTCAAATACTAAGAACAAACTGAGGGTGAGGGGGATGAGGGAAGGGGGAGAGGAGGTTGTGGGCATTAAAAAGGGCACATGTTGGGATGAACACTGGGTGTTATATGTAAACCAATTTGAAAATAGACTATTATAAATTAAAAAAAATTACATTATGAAATTAAACACAAGTTGAATAAAAATATGATTGAGTTGAACATAAATATAAAAAAGAAACTTGAATAAGAAACAAAGAACCAGAGTCACCCAATAACCTAAAACAGTAATTAAAAGTAAATGATACAGGAAATTAATATCATAATTGCTACTATAAAGGAGAGAAACAATAAATTATACAGAGTGTATACTGAAGAGACTTGACCTGAAAGTAGAGAATTAAGTTTTAAAGAAAAAAATATACTCCAGTGGGGAGACATCAGTTGAATAAGGTCTTAATGGATGACTGAAAGGTCTTCTGAGAGGGAATGATATATACTATCGCACAGACGTATGAGAAAGCATGGCACCGTCAAACTACCAGAGGCAATTGATACAGTTGCAGCGAAAATTTAACCATAGGAAATGAGGTGTGTGTGCATATGACCAATTTGCTGGTCTCAGACCTAAAATTCATGTTAGTTACTTGAAAGAAAAAAATTGCACTAGAGAAAATTATGTATAACATAATCTTTACAAGGACCAGAATAAGGTTTACATGCTATACAACTAACAGCACAAAAACTGGGAGAAGGTACTTGTGGATGAGTTTCATCTATCTGAGACCTGTTTTTAAAGTTTGCTTGGATGGTCGACACATTTTACCTGAATGGGTCAAGAGTATCCTTTATTTTAAGATGGTTTAAGAATGCCCTAGGTGATCACTAATCGGTCTCTACTTTGGCTGGCTGGAGAGGAACCATCTTTATTCTCTGGGAATTGTTTCGTTTCTACCCTCCAGTTTTTATTTGTACAGTTTAGTGCTACAAATATGCAGTCTTTTATTTAGCAGACTCTAAAAGGGATTCTATACAGCGTTCCAGGAATAATTTTTCTGAATAGCCCCTTTGTTTCTAGAATTCAGTTCCACAATGCCCAGTCACCCCAAACTTTAATTTACATCTCTTGAGATCCCAGGTCAGAATCTGGATGTATTCCTTTTCCCTTAGTCCACCTTTCAAAAATCACTTCCAGGGAGAAAATAAAGATATTGTAAAGTTTGTTTTATTTCTGTTAGCTCAGTGTTTATAGTCTTACTTTGCCTGTTGTCAAAACTCTGAACAAATATATTTTTATTGTTTTTTCCAAATTTTTATAGTTGTTTAAAGGAAAGGGTAAGCATGTTTCTTCTTACTGTCTCGTGGCCTAAAGCAAAACTCTTTGGGAAATATTTTGAATTTTCCTTACCTTAGGTCTAAGACATCAGAAAGGAGGGAATATCCAAAGGCGTATTCCATTGACCATCTGCTTTTTAATTTCCTGGAATGCTCATTGAAATTCAGATTTCTCCATTCTACCCCGGTCTAATCAAAATCCCCATGCTTGGGTTCATAGCGTCTATATTTTTAATAAGCTTCCCTAAGTGATTATTAGGCAGAATAATGATTACAACCTTACAGAATAGAAAATAAGTAAAGATATATTTTATAGCTTTCCTACATGTGCAGTATAAGATGTCTATAATTTATTTACAAAAATATCAGAGCAATTAATGAACCTGGATTTTGAACACCCTGATTGGGGATGCTATAAATCAAAATGCCAGGAGCCTCTTGCCCAGATGGGGGTTAGGCTGTTCTAAAATAACACTTTGGGAAATGTTATAGTATGAAAAAAGTCTTGCTTCATGAAATTTTCAATATATTATATGAGATTTGGGGTGGTCTGACATTCTTCAATGGACTTGAAAGTGATTACAAGGGAAAAAAATGCACCATGAACCACCTTCTGGTTTACATAAATTATCCTAAAGCTAAAGGTGCCATAGCAAGAAAGCAAGAGAAAAACGTTAGGTGTTGCTAACAGGGGAGTTCAGAAAAGGTGAATAATGAGGAGGGGTAATAATATGTGACCAGAAGACAAAGAAAGCAACAGAGTCGGGGGCTTTGGAAGACAGACATTATTATGCTTATACCGTCTGACTGGAGAAGGTCAAAAGGCATCAGAAATAGCCTTGCCTATGTTGCAACATATTCTAACGTTTGCAAGTACTATGAAGTCATTCCAAATTAAGTGAGATGACTAATATTGGCTCATTTCTTCCCTTTAAGAAGAAATCAGTACAGAATAATCTTTAGTAAAAGATGAGGGAGGGAATTTGGCTTCGCTCTTTTCTTTATTCAGAACATTGGTTTATGCCAAATTATATTTAGGAAATATTTCAGGTGATTGCTTCCTGAAACAATGCTTGCCCAAAACTGTTTTGTTTTGTTTTGTTTTGGTATGTAAGTATATAGACTTTTTAAAAGGTCAAACTAGCTATATAAAAGTATGCCATTTCTCAGACTGAAGTCATTTATTGGAGAGTGAAGGCTGCAGTCTTTTTACGAAAACAATCAAGTAGTATGATATTTGTATTCTTCCTAGACACATATCTCTCTACTCAGTTCTAGCAAACCCATGAACCAGGGAAAAGATCGAAACATTATAATCACTACTTCATCAACATTTATTTGCATTTAAGGGCCTAATATGTTGATACCTCAATAAGACATGTTTAAATTGATGTCTATATGATTGCAGAGTTGTTTGTATTTACCTTCATTTGCATATGTAATCAAGAAATATGTACAAAGAAATTGGTGGGTATAATCAAATGGGGGAAAGGGCATGGAAGAAATTCCTTGCCTAGGCAACAATTGTAATCGCTGCTGATTGTATGGTTTTGTTCCAAGTCCATTACAGGAAAAAAAATGTTCTGGATACAGTTATTGGACCCTATAATTTTCTCTAATTTTGAGATTGTCTTTCAAATTGAGAACTAATATTTTCTCACTTGTGTGTTTGGTCCCTTGGCTAAAAAATTTCTCTGAATCTCATTTATTTTAAACACATAACAGAGTTTCACAGATCAGCCTGTCTGATGGTATTCTGGACAGAGTAAAGATTTAGGCACCAGACAGACCTAGGTTTAAATTCTACCCCTACTGTTTAGTGCCTGTTGGTTCATTGGCAACCTCTTTGATCATGTTTAATATCTTGATCCCTAATGTGAAGCTGTATAATGAGTATCAGAAAATGGAAATAGATTGAAGAATGCATCACATCATAACTATTCAAAATACTTTTTACTTTTTATAGGAGAAAATAACTCTAGGTTATCCAAATGTGTCCAAAATAAGGTTATGTACTTAATTTAAACTGAAAGGAAATAATTTATTTTGTTACTTTGTCCACTGAAGAACTAAAGGATACTAACATATAAGGCATATTATTGATTTAATAAAGATATGCATTGTTTACATATGGAAATCAACAGTAGGACATTAAAACTAATTTTAGTATATTTGAACATATCCCCTTTGTCACGAGAAGCATTATCACAAACATAAATTACAAGTCCCAAGAAATAAAGCATGCATGTCTTTCTGCTTGTGTTCACAAAGCTCAGGTTTCCATGTCAACTCTGGTGCATTAATTATAAATGAAATTATAATTAATTCATTATTATTAGTATTATTAATACTAATATTAATTAGTATTAATATTAATATAATATTAATTTATTAATATAAATTTATTATAATTTATTATAGTAATATCAATATTAATTATTAGTAATCTAATAATTCAGTATTATTAGATTAGTATCATTGACAAGTATCTCCAGATGTCCTTTATTAGCTACCAAGTTAACTTTTTCTATTCTCCATCTCCATCAACTTTCCATGTTATAGCAACTATTTTCACTTTTCTTTTCAATGAGATGTCATTGTGGCAAGAGATGATGAATGATACTCAGAGAACTGTTCCCTGAAGTATTTTTGGAAAGGCCATGTGTTCAGTATAGTTTATGTCAAAAGGTACAGACCACAAATCCAGATTCTCTCCATATGCTTGAAGGTCAGACAATGGCAATGCACACTAAAAGAAAGACAAGGCATCTCTTGTCATAGCTTCTATTTAGGTCCCTTCTTATGAAAATCTCATTTTAGAGTACTTATCTGAAAAGAACTTAGAATCAAAAAGTAGAAGTCATCTGTTTTAAAGTGTTTTTCAGGCCAACCATAATTGTTCTGTTCGTTAGAGATAGTTGCTTAAAAGTCAGGATAAGGTTGCTTTTTATGCTTTAAGAGGAAGACTCTCAACTGTAACTTTATTTAGCTTAAATAAAATCTTTAGCCATTTAAGATTTATCTTGCTATAAAATTTTCACATCTACTTCCATTTACAAGTAGATGCATCAACTTCGTATTTTGCATTGATTTCCTAAGAACCTACCTATAGCATATTCATGCAGAGTTCCTCTCTATATACATTTTCCCAGAAATACCAAACAAAAATTTAAAGATAGTTACAAAAAGTTTCATAATGGAATAAATATAATTTATGCCTATTTTTTATATATCCTGGACTCTGACAGGGTGCTAAATTACATGACTATACCTTTTATCAGGACTCCAACCCAGATTAAACCCTAAAATATAAACTGATGGTGTTCTTGACCAGCCTGTTATAACCCTCTCTGGAAACCACAAAACACCCAAGTATACACAGGTACCAAAAGCACTCAGAGGATAAACAGTGACTATTTGGCCTGTCTCCTACTGAGTGAACAATTTTTCACTAATAAGAATACACGCACGGGAAAGACAGCTGAATAAAGCACTATAGATTCTGTATCACTAATTTCTGGTCTAATCTTTATTATTTCCTTCCTTCTGCTGGTTTCCTTCCTTCCTTCCTGCCTTTAAGTGTATGGCTAGTTTGTTTATTTGAGATTTTTCTTGCTGCTTGATGTAGACCTATATTGCTATAAACTTCCGTCTTGCGACTCCCTTTACTGCATCCCAAATATTTTAGACCATTAGGTTTTCATTTTCATTTGTTTCTGTGTACTTTTTAATTTATTATTCTTCCTGATACATTCATTGTTTAGTACCATGTTGTTTAACTTCTGTATATTTGTGACCTTTCTGGATTTTTTCTTGTGGTTAACTTGTGGTTTCATAGTGTTGTGGTCAGAAAAGATGCATGGTATGACTTTGATCTTCTTACATTTGTTGAGGCTTGTTTTGTGAGCTAATATGTGATCTATTCTGGAGAATTCTCTGTGTGCACTTGAAAAGGATGTTTATTCTGCTGTTAGGGGGAAATGGTCTGAATATATCTGCTAAATTCATCTATTCTAGTGTGTCATTCAAAACCATAGTTTCCTGGCTGATTTTCTGTTTAGATGATCTATCAATTTAACTAGGGTGTTAAAGTCCACTATTATTGTTGTATCATTATCACCTAGTTTGTGTTTGTTATTAATTGTTTCATGTATTTGGGTGCAACTATGTTGGGTGAATAAATATTTACAATTATTATATCTTCTTGTTGGATTTTCCCCCTTATTTTTATGTAGTGTCCTTATTTGTCTCTTATTAGAGTCTTCCGATAGCATTATGGGATTTTCCTTGTACACAATTGTCTTGTCTTGCTGCTTTAAATAAATTTTTTTTCATCACTATATTTTGCCATTTCAATTACAACATTTGGTGTGGATCTGCTTTTGTTGACTTTGTTGAGGTTCCACTGTGCCTCCTAAATCCGGATATCTGTTTTCTTCCCCAGATTAGGAAAAATTTCAGCTGTTATTTCTTCAAATAAATTTTCTTCCCCCTTTACTCTCTCTTCTTCTTCTGGGACTCCTGTCATGTGAATGTTCTTAAGTTTGATGGAGTCATTAAGCTCCCTAAATCTATTCTCATTTTTTATCACTCTTTTTTCTCTCTTTAATTCATCTTAATTATGTTCCATTACTCTTTCTTCTAAGTTGTTAATTCAGTCCTCTGCTTCTTTCATCCTTTTGTTCCTTCCATCAAGCATGTTTTCTATTTTGTTTATTGAGCCTTTTATCTCTGTTACATTATTCCTTATCTCTGTGTTAAGGATCTCACTGATGCATTCCACTCTTTTCAAGTCCAGTGAGTATCTTTATGATTATTACTCTAAATTCTCTCAGACATGTAAATTATATCTGTTTCACTTAGGTCTCTTGCCACAGCCTTGTCTTGCTCATTCGTTTGGGACAGATTCTGCTGCCTTCCCATTTTATCTCAGTCTCTGTGCTTGCTTCTCTGTGTTAGGAAAGTCAGGTATGTATCCTGTGTTTAAGGGTAATGGTATCATGAGGAAGAGGTTCTTTAGCAACTTGCTGTGTAGTGTTCTCTCTTCCTCAAGACCTCATACTTCAGGGAGTGTCTCCAGTGTGTGTTGCATGTTCTCTGCTGTTGTGTCCTGGCCTCTTTATCCTCCAAGCCAATCATCTGCTGAGGCTCTGTTTACCCGTTGTGGGCAGCATTTGGCCCCTGGCCTGCTTATAACTAGGTGTGCTCTGGCCTGCTTATAAAACTAAATCTATTACCACCACTGCCGAAATTGAGGCCCCACATGACTCCTAGGAGGGGATATTATGTGGGCAGAGGAATAGGTTACTGAGAAGGGAAGTTCTACCTAAGCATGGACAGGCAGGGCTTGTGTAAGCAAGTTAGGTAGCAAGATTTGGCACTCTGCTGGTTCCCACAGGTGGCCCTGTGTTTATGATGTGGGGCTGAGGAGAGAAATGGATGAGGAGAAAATCTTTAGTTTTTGGAGTGGTCCTTCTCTGGCTTCTGTCTCTTTAGGACATGTTCTAAGGTGAGAAAATAACCTCCTCACTGTGTACCTTAGGTGCTCTTCAAATGGCTATTTTTATGCTGTATGTACACAGGCTATTTGCCTTTTCTTTTCTCCAAGAGCAGCCCAATGACCTCCAGGCTTTCCCAAGGTACGTCTGCTAACCTTTAAAACTCCAGACTTTAAACCCTGCTGGTTGCAAGAACTCACAAAATTCAGCCACTTTTGCTTTCCAAGCCAGTTGCTATGGAGATTCTTCTACTCGGGGCTCCTCCTTATGTGTTCGTCTGTCTCTTGCCCTTCTCCACAACCATGGCTCCCTGCCCACATCAGCAGCCAAGATCTGTTTCCCTTCCAAAATGTGTCTCCACACTTCCTACCTTCTTTAATGTGGCCTTTTCTCTACCTTTAGTCATGGGGTTGTTCTGCCAGTCTTAAGGTGGATTTCTGGGGTGTTTAGGATGATTTGATAGTTATCTAATTGTATTCCTGGGACAGGACAGGCTTAGGCTCTAACTACTCTGTCTCCGTCTTCCCCTTTATCTCTGGTATGCTATTCTTAATGTAAGGTAAAAGTATATATATTAAAATGCACATGTTGTGCACGTTTATATAAAATAAATACAAAGGATAAACATGAAACCTAAAAACTGGATACTTACAAGGGATAGGTGGGTAAAGAGTAGAAGTAAGATAGGATGCAGATAGGTAGCAGGGATGAAGAGGGAGTGGCACTTTTTGAATATATCTTTTTAAATGGTTACAATTCTTACAAATGTACTAATATTCCACAATCTTCACAAATCAAAAGAAAAATAAACTAGGATGTGGATGTCATATAGAATGTGAATATAAAAAATAATAAATGAACCTTAATTGTGTTAAAAATGGAAAACATAAACACTAAAAGTCAGGAGATATAAAGAACTAACCTAAGTTAACTTTAGAACACAATACCTTCTCTGGACACTGTAAAGCTAAAGACAAAAATAATTATTAATAAATAATATCTATTTAGTAAATGTTTCTCACAAGGGTGTTAGCAATTTTTAAACTATATATGTTCCAGGATTGAACAAATATATAAATATTGTATATATAATAAAAGCCAGTCTCATAACAATGGAAAAGATGTTACAAATGCCAAAAAGGAGAAAGCTAAATTGAGTTCTGTGGTTTTGGATTGAAATCAATAAATGGACTTGCTTACGTGGGTTAGTTTCTAATATTTATTTCCAGGAATTGTCTGCTAAGGACTCAGAAGTCATAGCACACTAAGTGCAATGAGAACACTCAGTGCTCAACTCTTGGTTTCTCTCCACCATTCTCTGAGAAAAGAAACCAAGGCTCCTTGGAGAAGAGTTTAATCCCAAAGCCAGATTAGGGAAAATACAAGGCAAGTTTGAAACATTTGTGAGGTCACAATGTAAAGAAGAGATTTGGAAAAACGGGGGTTGTTGAAAGAGCACAGAAGCCAACCTAAACAATCCAAATAATTAAATTATAATATCATTGCATTATAAACCATAGAATAAATATCCATGAGTCAATTCTGATGCAAATAATCAAATAAATGAATGAGAAGAAACAGCTCTTCCTTATATTAGAATTCCAGTTAGTAAATGTGGGTGGGATAAAGGAAATAGAAAATCACTTCTTGGTAAATACTATAGTAATGAGAAAACATCACATAAATACAAACGGAAGGACATTTGTCAAAACACGACTGATCAACACTCTTTAAAACTCTCAAGGAAAGAAAAGACTAAGAAACTTTTACTGACAACAGGGGTTTAAATATAAATAAATAAATGCAATGTAGGATTCTGGATAGTATCCTAGAATGAAAAAAAGATGCCAGAGGAAAAACTGTTGAAATTAAATAACGTCTTTAGTTGAGGGATCAGATGCCTTGTTGCCTGTCTTTGTAAATAAGGTTTATTGGAGTACAGTCACATTCATTCACTTAAATATCATCTGTGACTGCTTTCATTCCTCAATGTCTGAGTTGAGTAGTTTCAACAGATATTGAATGGCCTGAAAAGCCCCCAGTACTTATTATCTTGTTCTTTATAGAAGTTTCCTGATCTCTGGTTTGGTTAATACTATTATACCAATGTTCATTTATTGCTTTTGATAATTTTACTGTGGTAAAGTAAGATATGAGTATTAGAGAAAACTGAGTGAGGCATATACAAAATTGTGCTGCATTATTTTATAATTTTTCTGTAATTCCAAAACAAGTTCAAACTCAAAAGTTTGAAAAAAGGGGGAAAGGAAGTGAGGAAACAGTGCTTGTATTACAATAATTTCACAATTTTTACGTTGTATAGATCTAATTCCTGTTTTAAGGGTCGAATGATATTCACGATGTGGCTATATCACAATTTGGTTATCCATTTTACTATCGATGACCATTAATTCGATTTCATTTTACTACTAAAATTGCTAATAAACCCAAACAAACTTATAACTATTATGTGTAAATCATTTCTAGCCAAAGACCAAATGATGGGTGTTCGTAACAAACTAATGAGTTATTTGGCCAAACGCTATTCTAAAGCTTCATGTATAAAGTTTAATATTTTGTTAATTTAGGCCATTCACACAACTTATCAAACATGGTACTAGATAAGGACTTCTTAATTTGCACGATTGCCATTTTAGGTAGAATAATTCCTTGTTGTGGGAGCTGTTCTCTTTAGGAGAACATCCTAGCCTCCATTCCCTAGATGTCAGTAGCACAGCCCAAATGTCTCTCCACATTGTCAAATATCCTTTGGCAAGTAAAATTGTTCGTAGGTGATTGCAAATGACAGTATTACTTTATTTTCACTTACTGTTCTAAGAAAAATAGGCTGATGTTAAAGCTTACTTATCAATATAAAGTTTTAATGAGTGTTGTCAAATAATCAAAGCACGATTTAAAAGTCAGCGGTTCCACTTAAAATATTATAATGAGAGAAATAATGATCCATAAATTTTCAAATTTGATTTTTGTCATTTTTTGTGTCACTATGATTACAACCTCTATAATGCATATAAGTAAATATGAGTATTTACTTAGGATCCTGCTAAGCTGCTGATTCAATCTATCCTAAATTATAGTATTATTATTTACAGCCATAAAGGGCCACTGAAATGTCAATATACTTTGAAAAGAGCTAACAATAATGCAAATGTAAATTACTTGTGAATTTGAAAGGCTTTGTATTACTCCTATAATACAAAGAATAGAGCAAGGCTTCAGAAGGAACATCTCTGGTTCGGCTGCTCACTTGCTATATGAAATTGGGTGAGTTATGCAACTCCGGTGAGCCACAATTACATTGTCTGTCAAAGGTGAGAATACAAACCTCCATGTCTGACTCATTAAGGCCTTAATTCTATACATCCAGCTTCTAGAATGATGCCTGGTATGTATCAGGACCTCAATAAATAGTCAATGAATAAATGAATGGGGCATTTGTAGAAACTAAATGAGACCGTGTACTTGAAAAAATATGCATATTTTTGCTGTTATAAGTATATTACCATATTTAAAATACTCGTGAAAAAGCCAGCTTTGCCAGCTTTTCCCTTGATAATTAGGAATATGGGAAGAACTTACTGTGGAAAAGAGGGAAATGAGATCACAAAACCCCCAATCATCTCCTCCAGATTCAGGTAGAGCAGTATGGTTATCTTTTGTGTACTAGTTCCCACTTAGACTCCACAAAAAAGGGGAACAAATGAGTTATTTAAGCATATATAGACGCATGATGAGGAAAATAATAACCAAAACAAACAAAAAAATCCACAATGGCTTTTAAGAACTAAACACCATTTTGATAAGAAATAGATATGGTTATGATTTGGACTTAATCCAGAAACCTGTCATCAGAAGTTGACGTCTGAAATCCTTGAAGTAATCTAAAGGCGGGTTCATCCAGGTACAGATGTCAGAATCAGGTCACACAAAAGAGATGATGTTCAAAGTTTAGCAGCAGCTGTGCAAACCAATTAGTGACCAGGCTGTCCTAGACACCAAAATGCAGAATGTTTTTTCAAGACTGGACAGACAAGAACCAGGCAGTGTGCAGAAACTGAATGAGCAGAGCGAGTGAAGCATAGAAATAGACACAAGTCACTGGTAACAAGAAAGAACACTGACAAGGGAGGCAGAGCACTGCCTTGGGCTCTGGACTTTTGTACGGTTTCTGTCGTGGGAGGAATCAATTCCAGCCTGGCTAGTCTTAGATGAGATAGTAATTGGGAAGAACTGTTTGGGGTTGTGTGGGTGTGGGTAGAAGCAGGGAAGGTTTGACATCAAACATATTACACTATATTGACAAGAAAGACAAATTTGAGGCTCTTTCAGAGTTGAATTTTTCTAAACTTTTTAAAATTTTGATCCAGGATGAATCACTATGCTATCAGGTATATCAGAGAATTCTTGTGTAGATGCCTCTTTGGGAAGCTTCTTTGTATTAATTAATACAAATAATTAATTACATATATATGTAATATATATATATATATATATATATGTGTGTGTGTATTCCTTACTTTACAAATTTAGAGAATGAGGCACCCAGATGTTAAATAACTTCCCTAAGGCCACACAGCTAGGAAGCAATTCTGGGATTCAAGCAGAGAATTCAGGTAGGAAAACAGTACGAAAGCAAGTGCAACAAGTTTGGAGTTTCAGATAACAGAAAGAAGGCCAACGCAGTCGGGGAAGAGTGTAGGATGGGAGGATACGAGGTGCCTGTACAGTGCTCTTTCTTTAAAACCCTCCATATTTTTTTTACCTTTACTCATTTTTTTTCTTTTAGATTCCTGCAATTGCTGAAAGTAAATTGATCAGCTATAGATTTTGACAGGTTTAAATTATCACTGAAGAAGGTTGAGCTATATAACTCAAAGATTTTTCAATATGAGTATGTCCTCTGCCATGTTTATATCATGCTTACACTCTCTTATCTTCCATCCCTCTAAAAAATATTGCCTTCATAGACAACTCCTAGAGAGTTTTACTCTTGACATCACTTCTACATGATTTTCATGTTTGTTTATAATGTTTGTAATTGAAAGTTGACTCATCTCTTCAAATTTTTTATCTCAAACTTGACACTATTTGATCTTTCCAAATTAGTTTCTTTTAACAGTGTCTTTTCTGTGACATTGTTACTGTTCTATTACAGAGTAGGGCATCCTGTTTTTTTTTTAAGTTTTGTCTTTCTTCAATCTCTTCTATCTAATCATGCCTCTTTTTTTCCTTCTTAAATATTTTCGTATTACCAATTCCTTCAATTTAGTTACCATGGGCTCATTTATTTCCTTAACCTTTTATTTAAAGCCAAAGATCATAAAAAGTTGGATTCCGACTTAGCCTGTAGTTAGTCTTTCTGCCTCAGTCTTTTTCTTCCCTTCCAAGTTCATCCTATATCTTTCTGCCAGATTCATTTTTCTTTATCGGTCAGTTGCTCCAGTACTATATTTATTTGTTTCAACACAATGAACGTAAGTACTCTTACTAATATCCCTTTATCCTGAGCTGTTTCAATCTTGTACTGCTGTATATAAGAAAGTCTAAATTGTTCTATCTTGCTCATCATTATCTCTTGGGACACTGATATTTCTCATGTATAAAAATGGAGGTGGATGTAATGTTTATCTTAGACATGCTTATTTTAAGGATTGAAATAATTTGCTTGAAAATACTTCCTAAATAATAAATAAGCAAAAAGAATAGTTATCATTGAGGGTTCTTAAAAGATTAATCCTTTGAGACACATATTATGTATTAATTTGGCATCTTGCCTTCCCCCTCCATACCCAACTGCACAATTCATCCAGGGACCCCTTCCTTCCCAACTTCCCTTATAGCCACTGCATGTACATGTGATGCAATCCTGGTCAATGGAATGAATAAGAAAATCTGCAATAGGAAAAATATTTCTGGAGAAATCCACTGATCCAAACCTCTGGAGAGGTTTTCTTTCTCAACAAAGAAGAAATGTGCAAAGATAGTATGACCCTTTTGTTTTTCTGTCTTAAGATGGTGTTGTTTGAGAATGTGGTACCTAGGACTGTGGTACTTACCTTGCAAATGAGGGTGAGGGTCACGCAATGGAACAGAGAACGGAACTTGGTCACTGAAGATATTTATTAGCTAGTGTCAACCCTCCTATTATCTTGCAGGAAGACTTCTTTTAACAAAACAAAATTATGCCCTCAATTTTTTTTGTAACACTTAATTACATATTCTGTTACTTGCAGTTGAAAACTTCCCATCTGATACATGTTTCTACTGCATTCTTGATAGTGCCTACTGCTGGCTTATGCATTCAATAAATTATGGTTGCTCAATGAATGATTACTTTTTAAGGTGTTTGTGAAATATTAGAACAACCGGCATTTGCCTTGGGCAGTCAAAAGGAAGAGTCATATAAGGTGAAAAAGCATTAACGAATTAACATAACCATGTACTATAGCAGAATTCCACTGAACTAAGGTTTAAATAACAAGACCTAAAATTACAGCATTCATGCCATAGGCAATAAGGAGCTACAAGAAAACTTAAAATTCTGATGTGCTTCCCAACTGTGATATGACACACTAACATAGTATGATTCCATAGCTTCATGCCTAATATCTCTTCATTCCCTTAATAATCAATTCCCTTAATACCGCTGAAAACTTTTTACTTGTTTTCACTCCTGCTGGAGTGTCACTGTATTATAAATTAAATTTAGAAAGTATGAACTAGGATATTTAGAAACACTAAAACATATGACAGAAAAGACCATGATGTTCCTTAAAAATAGTCCTTAGAAAATTTAATGGCTATTATTATGAACTTGTGTCATCAAAAGAAAACTACTCCTTCAGCCTCTGAGGAAGTTTAGCAGTCTATGACCCTAGTAGAAATTGCATGAAACATATTTTATCAGGTGAGAAATCATTTCTGAAGCATTGCTTTCCAATATTTTATAGGACTGCTTTTTAGCTCTCAGTGAAGTGTGAAATTGTTGTTATTTTGACTATTTTATAAAAGACCTTCCTATATGATTGCACTAAATTTGGTTAAGTTGCTAGCAGAAAAGCTGATTCTGTGGCTAAAATAATTTTACAAACCACGAAACTGCTTAGAAGCATAGAAGTTGTCTACATTATCTGACCAAACTGAAGTTTCAATTTGCAAACACAGCTGGAAACCTCTGAAAGCAACTTCAGATGTCATGACAGAGCACCTTCCAGATTTTGAGCAGCTCCTGTCAAAATGACAACTGGGAAATAGACACTAGGCTTGTGGGAAATTGAGCTTATTTCTTCTCTCAGAGTTGCCAATTTCAGTAGTTTCATAACCCAGGACAGAGGTTTATAATTATCTGTCTGTGCTTTGTGATCGTATAGGGTTTTCGAGTTTCTGCTAGATCTCATTAGTATAGTGACTCTGTTATACTAAGTGTAAATGTGAGAAACTCCTCATGCCGAGGTCTGGGCTTCAACTTCAAGGTTTTGAATAAATACCCTGGAGAGAGGACCCAGTGGTGTGAATGTTTTTAATTTTTTTCTAATAAACTTTATTTTTAGAGTACTTAGAATTCACAACAAAATTGAAAGGAAAGTGCAGGAATTCAAATATAACCTCTGTCCCTATACACATACAACCTCCCCAGCTATCAGCATCCTGCACCAGAGTGGTGCACTTGTTACAATCAGTGAACCTAGATCGACCCATCACTAATACCCAAAGTCCATAGTTTGTGTTAGGGTTCACTCTTGCTATAGGATATTCTGTTCGTTTGGAAAATATGTATAATGCATATATCTGCAAAACAGAATAGTTCTGCTGCTTTAAAAATACCCTGCACTCCACCTACTCATCCTTCCTTCCCCTAACCCCTGACAACCTCTGATCCATTTATTGTCTCCATCGTTTTGTCTTTTCCAGAATGTCATATAGTTGGAATTATAGAGTGTATAGCCTTTTCTGATTGGTTCTTTTCACTAGTAATATACAGTTAAGGTTCCTCCATGTCTGTCTATGGCTTGACAGTTCATTTTATTTTAACACAATAATATTCCATTGTCTGGACATACCACAGTTTATGTATCCACTCACGTATGGGTGAAGGGCATCTTGATTGCTTCTAAGCTTTGGTGATTATGAGCAAAGCTGCTATAAATATCTGTGTGCATGTTTTCGTGTGGTCATAAATTTTCAATTCCTTTTGTTAATACTAAGGAGTGTGATTGCTAAATTATATGGTGAGAGTGTGCTCAGTTTTATAAAAAAACAGAAAACTGTCTTCCAAAATGTACCATTTTGCATTCCCACTGCCAAAACATGACAGTTCCTATTACTCTGCCTTCTTGTCAGCATTTGGCATTATCAGTGTTTTTAATTTTGTCTATTTTAATAGAGGTATAATGTTTTAATTTGCAGGTCCCTAATGACATCTAATGATAAATGTCTTTTCATATGTTTATTTGCTAGCTGTACATAGCATTTGTTGAGATGTCTTTTCAGATCTTTTGTTTATATTTTTAATCAAGATTTTTTGTTTTATTTTTGAGTTTTCAGAGTTCTCTGTACATTGAGGGAAAGAAAGTCCTATACCGGATATATTGTTTGCAAATATTTTCTCCCATTCTGTGGCATGTTTTCTCATTTTCTTGACATTGCCTTTCAGAGAATAGAAGATTTTAATTTTAATGAAGTACAGATTATCAGTTGTTTATATCAAGGATCATGACTCCAGTGTAGTATCTAAAAAGACATCATCAAACCAAAGTCATCTAGGATTCCTACTTGTTATCTTCTAGGAGTTTTGCATAGTTTTGCATTTTATTTTGATCTATGATCCACTTTGAGTTATTTTTTGTGAAGGGTGAATTAATTCTGTGTCTAGAATTTTAGATTTTTTTTTTTTTTTGGCCTGTGGCTCTCCAGTTGTTCCAGAACCATTTAATGAAGACTATCTCTTTTCCATGTATTGCCTTCGTTCTTTTTTCAAATGTCAGTTAACTCTATTTATGTGGGTCTTTTCTGACCTGAATTCTGTTCTATTGGTCTGTTTATGTTCTATTAGTCATTTATGTCTTCTCTCTTTTTTTGTCTTAATTATTCTAACTGGAGGCTTATTAATTTTATTAATCTTTTCCAAAAAATGAGCTTCTTACTTTCTTGCTCTTCTCTATGGATTCCCCCAGTTTTAAGTTTCATTGATTACTACTGAATCTACAGATTACTACTGAATCTACAGTACAACTACAGTACAACTGTATTTTCTAAGTACAAGAAAATATTCTTGTTGTTATTTATGATTTATTATTTGTTGTGCTTACTTTGTATTTAATTTGATCTCCTTTTCTACATTCCTAAAGTAGAATACTGCATTATTGATGTTAGATCTTTCCTTTTATTTTCTAAAAGTGTTAATGTAGCTTTATAGTAAGTCTAGAATTTTGATAGAATCACTCCTACAACTTTGTTCTTCTCTTTCAATATCGAGTTGGCTATCCTGGTCTTTTGCCTGTCTGTATAAAATTTAGGATCAATTTATCAGTATCCCCAAAATAACTTGCTGAGATTCTGATTGGAATTCACTGAAATTGTAAATTAAAATGTTTTTAATTTCAAATTCTACCTGTTTTTTGCTGACATGTAAAAAGGCAATTGACTTTTGTATATTAACATTGTGTTCTACAGTCTTGCTAAGTAGCTAATTAATTTCAGAAATCTTTATTGCCATTGATTTGTTAGATTTTTTACACAGAAAATAATGTCATCTGTGAAAAAATATAGGGTTTTATTTCTTCTTCCGTAATCTGTGTACATTATATGTCTCTTTCTTTTCTTTTTGCATTAGGACTTCTAGACAAGTTGGGAAAGTAGTAGTGAGAGGATACATCCTTACCTTGTTCCTGATGTTGTTGAGAAACTTTGAGTTTCCCTCTATTAAATGTGAGGTTAACTTAGGTTTTTGGTAAATGTTCCATCAGGTTGAGAAAGTTTCCCTCTATTCCTAGTTCGCTGTGAGTTTTTAATTATGAATGGGTTCTGGATTTGTCAAATGATGTTTTTATGTATCTATTGATATAATCATGCAATTTTCTTTTTTAGCCCCCTGTGATGTATTACACAAATTGATTTTCAGATATTGAACCAGCTTTGCCTATCTGTGATAATTCCCACATCGTCATGGCATACAATTTGTTTATGAATCAAATTATGGGTTTGATTTAATGTGGTGTTGAGGATTTTTTTGCATCTATGTTCATAGGAAATACTGGCCTATAGTTTTGTATGCTCTTGTCTGTCTTTTGTATTAGGGTAATGTTGGCTTCATTGAATGAATTAGAAAATATTCTTGTTGTTATTTATGATGATAGCATGAGAATTAGTATAATGTTTTTCCTTAAATGTTTGGTAGAATTCACCAGTGAACCCATCTGAGCCTTGTGTTTTCTGTTTTAAGAGGTTTAATTATTACTTCAAATTTTTTAATAGATACAAACTTGTCTAGATTGTATCTATATCTTCTCGTATGAGTTTTGACAGATTATATCTTTCAAGGAATTGGTCCATTTCATCTAAGTTATCAAATTTGTGGGCTTACAGTTTATTTATTCCTTTTAAGTGAAACTTCTTAAAGTCCATGACATCTATGGTGACACTGCTCTTTCATTTCTGGTATTAGTTACTTATATCTTTTTTTTTTTCTTAATTAGTGTAACTGGAGGCTTAACAATCTTATTAATCTTTTCCAAAAAATGAGCTTCTGACTTTATTTTCTGTATGGATTCTCAGTTTTCATGTCATTGATTACTAATGTAATTGTTATTTTTGGGCTTACTTTGTATTTAATTTGATCTCCTTTTTCTACTTTCTTAAAGTAGAAGACCACATTATTGATTTTAGATCTTTTTTTCTTTTCTAAAAATACAATCAATGTTATTAATTTCCCTCTAGGGACTACTTTCACTGAATTCCACAATTGTGATAAGTTGTGTTTTCATTTTTCTTTAGTTCAAAATATTTTTTAAATCTGTCTTGAGATTTCATCTTTAATTTATTTGTTATTTAAAAGTGTGTTATTTAATGCCCTGTTATTTTGGACTTTTTTAGCTGTCTTTCTATTACTTATTTATAGTTTAATTCTATTGTGGTCTGAAAGGTAATGTTGTATGACTTTTATTCTCTTACAATTCTTCAGGTGTGTTTTTAGGCCCCAGATATGATCTGTCTTGGTGAGCATTTTATGTGGAAACATATTGAAAACAATATATAACTGTTGTTGTGTAGTCTATAGAGTTCAATTAAATCCAATGGATTATGGTGCTGTTGAGTTCAACAATGTCCTTATTGAGTTTCTGCCGCTCTATTTGTCCATTCGTGATAGAGAGATATTAAAGTCTTCACCTATGATAGTGGATTCATCTATTTCTCTTTGCAATTTATTTATTTTGACTCAGATATGTTGCCACTCTGTTAGGCACAACACATTAAGGATTGTTATGTCTTAGTTGAATTATTGATTCCTTTATTATTATGTAATATCTCTATCCTTGATAACATTTCTTGTCATGTAGTCTGCTCTGTCTGAAATTAATATAGCTACCATTAATTTATTTTGATTAGTGTTAATGTGACATATTTTTCTCCATTCCTCTAGTTTAAATCTACATGGGTATTTAAAGTGAGTTTCTTGTTTTTGATTCACACAAAAAACAGATTGATTCAACAATCTGTCTTCTAATTGATGTGTTTAGATCATTTAGTTTAAAGCAATTATTGACATTATTGTATTAATATCCACCATGTTTGTTACTGTTGCCTATTTATTGCCCTGGTTCTTTGTTCTTATTTTTGTCTTCAACACTTGTTCTGCTTTTTGTGTGCGTGTGTGTGTGCGTGTGTGTGTGTGTATTTTAAAAGTGGCATGTGTGCCTGTGCACAGTTCAGTAAACTTGATCATATATTAATTTTTTATTGAAGTTTGGTTGACATACAATGTTACAACAGTTTCAGGTGTATAACACACTGATGTGACAAGTCTATACATTATTCTATGATCACAAGTGTACAAGTATTCTTTGATCACAAGCTACCATCTATCACCATACAGTGAATGCTATTACAACATCATGGACTGCATTCCCCATGCTGTATCCTTTATGTCTATACCCTATTCCCTCCATAACTGGAAGCCTGCATGTCCCCTTCCACTTATTTTTACCATCCTCATCCCCTCCCTTTAGCAACCATCAGGTTGTTTTCTGTACTTATGTGTCTGTTTCTGTTTTCTTGCATAGTTATTCTTTTGATTTGGGTTTTACATTCCAATATAAGTGAAATCATACGATATTTGAATTCTCTGTCTTATTTCACTTATTATTACCATAATACCCTCTAGATCCATCCGTGTAGACCTTGCCATGTGATAAAAAAAATGGCAAGATCTCATTTTTATAGGTAATATTCCATTGTGTTTATGTCTGTGTGTGTGCATGTGTGTACATATGCCACATCTTTATCCATTCATCTATTGGTGGACACTTAGGTTGCTTCCATATCTTGTCCATTGTAAACAATGCTGCAATAAACATAGATGCATATATCTTTTTGTTTTAATGTTTTTGTTTAATTTGAATAAATACTCAATACTAGAATTACTGAATCATGTGGTATTTCATTTTTAAATTGTTAAAGAATCTCCATGCTGTTTTCCATGTGGTTGCACCATTTTTACTCCCACCAGTAGTGCCTTAGGGTTCCCTTATATCAACTTTCTGGCCAATTCTGTGATTTCTTGCAAATGAGATTGTTTTCTTTATTTCCTTTTTTGCTGTTTCATTACTAGTGTATGCAACAAATTTCTGTATATTAATTTGGCATACTGTGACTTTACTGAATTTATTGATCAGTTCTAGTGGAGTTTTGGTGGAGTTTTTAAGGTTTTCTATATGTGGTACAATGCTATATATATAGTACCATTCTAACAGTTTTCCTTCTTCCTTACTAATTTGGATGCCTTCTTTTCTGTCTGATTTCTGTAGCTGAGACTTCCAGTACTATGTTGAATAAAAGTGGTGAGAGTGAATATCCTTGTCTTCTTCCTGATCTTAGAGGAAAAACTTTCAGTTTTCCACCCTTGAGTATGATGTTAGCAGTAGGTTTTTCATACATGGGCTTTATTATGTTGAATATGTTCCTTCTAAACCTACTTTGTTTAGAGTTTTCATCATGAATGGTTGTTGCACCTTGCCAGGCACTTGGTCTGCATCTTTTGAGATGATCATATAATTTTTATCATTTTTCTTGTTAATATGATGCATCACATTAATTTGTGAATATTGAACCATTGTTGCATCCCTGGAATAAATTCCACTTGATCATGAGGGATAATTTTTTGATGTATTATTAAACTTGGTCTTCTAATATTTCTTGAGGAATTTTATATACACATTAACCAGAGATACTTGCCTGTAGTTTTCTAATTGTGTAGTGGTTTTACCTGGTTTTAGTGTGAGTAATGCCGGCCTCAGAGGATGAATTTGGAAGTTTTTCTTCTCTTCTATTTTTGAAGAATTTCAGAAGAATAGATATTGACTCTTTTTTAAATGTTTCGTACAATTTACCTATCAAGTTGTCTGGTTCCATATTTTTGTTCCTTGTGAGTTTTTTGATTGCCAATTTATTTCCCATACTAGTAATCAGTCTATTCAGATGTTCTGTTTCTCCTGATTTAGTTTTGGGAGTTGGTATGTTTCTAGGAATTTATCCGTTTCTTCCAGGTTGTCCAATTTGTTGGCATTTTTTCCCAGTATCCTCTTATAATTCTTTGTATTTCTGTGGTGTCGGTTATTATTTCTCCTCCTTTGGATTTCATTTGAGTTTTCTCTATATTTTCATGATGATTCTTGCTAAAGGTTTATCAATATTGTTTATATGCTCAAATAATTAGCTCGTTTCATTGTTCTTTTCTACTTTTTTAAATATCATTTTATTTATTTCTATTCTAATCTTAATTATTCCTTTTCTTTGATTACTTTTGAGCTTTGTTCTTTTTTGTTGTTTGTTTTTTAGTTCCTTTAGGTATAGGGTTAGGTTATTTGATATTTTTTCTTGTTTCTTGAAATAGGCCAGTATTGCTACAAATTTACCTCTTAGAACTGTTTTTGCTGCATTCAAGTTTTTTGATCATCGTGTTTTTCATTTTCATTTATATTTATATCATTTTTAAGTTTTCACTTAGATTTCTTGGTTGACCCATTCATTATATAGTAACATATTTTTTTAGTTTACATATATTTGTGTTTTGTCCAGATTCTCTTCTTGTAATTTCATAACATTATGGTAAAAATATGTATGATATGATTTCAGTCTTAAATTTTTTTAGACTTGGACTTGGTTTGTGGTCTAACATGTGATGTATCCAGGAGGATGTTCCATGTACATTTGAAAAGAATGTTTATTCTTCTGTTGTTGAAAGTAATGTTTTGTATATATCAGGTCCCTCTGGTCTAACATGTGATTCAGAGCTGCTGCTTCCTTGATAATTTTTTGTTTGGACGGTGTATCCATTGATGTAAATGGAGTGTTAAAATCCCTTACTGTTATTGTATTACTGTCAATTTATTTCTTTATGCCTGTTAATATTTGCTTTATGTATTTAGGTGCTTCTATATTGGGTGCATATATATTTATAATTGTTATTTCCTTTTGTTAGATTGATCCCTTTATCATTATGTGGTGTTTTTCATTTTGTTTAATGCTCTGTATTTGTTTCTCTATTTTAAGGTGGTAAGCTATGTTTCCTGGTTTTGAAAGTAGTGGCCTTGTTTAGAAGAGGTCTTCTTGTTCCTTCTAGCATAATCCCCCCTGGTAAACAGAACCAAACACTCCTGGGGTATCTCTTGGGTAGGTTGTGTCTGCCCTACTATTGTGGCTGGCCACATTGGCCTTAGACCTGGTGGCCCTGCTGTTGGTGCAATGGATAGGGTAGGTAGTAAGTCCTACTTGAGGCCACTGAGGCCTCATTTGTGGGCAGGTTTGACAGACAAACTAAGTGTCTACAATTTTCTCTCTGCCACAGTTGTACATGCATGAAAGGGCTTGCTCTTTTCACAGCCAGCTAAGATAACAGGTTGCAGAAACTGGGTGTGCCAGTGTGAGTTATCTCCCCTTTTCCTCAGGACAAGAGTCACTTAGGAGGTGCTGGTCCCTGTCAAGGGGACCCTGTTTGCAGGATGTGATGGGACAGAAGCCACCTTGGAGGGCTGCCTGCCAGGCCAGGTGGGCTGGATAGGGTGGGTCTGCAGGGAAATTTGGGAATGAGGCATGAAGTGCTCACAAGGTAAGACAGAGTGTTACTGTTGGCCCCTGCAAGCTTCCAGCTATCCAGGTTGGGAAGGGGAAAAGAAATGGAGCCCCCAGCACATTTGTTCCCAGAGAAATCTACTAGTGATCCCTACTCCTCTAGCATACACACTGGGAATAGGTAACAAATCTTCCTGCCTGCCCCAGGCACTTTTCAGACTGCTGCTCCTGTCACCCTTCAGTTCTCCTGGAGTTAAGCCCACTGATTTTTAAAGTACCTGGAATTAAACCCCAGTGATTTTTAAAGCTTCTAAAGTTAAACCCCACTGTTTTTCAAATCCAAATGTTGTAAGGATTTGTCTTCCCAGGGCAGATCCCCACCACTGGGGCTCCTGTGTGGGATTCTCTCCTCATTGCTTGTGGTGTCCCTCCCATGTGTGGCTAGTCTCAACAGGGGTTTAGTTCCCAACCACATTTCTGCCCCTCCTACTCTTTTCGATATGGCCTCCTCTCTACAATTAACTGTGAAATGTCTGTTTTGCAAGTCTTCAGGTCGTTTTCAGAGTGAGTTACATGTATGTAGCTGTCATCTGAGTATGATAGTGGGATGAGGTTAGCTCAGAATCTTCCTACTCTGTCATGTTTCCTGAACTCCCTTGTGGACCCCACTTTTTACTTAAGGCAGCTTAATTTTGGTTTTCTGCTCTTTCAACTCCAAAATTTTTTATCTAATGCTGTTACCATTAAAAGCCAGATTATGGGGATAGGAAGACTCTTCAGAGAAATGTACCATGAGTGAAGAATACTTCAGTCAGGGTCAGCAGCCTTTGCCTCAGAGCCTGGGTATTAGAATAAGTAGATATGACAGATGTGGGTGAGAAAAGTCTCACACTCCTGTGCCTGTGCACTTCTGAAAGAAGATGATTGTGGTAAAAATAAAAGGTCTCTGTCTGAAACACTACACTGGAAGAAACGAGGCACAAGAAATGCATCTATTCACAACTGGCTGAGGAAGGCAATACCAGAGGTATATAAATGGGTTGATAGTGGAAATAACAGGATTTTGTTGGTAGTATGAAAATTCAAGCAAGTGGTATAGGCATTGGTCTATGACCAGTAGAGCCACAGTAGGCACAGAGAGGTGTAGCAGGCACACGGGCAGCAGCTTTGAATCTGAGAAATACCCCAAACGAAGACTCCAAAGAAAAATCGGCATTGGTTACAGACCATAAATAGCGCTGCATATGTGAGCCACAGTTGAAGGGAATAATTAATATATATTTTCCTTTTCTTTTTGTCAGCTTCAGTACAAAAATATAGTTGACTTGACACACTATATTAGGTCTTAAAGACTTGAGTTTCTCAAGTAGTAATGGAAGAAAATCATTCTTTCAGGTGAGGCTGAGTCCAAGCACAGAGTCATTTCTATAACTACCTCATTTATAAGACTCTCTGGGTTCTTGTAAGTATTTAAAAGGTAATTCCTAGAAAGGCAGAACTCACCAGTAATCTAGTGGTGAGTGTGTATATTCACCTGCTGATGAGCGAGTTTGGGATATAATTACTCCACATAATTACTCAAGTGTCTTTAGACATTCTACTTGGTTGCCCTTGTTCCAAATCTAGGAATTTCAGTCCCTGGTTAGCAAGACACTAATGCTTTCTGTTCTAAGAACTTTGAAAAGTCCACATACGAAATTTGTCATAAAATTAGATATTTATAATCGACAACTTCAATGGGGGAAATGTAGCACCTTGATGGTTAGGAAACAAAAGTATTTTGCTCAAATCTGAATTTTAGTTTCTTTTGTTTAAACTTGTTCATCTTTAAAATTAGAAACTCAGACACCACTTTCTCTGATTTTTTTTTGTATTAATAATAAGTGAAAAATAACCTCAGGCTGTAGCTGACTTAATAGTCCACACAGATTCAAATCTTGAGAAACATTTTGTTAAGGATGCTGATTTGGCAAAGGAGAAAAAATATATCTAGTCAACCTTATAAGATGTGATTTTTGCAGAAGTCCTAATCAGCAGGTCCTGTTGGAAATCCTACTGCTCCGAAGGATGTTTCCTTCTTTTAAAATAAAATGCATAATTTTCCAATTGGAAAAGACAGATGCTTTCTAACCAGCTGCCTCTTGTATTGTAGACCATTTATTAAATTAGATTTACATTTTACCCTAGCTCAGGTGGTATGTGTGCAGAGTTATTAGAATATTTCTATAAAAACATTTCTATACTTGTTGGATTTCAACACTGATATTTTTCTCTTCTCCATGTACCAATTTTCTCCATGTATCAATTGTCAAATAAGTTTTAAGCAAGAGCACAGTGAAATGTTATAAAATCCCATTTTAATGGAAAATTGTTTATTCGTACAGATTAAATATTAAAGAAACCTAAATTTGAGTTCACATGTTTTTAGTCCTTCAGAATACTCTCCTACAAAATATTTGTGTTTATCCAAAGACTCTGTGACATTACATAATATTTGTCATTTAGTGTAACACAGAAGACTCTGGGTTGGAAATATTAAATCCAAATAAAAACTTACTAAAATAATACTAGTACCTCTTCCTCATTACTCTTGGTATTCTTTTCAGAAAAAGTACTGAAAATATGAAAAACTGTTTACTCATTTTAGAATCTAAGACTGCGAATTTTACTCTTTTAAACCTCAGTCACTTCATTTCTCATTGTCTCCACTTCTCAAATAAAAATGAGAAACTTAATGATTTGTAGAATCCTATATAGTGCCAAACACGTAATGAAATAATCAATTGCCTTTTAACATTCATCTCAACTCTAGAAGCAGCTAAAATGCATAAAGAATAAAATGATTCTTTTTATTTATGTGGATCAATGTTTGTCAAAATATGCTTGTTCAAGCACCAGTGTTATCAAATATTTTATGGGAAAAAGTGCTCTATTGTTAAATATTTTGAGGAAACATTGCTGGACTTATTTCTTTCTGAGAAGGAGATAATACCACTATTAGCACATTAAGGATTCTGATGAGTCCTGCGGTTAAAACTCCATTTATCTTTCTCTAATCCATTTATTCCCAGATGTATGTGGTTTTCAAAACCTTTCTTTTCAAGTAACACATATTAAAAAATATGTGAAAAAAGTCTAGTTTTGCTTTTCTTTTCTTTTATAAACTTTATATATTTCCTTTGAGAGAGAGAAGGGGAACAAGTGAGTGGTGGGGTGGGGAAGGCAGAGAGAGAGAGGGAGAGAGAATCCCAAGCAGGCTCTGCACTACCAGCACAGAGCCCAATTTGGGGCACAAACATGTGAACCATGAGATCATCACCAAGAGTTGGACACTTAACTGACCGAGCTACCCAAGCACTCTTCTAGTTTTTTCTGATTTAGGCATTGCTACCCTGACTTTCTTTTAACATTGATTTGCATGATAAATGTCTCTCGACTCCCTTGCTTTCAATCTATAGGTGTCTTTGGGTCTATGAGTCTCTTGTGGGCAGCATATAGATAGGTCTTTGTCGTTGTTGTTGTTTTCCATTTGACACCCTATGTCTTCTGATTGGAGCATTTAGTCCATTTACATTCAGAGTAATTATTGATAGATATGTATTTATTAATATTTTATTACTCATTTTATCATTGTTTCTGGATATTTTCTCTGATAAAAGGACAGGCTTTTCTAAAACAGAGAAGAAGACAGAGCCCTAAACAAAATACAAAGGTGAAAGAATCTATTCCAAATGAAAGAACAGTATGTCTTAAGGTTGGCCTACTTTTGTTGATTTTGATGCAAGTTCTCTGTGCCTCCAGGATTTGGATATCTATCTTCTTCGCTAGATTATTTTCAGCTATTATTTCTTCAAATAAGTTTTCTACCCCCTTTTCTCTCTTCTTCTGGGACTCCTGTAATACATACGTTATTATGTTAGACAGAGTCACTGAGTTCCCTAAATCTATTCTCGTATTGCATAGTTCTTTGTCTCTGTTGTTCAACTTCATTATTTTCCATTAATTTGTCTTCTAGGTCGCTAATTCATTTCTTGGCTTCTTCAAGTCTGCTGTTCATTGCAACAAGCTTGTTTCCAATTTCATTTATTGCATTCTTCATTTCTGATTGAATCTTTTTTAACTCTTTAATCTCCATGGTAAGGGTCTCACTGAAGTCTTCTTTTCTCAATCCCAGTTAATATCCTTATGATTGGTGGTTTAAATTCTCCTTCAGGCATGTTGCTTACATCGGTTTTGCCTAGATGTCTGGCCATCACCTTATTTTGTTCTTTCATTTGGAATAGATTCTCTCACCTTTGTATTTTGTTTAGGGCTCTGCCTTCTTCTTTGTTTTAGAAAATCCTGTCCTTTCTTTTCTTGCTCCCGGAATAGTGGCCTTATAAAGAGGAGATCATGTAGTGCCCAGACCTGGTGCTACAGGGAGTGTCTCCATTGTGTGCTGAGTGTGTTTTGTTGTTGTGATTTGGCTGCTCTGTCCTTCAGGCTAGTCACCTGAAGAGGCTTTCCTTGCCTAGTATGAGCAGTGTTTGGTCTCTGGCCTGAATGTGGTGAGTTTTAACTAGTTTTGCTCTGGTCTGCTTGTGAAATGAGAGTTGACCCAACCCGACCAGAACGGAGGCCCTGAAGAACTCTCTGATCAGGAGACATGGTGTGGGAAGGGATTTGTGCTAGTCTTTCAGGGGAGAGGCCCACCACACTGGGACTGAGGCAAGCTTGACAGAGAAGTGCCATCCCCCAGAGCACAGGGGTTGGGCATGGTGTAAGCAGGATAGGCAGCCAGTGGCCTCACTAATCTGCTTCCCTCAGGGGGTTGGTTCTGCATTTCTGCTGAGGGGCAGGGGAGGAAAATGGCACCAGCAAGTTCTTTCGTTCCCAGAGACATGTCTCTGTGAATGCTGCCTCTCAGGGACATGCTCTGAGAAAAGCAAGTAATCACCTCTCTCCCCACGGTGTGCCCCAGGTATTTTTCAGATCTCTGTGCCCATGCTGTTTCCCTTGGGACTTTTGCCTGATTCCTCTCCAGGAGCAGCACAGTGTCTCCTGGTCCCTATCCCAGACAAGCCTGCTGACTTTAAAATACCAGTCTTTTGGCCCCATTGGCTGCAGCAAGAACTCAGAAAATCCAGCCCTTCTCATTTTCCAAGGTAATGGCTTTAGGGAAACATTCTCTGTATGCATCTCCCTGTGCACTCTTTCCCTTGCCCTTCTCCATGACCATTGCTCCCTCCCGTCCACAGCACCAGCCAGCCATCCATTCTCCCCTCCACCACATCTCCACTTCCTACTTTCTTATATTTGGCCTCTTCTCTCTCTTCAGTTGTGGAGTTTGTTCTTTTAGTCTTCGAGTCAATTTGTGGGTTATTTAAAATGATTTGATAGTCATCTAGTTGTTTATAGGACAAGAGGAGCATAGGAACTTCCTATCCACTGCCATCTTATAAAATGCTCTCATATTGTTTTTATCCTGTTTTGGAGTCAGGACTTTATAGGATGATTTTGAATATGTTCCTTCTATTCTGTTATTTGTAAGATTTTAATAAAGATTGTCATTATTTTTTAAAAATGCTTGGTAGAAGTCACCAACAAAACAATGTGGTCTTGGGCTTTTCTGTACTGAGACATTTTTGGTTCTTAATTCAACTTTCATTCTTATTATTGGTCTCTATGTCTTACATTCGAGATTCATGATTCAGTCTTGGTAAGTTGTGCATTTTTAGAAATTATCTTCTTGGTTTTTTCCTAAGTTACCTGATTTGTTAGTATATTATTGTGTATAGTAATCTGTTATCACACTATGTATTTCTGTATTACCTTTTATATTGGTTTCTGTTTCATTTCTCATTTTAGTTTTTGGAGTCTTCTCTCTTTGTTTTCTTAGTTAATGTAGTTAAAGCATTGCCAATTTTATTATTATTATTTTTTTGGTCATTACTTTCAATATTTTTTATGTATCATCTATTCTAGTGTTTGCTTGCTTGCTTGCTCATTTATTTATTTATTTATTTGTTATTTATTTATATTTTAGTGTATAGACAATAGAACTTTATTTCTTACAGTTCTGGAGGCTGGAAAATCCAAGATCAAGGCCATAGGTCATATTCTGGTAAAGACCCTCTTCCTGGTTGATAGCTTATGCCTTCTCTCTGTGCCCTCACATGGTAGAAGGGGCTGAGGATTTCCTGGGAGTCTCTTTTATAAGGCACAAATTCCATCTATGAGGATGGAAACTCATAACTTAAGGACCTCCCAAAGATCCCACCTCCAGGTGCAATTGTGGGGGTTCAGGATTTTACCACATGAGTTTGAGAAAGGCACAGACATTTAGAGCATAGCATATATAAATTTTACTTCAGCTGTAAAAAAATACTTAGATTCAATTTACTTGAAATAAAGCATTTCATAATAGCATTATGCATCATTTCTCTAAGTATACCTAAGTATATATCCCTAAGTAAAACCCATGGATTTTGTTTGTTTGTTTATTTATTTAATTTCCTTTCTTCACTAAATTTCAGGTAAATTTCTTCTCTTTCTGGCTTCTTGTGATGTAATATTTATTTGAACTAATTTTCTTAATATAAGCATTTATACTATATAAAAGTAAAAAAAGAATATTGCCGGGGTCGTTCCTTGTCCCGTCGAATCTAGGGGTCCACAAAGGATGGATGGTCAGGTGAAATGAAGTGAGAGAGCCACGAGTGAGATGGAATCTGATGACCAAGCAGGCAGCACTGGCAATTCTGGCATCTCTGCCATTCTGGTGTCTATTCTGGAATCTCTGCTTTGCTGGTCTCAGTGTCTTTATTTTTAAAGGTAGCGAGTGACATTACATCAGTAACAAGGCATTCTTTACAACATACATTGTTGTCACAAGACCCATGTAGTCATCTGTAGGTTTATGGTATAAGGGAGCGTGGGGATGAGAATTACAAAATGATTTGTGAAATGTTAACCTCGGGGAGGTGCTCAATATTTGCTGCTGATAAACAGTGCTTCTGACTTTTGGGCGAGGCTAACCTTGGGGAAGGTCCTAAGTCTCTTTACAATCTTTCCCATCAGTATGTTAATTCTGAGAGAAGCTTTACAGAGATGTGCCTTGAGGTTTTATGGTGGGGCTGAGGGGAGCGATACCTGCAGGGACAATCTAATTTGGTTCAAGGAGTCTTGGGGCCTACGCCTCAATTTGTGTAACCTATCCCCAAGAGGCAACCTTGAGGTAACTTCTGGCCAGGTTACTCTCACACAGATTTTATCCATCAAGACCAGGTCCCCTTTTCCATATGCCATAAAACTAAAGAGCATTATGTCCCTTAGGCCAATGTGAGCAATTCAAGAAATCCAGGCCCGAAAAGTTATTTAGAAGGAGGCAAAACTAGGCGCCAGTTTGGCTGGCGGGAGCTTTTTGCTTCAACCTTTCCCACGCATGGAGGGGTCTCAACCTGTGAGCCCAAAACGGCTCCCAACAGAATATATTAAAACAAAATCAAATAAAATGAAAACAAAACAAAATGAAACAACAGAAACAACAGGAAAAAACCAGAAACAACAGAAAAAAACAGAAACAAACTCATAGACACATGAAACAAACTGTTGGTCACCAGAAGGGGACCAGGTGAAATTGGTAAAGGTAATTAATAGGTAAAAACTTGCAGGTACAAAATAAATAAGTCATGGGGATGTAAAGCACTGCATAGGGAATATAGCCATTAATATTATAGTAAGTTTGTGTGGTGAAAAATACTAACCTGATTTAATGGGATGATTTCAAAATGTATAAACATATAAAATAAATATGATGTACACCTGCAACTCATAGAATATTGTAAGTCAGTTATACTTAAAAATAATTACCATAATCCAAAATAAAATAAAACATCTATTTTTAAAACAATTAATGGACTGTTACAAATTTAAGGTAATTAATTAGCAAATTCCAGTAAGAACCATTAGGGATATTAGTCTCTATTTGACTGAATCTTATAAAATGATTGACATATACATTCAGTATAAATTGGACAATCTGGAAATATATATAAATTTCAATCTTTCAAATACTTAATGTTTAGTGATACTTAGTATTACTTTTTTTACTCCGTGAACCTGGAATGTTCTTTTTATTTAGGTCTTTAATTTCTTTCAGTGACATGTAATTGTCAGTGTACATATCTTTCAAATCTCTCATTAAATTTATTCAATAAAATGTCCTACTTGAAAAGTTATATGTATATGCACATCATATATATATGTGTACACACACACACACACACACACACACACACACACACACACACCCCACAGAATAACTTTGTAAAATAATCTGCTAGAGAATGCTTTTACTGAACTTCTTTGGATTTTATACAGTTGAATTATATAAAATGTCTGTATTATCTCAGAGTTCCTGTAAAAAGGTTGGTTGTATCAACAGTATTTCTCACTTGTGACTGTATATTCAGAGATAAGTGGTTTCACAGTATGGTTATGTGTTCTTGATCCCTATTTTTAAAACAGAATTAATTCAGGGAACATTTTTTTTTCTTACAGAAAATAAATATCCTGGAAATATAAGATTAGTAGATCTGTTGTCATTCTAGACTATACCACAGTCTTATTTCCAAAGGGAGCAGATGGGCCTGAATATCACATAATATTTTATTCGGTTTATCTGGATTTTAATTATGGCCTACACTAGGAAGTTTGTGCAGAAAAATAATACTCTTCACACCATTGTATTTGGTTATAAAGCATAGTCCTTGACATGACTTCAGTCCAGAAAAATGTCTATATATGTGACCCCAAAGTCATTAAGAAGACAATAGGCTGGGGCACCTGGGTGGCTCAGTTGGTCGAGTGTCCGACTTCGGCTCAGGTCATGATCTCGTGTTCTGTGAGTTTGAGCCCCGCGTCGAGCTCTGTGCTGACCACTCAGAGCCTGGAACCTGCTTAGGCTTATGTGTCTCCCTCTCTCTCTCCTCCTCCCCTACTCATGCTCTGTCTCTCTCTGTCTCAAAAATACATAAACATTAAAAAAGAAAAAAGAAGACAATAGGCTGACTGGAGAGGGGGAGCGGGCTAGGTGGCTCAGTCAGTTAAGCAACTGACTTTGGCTCAGGTCAAGATCTCACAGTTCATGAGTTCAAGCCCCACCCTGGGCTTTGTGCTGACAGCTCAGAGCCTGGATCTTGCTTCAGATTCTGTGTCTCCCTCTCACTCTGCCCCTCCCTCACTCACACTTTGTCTCTCTCTGTCTCTCAAAAATGAATGAACATTAAAAACAATTTAAAAAAAGAAGACAATAGACTGATAGTAAATTTGCCAAGTTTGATATTTTCTTTCTGTTCTCTCTCTGTGTATTGAACTCTGACATTGAGATAAAAGTATTTTAGTTTGATGACTTCTTCAAATTCATGTATTATTTTTTTAAGTTGTGTAAGAAACTCTTTAAACGATAGGGTACTTTAAATCAACATCGACTGACTAATGCATTTTCTCTTTAGGATTCTAAGTGTATATTTATTTTTCAAAGAAAAAGGAGCATGTCAAGTTTCAAATCTTATAAACTATTAATTTTCTTTCCAATGATTGCCGGCATTGGTAGTCGTGTTGTGCCTAATACTCTTAGAGAACTTACATTTTCCCTCTCCATGCCTTTATCTCGCCATTCCTGTTTTTTCCCCCTTATTCTTAAAATTAGGCTATTTTTTAACTTGTGAAGTGACAATAATTCATACTTGAAAAATTGTTACACTAATCCAAATAACTTTCACATTAGTTTTGTGTTATCAGCTTTAAATTTAGCTCCTAATTTTGTGACTGAGCTAAGCGTAAGCCATGCTATCTGAGAGATGCCTGAACTAAATTATCATGTTTTGGGTTATCGACCCCATCAACGCAATGAAAAATTAGTAATAGGTAAAGCTGTATCTATAAGATAATGGAAAAAAATATATTTGTTAACTGAGGTGTCCTTTTTACAAGTTGTGATAAGCTGGAAAAACACAACTTCGGGACATTCATTCTAATGTTGAAAACATAGGATCTACAGGTGATTATGTTGTATTTAACAGGAAGAGCTTTCATGCATGCTGGAGACATGGGTGAACTTCATTAAGGTTGTAGGAAAAGAGTAAGGGGCATTCTGCCTTCACTGCATCAGGTGAAAATACTTGTTAGCCAACTCCTGCTATACTCTGACTGGCATGTGATACAGTAATTATGATAAAGGGTCACATTTGGAGAAGTGGCAGATAAAAATAAATAACATGCATAGATTAGATATAATCTCATGGTCAAACTCTATGAAAGCTGAATAGGTCTCTGAGGGTCAGAAAAATTGCAATAAAAACTCTGCTAATAGAGTTTTGAAATAAATTGAAAAAAATATCCAGCGAAAGTATTTTGCTGAGTGCAACATATTTTAGAGTGGAACGAAGCACTAAATAAAATGACTCATCTAAATATATGAATAAAAGCAATATAATCACTGGAATGTGAATGAGAGAAACATAACCCTGAGGTTTAGACAAGAGAATCTTGTCTTGATCTCCCCTGCTTAAGAAACTGATTGAAAAGAAAGAAATTGTATTGAATTTCAGACTGCTTAAAATGTTTTTTTCTGTCCGTAGGCTTACGTCATTTGAGAAATAATGAATTGTTGAGAAGACAGTGATAGGAGTGGGGGGGGCTTGGAGAGAGTGTTTTAAGAAAAGGAGGGGCACCTGGTGGCTCAGTTCGTTAAATGGTTAAATGTCCGACTTGGGCTCAGATCATGATCTCACGGTTTGTGAGTTCGAGCCCCATGTCAGGCTCTGTGCTGACACCTCAGAGCCTGGAGCTGCTTTGGATTCTGTGTGTCTCTCTCTTTCTGCCCCTCCCCTGCTTGTGCTCTGTCTCTGTCTCTCTCAAAAATAAACATTAAAAAAATTAAAAAAAAGAAAAGGAGACACATTAAGATTAGAATAAATAAGTAAATAAGTATATCGTTACACCTTCTATAGTTTCTTATCATTGCCATTACCATTATCATTTTAAAAATCAGTGTGTAAGTAAATTGTCATTCTAAAAGTTCCAAGAAAATTTAGTAGTAGGAGAAAAATATGGAAAATGCCCATTCACACCTCAGTTTATAGGTAAGATTTTGGTGTGTGTTTTTCATTTCTCCAGTTAGTGCTTCACGTATGCACAAATACATGTAAATACACACAAAAGCATTTTTAAATAAATTGATTCATTTAATACACTTGGTCTGATTTGATGTTTTGCTGTAACTGTGTATCTTGGAGCAATTCCCAAGAAAGTACACATAGGCCTGCCTTCCTTTTAATGGCCACGTAATTTGCTGCACTATAGAGCTTTATCATACCTGCATAATCAATCTCTCAGAGATGGATATTCACGTCAATTTCATGTTTTTCTGTTATAAACAAATTTGCAGCGAACATCCTTGGGCTTAAATATTTAAGTTATAACGTAAGTATTCCTTTAAGGTAGAATTTAAGGTATCCTATGAAATCCATGCACATTTTATTTTCTGATACATACTGTCCTGTAATTGCCGTCCAAAAAATGTTTTACATTTTGGTTGTCCTGCCTGCAGTTATGCGCCCCCAGCTACTTTCTCACACTCTTACTGCTCCTACACATTTTCCAACTTTTCCATGGTTGACAGATGATGCTAAAAATCTTGAGACAGTTTGTATCTCATATTGGATAAATCTATGGGCTCAAATTCAAAGACCTTTGGGAATCAGGCGTGTAAAATAAATTTTGGAATCTGAGTAAAAGAGTGACAGAGAGAGTGGCCGGGATAAGTTTTACTATATTAGATATCGACATTTAGACTTTTTGGAAAATACTCCGTTCGCCAAGTAAAACAATATTGTGGCTTGAGGCCCCGTCGATTTGAAACAAGACTCTAAACGACGTGGGAAGACAAGGACAGAATTTGCTCTTCCCCACTTTCAGAGTCTGTCCTCCTGCGTGTGTTTTCAAGGTCGGTTCTTGTCAGCGCCAACTCAGAGATCCATCTGGGAACATCCTATTTTGAGGACTGAGGTGTGAGAGAATCACTCTCTGTTACCTTAGCATGGGGTGAGTTATTTCGTAGTCTGCAGAAAAGTTTCTTATCACAGCCAGAGTCAGCATGAAAAAAGATAAAGCGTTTATTCAAAAGATCTGACATGTTTTCTCTAATTTTCATGCAAAATATGCAGTTTGCCACAATAACTCAGCTTTTTAAAGACACCAATTACCTCCCCAGTGAATCCATGAATTTTAGGCTTTCACCTCATCTCCTACTACCTTTCCATTCCTGTCTCTTAACACATTGCTGAAAGTTGTACAACGCAGAAGTTTTATTTAAAAACTGCTTATTTTTTGCTTTTTGTAGCCATTCGACTTAATGTATTTTAAGTGGCAGGCTGCACTGTATTCATTGGATTGTCAGTAAACTACACTGTAGGGCAGTTTTTATTATTTAAAAAGAAATTGTTCTTATGTTCATATATATTTTCTTCAGGTGGTGAAAGTCCCTCTTCTTACAGTACCCAGAAGCGCTATCGATGGTCACGTATCTCATGGCCTTGAGACTATCACTAATTTTCTTCAAAGTTATTTCTGGCTTTTATCTGAAGGCCAGGTTTAATAGCCATGAGGTACTGGATTCTTGAGTCTTTGAAAACCGTCATGATTTTAGTGGGCAAAGAACAGCTACTTTTCCAAGTTCAGCAACGCATCTGCTTTAAAAGGGCTCCCTCCGCTGCTCACCGCTCTACTTTCCTTTTGGGTTTGCAAACATGTGCCTGTGGTAAAAATTCTTGTAGAATGAATTTTATGATCGGAGCCAAAGTCAGCCCCTAGCCAAGTGATGAAGTAAGATTGAATGACGAGGGGTATTTGGATAATCTGTAGGAGTTTCAGAATTGGAAATACCTGTTTTAGACCCCAAATCTGGCACAGGTATACTGTGAATTCACAGGGCAGTTGCTGTAACATTCAAAAACATTAGTTTCCTAATAGAATGTAATGGGAAAACTCTCAGTTCCCTGCCTGTGTGTCTTTCTTTTGCTTTCATACAAAAACTTCACTTCTGACACTTCCTGTCACCAAATGTGTGTGTGTTTTTCTCCCCACAACAAGTAATTATCTGACACAAGCCAGCTGTCGATTTAACTCAATTCTGACTTGAAGATAGCATCAGATCCTGCAGGTTAAGGGCTCAATCCCACGAGACTGCCACCCCCCCCACCACTTTTCAGATGCCAATTAAGTATTTCAGATGCCAAATACAAGATCCCCAGGTTACCCACAGTATCTGTCAGACTTGGCTATAAAAAAGAGATTCTCATGATCTCCTCAACTTGTATTTGATTATTTACTAAAGCAGCTCACAGAACACAAAGAAACACTTAACTTATGTTTATCAGTTTACTAAAATATATGATAAATGATAAACCTGAGTGGGCATTGAAAAGATGCATAGGGTGAGGTCTGGGGGAGAGTTGAGTGAGGGGCTTCTGTCCCCATGGAGTTGGGGTATCTCAGCTTCCTGGCATGCGGATGTGTTCACCAACTGGGAAGCTCTCCAAATCCACTACTGTTTTGATTATCATAGTTTTATAGTATAATCTGAATTCTAAGATTGTGACACATCCAGCTGTGTTCTTTCTCAAGATTGCTTTGGCTGTTCGGGGTCTCTTGTGGTTCCAAACAAATTTTAGGATTCTTTGTCTCATTCTGTGAAAAAATGTTGTTAGTATTTTTATAGGGATTGCATATAATCTGTAGATCACTTTGGGTAATAAGGACATTTTGACAATATTTGTTTTTCCTGTTTTGCTTGTGGTCATCTTCAGTTTCCTTCATCAGTATTTTCTAGTTTCAGAGTACAGGTCTTTCACTTCCTTAAGATTATTCTTAGGTATTTTATTCTTTTTAGTGCAATTGTAAATGGAATATTTCTTAATTTCTCTTCTGCTACTTCATTATTAGTATATAGAATGCCATGGATTTCTGTATATTAATTTTATATATAATTTCTAGTAGTTTTGCCAATGTCTTTAGGGCGTGATCCATATAGTACCATGTTGTCTGCAGATAATAAATTTTACTTGCCAACTTAGATGTATTTTATTTCTTTTTCTCGTTTGAGTGCTGTGGCTAGGACTTTCAGTTCTAGATTGAAAAAAAGTGGTGAGAGACAACATTCTTGTCTTATACCTGATCTTAGAGGAAAACATTCTCAGTTTTTCACCATTGAGTGTGACTTTCGCTGTGTGTGTGTGTGTTTTTTTTTTTTCATATGTGACCTCTATTATGTTGAGATATGTTTCCTTTAAACCTACTTTGTTGAGAGTTTTTTTTGTTTGTTTTGCTTTTTTTTGTTTTTTTTTTTGTTTGTTTTTGCTTTTGTTTTTACCATGAATGGGTGGATGTTGTACTTCTTGGAATATTTTTTCTGCATTTTTTGAGATAGTCATACAATATTTGTTACTTCTCTTGTTAATGTGACATATCACATTGATTAGTTTGCAAATAGTGAACCAACCTTGCATCCTGGAATAAATTCCGTTTAAGTGTAGCAAATAATTGTTTTAATGTATTATTGAATTTGGTTCACTAGTATTTTGTTGAGGATTTTTGTACCTATGTTCATCAGAGATATTGGCCTCCAGTCTTTTTCTTCTTCCTCTGTTTCTTCCTCTCCCTCCTCTTTCTCTTCCTCCCCTTTCTTTCTCCTTATTCCTTCTTCTCCTCTTTTTCTTCTTTTCCTCTCCTTTCTGTAGTCCCTTTATCTGGTTTTAGTTTGAGGGTAATGCTAGCCTCACACAGTAAATTTGGAAGCTTTCCTTCCTCTCATATTTTTTGTAGGTTTGAAAAGGTTTAACCTTCTTAAATATTTGGTAGAATTCACCTATGAAGCCATCTAGTCTGAACTTTTGTTTGATGAGAGTTTTTATTTATTTGTGTTCTTATTACTAATTCGATTTCATTGCTAGTAATTAGTTCAAATTTTCTATTTCTTTCTGATTCAGTTTTGGGAGATTGTGTGTTTCTAGAAATTACCCATTTCTTGTATCTTGTCCAATTTGTTGGCATATAATTTTTTATAATATTCTCATAATCCTTTGTGTTTATGTGGTGCCAATTATTATTTCTCATTTATTTCTGATTTTATGTATTTGAGTCTTATATTTTTTCTTTGTGAATATGGTTAAAATTGTCATTTTACATATCGTTTCAAAGAATTAGCTCCTGGTTTCATCAACCCATTCTATTTTTTTATTAGGCGCTATTGCATTTATTTCTCATCTAATATTAATATTATTTCCTTCCTTCTACTGTTTTTGGGCTTTCTTTGCTCTTTTTCTAGCTCCTTTAGGTGTAAGGTTGTGTTGTTTAGGATTTTTCTTACTTCCTTTTTTTAATTTTTAATGTTTATTTTTGAGCAGAGGGAGATAGAGTGAAAGTGGCAGAGTAACAGAGAGAGGGAGACAAAGAATCGGAAGCCGACTCCAAGTTCTGAGCTGTCAGCACAGAGCCCGATGTGGGGCTCAAACTCACAAACCGTGAGATCATGACCTGAGCTAAAGTCAGATGCTTAACTGACTGAGCCACCCAGGTGCCCCAGGATTTTTCTTATTTCTTGATGTGAGTCTGTATTGCTATAAACTCCTCTTTTAGAACTTTTGCTGCATTACAAAGATTTTTAGACCATTGTGTTCTCATTTTCATTTGTTTCCATGTAATTTTGATTTCCTCTTAGATTATTGTTTGTAGCATGTTATTTAGCTTCCCTGTGTTTGTGTTTATTCCAGATTTTTTCTTGTGATTGATTTCTAGTTTCATATTGTTGCGATCTGGAAAAAATGATATTATTTCAATCTTTTGGAATTTATTGAGAATTGTTCTGTGACCCAACACGATCTTTTCAGGAGAATGTTCTATATCCACTTGAGAAGAATGTGTAAAGTGTTTTTGTTAAATGGAATGTTCTAAATATATCCGTAGGTCCAATTGGTGTGGTGTTTTATTCAAAACTACTCTTTTCTTGTTGAATTTCTGTCTGACTGTCCTATCTATTGATATAAGTGGGGTGTTAAATTTTCCTACTTTTATTGTGTTACATTAAACTTGTTCCTTTATGACTGTTAATAGTTGCAGCATGTATATTGTTGCTCCAGTGTTGGGTGCATAGATATTTATAATCCTCAGATCCTTTTATAGGGTTGTTTCCTTTATCATTATATAGCGTCTCTCTTTGTCTTATTATAGTCTTTGTTTTAAAGTGCATTTTGTCCTATATAAGTTATCTCAGCTTTCTTTTCACTTCCATTTGCATAGCAAATGTTTTCTGTCCCTTCACTTTCCCTCTGCGTGTGGCTTTGGTCTGATACTCTTGTAGGCAGCATAGAGATAAGGCTTCTTCCGCACATTCAGTCACTCTGTCTTTTGGTTGTAGCATTTATTCCACTTGCATTCAAAGTAGTTATTGATAAGTGTGTGTGTACTTATTGCTATTTCGATACTTGTTTTTTGTTTTTTGTTCGTTTGTTCCTTTGTGTTTAGCTCTTTCAGTTCCTTTCTTCTCTTTCTTTCTTCCTTTGTGGTTTGATGACTTTTCTTAGTGTTATATTCAGATGACTTCATCTTTTGGTATATCTATTACAGGTTTTGAATTTGTGGTTAACTTTAGGTTCGTCTATAGCACCTTATGCATGTAGCAGTCTCTATTAAGTTGATAGTCACCTAAGTTCGAACCCATTCTAAATACTAAATGTTTACAGCCCCCCCCCCACATACTTGATGTCCTACTTTACATCCTTTTATTTTGCGAATTCTTCGGTCAATTTTTGTAGGCATAAATGATTTTATTGCTTTGCTTTAACCTCCATACTGGTTTTATAAGTTAGTACTCTACTACTTGTATTATATGTTTGCATTTAACTGTGAATTTTTTTCTTTCTTAATTTTCTTCCTTCTCATTATGGCCTTTCCTTATTACTCAATGAATTCCCTTTACCATTTCTTATAAGGCTTGTTTAGTGGTGATGAACTCCTTTAACTTTTGTTTTTCTGGAAACTCTTTACTCTTTCTATTCTGAATGATAATCCTGCCAAGTAGCGTATTCTTGTTTGCAGGTTTTGGTTCTCTTTTGTTTTGTTTTTTCCATTTCAGCATTTAAATATATCATGCCACTTTCTTCTGGCCTGCAAAATTTCTGCCGGAAAAAAAAAAAAAAAACAAAAACAACCAGCTAATAGCATTTTACAGTTTCCTTTGTCTGTAACTATTTTCCTTTCTCTTCTAAAATTCCCTCTTTATCCTTACTTTTTGCTGTTTTAATTATTATATGTCTTACTATTGACCCTTTGGAGTTCATCTTCTTAGGGGCTTTCTGTTTTTCCTGAAACTAAGTATCTATTTCCTTCCTCAAATTAGGGAATTTTCAGTTATTATTCCTTCAAATATTTTTTTTCTACCCCCTTCTCTCTTCTCTTCTGGGATCCCTATAATGCAAATATTATTTCACTTGGTGATGTCAAGGAGTTCCCGTAACCTGTTCTCATTTTTTCTTACTCTTTTCTTTGTGCTGTTACATATGGGTAACATATGCAGGTACATATCCTGCCTTCCAGATCATCAATCCATTCTTCTGCACCCTCTCATCTGCTACTGATTCCCTCTAGTGTATTTTTCATTTCAGTTACTGAGTTTTTCATTTCTGAATGGTTCTTTTTTTAAGAAAACAGAGTTCTTAATTGTTTCCTTTATCCTATCTTCCTCATGGGTAACCATCCAGAGTTGGTTCAATTGTTCTGGCTCATTGGGCAGGTGCTTATTCTCTCCTTGGACTTCTGATGTTGCATGCTGAGCTCAAATGGATAGTCTATCACAATATAGAAAACCTTCACTTATCGAAGGGCATATGGGGCGCCTGGGTGGCTGAGCGTCTGACTTCGGCTCAGGTCATGATCTTGCAGTTTGTGAGTTCGGGTCCCATGTCGGGCACTGTGCTGACAGCTCAGAGCCTGGAGCCTGCTTTGGATTCTGTGTCTCCCTCTCTCTCTGCCCCTCCCCCACTATGCTCTGTCTCTCTCTGTCTCAAAAATAAATAAACATTTAAAAAAAAAAAAAACCTGCCACACTCACAACTGCAGCTTTCCTTTTAAGTAGTTGTGCCTGTAGCACCTCCTTCTTCCTCTTAATGTTCCTTCTTGTATTCATTGCCTAAAACCCCTGTTCACCAAATTATCTCTATCTCAGCCCCTTGAATTCAAGACTAATCCTTTCTTTTATTCCTTCATTGCATTCACTCATTTAGAATAGTGTTAGGGGTACCTGGGTGGCTCAGTCGGTTAATCGACCAACTTCAGCTCAGGTCATGATCTCATGGTTCGTGATTTCAAGCCCCACGTCAGGCTCTGTGCTGACAGCTCAGAGCCTGGAGCCTGCTTTGGATTCTGTGTCTCCCTCTCTGCTCCTCTCCCACTCACGCTCTGTCTCACTCTCTCTCAAAAATAAACATTAAAAAAAAAAGAATAGTGTTCTATTTTCTTCTTCAAATATACCCCATATCTCAAGACTAAAATACATTTTTTAATTCCTTTATTGCTTTCACTCATTTAGATTAGTGTTCTATTTTCTTCTTCAAATATCACTCCATATCTCTGAGCCCAATTCTTGTCATTCTCTATTTTTCATTTTTCACACATTTGTCTGCTCCCTTGATTCATTATCTTAAAATCTTGCTCCTCTGAACTGTACCTTCTATATTGGTTTATTTAATTTCTTTCCACCCAGCAGCGAATGCTTATGTTACTCCCCTGCTCAAGAAACTTTAATTCTTTGGCTCAAGTATTGATCTGTGTGTGTGTATGTAAAAGAGAGAAAGAATATGTGTGTGTGTGTGTGTGTGTGTGTGTGTGTGTGTGTGAGAGAGAGAGAGAGAGAGTATGAGAGAGAGAGAGAGAGAGATAAATTTTACCCAGTTCTTATATCTATTAATTTGAAATACCAGTTCTGATAAATATTCTGTTTCATGAGGCTACTGTTATAGCTTTGTAATAGATCAGTTGAGACAACCCTGTTGATCTGACCAAATATGTAGCAGTACTTTTTAAATTCATCATATAGTATCACTGTAATTTTATATATTAAAACTTCTGCACAAATAAAAAGTAGAATGTCTGCCTCTCTAGGTATCAGAGCAAAATCCCCATAGACAGAATGCCTATCAAATATATGAGGTTCATGATTTCGTTAATTAACTTCTCAGTATAGTATCAATGTAACTTACTATCGCATGAGTGATGACACCCTTCTCATATGTAATGATACTTTGGCTGATATTGGATAACCCTGTACGTTGCCCAGAATTTCTAGACGGTGATTGAGATCATTCAAAGGTGTGTCTTTGCAGTGAATGTTTAGTTACTTTTAAATAAAATTATCTTCAAGCATCAGTATAGTTTACCATGGAAAAGTATAGGGTCCTTACAATTTTAGAAGACATTTGCTTTATAATTAAAACTTGTCGACCTCCAACTGGCTGAGAATAGACTATGCCAGGGCCGTCTGACTGTCTGTCCACTTGGCTCCCCACTTTTTAGCCCTCATTGCCTGCAACCAGCTCTCCCAGGACTTCTAAGAAGCATTTGCATTTCTAATGTCAGGCAGATTCCAAATCAGCGGAAACTCAGATGTTTAGTCAGGTGCGTATTGAGATGGACCAAGAATTTAATCAAAGTTGCTATCATGGAAAAATAGGTGCAGAAAGTTAGCGTTTCAAAGAAAGTGCCTTGTAATATTTTTGAGTCTAGTAAATACACTCAGATATTTACCAGGAGGTACCTAATCATCGTATGCTAGAAAACCCAATACTATGCATTCAGGAGTGGATCTTACACCATTATATGATTCCATATCCAGAAACCACAGGGAAACAACCACTTAGAGACAGGCACTTCCCTTATAGCATGCTTCCTTCCACTACCATGGATTTAGAACTTGTAATAAACCAACCATCACTGTGAAAGAAAGAATATTTTTATGATGAAAAAAATATCTAGCTGATATATTAAAGATTTGAGAGAGTAGGTTAAAGAGCCTTAAATTATTTGTTTTCTGCTGAATCTGTATATTTGGTTTTGTTTGTTTCTTTCTTCGCTTCCAACATAATTTTCTATGGTTGCCTTAACACATTCCTACAAACTTAGTGGCTTATAACATTATAAATTTTACAGTTCTGGAGGTCAGAAATCTGAAATGGATCTCCACGGGCTAAAGTCAAGGTGTATTTGTTTTTGATAAAACATATATATCTTTAGTACTTATGTTTTAAAATTGTATTGGAAAGAAATTTTCAAAAACCGTTCATCGGTGCACCTTAATCTTTCCGAACCTCAACCTAATATTCAGAAGCAATCAGAATCAATTAATCCACGAGGACTTATTCAGAATATAACATCAGTATGGCTATACACTGACTGAATATTAAACTCTGGAGAACTTTTCAAAAATATCTTAATGGAGTTTGTCACAAACCAATTTTTTTTGATGTTGGTTCATTCCCCACTGATGTTGCTACTGTTTTGTTTTATTTTTAATTCTTCAGGTGATTTTAATGTGCAACCAAGTTTGAAAAAGACAGTATATACCTTCGGTGTTAGTAGTTTTCTACTGACCTAGAGTTTGCCCTGATTTCAGTTATGATATTTGATAACTGTATTGATTCAGAATAACACCAAGTTGCATATATCAGAAAGAAAGCAAATATCCTCAACTAACAAGAACTCCAAAGATAAGCAGTCCAGAGCTAAATTAGACACTTCACAAGTTAATCAATGCTATTAGTTCCTTTAATTTTCTCTTCAAACAATAGACTGTTTTTCCCTTTCAACCCCTGTGTTTTACGAGAAAAGAGTAAGAATAATTAAGAAGGTAGGGAAGATTACATTATCAGAAAGACATTTTGTCCAGAGGCTCCTGGGTGGCTCAGTCGGTTAAGCATCTGACTTTGGCTCAGGTCATGATCTTGCGGGTTTGTGAGTTTGAACCCCTCATCGGGCTCTGTGCTGACAGCTCAGAGCCTCGAGCCTGCTTCGGATTCTGTGTCTCCCTCTCTCTCTGCCTCTCCTCCACTTGCAGTCTCTCTCTCTCTCTCTCTCTCTCTCTCTCACTCACTCAAAAATGAATAAACATTAAAAAAGAATTAAAAAAAAACGCATTTTGGCCGGTAACCCCCAACTGGAACTTCAGCTGTGTAAAAGCTGAGAAAACCTGGGAGATACTTAGCAGTGATTTTTTTTTTTCTATTTTTGTTCATACCAGTATTATTCTTACCTTGCATCCCTGAGTTATGCATACCATTTTGATATTCTTGGTTGGGTTACAACAGTCTTTTCTTACACATCAAAAAGTCAATAATGATACTGTGAGAGAAAATGTTTCTCCTCTAATAAAAACATAGCATATATAAAATCTCTTTAGGTATTCATTTCTAAAAGGAGAGTTTTCCATGAAAAATATAGTTAATATTCTTAATGGCAATGTCAATATGTGATAAAAATTGCCAAGAAAATTATATAAATGTGATGTCCTGTTAACCAACTTTTACAATTTGCAGTTTGATCAGTGCTCATGAAAGTTATTTTTCATTGACTGGAAAAGCATCTCTATCACTTATGACTATTTAAAAATTCAGATGGTGAGGCCTTTGTCTTGTATTCTAAGTATGAAGAAAAAATCTTATTTTAACTCCCTCTTAGTTCAATTATAAATGTAATTGCTCTGGACATTAACTATATAATTATATGTTTATCCCTAACTTTCATGGTTGATGAATTCTTTTGGGATATAATTTCAGAAAAAAAAGAGTATATTAAGAAATAAACTTCCAAGGTTGATATACATCATCTTCAAAAATTCCACTTGGTAATGCAGAGGACATGGAAAAAAATTCAATATTTATTTCTTCTTCTAGTCAGGATTCAATCAGGAGACAGAAACCACACAGTATTTGAAAAGAAAATGTTTAATATAAAGAATCATTAATGATAACAAGGGATTTTCTATAAAGGACTAAAAAGTGATCTAAAGAACCCCCATCCCAGGATTAAGAGAGAATATCCTTTAAAAAAAGATAAATATTGGGTCACCTGGGTAGCTCAGTCTACTGAGCCTCCAACTTCAGCTCAGGTCATGATCTCGTGGTCCTTGAGTTCGGGCCCCTTACTGGGCTCTGTGGTGACAGCTCAGAGCCTGGAACCTGCTTCAGATTCTGTGTCTCCTTCTCTCTCTGTCTCTCCCCTACTCCCTCTCTCTCTCTCTCTCTCTCTCTCTCAAACATAAAATAAACATAAAAAATTTAAAAAAATTAAATATCAAGGCTTGAATTTAGATCTCTTTAGAGAAGACATGATTACAGACCTGTGATGGTAGAGGTGGGTAGGGTCAGATCTTATCCATGGTTGTTGAGAAGCAGGAAAAATCCTTTCAGGGTACAGAACAAAACCATGACTACTACTGACAAACAGGAAATAATACCCTTTTGAATTGCTGGCAGAGTGAAGCTGGGAACGAACTTCTGGCACACATAAAAAATCCTCATTGGTAATTCACTAGGTCATACCACTGAATGTCAAGGGGAAGCAGTCCAAGGGTCTCCTACTAATACTTGATGAGGGTGATATAGGTGGCTATTTTCTCACTGTGTCCTCAAATCATGGAAGCAGCAAGAGAACTCTCCGGGGCTTCCTTGATAAAGACATTAATCATGTTCATGACTGTTACATCCTCACAACCTAATCATCTCCCAAAGCCCCTACATCCAAATACCATCACACCAGAGATTAGGTTTAAACCTATGAATTTGTGGAGAACAGAGTTAAATCTGTAGTATTCTACCCCTGGTCCACCAAATCCATGTCATTCTTACATGCAAAAAATATTCATTCCATCCCATTAACATCAAAATTCTTAAAATATTCCAGCATCAACTTCAAAGTCTAAATCCAAAGTCTCATTTAAGTATCATCTTACACAGATATGCATAAGACTCAAGGCACAATTTAGCCTGAGGCAAATTCCTCTGCAGCTCTGAAACTGTGAAATCAAATATGTAATTCACTTCTAAAATGTAGTGGTGGAACAGACATTGGCTGGACATTCCCTCCAAATGGCAGAAAAATGAATGAAAAAAAAAAAAAAAAGAATAACATGTTATGGGTAAATCCAAACCCCGAAGGGGCAAATTCTAGTAGACCTAAAGCTTGAGAATGATCCACTTTGTCTCAGTGGTCTGTCCTACAGGCCCACCGAGGCAGTGGTCCTTCCTCTTCAGATTTGCTGAGCAGGGGTTGGGCCCTTAAAGCTCCAGGTGGCCTTGACCCGCAGTTTGGCTGGACAGCTCCATGGGGGCTCTCTGCCTAAGTATTCTTTCAGTACTTCTTCATATGATTTCACTCATATGTGGAATTTGAGAAACTCGACAAATGAACATAGAGGAAGGGAAGGAAAAATAAGATAAAAGCAGAGAGGGAGGCAAACCATAAGAGACTCTTAAACACAGAGAACAAATTGGGGGTTGCTGAGGGAGGGGTGGGTTAAATGGGTGACAGACTTAAGGAGGACATGTTTTAGGATCAGCTCTGAATGTCACATGTAAGAGATGAATCTCTGGGTTCTATTCCTGGAGCCAAGACTACATTGTATGTTAACTAACTTCAGTATAAATTTAAGAAAATAATAAAATTAAAATTGCCAAAGAGTCGAAAATCACTTCTCAAAGGAAAAGAAAACCTGAATAGCTAAGAGACTTATGACAAAGGAAAAAAAAGAATCTCAACACTTTATTCATTCAGGCAATTCATTTTAAAATCACGGTAAAACCTCACTGAACTTCCATCAGAATATCTCCATTGTTTTAAGTGGCAATAACATATTTGCAAGAAAGTGGAATAATTGTCATTCTCATACACTTCTGGAGAGTATATGCATTTGTACAAACACTTCAGAAAACTGTTTAGCGATACAATGGCTAAGTATATATCCAGTAGTTCAACTCTTAGAAATAGCCTCAACAGTAAAGAGTGTGTATGGTCATCAATAGACTTATGAACAAGATTTATGGCAACATTATTCATAAAGTTGAAAATAGGGAACATTCCAAATATATTTCAATGTTTTAACAAAAAATTAATATTATGGCAAATTCATACAATGGGATAATTTATATAAAACAATGAAAAATTCTAACTATATCTTCATCAAACAACATGGATAAATCTCATAGTCATATTATTTGTTGTTTTTACAATTTATTCTTTATCACTATATATTGCTATTTCAATTACAATATGTTTTTGTGTAGATCTGCTTTTGTCGATTTTGTTGCCATTTCTCTGTCCCTCATGGATCTGGGTATCTGTTTCCACACCTCCCAGATTAGGGAAGTTTTCAGCTATTATTTCTTCAAATAAATTATCTGCCCCTTTTCTCTCTCTCTCCTGGGACTCCTATAATGTGGATGTTATTACACTTGACATCAGTGAGTTCCCTTAATCTACTCTCATTTTGCACCATTCTTTTCTTCTCTCTTTTATTCAGTTTGATTACTTTCATTAGTCTGTCTTCTAAGTCATTAGTTTGTTCTTCTGCTTCTTCCAGTCTGCTGTTCATTCCATCAAGCATGTTTCTCACTTTCTTTACTGAGCTCTTTATCCCTGCTGTACTATTCCTTATCTCTCTGTCAAAGTTCTCACTGATGCCTCGCACTCTTTTCTCAAGTCCAGTGAGTATCCTTATTATCATTGCTTTAACTTCTCTATCAGACATGTTACTTATTTTTGCTTAGGTCTCCTGCTCTGGCCATATTCTGTTCTTTCATTTGGGACAAATTCCTCTGTCCTCATTTTGTGTAAGTCTCTGCACCTAGAGACTCTCCATGTTAGTCAGTGACATCTCCTGTTTGTGGGTAATGGCATTATGAAGAAAAGGTCCTGTAGTTCCCTGCAGTGTAGTGTTCCCTAATTCCCAGGGGCCAGTGCTTTCGGGAGTGTCTCCAGTGTGTGCTACAAGCACTCCGCTGTTGTGTCTGGTCATTTTATCTTTTAGGCTCATTATCTGCAGAGGGTCTCTTTGCCTGTTGTGGGCAGTGTTTGGTCCCTGCCCTGAATATGGTGAATTTTATCTAGGTGTGCTCTGGTCTGCTTGTGAAATGAGACCTGTCACTGCTGTCACTGAGGCCTCACAAAACTACCAGGTCAGGAGATGTAGTGTTGGAAGGGTTTTGGGCTGGCAACCTGCTGCACTGGGACCGAGGCAAGTGTGACTGGGAAGGGTGATTTCACCAGAGCATGGTGGGTTGGGGGGGGGCGTGGTGTAACTAAGTTAGGCACGGACTTTTGGTGCTGTACTGATTCCTGCAGGCTCTTTGTATTTATGTTGAGGGATGGGGAAGGCAGTGTCACCTGCCAGTTCCTTTGTTCCCAGAGGGTATCTCTCTGTAAAGGCTGCCTCTCTGGGACACACTCTGTGATGAGCAAATAACCTCCTCACCGTGTACCTCAGGCACTCTTCAGATTGCTGTTTCCACACTGTGTGTTCTGGGCTGTTTGCCCTGCCTTTTATCTAAGAGGAGCCCCAGAGCCTCTAGGTTCTCGCTGTGTCAAGCCTGCTGACCTCTAGAACTCTAGGTTTAAGCCCTGCTGGTTGCTAGAACTCATGAAATTTGGGCCCTCTTGTGTTCCAAGCAAACTGCTATGGGGAATCCTCTTCCCTATGTGCTCTCCAGTGTGCTAGTCTGTCTCTAGTCCTTCTTTGCAACCACGGCTCCCTCCCCAACACACTAGCCAGGTTCCATTCCTCTCCCAAGTGGTGTTTCTGAACTTTCTGCCTTGTTTGGTGTAGTCTGTTCATCTATCTTTAGTTACGGAGTTTGTTCTGCCAGTCTCCAAGTCAATTTCTGGGGTATTCAGGGTGATTTGATAGTTATCTAGTTGTATTTGTGAGACAAGGCGAGCCTACAGTTCTCCTACTCCAACATTATCTTCCTCTTCTCTCTGAAGATATTTTCATTTTTGACTAACTTTCTTAGTTTCAGTATTTTCTTCTAAGAAGATCTATCTTGTTTGGTGGACTAATTAACACTTAGTGGAAAGATACCTTGTGTGACCCTGCCCTTTGGATTAATAACATACTGACAAAGAGAGATGTTTAAAAGAATCATGCCTTCTGTGATGGAAGACTATCTGTAAGACTTATTTAGACATAATAGAATATGGAACATTATTTTCTAACTTGATTATAAATATATAGTGATTTAAACACTTTGAGTTAGGTGTTTTGGGGAGCTTTGGTTTAGATACACCAGTTTTTATGTTCTACTTTTCTTTTTACCTTTTGTATATTTTCCCACTGGATTTGAGATTAAAAAAAATGTCATTATCACCTTGAGTTCACCTGGATGGCAGCTCAAAGTGTTTTCATAACCTATGGTTAGGCTCTTCATAATATGTTTAGTGCTGTATTTTCAGAGGCAATGTGAGACTTTTTTCTTACTTGAAGCTGGGAGTTTTGACTAAAGGCTGAAGAATACAATTTGTTTAAAAATAAATCCTCATTAACCCCATGTAACCTCTCCATCTTCATGGGAAATCTCTTCCCCAATTTGCCAACCTGTCAGATAGTAATCTTATTGAGAACCCCCTCTGTTAAATGGCAATCAACTGAAATAAGATAATTCTATGATCTTTAATATGGAATGTGTTTGGGATTTGTGAGGTTTTGAAATAATAAGGTAAGACAATGACATAATGCTTATTTTCAGTAGCAATCCCCAGGGAAGCCGGTGTGCATATAAGATCTGATAGATATTTGGTCTGTCTAAGGTCTTCACATTATAAGCATCTGCCTCTCTGCCTCCTTACAAGGCAAGCTAGCCTTCTTCTCAATACCTCTCTCCCTGAGCCCTAAACAAGGATTCATTTACTTACATGTAAATTAAATCACATGTAAATTAAATTCTAACAGTCACTGATTTATTCATTCAGCAAATACTAAGTCTCTATGTGCAAACTACTCTATTTTTGGGAGGTTATATCAATAAATAGATCAGAACCATTTCTGTCCTCATGCATCTTTCTTTCAAGAAATAGAGACAGCCAATAAACATAGCATGTCAAATAAGTACATTATACTAAGGAAGTATTTCTTTTGTGGAAAAAAGAAAAGGTAGAGTTATGGTTAGAAAGTTGAGGAATGTAAGTCTGGTGGGACAAGTTGAAATTTTAGATAGCACAGTAAGGGTAAGCTTCCTTGAGAAAATGACAGTTAAACAAAGATTTGAAAGAAGAGAGATGGGCATGTGTATACATTGGGAATGAGTATTCTAGGAAGAGATAACCTTAAGTAAGAGTGTGTCTGTATAGTAGTCCCACTATCAGTGGTTTTGCTTTCTGTGGTTTCAGTTACTCGTGGTCAGTCACAGTCCAGCAGCTGATGATCCTCCTGATGTATCATCACAAGTTCGGTGCCGGTCCAGCAGTGCGTCACAATGCCTACGTGAGTATTTTGTTATCTCACGTCATCACCAGAAGAAAGATGAGTACAATACAATAAGATATTTTGATAGAGCAAGAAAGACCACATTCATAACTTTTATTACAGCATATTGTTATAATCGTTCTATTTTATTATCAGTTATTATTGTTAATCTCTTACTGTGCCTATTTTATAAATTCAACTTTATCATAGGTATATGTGTAGGAAAAAAGTGTAGTATACATAGGTTTTGATAGGTTCCAGTTTCAGGCATCCACGAGGGGTCTTATAACATATTTCCTGAGGATAAGAGGAGACTACTATAGTCTTAAGGAATGCAGGATGCTATATGTCTGTGTGGACTAGGCGCAGTACCAGGACAGTGGTGAGAAGGCCTTTAGCAAGGAACCAGGAAGCCAAATCCTGTAAGATCTTTTGATCCATCATAAATAAGAACTTGATCTTTACCCTGAGTGATATTGGGACCCATTAAAATAGTTTAATCAGAAGACCAATGTAGTCAAGTCTTTAGAGGAGTTTTAATGTAAAGAAAGATCTGGTATTAAGAGAAATGGAAATAAAAGAATGCGTTTTGTTTTGTTTTTAAGATGGAAGAAATAAGTGCATATTTGTATGATGATGGGAACTGTTGAAAAAAGTTTAAAAAAATTAGTAATGTAGATAGCAGAAGGGAAAGCTACTGGAGTAATGACCTCTAATGCTGAAGAGGGGTAGGATATAGTGCAAAAGTGGGTGGACTGATTTCAGAGAGAACAGAAAGCTCATCCTTCAGAATAGGTAGGGGATCCCCCAGCTCAAGTTGGAACGATAGCATTGGAATTGACTGGTACAGTGACTTGGAAAAATAAGATTTAGTGTTAAGTGAAACTGAGGTTATGAGAGGTAGTTATTGGTGGTGTCAAGGACTAGGATAATACTGTGAGTGTGTGAGTGGATGAGGAAAGGTGGAAATCAGAATTTTGGGGAGAAAGATTTAAAAAAAAAACTAAGAGGTCAGGTATTAGAAGATTATCTTACCAACTAAGATGAATACCAGGTTTAGAATAACAATGATATAAAAACTAAAACTTTTACCAAGAATTGCGTAAGAGTTTCTTGGAGATCTACAAATGGCATGATATATATACTCAAGAGTTTTTACCGGGGGCCATAATGAAGATTGTCTAAGAGTGAGAATGGAAGGATATCCGACCTTTCAGGCATAGAGGTGGCAAAATTTCCCACTGTTGCTCATTGTTGGGACCCTCCCCATTTCTTAACAATTCTATTAATCCTACCAATGTCTTTGTAGTTAGCACCAACATTAAAATTTCTTAGTTAAAATTCTTGAATGTGCTATCTCTTTCCTTCTGATAGTTTGCAAAATTCCAGAGGCTAATGTGTGAAGTAGTGAACTTTTTAATATTAAAATTTTTCTCTTATTTAAAGTTTTTTTTATTATTTTTACAAAATGTGTATTTATTTTTGAGAGCATGAGCAGGGAAGGGGCAAAGAGGGAGACAGGATCTGGGCAGGCTCCAGGCTCTGAGCTATCAGCACAGGGCCTGACATAGGACTCGAACTTAGGGACTGCAAGATCAAGATCTGAACCGAAGTCAGATGCTTAACCGACTGAGCCACCCAGGGCCCCAATATTAAAATTTTTCAAATGGAAAATTAAGAATTATTTGTCTATGATGTAGAAAAATATCTCTATTAGGTTGGAAGTTGGTTTTGATGTTCTGCAACTTTTTTTCCAATTTTAAGATGGTGGCATATAATTGGAAGCATTCCAGAAAACAAAGCATTAAGTGAATCAGAACCACATGGGGATGTTGTAGAATTCATATTTTTAAAATACATTTCCAGTATTGAAAATTAGAAGTGCCCATCACTTTTAATTCTGTGGATTTGTGATATTCTCAAGCTGTTTTCTTCTAACTAGCATTCAGTGAATAGTTGATCTATCTATCCTGATAGATTGTAGCGATGTTCCTCCTAACTCTCATACCATTAAAGGATGTCCAACAATCACATTCTACCAGATAATTTTTGTTCTCTCTTTCCTAGAATAGTTTTTTTGGATGCATCTTGAGAATATCTAAGTCTCGTGTGTGTGTGTGTGTGTGTGTGTGTGTGTGTGTGTGTGTGTTTTATTACTCATTATATTGTTGTTGTTTTTTTCTTTGGCATTTTTTCTTTAGCATTTTCATTTGTACCTTGGTAGTCAGCCATCATGGGTTAATACTAGAATATCTAATAAATATAGGATATCAAATAAATATAAGAAATAGAGGACCCTGCATTACATAAACAGTATATATTGCTGATCATGCTTATCTTGGATAAATAGAGTATCCAAAATTTTGGCTAAAAATATTGACCATATGGCGGTATAGCAATGCTCATCAGTAAGGAACGTCGAACACCATCTGCTCTACACATTCTTATTGGCTGAAAACTAATGCTAGCCCCTCTTACCATAATGAAATATACTTAGCAGTATAAAGTAATACAGCACAGAATTTTTTGCTATGTTGACATGTTAATAAATTTATATTTGGCCCTATCAGAAAGATTAAATGCCAAGTCATTAGTGTAAATAAATGAGGTATACAGATAATGATTTATTACTATATATAATTATCAACAAGAAGGAAATTAGGAAAGGAAAAATATAAAATTTGCTAAGCACCTACTTTATGCGAGATACTATGCTATGCAGATTGTGTCTCCTATTTCATTTGATCTTTATAACATCTAAGTGATGGATATGTTTATCTGTATTTTACAGATAAAAATTAAGTAAGAAATAAGGTTCTTCTAAAGCCATATCCCGATGCTCTTTTGATGACATTATGTGAGTTACTTTTGTATGAAGGTTAACCATCTAGGTATCTAGAGTCCCATGAATTTCTATGTATTTTCTTTTGACTTTGCAAGAAGTAGCTGGAAGAGGAGGAGGAAGGAATGGAGGGAGGATGAGGCAGACAAAGAGGATCAGAAAAAGGAGAGATTCAGAGAAAGAAAGATATAGGTATATCTATGAATTTATACTATAAGAAACATAATGAGTATATAATTTTATGGATTTGGATGTCGACTTTGAATGTTTGATTTAAAAACTTGCAAAATTATACTAATTTATTAATTTAAAATTTTTTTCTGTATAGAAAAAGGTTATAATGGCTCATATACAATTGGAAGTAGCTTCCACTTGAGACATTAGAAGACATCAGAAAGTTCTGAACTTGTGGACATCTTATTCACGGGAAGAAAGAATAAATTCATTAAACCTGTCAGCCAATATTATATAGAACCGACAAAAACATTTGGAAGCAAGATTTTAAAAAATAGGACTCTCGAAACCAGCTTAGCCAGTGGCTCTGTTTTTGGCAATGAGGAACAAGGCAGGGATCCAGGAGCGAGAGCCAGGTTGAAGTTCAGAGCGACCCACAGCAAGACAATGATAAATGAATCACTGGGTACCAGTGCTAAAGCCTCTGTATTATCCCTTAGAAAGGGCATGAAGGGCTCCACAGCCAGGCAGAGGTCTTGGCACAAATCAGTGGCTCCAAGTGTAGAGGTTAATGGATGCAAGAGCAGCACACTGACCTGATCCCTCCAGAAGGGATCATATTCGCAAATTTTCTTATGGCTCAAGCTTATTCTCCCACAGAGTCCTTTATAATCTATATATTATTAATTTAAATTAACTCAAACTGAACTTTAAAAATCCCAGACAAATAAAATCCACCAAGGTTTACAAATAGAGATTTAAAGAGAATTCACCATGAAGTGTGTGTAGAAAATCTATACATTTTGTGGAAGTTATGTAAAAGAGTATCTATGGCGGTGATATAAACCTTTATTTTTCCAAAAGCCTTTGATTGATTATCTTCGTATTTTAACACTGAAAGTTTCATAGACCTTTCCAAGATAATATTTGGGTTCAGATAGCACTTCGGTTTTGATTTAAAATGACACCAGTTTGGGGGTGCCTGGAGGGCAGCAGCTCAATCACTTAAGTGACAGACTCTTGATTTCGGCTCACACTGTGATCTCATGGGTGTGGGATCGAGCCCCGCATCCAGCACTGTGCTGAGCACAGAGCCTGCTTGGGATTCTCTCTCTTACTCTCTCTCTGCCCCTCTCCTGCTCTCTCTCTCTCTCTCTCTCTCAAAAGAAATAAATATTTATAAATATATATTTATTTATACAATAGATAAATAAATAAAGATACCAGTTTTAACCTACCTTTTTTAATGAAAATATATAAAGGGCTACCATGATTGCTTAAATATGAAGGTAAGTTTTATTTCTATGACTAAGCAAATTAAAATAAATAGCACCCACGAGATAGTCATTTGTTAGTACTGTTAACTTAGCATTCTATCTGAAATGTATTTTCCCGGGAGAGTCTTAGAAATCTATACACTGGACCTTGCCATATTGCATTACAACCACTCAATATGGGCAGATTTGATAGCACTCACAGATTCATTAAAGAGTTAATTAAAACACAATTTGGAGCTTTGTGAGACTTTAAAATAGACCCTATACAGGAACACCTGGGTGTTTCATTTCGTTGACTGTCAGACTCTTGATTTTGGCTCAGGTCATCATCCTAGGGTCATAGGATCAGCCCTGCACCATGCCCATATGAAGCTCTATCCTGGGCATGGAGCCTGCTTAAGATTCTGTCTCCCTCTCTCTTTCTCTCTCTCTCCTTCTGCCTCTCTCCCCCTTTCATGTGCATCTAAATCAATCAATCAATCAATCAATCAATCAATCAATCCCTATACCATAATATTTTCAACACCAAACTTCAGGTCTTCATTGAACTTTGGGCTGGATATGATTTTCTACCACAGATCAAATTCAGAATAATCAATTCTGAACACCTTTCTCTAGGTCCATACTTACTTTCCAGATATATTAACGCCCCTAAGTGAAGTGGAAGGCAAATATATTTTTTCAGGTATGCCAAAGAGGCAAATTGTGAATGCTGCCCCTATTTTGTTTTGTTTAGTTTCCTCTTTCAAAAAGACCTTGCAGAAGTTCAGCCATATGCCTCTGGAAAATCTCCAGCATACTTGTACAAGGAAAAGACAGGCATCTAGAATAATTTCTCCCTAAAGAATAGCCAGTTATTTCTTTAGTGTCATCAAGTAAGATGTTGATTCGTTGCAAAGCTAGACATCTTCTACAGAGAGAAAGGTTGCTATCTCTTCTAACCCTTCTAAGATAAACCATTTTCCCCTTTTATATTGAATAGGAAATTGTATGAAAAAATTAAATGCATATAGATTATTATATTGTGTTTATACTGGATCTTGAAAAGCTAAGCCCATTTTAGGAAAGAAGAGGTTGTGTTTATGTGTAAATGTCAGATGCAATTATGATTTCCCAATGAAGATTAGAAGAAAGGCATGAACTAAAATAACTTTTTTTAGGGTAGCTTTTTTGTCATCTTTGCGCATTTTTTAACATATTCTTTTCTTGGTTTTTATATGTATGGAAGTGTGACACTCTACCTCTGAAATTGTTCAGCTGATAATTTCTTTTTATGGTCTTTAGTTTTCTAGGTATTTGGAAATAACATTTATAAGGAAGTGACAATTAGGCATTACTGTGTACCGGTCATCATTAAGGTTTTTTTTAATACATGATCTGATTTTTTAAATCATAAGAACCCATGAAATGGAGAGGAGGCACGGGGGTATGAAAATTTTGTCTAAATTATTATATACAAAATAATAATAATAATTTTAATAATTATTAATAGTAACAATTATAATACAGTGATAATTTTAATAAGTATTAATATTTAATAGTGATAATTAATAATATGTTAATATTATTAATAATTATTAAAAGGGCATCCACATTTCATATTATACCTTGACTATAAAAGCACACTCTTTTTATTAAAAAGTACCTCCAATTATATATAGCTTCTACTATAGAAGTATAGTATGTGTTTAGACATTTGCTATAGAATCAAACAATTGATTTTGAAGTCTCAACAGATTGCTGAATATGTTGTTAGTGATTTATGCTATGGTGGGAAATTATTTTGTTTTTATTGTTTTGCACAATAATCTGCCAGTCCAAAAATTCAGTGGAAAATAAATTATCCCAATCTATCAGATCAGTATTTGGAACCACGTATATTAAGCAAACGGTTATTTTACATCTTGTTTTCCTTATCTTTCTTGTTTTGCTATTGTTGTTTTCTTTTGAATCAATAATTTAGCTATTTTGTGAATTATGGCCATGTGTTACAACCTTCCAGAAAAAAAAGGTTAAAAGAATGGTTTGCATCTTACAATTGGTGGAGTGTGGAATGTGATGGCAGAGTGTGGTGGAGAAAAGTGAAAAGTGAAAAGATTTAGCTAACATCATACTGCAAAATATTCAGATAAAAGAAATAGTTTCTTTGACATTCTGTTAATTTCTTGTGAAGAGGATTATCTTCACCTTTTCTCTACAATGGAAAAACTTTGTGTTAATGGTGATTTCTTTACCAATTGTGAAATATGAAGTAAGAATAGTTTTATTGAAAAGTATAATGACTACCCTTTTCAGGGAAAATCCTTGTGCTTGTTGGTTCCAAGAAATAGATTCAAACACTTTTCAAATCCACTTTGTTTGTGGATACTAATGGCATTTAGGAACACGGAAGCCCTTTCAATTGGCAAACAGTAGAAGTTAAAGGCAAATCTTATCGCAGACATCTTATCAATGTAATTGCAAAGCACCCCATGGCTTGTAGGTCACCTTGTAGTTTGTGTATCCATCAGAATATTTCCATGGATACATCTCCTTAAAAACAGTTTTTTCAAGAAGTGTTTCTGTAATCTCATGGCAAAAGTTTTAATGTTGTATTACCCACCCCCAGGTTTGTATTGCCCATATACTAACACTTTAATTAAAGTCTTTTGAGGGGCTCCTGGGTAGCTCAGTCAGTTCAATTTCCAACTCTTGATTTGGCTCAGGTCATGATCTCATGGTTTGTGAGTTCGAGGCTTGTTGGTCTCCACAAGAGACCAGTGCAGTGCGTACTTGGGATTCTCTCTCTCTCTCCCTCTCTCTCTGCACCCCTCCTAAATATAAATAAATAACTGAAAAATAAGGTGCTGAGGTTATAAAGATCAGTATTCACTAGCAACCAGCAATTTAAAAATGCTACAGACAAATTCTGCTGCAAGCCTTTCTGTAAAATACTAGAAAATAATTTTGGTAAATGTGCCAGTTTGAGATCTAAGATTACCAGGGTGAAGATAATTTACAAAGCAGTCTTAAAAATAACTGCTAATATGGAAATAACTTAATTTCCTTCTTGCTCAAACTAGCATGAAAATATTCTCCTTTATCCCTGAAGAGTCATAGCCGAATTTGAGTTTCAGAAGTGGGATTGAGAGCAGTGAAGAAAGTTGGTCAGGGGAAAGAAGACGTTACTTCTTCGGGCTCTGTTTCTCTTATTAAAATTCTGTTCTCTTGCTGTACCTCAGTCTTCTCATTGATAGCATGTAGAGTTGAACCAAATGAACTCAAAAGTGCTCTCAAACTCTGGCACTTTGCCAAATGTTTGATGGTTTATCAAGGTGTGGAGTACTTTAGCTTCCATTTTTCCTGTCATTACTGGAATGGAGTACAATAGCTGCTAGGATTCTGAATGTCAAGTTGAAGAGATGCTTACTATAGGTCCCTTCTTCCTCCTCTAAATCCTAGTATTAGATGATGATGAAGATGATGCAGATAGACATCTGAGGAAAAAGAGACTTGACCAAATTCTTCCTTCTCGAGGAGCAGAAAGACAGATGCACATGCACACACACCTACACTCCCACCTCCTGCATACACACAGTGGAAAGCAAAAGAAGGCAAGAGGAAAGAAAGAGAAAGGGAAATCGAAAATGGATCCAAATTTTGAAGAGATCAGCTCTATAATTACTTTCTTCTTGAGTAAGCAGGTTGAAAGGTGGGTTGAATATTGAGGAGGTGGGCTCCATGTCAGACACATAAGCTCCCCTGGTAAACCAGTTTTGGTATGTTGCTTGTAGGATTCATCTTAAAGTTTAGCAATGGTCTGTTTCTTTAATGCTGTCAATACTGTAAGGCATTTATTACGTCATAATTAATTACTTTTTTACTTAACTTCACTAGAGTCAGTTCTGTATTACTCAACCAAACCATGGCTAATATGGCTTAACCTTGGTACATAACATAATTTCTGGAAGTCTATGTTTATTTTTCTGTAAAATATGAGAAAATGAACTTTTTATAAGATCAGTATTCTGTGCATTAAATAAGATAGCATATGTTAAATGCTTAGCACAAGAAATGATATATTAAGTAAGCATTCAATAAATTTTGGTATTGCCATAATTATTACTCTACGATGAAGGAAATAACATTAATCATAATTCTTCTATTCGAGTCATGGCTTGATGTATCACCCCCTTCCAAACTTGGTAGTATAAAATAATCATTTTATTATATCACAAATTTTATTGTTTAAGGATTCAGAAGGAGCACATTGGGTCATGTGTCTCTGTTCCAGAATGTCTAAGGTTCTAGCTCAGAGGACGTATAGGCAGAGGTGATTAAATGGAAGAGTATTATTATCATCTGAAGATTCATCCACTCATAAGTTTGGCTCTGGACTTGAAGAATAGCAAACTGTAGCACTTATACATTTTTCTCAGTGTGGCTTGATTTGTTCAGAGCATGGCAGTATTCATGATAGCTTGGGCAAATTTCCTCAGCAAAATTTCAGTAAGCCAAATTCCACAGTATATAGCAAAAATTTAATATATTACGAATAAATGGAGTTTATCCTAGAAATCAAAGGCCAAGTTAAGATTTATGAGTCAATTAATATATTTTCTGAGTGAGAGAGATTTCTGAAAAAGTTGGTGAATATACTGGACAGAACAAAATATGTATAATAGTGGGCATAATTGTCCAAAGCAACAGTTTCAGGGCTCTGAATGGCATAAAATATTGAGCAGTATTTGTTCTTTAAAAAGTGCAACAGATTTTGTAAGAACAGATGTTATAATTTTATTACCTGGAGCTACTCCCATCTCTCCACTCTACCATTTAATTACTAAGAATGGTACTTTTACTGATTGAGTTGATGAAATTCATCATTTTGCCAACATTGATGTGGTCCTGAATAAGTGTTGCTCTTTAGCTAGAGATAAAGACTGAACTAGAAGAAGGAGGAGTAAGAACCTAAGGCCTTGTCAGGTAAATTGTGAATTCAAGGGGAAAAATCCAGAGCTTTTACCCTATACTTTTAGGTGCAGTGAGGAATGGATCAGTCTGAAATTTACTGAAGAGACCCAAAAATGAGATTGCAATAAAAGATGTAGACCAGCTCTCTATGTATCCTTTGCTAAATGTGGAACTAAGATCTAAGATAGCCCATTATAAAGCTGAAGTAAAGGAAAATTTTGAAACGAATTGAACCTTGAATGCATTCCCCAATACATGTTAGTGGGCATAGAGTGGACCTATGAGACCGGAGAGGTTGAGAACGATTACTTTTACATTGCCTAAATAGTAATCTGTGTTGAATCACTGGTGATCTCTGGGAAGCCAGGCTTAAAATATAAAGTAAATATTTAAAAATCTGAACATGAATATCAGAGCCTTTCCATTATCAGGAAAGATAGGCTCTGCAGTTTAAATACAGGCAAATTTGCTGCCCATCTCCTTATTCTATATACTAGAGATTTCAAATTGTGTAAACAGTAAGGAAAATAAATGAAAGACATATGCTAGACTAGAACTGAAAATGTAAGACTATTTTATTCATAGTTGACCTAATTTTGTTTGTATAACATCCTAAGTAAGGTAAGTTTCTATAAAAATGATTCCTTAAACTAATGAGCCACTTCAGCGAGGTCTCAGAATTAAAGAAGAGTATAGAAAAATCACCTACGTTTTTATGACTTAGTAATTAACAAGGTAAAATGAAATCAAAAAAGCAAAATAGTTCCATTTGGCATTAAGAAGGATAAAACAGTTATAAATTTAACAAAAGGCAACTACGAAATCCATGCTGAGAGAAACGAAAGATCAAAGTGAATAAATACATTCACGACTGTATGTTTCAGAATTGTTAAGTATCAATATGCCCCAATTATGTATATCTATAGATTCGATGCAATTTTTAGCAACATCACAGAAGACTTCCTTCCCCGTCCCCACTATTAATTGACATAAATATTACATGGAATGAAAAATACCTGGAATAACCAGCTCAGTTTTGAAAAAGAAGAACAAAAGTGAAGGTCTTAATCTCCCTGATTAAAAAAAATTGACTCTAAAGTAATAGTAATGAAAATAGTGTGGCAAGGATAAACATGATCAGTGGAAGAGAAATGAGTCCAGAAACAAGCCCTCACATTTAAGGTCAAGTGATTTTTGACAACAGAACTAGTTTAATTCAATATAGATTGGGGTTTTTCTGTTCGTTTTCTTTTTTGTTTTTAACAAGCATTGCTGAGATAACTGGATACTCATATGCAAAAATGAAAGAAAAAGGGAAAAAAACCGAAAGCAAATTAACTAGGATTTCAAGAGCTTTGGGCGTTGTATGTAAGCAATGAATCATGGGAATCTACCCACCAAACCAAGAGCACACTATATACACTGTATGTTAGTTAACATAATTATATTTAAAAATTAGAAAAAAAAATCTGAAGAAAGTACAAGAAAGGAAACTTTCAAAATGCAGCATTTATTTAAGAATAATTTTACAACAGAGGAAAAACTGAGAAAATGTATCTAGGTAAAGAAGAAGGAGAGAAAGTATAAAGTATATGGAGAGATAATATGTGCTCATTAGTATTCATGCAATATTTCACAATAAAAAACAGAAAAGAAAAATACAATTTTTTCACAGCTGGCTTCTTGGATAAATGTAAACTCAACTGAAAGGCAATGGAGGGTTTTTGTTTTCAGCGTTGTCGTTGTTTTGGTTTTAGCAGGGACACCTAAGAATTTGTTTTGAAAATGCACCAGTATGAGACATTGCCCTCTCAGAAGAGCTAAAGGACTCTGAAAAAAAAAAATGATCCAGTCCCAAGAAATCAATAATACTTAGGTTAACCTACAAACTTTTGTTCTTAAATTAATATATATTTTTGTATCAATCATAGAGATGGTATCATCATTTTTAATCAATATTTGAAACATAGCAGTATGCAGACAATTTTTCTAAGCAGAAATTAATGAACAGGAAGCATGGAAGGGAAAAATAAGAAAGCAGGAAGCATAAAAATATTATAGGATTAAATAAGGTCAAGGATAAAAACAGGCACATAAATACCAAAGATAGGAAGTTCAGAATTTCACTAAAGAAACTGAAAAAAAGTATCCTGGAAAAGGCTTCTGGCATCTGAAGATAAATCACTTCACAGATGCATGTAATAAGGGCAATCAAATTAATTTTTTTAATTTTTATTTGGTTTGACATTGAGATCTCTACTGTTCTCAGTGTGAGGAACTGTGTGAGAAGAATATTTAAACTACCCTCAGTAGTAACAGTTTCAGCAAAAGAGAAAAATGAAAAGATTTGGTTTCTTCCAGTTATTTGAAAAAATGATTTTTATAAGTTGGTCAAATGGTTCACCTTCCAAAGATGATTTCCATTAATCAGGCAGGCTTCTTTCTCTTCCCCAGACCAAGATAATATTTTAAACATGCTATATATTGATTTATTTTTCAGACATGTCCATCACTTACACTACTATATAACGTAGTAAGGGGCTTAAGTCTCTAAGTGGAATTCATGCCATTTTTTGTTGGGTGAGTGGGAGTATGTATTCCATCCATTATTCAACTTCCTATCTTGTCTCATGATCTGGCTTCCATATGTCCATACTGCTTCCTCCATGTTTCTACAATAGTCTTAAAGCTGTCATATATTTGAAAAAATGATGATGAAATACCATGTTGGGATAGTAATATGTGTATTTAAGCTTTAGGTTGTCCTCAGTAAAGTTCATAGCAAGTGAGCAAGCACGTGTATTGGTGGGAGGTAGGGGGAGAGAATACAAAGAAAAGTGAATAACTGATTATAATTCTAAACTGTGGATATAGAAGATGTCATGTTCCTATAGCACTCCCTCCCCAAGACTGAAGTATTCATTGATGGAGCTGCAAGAATAATGGTAGCTGATAACTGTTAGCTGAATATTTCTCTAGTACTTGGCCTTGGCTGAGCAGAGCTATTTCACTCAAGGTTATATATAGCTGCAGGGTAGCTTTAAGGGAATAAAGTCTCAGGCCCATTTCTCCAATTCTGGACAACCCCAAAGAGCCATCTCAGTTCTAGTCATCTCCATACAATCAGCTGAGGACTTTGTTTCAACTTTATCACAATTCACTTATCACTTCTTCATAAACTTGCATCCTTCATTCCCTTAAATGTGTTGCTCTCAAGAGCGTTCATAATAAACATCTTAGTTGCAAGCCGAGCAGACTCTCTGCAAGTGTTAGAGCAGACTCTAGCCGAGTCTGGCTTCTAGGAAACCTGGACTGATACAAATGGCACCAGAAGTAGTCCAAGAAAGCCAGTCTGATAATAGCACTTTGGAGCTTGATCAACCACCAGCTCACCAACAATGAGAATTCCACCACTACTGGTAGGTGGAACTTGAATAGCCCATAGTGGATGGCACTGCTACAATTTTATATCTCCATGTAGAATTTAACCGGGATGATGCATCCAATGGAAAAAATGCACCAGCACATGAAATGTTTCAGGTGTTTGAGAATTATGAAAGAAATTGTAATAATAGAGAGTGAGGAATTGGAGCATTGAAATATTGGAGGCATTCAATGTAAAGGCCCACACTACTTAAATAATTAAAGGTATATAAAGAGATTCTCATCTTCTGCCATCAGAAGATAGAAAACACTTGGGATATAGCCTAAAATTTAATTATAAAAATAGCAGAGCACTTAAGATATTTAAATTCTCAAAGGTCAGAGTTCCACCAGATCAAGGTAGGGTCCCTCATTAAGAAAATGTGGAATGCTAATGCATGGAACAGTGATACCAACAAAAATGTAACTCCTTGATGTTGCCAAATTTGGCCCATTCATCCCTGGTAAATACTTGAATTCTCCATTTGTTTAAAACAAAGCAGAGGTCTGTCTTGCAGGACACTTGTCATCTTCAGATCTACTGTAACTTCCCTCCTGGCCACCAGACCAATGTTTAGAATTAAGGCCAGAAAAAACATACAAGATGATATGTTCTCTGGGATTTCCTATGGGGGATTCATTGACCATAGCTCTGGGAGAGAAAAACTGGCATCATTGAGAAGTACAGTGATGGCCATCCCCTGGAGGATAGGCTTATGGTAAGAGATGCTGTTAAATAAAAGGGCTCTCTGATTGCATTGGATATTAAATAGTACTAAAAATAACAGAAGGCAGATGGTGGTGTTTATTCAAACAAGATAGGTACAATTATAGTAATGACTAGTAGCATCAAAGAGTCATCTGGGAGCCAGGCTATCCCACAGAGAGCTGTGGAAATAGTTAACAGAGCATAGTATCTACAGAAGCAAGTTAGATGGGCCACCAACATGGGTATTGCTCAATCTACAAATCCCTGGGAGGAATGTCCCAACAATATCACAGCAAGTGTATAGATAGCCTAATGATTTCTGTGTGCATTTTGTAGAGATACAGTAATGATTTCTGCAGCCTTCCACAAAAGATACATATGGCCACTCATTTGGCTAACCATACACTAGACAAAGGCTGATACCCGAATATTTTGAAGACCATTTGGCAAAAGTGAAGCTGACATTAATGACAAGAGAACAGAAACATCACCATGGCTCAACTTTTAAATGTTTATTTTGAGACAAGGAGAGAATATGAGTGGGGGGGAGAAGAGGGAGAGGGTGGTGGTCATATCCTATCTACATGTGTTAACATGCTTGTAACTGACAGAAATGTCACATTGATTGTTTGGTTTGTGGGGTAGTATAGTAGGGAAAAGTAAGTCAAAAATTCTAAAACTTCATCTCAGCAAGGTATTAATAAGTTAAATAGAAATTATATTACATTGTAGGGGTAATAATAGAAATTAGTGCCACCCTTTAAGACCTAAAGCATGCGGTAGTGGTGTTTCTTATCATATTCCATTTAATTGACTACTCTGGCTACCACAGAAGTGAGGCAGAACCTGTATAATGATAGTGGACTATGGCAAAGTCAACTGAGTGGTAGCTACCATTGCAGTTGCTATGCCAGATGGGTTATCTTTGCTAATGTAAATTAACATGACTTCAGGTGTATGGTATTTGGCCACTGAGCTGGTTTATGCCTTTTTCACACCTGTCAGAGAGGAGGATCAGAAATAGTTTGTATTCTCATTAGTCAGATACCCAAATACATGTATGGTTTTTCTCCAGGGCTACAGAAATTTTTTGCCCTCTGTCATCTTATCAGATGGGACCAGAAATATCCAGATCTAGACTGTCTGAGCTGGAACAGTATATTGAACACATTTTTATTAGAACAAGATGAGCACAAAGTGACAAGTCCATTGGAGGTTTCAGTAAGACACACATACTCCAGGGAGTGGGAGATAAAAGCCATGAAGATTCAAGGGTCGCAATGTCAGTGAAGTTTTTAGGAGACCGGTGATCTGTGAAATGTTAACACATCTTCTCCAAATACAGAGCACGCTGTTGAATACCACACCTATCCTAAGAAGAAAACACAGTGCATTGTAAGCTTCCTTGGGTTCTGAAAGGCCACATATTACACACTCGTTCCAACCCATTAACTACATCACATGAAACACAGCTCACTTTGAGTGAAGCTCCACACAGGAAAGGAGTCTGCTGCAAGACTATGCTACAGAGCAAGTGGCCCTGCTGCTGGAACATATGGCACGGACGATGAGTTACACCCGCACTATCATTCCTGACAGAAAAGCACAGTGAAGAAAAATTCTCCTAAAGACAGAGTGTTGGTGCGGTACCTGATCATCTGCTTTTTGTAGAAAGATATAGTTTGGTTCATCAGGGCTCTAGAAAATATTGGAAGAGAAGGAAAATTGGGTATATTAGGTTCCTAGGAGTAGCATAACAAATTACCATAAACTGGGTAACTTAAAACAACAAGAACTTATTCTCGCAGTTAATGAAAGCTAGAAACCCAAAATCAAAGTGTCAGCAGGATTAAACTCCCTCTGTAAGGCATTGGGGAGAATTTAACTATTTTTAAGCTTCTGGTGGCTATTTAAAATTCTCTGTGGCGATGCTACTCCAATCTCTGCCTTCCTGGTCACATTGGCTTCTCCGTGTATCTTGTCTTATTCTGTCTGTCTTCTCCTCTGTGAGTCTCTTACAGTTTACTAGATTTAGGGCCCACACAGATAGTCCAAGAGAGTGTCCTCTCTCAAGATCCTTAACTCAATCACATATGCAGGGACTCTTCAGAAAACGTAACATTCACAGATATTCAAGCTAAGTCCCCAGTATAGTATCTCTAGAGGAGACAGGTGCTTGGTGACTAGTTGATTCCTTTAGATCCCTTATATCCTAGAAAGGTAAGTAATTCTTTCTGACTGCCATTAACTTACATTCCATTTATGGGTTTGCCTTTCTTACATGCAGGACCTTAGCCAGTATTCTCTCCAGTATCGTCAAATAGGTTTGATCTTCTGTCATGTGATATACCCTACATAATGTAACTCAGACTATGGGATCTATTTTGTTGCAAAAGAGATATAGGTGTGGCCACAAAATCACGGACTCTACTAGTCCTACCCTGTACTACACTGCCCAGAGGTTGCTGGTTTTTCAATAGGTTTTTAAAAACACACTAACAACAAGTATTGGTAACACCAAGTTGAAGAGGATATTATATGAGTTGGAGGTGCACTTGTAGGCACAATTTTAGGACAGCCTTAAAATCCTTGTTTTGTGTTGTGTAAGCATAATCCTAGAGACTTAAAATATCAGCTTTTACTCCCATAATAATGACCCCTATATTTCAAAAGGAAATTTCCATAATTAACTGAGGTACCAAATCTCTGGACTTTAAGTTAGGGAGCTTATCCAGGTTGGTCCAACTATCCCATGAGCCCCACAAATCTGAAACTAGTGGTCAGAAAATAGGAAGTCAGAGATTCAAAACATGAGAAGGTTTTGATGTGCTGTTACTGGTTTTAAGATGGAGGGGGCCACATGGCAAGGTGTGTGATAATAAGTCTCTTGGGGATGAGGGTTGCCCCAGATAAAAGCAAGAAAGAAAATAGCAAAGTCAGTTCTACAACCAGAGAGTGAATTCTACCAATATCAAGAGTAAGCTTGAAATCAGATTTTTCCTCAGAATCTCTAAATGAGAACTCGGCCTTCCCAGAGAGTCAACAAGCATTCACTCAAAGGCCCTCTAGGACACGGTGAGAATTCCAGGAGCTATAGGTTTTGCCATACTTATAGCAAAAGAGTGTGAGGTTTCCTGAGTGACTTCTCATAGGTCCTGGAGCAGTCTGAGCTGCACCATATCTTGAAACTGACCAGATAAAGTAACAGAAGAGGGACAATAGAGAGAAGAAAAGAAGGAGTTCTAGATAAACATGGAAGAGAAGAACAGAGATAGGGAATCTCAGAAAGCAAACTGCTGTGTTTACACAATAGCATAATTAGAATTAGGTAAAATTAGAAAGTCTATCTTGAACCTTTTAAAAGTTTAGATAAGATAATTTTGTTGCAAGATGAGCAATGGAAAACATGACTGTCAAATTCTAAAAAAGACCAAGGAGAGAACAGGGGCCGAATACCATTGCAATGGTCAACAATAGTGTGCCAGAAAGGATGCCTACAAAACGGATCAAAAGTGTTACCTCCTTTTTCTAAATGAGATAAAATACAAAAAGAAAAACGATATGACATTAAAAAGCAAAATACTCTTCAAATTAAAAAAATCTCACAGATGATATATAATAACTTAGGTGTGAATTAAAAAAATTCACAGTTAAATTCTGATTTAGAAGAAACAGAGAGGAAATAAAACAGATAATCCTTTAAGAGAAATAGAAAGTGAGAGGGAGGAAACTTCTTAAAAAGTGTTTAAAGTTTTGGGGTACCTGGGTGGTTCTGTCAGTTAAGTACCCGACTTCAGCTCAGGTCATGATCTTGCAGTTTGTGGGTTTAAGCCCCGCATTGGGCTCTGTGCTGACAGCTCAGAGCCTGAAGCCTGCTTGGGGTTCTGTGTCTCCCTCTCTCTCTGCCCCTGCCCCAATCACGCTCTGTTTCTCTCTCAAAAATAAACATTAAAGAAAAAAAATTTAAGTGTGTAAAGTTTTTTTAAAGTGAAAAAGATGCAGAGTAGTCAATAAACAACATATGGATTATAAGAATTCTTGAAGAAGGAAATCAAAGCAAGGTAACAATAAATACTTGAATCTATAACTTGAAATAGCATACTTTATACTTGAGACTAGAAATCTAGAAAGATCAATAGCCAAACATACTCTTGTGAAATTACTGAACTTTATTACTTTTTTAAATTACTGAACTTTAAACAAAACAAAAATCACTTGGTCATTTAGGCAAAAAGAAAAAATAAGTTATAATGGAAAGAAAATTGGATTGTCACAGACATTTTGGCAGTAACACTTTATGCTAGAAAAAAAGAAAAAGAAAGAAAATGTGAGCCAAGAATTTTACACGAGAAAAACTGACAGTCAAATGTTTAGGATGCAAACAAATTGTCAACATCCAAGAACTCTGGGAATATCACTCCACTAAGCACCTCTTGAGAAATCAACTAGAAAACAAGCTGTACAAAAACCAAACTAACTGGAAAGATATCAGTTTTAAACTAGGCATGGAGGTAAGGGTTTAATAAAAGTGACTTGTAGAAATGACATTACTCGCGAGTTACAATAGAATGTATAGTTTGCAATGGTTCTATATTCAATGTAGATAAAGTACAACTATTAAAATATGGAGGTACATGGAGAAAATGTAAAAAAATTAACTTTTGTCTCTATTCATACTGATGTTGATGATAATAACACTTTTCTGATGCTATCGTGTGTTTAATACATTGCAAAGTCAATGGGATATCCTATGATTCCTTATGTCCTTGAAAATCAAGATTAGCTTTGTAGAGTATGTATAAAGGTGTGGTATAGAAGAAGTAAAAACCCTCTAGTCCTGAATTTTAATTGGTAGGATGATTGATTGATTGATTTAAATATATAACAGGCAGACTTCTAAGATGGCCTGCAATGATCCCAGCCTCCTGGTGTTAATGACATAGTGTAACCCTTACTCATGAGTAACTTGCTTCTGACAAAGAGGATGGCAACGTTGAAAGATCTCAGTTCTGTTATTACAGTACAAAAAGATTGTATCTTCCATCTTGTTAGGAAACTATGGCTCTTGAAGCTTGTATTCTTGATGAAACCAGCTGCCAGTTTGAAGAGGCAAAGAACCCGGGGTAGCCTCCATCCAAAGCTAAGAACTGGGACCCTCAGTCCGACCCGTGAGGAACTGAATTTTGCCAATGACCATGTGAGCCTGAAAGTGGATCCTCCCCAGTTGAATCTTCAGGTGAGCCCTCATCTCTGGCCAATACTTCCATTGTAGCATTGTAAGAGATCTTGAATATTGTGTCTCTAAAGGCCAACATATGGTCAATGCTCAGGAAATATTTGTCAAGTGTGTGAGTATATTATAGCACATTTTCAAAATCCATACACTATAAAGAACTACTTTCAATTTGTCTGTGATTAGGTTTAATAGTTTTTTAAGTTCCTAATAAAATATATTAAAAAAAATAGTTCTTTAAGAGTTAACTATCCTCTGGAAATTATCAAATACAGCTTTTGTGTTAACAAAACAAAACAAAACAAAACAAAACAAAAACCTGTTCTTACTGCATGGATAAAATTGTTGCCCAAAGAAGAGGGTTGTCTGGTGAGAGCTTTCAGCTAATTATGTCACTATGAATTCCTTTCAGATTTGTAGAGCATATAATGCCTCTTGGTATGGGACCATTTGTAATTATAAGGCCCTTGAATATAAAAATTCAAAATGGCTGATTGATTAATTGCTCATCCATTAGTCTGAAAGGTGGTCTGAGGCTGAGAAGTGAAACTAAAGGAGTAAGTGTTATTAACAGATGACCAGTTACAAATAAGGGGCACAAATCAGCCCATAAAAATTCTCAAGGGATTTAGTCTTCTAAATGAACTTCTATAGAAAGATCTATGATTTCCTAATATTTTAAAATACAGTATTTGTTCCTTATTAGTACAGCTAGAGAGTAATTACGTTAGGTCATTGTTAAATTGAATCCTCATTTTTCTTTTGTACCAGAGCAAGCAAGGACTGGAATAGCACTTTTCCACTAATACCGGAAGGAGTTTGAAGGTGGTAGTGTTAGAAATGTGTGGCTTCTTAAAGAGAAGGATTAAGTGATTTAGGATTAAAAGTAAAAGGTATATGGTAGTTTTACCAAGTATAAAGCAGACACATTTGTTTTCTTTTAACCCACCTAATAGTTTTACTATTCAGAAATACACTTATATTTCATGAAATCTAGATGTTATTGATTTTAAGAGATTTCTAAGAAAAAAAATGCTGCCATTTAGAATTTAATACACAAACAATTAAAAAATGCTTCCAGATTTCAGAGATCATAAATGTGGAAAAATGTGAATTATGAAATAGGCGAGTGGGACAAGTCACTAAGGTCATGGGTATGAACTTGGATGTTCCAGGGGGCACAGAACTGAAGGCCCTACTTTTCTGTTTCTATCCCATGCAGCCCATTCTCTTCTCTTCCAAGTACAATGAAAAACAAAAACAAAAACAGGAAACAAGCCTTCATTCCTCCTGCTTTAGTAAGTAGAAAATATTAAGTGACACATTCTCTCCTTTTTCATTAAAAAAAAGACCCATCTTTTCAATATTAATGACATTCCGGTGCCTGGAGATATAACCCTCTGGTAAATGACAGCTGTTATCACCCTACCCATACCTCATAGAGACGATTATTTTCACAGAGCTCTGCAAAGCTGCCTTCCTTAGAGAGATGGATGCTCATGAGATCTAGGTTCTCCTCTTTTGAATAGGGAAGCCGAGCCCATCTTTCCATCTCATATATGGCCCTGCACAGAGTAAGATAGAGAATCCAGGCAGTCACAAAATATCAGTGACCCTTGAGAGCTAAATATTGGCATGAGTGAATTTTTTTTTAAACTCAGATTTTAAGATCGTCTGGGGCAAATTAGTTTATAGAGGTTGTTATGAGGGAGGGTTTTAAGTAAGAAAAAATTCCAGGAGCCCTGTCTCTTCAAGAGGGTAGATAAATTCCAGAAATTTCCAGACTTTGAACCTATTCATTTGCTAGTGCTGCCATAACTATGTAACAGACTGGGTGGGTGAAAAGACAGAAATTTATGTTTTCATGATTCTGAAGGCTAAAAGTCCAAGATTAAGGTTTCAGCTGGGTTTATGTCTTCTGAGGGTCTCTCTTGGCTTTAATGACTGTTTTTGTCTTCCTTTGTCTTCACATTGTCTTTCCCCAGTGTGTGCCTGTGTTTTAATATATTTTTATAAGGGCACAAGTCATACTGAATTAGATCCCATTCATATGACCTGATTTTATGTTAACTATCTCTTTAAAGGCCCTGTCTCCAAATATAGTCATATACTGAGGTATTAGGGGTTAAGGCTTCAATATATTATTTTGAGGTACCTGGGTGGCTCAGTTGGTTAAGTGTCTGGATTTGGCTCAGGTCATGCTCTTGCATTTGTGGATTTGAGACCCACATTAGGCTCTGTGCTGACAGTTCAGAGCCAGGAGCCTGCTTCGGTTTCTGTGTCTCCTTCTCTCTCTGCCTCTCCCCCACCTGGAGTCTGTGTGTGTGTGTGTGTGTGTGTGTGTGTGTGTGTGTGTGTGTGTGTGTGAGATTTTGGGCAGGGGGGCACAATTTAGCCCGTAACACTCTCCAAGAATTTTAGACTTCTAAATGGATTTATAATTACAGAGCTCATAGGAATTACTCAGCTGGTAATTCTAGCATCACGGTCCCGGATTCTCAAGTTCACAGTTAGTGATTATGATGTCTGTCTTTTATGTCTGAAACAATTTTAGACTTTTTAGGCCAAGGTATTCTGAGCTTAGAGATGGAGTAGATCTGTAGTGGGATTGAAATTTCTGGAAAGCAAATATAGAAATTCTTAGGTGTCCTCCATATTAATCAAATAACGACGCGTAGAAATAGAGAATATATTATTCCACCTTGGCACCCAGAATCTGGCTGCTAAATTTACAACTGCACCAAGAGATTTGGTAGTAGCATTGTGGACACAGATGCAAAATTAAATCAATTCAGTGTCACATAAATATATGGCTCTTTTCCACTGAATGTTCAGCTCACATGAAAGCAGCTGCCTAGTTACTTGATTTCAAAAGGAGAGTTGCTCAATAAATTCACTGGAAAGAGAGGAAGCTCTAAGTAAATGAATAGTAAGATAAATGATTTGGAACTCTGAAAATATTTCCTCAAATTTATATTTAAAATGTATTTTTGGATGTGAATGCCTCAACAGTGGTATAAATTTTATTTAAAAAAGACACTTACTAAAGGAAATAGTATTATTTGGACAACAAAAATTCCTGACTACCATTAATCAGCTTTAGGGAAGTCTATGGGAATTAAAGTTCTAAAGCATGAATATGTTAGTAGCAATTTCACACGCTGCTAGGTTTACTTTAAAAGGCAATGCTGACATCAAAGATCTTTTTTGAAATACAAAATCGCCTATCTTTCTGAGTTATTAGTCCTTGATATATTTAAGGCAGAAGAGATCTGCCATATTTATCATATTCTATCTGATTTTTTTCAACACTTCAGAAAATTATGAGACTTCCTAGAAAATAGAGCTGTCCTGCCTCATTTTTGCTCTCCATCCGAATTTACCTTTCAGTTAGTATCTCTGATGAGAGAGTGCTCCCATGTTTACTATTGTAGTTTCAGATTCTTGAATGCCACAGTAGATGGGATATTTAGATGAGATAAAGTTGAAAGACTGAGCAATAACTTGCTTTTCTTAAAAATCTAACTCTAGAGTGTCGTTCCATCATCACACTTCCCCGCTTCAGAGCCTTTCTTTATTCGTAGATGAAAAACATGCAATTACCCTGTTTCCCTAAAGAAAAGAAATAAGATAAAATAGAAGCTTGGGGAGACTTAATTAAAAGGAAAATTTAAGGAGATACTGTTCAGCTCAGTAATTACCCACTTATGCCACAAGGTATTGTCACAATATGATTTAAGTGCAAGTTTCCTGACTCCCAAATCACTGATCCTAGTAGTTTGCTGTTCTTTTTTTTTTTTTTAAATATGGCCTGCACCAATATTTTTTCTAGCTTTACTGACATATAATTGACATATGGGAGTGAGTTGAAGGCTACAACTTGTTGATTTGATACATTTGTAGATTGCAAAATGGTTCCCACTGTAGCACTAGTTATTCTAATTAACCTAGTGTGGTTTTACTGTGCTTCACGGCTTATAAGGGGATCATCATACATTCTGTATACCTTGCTTTATTTTATCTTCAAACTGACCTCTGCAACAGACATTAATTGCATTTCATTTATAGATATGGAAACTGAACCCTAGGGATATGAAGTGATTTGAAGTTTACATAGTTAGAAAGAAATATATTCAAGATCAGACCCATGAAGTCTTACTACAGAGTTTCGATCATTCCTGATACCATCAGTTTAGTGTCTGACGTGATTTCCTGGCCAAGTACCTGGACCTTCTCAAAGCTACTACATTTGGAATCATCTGTAACTTCATCTTAGTTTGCCAGCCCACAGTGCTGATTCAGCTGTGATGCTATTATTTTATTACACATGTGCTATAGAATAGCTCCTACGATCACTGGGGCATAGACAACTTTATATTCTGAGTAACTGAGATTTGATTTAGATAAATCCTAAATATCACATTTAGGATTCTGCCCTGCCTTCCCCCGACCATGACATATTGTGAAGGAGTAAGATTTATTTTGTTTTATTTTGTTTTCTCCAAGCAAATCAATAAGATGGAATAGAAATATAATTCAGCTTTTTCATGTGTACAATTGGTTTCTTTTTTTCAGATTTTTATGTCATTTTCTTTTTCTTTTTCATGTCATTTCCTACTCTCAAGGAAAACCCCCTAGTCAATAAATATCTGTCCAGCATCACTTATTTCCAAGGCATATGTTATATCTTGAGGATTCTGTGGTAGGAGTTTTTGTCTACAGTGACTTTTCTTTTTGTAGTCCCTTTAGAACTAGAAAGATAGGGAGTATTATGCTGACTAAGACAGGGAGCTCTAGGACAGAACCCACAGTGCAACAGATTTGCTCATAGCCAACGGTAGATTGATAATAGGAACCTAATTGGGAGTGAGGAGGTCTTTGTTCTACCCCTGACTTTACCATGCTTTCCTTGTGAAGCCATAGTAATGTCCTTCCTTCGACTCCTTTAGCATTTGACTCCTGAAGCTTTTGGATAAGAGTCTGGGGAATCCTTAATGCTGCTAAAGCATAGTGATTTATATTTTCCTTGTTGACCTTGGTGCTTAAAGTCTCTAAATATTTTTTAATCTCTTGTCAGTCAACTACGCCTTTAAAAATGTTGGTAAAGAATTATTCCTTAATTTGAATTTCTGCTAGTTATCCATTGGAAAACATCCTAGACATAGCTCAGTGGGCTACCTTTTAGTGTATATGGATTCTGAGGAAAACGAAGAAAAGAAACTCTCATGTCATGCCTGCTATTTCCTCCACTTGGAGAAGTCTCTGACTAACAATCTGTTTGTAATAATGGTTTTATTTAATATTAGAGTGATTTATGAAAGTGTATTTCTAGTCGAATACCTCTTATTCATAAGAAGGAGAGCTACTACCACTGGTTCAAAAGCCATACAGGCATGAGGCTTGGGAATGGATGGGAGCAAGTTGCAAATAACAGGATTGACTGAAAGTCTGAAATACACATCAACACATGCATAAACTTTCCCCCTGCATGGAGTCTAAATTATTCATTTGCTCATTCAGTCATTCATTTTTAGAGTGAAATTTACTAATTTTCTGATATGTGTTGGGTTTGGAACTAAATACTGGCGTATAGAATTAGTAATCTGGGTTCATGTCTTCTGGGAAGACATGGGTTTGATCTAATATGTGATTTATTTTGATTTGTATTCTTTCTAATTCTAAATTTCTTCAACCATAAAATTATAGATAATGTTTCTTAATTTACAAAGTTGTGTAAATATTGAGGTAATTTGGATGTTTCTAGTCCCTGGGGTCCCACATTTGCAAGGCATTAGAAATTCATTTTTTAATTGCCAAAGGTTACTCATAGCTATATACACACATAAATACATACACATCAACACAGACACACAAGCATATATTTACACACAAACACATGAACATACTTGGATATCAGATATTTGACGCTCTCATCCCAAAGTGTTTAATGAATGAATCCAAATTTACAAAATCATATGGATATAAATGAATTTAAATTTAAAAATCATAAGAACATCTATTAAACCTGAAGTTAGTGGGAGAAAAATTGTATTTTATTTATTTTTAATTTTTAATTTTTAATTTATTTTTGAGAGAGAGACAGTGGCATAGGGACAGGGTGTGGGGGGACAGAGGAACTGAAGCATGCTTTTTGCTGACAGCATTGAGCCCCATGTAGGCCTTGAATTCATGAGCCATGAGATCATGACCTGAGCTGAAATCAGATGCTCAACCAACTGAGCCATCTAGGCACCCTGAAAGGAAATTATATTTTAAAGAATATCTTATGCTTACCATTGAAAGTGTGAGGAATCAATGTTTTTTTTTCTCTAGATATTGTACTGGTTATCTTTTGTTGACTGGAGGATGAAAGAGAAAGCCACAGTTTAGTTGATGAAACATGCATTGGCTATAATTCCAATCTCTTATATACTGTGCAACTACAAACCAGTAATCTGAGCTCTCAGAGCCTCAGTTTTTCTATTGTTGATATGGGAATAATAATCCTCTGATAGATGGAGATTTGGGCAAAAAATGCAAACATACAAAAAGCCCTAACATGGCACATTTAGGTCATCATTTTTTCTCTCTGCGGAATCTTCCCCATGGACAAAACAAAATACATGGTCAAAAATTAAGCATTTCCCGCGACTCCTCAATATCAATGTTCCCCTCTATGGGGAGTCTATGGCCTTCCTGATCCATGGCTCAGTACTGTGTTCTGTGAGAAGAAACACAGACCAGTAGCTGAGAATCAACTTGAAAATAACTACTTGCTTGCAGTTTCTCAAAACACTGAATGCAATACAATTATCAAGACTTCAAAGAGAAACAAGTGTTGGCTCCCCTTTCCCACTTGTTCACTTCTCAAATACTGTTCGGCTGCTCCAGAGAGAGTCTATATGATTCTGACACCAACTCCAATGTGTGAGTTTTTCCCTCACCACCAAGCAATAAACTCAGTTCTGACAATATCTGTCTGAAGATAGTGCATGATCCCAGAGGGGCTCAGTCCTACAAAATTATCCTCCACCCCAATTTAGATGCTAATCACAAGTCCAGTTTGCTTCTGACTGGCTGGCAATAATAGGGAGGTTCCAATGACCCCCTCCTTGGGTTTGATTGATTTGCTAGAGCAGCTCACAGAACTCAAAGAAAATTTACTAGATTACCAGTTTATCAAAGAGGCTAGATAATGGGGTGCCTGGGTGGCTTACTGGGTTGAGCATCTGATTCTTGATTTCAGATCAGATCATGATCCCAGGGTCGTGGGACTGAGCCCCACATTGGGCTCCATGCTGAGCATGGAGCCTGCTTAAGATTCTCTTTCTCTCTCCCTCTGCCCTACTTGCCCACTCACACACTCTCTCTTTCCTTCTAAAATAAGATATAATAATAATAAAATTTAAAAAATTAAAAGGATATAACTCAAGGAAAACCATATGGAAGAGATGCATAGGCAAGTTATGTGGGCAAGGGTACAGAACTCCCATACATTGAGCAGGGCACTCTCCTTGAATCTCCAGGCATTCATCAACCCAGAAGCTCTGCTAACCCCATCCTTGTGGGGATTTATGGAGGCCGTATTATTGCATAGGTATGATCGATTAAATCATTGGCCATTAGTGACCAAACTGAATCTCCAGCCCCTCTCCCTCCTCAAAGATAAGGAGGTGGGAAGAAAGGTTCCCACCCTCTAAACACAAAGTTAGTTCCCTTGACAACCACCTCCCATTTGTAGTTTGCCTGGGGGCTTTCTAAAAATCACCTCATTATTATAATAAGACAGCTTTGTTGTTTTCATCACATAGGAAGTCTCAAGGGCTTTTAGGAGCTCTGTGACAGGAACAAAGAGGGAGACCAGAAATCTATTATTCATTACAAATCACAATATCAATCTATGTGTCAACCCAATAAATGCTAAGAAATTTGTCCTCCAACCTCAGTCCTTTGCAAAATATCTACTGCTTTATTTCCCACTTGCCTATTCGATTCTCTCTTCCTCCACCAATCCTCTACACTTTATAGGAAAAGAGTGGATCCTTACAAACACCATTTATTGAGCTTATTATTTGCTATGTCCCAGATTATGCACTTTTTATACATTATCTTAATACTTGTGAAACTTTGCGATGCATGTAATTTTTTTATCAATTTTAGAACTCAGGAAACTGAATCTCAAAGAGTTTAAATAGTTGGCAAAAGACGCTCAGCTGATAAGTGTATAAAATGTTGAAGATGAGGGAGAAAAAACCCCAGAATTTTAACAGAGGCCTATTTCTTTTCAAAGCTCATGCTCTTAATTACTATTCAACCATGTTTTGCTACTGTTATTTCAAAGTATGGTGGTGCTCCATTGATTTCCAATGCCACGCTTATTAACTTGATGTAAAATACACTTGTCCATTTATGAAGATTATGTGTGTGTTTTGTTCCATTTGGTTTTGTTTAGTTTTGACTTCTTTCCCATTAGATATTTTCCCAATTCTTCCCTATTGGATGCTGTCCCAACTCTATTAACTTTCAAAGACTTGGTAAACAAGGACTACATGTGGATGGGATTCCGCGTTCTCTAGCCATCTGACTTTATGATTTGGCGCAAGTTACTTTGTATGACCCTTGTTTTCCTCATCAGGGGGAAAAACATGCTTGCAAAAACACTTACTTCATGAGGTTATTTTGAAGGTTCAATGAAACGATTAACATTCTATTCTACAAATGCTAAAATAGTTTATTTCTAGAACTTTTGGAAGTGACAATCATGACGATACAACCTGGTGGTGACTTTGAGATTTTGCTGTAGGAAACTGCAAGTTGTGAGTTCTTCTTTTTGTAGGTAATCTACCTTTTCGCTTAAAAAAAAAATGCCTTCAGCTGGGCACCTGAGTGGTTCAGTTGGCTAAGCATGTGACTTGATTTCGGCTTAGGTCTTGATCTCACGGTTTGTGAGGTTGAGCCCTGCATCAGCCTCTGCACTGACAGCACAGAGCGTGCTTGAGAGTCCCTCTTTCTCTCTCTCTCCTTTTGTCCTGCTTGCACTCTCTATCTCTCTCAAAATAAATAAACATTTTTAAATGCCTCCAGCTATAGAAAAAATATTTTCTTTCATTTTAATTAAAAATATCAGGATATTATTTGGAGGCCGTGAATATGTGATTCAATGCAGTCCAGATAAAAAGATATCTGAAATATTAAATTACAAAGCTCTTAGTTATTCCTCTTTCAAATTATTATTTACAAAATTCTTTCATAATTATAATCTCTCAAAAGTCACATGGCTTTGTCCATTTATTTACTTATTTATTTTAAATGTTTATTTATTTTTGAGACAGAGAGAGACAGAGCATGAGTGGGGGTGGGGCAGAGAGAGAGGGAGACACAGAATCCGAAGCAGACTCCAGGCTCTGAGCTGTTAGCACAGAGCCCAACATGGGGCTCGAACTCACAGACCGCGAGATCATGACCTGAGCCAAAGTCGGACGCTCAACTGACTGAGCCACCCAGGCGCCCCTGTCCATTTATTTTTGATCTATGTCCTTACAGTATATTCCATATCATGAAGGGAATTTACAGCTGTCCCTGTTTTATTTGTAATAGTTCCAAACTGGAAACAGCCAGATGTCTTTCAAAAGATAAATGGTTCAACTGTTGGTATATATATATATATATATATATATATTGCCCATGGAATACCATTCAATAATAAAAAGTAGCAAACTATTGATGCATGCAACAAGTTGAGTTAATCTGTAGGGAATTATGAGACTAATGAACTAACTCAACAAGTTGACTTAATCTGTAAAGCATTATGAGACTAATGAATAAGACAATCCCCAAAAGTAACATACTATATGATTCCATTTATATAACATTCTCAAAGTGGAAAAAAGAAAGAAAGAGAGGGAAGGAAGGAAAGAAGGAAGGAAAGAAGGAAGGAAGGAAGGAAGGAAGGAAGGAAGGAAGGAAGGAAGGAAGGAAGGAAGGAAGGAAGGAAGGGAAAGAAAGAAAGAAAGGAAGGAAGGAAGGAAGGAAGGAAGGAAGGAAGGAAGGAAGGAAGGAAGGGAAAGAAAGAAAGAAAGAAAGGAAGGAAGGAAGGAAGGAAGGAAGGAAGGAAGGAAGGAAGGAAGGAAGGAAGGAAAAGAAAGAAAAGGAAAGAAAGGAAAGGAGAGGAGGAAGGAAGGAAGGAAAGCAAGCAAGCAAGCAAGAAAGAGAGAAAGAGAAAGGAAAAGGAAAAGGAAAAGAAAGAAACAGAGAACAGGTTAGTCACTGCCAAAGATTGGATTCCTGGGGTGTAGGGACTGCCTGCTTTGCTTGCCATAACTTCAGCTTCTATCACTTGGTCTGGAACATAGATGGTGCTTAGTACTGATCAATATATGAAGAATGAATGAACGAATGAATGAATGAATGAACTCATGCAAAAGTGGCCCCGCTGTTACACTCATGGCATAACTGGGTGGTCAGTTTGGTTAATAAGTTTAGAACTTGAACAAAACAGGAAAACTGCATCTCAGTGACGTATCCTGAATGAACACCTATGCAACTACCACTCAGAGGAACAAATGAAATCCTGTTAACACTCAATAAGCTGCTCTGTGCATTCATCCAGACACTACCTTTATCCTCTCCCAGAAATAACCATAATCTTGACCACCAGGATAATTACTTTTCTGCTTTTCTCTCCCATCAAAGCATTGTAGTTTAGTTTTACATAAGTTTTGAACTTTTTATAAATAGATTAATACAGTAGGTACTCTTTTATGTGTGGCTTCTGTTACCCAACATTATGTTTGTGAAACTCATCTATGTTGCTGCATAGCTATACTTTGTTTATTTTCAATACAGAATTCCAATGTGTGCTTGAATATACTATAGTTTATACACCTGTTAAAGGATTTTTAAGTTTAGAGTTTGAGGCCATTAAGCAGAAGCTATAAACATTCTTGTGCATGACTCTTGGAGTAACATTTCTGTTGGATATATAATCAAGAGTAAGATATTTTGGCCATATTGTAACATATTTTTAGTTTAGTAGTTAACGTCGAAGAATTTTCCAGAATAGTTGTACAAATTTGTGGTCTTCCCAACCAATGAATGAGTGTTCCTACCTCTCCACACACTTGCAGTATTTCATATGGTTTTCTGTTTTTTGTTTGTTTGTTTTGTTTTTGTATTTCTTCTCATTCCAATGGATGTGTGGTGATATCTCATTGTCTTATTTTGCAATAGATAGTTACATATGATATTGATATACCTTTCATATGTTAATTTGCTATATATTTTTTTAAGAGTGTTGATTTAGATCTTTTGCCAACTGTTTAATTGAGTTGCTTGTTTGTTTGTTTTTATTGAGTTTAAGATCCCTTTGTATATTTTGAATACACGTGTTTATCATATCAGTTTTGCAGATATTTTCTCCCAATCTCTGGTTTATTTTTCAGCATCTTAAACTCTCAATAATTTTTATAGTTTATTTTTTGCTTAGAATTTTGTATTTTGTTTGTTAGATATATTCATATGTGTTTGATAATTTTGATATTATTACATATGATATTAATACAAATTTTCTGATATATAGAAATACCATTACATTTTATATGTTTACCTCAAGTATTATTTCTAATAATTTATCTATAGATTCTTTTGTTTATGCTATCTTTATCTGATTTAGATATCACTGAATACTAGCTTCATAAAAATGTTTTGAGGTTGTTCATTTTGCTCTCCTGTTTTCTGGAACAATATATGTAGTATTTTGATTATCTGGTATTTAGATATTTGGTAGAATTTCCTAGGAAATTATCTGGTCTCAGACTCTTTTGTAAGATAGTGATTTAATTACTTTTCAATTTCTTCTATGGAAATTTAATGCTTTATAGTTTCTAGCTCTATTGCGATAATTTTTTTTTCAAACTAAATTTCCTACAAAATTATTTACTTCATCTGATCTTGGTTTTCAAACGATATCCTTATGCAAAGTAGTCCATTATGATTTTGAAAATATCACATCTTTTAATGGTAATTCCTCTCTTATCATTTCTTATTTGTATGTTTTTCTTTTTTATTTACATAAATTTTCATTGTAGGAAAAAGATCATTTGTAATTGTAATTCTCTCATAAGGCACCAGGACTGCATTGTCCATTTATTTTTGGACTGTGTCTCTGCTGTATAGTTTCCAGGTAGTAAAATGAATTTACAATTGTCCTTTGTGAAACCATGCAGGTAAACTCAAAATCAGGATATAAAAACACCGCTAACAATTCTATTCCATGATATATTTTAATAGCTCATTTATTCTCTGCAGTTAGATGAAAAGGGTATTTGTTCTACTCTATTACTCAGGAAATACCAGCCCACCCCACCAAATAACCTGAAAATGAACTCCTAAGTACTTATTCTACCAGAACAAAAGAATATGGAATTTTTTCCATAGAGTTGGTGAGGGGAATAAAAAGAACAAATAAATATATAAGAAGACTGTGAATAAATGGACAAGTATAAATAAAAGTGACAAGGTAAGTGAGCAGTATTAGTTTATAAGATACCATGTATAGAACTCTAGTCTTTTTCCCAGCTGTGAATTCATTAAAAGGCAGAACTTTTAATTGATGGAGATGGTAATGTTAGCATAAAAATAAAATAGCCAGTTGTTTTACTAGCAAAACGAGCTTATTCAGGAATTGCAATTTGGGAAAGGCAAATTTTGGCGAACCGTAGGCAAATCTGAAGAGACAAAAGGAAGGTCAGCTTTTATTGGGTTCTAGGAGGAAACTGGAGGAGGTTGTTTTAAACAAAAGTGTATTGGAAAAGAAGAGTTCAGGATTGTTGTTGGTTTCTCATTGGCTGCTAGCGGTGGTCAGTGCTTTGTTGCTGGGGTCAGGGAGGGATCTTCTGTCTTTTTCTGAAGGCAGGTGATGAAATTCCTATGTGAAAAATGTTCTCCCTTGTCAAGTTAATTCAGCTCTTCCTTCTTGCTGCCGGTTATGCAGGCTGCACTAGTGACATGTGTGTGAGAGTTCCCCTTTCAGGACTTCCTGATTTCCTTTTCACATTTCCGCCTCTTGAACAAAATCTGGATTCAAAAGCATTGCTGATGGAGTCAGCTGTTCCACATTTAGTGATTTAGTCCCTTGGTGCCAGAAAGGACCTGTCTTGATTATACATCCCACATGAGAGGGAATGTGTACAGATTGGAAAACACTGAGGAAAGGTAGGAGAGAGAACTCTCAGGCAGTTTTCATCTAAAGTCTATACTTTATCAAGGTCATAAACACTGGAGCTCACAAAGCGCTGAGTTGGCATCACTCTATTGGTACTTTGCTTCTGCAAAGTTTTCACAAGTGACAGGTACAGAAGCTTAAAAATGAGTATATTAAATAAGATGAGGAACAGAATGATGACCCCAGTTTATCAAATAGTCCTAAAGCAAGAGTCCAAACCTGAAGGTAACCATCTACATAGAGCAAAGGACTGTGGATTGTTAGATAGAATTCATTGTAGCCATTGTGCTTGTTCTCTGATACTATGCAATCAGGTATCTACTTCTCCAGAGGAATTTAACCATGTGCAGTAGATGGTATTCACTCTTACACGAATGCCTCTTTGTTCAGCCAGTAGACAATCAAGGACTATGTGATTATCCACAATTACTTTAACCAATGACTCAAGTGATCTTTGCTAGGCTATTATTGCTTTGGTTGTGAAGTCAGCTAGCTCTCCTAATATTAGCGAGAAACTTTTGATCATACATTCAATGGCATTTACCTTGACTCATCAGCTATCTAAACATTCATATGCTTTTCAGTAATGCTCTCCACCACAAACAGAAATATAACCAAGTTGAGTATAGAGGGCTCCAGCTGAAGTCTGGTTATCAATAGATTTATTGGATGGAATTTCCTGATTGACCCTTTGAAGCCACAGTTGGTTGGCACAGCTGGGATGACATTCTGTTAGAAGCTATTCCTTCCTAAAACGTTCTTTTCTAAAAACCTCACAAAAATGTATGAACCAGTTTGTGTTTTCCTATTAGTGCAGGGGAATGGATCATATTTAGGTAAGGAGAGGACTGGGGGGAGCAAGGGTCATATGATTGACCAAGGATGGTGTTTAGTTGAACTAGTATGGTTACAATGGGAAAGACTGAAACAAGGTACGGGGACACCTGGTCATAACAGCCTAACCCAGTAGGTAATATCTATAAGCACGTGGGTATAATAGGCAATGACTTTAGGGAATAAAGATAAATTAATTGCAGGTAAGACCAACGGGTCTCCAATATCATGAACAGATTGAAGTTTCTGGTGACAGATCAGTCAGAGAGATTTTCCCCTTTTGCAACAGACTGAGAAATATGGATAAGAGCACCGTTTCTCCAAGAGAATGAGAGAAAAAACAAGGTAAGAATCAGTACCAAGGAAAAGATCTGCAGGGCTGCTCCGGTTATGTTGGGAAAGCTGTCTGTTTCAGCCATCATCCTTTTCAGTTCCTGGAAACCTTTACTTTCATGTCACCAGGTCACCAGTGCAGGTCCAGTCTGAGATAGTGCCCTTTTTTTAAAGTATGATACATGAATCCAAAAGTTTATTCCCTGGAGTTTGGTAGCACAAGAGTTGGTTAACATTACCTGATAGAAATCTTTTCAACAGAATTGAAAGTCTTTTTCAGAAATGTCTTTTCCAATAGATGAAGTTCCAGGTTGCAAGGTGTGATGTTTAAGGTCTTTGTCTCCCAGGATCACACTGTGAAAAGACCTTTCTACTAAAGCTATTTTCAATGTAAACAAGTAGGTCTTTACATGATCAAAGTATAAACCTTTTTCATCAGCTGTGGATCAAAAGAAGCAAGGGGCTAGGTGCAGTTGGATGTCCTGTTACAAAAAGGAAAGATTCTTGTTGAACATATGCAAGTGCATACATTGTCTTGAAAAAATAAGAGCATTTAATAATAGTTTCAGAATTCTAGTGGGATCAGGTAGGGAGAAAAAGATAAATGCTTCAACTTTTATTGAAAAAATACACTTCACCAAATTGCCGTAAGTTGCAGATAGCTTAGAGGAGGAAAAGAGGTTTTTTAAATCTGAAAAACAAAACATTAAGCAATTAATTTTCCATTAGAGCTTTAGAAATTCTTACCCAAGTTCAATGTTATGGTCTTAAATTTATCAAAAGCTAGAATCCTTACAGAGTAGTTACCAAAGTCTTTTTCATGATTCTCGTTGAAGGTGAAGCACTTAAAGTAAGAATTGTCTATAAATGGCACAAGTTTAAAAATAGCAACAGAGATCGGATGAGAGATCATTATGATGTAATTGACAAGGAAATTTGGTTATTTCTGTGATATACAACACTTCAAGATCATAAATAGAATTATGACTGATAGCATTATACCAGGATATATCAGACTTTGAGAAATTTAATGTAATTTCTAGGATATTTATGTTAATAACATAGATCCATATGAGTAAAATCTAAGAAGATTTCGCATCAATTATTCAACAGTGCTTTTCATGTAATTTAACCTACCAAATAAGCCTAATTATTTCAACATCTCTATTTTTATAATGAGAGAGAATAAATCTGAGATATTCCAGGGACATTCTGAAATATCTCATGTCTTAAAGTTTTTCTAATGCAGGAAGATTTCATTTGGAATTTGATTTTGAGAAATCTGTCAAAAAGATCAAAGGTTTGAACACAGGTCAATATGATACAATACTTAGTTTTTCGTTCAACAAAAGCTGACAAAGGAATGTCAAAGGCAAATATAGAAGGTTATACAGTTCTGAGCAAAATGTATCTCAGTTAAAATCTAGAAGACTCTGTATACTTGAGTAATCAAAGATCTTATGATGAAGGTAACGTGAAGCACAAGATTATTTTGATAAAATGCAAAATCTTTTTTTTTTCTGAGTAGATTATTTTAAAGGTCAGGAAAATCATAACATCTTATCAAGAGCAGACCAATATTCCAAGAAAACTTTATCTTTTAACTGATAAAAGAAAATTTTTAGTTTTATGGAAGTACACTATTGGTATTAAAGTTGAGTTTTAAAATCCCATAATAATTTAATTTTTAGTCAACTTGACAAGATATAAAATTTCTTTCTCTAGATTCCTTTTCTATAAACTATCTACAACTTTTTATAACTATTTAGATTTTGTCCTCTATTTTTCTGCTCTTATTCTGGAAAAATTACTTTATTTTGGGACAAAATTACTTTTTTTAAATTTCTTACCAAAAAGATGTATTTCCAGTCTTCAAACTTTCTTTTACTGAAAACATATCCTTTTTAAAAATACATTTTCTTCCACCCTTATTCTAGTAGTTTTGTTAAAACATAAATAAAACCTTTTCTGACAATTTCAGCTTTCAGTTCAAATGTTATTTTCTCAGTTTCAAAAACTTGCAAAGATTACCTAGAAAAAGAAATGATGCAAGGTGTTTGGTACAGAATAATTACAGGTTTACTTTTAAAGGATAGCAATATTGTTTATGCATTACATTTAAAATATAAATTCCTGAGGCACCTGGGTGACTCAGTGGGTTAAGTGTCGACTCTTGATTTCAGCTCAGGTCTTGATCTCATGGTTCGTGAGATCAAGCCCTGCATCAGACTCTGTGCCGACAGTGAAGAGAAGTAGGATTCTCTGTGTCCCTCTTTCTCTCTGCCCCTCTCCATGTGCACTCTCTCTCTTTCTCTTTCTTTCTCTCTCTCTCAAAATAACTAAATAAAAGCATTTAAAAATATAAATAAATAAAAATATAAATTTCTTCTATAGCCTATAGTTAAAATTAACCATATACTTTCTGGCAATTACAATATGTGATTAATTCATGACTATAGGCCCAGCCTGACACTGTCCTGTGAGACTGGGAATTATAGAACAGGCAGGGCAACAGGATTGCCACACTATTGCTGGATAGGGTTGCTCTAAGCTGAAAGAAAGAATAAGGATTTGAAAGATGGACATGTTCTAAATTGATGGCAGAGCTATAAATATGTGGGAAGCCACCACCAGAATTCCCAGCCTTGAAAGTACTTACAAGAAATGGGAGAAATTCTTTTAAAAGAAAGATCACTGCCTGACTGCAAATCTGTAAAGACAAGGCAATAAAGAATAACCTATCAAAGAGTGATTGCAGCCCAGTCTTGAGGAGTTATCAGTATATGTGTACAGGACAGACAGGGTGGTTGTACTTGTATTGGCCTTTTCAGCAGGCCACATAGACCCCTCTGTTATTCAAAACATATTTATTGTGATATAAGTGGGTTTCAAACATGTTGGGTCATTCAACAGTAACAATCAAAGTATATATGATGGTGCAGCATATACCTACATATATAAAACATATATGTAACTAAAACAAAAATTTAATAAACTGACATGTATTTCCTATTTTCAGTATGTCCCATGCATGCATTCTATTTCCTACTTCATGAAATTGTTTTATTTATATATGAATAATAAATCTGTAATAAGTCCATCTATAAATTATAGATATAATTGAAGGTACATATTATTCATTTATATGGATATAGATAATTTGTGTATTTTCCATTTAAATTAAATGTCCATCATAATTCATAAATGAAATGTGATCATAGTTTGAAAAGCAAGAAGTTACTCTAAATCCTTCCGTCGTTGGAGAAAACTCTCAGGGGACCCGCCTTGCTTCTTACCTTCTGAAGGGATGCCTGCAGATTTGTCTGCAATCCTTTTGGTACGAATACATGCAGATTGTGCATAGTTAATTTCTGTTTATTACTCTCACCGTTCTGACATTTTCACTTTGGTTACTTTTGTATTCTCAGCTATTCTTCCAACTTCTTATACCATTTACAATTTGTGCTTTCCAATGATCACGAGGAAGAAGGCAATTTTAAAATATCATATTATTAGTGTCTCGTAGTAGTTTAGCAAACTTATAAATACAGCTGATCCTTGAACAACCCAGGTTTGAACTCTCAGGTCCACTTATACTTGGATTTCTTTCAGAAATACCATCAAACACTGCAAATCTGTTTTATTTTCCTTATGATTTCCTTTTTGTTTGTTTATTTATTTTGAGAGAGAAAGAGAATGAGCAAGGACGGGTCAGAGAGAAAGGGAGAGAGAGAATCCCAAGCAGGCTCTGCACTGTCAGCATAGAGCCTGACATAGGGCTTGATCTCACAAACCATGAGATCATGACCTGAGCCAAATCAGAGTAGATGCTTAACCAGTGGAACCACCTGGGCACCTCATCTTCCTATGATTTTCTTTTCTCTATTATTATAAGAATACAGTATATAATGCATATAATTAAGTATTGGCTAATTCACAGTTTTTGTTATCAGTAAGTTTTCTGATTCACAGTAGGCTACTTGTAGTTAAGTTTTTACGGAGTCAAAAGTTATACATGATTTTCTTTTTGAAAAGTGGGCTTGAACTCAGAACCCTGAAATCAAGAGTAGGGTGCTCTACCGACTGGGCAACCCAGACACCCCTAAACATGGATGTGCAACTGTGCAGAGGACAGCATTCCTAACCCCTACATTTTCAAGGGTCGAGTGTACATTTCAAAGTTTTTAGAAGTATATTCTTCTTCATTACAAGTTTTTCTCAGTGTGGCATAAAACATGTTTACTAATAGGCCAAAAATAGGCATATTGTCTCTCTGTAAAAAAGAAAAAGCCAAAGTAGAGAAACTTATGTTTAGAATTTAATGTTTATCTTAATTGGAAATGATTTATATATTTGATGAATATCCATTATGTAGTTTTAACTCTGTAAAAGTTTGATGTTATGTACATAATTTAAATACTTTTTTCATAACAACTATACTTGGATGAGACATCAAATAGATACCCATCATATTATTTCTCTTGACAAATTTTGAAGACATGTCTGCTTTTATTAAACCAATAAGTTTAAATTAGCTTTGAATTATTAAATTAGCTCTTATTTATTAAAAATTATCCCTGATTATATAAACTTGAAAAGCTTTTGAAAAAGATGTATTACTGAAGAAGAAAACCAAAACAGGAGGCATCACAATCCCAGACTTTAGCCTCTGCTACAAAGCTGTAATCCTCAAGGCAGTATGATATTGGCACAAAAACAAACACATAGACCAATGGAATAGAATAGAGAACCCAGAACTGGACCCACAAATATATAGCCAACTAATCTTTGACAAAGAAAGAAAGAATATCCAATGGAAAAAAGATAGCCTTTTTAACCAATTGTACTGGGAGAACTAGACAGCAACATGCAGAAGAATGAAACTAGAACACCTTCTTACACTGTACACAAAAATAAACTCAAAATGGATGAAGGACCTGAATGTAAGACAGGAAACCATCAAAACCCTAGGCAAGTAGAGGGGGTTCAGGCAGGTGCTGCCCACAATTGTGTAGTCATTATTTCTTTTAAGGTTCATTTTCTTCAAACCCTACTTCGGATCACCATGTAATGTTAACTTCAAAATAAAACAACCAGTTCTTTTAGCAGCAAAATGAGCTTATTTAGGAATAGGAGAGGAATGGTAGTTTGGGACAAGCAAACTATGAGGAACCATAGGCAGAGACAAAGGGAAGGTTAGCTTTTATTCAGTTTCAGGAGGAAATGAAGGAGGGTTGTTTCCAAAAGAAATTTATTGAAGAACAAGAATTTGAGGTTGTGGTGATTTCTCATTGGCCGCAAGCAGTGTTAGTGCATTGTTGCTAAGGGTAGGGAGGGATCTTCCTTCTTTTCCTTGAAAACAACAGATGAAATGACTATGTGAAAAATGTCTCCCTTGTCAACACAATTCCTATCTTCTTCCTGCTGCAAGGAGTGGCTTGTGCACCACAGTTCTCTCTTCAGGGCCTCCCAACTCCATTTTACATGATATTTTCTTTATTTTCATGGAACAGTGGTCTGTAGGAAGGACAAAGTTCATACTTATATTAGCAATTTTACCTTAACTCTATAGTCATAATGTGTCTCCTGATTCTAAACCCAAGAATTTTTCAGAATAATGAACCAGGGGCAGGTTACAATCGAAAACCCCAGACCTCACCATGTAGGGGTACCCATGTAAAACTTTCAGCATGAGGGGACACAGCTGATCACCTGAGGACAGTTTGCTCTGTCTGGGCAGCTAGCTCCCAAAAACAAGGAAGGAAAGAGATAGGAGGTCTGATCTACACATGCCAATTTCTGCTCCTAAAGATACCTTCAGAATTTATCAGAACTAACGAGGTGAGTGAGCATAGAGACAAGACAGAATTATGACTGATTCAGGTCTCTTGACATAGAAATAGAGATTTATTTTTAAGGAGATGAAAAAGTTGCAGGAGAAAGGCTTTTAACAAGTACCGGTTAAACTTATCCTGAGTTCCTAAAGATCTACTTCAATAACTTGTTGATTCATTTAAAGACTAACTTATGACGCCATATTGTCACTATCTTTCATGTTACTCTCCTGTTATTTTTTTGTATTTTAGTAGAGAATTGGTACAAACTGAAGATGCTTCAAGTTTTAAAGGAGTTCAATTCTAAAAATGAAATTATTATAATCTTGGAAATGGTACTCAATTCCCATCTGAAGGAGAAAAAACTGTAAAAAACACAGACATTAATAATACATGTTAGAAAGTTAATTCATGCGTATTGCCAAACATCCAGTCACAACACTAATTATTATTTTGTATGTTTCCAGTTTTTCCTCTGAACATATACAGTTTGTATCCATCAAAATTTTATATATATATATCAATATATATCTATCTATAGATAGATAGATAGATAGATAGATAATTTCACAGTTTGACTGAGTCCTGTATTCTACTCGTTCACAGTGTGTCTTAGAACCCTAATTAGGTATAGGCTACAATCATCAGTGTGGGACGAACCGATCAGGTGGAGACCAGCAGCAGGGCAGGGAAAAAATCCACCCAAGGCAGAACAAAGGAGGTAAGGCCTACTGATTACACCACAAGGGAACACCAGGCACAAAGCAGAGACTGTGTGCTAGGATGCAGTGATGGAGATGTAGTTAAGGGGGAAAGTGAGGAGGTATATGAGAACTATGGACTTTTCCTTTCTTGGTACCTATGACCCATTGGTCAGCTAGGATCCATGGATATTTTGAGCTGAGTTGCCTAATGAATGAGCCTGTTTGCATTCAGGCTGGTGGTCACTGTGGCCCCTTTGACCTTACTCAGGTTTCCATTGCTCAAACCTGTTGCCTAAAAGAGGCCTCTACAATTAGAAAACATTTATTTTTAATTCAAAATGTGCAGAGGCCTCTACTATACAATGATGTGGACTATAACAAAAACAGAAATCACAGTTATTGCTCTGAAAGCGTTTATAATTTAGGGGAAAAGAACAAACATATCTGAAAGCAAAAATTCAGGTAAAGCGGGCCACCGTTAATGTCAAATGAGAGAAGATAACTGGAAAAAATCTAGAAGGAAACAGCAAATATCCTGTAGGCCAAGAATGTCTCATAGGGCCTCCTGAAAGAGGCAGGGCTTAAGTTCAGGCTGAAGGACTACTATAATTAAGATACACAGGAGAGGAGAGAGAATCCAAATAAGAAAGACTGATATAATAAAAATACAGTTTGTTTATCTCTTTTAGGTAAACATTTAAGTATATCTGCTTGATTCAAAGAGGAAAAAGATAATGTGTCAGGAACAAGTTCTATCCTTCCTTCCTTCCATCCATCCATCCGTCCATCCACCTACCTACCTACTCACCCATCAACCATATGGTCAGGGAGCTAGGGAAGAGGCAGAGCTAGATTTGAATTAGGGTTGCTGTTCATCCAAATTTCAACTCTTTTTAAAAGTATAATAAATTTCCATTAGGAGTTTAGTTGGAGACATAGAGATGGGATGAGTTTTTTAGAACTCTTTTCCAAGAATTAACTCGATAGGTTAGTAAGTCTAGGTGAAGGAAACAATGCTAAAGAAAGGAAAAAAAGAGGGAGACATGTAAGCATACATACACGTATATTTATACAAAAGAAAAAAATACGATTCCGAGGTTAAGTTAATAGCAACCCTGTAACTGATGACTCCTCCCATTCAGAACTCTATTTGCTCTCTGGTTTGTGCAAGGTTTTTTCTCTTCCACTTGTCCTTTAAAATGATGCTCACCAAAGAGACCAATAAAGCGGGAAGAAAGAGAGTAAATGAATGCATGAACAGTCTTCCCCATCACAGGAAGAGCTCCGAGGACCCTTCTTTCTGGGAGCATATGGGGTAAAGAGGTACATGTGTTCAATTTTCTTAGAGTATATTTTGGTCTTAGAGAGTCCTTTAGAAGGTCATGTAAGTACTCTGAGCCCACATATGTTAAATTACATTAAGACTGAATAAGAGTGTGATTAGATTATCTGTGTAAGTACCCAAAAGGTAGTATTTAAAAGTTGACTAAGCACACACACGTCTCATCTTTGAATATATATATAATATATATAATAATTATATATATATAATGCATTATTTTTGCTACATCTACATGATGATGGAGATGCACATATAGATGGGTTGTGGAAAGAATATAAAGGGCAAGTGAGTACAGGTTTATTCACGTATCATAGATTAAAATTAGAACAAAAATGCACATTTGATTATGATTTAAACCGTTAATGTGACCTAACAGCACAAAGAGTAGTACGTGGACCCTCTTTTATATTCTAAACTGTTCTATTTCTAGAATATATTATATAGACCTATATTATATTCTAAAATGCCCTATTTCTGCTCTGATGGATTGAAATCTTCCTATTCTACTCCCACAAAAACAATTATAATACATTAAATGATCGTTTTAAAAGGTGTTATGAGGGACCAAGGTAACGTGAAAAAAAAATCTCATCTTCCCGTTCCTTTACTACCCCCAAAATAAAAGAAGGGGGTAGGTTCTGCTTATGTTAAAAAAAAAATCCTTGTGGTAACCTACATGCCCAGACTGCATCATTCCCTTCTGCCATATAATTTAAAAAAAATACTTAGAATCCTTATATGTATCTATAACTTATGTTTTGTATAAATAAGTTTTAGTGGTTGGGCATGGGACGAGCAGCCATTGTGAGGTTATCAAGTTTATGATATTTTGGGATTGACATCTGTCATGAAAAAAATAGTTTCAAAATTGCTGAATAACTGATATGAACATGATCAAAGAAGCAGAGATGCAATCCATCTCACCATTGGTGACTTTATCAGGTGCAATCCATAGTTAAACAAATTCATACTGATCCAAGGCTGTTTTACCAGCACTCAGCAATGCTAGCAATCTAATTTACCTCAAGATTCGATAAAAGGTAGACTTGATTCATCAAAATGTTTTTCAAGGCTGTTTTTTTTTTTTCCTTTGCCTTCTTTAACGGTTTAGCAAATTGGAGCCGTTATGTTTTTTTTTTTTTCCATAGGAGTTAACTACATTCATTTACCATGAGTTATTATGCATTCATAAAATAATCTTAAGGAGTGAATAACATAATATTTAAAAGCTCTGAAATAAGTTACTTTCTAGGCTTAATTGTTCAAAGAAGCCATCAGCATTAGATACAATTAAAATTAACACAATGAAAGTTGGTAAATTTCCAAAAGTACACTAATTATTAGGGGATGACTCCAGAGGAAATGGTACTATTATCTCTGTTTTTCTTGGGATAGTGGCTATTATTTTTTAAACCTTTCTTTAATATTTTAATATAAGCACAGCAACAAATCAAAATGCTTTCTTTTTCAGGTAGTTTGAAACAGAATGAGATAAGGATAGAAAAGAACCAGCTCCTAAATCATTCTTGGGAGTGGAGTGTTTGTCTGCATTGCACTGATGTACTAAACTTAAGAACTAACTTAAGTATGAGAGAATGTTTTTGACGTATTTTTGAAATCTAATCTTTCTCCTCTGGATCTTGAGATAATCTGATGCTTTAACTAAGTAAAGCTGATGATCTCATACTTCCGTATATAGTGTCTCTGAGATTCAAATTTATATCACAAGTTGGTATGAAGTCAATGTTTTGTTTGTTGGTTTTGCTCATCTAGTTGTATTTTTAAGGCGCCCCGGCCCCTTGCTGCTCATATTTCTGTCATTTTAGGTAATGTTCAGTTTCTCTCTGGTTTGGAAGATTTTGCTTCTGCTTTTTTTTTTTTAAATGTTTATTTATTTTTGAGGGAGAGAGAGAGAAAGAGAGAGAAGATAGCGCGTGAGCAGGGGAGGGGCGGAGAGAGAGGGAGACACAGAATCTGAAACAGGCTCCAGACTGAGCTGTCGGCACAGACCCCCATGTGGGGCTCAGACTCAGAATGGGGAGATCATGGCTTGAGCTGAGGTCTTTGGCGCTCAACTGACTGAGCCCCCCAGTCAACTTCTGTTTTCTTTTAAGGAACAATGTTTGTAATGTTTTCTGTGTCCATGCACACTCAGTCACGGAGAAAAGGCAGTTTTGAGAAACCATGTTATTTTTACCTTTCGGCTTTCCTAACGTCACGCTAGATCTAATTTCTGTCTGATTTCCATTTTGGAAGGAACAAGAAAGACTGTACTTTAGTTTTCTTACTTCCTTTTTTTGTTTTTTTCAATTAAAATCTATTTGAATTACAACATTTTGTAAATTTAAGGTGTAAAATATGTTAATTTGATACATTTATATATTGTAATATGATTGCCACTGTAGCTATACTTAGCACCCCAATCACGTTACATAATTATCCTTTCTTCTTAGTGGTTGGAATAATTAAGTTCTAGTCTATTAGAAAGCTTGATAATTACACTTAAGTATTACTGCCTATGTTCACTATACCATGTGTTAGATTCTTAGGACTTACTTGCTACTTGTTGCAAGTTTGTATCCTTGAGCAACATCCGTCCTATTCCCTACCCCCACTCCTAGTAACCACCATCTTTTTCTCTGTTTTTTACAAGTTTGACCTTTTTAGATTCCACATATAAGTGGAATATACTACTTGTTTTTCTCTGACTTCTACCAGGACTATGTTTTCGGAAGTTCAATGCTTCGAGAAAGACTAAAATGCCTTCACATCAGAGGGGGAAACAGCAAAAGAATTTCCCTATTTCTTAGTATAAAGTAATGAGAAATTCAATAATTTCCTTTCACCATGAAGCCTCTCTTCACTTCAGCTACTAACATATCACTTTTTTTTCCCTTCTGTAAGAGGTATTTTTGTTGTCTGTTTTTCTCTTCCAGGGCCTTTCTGGTATGGGGGATTAATAGTTCCGTGTACAAGTATACATGCCTGCCTTGATGGAAACTTTTCTTTCCCTTGTTAACATGACTCAGGATAGCCTCTTCAGATAACGCTTTGTAGTAGGTAGAGAACAGGTTCTAACAAGAAAATAGCACACGATGATGGGATATAAATGCACAGGCACCACTCAAAGTTCTTGTCAGAAAACTTGTGGGGAAAAAATGTATTTCTCTTTCTAGTTGATTTAATATTTTTATTATCAAGTGCTTTCATGTATAAGACTTCGGGAGCCTTTCTGTCTGTTGTTCTGCTATTCTGTCAGGGAAGGTAAGACATGCAGACACCTCCTTCACAGTAGGGAAGTGCAAATAAATTTCCAAATGGATGTCAAAATTAAAAGCAATTCCAGATTTTTATGGTGTTAATGTCATGGTGGTTAAAAACCTCAAATACACTTGGGTTAAATTCCTAGTAGTCCATGTAATTGTTTCGGGATCTTGAGCAAAGTAGTTAGCTGTAATTTTCCTGTTCCTCATTTAAAAATAGAGATAATTATAGTATACCCGCCCTAGGATTACAACGAGGATTAAAGAAGATACGACACAACACACATATTAGCTGTTATTATCTAGTATTATTATTTATTCAGGTCTTTCATAATGGAGTAAAATAATAATTACTGTTTCTACTTTCACATTCTTAAATACACTCTCAAATCCCTGCTTTCTCCCTGCTGTTCTTTCCATTCTATGACAACTGTTTTACCGTTTTACTCCAGGTCAGTAATGACTTTGCATTTGCTAAATAAATGAGCATTTTTCAGAACTTCTCAACTCGATGCAGCTTTGTCTTGCAACTCGTTCCTATTTTGCCATCTCAGTTGATTAGAGAACCCAGAGGCATCTCAAAGTGTAAGCCTCTTCTTTTAACTTCCTGCCTAGCTTCTAAGGAACCCTGTCGTTTTAAGTATATGTCCTATGCTTTATGCCCTGTATTCCATGGATCACCTATGCCCGTCTCTCCAGACTATGTGCATTGCCTTTCCAATAGGATTTTTCAAAAGTAACAGTAGCAAATTCATATACTTGCTACTTAAAATGGACGAGATTATTTGTAAAAACCAAGAGACATTATTTGAATGCCGACTATGCTTGTATCAATAGGCTTACAACTGTAGGTTCTGGCTGTCACTTGACAAACTATCGATGCTCCCTTAGTGCCATGTCATATGTCACTGGGTATGGATACATTGGATCTATACTTCAGCCTCAAGAAGGAAGCTAGAAAAAGAATCATGGCTGGTGATGTGTAGATGAGTTAAAGATATTTTACATGGTCCCTAGGGCCTTCGTTTTTGGAGGTCAGAGATAGGTGCCTCTCCAATCAGGAGCAGGTGATTAAAAGACAAAACTTAGAATGTGAAGTGCCAAGAAAAGTCTGGATATCACCGCTGCTATTTTAACACAAATGGGAAAAGAGGTGCCAGGAAAAAAAAGATTTATTTCAAAGGCAGAAAAAGCCTAGGACAGTGGTTTTCAAATGATAATGCATAGAAGAATCATCTGGGATGTTTGTTAAAAATACAGAGTCTCAATCTCTAGATATTTTGGATAGTCTTTAGAGGGTATCTTATGTGTGTTCTCAAGGAACTCTTCCCCCACAGGCCACTTGTATTCTCTTGCTAAGAGTGCAGAGCATCTGATATATCCGCCGGAGTCCATTCTGCCCCTGGGCGCTATGGGCAACAGGTGTATTCTGCTGTTACTCCTCTCAGAAAATACCACTCTGCCAGAGTGTTGGTTCCCAAAGCCGCAAGTGAAACGCAAGTACCAAAACCCCTGAGATTTGAGAATACTATTTCCCTCCCTGTGGTTCTCTCTGCAAATGGAGCCTAGTGTCACAATGCTGTGCACGGCAATGGAGAGGAAGTGTACCATTGCCCTATCAATGGTTGGCCTTTTGCCATCACCCATATGCTGGCAGGAAACGGAACCCTTTCATTCCTTCTTCTTTCCTGTACATATTCCACAGCAAATACAGGTCTTAGAGATTGCGCGCTGCATGTATGTAGCACTATTCAAGGCTAGAGCGAACAGTTCGCCCTTGAGACTAGTGTGGAGCACTGCAATGAAATGTTTGCCTGAGTTTTTATAATGGTCCTTGTGCCGAAAATCTCTGCCTCTGGTCTCATTCCCGTCCATGCTTCCCTCAGTTAGAATCGTCTTTCTCTACCGCGGATCTCCTTTTCTTACTCTTTGGCTCAAGTTCCCTCAATGAGACCCGTTGCTTTCAGGATAACATCTAATTCTGCACAACCATTATTCTGTTAATCTTTCAACCTTAGTTTTCACTTCTTGCCTCCACACTTCGTGCCCATCTTTCAGATCTCAGACCTCATCTCTCACAGTCCATGTCTTTGTAGTCACCAGCATGAGCAACACATATATTCTTCCATTTACTGGTTACAAGCCTTTTTAACCCAATAATGCTGTAAAGTCATTTTGATCAGGGATCATTCTTATTCCTCCCTATTTCCATGATCCCCAGCTTGGGCTTTTCAATATGGTTGCTAAGGTAAATCAGAAAGACAGATAAGGGGGAGAATCAGGAAGGCAGACCGGCAGGCATGCTTTAGTCTAGAGACTAATATCTAGATACAATGGTTTGTTTAACACCCTCTTATATTGATACTTTTTTTTTCTAATGGGTTTCCACTGTAGAAATAAAAGTAACATAGAAACAGTAATAAGCTATTTCTTTTTGGCTATAATTGCCCAGTGCTACTGTTTCCAGTACTTTGCTCTGAGGTCCCTACCGCTAATGTGGCCATCAATCCATGCTGCTGGTTATTAAATGGGAATCAATAAAATGCCTCCACTCATATTAGTGGGTGGGGAAGGAGGTCAGAGAGGTTTAAAATAAGATTCCCAGGCTGAGGAAGATAAAAGGAAGAGAAAATCCTTAAATTAGGGATTTTTTTTTTTTTAATTGATATCCTTTAGAGTTGTTTTGCTGTTCTGAAATAAACCTTGAAAACACATCAGAACTTGAGCCAAGCCAGGAAGCAACAGCCCACTGCCTTTGAGTCCTCAGTGCTATAATGAATATCAATTGTAAATAATACATTTAATTTTTAACGCTGTTCCATGGTGTACTTCTCGACATCTAATCATTAAAGAAGTAAAGAAAGGAGTTGAACACGACTGTTGCTTTTCCACTGTAGTCTTTCAGCCAAGACCAACATTTTACACTCTCTTCTCTGCAGCTGGGGCTACAGTTCAGATTTGTTTGTCAGCTAACGTTTTGTCAGGTTCTAGGAAGGGTGGGCTTTCATGGGTCTAGCTCCTGTTTCTACTCTCCCTGCATCCTTAACCCAATGACAACAGTTGGTTCCAGACTCCAGCTTCTTTGACCACTCCTAGAACCAAGCTCCCCATTACATACAACAATCACTGGCTAATGCTCCCTCCTTTTGGTTTGAGATCACCTTATCTGCCCTTCCCCAACTTCTGGAACCCAATCCTTTCCATTTTGTTTTCCTTTCCTAATATTTCTGCAGAGTATTAAATGCTTTCTACCCAGAAGTTAATTTTCCTACGTACCCCAGAATTCATTTTTTTCTCCTTCACTACCACCCACACTTGCAAATAACCGCTTACTTAATTTCTTAGATTGAATCTTCTCTCTTGAAGTGCCTGGTGTACATTCTGTCTTCCCGAGTACACTCTTATTCATCAGGATTCTGCCATGTGTTTTCTGTCTTCTAATACTTTCGAGGTTATAAAATATTTCTACACTGAACCGATATTAAATATACACCCACTTGTCTGGACTACATGAAAGGTATCTTTTATTTTCATCTTTCTCGTTTCCGCTCAGCCTCATTTCTTCCTATGCCATAACACCTTACAATACAACTATTCCTGTGTTCTCCGTGTCTACATGTCGGCAAACCTCTTCTCATCTAGATGCTTTTTTTTATTGTGTTCTCCAATATTACCCTTCTGCCTATTCAAAACAGTTTTCTCCAAGTCCTATCCTCACCCCTCTAACAGTGAGTAGCAGCCTCTATAATTGCATAAATTATAATATGCAATTTCCTTCTAAGCTCTTGTAAATCTACCCTACCTTCAACTAATGTTGTTGTTGGTACTGGTCATGATGATGGTGATGATGGTGATGGTGATGGTGATAATGGTGGTGATGATGGTGACGATGATTTCTTGTTTGTCACTCTTGATTTCTGAAGCTAAGAGTCATGTGAGGACAGAGACTATATCCTCACGTTTTTTTTTTTTTTTCATTGCCCTTTGCACTCATTATATGCACAAAGTTGCTCTTGAATTACGTGCTGATTATCTAATTTCTTCCCTCAGCTTAGCAAGCAACCATAGTTTGTCCTTTGGTTTCCAGTATACATGGTTCCAAATGTTGTATTTTCAATACACCAGTGCTTGCCTTCCATTGAAGTCCCCTACTGAACTCTCAGACTTGACATGAGCTTGGGTAACTGAAATTTCTGTACCTCTATCCAGCATGCCAATAGTTCCATGACGGAATATCCTAGTCTGATTGTTGCTCTCTCCATTAGAAAAGAGGCCTGTTTGCTAGCGGGAAACTGGAGGAAATTATCCATCTTTGCCTTAATTCTAATCTGACTGCTGTCTCCCTCTCCCCTCTAGCAGTTTTCCACATTTCATCGTGCATCCGGACTCTAATCCTGTAAAGTTCCCTTCAGATGTGAGTGCCTATATTCTTGTCTCCCTTAAATCCCCTTTTATTCCTTACGCCTCTCCACATCATGTTCTTGAGTTATCTTAGATTCTTCTCCTCATTATTGACTGGCCTTTAATTTCTCCTTTATCACCAAGTCTGCTCTAAAGGACTCCTCTTAATTCTCATTCACCTAAGAGTAAGAATCTAGAATATCAAGATAACGGCTACAAGGACTCCCTACAGCTTCATCCTACGTCTGATTGAGCACACTGAGATCTCTGTGCTGTACACTGCGGCAGACATCCTCATGCTCCCTGGTCATGGGGTGCTAGTTTATCATTATGGGCAACGAGACCATCTGAGTTCTCTTTTGTTCTTACTGTTTAGTGGAATACTTTCAAAATCATGTAAGGGTCACCCGGGTGGCTCAGTTGGTTTAGCGTCCCATTCTTGATTTGGGGTCAGGTCATGATATGGGTTATGCTAACCCATATTCACCGATGTGTTAACAATGTTAGTATTTCTCTGTCAAGTGTTGTTTTCAGCCAAGGCTCCAGCCAACAAGAGATGTGAGGGGAGTCAATGGGTATGAGTCAAATGGAGTTGGAAAGTTCTTTTTTAAAAAATCAGGGGGCATCTGGGTGGCTCAGTCAGTTAAGTGCCCGACCTCAGCTCAGGTCATGATCCTCACCACTTGTGAGTTTGAGCCCCACATCAGGCTGTGTACTGACAGCTCAGAGCCTGGAGCCTACTTCCAATATTGTGTCTCCCTCTCTCTCTGCCCCTCTCCCACTCACACTCTGTCTCTTTCTCTCAAAAGTAAATAAACGTTAAAAAAATTTTTTTTTAAAAACTATTGCCTGGAAATTGTGTGATAAAAGTAGCTACATAGGATAAGAATTGAAAAATCTATTCTTTGAACATTTTGACAAAAATGAATATTTCATAGTAAATTTTTTATAAAATATAATTCTAGATGTAGAATTATGTCCTATTGATTACAGGGCAAAAAGCCCCCTCAATTTATAAATGGGAGATCTCTCAAGAATCCAAAGATGTTAAAAATTATTGAGGGTTACAGTGATGTTTAGGTGTAATATGACTTTCTTCTGTAAAACGTGGAATTGCTTTAAATATGTTCTGAATTAAATTGGGAATCAGAGCACCGCTGGTTCATAGTTTGCTTTGGACTCACTCGCTTAGTGACATTGTCAAAGCATAGAGCCCATACAGGTCTCGGTTTAATCACTGTAAACTAAAAACGATAATACTTTTATAGCATTATTTTAAGGAAAAACATGTATATTGTACATGGAAAAACAAGGTAGGCAATATACACTCTTTTTTTCTATTTTCCCTTTGAAATATATTCCAATACATTGTTGTTTAAAATATAGCACTTCTAGGGGCACCTGGATGGCTCAGTCAGCTAAGTGCCTGACTCTTGATTTCAGCTCAGGTTATGGTCTTGCAGTTTGTGAGTTTGAGCCCCACCCTGGGCTCCATGCTAACAGTGTGGAGCCTGCTTGGGATTCTCTCTCTCTCTCCCCCACCCCTCTCTCTTTCTGCCCCTACCCCTACTCCCTCTCTCTCTCAAAATAAATAAACTTTAAAAAATAAATATAGAACTTCTATACAAGGAGAGGGTAAAAGTAATACTTATCATGGACACAGACAAGTCTTAATATTTATAATTAAAATAGAGACATAATGAGAGACATAGCTTTTTTTTTGTACTTTCTATTGTTTTATCTCAATTTTCTCAGCAATAAGATGAAACAATAATATTTGCTAATCAGGACTGCTATAAAGTTGAGAAAATAAAGCACTTCATATATTAAAACGTATCATATGGGGTGTCTGAGTGACTCAGTCAGTTAAGGGTCCAACTTCAGCTCAGGTCATGATCTCATAGTTCGTGAGTTCGAGTCCTGCATCGGACACTGTGCTGACAGCTCAGAGCCTGGAGTCTGGTTTGGATTCTGTCTGTCTCTCTCTCTTTCTCTCTCTCTCTCTCTCTCTCTCTCTCTCTCTCTTGCCCCTCTCCCACTTGCACTTGGTCTCTCTCAAAAATAAACAGTAAAATTTTTTTTAAAATATCTTATGAATATATAACCATTATCTGGAAATTATATGATTAAACTCTAGTTACTTTTTTTTATGTTCATTTATTTTTGAAAGAGGTTAAGAGACAGAGACAGAGCATGAGTGGGGGAGGGGCAGAGAGAGAGGGAGATGCAGAATTGAAGGCAGGCTCCAGGCTCTGAGCTGTCAGCATAGAGCACAACTCGGGGCTTGAATCCACAAGCCATGAGATCATGACCTGAGCCAAAATCAGATGCTTAACTGACTGAGCCACCCAGGTGCCCCAGCTATAGTTACTTTTGATTTACAGTTTGATTTTCAAATGAAGTTGTGATTGTTGTTTTCCTCCCTTAACACCTAGTTGGTTCCTCACACACAAAAAATGAACTCTTAAATGTTCATGATGAACATTTTTTAATGTGGTGGAAATGAATCCCCAAAATTCAAATTAAATTTCAGCATATTACAAAAATGCAAGTCACAGGAATCAGTTTTGTGTGTGTAGATGGAATAAAGAACCTGTGGCTTTGCATGACTGTACTATAAATTCTAGAATTCTCTTACTCCCCTTTCTTTCTTCCTACACCAATATCTGGTAACATTTTTTTCACATCTAAGTTTACATATGATACATAAATCCTTAGAATATATTATAAGATTTAGCCCCAAATCAAACACCAATGAGGCTAAGTCTCATAATATATTCTATGGATATATCGCAGCGTGATGCCCAAACCCCAGCTATGCAAAGCACCAGACTCTTAAGTAGGCACTAACATTTGAGCATGAATGACATTTGAAAGAAGCTGCAGGACTCTTGATGGCTTACAAAGACCCACAAATCTTTGTTTTGCGCATCCACCACTGGTCTTGTCTCCAACCACTCTTTCTGTTATAATTCTTCCACTCTATCCACTCTGGCCTCTTTCCCCAAATGTGTGAGTTATGCTCTCTCCTTTGCTCCAAACGTGCCCTTGCCTGAACGATCTTCCTGAAATTTATCATGGCTACCTCACTTACTGCCTTTGAGACTTTGTCCAAATACTGCCTTCCCAATGAAGCTCATCTTTACTCCTTTTTTAAAATTTCATGTCTTCAAGGGCACTGGGTGGCTCATTAAGTGTCTGACTTCGGTTCAGGTTGATCTCATGGTTTCAGAGTTCAAGCTCTGAGTCGGGCTTTGTGCTGACAGCTTGAGGCTGGAAGTCTGCTTTGGATTCTGGGTCTCCATCTCTCTATACCCCTCCCCCGCTCGCGCACGCGTGCGCTCGCTCTCTCTCTCTCTCTCTCTCTCTCTCTCAAAAATAAATAAACATTAAAGCAAATTTTAATAAAATTGCATCTTTTCAACTACCTATTTGCTTTACTTTTTCTTTTTCCCATGATATTTGTCACCGGCTAGGAAGTAATTTTTTTTTTAATTTATTGTCAGTCTTTCTCTGTGAGAATGTATGCTATGTGAGAAATCTTTCCTCTGCTTTGTTTACTGCTTTCTCCCAAGCACCAAGAGAAGTGTCTGGCATATATTTATCAAATGAATCAATAAATAATACATCAAAAATTAACCCATTTATGAGAGGCATTTTGGGCTTATTTGTTTCCTTGTCATTGATTTCATAACATTATTCTTTTCCTTCCTTTCTCTTTGTTTGTTGTGTTTTGGTTTGGTTTTATTTTAGAGGGTTTGTATCCCTGGTTCCAGATTTGGGATAAAAATAATAACACATCTTTCTTTCTTTCTTTCTTTTTTTAAGTGTCCTGTTACCTATTACTGTAACCCTTTACTAGGGAAGAACATTACTGAAGTCTCAAATAAGTTCAAATCTGAAATCCATAAGTTGCAGAATATTTGTTAAATTGATGTAGACTCTCTGGGTGTTTTGGTATCTTAATACTCTAATGTGATGGTTAGTTTTATGTGTCAACTTGACTGGACTACAGGGTACCCAGATATTTGGTGAAACATTATTCTAGTTGCTTCTGTCAGGGTGCTTTTGAATAAGACTAACATTTGAATTGGTAGACAGAGTAAACAGATTCCCTCCTTGGTATAGAATGTCCTCATTAAGTAGACGGAAGGGCTGAATACAACAAAAAGCCTGATCTTCCCCCAGATAAGAAAGAATTTGGGCTTGACAGCCTAAAACTGGAACAGTGTTTGTGTATTTGTTTCCTTTTTCTTTTTTCTTTTTTTTCCCCTGCCTTTGGAGTGGGAGGAAACTCCTGCCTGACTTCCTTGAGACATTAGTTCTTTTTTTCTTTTTTCCTTCTGTCTTTAGAGTCTTACTGAAACATTGTCTTTTCCTGGGGTCATCAACAACCATATTATATTGTGTTTCTCTGGAGAACCCAAATACATCTCATAATATTTAAGAAATTGTATTTGATTATGATAGAAAAAGAAAAGAAAAAAATAGCTTACTTTACAGTGTATGAAATTTAGGTTAGATATAAGTGAAAATTTCACCAAACGTGTTAGGAGTTTCCAGATGAATTAAGGATACTTTTGAGGCAGTCTCAAAATACACTGTAACAGACCAGAGCATACCACTCTGTGCATTGATTTAGAAAATAGTTCAGTGTTAGGAGCGTGGATCATGTCACCTTGTGTATAGTCCTATCCAGAAGAACCCATCTTTCCACTTTCCCATGTAGATCAACATTTTAGAGCCAGTAGAATCTGTTTTTCTGCTACAGAGAATGTGGTTCAAACTGAAGCACAATCTCTCTCTATCATAGATATAATGTTACACAAATTTTGCTTGAGAGTTACTGATGCTGTTTGTTCTAAAATATTAATAAATTCTGTGAAGAATTCCACGTAAATAGTATAGACTCTTATCCGCAAGTGAAGCATAAATTACCACTTCTTAAGTGTAGGCTAATATGGTGACTTCCTTCCCAAAAAGTGAAGTATGGAAAAAGGCAAAAAAAGAGTAATGTTACAGTGGCGAAACCTGACAGACGCTCTCCAACCAGATTGTCAAGTTCAACATCAATAGTCATAGATCATGCGACAGTATGTATCCTTGATAGGATGTGATGGAAATGATACTTTACCCCCAGGGGCAACTTCACAGAAACCCATAACCACAGAGTGGTCATAAACAAACTCAGACAAATTCCAGTTTTGGAGCATTCTACAAAATACCTGAGAAAGTACTCCTCCAAAGTATCAAAGTCATCAAAATCAAAGGAAATTTGAAAAAAATATTACCCTCAAAAGGAGCCTAAGGAGACATGACAACCAAATATAATGTGGTATCCTGAGTAGAATCCTGGAACAGAAAAAGTACATTAGTAAAAACTAGGAAATGCAGATAAAGTATGGACTTTAGTTAATAAGAATATATTCAGCATTGGTTTATTAGTAGTGACACATTAATAGGGGAGATTGGGTGTGGAATATATGGAAAACATCTGTACTGTCTTTGCAAGTTTTCTGAAAATCTAAATATATTCTCAAGTAAAAAGTTTATTGAAAAGTAAAAAAAAAAAAAATGGGGCACCGGGGTGGCTCAGTTGGTTAAGGGTCCAACTTCAGCTCAGGTCATGATTTCACAATTCATGGGTTTGAGTCCCATGTCAGGCTCTGTGCTGACAGCTCAGAACCTGAAGCCTGCTTCAGATTCTATGTCTCCCTCTCCCTCTGCCCTTCCCCTGCTTGTGCTCTGTCTCTGTCTCTCAAAAATAAATAAACATTAAAAATTATTTTTTAAAGTAAAATAAAAGAAGTTATTTTAAAACTGTAAAATGTAATATAATATTCAAAGCCTGTATACAATTTTCTAAATTGCTACTATTTAAATACCAGTCTAATATTTTATAATATTATTATGTCTATCTAATATCTATGAACCACGTACTTAAATGTTTAAGAACTATTGAAAAATCACTTTTGACAATGATTATATCTATCTATATATTTGTGGTTTCATTTGATTTTGTACATCACATTTAAAAGTCAGACCCTGAATTTCTGTTAGAAGCTGAGTTTTGTTGCCGGTATCTACAAGAAAGAATAATTTATAAACAAATACATATTTAAAACACTGAGTAAAAGTTCAAATATTTTTCTTACCATAGGTCTTAAGAGATTTAGAGTTTACTTATAAGCCCTAATGTTCTTTCTAGCTCCAAAATGTTATTCTTTTGTTACTGCCCTGACAAATGAGCCTATAATGAAAGTCAAACCTGTAACCCTCAATTCTCAAAATTACCTCTGCCAACACTGAGTATTCTAAGACTCCTCAATTCAATTTGAGTAGGTGCCTGAAGCTATGCCTGAGACTACAACAGCATTAAGTTCTACTACTATTATATCAAAGAAAATGATCTATTACCTATCATTTTCTATAGCTATCTAATCATGTATAAGTGTGTGTGTGTTTGTGTGAGAGAGGAAGGGAGGGGGACTGACAGCAAAGGAGGGAGGGAGAAAGAAAGAAGGAGAGAGAAGTAATATAAAGAGCACATTCCTATTTGTTGATAAAGGTCACGAAAAGGACAAAAAGAGATGCCAAAACCATCACGTAGGTCAAAAGATAGAATACAGTCCAAGGAATAATAGTAATAATATAGCTATCATTTACTGAGTGCTTTCTATGTTGCAGACACTGTAATAAGTACTGCAGTGTATGCATTCACTCCTCCCGGCAACCAGGTGAAGCCTGTAGGATTATTACCAACCCAACCAGGAAGAGGAAGCTGGACACAGTGAGGTTAGTAACCTGTTCAAGTTCATATGGTTAGAGGTACAGTACGGATCCAGGAATTGAACCTGAGCGTACACCTCTTTGCCTCCTAAAGGAAAATGCCGCCCGATCCGGATAGTTTATTATTAAGGAAAGTTTTTCTGTGGCATCAGGTTTTTACCATTTTTCATCTTTGAGGCTAGAGTTTTTTGATTAATTTAAAATTAACATGAATATTCATCTAGATTCATACAATGGAGAAATAGTGATCCAATATGAACTAGTGATCTAATTTAAATGCTTGTATATGTTGTTAAAAATACTAGAAATGTGCGCCTCCAAGATTTTACTGTATACGAATTACTCCAGGAAACCTAAAGTTAATTTAGATGTAGTCTTCAATGAGATTTCTTTGATCAATCTAAGTAATGATGAAATATAAACAAATAATTCCATTGTATTTCTGTCGTTATTTTTTATTAAGAATTTTATTTGTTTCTTTGTTAGTGGCATCTGGGTGGCTGGCTCAGTTGGTTAAGCGTCCTTCTCTTGATTTCAGTTCTAGTCATGATCTCATGATGTGTGAGTCCAAGCCCCATGTCAGGCTGTGCTGCCGATGGTGCAGAGCCTGATTGGGATTTGTTCTCTCTCTCCTTCTTTCTGCTTCTCTCTCTCTCTCTCTCTCAAAATAAATAAAATAAACTTAAAAAAAGAATTTATTTTTTAGATCAGTGTTAGTTTCACAGCAAAACGAAGGAGAAGATACTAAGTTTTCCCATGCTGCCATACATGATATCAACATCCGCATTATCAATGTATACAGAGTGGTACATTCGTTCAAACTGATGAATCTACATTGAACGTCATAATCACCCAAATCCCATAGTTTATGGTTCACTCTTGATGTGTACATTCTGTAGGTTTAGACAATTACACAACAGGTTCATTCTCTTAAAAACTGTTCCACCTATTTATTCCTTCTCCTCTTTCAGTCCTTTTACTGTCTCCATAGTTATTCTTCTCCCACAATGACATATAGTTGAAGTCATACAGAGTGTAGCCTTTTTGGTCTGACTTCATTCAACCTAGTGATAGGCATGTAAGTTTCTTGAGGCTTGATACCCGATTGATAACTCCTTCCTTCCTTCCTTCCTTCCTTTCTTTTTTTTTATAATTTAATTGTCAAGTTAGCTAACATAGTGTATACAGTGTACTCTTGGCTTTGGGAGTAGATTCCTATGATTCATCTCTTGTATACAACACCCGGTGCTTATCCCAACAAGTGCCTCCTCAATGCACATCACCCATTTTCTCTGCCCCTCTGCCCCCCAAACCCCATCAACCCTCAGTTCTCTGTATTTAAAGAGTCTTTTATGGTTAAGCTCCTTCTCCATTTGTAACTAGTTTTTTTTTTCTTTCCCCTCCCCCATTGTCTTCTGTTAAGTTTCTCGAATTCCACATATGAGTGAAAACATGTGATATCTGTCTTTCTCTGACTGACTTACTTCACTTAGCATAATATCCTCCAGCTCCATCCATGTTGTTGCAAATGGCAAGAAGATGTTATATATAATGTTACACTACTTGGCAATGAAAAAGAATACAATCTTGTCCACCTCACAGTTTTTTAACACTAAATAATATTCCATCGTCCTGATGTACTACCATTTACTTATCTACTGATCCACTGAAGGGCACCTTGGTTGGTTCCAAGAGAGGGCAGTTATGAACAAGGCTGCTATTCTCATCCATGTGTAGATTTTTGTGTAGACATAAGTTTTCAGCTGTTAGAAAAATACAGGGTGTGCAATTGCTGGGTGATATAGTAAGAACATATTTATCTCGGGAAGAAACTGTCAAACTTCCATATTGGCTGTAAAATTTTGCATTTCCAGAAAAAAATGAATGAAAGTTTATGTCGTTCCACATCCTCACCAGCATTTGGTCTTGTCTGTGTTCCAGATTTTGGTCATTCTAGTAGGTGTGTGGCATCTCATTGTTTTCATTCTTATGTTCCTGATGATATATATTGTGAAGCATCTTTTCATATACTTATTTGCTCTCTGTATATCTTCCTTAGTGAAATGTTTGTTCTTTAGCCCATTATTTAATAAGGTTGTTTTCTTGTTGAGTTTTAAGAAGTTTTCATATATTTTGGATGGTAGTTCTTTACCGTATGTGTCTTTTGCAAATATTTTGTCCCAGTCTGTGGCTTATTTTCTCATTCTCTTGACGTGTGTTTTTGACAGAGGAGAAGATTTAATTTTAATAAAGTCTAGCTTATCAATTATTTCTTTCATAGATTGTCTTTAATGTTGTATCTAAAAAAGGTATCACCATACTCGAGATCTTGGTTTTCTAGAGTGTCATATTTTAGGAATTTTATATTTTTATGACTTATCGTTAGGTATATGACCCATTTTGAGTTAATTTTTTTATGTTTATTTTTGAGAGAGACAGAGCATGAATGGGGGAGGGGCAGAGAGAGGGGGCGACACAAAATCGAGAAGGCTCCAGGCTCCAAGGTGTCAGCACAGAGCCTGATGCGGGGTTTGAACTCATGAACCACGAGATCATGACCTGAGCCAAAGTTGGACACTTAACTGACTGAGCCACACAGCCACCCCATTTTGAGTTAATTTTTGAGGAAAGCTCATGTAGAATTATTTTTTGCATGTGAAGGTTTAATTGTTCCAGCACCATGTTTTTGAAAATACTATCTTTGCTTCATAGCACTGCATTTGCTTCTTTGTCAATGATCAGTTGACTATATTTGTGGGGTTGTATTTCTTAATCGTCTGTTCTATTGATCTGTTTGTTCACTCTTTATCCAATTCAAACTGTCTTGATTATTGTTTTATATCAAGTCTTGAAGTTGGGTAGTGTCAGTCCTCCAACTTTGTTCTCCTTTAATATTGTATTGAATACTCTGGGTCTTTTGCCTCCCCGTATAAACTTTAGAATGAGTATGATGACATCCACAAAATAGCTTATTTTTGGATAATAAACTTTTGTTTTATTGACCCTATATATAGACCAAGTAGGAAAGCAGTAACATCTTGGCCGAATTGAGTCTTCCTGTCCATGAACATTAAATATCACTCAACTCAGTTCATTTTTTATTTCACTCATCACAATTTTGTAGTATTCCTTGTATAAATCTTGTTTTATTTTATTTTTTTAACCACCATGCTGACTTATTTTATTGTGGTATAGCTTTGTCTGTCTCAGCATTTCATATAAATGGCATATACAGTATGCATTGTTTGTATCTGACCTCTTTTGCTCTCAACCTGTTTTCAGTTTTCTCCATGTTTCTGTATGTTTCTTTTTAATTATTGTGTAGCATTCTATTATATGATATACCATGACTTGTTTGTTGATTCTTATGAAGAATATTTGGATGCTTCCTAATTTTTTTAAATATTTTATTGTCACATTGGTTTCCATACAACACCCAGTGCTCATCCCAACAAGTGCCCTCCTCTGTGCCCATCACCCCCTCTCCCCTCAGTTTGTTCTTAGTCTTTGAGTCTCTTATGTTATATCTTCCTCCCTCTCTGTGGCTTTTTTTTTCTTCCTCTCTTCCCCTCCCCCCCTGGTTTTCTGTTAAGTCTCACAAAGCCTACTTATGCATGGAAACATATGGCATCTGTCTATTTCTGTCTGACTTATTTCACTCAGCATAATACCCTCCAGTTCCATCCATGTTGCCACACATGGCCAGATTTCATTCTTTCTCATTGCTGTGTAGTATTCCATTGTATATTTTAGATTTGTATTTAAGTATTTCATTTTCAGGGGTGCTAGCATAAATGGTATTGTTTTAATTTCAAATTCCACCTTTTCAATGCCATTATAAAATAAAGCAATTGACTTTTCTATATTAACCTGATATGGTGTAACCTTGCCATATTCTTATTAGTTCAGGAATTTTTTTGTTGATTCAGGTTTTGTACATAGGTGATTATGTCATCTGTGAACAAAAATAGTTTTATGTCTTCCTTCTCAATTCGTATATATTTTATATCCTTTTCTTATTTTATTGAATGAGTTTGAACTTTCAGTTTGATGTTAAAAAGGGGAGAGGGAACATTCTTGCCTTGTACCTGATCTTAGTGGGAAAGTTTTGAGTTTCTCACCATTAAGTATAATCTTAGCTGTAGGTTTTTCATAGATTTTCTTTATCAAGTTGAGAAAATTCATCTCTATTCCTGGTTTGCTGAGAGTTTTTAACATGAATAGATACTGGAGTCCGTGAAATGCTTTTTCTGCATCTATTGTTATCATATGATTTTTAAAAGCCTATCGATGTGACGAATTACATTCATTTATTTTTCAAATGTCGAACTAGCTTTTCACATTTAGGATACATATCCCAAAGTCATTTTGTGTAATTATTTTTATATATTGTTGGATTTGATTTGCTAATATTTTGTTGAGGGTTTTTGTATGTATGTTCATGAGAGATACTGGTCTGTATTTTTTTTTTTAATGTCTTTGGTTTTGGTATTAGGGTAATGCAGGCCTCATAGAGTTGGTTAGAAAATATTTCCTTTCTTTCTATCCTCTGAAGATATTGTAGAGCACTGACATAATTAAGTTTTTCCTCAAATATTTGTTAAGAATTCTCCATCTAGGCTTGGTGCTTTTTGTTTTGGAAAATTATTATTTATTTGATTTCTCTAATAGATATAGGTTTATCCATATTGTCTGATTCTCTTGCATGCATTTTGGTAAATTGTATCTTTCAGAAATTGATCCACTTCATCTAGGTTATGAAATTTGTGGTCATAGAGTTGTTCATAGTATTCCTTTTCTATCTTTTTAATGTCCATGGGATTACATGTATTGATGTCCCTCCTTTCATTTCTGATATTAGTTGGTTTTTGTTTCATTTTGTTTTGTTTTCTCTCTTGCTCTGTCTCTCTCTTTTCTTGTTTTCCTGGTTAGAGGCTCATCAATTTTATTGATTTTTTTTTTCAGAGAATCAGCTTTGGGTTTATTGGTTTTTCTCTATTGATTCCCTATCTTCAATTTTATTGCTTTCTACTGTATTTTGTGTGTGTGTGTGTTTACTTTGGATTTAAATTGCTCTTCTTTTTCTAGTCTCCGTAGGTAGAACACAGATTAGAAATTTCCGATCTTTATTCTCTTCTAATAAATATAAATATATTCAGTGCTATAAATTTCCCTTCAAGCACTGCTTTTGCTGCATCCCACAAGTTTTAATAAGTTGTATTTTTTTCTCTTAGTTTAAATTTTTTAATTTCTTTTGACATTTATCATTTGACCCATGTGTTATTTAAAAGTATTTTATTTAATATCCATGTATTCTGGAATTTTTCAGGTATCTTTATATTATTGATATCTAGTTTAATTACATTATGGCTTGAGATCAAATATTGTATGATTTCTATACTTTTAAATTTATTGTGTGTTATGGCCCAAAATATGATCTATCTTGGTGAACGTTCCATGTAAGCTTAAGAACAATGTGTAATCTTCTGTTATTGGATGAAGTAGTCTATAAATTTCAATTATATCCAAGTTTGATTGATGGTATTCTTGAGTTCAGTTCAGCCGTTACTGATTTTTCTAATTTTCCTGATTTTTCTGCCTGTTGGATCTACCCATTTCTGCTAGAAGGGTATTAACAGTCAATTCATCTATTTTTCTCTATAATTTCATTAGCTTTTGCCTCACATAGTATTCTGTTTTTAGGCAAATACTTATATTCTATATTCAGAACTACTTAATGTGTTTATTCTATGGACATAATCTTAACTTCATAATCAATTTTAGTTCCACATGTTCAAACATATATCTATATAAAAAGCAACATTCTTAAATTTGGGACTTTCATAAAGTCTGTTGAGATTGACTTACCCATAGTTTAATCAGTAGATTATACTTTTATGAATGGATTCTTCAAAGGGTAAAAATCCCTGGACTATTATAGAATTTCACTGTATTTATTTTCATTCATGCTTACCAACAAACTATAGAAACCGCTTCCTTTCCACTGGAAAATACATCAAACAGATTTCATAACTTCCTTGTTAGATTATTTTTCATCAATAATAATAATAATAATCTCAAATTTACAATCAAAACTTCAATTTCACATCCAATTCAACACTCTTTAATCCCACCAATTTATGCCTAGGAAAACGCAATAGACAGAGATGGGATGGGATGGGATATTTTTATAACATATTTCCTTTTCTTTCATTTCTCCACAACACCCCTGCTATTGGCTATTTAAAAGAAATACCAATTCCATAGGAAGGAAGTTAGAGGAAGCAGATCAGGCTTTATCATTGTTCCTTAAAGTTATTTTTGTAGTGTTCTACATGCTCACTGTCTTTTTGCAGGTCAGTTTCATGGTTTTTTGGTAGATCATCATGAAACATATAACGTATAGTTCCCTTGTGATGCGTTCTTTGATTTGGAACTGGAGCTCCCCCATCAGCCTGTTACTACTGGGGTTTATTGGCTGGCAGGCTGCATTCTTGGGCAGGTCCTCACCAAAGCAATACATGTCCAGTTGCCTTCTGAAGCATAAAATTGTCCCTTAGGAATATCATATATCTTTTTTGCTAATTAGTAATCTCGGCTTGCCTAATTCTTAATCTCACTCTTCTTAGTCTCCTCTCCTGTTTGTTCTTACAACTTCATGATGCCAGATTTCTCTGAGCTGTAGATAGGTACCTCCCTTTGTTCACGTAGGCTCCAGAATCCACTGAGAGCATAGAGCAGGATTGAGTCTCCTCAGGTCAGCAATCGTGAGATGGGAAGGGAAACCTAAGTTTCCGTAAATTTAGAAACTCAGGAGTGTCTTAAATCCCTTTTCATAAAGGGGAATCATTGAGTTACATTCTGTATCACTTCATACTAAACTGAGAGCTCTCCACCTTCAAGGACTCTCTTGAATCCCTTCTAAATGTGCTCTTATCACATTTCTGATTTTTCTCTTAAACAGCTTTGATCAGAGAGTAGCCACTGAAACAGTTCTGCTCTTTGTCTTGCATCAATGTGTCTACTAGATCACAAATAATCATGCTTTTTTAAACAATCAATGTGAAAGAAGAAAGATTTACTGGGTTGGGTACAAATTGCAAGGAGAGAATTTTAGAAAACTCTTGAGATTGTTCGTACAAATTGGGCTTCTCTAAAACAAATGCAAACACATGCAAACAGTTTCCTAGAGCAAGCAGGATTGAAATCTGTGGGGGAAAATATCTGGTTTTCATTTTATAATCACTAATTCAAAAGTCACTACATAGAAAGCGCTAATATATGAGTGTGTGTGTTTCTTTCTCATGATCTTAAAGCTTTTTTTTTTTTTTTTCTTCATCCCCACATAATGTAGGAGGGACCTGGATAAGCAGGCCTGAACCAGTTATCAAAGCTTTTCCTGGAAGATTCTAATTCCACTATTACTTAGAAGTGTTGCTAGCTGGGAGTAGCTGTTTGTTTGTTTTTCCCCCAAGGGATGAGATAGTGGAGGAAGGATCAGGAAGTATGGTATTTCTATAAAAACCTTTATATTAGGGAAAATTTTTAGTTCCCACCATTGCTATCATTGAAAAAAACATATGGATGGTGGTCGATGAGGAACATTATGTGCTCCCAGGGTGCTTCAAATGTGTTTGAGTTGTGATACTTTGTGGATAAGGATCTAGAGTAGTCTGAACTGATATTTACTTTGATTCTATCTCAGAATCGTTAAAGTATGTCAGGAATTTCTTAAAATGACAATTATAACTGCTTGGTCTTGAAGTAAGATGAACTATATGTATGGTAATGAGAGGGAGCTTTTAATTTCTTGTCCTTGAGAAAGACATCTCATGAAATTTAATGTCTACCATGTCTGGATTGTTCCTTTTACATTTCATCTTAGAAAAAGTCTTTTAACTACAATAACTTTCAGGGCACTTATAAATCTTTTTTATACTCAGAGGAAGAAGATCCAGTAATGAAAATACTGGCATTTCTTCTCATAGATTTTTGGTTTTGTTTTCGGTTTTGATCCTTGAATCTATCTTTGGAAAATCCCCTTTAAATATTGACTAGTTCCACCCTTGCTCACTTCCTGTCTTTTATAGCATTATATTGAAAGACGATGAATCTGATTAGACAAGCAGAACACATTCTTGGTGACTAGCTGTATTGGATTTTTCTGGTGTACCTGTTTGTGTGTTGATTGTGGATTCTTTGTGCAAGCACTAACTCCATAAAGTGCAGATGTTTTTAAATCACTGAAAGTCACTAACAACAGATAATGGAACATTTCCTATTATTTTAAGCAGTGGCATTAATATGAAAAAAATAGTCTAGTTATCCTAATGCCTACTTATGTATCACCTATCCTTCCTTCATAAAACTGGCTTTTGAATAAGTTAAAAGCCTATTTTACAAAGGAGACAGAATGCTCATGAGATATCTTGTGGAACTGAGATGACACGTTAGTCACCCAGGTCTTTTTCAGAATGATGTGCTTTTAGGTACTCAAATATAAGACTGCAGAATATTGCCATCTCTCAAGTATCACCTATTGTGAGCTGACAGCTGGATAACACATTCTGGATGACACTAGAGAAAAATATATGGACTCCACTTCTAAGAGTTTTCCAGTTCAACTGAGGAAATACGATGGGGATGATGTGTGGCTATGACTAAGATTTTTTAAATAAAATTTTTATAACTAAGTAGAAAATGCTCTAACACATTAGCTGAATGGTCTTGGAAAAGACATTTGATTACATGGAACGTCGGTCTTCTTGTTTATAGAATGAGAACTAAATATTCTTTACATGTTTGTGAAGATCTTTGGAAAAATATTTTATAAATAGGAACATACTGTACAATATTGGTTGTAAGTATGTGCGCTTAGGAGTCATAAGAAATAGCAGCAATGTGTTAACCAGGGTAAGCCCTTAGTCTTAGAATTACTGGGGCTTTGGACATTAGAGAGCATACTGTTTGAGCCCTGCTCTTAGTCGGACTGCCCAAACAGTTGTGCATCAGGCTATGGATCATCTAGCTATTTGAGTTGAAATAGTAAAAAAGGAATCTGGCAAATTGAAAGAATTAATAGATGAAACTGGATGAAGTGATTTGAATGTTTGTGTTACGATTTTTAGTATATTTTTGTTCAAGTAGATCATACATTTTAAAACACGTGGACCCTAAGAGTACAGAGCAAAGAATTTCTACAGAATGAATACTCTCTTAAAACCGGCACCTGAGGGCACCTGGGTGGTTCAGTCGGTTGAGCATCCAACTTCAGCTTAGGTCATAATTTCACGGTTTGTGAGTTTGAGACCTCCATTGTGGGTCTCTGTGCGGACAGCTCAGAGCCTGGAGCCTGCTTCAGATTCTGTGTGTGTGTCTCTCTCTCTCTCTGCCCCTTCCCTGCTTGTGCTCTGTCTTTCTCTCTCAAAATAAATAAGCATTAAATTAAAAACAAAAACAAAACAGCACTGGATCAAGAAATAGATAACATCTCCCTAAAATCAACTCAGTCAATTGCGCATAAAGGGTACTTCTGTGCTAAATATCATTAACTTGGCCTTCTTGTATACCATATGAAAGGAATCATAGTGTGTATATTCCACGGACCTAGCTGAGTTCAATGTTTTTGAATTTTCTCTATCTATTACATGTAGCAATAACTTATTTCTCATGCCAATTTAGTCTATTGGGTAAATGCATCGCAATTTATCCATTTTACTATGAATATTTGAATTATTATTTTTTTTGTTATCATTACAAATAATCCTGCTACAAACATCCCTGTACATGTCTTTTGGTATCCACATGCACAATTATGTTGGATAAATTTCTGGGTCATGGTGTATGTTTCTATTCAGCTTTAGAAAGTACTGCCAAATACTTTTCAGAAGTCGTATGAATGTGTACATTCACCTACAGTGTATGAGGTTCTAAGCAGTTCTATGCTATCCACACAGTGATTTAGTCAGTTTTTATAATCTTAGCTATTCCAATGGATCTGTGGTAGAGTCTCACACAGGTGTGACTTACATTTCCTTTGTGACTAATAACATTGAACACATTTCCATATACTTATTGGCCACTTGTATATACTCTACTTTGAAATGCCTATTCAAGATTCCAGAGCTTTTGTTAAGTGGGTTGTTATTTTCCTTAACAGTTTGTAGGATTTTTTTTTTAAATATTCCATATACAGGTCCTTTGTTGGATATTTTCTCCTAGGTTCCAGTTTGCCTTTCCACTCTCATAGTAGTGTCTTTGGACAATACAAGTTCTTAATTTTAAGGTAGTTTTTCAATATTTTTCATTTTGGATAAAGCTTTTTGTTTTGTTTTGTTTTGCTTTAAAAAAATCTTTCAAAATTCCAAGACAATTTACATATCTTCCTATGTTATTTTCTGGAAGTTTTATTGTTCTGCCTTTCACACGTAGATTTACTAAATATCTGAAATGGTTTTGTTAAAATGTATAGAGGAAGTCTAGATACATATTTCTTCCGAATGGATAGCCAACTGTGCCAATAGTATTTATTGAAAAAAAATTCCTTCCCTCATTTCACTACAGCGTCATTTCCATTCTATATCCAGTAGTTTACGTCTGTGGTTCTTTATAAGGGGATTTACTTAATTATAAGACTTTATTATTTTTTTGATGTCTGCATATGGATTCCTTATACTCTCTGTTTCTTGGTCATATTTTCAAGCTTCTTTTTTCTCTATTTCAACTTATGGAAGGTTATTTTATATTCTGTGACTGATAAATTCAAATCTCGAGGCTTTGAGTGTCTCATTCTATTGCTCTGCTTTTTCAGCTAGCTCTCACTCAAGTTGCATTAGTTTATTATTTTTCTTTTCTTTTTTTGCTTGTTTTTTAATTATTTGCTTATACTCTGGCCAGGTAATTTTTCTTTGTATTTGGTCTGTGGGTTTGCTTTGAGACTTGGGTTCCTGTGGGGAAGATTTATGTTGTATCTCCTAGTCGCCTGGGGTTGCCAGTAACCTGAGACCACTTTAAATCTTCCATTTGAGATCTATTTCAAATCTTGAGGGTAGCATGGTTACAGAACAAATTAATTCTCCATTTGAGATTATTTTGGATCTCATGTAAAATAGCATGAATTCACACCAGAAACTTGTAGGCCAGCTTGTGGTTATAGATTCTCAAGGAAGAATCTTTATTTTTTTTTTCCAACCAACACCAAGTTCTAGGAAAACAAAATTCCTTTCTGGCCTCTTCTGTATGATTTTTAAGAAATTTGTCATATTTGGTTAGTTAATTCATTTTGTACATTTCTTCTTCCCTGTGGGTGGGAGGTGTACTCCTTTGAGAACTCAGAATTGTGCATGGCTCTCTATTGCTTGTCCATGTGAGGAGAGTCATCGACTTTATATTCTGTCCTCTGCACTCCAAGTAGTTATCAAAGTTGGAACTCTGACGCTCAGCAGAAGGCCTCAGAGAAAAAGACAAATTTGACATTACCTTAGCTCTTAAGATTAAAGCTTTCATATCACTTTGTCTTTGCAGATTCATTGCCTTCAATGATGTGATGGTTTATATTATCTGAAATCAAGTATAGTCTCTCCTCTACTACCCAATGTAATGTTTTCCTAAGATACCTTTACTTCTTAAATGCTTTTCTCCTAGAAAAGGATAACTGTTTCTAAAAGTGGTTACTGATATCCTGAATAGATTGAAATCCCTGGAAGGCAGGCTATTTACAGAGTAGAGGAGCCTGAAGGCAAAGACAGAATTTCTGAATCCTAACCCAGACCTAATTTCTCAGGCTGGAAAAAAAAATTACAACTTGATCGTTGATTCTGCAGAGTAAAAGTATTGTGCTATTTAATCAGCAAACCAATATGACTGGATCCATAAGAAACCATTTTTGAGATCATCTTTATGTAACTGGTAATCTTACACGTGAAAAGTTTTAATAGAGTACCAGTATATAATAACTATTTCGATTGCAGAAGTCATTTTCTGTCTAATAAATGTTATAGATGCTCTGAGGGGTTGGGAAATGATGGTGTGGACTTGCTTTCTATTTATCTGGATCACTTCTAAACTTAGTATTTTATATTTCGTAGTCAAAAGTCACTTGTCAGCCATAACTGTAAGTACGCACAAGGCCTTTTAGCTTGCCAGTTTTGAGAATGGGGAAGTATGGCCACATGTCTTTTCCTCTCATGGATGCCTTACTGAATCCTGGGAAGCCAATTCGAGATACGGCAATCAATGTTGCTATAGTATAGTCTCAGTTTCTTCTATTCCTCTAAGGAACTATGTAGCTCTGTGTTGGGACAGCATATGGGTTCATCCAACTGAAAAGGATTGTTCATATTCAGTCAAATGTGAATGTAGGCTTAAGCTTATATGTGGCTGCAAAATTTGTATCAGTAGAATTGACAGTTACTAGATCTCATTGTACTTTGTGCACTTTTAGTGTTGATGACAGTCTTTTCCCATGGCCATGACTTAGAGGAGGATATTTATACACCTGCTGCTTCTGATGGTATGTCCTAGAAGACTATTTGATGACCCATTCTAGTTACTTTCTACTTTTTATTGGTAACAAATAATAAGAAGGCTCTTCTCAAATATACTTGCATTGGGGCACCTGGGTGGCTCAGTTGGTTGAGCGGCTGACTTCAGCTCAGGTCATGATCTCACGGTCTGTGAGTTCGAGCCCCGCGTCGGGCTCTGTGCTGATGGCTCAGAGCCTGGAGCCTGCTTTGGATTCTGTCTCCCTCTCTCTCTGCCCTTCGCCTGCTCATGCTCTGTCTCTATGTCTCTCAAAAATAAATAAATAAATGTTTAAAAAAATCAAATATACTTGCATTGTAACTGGGGATGCTTAAAAGGAGTTTGAGATTCAAACACAGGCACTCGTATTAGTAGAGAATGAGCAGAGCAGATGCTACTTTGGCAGAAGGACTTTGCTGACTCTCAAATTACCTCAATGTGACTTCTCACTGTCACATGGGAAGTCACATATTCTGTCACTTTAAGAAAAGACTACCTTGATGGGCCCTGTTTCTGCTGCATAATCCCTCAGACCTCGATGGGAGAGTTTGTTTTCTTTCTTTTTCTTACCCTATTGTTAGAGCATCTTAGCAATCAAAGGAGTAGAATCCAATAGCCGGGGGTCAGGCCCAGGACAAACCAATGGGCTTAATTTTTTCTTAGAATCAACCAGTAATTTACCAATCTGTCGGTTTGTCTTCTGGTATCTGTCTTGAGTCATAATTGTATGAAGCGGAATGGAAACAAAATAGGCTTTATTTTCAGCTCTTTGTGTTTATAGCGGAATTTATTAGGTGGCTTTCTAACCCCTATAAACAAGAACTTGTATGCTTAGAATTCATAAAATCCTTTAAATTTGACACTTCTTCTTCCTTAGCCTAATGTACAAGTTACAAAAAAATGGGGGGGGCACATAAAATGTCAATATGAAGAAATGGCAGCATTATTTATGAAGATGTCTATGTTAGGGGAAAAGACACTGAAGTATTTTTGGTCAAAGATATTATATTTAATCTTTTGCTACATGTTAGGTGTCTTTTCATTTGAGCTTTCAATATTTGATTGAGGGGACCATAGTCCTGTGCAGATGTCTGAAGCCATGATCAATTTGGCAATCCCCATTGAAACAAACACCAACTTCATTCCCTTCCCAGGGTGCCAAGTTAAGATTTATTCCTGTGTTGGTAGGGATAGATGACTTGCATTACTTAGCTCCTGCTGTGTAATAAATTATCCAAAGATACAGTGGCTTAAAACAAAGCACGTTTCAATCTCATGGTTCTGTTGGTCAGTAATCTGGGCAGAGCAAACGGGGACTCTACTCCAGGTTTTCCCACAGGCTGTAGTCAAGGTACCAGCTGAGCTGCAGCCATCTTAAAACTCAATTGAGGAAGCAATGGGACACTTTCCCAAGTGTAACATTTAAAAAAATATTCTTTATAAGTCATAAAGTGCTGTTTTCTCCAGGTGAAAAGTGAACTATGATTCACTTTAGTTTTGGCTTAGAGGACCTGATTTTTCTCCTCTTTAAGAGAACTGGTCATTAGGCAGAATGGGAAGAGCTGAGGTATTATTGGTTTATAGAGTGGTTAACAGATAATACCTGAGAATGAATATCAATTTCAGATCTTTCACTGATATATAACCTACGATTGTAAAAACGGCTTTCTGATTTGAAGCTGGGCTTAATAAATATTTACTCAAAGATGAAAATGTGAATTCATAATGAGCATTTTAATATATTCTGCCTTATGTTCTTTAGTTCCGTAGAAGCTGGGGAGAAGCTCTGATCTTGTTAAAAGGATAACCGACTGAGTAATTGAGGAGTAGAGGGAAAACTGGGGGGTGAAATTGGTGCTACTCTACATGTAATGGAACAAGTTTTTCCCTCCTTGGTGTTTTATTAGCATTCTTAATATTCCAATTAGTACACATTTCAAATACAGACTTCCCTCTACCTTTACCAAGTTCATTTAAGCAATCATCCTCTTTTGACTCTCCCTAAGGCCTTTACTTCATTTAAAAAAGTCACAATGACAAAACACCACAATGGTGTGGGATATCCATAGCAGGGAAGTCTGTGTGTGCGGAGGGACCCATGGTACACTAGACTAGAACTCTTTGTACTTCCCAGTACATTTTGCTGTGCACCTAAAACGTGCCAAAAAATTAAGTTTATTAATTTGGAAAAAGGCTGCAATGATCCTTTCAAAACAAAGTCAGGTCATTTTCTTTCTCCTCTGTTCAGAATCTTCCAACACTTCCCATCCCTATCAAAATAAAATTTAACATCCTTACCATAACTCATAAGCTCTGTAAGATCCGGCCCAGGCTACTTCTCTGCCATTATTCCAGCCAACCTCTACCTGTTCTTTCACTTTTGACAAACTGGCTTCCTTGTTACTCATGAAATGGACCAGTCATGTCCCTACCTTTAAGTTGTTGCCTATTCTACTCGAACAGAATTCTCCCCTCCCAGATATCTGCACACACCGTCCTCTGTAATCTGTGTCAGGAATACAGCATCTTGTCAAAGAGGCCTTTCCTCACCATCAAATCTAATAGAGTAAGGCATTCCCATCCATCACTCTGTATCCTCTAACACTGTTTATGTCTCTCTGTGCCACAAAATAAGCCTTTCGTTCTGACCACAAAATATTGAGTGGAGCATTTTTGTACATAATAATTTATTACCGCATTCAAGTAATCAATAGTGAGATATCAAAAATACATTAGCAGTAAGTTTCCAATTCTTGGAAGACCGAATAATGGAAGGTATATAAAGTTATTTACCTTTGGGGTACGTTAGGATAAAATAGAATCATTGCTCTTTTTTTTTGAATATAGGTTGTCGAATGCATTCAATCAGGACTGCAAGTGATTATTGGTATCACAAATATAAATCATACTGACCTTTAAATATTCCTTATCTTATACATGATATGAAAAAGCCTCTTTAGAGTAGGTCTAAAATATCAGTTTTCAACTTGTAGCTTGCATCTCTTTTCAGAGATTCTAATTTATTTGGCACGGGATTTCACCTAGGAAACATGAATTAAGAACCACTGGATTAGAAGCTATGTTTCTTTGACACCTTGCTTAACATACTGTCTACAATTAATAAAGAAGCTCATGGGGGCACCTGGTTGGCTCAGTCAGTTAAGCATCTGACTTTGGATCAGGTCATGATCTCACAGTTTGTGGGTTCAGCCCCATGTCAGGCTCTGTGCGGACAGCTCTGAGCTCCACTTGCGCTCTGTCTCTCTCTCAAAAGTAAATAAACATTTAAAAAAAGAAGCTCCTGGATTGGGAGTTTCACAAGCCAGCATTTCTATAAGGACTTGTATGTTAGGGAAACCATCACCAGACACAAGTAAACTAAGCTCTGGCGAAAAAAAGAACATCACCTTTGAATTTACTTGCTAAGACCTTTGATGACTACATGTGTAGGAATTGTTCTTCATTCATTCTATGGTAGTGATCTAGTTCACCCCATTAGCCTCACCCTTATACCCCTACTATTGTCAAAGCTTATAATCTCAATTACAACTGATTTAATAACCTGTGATCCTCCAAACAAATATATTTGTGGCATGTTTTATTTCACTTTATTCCTTGTACCTACCATATGAGCTCTCAAGGGCAAAGACTAAGTTGCTTTTACCTTTATTTATCTTCTTGAACTGAAAACTGTATAGGTACCAAGTGAGAGGTTCAATAAGCAGTTCATATTAGCTTCTCGGGTCTATGGTAGCTATTGAGGAAAGCAGCACTGTGTTTGGGACTGTGAAAGCATTGTAGTCCAGGTAGAAAAGGCAGGGCTGGGGACAATGCTGCATATGGGTGGTGATCTATTTCCATTGATTACTCAATTTGGGCAAAGACATTAGCCTCTCTGGGCCTTGATTCCTTTACCTGTAAATAGCTGCTCTTCAGAACTGTTGAAATAACTAAGTGAGCTTAGACACCGGATGCACCTAGCACAGGGCTTAGAATATGGTCACCACCAATAGTAGCTTACAAATATCAGATATATCAGGAGATTCTGCTTTAATTTCACCATGTCAATTCACCTCTAAATAAAGATTCTAAACCTGCTAGTTGTTTATTTCAGAGTCATTCATTCACCAGTCTTGAATCACATACACTATCCACACTCGGCAAGTATATAAGCATTCTGAAAGAAACGAAGACTGCTCAGTGAGAATAAGCAGAGGCTGTTTATTTAGAGCTTGCTGTAGCAAGGCAGTCAGCATCACTTGGTTTTTGCTGAGACTCTAAGACAGGCAGAGGAGCGTAAAAGCTATCCAGTGAATAAAAGAGAAAGCTTCAGATATTCCATGATTGGAGGCTGTTGACATGCAGAAGCTGGAGACAGGCTAACTAGAAGTGAGACACCTTGTATGATCCATTAGAGGCATACACTTGGCTTTTCTGGTTAGTCATAAATTGGAAGTCACGGAAGAGATTAGGGAAGCTGTCAGTTATCGATCACGTCGTGACCATCTGGGGTCAGTTGTTCCAGAGGTTATAGGTTGGCTTCCCCTGCTGGTTGCTGCAGGCTTGGGTCAGCGTTCCATTTTAGTATATGGGCTGGGCATTGTCTGGTTGTATATTCAGTCTCTCAGCACAAGGAGTGGGGATGGTTGTAGAAAGTAAGGTCAATCTTTAGTAGAAGTGGTATAGCCGACTAGATGGTGCTAAAGCTATTGCTATGAAATCTATTTGCTAATGCCTAAAATTTCTTTTTAAGTAGAGCGCTGTGTTAAAATTCACGCTAATTAACTTTGAGGCAGTTATTTGGTTTGAACCCTAAACTTTATGCCTAATTTACGCAGCTTGTTGTTCCAATTAAAAGGCTGTGTTGGCACCTACTTACATCACAGACAGACATTTACATGTTGTACCCGAGCTCACCAACTATACCCTTCATTTTTATCTACTAATTAATAATCATAAATTTACATGGTGTAAACAGTGAATAAAAATGTCTACTTAAGCTTTCATACGCTACTTTCAATGTTTAACATGTTAAGTCCTAAACTATTCTTTTAGAAAAATGAGACAATGGATAATTTCTCTAACACACAAGTCTCAGGATACAGAAGTCACAAAATAATAGCAATAAAACTCTCTGCTTATATCAACCATCTCAATTGAAGGGGCTTTAGCAGTTCTGACTTCCCTCCAAATTAGTTCAGAATGTCTCCAGGCACTAATGTGAAATTGAATCAATTTCCTCTGCCTGCCTCTGATAGTCACCATTTTACACCCTCCCCTTCTTGCTACTGGCTTTAGGGGAATACCATCCTTCTTTAGGTTATCAAATCTTCACAAAGTAGCTTTGTCTTTTACTTTCATTTCTTACAGAGATTTTGGTAGCTCAACTGGGTGAGTGTCCCACTCCTGATTTCAGTTCAGGTCACGATACTGGGTCGTAATATCAAGCCCTGCGTCAAGTACCATGTTGAGCTCTGAGCTGAGCATGGAGCCTGCTTAAGATATGTGTATGTATGCACTTCAGACTTTCACTGCAGACCCCTCTCCTCAGGACCCAGGCTCAACTTCCTGAGGACTTGGGAGAGGTAGGCAATCAGAGTAGCACACTTGGTAGCCATTATAAAAAAAAAAAAAATCAAGGAAAGGCTTCAATTGCAGCTTATCAGTGGTTTGGCAGAATGTCTTGTGATGCTCCCAGAATATGAGAGGATGCGGGGCCAATCCTGATGTCATCTGCCAGTCACCTTCCTACTATGCCCCCGGGGAAGCTGTCATGAGACCATTTCTCATTGCCCTGTGAGTCTGATGAGGGATGCGGCTTCCTGCTCTACCCCCTCAACAAAGAGCTGCAGACAGAGACCTCTCAGGTGCAGTCTAAAACCAGCTCATTAGCAACCAATATACCGCACAACTTACATCGCAGTCATATGACTCCTTTTGTTTCACTGTTGTCCTTGCTGGCGTGTGAGGACAAGGGAGCTCCTGCTTTTGGCCGTGTTGCCTTTTGCCATCTATGTAAGTAAAACACTATCTTAACTTTAAAGTGACTGATTGCATCTTTACTTGCATGTGCTTGCAAACTGCAGCACCAGGTCCAAGTGCAGGTGCTTAGCTACAGACCCACAGCAGCAGTAGCTACACAGAGATACCAGCTTCCCATAGACCCCATGTTTCCTTGTCACGGTCCACTTTGGAGTCTGAGAATCTTCATTTTCTTGGGGCTTTAGCTCAGCTGGGTGAGTGTCCCACTCTTGATTTCAGTTCAGGTCACGATACTGGGTCGTAATATCAAGCCCTGCATCAAGTACCATGTTGAGCTCTGAGCTGAGCTTGGAGCCTGCTTAAGATATGTGTATGTATGTATATATATGTGTGTATACAACATACATACATATATGCAATGTTAATGCAAGCTCCAAGTTGCCCACTCAAGCCAGTGTTTTAGTAAGGCTGGTTATTGTGAGCTTTTCCTTGATTGTCCAGTTCTGGGGAACCTCACATCACCATCTCTTCCTAGAACCCTGTCATATCTACTTACTGTAATAAATGCCTTAACGTCATAACACTCACATTGGATCTACTTCCCTGACTTAGTCTTGACTGATGGAAAAATCATTTCTTTTTTTCAAAACCTTGCACTGAATTTGAAAACCTCAAAGAATTTGGAACTTGTTAGTATATAGGAAATCTTTTGTCTACAAGGGGTAGTTATTAGAGGTTGGAGTTAGGTAAGCACTGAGCCAATGATTTTGTTCTTATTTTCCTTCCGTCAAAGCTGAATAAACCGGATCCAAATCTCTGAACTATCGGGTAGCCAAGTGTGGTTACAAGTCCTTGTCAGTGTTTCCAATTTAGATGTTTTCCCTAATGTCTGTTGGCAAACTTTGTCTTTACTTTTTTTTTTTTAATATTTCTAAAATATAGAGAATAGGTCAGGATTACTACTCAAAAATAACTGGGGGATGAAACAGAGAACATTTATTGAAGTGATTAGACTGTGTGGAAAAAGGTACTTTTATTAAAGAAATATTTCTACTGATATAAGAACAATTGTTTTCTGAGCAGAGTATACATATACCAGAGTATACATATACATATACATATACATATACCAGGTGAACTTTGATTCTCTTTTGGTTTAATAAAACAATAGTGTGACATCATATTTTTCTTAAAACTATGTATTTGTATTAATACAACTGCCATTTGAAAATTACATATAACTTGTTCATATAATCTCTCATCTAAGAAAATATTTGATAAATGAAAACATTCCATGTCAGTAGTTTGAGTGACTTGCACTATGTTGTAAAGCTTGGAAGTGTTAGAAAATAATTCTATTAAAATGCGTACCTTTTTAATTCTAAGAAGTATCTTTTAAGTAAACTTGCAGACACAAGCTCAAAAGAAAAGGAAACCAAGGTAGATCAAGGGAGACAATTGACAATGAAAGTTTGTGAAATTAATAACTTTTGAAAGTTTCATTTGGCCCACTGCATTTTGTAGGTATTGACATTTTAGCTCTATTGGCCTGAGACCCTTCCCTCCTAGCCTTTAAAATTTGCAAGAGGAAAGAATGTAACAACGGGCAATGGTAGCTGGACCATTTGACTTGCTTCTAATAGGGCTGATTTTCTGAAATACATTTCACACAGGATTCTCATTTGAATATGCGTTTAAAAGTAGTACTTGAACATTCTTGACACTTGTTTAACACAAATCTTGCAAGACATCACATTTTAAGGATTTAGAATAATCTGATTGTATGTGGTTTTTCTTATTGTTTGCTAGCATGCCTAATTTTATATAAATTGCTAAGTCAGTGGTGTCTACCCAGGGGTAGCCAATAGAATCATTGGTAGAACTTTTTCATATATATATATATATATGAAATATACATGTATGTATGTATGTATGTATGTATATATATATGTATATATGTATGTATGTATATATTGTATATATAAATTATATAAATTAAATATATATGTATGTATAAATTATATAAATTTGTATTTATACAAATTTAATGTAAATTTATATTAATATGTATATATGTATATATATATACATACATATATACATATAATGTATATATACATACAAATATAATGTAAATTTATATTAATATGTATATATGTATGTATAAATTATATAAACTAAATAAATATATGTATGTATGTATATATTGTATATATAAATTATATAAATTATATATACAATATATACATACATGTATGTATGTATGTATATGTATATATATAAATTATATATTTTATATATATATAACTTTGTCTATATAGAGAGACAAACAAACGGAGGTCAATATAACCGTGTTCTCTGGAGGAGAGCCTTCATATATACTTAAATAATCAAAACAAAACACAACCAGCTACAACAAAAAAAGATACTTCCCCAGTTATTTCGGTACTTATGATGTGCATTATTCATAATTTAAAAAGTTGGGAAACACAATAGAGACTTTAAATATTTTCACATAAGTAAACAAATGCTGAGCTTTAATGTCAAATCCAATTTCCCTACTAGTTTTCATTTAGTGACGAGATAGCAAGCAGTTCTCAGCACCTCCGTGCACTACTGTGCTGGTCCGGAAATGGTGAGAGAAATCTCCCCAACTGTTATTCTCAGATGAAAGCACCACCCGTGACATTAGACGTGCCAGCAGATGAAATTGTTCTGAACGTATTATTATCCATATGCTCCACAACATTTCTTTATATTATTTATTTTGTCACAAAAATAACAAGGTGAGGAGAGTAAAAGTATAGAATTTTTACGTGCAATTAAATTAGCTTAAAGTACTATGATATTTTATGTGTGTTGTAGGAAGTAATTATGCTACTTTAACAATCTTTTAAATGATCATTCAGGTGTAGACATGAAATAACACAGTGGAAAGGCACATGAAAGTGAGATTTATTATACTCCTAGGTCCCAGCAGAGGGAAGAAAGTGTGCCGTACAGAGACCATATGGGAGAATCTTCAACAGAGCAGGCTCAGCCAAGCAGGTGCTGAGCCCAGCAAGTGAATGAGGGTAAGTGTCTTTATTAGGGGTTGGGGAGGGGGGCGGTTTCATTGTTGACTTTTGTCACTAGGTCACGGTCAGGGGAGGGCAAGAAGGGAAGGTACTCAGAGCATGTTTGTGGGGATGTTGAGGCATCAGAGAAAATGTGACATTTTCAAAATTTACAATACAGCTAGGCTCATGTTACCCACCCCCAATTAAAAAATACAGAATATACACAACAGAGAAAGGAATCAAAGAATATTACCACACACACAAAAATCTGAAACACAAAGAAGATAGCAAGAGAGGAAAAGAGGAATAAAAGAACTACAAAACAGAGAAAACTATGAACAAATGGGATTAGTAACAACTTTCAGAGAGTGCAGTGAGGAGTGAAGGGGTCTAGAGGTACAAGTTTCCAGTTGATTAAAAGAAAAAAAGTACTTCAAATTTAAATCAATTAAAGTCCCCACTCAAAAGGCATGAGAGTCTCTAAATGGGTAATAAAACAAGAACCAACTATAAGAAACTCACTTTAGATGTAAGGTCACATATAAACTGTGAAAATTCAGGGATGGAGAAAAGAGATTACTATTTGAATGAAACAGTAGAGAGCAGGTGTAGCTATACTTAGACAAAATACACAAGAGTCAGAAACTGTTACAGGGGTCAAAAAGGGACGTCATATACTGACAACAGTCTCAAGTCATCAGAAAGATGTAATAATTACAAATGTATGTGTATCCAATAACAGAGCAAGTATATAAACCAAGTATTAATGGAAATAAAGGGGAAATAGTAACATAATAATGGTAAGAGATACAATCTCCTATAGCATTTATTTTAAAGGTTTATGTCAAGTTTGTGTTTCTTTGATTATTGTGACCAACTCTATATTTATTTAAACAAATAATCAAAATTAAAATATCCTCTCAATTAGTTCCATGTCACTCCAGTCTAGATCTCTTCATTGAAACTAATTATATCTTCTTAGGATTTAATATTTTATAATGTTTTTCTTTCTGTTTTACCATGAAAAGGGGGCTGTTTCCCTTAGAATCTTTTTTTATTTGTATCCTTGAGAATGCAACATCTTTTTCATACTCATTTCCTAAAACTCAATTCTAAAATTGAGAAGAAATGAGGCAACTGGTAAACTTTTCTCTTTATTAATGTAAATGAAGTATAATGGGGGGTATAGATCCACATCTAGAGAAAATAAATCTTTCTTTAGGTATCTTTTTATTTTCTTAGGAGCTTATAAAAATGGAAAATACTAAAGAGAATTATTAATATGCTACTACCAAATTCAGGATAACTCATGAAATGTAGTCCCACCCCCTTTAGAAAATCTTTAAATTCAATTATTTGAAGGAAAATGCAGAGAAGGTCACAGAAAAATCAGAACCGAAGCAGACAAAATATCTGTTATTGAAAGTTTCAAGGAGTTTCTGTTTTCTTGGATGGAAAATGTTGAAGTTTCTTTTGTTCCGAAAGGAGTGAATTTGTTTAACAAATTAGTAAGTTCTGGTCACAATCTGTGTGAGTTGAGTCTAGCTGTGGTAGAATTCTTCTGTTGAACTAGAAAAATTGGGTGTTTTTATTATTTACTGAAGTAGAGTTGACACACAGTGTTACATTAGTGTCAGGTGTACAGCATCACTCTTCAACAAGTCTATACCTTCTGCCATGTTCACAACTGTAGCCATACAACTGTCACCATACATGTGTTGTAACTGTAGCCGTACATCTGTCGCCATACGACACTATTACAGTATCATTAACCTGTGCTGTACCTTTCATCCCTGTGACTTATGCATTTCATTATGGAAGCCCCCCAGCCTTCACCCATTTTGCCCTCCCTCCACTCCTGGCCCACTGGCAACCACCAGTTTTGACACTATTTACAGGGCTATATCTGCTTTTCAGTTGTTTGTTTTGCTTCTTAAATTCCACATATGAATGAAATCATATGATATTTGTCTTTTATTTCACTTAGCATAATGCCCTCCAGGCCCATCCATGTCATCACAAATGGCAAGATCTCATTCTTTTTTATGGCTTTTTATTCATACACATACACACCACATTTTCTATACCCTTACGTCTTCTATGTCTGTTCATTCATTGATGGGTACTTAAGTTGCTTCCGTATCTTGGCTATTGTATATAATGCTGCAATAAACATAGGGGTGCATGTATCTCTCTTCAGATTCGTATTTTTGAGTAAATTCCACCTAGAAGTGGAATTACTGGATCATATGGTATTTCTATTTTTATTTTTTTTGAGGAACCCCCATATTAGTTTTCTACACTGACTAAACATCCTTGCCAGCACTTGTTATTTCTTGTCATTTTGATTCTAGCCATTCTGACAGGCATAAGATGATTTTGTTGTGGTATTGATATGCATTTTCCTGATGATTGGTGATTCTGAGCATCTTTTTGGGACAAATGTCTATTCACATTTTCTCATTTCAAATCAGATTGGTTTGTGTGTGTGTGTGTGTGTGTTTTCAGTTATGTAAGTTCTTAATATATTTTGGATATTAATCCCATATCTTTTCCCATTCAGTAGGTTGCCTTTTCATTTTACCGATGGTTTCCTTTGCCATGCAAAAGCTTTTTATTTTGGTGTAGTCCCAATAGTTTTTGTTTTTGTTTCCCTTGCCCAAAGAGACATATATAGAAAAATATTTCCATATCTAATGTCAAGGTAATAATTGCCTATATTTTCTTTTAGGATTTTTAGGATTTTAGGTCTCACATTTAGGTCTTTAATCCATGTTGGGTTTATTTTTGTGTAGGGTGTAAGAAAGTGGTCTAGTTTTCCCAATACCATTTGTTGAAAAGACTTCTCATTGTCCCTCTTTCTATTGTACCTCTTTTGTTGTAGATTAATTGACGATATAGGCGTGAGTTTATTTCTGGGCTCTCTATCCTGTTCTGTTGATCTGTGTGTCTATTTTTGTGCCAATACCATACAGTTTTGATGATTATAAATTTCTAGTGTATCTTTGAATCTGGGATTGTATCTCTGGCTTTATTCTGTTTTTCAAGATTGCTTTGCTTATTAAAAGTCTTCTGTGGTACCATGTAGATTTTAGGATTATTTGTTCTAGGTCTGTGAAAAATACTATTGGAATTTTGACAGCGATTGCACTGCTTCTGCAGATTACTTTGGGTAGTACGGACATTTTAACAACACTAATTCTTCCAGTCTATGAGCATGGGATATCTTTTCATTTGTTTGCGTTGTCTTCAATTTCTTTTATTGGTGCTTTATAAGTTTTGGAGTACAAATCTTTAATCTTTGATTAAGTATATTCCTAGATATTTTATTATTTTTAGTGCAATTATAAGTGAAATTATTTTCTTAAATTTTTACTACTTTGTTAGCATAAAATGCAACAGATTTCTGTACATTAATTTTATATCCTGCAACTTTATTGAATTCATTTATCAAATTTAGTTTGTATAGTGTCATGTAATCTGCATATAACAACAGTTTAACTTCTCCCTCACCATATTTTAAGTTATTTTAGGGAGAGAGAGAGAGAGAGAATCTTAAGCAGGCTCAATGCTCAGCATGGAGCCCAATGCAGGGCTCTATCCCATGACCCTGTGATCATGACATGAGCAGATATCAGGACTTGGATGATTAACCAACTGAGCCACTTGTCACCAGTTGAGATGACTTTTTTCTTGATTTCTATTGCTAGGACTCTATTGTATTGAATAAAAAATGGGGCGAGTGGACATCCTTGTCTTTTTCCTGACTTAAAGTAAAAGTTCTGTTTTTCCTCACGGAGTATGAGATTATTGGGTTGTCACATATGGGCTTTATTATGTTCCGGTTAAACCTATTTTGTTGAGCATTTTTAGCATAGGTGGATATTGAATTTTGTCAGATGCCTTTTTTCATCTATTGAGATGATCATATAGTTTGTATTCTTCGTTTGGTAATTGTGGCATATCATATGGATTGCTGAATATTAAACTATCTTTACATCCATGGATTAAATCCCAATCACTGTGAATGAATGTTTTAATGTATTGTTGAATTTGTTTTGAATTTTGGGATCTACATTCATGAAGGTTATTGGCCTGTAGTTTTCTTTTTTGTAGTGTCTTTTTCTGGTTTTCCTGGTGTCATAGACTGTATATGGAATCATTTCTCTTCTAGGAGGGTTGAGGAGAATATGTATTGACTTTTCTTTAAATGTTTGGTAGAATTCATCTGTGAAATAGTCTGATCCTGGACTTTTTTTTACTAGTAACTGGTTTGTTCATATTTTCTATTTCTTATTGATTCAGTCTTAAAAATCATGTTTCTAGGAATTAATTTCTTCTAGGTTGTCCAGTTTGTTGGCATAATTTTTGCAATTATTTTTAAATAATTCTATCATATTGAGTATAACTTCTCTTTCACTTCTGATTTTATTTTTCTCTGTCCCTTTTTTCTTGATGGGTCTGGCTAAAACTTTATCTTTACCAAGAAAATGCTTCTGTTTTCATCGATATTATTTCCACTCTAATCTCTACTAGTTTTTTTACTTTCTTCTACTTTGGGTTTTCTTTGTTTTTCCTCCTCAGATTCCTTTAAGCAGAATTTTTTCTTTAATTTTTCAGATAGACCTATATTGGTATTAACTTCCCTTTTAGTATTGCTTTTGTTGAATCCTATAGATTTTGAGCCATTGTGTTTCCATTTTCACTTGTATCCAGGTATATTTTTATACCTTTTTTCAGTAGCATTTTTTTTAGTCTCCATGTGTTTGTGTTTTTTCAGTTTATTTCTTATAACTGATCTCTAATTTCATACCATTGTGGTCAAAAAAGATGCTTGATATGATTTCAACCTTTTCAAATTTATTGAGGATTTTTAGTGGGCTAATATATGATCTATCCTGTAGAATGTTCCATGTGTCCTGGGGGAAGAGGGGAAAATGTATTCTGTGGTTTTGGAATGGAATATTCTGTGCATATTTGTTCAGTCCCTCGGGTCTAGTGTGTTGTTCAAAGCCACTCTCTATTTTTTCATTGATGCCAGTGGGGTGTCATATTCCTCTCCTATTTTTGTAATACTGTGATTTTCTCCCTTAATGTCTGTTAATATTTTCTTTATAGATTTGGATGCTCCTATATTCAGTGCATAGTATTTACAATTGTTTTATCCTCTTGTTGCATTATTCCCTTTATGTATTACATAGTGCTTTTGTTTTAAAGTCCATTTTTTCTGATATTAGTATTGCTAACCTATCATTTGTTTATTTCCATGGAATATCTTTTCACTTTTGGTCTGTATGTATCTTTAGGCAACTTATATGGGTCTCGTTTTTTTATCCATTAATTCACCCAATGTGTTTTGATTTAGTCCATTTACATTTAAAGTAGTTATTGATATGTGGGTACTTATTACCATTTTTTGTTTGTTTTGTAGTACTTCTTTGTTCCTTTCTTCTCTTGCTCTCTTCCCCTATGACTTGATGACCTTTTGTTATGTTTTGATTCCTTTCTTTTTGTTTTTGTATATTATCCTATGTATGGCAAAGTATATTCATGGTCACTTTTGTCAAACACATTCTAAAGGCACTAAATTTTTATCCCTTGTTTTTTTAAATGTAGATGATGTTATATTTTGTGTTTTTATCTTGTCTTTTAACCTTTATAGAAGCTTTATAAGTGCTTGATCTACTGCTTTTACCTTTGTTATGATCTTTTCCACTTAAATAGATACTTAAACATAAGGCCAATTTAATTAGCAAGTCTATCATTTAGAATTGAGGAGAGGGGTATTCTTGGTTGTAGGCTTTTTCCTTTCAGGACTTTGGATATATGCCACTCTTTCCTGGCTTATAAAATTTCTGCTCTTAAATCAGCTGATAGTCATAGGGAGTTCTAAATGGACATTATTTAGACAATGGCCTTTGACCACATTTTAAGCAATGAAGTGATAACATTTATATTTTTAAAACCCTTAAATGTGAGGCTATTAATTTACTTATATATAATGCATAGCTTATGGGTCAATGATGTCACAGAAGAACACATTTTTTAAATATTTTAGGGGCACCTGGGTGGCTCAGCCAGTTAAGCATCCAACTTTGGCTCAAGTCATGATGTCACATTTCATGAGTTTGAGCCCCGCACTGTCAGTGGAAAGCCTGCTTCAGATCTGTCTCTCTCAAAAATAAACAAACATAAAAAAAATATTTGAATTGACATACAATAAAAATATGCATCCAAACCTTTTTAATATAACCAAAGAGGTACTTACAGAAAAATGTGTAGACTTAAGAATAAATGGGAAATTTGATATTCTATGTACGCATTTTAAGAATTAGGAAATACCAAATGAAGAATAGAAGAAATTAAATATGCACTAGAATCAATAATATTAAATATTAGAATTTGAAGAGAATAGTAAGTCTGACAAGACTGGTCAAAGCTAGAAGAAAGGGAGAGGGAGAAATAATTTAACAGGAAAAGATAACAGCTTACCAAGGAGTAGTAGGACATCTGTATAGTCAAAGTTTCCATAAAGGAGTAACTCCATATCCAAGTACCCTTACTTATGTATTATTTTAAATACTTAAGGCTAATTGTATACAAATATTTCCAGAACATAGAAAAATAATATATCCCAATATATTTTATAAAAAATCTTCTCAAGGATTTTTTAAGAGGAGTTATAGAAGGTATTCTCTTTTACAGACATACATGCAAAAATTGTAAACAGAAAGTTACCAAACAAATCAAATGATGTATAAAATATTATATGCAAGTTTATAATTTGATAATATAAAATTTTGACTTGTTCAAAAAGGTAAGGTGGCTTAGTATCTGAAAATAAACCAATGTATTCCACTTACATTTACAGAGAAAAGGAGAAAAACAGACATAGTGATCTTTATAGATGCAAAAAATGCTTGTGATAAAATAGATCCATAGTCAAAACTCCACTAGCAATGTTGGGGAATGTCTAGCAGTATATAGCAAAATCTATTCTCAGAACTTCAAGCACAGAGGAGGCATCACTGGAGAGCTACCAGCAGTTCAGTCATCACGGTGAAGTCAGTGACCTAGGGCAGTTTTCTGGGAGACACAGGAGTCTAAGAGGGCACTTGTTATGATGAGCACTGGGTTTAGTATGTAAGTGATGAACCAATGAATTCTGCTCCTGAAACCGATATCGCACTGTATGTTAACTAGTGTTTAAATAAAATTTTGAAAAGTTGAAAAAAAAATATCAGTGATCACAAAGTAGATCAAGCAAGGGAAAGACTGAACACACTGAGTGTGGACCAAAGCCTAAGTACTGGCACTCTGTAACAACTAGCCTCCCTCTCGGCATCGACAATATTAATACAGCGCAGAATGAAGTGCTGGGGTGGGGCCTTCCTGGATCCTGCAGGTGGAAATGTAGGTGATAGGTGAGAAGATTACATTGAGTCAGGGTATCTAGGGGAAAGGGTTCGCATAGGTTCTTTTTTTTTTTTTTTTAAGTGTTTAATAATTAGGACTATATGACTTGTTGGGCATTTGTATTCACTAACTGTGTGGCATTAGATGTTACTTTACCTGATTTGTTTGGTAACTTTCTGTTTAGAATTTTTGCATGTATGTCTTTAAAAGAGAATACCTTCTATAACTTCTCTTTCAACAGCTTTTGCTCTAGATTCTTAACTCCTCTATAAAGATAATTAGCAATATAAATCCTTCAAATTTGTTCCTGTTTTCCAGTTTGTCTTGGCTATACTTGTCAACTTTGAATAGATCGTGATGTTACAATTTTCAAAGTAGAGATTTTAGGTTTCTTAACTTTTTTCTAGATGTTCTTGGAACTACTGTAAATACTACCATCAAGAAAATTGCTTTCTGGGGCACCTGGGTGACTCAGTTAAGAGTCCAACTCTTGATTTCAGCCTTGGTCATGATCACGCAGTGATCACTGAGTGTGGACCCTGCTTAAGATTCTTTCACTCTGCCTCTTCCCTGCTTGCACATTCTCTCAAAACAAACTTGATTGCTAGATAATCTATAAAAATACAATGGATTTTCATACTGATCCTATATCCAGTGATTTACAGAGAGGGAGGCTAGTCGTTACAGAGTGCCAGCACTTAGGCTTTGGTCCACACTCAGTGTGTTCAGTCTTTCCCTTGCTTGATCTACTTTGTGATCACTGATATTTTTTTTCAAAATTTTATTTAAACACTAGTAAACATGCAGAGCGATACTGGTTTCAGGAGCAGAATTCATTGGTTCATCACATACTAAACCCTCATCATACTAAACCCATACTAAACTGCTCATCATAACAAGTCCTCTCCTAGACTCCTGTGTCTCCCAGAAAACTGCCCTAGGTCACTGACTTCACCGTGATGACTGAACTGCTGGTAGCTCTCCAGTGATGCCTCCTCTGTGCTTGAAGTTCTGAGAACAGATTTTGCTAGATACTGCTAGACATTCCCCAACAATTATAACTGATTTCTAGCTATCTGTCACACTAGTAGATACCTATTAACCTGTCCATTTTTTGTTTTCTCTCATGGTCTCAATTTTATTAACTAAGTCTGTTTTCTCTCATGGTCTCAATTTTATTAACTAAGTCCACTTAATACATATAAACATACATACACATATGAAGGTAAGTTATTCGTATAAGAATGACATTTCCTGGAATGAAAATTAGGACACAGTACCTGTCAAAAATGGACTAGATTTGGAGGATCCTTATTGTTACATTGCACTGTCTAGATTATCCAACTTGATTGGACCAAGAGAATGCAGTGGATGTGACAATAAGCTAGTCCCGAGCCTATGATGCAAAATTTGCATGCTTCTGCTTATTGCAAAAATTTATATATATATACATATATATATATAAATTTCAGGTTGAAATTAAACCCTTGGGAATTGTAATTTGCCATCTGTTTTTCTGACTGCATACTGATTCTAGAGAGTCAAAAGGAGAATTGTGATTATTTTATAGTGGATTTCTAGTTGATCATTTGGAGATGATGGAATTTATTTTTATTTATTTAATTGAAAATGTGAAAAAGGGAATAGCTACAAAAAGTGATGAGTGATATCTGATCAGGTGCAACCCAGGCTATAATAAAACAGTACATAGCACTAAAACATAGATCCAGAATGAAATGTCTGTTAACCCAATTTCAAACCTTAATAACCTGGCATTAAGTCTGATTTTTCAAGCCCGGTCAGCATGCATAAATCATGCGAGGTTTGAAAAGATTTTCTTTCTTTTTTCCTGGAAACAGAAAGTAAGAGACTCATAATTTCAGACCTAAACTCAAAAGACAGAATTATAAGAGCTTTTCAAACTAGTTTCCTGTCTGCTCATTGGCTCAAATGATAATTTTTATCAGTTTTTGGAGACAATAAGAGAACTTTTGTCCCAAATGCTTCACAGTGAAGGGCGCGGAAGGCAGCATACTCCATATCTTCACTGACCTTGTACTACATTGTTCTTGGTTTTGTCTGTTTACTATCATACTCCTTTTCTGGCCATACTTCAGCAATGTGTGGGGCTTGATTTATTATCGTATTGCAGTACATCCTAAGGAAAAAGAAATAATGAAAATAGGAGATCTAATGAGCACTTACTAGTGAGTTCAGTGATAGCTCGTCATCAATCTTGAGCTTAATTTAAGTGAATTATGCACCATTGAAAATAGCTCTAAAGAACTAAAGCTGAAGCAGTCCTTTCTCAAATCCCCAACTTACTACTTCTCCCAGTTTCTCTCTTTTGTCCCCTTGCCTACCTAATATTCTTTTGCCAAAAATGTACTTTGCAACCTTTTTAAATGTTTCATTATTTGAAAGCACTCATGAGACTTCTCATGATATAGACTCACTCATACTCAAGGCAGGGGTTCCCAGCGCTGTTTTTATGCTCACGTGGTCATATCACCAGATAAACTAACTGGTTTTTCCAGGTAAAAATTATCAGTAAGCAAACTGCCCCTAGTGGATACCAGGAAGATATCAGACTTTGAAGAACACATCATAACTCCTATTGTTCTTGGCTTGGCCAAGAGTTGAAGACAGACATCCAGGCTTTCCCAGAGATGAAGCTAGATTTTTTTCCTATTCTGCTCTATTTATGTTTTCCTATGTGTAAACAAACTTAACCACTTGCTTCCTTCTTCCTTTTCAAGGAAACTTATTAATCACTAAATAGATGCCTAGTTTATCCAAATAATGTTTAAAAATGTCCTCAATCAGTTCTTAGTCCATTGTCCCATTGTCTCTTAGGTTCTCACTTATGAAAGACAACATATACAAAGAAATAGGAGGAAAGAGAGGAAGATTTAAGGTACAAAGAGCTTTCTCAGGGGTAAAATGGATATTATTGTCCTTGTGGTGCTAAGGTTCAGTCTTAGACCTGTCTTACAAACACAGACTTCATCTCAGACAGTGCAGCATATTCACAGAAATACTGAAATATCAGTTTGACCCTGAAAGACGATAAAATTTGTCCTCTATTAAGCTCACCATCACAGGGATGAAGGCGATCGTAAATTAGCGCTTATCTTGCTCTTAACTTTCTGGAGCTATTTCAGACATTTCTTTAGAATGACCTGAGTTCTTCTTAAAATCACTCAAGATAGCCACCCTTCAGCAAGGGTAATTGATTTATTTCTCTTCTGAATTGGAGGAAGAACTAATTTACTGGATGTAGCCTTGAGCAAAAGCAAATGTTGAGCTGACCTCATTCTCAGGCTACTTTCAGCATAACAGCGGATAAGAAGAGTAAATAATATAAAAAATAAACATACACATGCACACTCCTGGTTAAAGGTATTAAAGAGGAAAGTCTCCTTATAGTAATTTTGGTAAAAAAAAATCCTTTTCTCTTAAGGAGTATCAATAAACATATATAGGTGTATGTTATTTCTCTCCATTCTTCCATGTTCAACCAGTCCTGCCATTTTGATGTTTCTAAAGCTCCAATTTTTTTTGCATATCTAGGGTCTCCTTGGCAATTCTCACTTCACTCTACTTGTTTATCCTCTCATTCTGTTATCTGAAATCATCTCCTAATATTCCAACTCACTTCTCAGCCAGCAAGGTTTAACCCCTTAATCCACATACTCCACTCTACCAACAGAAATGCAGTTATAAAACACAGATGGAAATGTTTACATCCATTTCTCAAAAATCTATGGCTACTCAGTATATAAATAAAATCAAAACCTCTAAACAGATCTGCCCTTATTCTATCTTTAATCTGTTCCATTCATAAATAAATCTGAGTTCCTCTCATGTGGCAGACACAGGGCTAAACCTCCTTAATCTCTCTGTTCATTGTCCCTCCATGATGTGGTTTTTGTACTGGCCCTGCTGTCCAGAGATGCAGTGGTGGCTTCACACTCTACTCCCTAGACACACAGAACCAACACCTCCTCCCCAATCCCTCACACTTTCTAGTATTTATTTTGACATGCTAAACATTTCGTTATATAAATATTTGGTAGCAAAATTTGCTTTATGTATCAATTCCCTCAATGTCACCATCTCTACTGTTGAGTTTAAAAAATTTTTTGAGTTCTTTAGTAGGAATTATTTTCTAAGAGCAACTGTCCATCCTGAGGTTCAGGTGGGATACTATAGATAGGGACAAAGAATCAAGAATATATCCTATGTACTAGCTTTCAGAACAGTAAGAAATCGATATGCTAGAAAAATTTCAAGATGACCAATTTGTTTTATTTTCATTTTGAAATTATGGATTTTAACATATTTGATGGATTTCAATCCATTGCAGTCATTATTCTTTGTGGTACTCAAATTGTCCAGTTAAAAAAAATTTTTTTCATGTTTATTTTGAGAGAGACTGTGGGTATAAGCGGGGAAGGGTAGAGAGGGAGGACAAGACAGAAGCAGACTTGGTACTATCAGCACAGAGCCTAGGGTGGGGCTTTCACTCATGAACCCTGTGATCATGACCTGAGCCAAAATCAAGAGTTGAATGCTTAACCGACTGAACCATCCAGGCACCCTTCAAATCATCCATTTCGACCAGAGATTGGCTAATTTCCATTAAGTACAATACCAGCAGTATTTGATAAATTATTTGCTTTCTCATATTACACTGTATATTTTCTTCCCAGGTAGATCTAAGAGCAGCCATTTCTTTGAGCCACTCTGCTTGCTTTCTGTGAAAAACAGACTTAGGATCCTATATCTGCATGAGGGATAATCATTGGTAGTGGGCCGGGATACCAACCCTTTTCAGTAATCAAGGTAAATAAAGTTTTTTGTTTTTTTGTTTTTTTTGCAGGCGAAGAGTTTATACTGATATTTTTAACTTTAAGGATACAAACATTCTGACCAATGATTTAAAATATTTCCTCAGGGAAATATAAATCAAAACCACAAGATATCACTTCACACCAGTCAGAATGGCTAAAATTAACAACACAGGAAACAACAGATATTGGTCAGGTTACAGAGAAAGGGGATCCCTTTTGCACTGCTGGTGGGAATGCAAACTGGTGCAGCCACTCTGGAAAGCAGTGTGGAGGTTCCTCAAAAAATTAAAAATAGAACTACCCTACGACTCAGCAATTGCACTACTAGGTGTATATCCAAGGGATACAGAAATGCTGATTTGAAGGGACACCTGCACCCCAATGTTTATAGCAGCACTATCAACAATAGCCAAATTATGGAAAGAGCCCAAATGTCCATCAACTGAAAGACAGATAAAAAAGATGTGAGATCTATACACACACACACACACACATAATGGCATATTACTCAGCAATCAAAAAGAATGAAACCTTGCCATTTGCGACAACGTGCGTTGAACTAGAGAATATTATGCTAAGCAAGTTTGTCAGAAAAATATAAATATCTTATGATTTCACTCATATGTGGAATTTAAGAAACACAACGGATGAACATAAGGGAAGGGAAGGAAAAATAAGATCTAAACAGAGAGAAAGGCAAATCATAAGAGACTCTTAAATACAGAGAACAAACTGAGGGTTGCTGGAGGGGAGGTGGGTGGGGGGATTAGCTAAATGGGTCATGGGCATTAAGGAGGGCACTTGTTGGGATGAGTACTAAGTGTTATACGTAAGTGAAGAATCATTAAATTCTACTCCTGATATCATTATTGATTTGAAAAAATAAAGTATTTCCTGTTTACATCTATTTGTCTATAAAATCTTGGTTCCATGTGCCATTAGTGTAATTACTTGCCTCATTCTATAATGTATGTATAATAGTTTCATTATGATGATATCCATGTTATTATAGAAAATACCAGTGTCCTGTTGAACACTGTTTTATAGTTCATTCCAGTTTTTTTTCTCTTTAATGTATAACTAGGGATAAATTACTTAAAATGTATTGAATAATTCTCTGTGCTTAGTAAAATTTTTTATAATTACAGTGCAATATATAATTATAGTTACATAATTATAATAAAGATAATATTGGGTGAAGGGTCTCAATACTTCAGATGGGCCCTGTGGAAAAGGCAGACGCTGATGAAACCCGGTAAGAATTCAGTTCAGGAGAGGATGAGTGGTCACCTGACGCTGAGATATTTTGATGTAAATTTGGTTTGAGTACATCTTTCAAGTCACACTTTGGCTGGAGGAAGCCTGTTGGGCTTTCAGTTACCTTCTAATGTCAATATTTTTTCTGCAGTGAAAAGACACTGTAACCTATAACTAACTCCAGGTTATTCTTAAATGATCTTTATGAGCTACTCTCTACAAGCATTTGGCTTAATTTGGTAAAAGTTACCTACACCTTGCAAGTCCAAATATGCAGCCCACTAACTTTTATCTGATAGGAAGGAAAGGATATGAATGTGGATCTAGTAATTTTAATGTGATCCTGAAACCCAAAGTAAATGGCAGAATTCGTTCTCATTCCAAAGGCTTTGTTTAATAACCTTTACTTCTGCCCTTAGGATGGAGGCAGTTTATAGAAACAAATATAACATATTTCCAGCTGTTCTCACCACATCTAATTTTAGGCCTCGCTCTTTTGGGGTGGTTTAGACACAAGTACCCAGTCCCTCAGAGAAGAAGTCAGTATTAATGAGGTGGCAAGTAGTGTTTTCACACAAGGTGGGCGTGGCGGTGGGGACACACACATTTTAACACAGTAAAGGGCTGAAACCTGAACAATGCAATCCATATACAACTGAACTAGAAATCTAACACCACAAATGAAAAATCTAATTTGTAAAAATATCTCCTGAGAGTTCAAATAAGTTTCAAGGAATTTTAGAGGACATTCTAACACTACAAGGACTATAAGGGAAAGAACAAAGTGCTATTTCCAGTGAAGATAAATAAAAGACAGAAAGAACTGGCTGTAAGAAATACCTTGGGACCGCCTGAGACCAGTACTTATTCTGGGTCCTTTCATAAATTAAAATGACATTAGGGATAGTTTTTTAAACTGAGAAGTTTTCGTTTTTTCACAAAGAAGATCCTGTATAATTCCAGCACACAGCTGTGTAATTAACTACAGCTTATATATGCAAAATCAGATCTGCCCTTCCATTTTAATACAGAAAAACAAAATTGCTAATTAGACCAGAAATGTTTAGAAGGGAAGAAAGAGAACAGAACAGAAATGGAGACGGGGTATGCACACAGAAAGTGGGTAAAAGAAGACTTTAAAACGTGAAGGAAGGGGATATAGTGGTGATCACTGCCAACGACATAATTTGTTTTAATCTCCTCAAAATTCCCTCCCAAAAACCAAACCCAGTGAGGGTTAAGCAGAAAGACCAAGAGAAAGAAAAAAATCAGAAAAAAAAAATAATACATGGATAATCTCAATAAAGCTAGACAGTAGTAAGCCCACAAACCTCATAATATGAGCAAATGAGGCCCAATGACCACTCAGAGCAAACTCGGAATAATCTCAGCTAACAAATACATAGGTAACGATAGAATTACAAAAATCTCCATGTTGACACCCTAAGCTGCGATTAATTTTGGCAACAATCACCAGCAATGATATCCCTAGTGAAAATTTTGTGTTTTGTTTTTTTGAGAAAGAAAGATTCCTCGTGGGAGGGGCAGAGAGAGAGGAAGAGAGAGAAAATCGCACCCAGGCTCCAAACCATTAGCACAGAGCCTGATGTGGGGTTTGAACTCACACAGCATGAGATCATGACCTTAGCGGAAACCAAGTCGGACACTCAACCAACTGGGCCAGTCAGGTGCCCCACTAGTGAAAAGTTTGATACAAAAATCTAAATAGTCAGCCTGACAACACCTGAATCCAACTTCCATGTTGCCTCAGAGGGTAACTCATCATTCTGTGCCTTTTGACTTGAAGCAATTTGAAGCACATGGTGCCTTCTGTGGAGCAATCTTGTCAAAATTGAAACACGAATTTAACCTCTAGAGATAACATCCATTCTTGGGACAGAGGAGGGGTAGGAAAACAAGCTGGATGATGCCACAGGGAGAAAATAGATATAAAATATGGGACACTATACAAGACTATGGCTACTGCTGCTGTGTAAGACAGTGGCAGGGGACAAAAAGGAGGTTATATCTAAGTTTAAAGAGACTCCAAATATGGGATATAGGTATAGATTTATAAATGAATGCACACTTTGGATTTTGTTTTAATATATATTTTAATAAATAAACTGAATAGATATATATTATGAGGGGACGGAGGAAATCTGGCTTGAACTGGGTATTAAATGTTACCAAAAGACTATTGTTCATTGTATTTGTTGTGATCATGCCATTGTGATGTTTGAAAATGTACATTTCTCAAAAAATGTTAAAAAATTAAAAAAAAATAAAAAACAATAAAAAAAAGGGACCCTGGGTGGCTCAGTCGGTTAAGCAACCGACTTCTGCTCAGGTCATGATCTCACGGTTTGTGGGTTCGAGCCCCGCGTGGGGCTCTGTGCTGCCAGCTCAGAGCCTGGAGCCTGCTTCAGATTCTGTGCCTCCCTCTCTCTCTATGCCCCTTCCACACTCATGCTCTGCCTCTCTCAGTCTGTCAATAATAAATAAGTGTTAAAAAATTAAAAAAAAATTTTTTAAAGAAAATGTACATTTCTCTAAACAATACAAGCAAATCACCATCTAGGCACAAATCAAGTCTAAATATAATTTCACAGATTAAAAAATCCTACTGGTAAAGATATTTCCTGAGGATTTGAATAATTACAGGTATATTTTAGAAGTGCATGTGGAAGTGACATATGTCTACATTCTTATTTTATCAAAGAAGAATACAGAACCATGTAAAAATAGAAGGGAAGGAAAAGTGGCAGAATTTTGATGTTTTAAATATGGAGAATGTGCATTTCACTAGTTCCTTAAATTGGTGCATTTTTGAACATTTCGTGATTGAAAAGATTAAAAATATCAAGACAAATATCAGTTTTTATTCAAATTCTTTGTGTGAGGTCTGGGGGTTCAAAGCCGATTATTCAGGACAACGGAACTACTTTTTACTTTAGGCGAAAGACCAAAACCAGGTCAAAAAAATATTATAAATAACCATATGTGCCTCGAAGGAAATAAACACGATGCTGAAATAGAAAATAATGGGCAGGACTATCTGAACCACAACAGACAGGTGGGACGGATCGGCACACTCAGAGGAGAGGCTGAGACCTGAAATGTTTATAGTCTTTTTCTCATTAAAAAAAAAAAAAAAAGTTTTCCAGGTAGAGAGAATGACATTTATAAAATCTCTGTGTTGGGAAGGGGTTTGGTTGGGCAAATAACTGAAAGGCTGCTACTGGTTTTAGAGCTTAGTAATGGCTCAGATGAGGTAGAAGGAAAAGGGGTCAGTTTGAGTAGATTTCCTAAGTCTAGGAAAAGGACAAATTTGTATTTTAATTTATGTGCAATAGGGAGCTACAGAAGAGTCTTAAGAAAATGTCATTTTCTATTTTACAACATTATAAGATCACCCATAACTGCTGCATGTTATCATTTGCAAAATGTAATGCATTTGCTTATTTCTTGAGTCAATTACACCATAGTTAGACAGCCTCTGTCAGACAGTGAGTACTGGGTAAAGTGCTAAACGTAATGTTTACGTTTTTAAACATGTCTGTTTTCAACATGACATTATAGCTTAAGAAATAAGAGGAATAAAATAAAGGAATAAAAAAAGAAAGAGTTTGATTTTGAAAAATTTCTACTGTATTTGTTCCCCAATAAGAGGTATTGCTAGGTAGAGCAGAGTTCTCTTGAATGGCAAATGCAGGATTTTAGAAAAAGGTTTATAAGATACATAAAAACCCTTGCAAGGGCGGTGAGAAACAAAATGACAAAAATCAAAACATAAAAAAAACTTTTCTGATCCTATTATCATGCAGAACTAAGTATGTAGGATTAATTTTGCTATGGTCTGTGCTAAATGACAATAAGAGTAATAGGTCTACCTGGACTTTTTTTCTAATCAAAGAGTTCAATTTGCGTTATTTTCAGTTCTTCATTTTCTATGTTTAAAGCATTTTGAGACTTACATGCAGAACACAGCCAAGAGAGGTTTGCTTAGTGAAATAGCTGTTTTAGACAGGTGTGACTTATTTCTAATGTATGCTGTACAAGCAATTGTGTTAGGACGACGTCCATCACAGATAATGCAAGCTAAAAATGGCGCTATCGTATTTCATTCTGATAACCATAAAAGCATACACAGAAAGCCCTGATATTTTAGCCCACAGGAGTAAAACCCTCCATTTGCTTTTTATAGCATAGATGTATTTAAACCAAAGTAACAGAAAAGGAGCATTGCTCAAAACTAATCTAGTCATATTTATAATTTCACTTTAACGAGTCAAAATTAATTTCTAGTAAATCTCTGCTTCCAGTTTCTGGATCAACATAATTATCATTTATGAAATGTGTTTTCTAAAATCTATATGCCTGACACAGTGCCAATTATTGAGTCAGTTCTGTAGTTGTACATACCGGAGCCAATAGAAATGACTTCAGCAATTAATTCTATTGACAAACCTCATCATAAAATTGTACTCTGTGCTTAAGCTTTTTGGTTCCTTTCTTATGAGAAGGAGCAGAAGCCAGCACTACCTAGAAAATGCCCTTGATATTTATCAGGGAAGATTTTCTAATTTATAGAAATAAGACAGAAATTTCATGTGTCTATCTGTCACAAGACTGCCTAGTCTTTGGATATAATATGCTCCTCCATTATATTGATAGTATTTCTTTATTAGAGAAAAAATAATGATAAGAAGTCATTAAATATCATGTCATAATGAGTGGAGCCATCATTGGTCATGGTTAGTTTTACTAAAAATTGAATATTTGAACAGAAACAAGGAGAATGTGCTGGGGACCTAGAAATACTGCGGACAGTGTCCCGGGCAGACAGGAAAGCCATCTGCATGCTTACGTGATTAAGGTACAAGTTTAAAGAGCAGTGAGGGGCAGAGCTGGGCAGGAGATGGTGCAGATAGGCTAAAACAGAGAGGGAATGAGACCGGTGATCAGAAAACTGAGTCAGACCACGTACATTACAGAGAGTGGCAAGCATCCTGGCTTTTTCTCTGAGAGGAATAGGGAGGTATGAGAGGGTTATGAGAAGAATGGCATAATCAGACTTAGATTTTAAACATGCTGCTTTTGGATTGAGAATAGACTGCAGGGGTAAAGGTGGAAACAGGGAGACTGGCAAACTAGGCCAGCAATGGTGTAGGTGAGAGATTGAAGGGGATATAGCTATGAAGTTGAGAAGTAATCAGATTGTAGAAGGACTTAGCCGCACCCCTTACGGCTGCACGCCTTACGGTATCCTTGTGGACGACCCAAATAGGAATGGCTGGAATGGTGGGTAAAATTATGTGATTCACAGTAAGTATAAATAAATGAACTAATTGCTAAATAATTATCCTGATTGAGTGACTCTTATCCCAAGATTCCGACTTTGAACTCGAATTACTATCCTGTTTTATTAATGACATATAATAACACCAAAGGGATGTTGCAAAATTCACAGATAAAAAACTTGGGGACAAATACACTAACTAGCTGGAAGAAAACCAGGTATGTTGTCACAGCATAAAGTTGTAGTCCTATAGTGACATAAAGGAACTGGAAAGCAAGAAAACGACTCTCTCAAAATATGAGAGCAACTTAAGTAAATAAACCTAGATGTCTTATTTAACTTTAAACATACTATCAGTTAAATGCCTTACAAACTGAACATAAACTTAGATCACATCAATTACTAAAAGTATAATTATATTAGCTGAAAGCAATAACAGGACACTGTCTCAAAGGAAAACAATTCTACCATGTTTAAGACACTGGGAATTAACTTGAGTGATTTACACAAGCCAATCAATCTAATCCTAATAACCCTCTTGTGATGTATTATTATTATTACTTTCGCTCTCATTTTATAGTTGAGGAAGTTGTGGCCGGGAAAGGCTAACCTGGATATTGCCACACAACTAGTAATTGATTGAGTTGGAATTCATCTCTAAATAGTTCTGTTCAAAACTCAGCCTTTACCAAGATACTACAATGCATGTTTTCGGAAATCCTTATTTGAACATAAAGGCTTCAGAAGACATTGCTAAGTGTATATATATATATTTATTTAAAGTGAACCAATATAACAGAAGATGAAGAAACTTCATTCTAAGTACTTATAAGGTTACCTTTGAGAAATTGGTCTTCTGTTGATGTGTTGTATTTTAAAAAGATTATTGACACAGTCATTTATGATGAGGGACTACAGATACTCAGAATCGTATACACTTATGTTCATTAGCCTGATAAAATAAGAATAAATATAACGAAATCAAAGAAGGCCATCTGTGAATTATGGCAGCAAACTTACCGAGGTTTTGAGCTACTCAACAATTGAACTTAGCAATGAATTCTTTGTTATTAGAAATGATTAAGCAAATAGTGAATAACGTAATTGATCTGATGTATGTGGGCTGAGGCCGGAAGACAGACTGGGTCTAGAGAGCTAGTACTGAGGAAACAAAGCAAAGACAGAAAAAGGCACTCCCAGTGTGCAGAAGTTTTGTTCTCTGGTGTACAAGAAATACAGAATACCATGAGAAAGAGTTTCAGCACTCAAATTAATGTGAATAGGATGAAGAGAAACTCAGGCTCTGATTTCACTCATAGCTGGCCAGGAAGATCTCTTCTAGAAAGAGGGACATAGCAGAAACACTGTCCCAGCAGTCACAATATCTGGAAGGTGAAATCTAGACTAGACTAGAAGGCTAGAGCAGAGTAGGAATGAGACTAGCGATCAGAACAGTGAGTCAGACCAGGTACACAGGTAACACTGTGGTTTGATTCAGTATCTCAATCTAGGTCTTTACCGTGGGTCTCGTAAAAACCTTTTACGTACTCCACGAGAAGATGAATAATGGGCACTTCCACGCCAATGCAGGCAGATTATCCTAGAAATAATTTCAGAATCAGAAGATAAGTCTGTGAGGTCAGAATAAAAGGGACAGTAAAGCATAACTGAAGACCAGAAAGCCTCAGAAGAGCAAATGCCATCATGGAGTGAAGTGAAGGGAGATAATTAAATATCTGAGTTTTCAGAATTGGGGCATTTAACCAGGTGTTGTTTTCTCAGACAAGGTTCTTGCATTGATTGCCTGGATCAGAATGGGCACTGAGAATTTGGGGGTGGGGATGCCGAGCTCTGAAGCACAGAATTTAAAATCAAGTGGGTCTTTACCCAAAGGGATCTTAGACTAGATCGAGAAATATCTACACACATGCTAAAATGCTTAAAATGCTAAAAATCCACCAAGAGATTCAGGATTAATACAACCGAAAACAGTTTCTACCAAGTCCTGGAGAAATCACATGTTCAATAGGTAGGAACTGATACTTAAGTATTATTGAGTAAAGTACCTAACTATGTCCAAGTATTTTATTTTTTATAACTTTCTCTTTTAACATATGGCATACAATAATTATAATAGTAATATGTTGAATTTTAATATATAGATGGTCCCCAAAATACAATGGTTCAACCTATGATTGCTTGACCTTACAATGGTGATAAAGCAATATGCACTCAGTAAAAACTGTATTTCAGATTTTGAATTTTGATCTTTTTCTGGGACAATGATATGCCGTAGAGATATTCTCTCCTGATGATGGCCAGTGGCCATCCAGTCAGTGCAGCTCCCAATCAGCCACACGATCAGGAGGTAAATAATAGATACACATATAACCCGTCTGTCCCCAGACGACAATTCCATGTCCTACTTTCAGCACAGTATTCAATAAATTACATGAGGTGTTTGATACTTTATTATAAAATAGGCTTTTAGATGATTTTGCCCAACCAAAAGCTAATGTGTTCTGAGTGTGTTTAAGGTAGGCTAAGCTCAGCTAGGATGTTCAACAGGTGAGAAATATTAAATGAATTTTCAATTTATGATACTTTCAACTTACAGTTGGTTAACTGGGATATGAACCCCATCAAAAGTCGAGGAATATCTGTAGTTATACATGCATTTTCTAACATGGAAATGGAAAACTATTTTAATTGCCTCAATTTCCTACCATTTTTGGAAAGTCTCCTTCCTAGATCATACAGTTATGGGGACACCACATAAATTATTATTACTGAGCTAAAGCACATAATAAAAAGTAAAGAAGTCTCCTGAATTCTAATCTTGAATCACAATGCACAAAATAAGTGGTAAAAGACACTGTTGTAATTGCTGCTTATAGTGTTTTTATATAGATATGCCTCTATTTTTGCTTAGATATAGGACTGCAATTAGGAATTTATTTTAACTAAGTGCTCAGGTTATAATTTGGATAATAATAGGCATTACAAACTTTAGGACTATTATTGGGATATATATATCCATATATTTACATATAGGTGTGTGTGTGTATATATATATATACACACACATATATATAGCCATACACACACATGGATATATAAATATAAATATATATGTATATATACCTTTGTATAAACACACACAGATAAGTATATCAATATATACCCATATATATTGTATATATCTATATATATATGGGTATATACATATTAGAACTTTTTAGGTCTACTGTGATATATATATCCATATATCTACATATCTATTATATATTTTTATTATTTTTGCTATAAGTAAAATAGTTTATTTCTAATTTTTTAATATTAGGATAGTGGACTGACTGATAAAGGATTTGTTAAAAATAAAATTCATTGGGCACCTGGGTGGCTCAGTTGGTTGAGTGTCCGACTCTTGATTTCAGCTCAGGTCATGATTCCAGGGTCGTGGGATCGAGTGAGCCCCATATCCAGCTCCATGCTGAGAGTGGAGCCTGCTTAAGATTCTCCTTCTCCCTCTGCCCTTTTCCCCACTTGTACTTTTTAAAATAATAAAAAAGTAAAGTACAATTTATGACTAAGAGCTCACAACTCTAATTACAAATAGAATATGGATTATTTTTACTCCTTGAAAGAAATTCCATGCCCAAATTAAAATACTCAGTGTGGTGTCAGAAAAGAAACTGACATAAGCCATTAATTACAGGTAGTTAATATCAAATAATTAGCATAAGCATTTGTCATGGATTTCGGAGGCTTATGTTAGAGAGACAGTTCTATTTCAATCAGCAGAGCCAGAGCCTTGGACTGACACCTCTACAGCAAGTGCAATCACTCTGAAGAAATATGTTTCCATTCAGAGCATGTCTTGGCACTAGGGAGTCACATATTAAAGGTTGGAGGTGGGGAGAAGTTAGGCTTATTTCTAGTGAAATACCATTCCATAGCTTTGTCATGATTTCTTCCTGTTCTGAGGAAGAAATTGGATTTTTCAGCGAGGCACCAGAAAATTTTGGGAAACAATCAATCTTATATCCACCTAGAAGTTTGTAGAATTGTCTGTCCTAATTAAGAGATGAAGCAGACAGACAGAGGCAGGGCTTTCTGAGTTCTCCTTATGCCTACGTATACGGCACGTGAGAACAAGGGACTACAGTCATCATAGGAGCCAACAAAGTTGGACCTGATAAATTTATAAATTAGGACCAAGGAATGAAAGATAACTATAAGGGCTAATTTTTTTGTGTGTCCTGAAGCACCTCTGAATTTTGCCAATTTTCTAGGGTAATCCTAATGATGACTAAATCTTCCTTTTAGAGTTTTGCAGCTTTTTCCTAATAAACATGGATTTATGAAAGGAAAATTTATTGTGTATATATTAGAGTTCTCCAAAAAACAGAACAAGATGTATTTATACATAGAGAGGGAGATTTATTAGAAGGAAATGTGTTATATAACAGGAAAGGCTGATAAATTCAAAATCTGGAGAGTAGAGCTGCAGGCTAGAGACTCAGGGAACAGGGTGAGGGAGGGGAACCTGAATCCAAGGGCAGACTGCTGGAACTCCTTCTTGCTCAGGAGAGGTCAGTTTTTGTTCTAATAAGGCCTTCAACAGATTGAATAAGACCGACCCACATTATAGAAAGTAGCCTGCTTTACTCAAAGTCTACTGATTTAAACGTTAATCTCATCTAAAAACTTTCACAGAAGCATTCAGAACAATGTTTGACCAAATCTCTGGGCATTGTGATCCGGCCAATTTGACATATAAAATTAACCATCACATTGAGATTTTGTTACACATGCTCAGGCCTGCTTTATTAGCCCCTTAGTGAAAAAGAGAAAGTTTTCAGAAACAGATAGAGGAGGCAAAAACTGGTGACTCAAGTGCCAAATAAAGTCGGTCTCTCTGGGCACAGTAATATTTCTGTGATAAAGAACTTAAATTTATGGGATACCTGGGTGGTGCAGTCGAGTGTCTGACTTCAGCTCAGGTCATGATCTCACAGTGCATGGGTTCGAGCCCCGTGTCAGGCTCTGTGCCGACAGCTCAGAGCCTGGAGCCTGCTTCAGAGTCTGTGTCTCCCTCTCTCTCTGCACCTCCCCTGCTCATGCTCTGTCTCTCCTTCAAAAATAAACAAACATTAAAAAAAATAAATAACTTAAATTTAGATAGGATTCATTTATCTTTCTGAAAAGCTGAATTATGGGATTCTGTTTGGCATTAAATTGTTTAATACAGTCTTTATGGGGCAGAGGAGGATAAAAATTCTGAAATTCCTTGTTTCAGATTTTCTTCAACTCAGTTGGACTCTAGCACTCATGGCCCCCTGACCTTTCCCCTACCTTGCCTTTACCTCCCTGACCCCATGCAAAAGAAGAGGAACCCTAAGAAGCCTGGTGGGTTCAGATGCATCTTTTGTTTATAATATTCTTGCACGCTTCTAGTAATCATTACAGTTTGTGAATAGAACTGGTTGGTGCCTTTAAGTGCAATTTCATCCATTCTCTGAGGCTAGTTCCAGGCTTTTGAGAACATCGACCTTAGGTCTCTATTTTTATTGTGAATATTATGCTTATTGTTTGCAAAGATGTGCTGTGACTTTTAACAATGATCCGATAGTCTTCATAAAATATACATAAATGTCTCCATAAATATAGTGAATTAACAGAAACATATTTGGCTTAACTACATGCAGATTAAATTAAAAAAACAAACAACAAAATGCTTGAAAATGACCCATATAATTCTCCCAGCCCTGTTCCTCCCTTATTCTTATAATCAACACTCCCCACCAAAATATAGTATCTTAATTGGTGTTTTTTGTTGTGTTTTTCCTGGAATTTCAGATAACTAGCTATCCTTTTTATTTATTTTTTTTGAGCCAGTGACTAGGAGAGATATTTATCTTAATCATGTTGGGGATATATTTGGACTTAGATGCTTGATAATTTTGTAATTAGTCAAGGCACAAGCTGAAACAGGTGTTGTTTCAAAAGAATATACAGCTAGGAAGCAAGTGTTAAATAAGCAGTTAAGTTCCACATAACTTTATCAAAAGACAGATCTTACTTTACTAGGCTCTTTACAGAATTAAGCTGACCAAGGGAATCTCTTCCTCAATGCCCGTAAAATTCTATGTACTTATAATTTTACCCTTAATAAACTTGTTTGAAAAGTTCAGTCTATCCTTTCTTTCTGAGTGGCAGGCAATTTTTATTACCCAAACAATCTAATCAAGACCATGTATATTCTTCAAATAGATTTTACTAAATTTGATTTGTTATTATGTCAGTATTTACCAAGTAAGAGTGACAAATTATTTTTGGAAAGCAGGTTCAGTATTAATCTCTTTTTGAATCAATTTCTGACTATGAAATGCTAACTATTTTACCCTAGTTATAATGACACCATATTTAAAGTTTAGCAAAAACTTCACCATACCTTTAGAATCCTATCACAATTTAAACCTCCTAATCCTACCATACAAGGCAAATTGAAAGATACAATATATGGAAAATTCTTTACAACTCTCAAACTATCACCCTAGGAGTTGAGAAAGAAAAAAAAAACAAATATAGCTTGCATTATCTCCCTTGTGTTCTAGTTTAATAAATAGCTAGTCCTTTATTTAAACAAAGAGGATAATCCTCTAATGCCTAATGCTGTTATTGAATATTTACCAGAGTATTTCCCTGCCAAACAACAAGAGCAACAGAAATCCTGTTTCTTGATCAGCTATCTTGGGTACAAATGTTTCACCATTATTTATATTTTATGTATAAAGGTACGGAAATCTATTTAGAGCATATTGTATTTTCTGGAGGGGTTGAATTAAACTATTTCATTGATGGGAATTACTTTACTAGGTAATATTTTAATTAGAAAATTTGAAAGACTAAAGTACAAGACTAGTAAAATGTAAGAGATTGGAAAATGGGAAAATATTTTAATTCCTATGCAACTAGAGATATTTGTCAGCGTGGTAACCTATTGGCGGGAAATGGTGGGGGACGGGGGAGGAGATGCAGAGATAAGCATGTGAGAACCACCTGAGGCAGATCACTGATAGTCAGTGCTGTCCATAGTGGGCATCATCTAAGGACTTGCTAGAAATGCAGAATCACAGTCTCCATACAGGATTTACTGAATTCTAATCTGTTTTAATAAGATCCTAAACTCATAGCATTATTAACATCTGAGAAGCACTGATCAATGTGATAATTTACTCTAAAGCTAGTCATGATCTATAGGGTTTTTATAACGAGTTCTGACTTTTCATGGTGTGCAAAGTCCATTATACTGGAATGACTTTGATGGGGTGATTGGTCACAGCTCACAAACAGTGCCATAAGCAACACAGACAAGAATTTACAGATTTCCTGCCACTTATAATCTGTGCTAAATAACATCAATTAGATTATTTTTCCAGTCATTCTGACTGAAAGAGACAGAAGGGAATACTGACAACAGGGGCACTTGAATTATATAGTTCTTGGTCAGATCCTTTATGACTTGAGTAGAGTATACAAATGCCTTGAACTTCAGCTTTCTCTTCTATAATTCAGGGAGTATAATCCCTACTTTGTAGTACTGGATAAGGATTAAAGTAGATAAATTATGTAAATTTGTGAGGAAAGTCAGGAAGCTGGCAAAGTAGGAGGATCTTGAGCTCACTTCGTCCCATAGACACACTGAGATAACAACTACATTTAGGGTCTCCTTGGTGGCTCAATCAGCTAAGCATCCAATTCTTGATTTCAGCTCAGTTCATGACCCCAGGATCATGGGATCAAGCCCTGTGCTAGGCATGGAGCCTGCTTAAGATTCTCTCTCTGCCTCTCTCCCCCACTTACATACATGTGATCTCTAAAATAAAAAATAAATTAAAAAAAGAACACAATTACATCTAAGTAACTTCTTCTGAAAATGACTTGAAGACTGACAAAACACACCTTCCACAGTTAATAATAGAGAGAACACTATATCAAAAAGGGTAGGAGTGGCAGAGATGTGACTGGGAACCCCTGTGGAGTCTTGGCATAACTGGGATGAACATCACAATATGGAGAATCAAGAGAATCAGATCCCATTCTAGGTAGTCGTAGCACTGGGGACCCACACTGCGAAGACAAGTTCCCATAACATCTGATTTGGGAAACCACCTGGACTTCGGGAGCCTTAAAAATCATTGGGCTTAACTCTAGGAAAGTTGAAGGACAATAGGTAACTGAGTCCCTGCCCTTTAAGAGCCAGCATAATAAATAACTCGGCCCATGACACAGCACAGAAACAACAGTTTGAAAAACATCTAGGGTGTACACAAAACAATTATAAACTGATCTTATATGTCCTTGAGGGATAGAGACCTAAAGGAGACCTCTCCAGGAGAAAATGTTGGCAAGTGCCATTGCTCTTTCTCTACCCCAGCCTAGATAGCCAAATGCTTAAAGGAGACAGTTCTAAAAGTCTCTACCTATCTTTCCAGCACCACATACCCTGCCCTGGTGTTCCCCTATGGATCCACCTTTTACATGCAGTCTGCCTCTGCAGGCATTCCTCTGAAGCAGCTCCTGCTCTGGTGCCCCCTACAGGCAGCCCCAGTAGGGCCCTGTGCCACTCCAAAGTAACTCCTGACCTGGGGAGAGGGAGGTATAACAACATGCACCGGTGTACCCACAGTGCCGAAAGCCAGGCTTCTTAGCTGGCTGCTTTGGGAGCAAGTGCTGCAATTTAGTGCAATTGCAGTTGCAGCAGAGAGGGTAATTATAGACAGCTAGTCCACTCCTGGCCAACCAATGACAGCTTCTCAGTTGGCCGTGCAGGGAACATACCTTGCCCTTCAATGCACTTGCAGCTATGGAAGTGACTAACTGCAGACAGCTAGTCTGATTACCAGCATTCCCCTCCTATAAGCCTGTGGTGGCCTCAGATAAGGCCTCTTAACAGCACAGAGACCAAACCTGCCCATTGTATCCACAGCAAACATGGCAACAGCTGGGCTGAGGGCAATTGTGGCTCAGCCAAAACAGAAGGGAGCAAGCAACTCAAACAGGGGACACCCTTGGAGCATCTCCTTCTGGTGATGGGGGGGTGGGCAGAATTGCACTACAGGGCACCACAGGACTTCTTCTCCATAAAGCAACTTCTTCAAGACTAGGAGATGTAGCTGACCTCCCTAATGACCAAAACAAACAATGAGAGTTAGACAAAATGAGAATACAGAGAAATATGCCCCAAATGAAAGAAGAAGACAAAATCATAGTAAAAGAGCTAAATGAAATGAAGATGTGCAAAATGCTTGACAAAGAATTGAAAGTAAAGGTCAAAAAGATATTTGCTGGGAAAAAAGTGAATGAGCTCAGTGAGAACTTCAACAGAGATTTTAAAAAATAAAAAAGAACCAGACAAATGAAGAATTTAATAACTGAAGTAAAACATACACTAGAGGGAAGCAACAGCCCCATTACAAGATGCAGAAGAATGGATTGGCTATTAGGAAGACAGGGCAATAAAAAACAGCCCAGCTGAACAGCAAAGAAAAAAAAAAAAGAAAAGAAAATAGATTAACGGAACTCAGAAACAACCTCAAGCATAATAACATTTGCATTATAGGTATCCCAAAAGAAGAGAAAGAGACTCAGACAGAAACATATTTGAAGAAATAATAACCAAAAACTTCCCCAAACTGGGAAAGAAAACAGACATTCAGGTCTTGGAAGTACAGAGATACCTCTAACAAGATACACCCAAAGAGAGCTACACAAGAGACATAATAATTAAAATGGCAAAAAGTAATGAAAGAGTTTTAAAAGCAATAAAAGTAAACAGTTACATACAAGGAAATCTCAAAAGCTATCATCTGGTTTTCTAATAGAAACTTTGCAGGCCAGAAGGGAGTGGCATGATATATTCAAGGTGCTGAAAGGAAAAACTTGCAACCCAAAATACTCTACCCGACAAGGTCATTATTCAGAATAGAAGGCAAAATGAAGAGTTTCTCAAACAAAGAAGTTTGTCACCGCTAAATCAGTGTTCTATGAAATCTAAAAGGGACTCTTAAATAAAAACAAAAAGTCATAATTAAAAGAAAATTATGAATGAAAAAAATTTACAGTAAGAACATATAATAATATAATAGATCAATCACTTAATCCAATATAAAGATTGAAACATGAAAGTAGTAAAATAAATTATATCTACAAAAATTAGTCAAGGGATACAGAAAATAAAAAGATATAAAATATAACATCATATACATAAAACCTGACAGAGGAGTAAAAATTTAGTGCTTTTAGAATGTGTTCAATCTTAAGTAACCATCAACTATAAGACATTATACAAGGACCCAGTTGTAACCACAAATCAAAAACTCATAATAGATACATACGAAGTAGAGAAATCCAAGCATAACACTAAAAAGAAGCCATTAAGTCACAAGATAAAAGAACAAAAGGACAAGAATTACACAAAACTAGAAAACAACCAACAAAATGATAAACCAATTTGGCAAAACAAAATCAATAATTACCTTAAGTGTAAATGGACTGTATATTCCAATCAAAAGTCAAAGGGTAACTGAATGGATAAAAACTTAAGACCCATCTATATGCTGCTCAAGAGACTCACTTCAGACCTAAAGACACATAGAGTGGAAAAGGATATTCTATGCAAATTAAAGGTGGGGAAGCCAGGTTAGCAATATTTATATCAGATAAAATAGACTTTAACACAAAGACTGTAGCAGAAGATAAAGAAGAGCACTATCTAGTGATAAAGGGGTTAATCTAACAAGAGGATATAATAATCATAAAATTTTATGCACCCAACATAGGAGAACATAAATTTATAAAGCAAGAATTAACAGATAGAAAGGGAGGCATTGACGTAATACAATAATAGTAGGAGACTTTAACATCCCACTTATACCCATAAATAGATCATCCAGACAGAAAACTGACAAGAACACAAAAGCTTTGAATGATGCATGAATCACCAGATGGACCTAATAGATATACAGAACATTCATTTAACAGAATACACATTGTTTCAGTTGTACACAGAACATTCTCTAGGATAAATTACATTGAGCCATAAAATAAATCTCAATAATTTTAGGAAGATTTAAATGATATCAAGCCTCTTATCCAACCACAACCTATGAAACTAGAAATCAGCTACATGAAAAAATCTGTTTAAAAAAACACAAAATATATGGAGGCTAAACAATCTGCTATTTTACTATCCAATGAGTGGATCAACAAAGAAAACAAAGAGGAAATCAAAAAATGTATGGAAACAAATGAAAATAAAATGGTCTAAAATTCTTGGAACATAGCAAAAGCAGTTCTAGGAGGGAAGGTAATAGTGAAACAGGCCTACCTCAAAAACAAACAAACAAATGAACAAACTCAAACATCCTAACCTTTTACCAAAAAGACCTAAACAAAAAAATCTCCAACAACAAAAACAAAGCCAACGCTAGTAGAAGGAATAAGTAGAAATAAATAAAATAGAAACTAAACAGACAGGAAATTAGTGAAACCAGGAGCTGGCTCTTGAAAAGATAAAATTGATAAACTTTTAGTCATACTCATGAAGAAAAAGGGAGGACTCAAAATCAGATATGAAGGAAAATGACAACTGACACCACATAAATAAAATGGATTATAAAAGAGTATTATGAAAAATTATATTCCAACAAACTGAACATCCTAGAAGAGATGGATAAATTTGTAGAAACAAAATCTTCCAAAACCGAATCAGGAAGAAATAGAAAATCTGAACTCACCAATTACTACTAATGAAATTGAAGTGGAAATTAAAAACTATGAACAAACAAAAGTCCAGGGCCATAATTCAGTTCAATTCTACCAAATATTAAAAAAAGACATAATACATATTCTCCTTGAACTATTTAAAAAACTAAAGGTAGTTTTGAAAAACTAGAAAACTTTTCCTTTTTGAAAAAAGGAAAGCAGTTAGATTCATTCCACAAGGCCAGCATTATCCTGATATCAAAACCAAACAAAGAGGGGCGCCTGGGTGGCTCAGTCGGTTAAGCGGCCGACTTCAGCTCAGGTCATGATCTCAAGGTTCATGGGTTCGAGCCCCGCATTGGGCTCTGTGCTGACAGCTCAGAGCCTGGAGCCTGCTTCAGATTCTGTGTCTGCCTCTCTCTCTGCCCCTCCCCTGTTCACACTCTGTCTCTATGTCTCTCAAAAATAAACGTTAAAAAAAAACAAACAAACAAACAAACAAAGATACTACCCCCCCACTCCCAAACCCCCCCCACAAAAAAAAGTGCTACAAATTGGTATCATGAATATAGATCCAAAACTCCTCAACAAATATTAGCAAACCAATATCAACAATACATTAAAAAACCGATTCCATACGATCAAGTGGGATTTCAGGGATGCAGGGTCAATATTTGAAACTCAATCAGCATGATATACCACATTAACATGAAGAAGAATAAAACATTCATCTCAATAGATGCAGAAAAAACATTTCGCAAAATATAACATTCATGCATCATAAAAGCTCTAAACAAAGTGGGTTTGGAGGGAATATACCCTATAATAAAGGCCATATATGAAAGACCCATGGCTAACTTGAAACTAATGGCAAAAAACAGAGCTTTTCCTCTCAGGTCAGGAACAAGTCAAGGATGTCAATTCTTACCGCTTTCATTCAACGTAATACTGGAAGTCCTATCTGCAGCAATTAGACAAGGAACAGAAATAAGTCATCCCTATTGGTAAGGAATAAGTAAAACTCATAATTTGCAGGTGATATGATACTATATATATGTATATATACATGTATATATGTATGTATAACTCTAAATACTCCACCAAAAAACTACTAGAACTGATAAACTAATTCGGTAAGATTGCGGGATACGAAATTAATGTACAGAAGTTGGTTGCATTTCCATACACTACTAAAGAAATAGCAAAAAGAGAAATTAAGAATCTCATTTATAATTTCACCAAAAAGAATACCTAAATTAATTCAACCAAGAGGTGAAAGATCTGTATTCTGAAAACTGCAAGACATTAAAGAAAGTGATTATAGGCAACACTAACAAATTGAAAGATACAGCATACTCATAGTTTGGAAGAATATTGCTAAAATTTCCATACTGCCCAAAGCAATCTACAAATCTAATACCACTATATTAATATACCAATAGCATTTTTCACAGTAGTGGAACAAATAATCCTTAGATATGTATGGAACATAGAAGGCCTACAATAACCAAAGCAAGAAAAATGAAACTGGATGCATCGCAATCTCAGATTTTAAGATACACTACAAAAATATAGTTAAGAATTCGGTATGGTACTGGCACAAAAATAAACATGTGTATCAATGGAACCAGAAACAAACCCAAGGTTATATGGTCAATTAATGTACAACACAGGCTAGAATATACAATGCAAAAAATACAGTCTCTTTAACAAATGGTGTTTGGAAAACTGGACAGCTACATACAAAAGAATGAACCCAGACCACTTTCTTACACCATATACAAAAATAAACTCAAAATGGTTTAAAGACCTAAATGTGAAACCTAAAGCCATAAAACTCCTAGAGGAAAATGTAGGCAGTATTCTCTTGGATGTTGTTCTTTGCAATATATCTATGGATATGTGTCCTCAGCAAGGGAAACAAAAATTAAAATAAGCTATTGAGCCCACACCAAAAAAAAAAGCTATGTACTATAAAAGAAACCACCAACAGAACAAAAAGGCAACCTATTTAATGGGAGAAAACGTTTGCAAATAATATATTTGACACGGAGTTAGTATCTAACTCAACACCAGTAGAACAAGCATCCCAATTAAAATATGTGTACAGAACCTAAATAGACATTTTACAAAGATGACATACAGGTTAATGGACAAATGAAAAGATGTTCAACATAATTTATCAGGGAAATGCAAATCAAATCTACAGTGAGATATCACCTCATACCAGTCAAATGGCTAGTACCAAAAAGATAATAACAAGTGTAGGCAAGAAAGTAAAGAGAACACTTGTGCACTGTTGGTAGGAATGTAAACTGGTGTAACTACTGTAGAAATCAATATGGAGGTTCCTCGAAAGTTTCAATATAGAAGTACCATATGTTATCTAGTAATTCCACTGCTGGGCACCTGTCCAAAGAAAACAAAAATAATAATTTGAAAAGATATATGTACCCTAATATTACTGCAATGTTATTTACAATAACCAAAATATAGAAAGAATCCAAGTGTCCTTCGATAGATGAATGGATAAAGAAGATATGGTATATATGTACAATGGAATATTACTCAGCCTTAAAAAAAATGACATCTTGCCATTTATGACAACATAGACGGACCTAGAGGATATTCTACTAAGTAAAATAAGTCAGACAGAGAAAGGCAAATACCATATGATTTCACTTATAAATACATCACAGAAATGAAAACCACAGCATTAGAGAATCTACTCAATAATATTGTAAAAATGCTATATGGTGACAGATGGTTAAAGGTGACTACACTTATCATGGTGAGCACTGAGTAATGAATGTATGGAATTGTTGAATCAATATGTTGTACTCCTGAAACTAATGTGACATAGTTTGTTAAATATATTTCAATAAAAATAAGGGGGAATAATTGTGTAAATTTCTTGGTATAAATCCAGATATATATTCGGGTTTCCTATGTGTATATCTGATATAGTTGCATATATTTGCATTATATATGTATGTATAATATAAATATATAATATATATTATGTATATATATGTAATAAACATATATGTATTACATATACATATATAATACATGTTTTATATTTTTAAATATAGATATATAATCTATATATATCCTATAGTAATGTGATATTATATGCAATTATATCTACATTTATATACATTTATATATATTCTATAAATATAAATAGTTCTAGCTTATACATGCATGTGCAATATACACATATACACATGTGTATGTATTTGTGTGTGTATAATTCTCCAGCACTAATACCTTACAACTTATTCTATTTATTTTATAGGCTATTGCCTCCCCTCTACAGAATCCCTTTTTATACCAATCTACCTGATTTTAGAAGTCCAACCAAAATGAGAAGTTCCTCCAAGAGTTCTCTCTCAAACTTGTGATATTAATACACACACAAACCTTATAATATTTTCCCTCTTCTGCCTCATATTGATGATTCTGTTGGTTTGTATTTACCTGTATGCTGAAATTATGTTTCTTCCCCCAAATACCTAGAGAATGAAAGGAATTTCTATTTCAGTCATCTCTGCCATGTAATAAGCCATCTTAAAATTTAATAGCATCAAACAAGGCTTCTTTTGATTGTCTGCATTTCTATGGGTTGGGGATTTAGGCACAGCAACCCTCAAACTTCTTTTCATTTGATTTTGATGGTTTTGCTTGGGTGCAAACATCTAACATGGCTTCTGTTTGACTGCCCTCCATCTGTGGATGGCTTAAATGAAAGGTCTCAGAAAGCCTCTCTCATATGCCTGAGAGGTTGTGTGAGCACCTGGGGCAGCTCGTGTCTCTGACACTTGGTCTCTTTCCAGGCGTTTTCCCACCCGTCAGGAACTGTCCATGTCTTCTCCATCAGGAGAATTTGGATCCTTCTTTTTATGTAGCATGGTTTCTGATTCTATTAGCTAGGCTCCCAAAATTAAAAAAAAAAAAAAAAGTAAAAAAATGCTGGGCCTTTTTAATGTTTAGGGCTGGAATTGAATGACATCATTGCTTTTACATTTTCTTGGTAAAAGCATTTCAAAGGGCCAGTAGAAATTCAAGGTGAGAAAAGTAATACCGGCATGTAATACAGTCACAGTTCCTGTGACTCCAAATGCAACATATCCCACAAACATTTAATGGTATAATAAGTGTTCAGTCATGCTTTTAGACAAAGAAAACTTACATAAGAAAATGTGGACTAAAACTGGAAGGGGGAAGTAACAGGAAACCTGGGTCGTGTAGTTGAAATTACTACAACACAACACGCCTTGATGAGTTATATTGAGGTCAATATTAATTGGTACAGAGCCCATTGGAGTTCCAGAGTATTAAGGAAAAAATAGTATGACTAATTTACAGAAACCTACAACTCCTTTTTCATCTCAAGTTGTCTAGGACTCATGGAATAGATCATGTTTTTCCTAAATGTGGTCTGTATTTCTTTAGTCCTGCAAAACTCTCAATCTCTCTTTCTCTCTCTCTCTCTCTCTCTCTCTCTCTCTCTCTCTCTGTGTGTGTGTGTGTAGGAAATCAATAGTGAGATAAATATTAAAGAATGTGTACTATATTTATTCTATATCAGCATATTTTAAATGTTTATTTATTTATTTTTGAAACAGGGAGAGTGGGGCAGGGGCGGAGAGAGAGAGAGAGGGAGACAGAGAATCCCAAGCAGCCTCCTGCAGTCAGTGTAGAGCCTGATACAGGGCCAGAACACCTGAATCCTGAGATCATAACCTGAGCCAAAACAAGAGTTGATGCTTCACTGACTAAGCCACCAGGTGCCCCTCTGCATCAGCATATTTTAAAAAGGCATTTACATTAATGAAGGGAATCCATTAACATTTGTTTAATCTGGCATTCCCAAGACATTTTCCTCCCCCAAAACAAAATATCATCCTAAAGAAAATACTTGGGGAAATGCCAGAATAGTTTCTGTACAAAATCAACCTGAGAAATACATTTTCACCAAGAGCTCTAGGGTTTATACAAACTCTAAGATTTCAGGAATTACATTTTTCCCTGTCACCAGCTGGAGAATTTTCGTGGCATGCATTAATGTAATGCTTCCCATTTTGTGCTTTTCCTTTTCACCTTACTCTTATGAAAATTCTCATTTCTATTTTACTTTTCCTGAGGAGACACTCAAGTAGATAAGGAATTCTCGCAAATTATCCATCTTTGAGGGTCAAGAAATGGCTCCATTTCTTGCTGTGCTCACCTGTTCCTCTGTGTCCTGCAGTGTTTCCTCAACAGGGAATTTCCTCTTGGCTCCTGCAATTGGCTATGCTCAGGCGCCAGAAGGAATGTGGAGTACTAATAGGAATATTTTACACTAGAATGTGCCAAAAAGATATTGTCAGACTGCAGGCCAGATCTCAGGATGTCCTTTCCCACTGCCAGTGTTTGCTTCCCAGTGATGACTTCATGAGAGCAGAAGCAGCCAGTGAGGCGGGGCAAGAGGAGGGATCTCAGACCTAGTGCCAGCTTGCTGTGTACTGTCGCCGTTGGTTTCTGCTGGTGCAAAATACTTACTTTTGCTCCTCCTCTTCTCGGTTTTCTTCCAGAGCATATGTGGGAGCTGTAGCCAAAAGAACTTTCCCGTCTTAATAAGGGAAAGACTATAGAAAAGCACCAATAACTTGCCCAGCAAATACTATAAATCATAAGGATAATATTTAATATAAAGTACTAATTGTGTATCTGCCTCAACAATATCTGTGTCAAAGTTAAGAGACTCATTTTCCTGCTTCCAATTGTTTTCAATCTCATCATCATCATCATCATCTTTACTGTTGTTAACATGGCAACCAGTCAGATGTCTACAACGTTATAAAAATCTATGATAATATATGTATATATGTACACTTATATGTATATATATGTACATATTGTATAGCATGGATTTTTGCAGCATAGGTGCATACACACACACACACACATATATATATATATATATATATATATTACACACAAAGTTTTCAAAATGTATTAAGAATAGCATAATGATTTATACCATAATATTTCAAAAAAGATACTTCTGAGTCAGTGTCCATTTTCATATTTAACTATCTCTCTAATTGATGGTTTTGATTTCGATATGATACCTGCCTACTCAAGTTCACACGCATTTATAAATTTAGCCAGTGTTAAATCATAATTCAATCTCTGTGCTGAACATAAAATGTCTAAACACACACAGCAATAGGTGGAAAACAAATTCAGAGCCAGAGAACAGCATCAAGAGCTATAATGATTAGTGAAGTTGCATGGGAAGTCTGAACTAGACATTCCAGTCTCAAAATATATAAATAGGTAAAGAGAATGAGGCAAATGTCCCATGTCATGGTAGCAATTTGATCAAGGGTACAGAACATGAACTAGTGAGGTAAAATGAGTAAAAACAGTGAGTAAACATCAATCTAGCTAAAGCAGGGAATCAGAAAATGAAACAATGGAAAGTGTAGACCATACTAGATGAAGCAGTGCTCAATTCAAAATCTGAAGGAAACAGTGAGGGATATGAAGTTTTGACAAATAAATGAAGATTTGTCTCACTGATAGAAAATAAAGAAAACTGAGCTATTAAGGCCTGGGCTATAAAGAGATTCATGAGTATCGATACTGATAATTTGCTGATTGCCTGAGCAGAAAGAATTCTGGGACTAGTCAGCTAGTAAAAATAGCAGGAACAGGAGGAAGGCTGGAAACAAGAGTTGGACAACTAAGATTCATGCTCAGAGTACAGAGATGACATTTGTAGGGTGCTACAAGCTCAGGATGTGGTGACATCGCAAATGAAGTTCCTGGTTCTACTTCTTCATCTTAGAAACAGAAGTGGGCCAGCCTCTGCATGTTCTGCATGTGTGGGCCCTTCAAGATGAAAGTGCAGGGAGCCAGAGAAGACAAGGGCAGGCTAAAAGAGTTCATGACTGAACTAAGTATTGTGATGTAATGTCAACATGGCATGGCAGACACAGCGACGTTTGTGTATACCTCTAAAGTAGAGGCTCTCCTGTGTGGATAATATTAATAATGACAGCTAAAATTCATTAAGGTCTTGCTTTTGTCAAACACTGAGTTAAACATCTTAATTCGCCTAGAAATTTTCTTTCACCAGCAAGGTAACTATTAAGGGCTAGAGAAGTTAGGCCACCGAAGGTCACAAAATTACCAAAGATGGAGTCAGAGCAAGTCATGTTGTGTCTAACCCCAAAGCCCTTCTCCTAAACAGGAAACTGCATTGCCTCCCACAAATTTGAATCTGTAGGATTGTGGGGAAATATGATGAATCTCTGGTAGATAGGCGGACACTGAGGCAACTGCAAATCACTCAAGTAGATAATTAGTGATAAAATTAGACAGAGGTCATGGCTGCAGATGGGTAGTTGGAAATTTTACAAATAAGAGACTTTCACTGAAACCATAAGACTTATTTAAATCTCTAATGGAAAGAACATACAGAAAAAGGGCAGAGGGCCAAAAAAGAGAACACTGGCTCTAATTTATATGTAACTACTTAGAAGACAAGTTTAGAAATCACGAAAAATAAAATATTTTTAAACATACACTTTTGAGAAAAACAGCAAACTTCTGTGTCATGAAAAGAATAAAGAGCATTTTGTGCATTCAAGACTGAGCTAATGAAACACACATGAAAATATTTTATAAGTCATATCCTGGCCAAAGGATTACATGATGTGTAGAATGAGTATTTCTTAGGGTCAGGCTTCTGTGGTTTGAAAGTTCTCTTGCAAAATGAATGAGGAATTTCATGGAAGTTTTTTGTCTTAAATGTCTAACTTCTGAATTCTTTAGAATCAAGACTTTTTTCCTCCACAATATGACAGTGGTGGTCATTGTGATTAACATTTACTAAACATATGCAATCTGCCAGAGTTCTAAGTATTTTTTAAGTAATGATCATTACGATAATAAAAAAAATAAATATTCTGGTCTTCGTCCCAGCTTCCGGCCACTTCATCACAGCTCCTACAAAACTTGTAATTTCCTAAATGATAAAAGTTACAGTACCTTTTGTTATAATCTTTGGATTTTGTCCCAGTCTCCTAAACAAGCTCCAGAGAAAGGAGGGTGAAAGGAGCATCTTTTGTCATTCAGAAGAGGTGCTTTCAGCCACACCTGAGTTTATGTTAAATTTGAGGATTTGGGGAAAGCTCCTGAGGATGGAGAGAGGGATGCTGGTTGCGAGGGGAACCAACCACGTGATTACAGAGTTGGAATTTTTAGCTCCATTCCCTGACCTCCAGGAAGGAGAAAGGGCTGGAGGATTGAGTTTATTATCAGTCATGTCTACTTGGTGAAGTATTCATAAAGGACCCTCACTGGAGAGCTGTGGGAGTTTCCAGACTGGGAAACACATGGGGGTGCTGAGGGGGTGGTGCCTTTGGAAGGGGCACAGAAGCTCTGCCCCTTCCCCATATCTTGCTCTGAGCATCTTTTCCATCTGAGCTGTATTTTTTGTAATGAACCCATTATCCAGTAAGTAATTCATTTTCCTGAGTTCTGTGAGCCCTTCAAGAAAATTATTGAACCAATGGAAGTGGTCATGGGAACCCCCCCCCAACATATAGCCAAAACAACCTGAGACTTGAGACTGGCATCTGAAGTGAGGGCAGGCAGTCTTGTCAGACTAAACCTTTAACCTGTGGGGTCTGCATTAACTCCAGCTAGACAGTGTTGGAATTGAATCGTATTGCTGGTTGTGAAAAAAAACACATATTTGGTGTCAAAAGTGTTGTGAGGACAAAGAAACCCTCATTTTTATCCTTTACTCATTTCATCCTCACAACTCTATAAGGAAGAAACGGTTACCCTCATTTTTAAGCTAAGGAAATGGAAGCATGAAGAGGTTAATTTTCCCAAGGTGTTGCAGCTGGTAAAAGTGTTCCTCATTAGGTAGCTTGAATCAGAAGCATCCCTCCATGTTGGCTCTCTTCTTGAAGCAAGAAAATCATTTCCACAGTGTCCACAATAAGGTGGAACCTTTCTTTATTCACAGTATTTACTTGCTTGAAATCAACACTAAAACTAGGAAAATGGTATTTAAACACTAAATCCAGGGGTGCCTGGGTGGCCCAGTTGGTTAATGGTCTAACTTATGACTGCAGCTCAGGTCATGATCTCATAGTTCCTGGGAACGAGCCTCAAGTCAGGCTCCATGCTAACAGTGAGGACCCTGCTTGGGAATCTCCCTCTCTCTCTCTCTCTCTCTCTCTCTCTCTCTCAAAAATAAATACATAAACTTAAAAAAAACAACACCTCACTAATTCCAAAACACCATGATGAGTCCCTAGGCAAAACCATATGGTAAGTAGAAAAATAATTGAAATTATTAGGAAAACATAGAGTTGGGAAATTTTTCCCTTCTTCCCTTTTAGGTTTTTTGGACAGCCTAACAATTAAATTGGTAGAAGACAGATTACCAGGAGAAAAACCAATTTTGTAAACATAGTAGCTCCATAAATGTATGAGACTCTCTAACAGGTAATTGAGGGTCATATACCATCCTGTGCTAAGGAGTAGGGGACAGAGGTCTGGGGTCTCCAAAGGTGCAAGACAATTCACAGGAAGCTGAGAAGAAATGTTTACTGTGCCATGCAGATACATCATTTGGATATAAAAAAGTTATCTTTGGTAGTAGCTGTTTTCCTGGTACAAGTCCCTTATCTAAATTATTGAAGGCAGTTAAGAGGGAGGTAAAAATTCTTCCTGAGTCTTTCGCAGGCCCTGATTGTTTTCCGCTCAAAATAATCCATGTATCAAGGTGGCACATTCTGGGGTGATGTATTCTGCTCTCCCTCAGAAACTAATCATACTGTACAAAAAAAAAAAAAAAAAAAAACCAGATATATGGAAAACTTTTAGAAGGTGAGGCTGCAAATCACAAGCAGAAACACAGAGTGAGGATCCAGTATTACCAGCCCAGACTAGGCTCCTGTAGGGAAGAATGTCCTTCACCTTCCCCATGATTTTCCTCCTACTTCAGCCTTCCTTCCTCCAGACTGGCCTATTCATCCTTTCCACCCCAAGAGTGTCTTTGCTTCTGCAAATTGAATCATGCGCCTCCTCTCCTCTGAAAACTTTCACTAAATAATGCTTTGCAATCATTCTAATATGACAAATACACTTTCAAAAACTGCCCGCAATTCTCTTCCCTTTCCATTTTCCACTTATGTGAAGATAATACAAAAATGCTGCTATATGAATACAACTGATTTTCAATTCCCCATGTCTTTAAAATTCTATGTTTTTATCTGAAATGTCTTTATTTTCCTCTGCCTCTCAAGCTCTTAATTTTCAAGACATACCATTTATTTTAAAGTGTAATCTAACAATACTCTGCACTTCTAGTTAGTTTCTGTCTCGTCATGCTCTTAACACACTGTGTACCTAGTTTCCTTATAAAGCCCCTCCCGTTGTATTACACATGTATCCCTACCAACACCAATTTGTGAGCTCAAAGGAAGAAACTCTTTTTTAGGCTCCTTTGGAGTCTAAACAAATAAGCAGAGTGCCTATAACAAAGTAGGTTTTCAATGAAAGAATGTTTATTTGAATCACTGGGAAATCAATGAACTTCCATGAAAAAAAAAGACATTCATTTTTTTAAAAGTTACCCATAAGCCACTTGTATAGTTATGCCATAATTATATATCATATAAAGAGCCCTTGGTTATGATAAAGGAATAACTGTGCTTTAATTCTAACTACACGATTTTTGTTAGCGTAACCAAATGAACTTTAACATTTATTTTTCTATGCTTCGTTCCTAGTGTGTGAAATACCAATAACATTCCTTGTGCTCTCAAGTCATAGAACTATCATAAAGATGAAGTAGAATAATAGAATTCAAAGTATCTACTGCTATATCCACATAAGCACGGAGATATTCTTTTTATTACTTAGCGAGAATCCACCTGAAGAGGGATGTGTTGAAAGAATAGCATTTTGGGTGTATGTGAAATCAATTACTGAACCCATGGAGAGGGTTCTAGACTGAAGAGTCAAAAAGGCATGCAGAATACTGGGCTGTTGGGAGCTGGGGTCTACAGTGGGCCGTGTAAAAGGACAAGTATCACCTTCAAAATTGTTTTGCTGAAGGTTCAACTGAAATTGTGTTGTCATCAAAGGTGAATTTACTTTCTTATAATATACTTTGGAAGATAAATAATCCTCCTTCTAAGAATTTAGGGAAAATAGTTTTCCAATGGGAATTTTGTGTTCCTGATTCAGTGGTGGAAAATCAAGTCCCTTCACTTACGTGTTAGATTTTAAAAACGAGTGTCACATTTGCATTGTTCTCTATTTCAAAACTATTGTATACAGAAAATTATTTTGTAAAGTTCAGTTGTTAAAAAATGCCTTTGAGACAGAATGTTATAAAATCTGAAGCTGTACGGCAGGGGTGGTGAGTGGTAGGTTGCAATCTGACTGAAATTTACTTACCAAAGAAATTTTTATTTTGGAAAGACATAGAAGTTTTAAACAGTTTGAACAATTTCATTAAAGAGAATAAATTGGCTTATGTAAAATGGTGTTCTATGGGCTCCCGCTCGTAACATTTTCTTACCATTGCCAGCATTTATTTAATTAATTTGTAAATTATATTGAGACCTTTGGCCCCAAATTGTAATGAAACTGCAGTCTACTTTTGCATTATGGTTTCTAAAAGAGCTTCTCTATGACTCTAGGGACAAAGAGTATGTGAAATGTTGCCATCATGAAGGAAATAAAATTGACTTATAGTAATTTCTTCTATGTTTGAATTAATTTTAATCGCCAATGTGATTGCATTTTCTATGCGTGTATGATTCACCCTTGTAATATCAAGTGTCATTCTACCCCAGACCTGCTAGATTTTGTTTCTTCATTAATTTTTTCAGATGAGAGTTCTTTGTAAAAGAACCATTTGGGGTTTGAATGTAAGGAATTGAAATTCCCATCGGACTTTTAACTGATTCGAAATCACCCAGGGGTGAGCAAGTTTGGGTAAGAAATGACCAATGTAGTCTCAAGAGCCTATCTGTGTCTTGGCTAACTGCCAAGAAAAAAAGGATTGCTTCTGAATATGGAGATACCATACATATAATTTTGTTTGTTTTGTTAGAAGTACAATTTCTGGACATGATCATTTCATTGATCTCCCATCCCCTCACCTACCCAGTGCTAGACGGATTTTTATAAAATGCTTCGTTTTAATCGTATTTTTTGCAGCTCATCAGAGCTTTTAATTACGAGATTAATTAACAGGAGATTACTTAATATGAGAATAATTTAATTATGAACCATTTTTTGTTTTATTTTATCCATTCAGAAGCCTAAAATTTCTCCACCTATTTCTTAAAAAAATAAAAATAAAAATCATAGGGGTGCCTGGGTGGCTCAGTCGGTTAAGCGGCCGACTTCAGCTCAGGTCATGATCTCACAGTCTGTGAGTTTGAGTCCTGCATAGGGCTCTGTGCTGCCGGCTCAGAGCCTGGAGCCTGCTTCGGATTCTGTCTCTCTCTCTCTCTCTCTCTGCCCTCCCCTGCTCACACTCTGTCTCTATGTCTCTCAAAAATTAATGTTAAAAAAAATTAAAAAAAAATCATGATTGTAACTACTTGCTTCTTTGTCATAACCTTAGACATTTGATATTTCCGCCATAATTTGTTAAAAAGGTACTCTATTTCCCTTGAGCACAATTTTAATCATTTTATGTAGCTTATTAGTAAAGCTATCAGTAATGGATATACATCATGTTTGAAAATATTTGGATCCTATTTGAATCCCTTCCAAGTATTCACTTCTCAACTTCATGTTGTACTTGTAGGCATTCATACTATACCACCTTCCATTATCAAGCAAAAATACATTAAGCATTCAATGTTTAATTATCTTTATTGCTTTAGATTTGTATTACAATTAATTCACTACCAAAGCCCTAAATAAGATATTTTTCTGCTCTTCCTTTTTCTCTGTTTTACAGACGTTAAGAAACATTAGGGTTTCTAGGAGATTCTATCTCCTGTGAAGAGGTTTGTAACAAATCTTCCCAAAAGGTGCTACTTTGGCATTGGATTATTTTGAGCTGAAGACAATCAAGAGCCAGCAGATTCAAGAAAAAAAAAAGCTTTACCTCTCCCACAAACTACTTAAAAGAATTTACATAGGGGGCCTGGCCCAGAAAGAGAGCTATTACCAAGAGATAATTTTTATCTGGATGACCTATCTATATGGCAGGACAAACATCTAATTAGTAAACATCTGTTCTTCTTATGACCCTGTGAATTATCCTCCACCCCTTTGAAGCCTCAGGTCCCTATCCCACTTCTTAGGTCAGGATTGTATAGAAGCTTCGATTGCCCAGCTTGCCCTTGATTCTCCTTGCTTTGTGGGGGTCCCATAGTATGCAATTAAATCTATTTTTTCTCTGGTTGATCTGTCTTACATCAGTTTGATTATTAGGCCAACCAAAGAACCTAGAAGAGTAGAGGTAAATTTTTCCATCCCCCATGCCTGTATCATTTCCAGTAAAATTAGCTCTTTAATTAAAAACATAGAGTGATTTATATATACCATTTGCTAAGATATTTTTAGGTCATTACATTTACAAATACATTAAAAAAAAAACGTGCTTGTCAGACTGTGTATTCTAAGTTTAGACACAGATCATAATGCTTAACATTTATACCAGATCACTCTATTTTCCTATACATACCGAATCCTTTTCTGCAGGCTACTCTTGATCAGAATAGTTGCAGAACGTTTTTGACCAACTATTTCTTCAAATAAAACCTTTTGGAAAAAGAGAGTTGCAGACCTTTGAAAGGAGGTTCCTAAGAATGGGACCTAGGATGTGATGAGAATTAGCTACTGTTACATTTTTTAGACTATTATGATAAACTTTGTCCACAGAGTCAATATAAAATCACTATGGATAAAATATATAAGATTTACAAAACAAAACGAAATGGAGTACAATTTGGATAAGGCATAAAAATCATTTAGGTATGTTCCAGAAGTAGTGGTTTTTCTGTTATTGGAAAACAGTGTTAAAACCTGATACCACTCTGCTCAGCTCTAGTATGCATTGAAAACAATTTTCTATGCATCCCTAGAGCCTAGAATCTGACATTTCATAGCCTACTCCACTAAAAAGAATTTGTTTCTTAGTGAATGGCTGATTACATATCCTGAACCTGGGAAAAATTGAATAGACCAGTAACTCCTTGTTGTCAGATAATAAGATTATTTGAAAAAATGTTTGATGGTATTGCTCAAAGAAGTAAAAATAATCAAACTTAAATAGATTTCCATTGATCAAGTTATATAAATTTGAATATCCAAACATGAAATATAATTACATATATTGGGAACAAATTAACTATTAAAAATTCATGAGCCATAATGTAGTTCATAAATGTAGTTGATAAAACTATATGTAGCATAAAAGGTGAATAAATAGGAAACATAATAGTTTTACATATAAAAAAAGTATTTACAAGCATAGAAGTCCTTTGCTGTTTCTTCTATTAATTATGCTTTGTAATATCTTAGAGGTATACTCACCAAGGTTATTAACAGTAGACATTCTAACAATCCCTATAACCCAATGTCTTAATAAAATAAAAGCTCAACACTGTAACTACTTTTTTCTAGATGCATCTCTTGGGACAAGGGAAATAAAAGCAAAACCCATTGGGAATACATCAAAATAAAAAGCTTCTGCACAGTAAAAGAAACAGTCAGCAAAAGTAAAAGGCAACCTACTGAATGGGAGAAATATTTGCAAATACTATATCTGAAAAAGGGTTAGTGTACAAAATATATAAAGTGCCCCCCAAAAAAATAACCCAATTAAAAAGTGGGCAGAAGACATGAACAGACATTTCTCCAGAGAAGACATCCAGATGGCCAAAGGACACATGAAAAGATGCTCATCACTTATCAGGGAAATATAAACCAAAACTCTAATGAGATATCACACACCGGTCATTATGGCTAAAATTAAAAAACACAAGAAACAATGAGTGTTGGCATGGTTGTGGATAAAAAGGAAGCCTCATGCACTTTTGGAGGAATGTAAATTGGTGCAGCCACTGTAGAAAAGAGTATGGAGTTTCCTTACAAAATTAAAAATAGATCTACCCTTCGATCCAGTAATCACACTATGGATATTGACCCCCAAAATATAAAAGCACTAATTCAAAGGGATACATACACCCCTATGTTTATTGCAGCATTATTTACAATAGCCAAATTATGGAAGCACCCATGTGTTCGTTGGTAGATGAATGCATAAAGAAGATGTGGTATATATATATAATAGAATTATACTAGAATATAATATATATATGTAATTATAGAATGATTATAATTATATTATATTATATTATAGAATATAATATATATATGTAATAGAATTTTACATAATCATAAAAAAGAATGAAATCTTGTCATTTGCAATAACATGGAGGGAACTGGAGTATAATGCTATGTAAAATAATTCAGAGAAAAACAAATGCCAGATAATTTCCCTCATATGTGGATTTTAAAAAATGAGCAAAGAAAACAGGGGAAGAGTGGGGGCGGGATTTGGGCAGAAGGACAAAGAGAGAGAATCTTAACCAGGCTCCACACTCAGCACAGGCCTCAGTCTCATGACCCTGAGATCATGACCTGGGCCAACATCAAGAGTAGGATGCTTAACCAACTGAACCACCCAGACACTCCAATATACTTGTATATGTTAAGTTACATCAACATCTAATTATTTGCAATAAGAGTCTTTTATGTAGGACTAAAAATACCTGTGAATTGGAAAAGATCTTCATTGTGCTGCAAGAGACATAACACATCATGAGAGGAATGTTGTAGAATAAGGGAAATAAGAATATAAATTAAAACAGAAATATTCGGCCAAACTTAAATACCTTGTCTGTGCCAAAAACTGCAGGGAATTGAATCTAAGTGATACAGAAGCTTGATCCCCTTTCCCAATTGATATGTTTTAAAGAGAGTGACAAAAATTTACTCAAGTCTGAACGGAAACCCCTAGAAGTGTTTCGTTTTCCGAGTTTCCCTACAGTTGTCCAGTCTGGTCATTCTCTGTGTGTTTGCCTTATACTAAGAAACACTTTCCAGATGTATCACGGCTGTCCTCACTCATTCAATTATGAGGGTATGAACTTGTGAAGTGCCTGGCATAACATTTCAACATTTGAAAAAAGTGACGTATTCATGGCACCATAGACTTGACCAACATCTGTCACTCTTTGTTTTTGCCAAACCTAAGCACATTTATGAAGGGCAAGGAGATAGACTCCCTATCATTTTAAAACTTTAAGATGTTTATAAGAATTGAGGAACAGATTATTTCAGGACATATCAGCTTAGCTTCCTGAAGCTTACTACCTGGACAAAAAGATCTATTTAGGGGAAAAAAACTGACCAAATATAGGAAAAACAAAGCCATAAACGTATTTTGAATGTAACTAAAAGTAGTGAAGAAATCAGACTTTTTAACCAACCAGAGATGGTCTGGATGTCTATTTTGGTAAGCAAATCAACTCTCAAACAAATTCACCTATGGCATATACCCATATAGGTGAGACAGAAGTAAATTTCTTGAAGCATTCTCTCCACTGTCCGTGGCAGTCCTCCTAGGAGGATGAATGGACCCCAGGAAAGAATATGGGAAGACAATACAGGAAAGACCACAGGAGCAGGCTCTATTGGTCAGCATTTAAGAGAAAATTCTGATTTAATGCACTAACATACTAAAAATTATGATTGTGTGAAAAGAAAAGATAGTTTTCACTAGTATCTCTTCTTTATGAACCAGAGTTCCTTAGGAATCAGGAAATTTTCCTCCTGTAACTTCAAAAGCAAGCTACGAAAAGAAAAAAAAAAATATCATCTAGTCCCAATTGGACTCTAGTATCAAATATGGGAATATTTATACACATTTTCACACATACTTAGTACTTAAATGTTTTATCCTTGAAATGGAATTATAAACCTTGAAGAAATCTTAAAGAATTTTTTTTTTAATTTGAAACATCCTTTTCCAAATGCAACAGCTGGTCTGAAATACAACGCCAGATATGTGTGTATTTTGTAACTAATTAATAGAGGCCTAAGTTAGGGAAATTTGAAGAAATTAGTGATAATTTCTCAATTAGCACTAGCAGGGTCTTAATTAAGCTAATTATAGGGTTGAACAAGAAAAACACAAAGCATTAATCATTTATATTACTCCATGGTTGTATAAAACTAGAAATCAAGTTACAGAATTACCACTAAATTTCCTAATGTTTTAGCAATTGATGTTTATGGACGATCATTTTTCATCCAGAAGAGAAAAAGAAGTAAAATTAGAAGACTGAAATGAACAATAGGGTAAGAGAAAGGATTAATACAATAACTTATGCATTCTGTTGCATGAAACTCTCAGAGAAAAAACAAACATGGGAAATGAATCTTTCTTAAATTTGATTATAGACTCAGACTGTCTTAGATCATTTAAAATAGTTGACTTCCAAGCTTCAATTAAATTTGACTATAAATTACTGATTACTTTCTCTTATTATTGAGTTACTTTAAAATATCAGGCCATAGTTCTTTTATGTTTGGTAATAAAGGATTCTAATTTATCATTCCCACATTTTTATTTATCCTCTTTAATTACAATATCATTTTTGGTGCCAGGACTCCTAGGCCATTAGTTCATCTTAATTTAGAATGAGCTAAAATATTTTTCTGACCAACAATGACAGACATTCTGATAGAGCCTAAAAACAAATCAATAAAGGGCTAGTTTGCCCTTCTCAGGAAACAGAGCCAATTCAGAGCATCTATTGATATGTGCTTGGGAGTGAAACAGCATGTAATTTGTCCTTTAAGGCTTATGTCTTTCATTTACTTATGTAAGAAATATAACAAGGCCAAAATATCACCAATAATTTGTCCTAAGAATGGTAGTTCAGGTTGGTTTAACTATAGTGTGCATATATGTCAACAAACACAGATAAATGGGATAAAAGTGATTTAAAAATAAGTATTTTTTAAAGTGCGCCTGGGTGGCTCAGTCATTAAGCGTCCCACTCTGGCTCAGGTCACGATCTCATGGATTGTGGGTTCGAGCGGCATGTCAGGCTCTGTGCTGACAACTCGGAGCCTGGGACCTTCTTTGGATTCTCTGGGTCTCCCTCTGTCTCTGCCCCTCCCTAACTCACACTCTGTCTCTCAAAAATAAATAAAAAAAGTTTAAAAACATTTAAAAAATAAACATATTCTAAGATTATCAAACTTAAGTTTAGAAACCTATCATTATCCATAGGATTTTTAAAGTTCCTTTCTTTTTGGTTTTCAGTAAAGAAAATGAAGATCAGCAAACTTCTTTCTCTGGCACCAGCACTAGTTGGTGGAGGAAAAGAAACTTGCATTGTCATTTGGCCCTAACTCAGCCTATCAGAGAGGCCCTTACCATGGGAGCCCAAAAATGTCTTTAAACTTTTGTCAAATATGTATTTCAAAAGGGAAAACCACCAGCCGTTCCCAGAGAGAAATGTCGGCCATTGATGCCCTTCCGCATTGGATGTAAGTGGCATTGAGAACGAGTCTGAGATGCAACAGCGAGAGAAAAATCCTTTTGTGCGGGTCTGTGATTGCTTCTAACGACCCCACAAAGGAAAGCTGTGTAGAATACTGTATGAGATCCCTGTACTCTTGTCATCTTATATCCTGTGTGATTTTTGTCCTGTTTGGCTATTGCTTGAAGCGGAAACTATGGCACCATCTGCCACTGCGAGCCGTCAGTGCCCAAGCGGTGCTTCTGCCGAAGAGGAGACGATCAGTGACATACAAAGCGCATCAGCAACCATGCTGCCTTTTTTTTGTTTTCTTTTGTTTTTGTTTTAACTCCAGTAGAGTTAACGTACAGTGTTATATTAGCCTCAGGTGTACAATATACGGATTCAACAATTCTATACGTTACTCAGCGCTCATGTGGTAAGTGTACTCTTATCCCCATCACCTGTGTCTCCCAGTCCCCCACCCACCTCCCCTCTGGTAATCATCAGTTTGTTCTCTATAATTAAACGTCTATAGCTTGGTTTCTATCTTTTTTTTTTTTGCCCTCTTGAAATCTATGAAATCTATGATCCCCTTTAAGAGGCAGGATTCCTGATTCATGTAAAATAAAAAGAGGAAGCTAAGAAAAAAAAATGCTGTCCATCAAACTGCAAAACGCCATCAATTTTAAGACCCATGATTTCAGATAATTAAAATATGAGAACATGGGGTGCCTGGGTGGCTCAGTCGGTTGAGCGTCCGACTTCGGCTCAGGTCATGATCTCGCGGTCTGTGAGTTCGAGCCCCGAGTCAGGCTCTGTGCTGACAGCTCAGAGCCTGGAGCCTGCTTCACATTGTGTCTCCCTCTCTCTCTGCCCCTCCCCTGCTCATGCTCTGTTTCTCCCTGTCTCAAAAATAAATAAACATTAAAAAAATTAAAAAAAAATATGAGAACATAATTTTAAATGCTAAGGTATAATAAACTGTTCTTCTCACCCTGAGTTGTTTAGCTGTGTAGATGATATCACAGAATCATCTGGCTAAAGGGAAAATGGCATAGTAAAGGTCAATCAGCCTTTTTAAGATATCCTTTCTACAAAGCAAGTAGAACTCACCAAAATGAGAAATTGTGGAACCACCTAAAAGACAAAGCCTCCCGATCCTCTAACTCCTTTACTTACTTAACCAACTCACGTATAATCAGTGATAATGGTATTTTACCAAGAGGTTCCAGTGGTTCTTATGTGCTTTAAAATTTGAGATGTGCCAGCTAGAACACACAATATACTGTCCCTAAAAGGGCAGGTAAGAGGTATGAGGATCCACTAGCGGTTAGCTTGTAAAAGAATACTCATCTGTTCTGTTTTGTGAGATAATACAATTAACTTAGAACTTAGGAACTCACGGTGTCTCCAACTGCTGCTTGGAGACTGTGTTTAAATACCAAAAGTTGATGAATACAAGATATTGTTGGTCTCTCATAAAGAACATTTCAAGTTTCATGGATTACATATTTGCTGGGGAGAGTCAGTGTTGGGAGAGGGCTTTGTTTTATGAATGTTACAGTGAGGTATTTTATTCAAGTACCTGTAAAGATTATCTATTCTGGAAATAAAAATTATGTCATATACCTATCCATATATTTAATTATTCACTGTATTTTCATTTACAGTTTAGGCTGTCTAAAGAAAAAAATATGGTTTTGCCTGTTCTCATTTTTTTTATATTTTAATTTTATGTTATCTTTATGCCCAACGTGGGGCTCAAACTCATGACCTCAAGATCACGAATCACCTGCTCTACCGACGAAGCTAACCAGGCACGCCTGCTTGTTCTAATTTCTGAAGCAGACAAGACAGTGAAAATGTTTCCTATTTCATGTCCTCTGTAAGAATATTTTGGAGTACAGAGCTACACACACTACATTTTGATCTGATTATTTAAAATTTCCCCCATCTTTTACTTCTCCCTCACCTCTGAATCATCTCTCTTATAATCAGTGGAAATAAACACTCAGTAAATAAATCAAATTGAGAAAACTGTCCATGTAAAATAATTAATTTAAAAGTTGAGTGTGCCTGGGCAGCCAAGTTGGTTAAACATCCGACTTAGACTTAGGTCATGATCTCGCGGTTCATGAGTTTGAACCCTGCATGGGCTCCACACTGACCAGTGCTTGGGGTTGTCTGTCTCCCATTCTCTCTGCCTCTCCCCTACTTGCATGCTTGCACTCTCTCAAAATAAATAAACTTTAAAAATGGCCTACTATATATACTCGAAAGAGAAAAAAAATATCAAAATTAACCAAAAATGTGCTTTCTAAATCGATCAGACTCCATTGTAAATCAATTGTACATGATTTAACCCAAATTCCAAAAATGATTAAAATGTTCTCTTTGTCATTAATAAATAAAACTCGGATGGATGCTGAGAAGAAAGAAAAGTACCTCAAGCAGCTATACTGCAGTGTGCTCCCTCTTCCCAGCCACGTGGATCCCACAGATAGTCATTCACTTTACATTTTGGTAGGCGACGCAGGTAGCCTCTGGGACCTGCAGTATTCTCATCTACGTCAGTGTGTTGATGCTTACATCAGGTTTCCGTTGGGGAAGTGCTTGGCAATGCCGAAGCCCCCAAATAATGGTGAGTTCCCTTATCTTCTTCTTCTTTCACAACAGTTTTATGTTATTCAAGACCAATTTGGTTAGGTAACATGCACACACAATTTCATGTGTTTTATTTCAACTAGAGGAGAAGCAGCTTTTCTATGTAATTAATGAAGTGACCATTTAAATCACCAGGGAACAGCCCTGAGCATTTGATCGGCACTCAACAAGTGTTCATCCAAACTTATCCTTTTAATTTTTCCAAATGAGAAAGAACAGAGTGTTTTTGTCACAGGAGATCCAGAGTAATTGCTTCTACTTCCCACCCTCCACCTCTAAGGGGTTGAGCCTTCTAATTTACATATAAGGGATGGAGGTGTCTGTGTGCCTTGGACATTTTTACCATCATTCAGTCATGTTAAAACATATTCCTCTCTGTGTTCCTCCAAGTGCAATTAGGGTAAATAAATATGCCCAGGCTACTAAAGAAAAATAGTAGGAAATAGGGATTTTTTTTTTTCAGATAGCAAGTCCTTGATGTCATTTAGTTATTTCTACTTTTGTTTTTTGTTTTTTGGCTTTTTCTTTTAAGATTTAGGTTACTACAATTTGCTTTTGTGAAGATAAAGTATGTTCAGCTTTTCCTAGGTAAGACACAAAAATAGAACTGAAAACACTGAATGCCCCAGTGTCACACAAAAAAATGTTCATCATTGGAGGCTTTCAGAGAGTTAACAGGACCCAATTGTATTCAGATTTTGTCCCGAACACATGGACACGAGGAGACAAAGGTCAACAGCTCACATGAATGGGACTCAAAACCTGACAAGGCAGACAAATAAGGGCAACTTTAACCCAGCCGTCCAGGATAAAATGAGAAAAGGTTTATCAAGCCCTTCGGAACTGTTATAAAATGCTTTGTGTACATTTTGAAAATAAAGCCAGTTCCGTATCATTCTTGTAATTCTTGTGAACAGCTTCAAAATAGAATCGCCATGAGTAGGTTTTATGTAAATGAGAAGTGACACATCAGAACCTAGGCCATAAGTTCTTCGGAGGATTTTCTTAACATTTTCATGCTTCTATACTCTTTATTCAGTCATTTCTCCTGCCCCATCCTACTTTGGAAAGGAATGGAAGGACAGCTCTTTGGGGAACTCTTTGCCAAACGAAATATCAGTTATTTGTACCACTTTTCATCCCAGAGGAAACAAGTGATCTGATCTCAACTGATCTGAAACGTATTCATTGGAGACAGAGAGATGTATCATTTTTGCTTCTCCTACTGTTCAGAAAGAACCAGGAAGTATAATGGGGATTACACTGCTTGCATCCAAAGCAAGAATGGTAATAATGGGAAAATCTCTTGAAGGCTTCTAATAGCTCGATCCACTAATTACTGCAATAAACAAAATCTTACCATCAGTAAAAATCATAACCAATATTTACTGAATACTTAACAATATTCTAGTTATGGTGAAAAGCATTATTGTATTTGAATTAATAATGAGCCTCTGATGTTGCTATAAAGGCCTACTGTTATCTTCATTTTCAGATGAGGGAACTAGTTTATATCGATAAATGTTTGATTGGTAAAGATTCCATTTATCAAACTACTATGACTTATAGTCTCAAACTCTAATTATTTTCACTTGTGAGAGCCATCAACCATCCCCTAGGGGATACTTTAATACTGTAATGCTTTTGTTTTTATTGTATTTTTGTTTTCAATGTAATGTTTGGGTAGAGTGCTACTGTGTTTAGCATACAAAAAAAAAAAATGTTAAGCATCTTGTAATAGAACAGTTGTAGCCAGGAAAAAAAACTTTCCATTCTGAGTATGCATTTATAAATATAAAAAACACTATGATTTGAGTATGGAACCAAGCTATTTAGAATTATTTTTGCATAAACTGAATAAACAGACTTTTCTGGTATACAATTACACTGTTTCTTTTTGAAATTTTACCAGGAGTTATTCATCATTTTATCACACCAAAACTACCACGATTAAATTGTGGTTGCAATTGTGTCTAATTTACACCAGTTTGGGAAAAATTGGTATCTGAAAAGTAGCCCATCTTCCAAATGATAAAAAATCTCTATCTCTCCATTTAAGGTTTCTTACTATTTTCCTCTTTATAGCATACAAATCTTGCATATCAATTATTAATTTTGAATGTTCTTGCTGCTTTTATCTTTTAAAAATTTTAATTAGTCATTTATTGATAATATATGGAAAGAAAACGGATTTTTCTTATTTTGATGTCATATCCTGCAATCTTATAAAACTTGCTATTTCTAGAAGCTTAATAAACTGTTATTTTCTTTGTAGATCCTTATGCTTTCTTTCTTTAAACCTAGTTTTATTTTTTCCTTTCATACTTATATTTTTTAATTGTTATTTTTTTAAGTTGCCTTATTCACACTTGCTAATCCTCCCCTAAGTCACTGCATAGAAGTGAGAGTTGGCATCCTTGCTTCATTCCCAATTTCAGGGTGAAAACATTCAGTTTCACCTCATTAAGTATGATATTAGCTGTTGAGTTTTTTTGGAAAAGACTTTAATTAGGTTAAAGAAGTTTCCTTTTATTCTTGTTTATGGAAGTATTTTTTATCATGAGCAGAAGTTGAATTTTGTAAAAATTTTTTTTTCTGCATCTTTTGGGCTAATCATATTTTGGCTTTGTTTTTGTTTTTTCTTTCTGGTCTGTGATACGGTAAAATTCATTACTGATGGGTGAATGTTTTTCCAACTTTATATCTAATGATAAATACCCTTGGTGATGATGGATTATTCTTTTTAAGTATTTCTGAATTGAACTTCAGGGGTTTTTGCAACTATGTTCATGAGGCATACAGGTCTTTATTTTTATCTGTTTTGGGGGGCCTCATAAAGCGAACTGAAAAATATTCTTCCGTATTTTCTTTTCAGGAAGTGTCCATGTTGAATTGGTTTTATTTCTTGCACATTTGGCAGAATTTGCCTATGAAGCCATTTGGGTCTGAAGATTTCTTTGTGGGAAAGTTTATAACTATAAATTCTCTTCTGTAAAAGATGTACTATTTAGGCTACCTACTACTCCTTAAGTAAACTTTTTGGTGTCTCTCAAATTTGTTTTCCTGTTCTCTATATTATTAAATTTCTTGCATATTTTTAAAATCTCACTTTCCTTTTAATGTCTGAGATATCTATAATGATAATTCTTTTATTTGAAATTGGTAATTTATATTTTCCTTGGTTTTCTTGATCGGTCTTGTTAATGTTTAACAGATTTTATTTATCTTTTCAAAAATCCAGGTTTTACTTTATTTTTTATTGTTTTTCTATTTTTGATTTTTGCTATTATTATTTCTTGTTGCTTTGGACTTAATTTTCTCTCCTCTCTAGATTTGAACTTTGAATCTTAGGTAATTGATGTACAACAGTTTTTTCTTCATTAATAGGAGTATTTAATACAGATAATTCCGGTTACACTAGGGTGGTATAAGTTCAGGGAGCCCATCTCTTCCACCAATTACATCTAAATATTCTGGAGTTAAATCCCCAAAACTTCTCTACAAAGGAAATCAGCAACATAGGTGTGAATAGCTCATTTTACCACCTTAGGGCTGTGGTAACTTTGGTTTCCTGCTTCCTTTCATGTACAAAATGTAAATATGACTATATTCTTCTACACATTTGGTAGAACTGAATTAATTGTTGCCTCACTTTTCATGGAACTATCTAAGAAGAATAAAGATTTTGTGTATTTATGTTTCTCAGGTCCTTTCCCTAAGTGAAAAATATAGTCAAGACTTAAATTCTGAAAATTCTTTCTTTCCTACTTTCCTGGAGAAAATCTTCTAATACATCAATTCTCTTTTTCTGAGGAGTTGATAACATTAAGAAATTAAGTGAGGTCATACACATCAAGTAACAGAACTAAAACCATCAGGTCTGACCTTTCATACTCCTTGAACAATGTCAATATGCCAGGAGAAAATGTGGGATTTATTATCTATAAATAACCATTCTTAATTATAATGAATATTTATAAGATAAATGATCATTTGCTAAGCTGTGAGATTCAGCAACTGATCTAGAAAGAAAGTCCCTAGTTAGAATTTGTGTAATGTTTGAAAAATGATTTAAAAACAGCAATTGAAAAATAATTCCAAATGATCAAGAAATTTCCAGTCAATTTCTCCTAATGTTAAATCAAAATCATAACCAGAATATCGGAATCGGCCTGGAGTATTAGTTGAATTAGCGGAGAGAAGGAAGAAATATCTTAATTCTCATACAAGTTCATCAAGGACTCTGATATCCACCCATAAAGACCGTCTTAAAGGTAGAATCTCCTTTCATTGGATTATCATGAAGAAGACATTTTAAAAACCAGAATTAGAGTCTGATTATTTTCTAGAGTTGGTATAAGAATAGTCATTGAAAAAGAATGTAATCTCTCCCATCCTAAGTAATATTGAGTAATTTTTATATAGAAAGAAAAGATATTGCTCAATAAAACTGGTGAGGATCTTATGATACCAAATATGTTAAAATATAAAGGTCAATCAGAGGTCCTTATATACTAGGTTAAGTGTGGAGGAAAATCCAGTATTAAAGTTCAGATATCTATCAATATCTACAGGTCAGATATCTATATTTTAATGTCATATCCTTCTAACATTATGCATTTTTCTTGAATTATTTTTTTACAATTTAATGAAAACACTTTTTAGCTTATACATAATGAATTCCTGATTTGTGTTTGTTTCCTGGCTTTCTAAGGACATACATTTCAGATAAGCAAATTTCTTAAAGCACCCCTCCATATCACTTGATGGCCATCCTTTCTTTCCTGAGCACAAATTAAATTTTGTTTAAAAACATTTGGCTGACTCGTCTCGAATAGCTCACTATTAATAACTGGAATATCCCTGTCAATAATTATACCTTATTCATCAACTCAGAACTTTATATTAGGAAAGAACAACAACATGTCATGGTTGTACTTGTTAGTGAACATTCAATAGAACGAATAAAACCAGTAAGCATATTAGAAAACACAGGAACTCATTGGGAAATGATTAATTCATTTATTGTGGTAAAATGCATGACTCTTCAAATAAGTGACAGATTTGAAGTACAGTGGATGTAAGCATTTTTGCACATCCAGTAAAATGTAATTTGGGAATTCGTTTCCTCAGTGATAATAAATCCTTATTTCCTTTGTGAAATAATGGTATGTGCTGTTTGCCTGACATTGCATCCAACTTAATTTGACTTAGCAGAAACTCCAAAAATTTATTCATTCATATTTGTAAACTTCATCTAAGCAATACACCATCCCATATGGCATCCCTGAAGGACCTTGAAATGACAGTGAGGGAGACTATAAACAGAACAGATTAAGTTTACATTGTATTTATTTGCAGTTTTAGCCTTTGCAAAAACAGAATTTTATGGAACATTCTTTTATCATACTTAGCAAGTGAAAGATGAATTTGAACTGCCAGCACTTACATACAGCCTATCCTATGAAATGTAGGCCTGTTTCGTAAAGGTAGTGAATCAAAAGTGAAATCAGCAATTACGCCAATACAAGTTAACATTTACTCTCCAACTTATGGTTTTATCTAAGAATTTTATTTTTCATCTGATCATCAAACTATTTTAGAGGTTTAATTTGATTGAAAACTAATCCTAAATTTGATTTATAACCTAATTTTATATATAATTATGTTTTATTTAAATAATCATATACAAATGGCGGGACAGATATTACTGTTTGTGGGTTTTTGTTTTTTTTTGTTTTTTTTGTTTTTTGGCAACACTGAAACTCAGAAATATTTACTGATTTGCATAAGGTGAAATGCTAACATTACGCAGAGTCCAAATTCCACTCCACGTCTTGTGGTTTCAAGTCTTTTTTTGTTCGTTTTTGCTTTATTTATTTTCTGAGAGAGAGAGAGGGTAAGTGCAGGAGGGGCAGAGACAGAAGAGGACAGAGGATGTGAAGCAGACTCTGCACTGAGAAGCTGACAGCAGGGAGCCAAACGTGGGACTCAAACTCAAGAACCTCGAGATCATGACCTGAGCTGAAGTAGAACACTCAACAGACTGAACTCGCAGGTGCCCCTGATTTCAAATCTTTTGTTCTTTCATTCTCAGTCTCCCATCTAAGCTAAATATTCATTCATGCTCACCAGTCTTTCTTTTTGACCACTTCTCCCTTACGTATCTAGTATACCAAAACTCGCATTTCTCCTGCCTGCACCGATACGCTTTCCTTCTCTCAACAAAGGACTCTACCATCTGCTTCATGTACAGAACATCAAGAATATCAAGTACGTCCATCTATCATACTAGAAGTCATCTGCCCTACCCACTACGTCCTTTGGCAGCATCAGAGGAAACTGTATCCACTCTTGCTCAAGGTTGATTAGTCAACATCTATGTCTTTATTATTTTTTAAGTTTATTTATTTATTTTGAAAGAGACGGAGACAGCACAAATGGGGAAAGGGCGGAGAGGGAGAGAGAGAATCCCAAGTAATCTCTAGGCTGTGAGTGCGGAGACCCATGCGGGTCTGGAATTCATGAAACTGGGAGGCCATGACTTCAGTCAAAACCAAGTCAGATGCGCAACTGACTGAGCCACCCAGGCACCCCTCAAATCTATGATTTTTTTTTTAATTTTTAAATGTTTGTTTATTTTATTTATTTATTTATTTGAGACAGAGAAAGAGACAGAGTGTCGGCGGGGAAAGGGCAGAGAGAGAGGGAGACACAGAATCTGAAGCAGGCTCCAGGCTCTGAGTTGTCGGCACTGAGCCCAATGTGGGGCTGGAACCAGTGAACCATGAAATCATCACCGGAGTCAAAGTCGGCCACTTGACTGAGTAAGCCACCCAGACACCCCACAAGATCTTTGTCCTTAAAATAATCTCACATTTTCTTTGGGAATGTCTGGCAGTGCTATTTTTACTTCTATCTTTGTTTCTGTCTATATTTCATTCTCTTCCACATATAACAAGGTAGTGGAGGAACCAAGGGAAAAAAAAAAGAAAGAAAGCAAGCCCCACATGTTCTACCCACCAGTTTATATTTCTCTTTGCTGTAAAATCCAAGTTTCAAGACAAAAATATTAATCAATTGCTCCACTTTTCTATTTTTCATTTCCTCTTCAAACCACTATTATCAGTTACTACGCTACTGATTCCTTAATTGCCAATTAAAGGCTGTTTGTCACCCTATTCAACTTCTCTGCAACATTTGACACTTCATCAGTCCCTTCCTCTTGAACTGTCTTCTGTGGCTTCTAGTTCACATCTCTTTATGACAACTGATGCTTCCAGAGCTCTGTCCTTGACTTTCTTCAATTTTACCATTATATATTCTTTCTAAATTATTTCTTCCATTTGTATGTCAACAGCTACCACCTATAGACAAACTTAATGGAAGAATTAGCCAAAATTCCCGATTCCCCTAGCTTAATATAGAACTTCCACTAGGATAACATGTACAGCTGGGTTCTACATTTCTTAGCTGTGTGTGAAGCTCTGCCAATGTTGTGTGAACTTTAATATAGTGTCTCCTTGCCTTTTAACAAGTGGAACACCCAATTACTCTTGTCTTAAAATGACCTTTCCTCAGTCTGACCCTCCTCTACCTCCATCCACTTGGAAAATGCCCACTTGACTTAAGACAACTTTTCAATGAAAACTTTGTCACTAGAGAATTCTTATTCACCATATCTTGGTTCCCATCACACTTGTCTCATTCTAGACTGTAAGCATTTCAAAGTCAAAGACCATATATTATTTAGTTTTTCATCCAGATCCTAGTACGTAGTAAAAATTTAACATTTGTTATGTGAATGAGTGCCTTCCTACAAATTTTTCTGGCATCATAGTGTGGACTTTCCAATAGAAACTTAGTAAAACTGTTTACATGGTTAATTTTCTCCATCGAGTCCTTTTCTCCCAATATTCTAACCTATGCAAAATAATGTCAAGAGTTTTAACAAATCACAGTATAGAAAAGTTCAGGAATTTGACATTTTTCAGATTGCACTTTCAAAATAATGTTACTAATTGATGGGAATACACTTTCCACATGTTAAATTGTAGTAGTAAAGAATTAAAATGTCACAAATGCTGACATTTCTATTTTCATAAGGTAGTTAGAACCAAAGGTAGATCTAGGGAGGGGTTTCTTCATTACCTAATACAACTCACAACCATGCTACATATCTGTACACTTACTTTCTTTTCAGTCTTTTTTCAGGACTTTGTGGAAGAGAACAAGTTCAAATCAGTACAAAAACTCCAGTCCGGTAAATCCAGCAGCTCCTTATGGATAAAGAAGACCCACAAAGGAAGATACAGTTCTTCCTGATTTTTCCAACTTCTGATGCATTGCTGCTCATTGGGTCAGTCCACATAATGAATTTTTCTTTCTTTTTTTGAGAATATCTTAGGCATCACCAGCAAGTACATATTTGTAATTATTTGAAATGATTTTTTAACCAGTTGTGTATAATCAATTATCAGGGAAATTTTCATTGCATTTAGTGCTAAATTTATTTATTTTTTGTTTCAGGTATAAAAATATAAAGGTGCAGAGCACGTGAAAATCTATTCCTTACATGTTATTCATCATCGATCCGTTTTTCTGAAGAGATGACTTGATTTAGCTATGCCAATGTGCCTTGATATCCAACAGACACTGGAGTTTATTTGGGCTTTGTTACCAGAAATGGGTTTACACGGATGGGTTAACCTCCTATTTGCCTCTTCGCTACCCAAGAGCTCTAGTTCTTACATGATTTATCTTGCTGCCATTTCTACCTCCAGTTGGGTAAGGATGCTCTAGGTAGATCAGAAAAAGTGCACTGCAACCACAAAGTTCAGCAGTTTGTTTGTTCTTGTGGTTCATTTCCTAAGTGACTTTGCTGGATACTGCTGTGCTGAAAGCATAAATCTTATTTATAGCAAGAACTTCATGTAGCTTGTGACATTTCTTTACTCTCTGCTGTATTGCCTCTTGGAATTTGAAGGCATTTTCTATTTTTTTATCTTTTGCCCGATGCCTATTTAATTATAAATTATCTTTTGGCTGATGCCTAAAATTATTTTTTATATTCACTTATTATTCTTATTCGTTGCTATTGCTCTTTCCAGATGACAAGTAGAATCAGAGGCTTTGAAACTTTGAACTTTCTTGTATTAAAATAAATTCTGTCACTTTGAAAGTTAAGTAGAAAATTAAGATTTCCTCTTAACTTTAAGAGAGCAGTGACCAAACTATGTATCATTATTTGGTACTTTTTGATTTGTGGAACACTTGGTGTCCCCAACAATCTTACTAAATTTATGTACTATGCTTGAGGTAACTTGATAAGAATTTCATTTATATATGTTCATACTACCTATTTTTAAGTGAATAATACATTTGTATTTTAACTACACAGAAGGAATATTTGCTGAAGTTGAAGGAACAACTTTGGTTCTTTCAATAATTTGATTGCTTTAGATGCAAATAGATTACCATATTCCAGTGCCTAGCACGAAGTCAAGTTACAAGTTCATAAGGCTTTAGAAAAGATGCTATCTTGTGGCTCAATGATATTATCAAAAACCTGGTTTTTTTGTTTCTCTCTTTTTACTCTCTTCCCCCTTAACTTTGGCTTATCCTAATGGCGGTTTCCCTTTGGAGGCAAAGATAACTACCCAAAATCCCCAGGAATACATGTTTCTTTTTTCAAAATAAGCCAGAACAATAATATAATCTGTTCCCCAGCATTTCAGGCAATATACCAGGAAAATACTGAATGAGAAGTCTTAAGTGCACAACTGGACCTACTGCTCCTGGGATAATTACATGTTGATTGATTCACTCTTTTATTGCTCTATTCCTGAAACAATAACTGGCCGAGACAGGAGAGAGAATATCTTAAACTTCATCTTTAAAAACAGGAAGTATCATTAGTCCTATGAAAGTCTCATGGCTGATAATAATGTTAAAAGTTATTCTTTTTAAAACAGTCAAATAAGAATGCTGATTACCAAGAGAAAATATGAATAGTGGCATTGCCTAACACGTTATTCTTTGAATATGATTTAACATAAAAATAGAAATAACTTGGTATTGCTCATGACTTTGGAAATGAGTTCCATCTAAACAGAACATGTCGATCCTAAAACAATATCCCTTTATGTTCATTCCGTTATTCATCAGAGGGCATAACTGCTAAGTACTCTGACAGGATTTCACTGAAGAAAATAGAGGACATTTGAGAAATGCCCCACTTTCTTCTTAATTGTAGATGTATTTGTACTGCAGATCACACAGCAATGTCATGATTTGCTCAATTTCAGTTCATTTGGAGTTACAAATTTCTTACTGGTTAGCAGTAAATGTACATCAATCTGGGTAGACTTTTTAAATGTAATTTGGAAACTTACGTTTTATTTTGAGCAACATTGCAATTTAATGATGTCTTTATTCCCAATATTTTATTAAAAATGTAAACAAAGTATATATGAAATTAAAGAAACTACTGGGTTCTTCACGCTTATTTTTGAAAATGATTGTCTGTTACAAGTCTGCACAGCAACTTTTGTTTCTCCAAATAATTACAGTATGAATAGAAAAAGAAATTTCTCAACTTCTTGTTGTGCAATCTCCCGAGATTACAAAATGGAAAACTTCACGTTAAAAATGTCATAAAAAGCAGTGTAATCAAGCCCCCAAAATATTTCATAAACATCAGTTAACTTTATGTAAATGTGGGGTTGGTCTAGACTTTTGTTTAATAGTACTTTATGCGTGAAGTGATGTTTTATGATTATGAAATTTAAAATATGTAGTCAAAGTAAAATACCAAGAATATAAAGAATAATTTTAAGTGCTTTAAATTTTACCACACAGAGGTACCATCTTTTAAATAAATGTTCTTTTAAATAAAGAAAATAATAAATAAAGGTTTTTATTTATTCTTTTAAATAAAATAAATAAAGGTTCTTCTCATTTCTTCTCTATTTCTCTAGCTCGATGAATAAAGTAACACATAAACATATAAGAGTCTGTTAAATCTGATCATGTGAAGAAAGAAGTTGTCTTACAGGAAAGGATATTTAGATGTTCTTGAATTTTTCTAGCTTCAGAACTTCACAAATCACCTAGCCAAAAAAAAAATAATATACGTGTATGACTTCCATAAATCTTTCTGGAAGCATTTTTACATGTTCCCATAACAGCTACAGCAACTGGATCAAGGACTGTTTCCTTTCACCTCTTTACCTATTCTGCCCATTTGGACTATTGGCCTTGAACTATATAACTTGGTTATTTAAAGCTGTAGTTTGTTTAATAAATATTTAAGTACCCACTCTGTGTTAAACACTGTTCTAGACTTTGGGCAAATGATGATGAATAAAATGTCCATAGTCCGTATCCTTGCAGTCAGCATTAGAGACACACTGAACTAACTGGTATAAATGAACAGTACAGGGAACAAGGGATATAATTCACGGCAAGACAAAATCTGTCTGGAATTCACAAGTAGTGTTTGTCATTAAATAAACAAAGATTGAGTGTGCGTAGGTAGTGTGTCAGTGCGTGGAAAGGGGGTTGGTTTGTATCATATTATTTAGATAAGGCAGCAGTGTATGCAAAGACCTTGAGATGAGAAAGGACACAAAAGATAAAGAAAATAGGTCACTATATGGGTAAAGTGTATCCTATAAAGAGATGGGTAAGAGCAAACATGTTTTATCCCATTGGACAGTACAATATGGGAAATGCTAGTATTTTGGAACTTTAATGAGAATAGAAGATAAAAAGCTTTAGACAGAAGAATGAAATAAAGTTATTTTTTAAAGTCTCTAATTCTACTGTAGAGAATTATCTTGAAAAACAAAGAGTAACTCTGGTTTCATCTAGGCTCAGAGATGATACAATCATCAAGGTAAATAATGATACTAGTAGGACTTAGGATGATGACAGAGGAAATTCAGGGAAAAAATGGACTCAAGAGATGTTTAGACAGAAATATTAATGCTTGGTAATTGATTGAACATGGGGCTAAGATACAAGTCTAGGGTCAAATACAAATTCCATGTACACTAGGAGCAAGGCATTGGTGGAGCTATTTGCTAAAATAGCAAACACTAGAGCAAGAACAAGTTAGGGGAATGTAGTGATCAGTTTTAAAAACTTAGACATATAATTTGGTCAGGCAAAGATACTAAGTAGAACATTAAAAGCATATCTAGAAGTCAAGAGAAAACTCTGCAATGGAGATATAAATTTGATAATCATGTATGTATGAATAGCAACTAAATTCATAGAAATAGGTGAAACTACCCTGGGAGATTGAAAGCAGGCCTCCAATAGAACATAAAAAAACTACAACATTCCATTATTGAGGTCAGATAGAAGAGATGCTAAGGAAGCCAGAACATTGAAGGAAAACAAGGAGAACTTAAAGTCAGGCACACAAAGGGAAAAAGATGTTAGGATGGAGATAAACCTTAGAATGCAGAAGAATATCTGTTGTCTGTATGCCAATGACCTAAGCAGAAATAACCATGAAATAAAATAAAGTTTGATTTGATTTTTAAAAATAAAGTTATCTCAGAGATTAAGCTAAGCAAATATAAAGTCAAACAAATCACAGCATGGGAATATGAAAGAAATACCATATTCTCAGTACCTAATCAAAGAAAAATAGAAAAATAGAAAAATAGAAAAAAATAGAAAATTAGACTTCAAAATGAAGGATTCAATTCTTTCACTTTTTAGAACCTATTTGCTAAGATCTCAATATTTGTGTCCCCCTAAGTTAATATGTTTAAAATCCTTATGTACAATGTGATGATATTTAGGAGGTGGAGCCTTTGAGAGCTGATAAAATCATGAGAGACGCAAGAGAGCTTGCTTGGCTCTTCTGCCATATCTAAACAAAACAAGAAGTCTGTGGCCTTAAATAAGGCCCTTGCCCGACCATGGTAGCACCCTGATCTAGCTGGAAGCCCAGCTTCCAGAACTATAAGAAATGTTTCTGTTCTTTATGAGCTCTCCAGGCTCTGGTATTTTGCTATAGCAGCCTGAATGGGCTAAGACACTATCCTAAAGAAATACTCAGAAGTTCACAAGACATAAATGCATGTGCGTATCCCATGGACCAGTTAGTCAAGAGAGGAAAGCTAGAGCAAGTTAATCCATAGCTACCTAGATGAGTGGCAGGACCCCAGCAACAAGAAATGTAGATGAGAATCCAGGACCCAAAAAAGGCCCCCAAGCAACAACCGTAGACTGAAGTGTATTCACTCAAGTCAAGGGAAATAATTCCAGGAAAAAAGGACTCAGCCTTATAATATCTACCAGACTTCAGAGAACACAGAGCTTGCTTTTGCTGACACCAGTTCAAGTAGGGTCTATTTGTTTGTTTCTTCTCCTCCTTTCCCAAGTATTAGTACAAGAAAGTCTTAAAATCTAGATAGTTTTTTGGGAAGAGAATGAGAAGACACCCATTTCCAAATACCCACTGTGGGAGTCCAACCAGAGACAGACATAAGCTAGAATGGGGAGAATGAGTAGTGCCAAATCAAGTTTAGAATTCTGTTTGCTATATTGGGCAGCATACTCTAATTATGAACAGGGTCTGCGTTTGCAAACCGAAGAGACTAGTACTTCAGGTTGAACAAAATGCCACAGTCTTGATGGCATTTTACCCAATGGCTGGGAAAAAAAATTCCTGTTGAATAAACTGTAAAGGGAGGAGAGAAAATTTAAACATTTTGTGCTAGTCTCAGTATTTCAATAACCAATATGGTAGCTGGACCAGGCCCTGTGGTTCTTCCTATGATTGGAAATGCTATCAGCAATAACAATCAGGAAATTTTGGTGGGGGTGAATGCTGAGTGGGGAGAATGTTTATTGCTCACAAGTCCTGGAGAGTGTGCAGAACACCTGAGACCACACTGAAAGGTCAGGGTAGAGACTGACAGTTCTGCTTTTATTGGGGTGGAGGGTAGGGACCTGAAGTTTCATAGAATCATTCTTTATTAGTAAATTCAAAAGATAAGATCAAGGAGAAGGGAGGTTCCAAGATGGCAACATATAAAGACCCCAAGCTTATCTCCCCACAGACACACCAAATCTACACCCATTCATAGAGCAATTCCTGTGGGGGGCCTGGATGGCTCAGTTGCTTAAGCGTCTGACACTTGATTTCTATTCAGGTCATGATTTCACAGTTCGTGGGTTCAAGCCCTGCTATCAGCATGGAGTCTGCTTAGGGTTTTCTCTTTCCTCTCTCCCTACCCTCTGCCCCCTCTTGTGTGTGCACTTGCACAGGTTCTCTCTCTCTCTCTCTCTCTCAAATAAACATTTTATAGAGCGATCCCTTCTGGAGACCAACTAAGGACTGACTGAACAGTGTCTGCACAATATACACAGAGAACGGCAGGAGAAATGGAGACATAGTAACAAAGGTTACCTCTATCCAGGACACTGAACTGCAATGGGGAGGGATAGTCATGGGGACTGTGAGCACATTCATCTGCCATAGCGCACAGGCGGGGCGTGGGGGATCAACTGTGGTTTAAAAAGACCACTAGAAGGGTGCCTGGACATCGGTTAAGTGGCCAACTTCTGATCAGGTCATTATCTCACAGTTCATGGGTTCAAGCCCTATGTCAGGCTCTGTGCTGATTATCAAGGACAACTAGAATATCAAGGAGCTAGTGCTAGAACCCTTCTGACAGTGGGGTGAGCTGCTGCAACTCTGTCTAGGTCTGAGTGACCAGTGAATGAGACAGTTCATTTTCCCTCCACCTTGATAGCACATATGGGAGTAAGGTCTATGCACCATAGCCAGCCCACTGCTTCAATGATCCCTGGGCCCCTAGCCCACACCAGCCCCAGATACCTGGGAAACAGGAAAAAAACAAAGAAACAAAACAAAACAAAAACAAAAACAAAACTTCTGGAATATAAAGGATCTAGCCCTAGAACTCTGTCAAATTATGGGGGATGGGAGAGCTGTTGAAACTCTCTCCAGGTCAGAGGGGCTGATGAGCACCCCAGTTTGTGTTTCCCTTCCACCTTGATAGTACAATTACGAACGGTGTCTAGACGACCAGCCAGCCCACCTCCTCAATGATTCCTGGGCCCCTAGCCCAAACTAGACCTAATGGCCCCACAATAGTGTCCCAAGAATAACACACACTGGGATATCCGTAGTAAGGGCTTGTTACAGCTCCAGACTTCTTGCCAAGGTGACACAGGCACAAAACACTCCAGGCCTGAACCACTTTGGCTTCAGACAACTGACCAGGGAATATCCTGGGACACACCAGCTTGCACTTACTTCAGCTTCAGCTGAACTAGGAGTCACCCTCAGGGTGGAAGACCCTAAGATTACCATGGCCCATGACTATTTCAGCTTCAGCTGTCCTTCTGCATAGGGAGCTGCACTCATCTCAGCTCTTGTCATTCCACAGAGTACCCCATGACCCTAGGCCCACAGGAGCCTTGGCACCAGCCGGCCCGCGAAAGTCACCAGGCACACACAATTTACACAGGGAACAGCCATACACAATACCATTCCTTCTAGTTTAGAAGGAGTTGCCCCTAATTCACAGAAACAAAGAAAGTAAAGCACTGGGCATTTATCAAAGAAAACAGAAGCAGTGATTTGAAAAGCTATACATTCCTATGTTTATTCCAGCATTATAGATAATGGCCAACATATAGAAATAACTTGTCTAGATGAATGGATAAAGAAGATGTGATATGATATAATATATGACATATATATTAGGTATATATGTAGTATTTATATATTTATAATATAATAGATTATTTGTATAATGGAATATTACTCAGCCATAAGAAAGAATGAGATCCTACCATTTGCAACGGTATGGATGAACTTACAGGGTAATATGTTAAGTGAAATAAGCCAGAGAAAGACATATATGATATGATTTCACTTATATGTGGAATCTAAAGATCAAACCAAGCAAGAGACAAAGACCAGAAACAGAGACATAAATACAGAGAACTGATGGCTGCCAGACGGAAGGAGGTGGACAAAATGGGTGAAAGGGAATGAGAGGCACAGCATCTGGTCATAGAATGATTAAGTCACAGTTATGAAAGGTACAGAATCAGGAATATAGTCAATGGTATGGTACTGTAATAGACTGTTATGTTGAGAGATTGTAGCTACATTTGTGATAAGCAACTCATAATATATAAGGTTGTGGAATCACTAAGTTGTACAGTGGAACTAATGTAACACTGTTGCCAACTATGCTTCCATTAAAAAGAAATTGGTAATTTTAAAAATGAAACATAAAAGTGGGAATTTAAAGCCTAGAGAGAGAAAAACAAATGGCTCAAATGGCCAGTTATCTAGTCAACCAGGTTCTCTAAAACAAAGGATCCTTGAAGGAAGAGGCTGTGGGGTCTGGCTCTTTATCTAGCTATGTGGCTGGCAATATGCTTATTCTAGATAACCACCTTTGAAGAGGATACCTCTGCAACAAAAACTTAGTTTAGACATTTGCAATACAAAAACCAACAACCCAGGTTTACACTACAATGACATTTTGATGATCAAAGTTGTACATATTCAACTTAGCACATAAGTGCATTATACAGAAGCTAGAAGGAAAAGGCTAAAATGTTAAATATTCATGTTTGAATATGGGATTAAAGGCGATTTCATTTTATACCCTACTTCATTTTCCAAATTGTATTTAGAGAGTGGTTTCTTTATATTTAGAACAATTACACAATTGTGTAACTTAAAATACAAAATTACTTTAAGTTTTTAAATTCCAGTTGACGTACAGTGAAACGTACTGTACAGGTGTACGGTACAGTGATTCAACACTTCCATACAACACCTGGTGCAAATGCACTCCTTAATTCCCATCACCTATTTTATAAACCCCCCTACCCACTTCCTGTCTAGTACCATCAGTTTGTTCTCTATGGTTAACAACCTGTTTCTTGATTCGCCTCTCTTTTTTCCCCTTCGCTAATTTATTTTGTTTCTTAAATTTCACAGATGAGTGAAATTATATCGTCTTTCTCTGATGGACTTATTTCCCTTAGAATAGTACTCTCTAGCTCCACCCATGTTCTGCAAATGGTAAGATTTCATTTTTTATGGGTAATATTTCATTGTGTGTATCTATGTTTGTGTACTCATCCATACATACACACACATATACCACAACTTCATCCATTCATCAGTCCATGGATACTTGGGTTGTTTCCATAATTTGGCTATTTTAGATAATATTGTCATATGCGGAGGAGTTAAGAAGGTAGAGTGATAGGGGGACCCTATGCTTGCCTCATCCATCGATGATAAATACCAAATCAATCTGAACACTCAAGAAATCAACCTGAGAACTGACAGAATAAATTGCATACATGGAGAGAGATAAGAGGGCAGGAGAGTAGGAGGCGTGGAGAAGAATCATGAGTTCAGTGGAGGGAAGGGTACCCTGATCAAAGAGAGAGGGAGAGAGGACAGTATGCAGGGGATTGCACAAGAAAAATACTTCCCCAAAATTATTGATAGGGAAAATGAAAGGGGCTGATTATTGCAAATTACTAAAAGCAACAGAGCTCAAAGACTAGTTTTAGAGGTCTGCACTATTGCCAGGGTGAAGCCTGGCAGGCAGAGCAGTGCTTCTGTGGAGGAGAGTGGAGGTCCATGAGCAGACAGTGTGGTCAGAGGATCCCCTGGGCCACACTGGGATAGACAGTCTCTCTTCTTGGAGTGCTTTGGAAGAGGTGGCACTGCCTCTCGGGAGACAAAAGAGCTAATGGGCACCATTGTGCTGTCCTGTTCATTATCATAGGAGTAGTGAAATCTGCTGAGGACAACTAATCTAGATGCCAGCTTTTCACTGCACTTTACCACAAACACCGCACCCCTGCGAGTCTGTGCACCTGCCCTTCTGGACAAACCAGTGCCAGCAACACCATGGTAAGACCTTCCCTCAGAAGTTCAGCATAGGTCTGTGACTCTCAAGATCCCTAAAATTTGGATTTTTGAACCCCAGCCAGTGTGCCAAAGATAAAACACAGGAGCATTGCAGCACTTGGTGGGCACACAGGTTGGACACAGACAAGGTGAAGGCAGGGATTGGAGGGACGTCTAGAACACACAAAGGGAGATTTATTCACTCTTCTGTGAGAACCTCCTGAACAGTAGTGGACACAACTCTCTTCTCTGGGGACAGGAGAGCCAGCTGACACCATTTTCCCCCTCTTCTCATTAGCACAGACAGACTTTAGTGAGCATCAGAGTTCACATGGCAGAGTTCACACTGAGCCACTTGCATCAAGCTCTGCCCATGCTATGCTCTATAAGTGCTTTTTTACTAAGGCAAGGGTGTCTGAGAGCCAGAGAAGACCATCTCTCCCAGAAAAACAGAACAAACCCCCTCATGGACCACGTCTACTGACCACAGAGTGCTATAACTTCAGCTCCAGGTGAAGTAGGACCTAGCTAGCCTCTTTTAACAAGTGAACCAAGACATATCTAGTTGAAACTCACCACACATTGGACAAGATCCAAACAGTCCCCAGTACAGGCAAGTAGAAACTCTGCCAACTACTAACCTGAGGGAAAGAGCAACCAAAACACAACAGCAGAGTGCACAAGGCATATGCCAGAAACACTTCTGAAGTGCCAGACCCTAGACAGTATATGACCTCTCCTAATAAAGTCATTACTCTCAGTATCAGGATACATTACAGGCTTTCCTAACATACAGAAGAAAATGGACCTAGAACAGATGTAAACAAAATACCAAGGTGAAGGAATTCATCCCCAAAGAAAAAATTAAAAAAAAGGGCACATCCGAGATCTAATCAAAATAGGTATCAATAATATGCCTGAACCAGAATTTAAAACAATCATAAGAATACTAGCTGGGCTTGAGAAAAGCATAGAAGACACCAAGTGGTCCCTTACCATAGAGATAAAAGACCTAAAAACTAGTCAGGCTGAAGTAAAAAATGCCATCACTGAGATGCAAAACTGATTAGTGTTAGGACCACAAGTATGTAAGAAGCAGAGGAATGAATGAGTGGCACAGAAGATAAAATTATAGAAAATAATGAAACTGAAGAGGAAAAAAAATACTGGATCATGAATGTAGACTTATGGAACTGACTCGATAAAATGTAATAACATTTGTATCATAGGAATCCCAGGAGAAGAGAGGGGAAAGGGGGCAGAAGGTTGATCTGAGCAAAACGTAGCTGAAATCTTCCCTAACCTGGGGAAGGAAACAGACATCCAAATCCAGAAGGCACAAAGGACTCTCATCAAAATAAACAAAAGCTGGCTAATGCCAAGACTTATCACAGTAAAATTTGCAAAATAGAGATAAGGGAAACAATCCTGAAAGCAGTAAAGGAAAAGAAATTCTTAACCTATGAGTGAAAACAAATCAGGTTAGCAGCAGATCTCTTCACAGAAAATTGGCAGGCCAGAAGGTAGTGGTATGAGATATTCAACGTACTGAACAGGAAAAATATGCTGCCAAGAATGCTGTATCCAACAAGATTGTCATTCGGAATAGAACGAGAGAAAAATCTTCCCAAATAAAAACTAGAGTTCATGACCACTAAAAAAGCCCTGCAAGAAATATTGAAGGGGACTCTTTGGGAAAGAAAGACCAAAAGCAACAAAGACTAAAAAGTAATAGAGAAAATCTCCAGAAATAACAACTTTACAGATAATACAATGGCACTTAATTTGTATCTATCGATAATCATTCTGAACATAAATGGACTAAATTCTCCAATCAAAAGGCATAGGGTATCAGAGTGGATAAAAAAAAAAAGACCCATCTATATGATACCTACAAGAGATTCATTTTAGACTAAAGACACCTACAGACTAAAAGTGAGGGGATGGAGAATGATTTATCATGCTAATGGATAAAGGAAAGCCAGAGTAGCCATATTTATATCTGACAAACTAGATAGGAGATGAAGAAGGGCACTATATCATAATATCTATCCAACAAGAAGAGCTAACAATTTTAAATATTTATGCCTCCAACTTTGAAGCACCCAAACATATAATCAGTTAATAACAAACAAAGAAACTCATCGATAATAAGACAGTAACAATAGGGACTTTGATATCCTACTTATAGCAATGAACAGAAGAAAGAGAAATGAAGGAATCAATCCCTTTATAATTGCACCAAAGACAAAATATCTACGATTAAACTGAACCAAAGAGGTATAAGATCTCTACTTTGAAAACTATAGAACATTTATGAAAGAAATTGAAGACGACACAAAGAAATGGCAAAACTACATGCTCACAGATTGGAAGAACAGGTATATAATACCCAAAGCATTCTACACAATTAATGCAATCCCTGTCACCACCAGCATTTTTCACACAGCCAGAACTACTCTAAAATTTGAATATAACCACAAAAGACCCCAGATAGTTAAAACAATCTTGGAAAAGAAAAGCAAACCTGGAGGCATCACAATTCTGGGCTTTAAGTTATATTACAAAGCTATAGTTACCAAGACAGTATTGTAGTGGCACAAACACAGACACATAGATCAATAGGACAGAATAGAAAACCCAGAAACTGTCCCACAACTATATGTTCAACTAATCTTCAACAAAGCAGGAAATAACAATAAATGGGAAAAAAAATCTTCCAACAAATGGGTTGGGACAACTGGCCAGCAACATGCAGAAACACGAAACTGGATCACTTTATTACACCCTGCACAATAATAAATTCGAAATGGATGAAAGACCTAAATGTGAAACAGGAAACCATCAAAATCCTAGAGGAAAACACAGACAGCAACCTCTTTGACATTGGGTATAGCAACTTCTAACTAGACACATCTTTGGAGGCAAGGGAAACAAAAGCCAAAGTTAAGTATGGTACTTCATCCAGATAAAAACCTCTGCACTGTGAGGGAAACAATCAACAAAACTAAAAGACAGCCTACAGGATGGGAGAAGACATTTGCAAATACTTATCTGATAAAGGATTAGTATTCAAAATCATAGAGAATTTATCAAACTCAACACTCAAAAAACAAATAATCCAGTTAAGAAACAGCAGAAGACATGAATAGACATTTTTCCAAAGAAGACAAACAGCTGACCAACAGTCATGTGAAAAGATGTTCAACATCACTCATCAGAGAAATGCAAATCAAAACCATAATGAGATACTACCTCACAGCTGTCAGAATGGCTAAAATTAACAATACAGGAAACAACAGATGTTGGTGAGGATGTGAAGAAAGGGAACCCTCTTTCACTGTTGGTGGTAATGCAAACTGGTGCACTCACTCTGGAAAACAGTATGGAGTTTTCTCAGAAAGTTAAAAACAGAACTACGCTATGCCCCAGCAACTGCACAACAAGGTATTTACTCAAAGGATAAAAAAAAAGTGATCTGATGGAGCACAAGCACACTGGTGTTTATAACAACATCTTCAACAATAGCCAAACTATCGAAAGAAAAAGCACAAATGTCCATTGACTGCTGAATGGTTAAAGAAGAAGTGGTGTGTGTGTGCATATACATACGTATATATTTATTTATAAATATATTTATATATATTTACATATATATTTTTATATATTTACATATGTATTTATATATATGTACTTATATATAATGGAATATTACTCAGCCATCAAAAATAATTATATATTGCCATTTGCCATCATGTGTACAAGGCTCATGTATTATGCTAAGTGAAAGAGGTCAGTCAGAGAAAGACAAATACCATATGATTTCACTCATATGTGGAATTTAAGAAACAAAACAGATGAGACCCTTAACTGTGGAGAACACAGTGAGGGATACTGGAAGGGAAGTAGGCTAAATAGGTGGTGGGTATTAATGAGGGCAGTTGTTTTAATGAGAACTTAGTGTCGTATGATAACACTGGTTCTTGAAACCCATGTTATACGATATGGTAACTAAAATTTAAATAAATACTTGAGACACAGAAAAAATGCTGCTATAATTTATTTTTGTGTATGCTGTAAGAGACTTGTACAATTTTTCCAACTCCATTTGTTGAAGAGACTGTCTTTTTCCCATTAGATAATATTGTTTCCTGCTTTATTCAAGATTAACAACCATATAGTTGTGGACTCAGTTCTGGGTTTTCAATTCTGTTCCATTGATCTATATGTCTGTTTTTGTGCCTGTAGCATACTGTTTTTATCACTACAGCTTTGTAATATAACTTGAAGTCCAGAATCATGAGGCCTCTGCTTTGCTTTGCATTTTCAAGATGCTTTGGCTATTGGGGTCTTTTGTGGTTCCATACAAATTTTAGGATAATTTGTTCAAGCTCTTTGAAAAATGCTAGTGGTATTTTGATAGGGATTGCATTAAATGTGTAGGTTGTTTTGGTAGAATATCTTTTCATTTCTTTGTCATCTTCAATTTCTTTCATCAATGTTTTATAGTTTTCAGAGTAAAGATCTTTTATCTCTTGGGTTTGGTTTAATCCTATGTATTTTATTGGTTTGGGTGTGTCTGTAAATTGGATTGATTCCTTAATTTCTCTTTCTGCAGCATCATTATTGGCATGTAGAACTGCAGTATATTTCTGTAATTTGATAGCGTATCCTGTGACTTTACTGAAGTCATATACCAATTGTAGCTGTTTTTGGCGGAGTCTTTCAGGTTTTCTATATATAGTAACATGTCATCTGTATATAATAAAAGTTTGACCTCTTTCTTGCCAATTTGGATGTCTTTTATTTCTCTCTGTTGTCTAATTGCTGTGGCTAGGACTTCCAGTATTATGTTAAATAACAGTGGTGAGAATGGACGTCCCAGTGTTATTCCCGATGTAGAGGAAAATCTCTCCATTTTACCCTCTCTAGGATGATATTAGCTGTGGGTTGTGCATATATGGCCTTTATAACATTGAAGTATATTCCCTCTGGCCCTACTTTGTTGAGAGTTTTTATCATAAATGGATGATGTATTTTGTCAAATTCTTTTTCTGTATCTGCTGACAGTATCATATGGTTCTCATCCTTTCCTTTATTAATGTGGTATATTACATTGATTTGCAAATATTGAACCACTCTTGCAATCCAGGAATAAATCCCACTTGATCATGGTTAATGATTTACTTAATGTATTGTTGGATTCAGTTTGCTAGATTTTTATTGAGGGTTTCTACATCCATGTTTATCAGTAAAATTGGCCTGTAGTTCTCTAAGTAGTGTATTTTCTGGTTTTGATATCAGGGGTAATGTTGACCTCATAGAATAAACTTGGGAGTTCTTTCCTTTTCTATTTATTGGTATAGTTTGAGAATAAAAGGTATTAACTCTTGTTGGAAGTTTTTTGATTACTGAATCAATTTCTTGGCTGGTTATGAATCTGTTCAATTTTCTTATTCTTTCCTGTTTCAGTTTTAGTAATTTATATGTGTCTAGGAATTTTTCCAGGTTTTCCAGTTTGTTGGCATCTAGTTTCTCATAACATTATAATCGTTTGAATTTCTGTGGTGTTGGTTATTTCTCCTCTCTAATTTGTGATATTATTTGAGCCACTTCTCTTTTTCTTTTGATAAATCTGGCCAGAGGTTTATCAATTTCATGAATTTCTTTAAAGAACTAGCTCCTGATTTCATTGGACTGTTCTATTGTATTTTTATTTCCTATATCATTTATTTCTTTTCTAATCTTTACTATGTCTTCCTTCTTCTGTCTCTAGGCTTACTTTTTCTTTTACTAGTTGCTTTACTTGTAAGGTTAGGTGGTTTGAAATTTTTCTTGCTTTTTGATGTAGACCTGTATTGCTATATACTTCCCTCTTCTGATGGCTTTTGCTACATCCCAAAGGTTTTAGACCATTGTGTTTTCACTTTCCTTTGTTTCTATGTATTTTTTTTTTAATTTCTTCTCTGATTTCCTGGTTGCCCCTTCATAGTTTAGTATCATGTTGTTTAGCCTCCATGTATTTGTGGTCTTTCCAAATTATTTCTTGTAGTTGACTTCTAGTTTTATTTTGCTTTGGTTAGAAAATGTATATGGTATTGACTTCAGTCTTTTTGTATTTGTTGAGGCTTGTTTTATGACCTCATATGTGATCTATTTTGGAGAATATTCCATGTGCTCTTGAAAGGAATGTATATTCTGTTTTAGAAAGGAATGTTCTGTCTTCATCAAATATAATAACATTTGTATTATAGGAGGTCCCAGAAGAAGAGAGAAAAGGTGGTTGAAAATTTGCTTCAAGAAATAATAGCCAAAAACTTTCCCTAATCTGGGAAGGAAACAGACTTTCAAATCCAGAAGGCACAGAGAACTCCCATCAAAATCAAAGAAAGCATGTGAACATCAAGGGATATTGTAATTAAATTTTTCAAAATATAGTGATAAAGAAAAAATCCTAAAAACAAAAAGATAAAAGAAGTCCTTAGCTTACAAGGAAAAATCCTTAAGGGAGCTGGAAATTTTTCAACAGAAACTTGGCAAGCCAGAAGGAGTGGCATGATATATTCAAAGTATTGAAAGGGAAAATCTGCAACCAAATATGTCTACTTAGCAAAGTTGACCTTCAGAAAAAGAAGGAGAGATCAATTGTTTCTAGACAAATAAAAAATAAAGGAGTTTGTGACCACTAAAGAAATATTAAAGGGGACCCTTCGAGTGCAAAGGAGAGACCAAATGTGACAAAGACAAAAATGGATCAGAGAAAATCTCCAGAAACAATGAAATAACAAGTAGTAAGGTAGCACTAAATAGATATCTATCAATAATTACTCTGAATGTAAATGGACTAAACACTCTAATCAAAAGACATATGGTGTCAGAATGGATTAAAAAAATAAGATCCATCTATATGTTGCCTACAAGAGATATGTTTTAGACCTAAAGACACCTGCAGATTTAAAGTTAGGGAGTAAAGAGATATTTATCACACAAATGGACATCAAAAGAAAGCCTTGGTAGCTATCCTTATATCGAACAAACTAGACTTTAAAACAAAGACCCAAAAAGAGACAAAGAAGAGTATTTACATAATCACAAAGGGGATAATCCAACAAGATATAACAATAGGTAAATATTTATGCACAAAACATGAGAGCACCAAAATATATAAAACACTAACAAACATAAAAGAATTCATTGATAAATAACACAATATAGGAAACTTTAGTACCCCACTAACATAAAAGGACAGATTATCTAAACAGAAAACAAGGAAATTTTTAAAAATCTGTCTTATTTTCCTTCTATACAACATGATCTAATGGTTCATCACATTTATAATAATTTTGCAACAGGTGGAAACTGGTCATGAAGACTGGTAGAAATTTCTGACACTACTGCCTGTCTTCTACACAGTTTTCTATTATCTCTACCCTCTTCTTCAAAAATCTAATCACAAGACTTTTTAATTCTGATTATTTCTTAGTTGTTATTCCTGTCACTTTACAAGAAATAAAGCTGCACTAGTTGAACTGTCAACTCTGGTGAATGTCATTGACATGTGTAGAAATATCAGTTCTTTGGGTTGCCTGGGTGGCTTAGTTGTTTAAGCCTCTGACTCTTGATTTCAAATCAGGTCATGATCTCATGGTTCAGTGGGATTGAGCACAGAGCCTCCTTGGGATTCTCTTTCTCTCACAACACATAAACATTTAAAACAAAGAAATGTCAGCCCCTTTATTCTCTTACAAATTATCTTATATCCCCAAACAAAAATAATAATCTCTTATCACTTAACAGAATCATTGTATCTTGAAACCATGAGATACGAAGGCTTCCCTTCTGAGCCCATTTTATTTCTCTTTGGTCACACACACTGTAATTTTATTAATGTCCTAAGATATTTGTCCTTTTTTATTTTATGTTTAAGTAATTGTTTTTTGAGGCTAAGTAATATTTTGCACAAGAGACAACCTGTGTTCTATGGTACTAAATGAATGAATGAATAAACAAAGGAATTTTGTGGATTGTATATAATCTGCTGTGTGCAGGTCACTGTGTTAAATAAAGTGCCAGAGGGCTAGGAACTATCACCGTGATAATGAACACTTTGATGCTGTACTGATTTAGAGAAAAATGTTTAACACAGAAGACAACATTGTTCAGGAGAACTTGACGGAGTCCCAAGGACTGAGAAAGCTAATCTTACAGCAGGTCAGAGTAAGGTGAGTCCTGGAGTCTAGAACTGATAATGATTTTAAGCTGGACTTTAAACTGAAACAGGTCACTTTTAGTTTGGAGAAAGAAAAATATGAAAGCTTAATAGAGATAATAGGACCCCAAGTGGCCCTACCCATGGAAGCAATAATGACTGCAGCAAAGATTCTGGTGAGCTGAGAAGTTGGCTACTATACTGAAAACATAGGGTTGAGTAAGAACTTGAAATTCCGCAAATGTTATCTCAAGGTGTCTGAATCTTTTCTTGTAAGAAATGGCAAATCATTTGGAAAGGTAAATGACCCAAAGGCATACGAAAGAAAGCAAATTTTAAGGCAGATTGACAGGGGCTGTCTAGAGACCAGAGCACACAATGGCAGCTATGTACAACTCTAAACATAGACTATGCCTTCAGGTCCAAAGCTGCAACCACTGCTATGTTCCCTGAAGACTGGAAGAATGTTGTGACTATTCCTACACAAGACAGGTATGTATCCTATGTTTTTAAATAATAGTAGAATTAGGAAGGGAGAGTAGCACATCGTATCGTTACGGTATATAAGTGAAACAGTGATTTTCTCAACCAATTTTTTTTTGTTTAGGCCATATTTTAGTGTTAAAATAACTGCAGCCATACTTTGAAAATTTACTTACCCTACAAATACCTAGTGGAGTATTTGTAACCCTATAAAGCCATCCAGAGACATCATACCCTGCAATGGGCTATTCCTGGGGTCTGTGAAATCTCACTGTCACTGTTTTCTCCTATATGATCAAGAGATAAAATTCTCCAACATATTTCTCTGCTGTTAACATGATGGCATATATCTTAACTCTCAGGTTCACAAGTGGTTCCTGGACTGCAGGATGTACTATGCTTCATTCAGCAATGTGATTTTTATGATAGGCATTGCCATACAACACACACACACACACACACACACACACACACACACACACATCCTGAATTGTGACAAAAACACATTTGTTGATCAAAATTTGGTAAAAGCTATAAAAAGTTTGTGCTACACATGGTATCTACATCATATTGGCTTTGTCCCTTTAATATAAATATATATGCATATATATATGAATATAAAAAGAAATACTACATGCATACATTATTCTAGCGTGCACACATTCTATCTCTAGAAATAGAAGACATTTATCCATAATACCTTCAGTACAACTAAAGAAAGGAATGATGCGCAGAGATTAACAATGGTTCACATCATAAAAATAAACGAAAATTTGGGGAGGATTTTCTTAAATGAATATGGGATATTATGATTTACAAAGCATTTAAGAAAACACATGTGATTTTTTTTTTCTTTTTCTTTGAGAAAAAGAGAGCATGCCAGTGGGAGAGAGGGGCAGAGGGAGAGAGAGAGAATCCTAAGCAGCCTCCGTGCTCAGCATGGAGTCTGATGCGGGGCTCAATCCCACAATTTGGGATCATAATCTGAGCTGAAATCAAGAGTTGGACACTCAACCAGTTGAGCCACCCAGACACCCCATGATTTATTTTATTAAAAGAAGCACATGGACTTGAAAGTCAGATGCATTTCAGTTTGAACCTTAACTAATAAAAATCCTAATAACAAGTAACAAATATTCTGGGGCTAGTTAATAACTAGTTGGACTCTCATTTGCATTGGTTACAAAATGCAAATTTTGCAACCAAAACTACCCATCAAGAGTTATGGCAAAGCTTATAAATGTATAAAACTCATAGCTTACAGTTCTGACAATGCCACTCAGCCATGATAGAGTGAGAATTAAGTCTTAAGCATTATACTCATTGTGAAGATCCCAACTAATATCTTAGAGCTTGGACCTTAGAGACCACCTCAGGCACTGCCTAGGCATTAAACAACTATCCCAGTAAGCTTTACGGTCAAGAGAAACTTTATTAATGGATGGTGGGAGACATTTAACTAGATGCTCAGAGATAAGGGAAAATTTACTAAATAAACCATTATATCTCCTGAGTTCATCTTTTTCTTACTCCTTAAGAAGGGAATTCAAATATCACTGAACAGAAACAGAATCTCAGGAGCTATGCAAGTTCAGAAAAATTGCTAGCTAATTTCTGTATTTCATTTGAATTTCAATTGAAGTATAATTAGGGATCTCCTTATAAGAGCAAAGTATTTTTACATTTAATGCATCCTCTACATAACCTTTTAAAATTACTGGGACATTAGGCAGGGCAGGAAAGGTCAATTACTTCAGCTTAACTCTCCAATTATGATGTGGTTTTTCCAATTACATATAAAAATCTAATATTCATCTATTCCTACTTTCCTAAGACCAGTTTAGTAGCTACTGTCTTATAAAACAAATTAGAATGATTTCCCAGGTGGAGAGTTTTGTGAGTTAAGATTGGTTTGGTATGAATTCAAAGTCAAAACTATTGAGGCAGGACAATCCTGTTTCTTCAAATCCTTTAACTTATTATTTAATAAATAAATTTAAGATTTTAAGTTTGTGACTCCAACTTTATGATTGGAGACATAATGTTAAGTCAGTAGTTGGCTTATATATTTGTAGAAGCGTGCTTAGTAGTCACAATAGAATATGTGTAGGTTAACTTAATTTGGGAGATATTTTGTTTTGTCGCCTTCTCTTGAGATGTCATGTAAATTCACTTCTCAGGGTCCTACCAAATGCTGTGGTCTAATGTCAAGTCACAAAATTTTGACTGAAAAGTGCCCAGATGTTTATCTGAAAATATAAACCCAGTATAAGCCTGAGTTCTAAATTGTATTTCACTGCTTAAGGACTATAGGACTTTAAGATAGCCCTGTTCTAAATCTTTGTAACAAATTTTTTGCAGTTTTATTAAGAAATAGTTGGGGCACTTGGGTGGCTTAGTCGGTTAAGCAGCCGACTTCAGCTCAGGTCATGATCTCACAGTCTGTGGGTTCGAGCCCCACATTGGGCTCCGTGCTGATGGCTCATCAGAGCCTGGAGCCTGCTTCAGATTCTGTGTCTCCCTCTCTCTCTGCCCTTTCCCTGTCACTGTATGTCTCTCAAAAATAAACGTTAAAAAAAATTAAAAAAAATAGTTGACATACTTCATTGTGTATGTTTAAGGCATACAGCATGATGGTTTAATTTACATATATAGGATGATTACCACAACAGGTTTAGCTAGCAATCCTGTAGATAAAAAAGAAAACATTTTCCTTGTGATGAGAGCTCTTAGAATCAATTCTTTTACTTTCCTTTTTTATGTCCTTTTTGTCATTACCTACAGTCATGTACATTAAGGAAGCTTGTACCTTTTGACCTCCTTCCTTCAATCCACCCTCCACATCTGGTAACCAGAAAAGTCCGATCTTTTTCTATTAGTTTTTTGGTTTTGTTTTCTGTTTTTTATAAGATTCCATCTGTGAGATATTATAGTATTTGTCTTTCTGTATTATTTTACTTAGCATAATGCTTTTGAGTCTATCCATGCTGTCACGAATGGCAGAATTTCCTCATTTTTAAAGGCCAAATAATATCCTATTGTATATACATGTACTACAACTGCTTTATCCATTTATCTAAAGATGGACACTTAGATTGTTCCATGTTTTGGCTACTATATATAATGCTATGAATACGGGAATGCAGATATTTTTCAAACTTAATGTTTTTTGCTTGTTTTCTGGGTTTTTTGTTTGTTTGTTTTAGTTTTTTGTTGTTGTTGTTCAGACAGTTTAATGACCTTTTTTTTATTGGATCAAAGTATTGACATTTGATGGAAAAATAAATGCAGCCCCAGTCCTCCCAACCCTGTCACAGCCCAAAGGAGACCCATCCCCCAGGGGAGAGCGTGATGGGGATGGGCACCGATGAGAAAAGGTACAGGGTGGCCTCACACCTAGAACTTCTACTCATGGTAGCATGTGGGGCACCTGCTATGTATTGAACTGCTTGAGAATACAGTGCTGTGCGAACAGTGGGAGCCCTGACACCACACCAAGGGGCGATCATCACAGGGCACCTCACATTCCTGGCAGCAGCCATTAAAGGTCTTCTCAGTTGTGGCAGTTCTCCTCCTTGGCCAAGGAGAGCCAAGTGGCCACAGCCAGCAGGCACCTAGCCTTTACCTTCAAGATGCTGGAGTCTCCACCAGCCTAACCATCTGCATCCTGCCACCTTCCGTTTTAATGTTTTCGTTTTTAAAATGTGTTCCCAGAAGTAGAATTATAGATCATATGTTAGCTCTAGTTTTAATTTTTTTGAGAATATCCCATGTTGTTTTCTATAATAGCTATACCAATTTACATTCCCACCAATAGTGCCCGAAAGTTTTCTCAGCATTTGTTGTGTTTTTTTTTTTTTCCCTTTTTAAAATAGGCTTTGTCCCCAGTGAGAACCCCAACTCGCACTCAGGACCATGGGATCAAGACCTAAGTGGAGATCAAAAGTTGAATGCTCAAGGGATTGAATACCCCTCTTTTGTCTTTCTTATGGTCATTCTAACAGGTAAAAGGTGATATTTCATTGTGGTTTTAATTTACATTGTGGTTTTAATTTACATTTCCCTAATGACTAGTGACATTGAACATTTTTTCATGTACCTGTTGGTCTTTCCTATACCTTTGGAGAAATATCAGTTTAGGTCCTTTGCCCGTTTGTTTATAGTGCTTTGTTTTGGCTGTTAAGTCCTATGCATTCTTTGTATGTTTTGCATATTAACCCCTTATCCAATATATCTTTTGCGAATATGTTTTCCCATTTCATAGGTTGTCTTTTCACTTCGTTGATGGTTCCTCCTGCTATGTAGGAGTGTTCTAGTTGATGTAGTCTCACTCGTTTACTTTTTTGCTGCTTCTGTTTAGATGTCCTCTATAAGAAATTATTACCAAGATCCTGTCATGGAGCTTTATTTCTAGGTTTTCTTCTAGGACTTTCATGCTTTCAGGCCTCACATCTAAGAGTTAAGTCTAGGTCACTTTGTGAGTTAATTTTTGTGAATAGGTGTGACATGTGGCTTTAGTTTCTTTCTTTTACATATGAATAGCAAGTCATCCCAGCACCTTTTATTGAAAAGATAGCATTTTCTCCTTTGAATATTCTTGGTTCCTTTGTCAAGTATTATTTGACCCTATATGCTTGGATTTATTTTCTGGGCTCTTGATTCTGTTTCATTTGTGTATTGCTCTCTCTTTCCACCAGTACCATATGGTTTTAATGACTATAGATTTAGTGTATAGCTTTAAATCAGGAAGTATGTGATGCTTTCTGCTTTGTTCTTTCTCAGGATTTTTTTGACACTTTAGAGTTTTTTTTGTGGTTCTGTAGAAGTTTTTAAAATTTTCTCCTTTAAAAAATTGAAATATTGTTAGGGATTGCATTGAATTCCTAGATGACTTCTGGAAGTATTGACATTTTAATTATATTAATTCATCTAACATAGGATTCTTTTGCGTTTGTCTTTTTTTCCATTTGTTTCATCATTATCTTACACTTTTTAGAGTAATTTCACTTCCTTCAATTCATTTCTAAGTATTTTATTATTTTGATGCTATTGTATATGAGACTGATTTATTTTTTCAGGAAATTCATTTGGGTATAGAAATGCTATTGAATTTTATGTTAATTTTCTATCCTACAACTTTACTTCTTTGATTAGATCCAACAGGTTTTTGTTTTTGCAGAGTCTTTAGAATTTTCTCTTTAAAATTATGTAATCTGCAAATAAAGATACTTGTACTGCTTCCTTTCCAATTCTGATACCATTTCTTTTTCTTGCTCAGTCACACTAGAAGTCCTAGCTAATGCAATGTTGAGTAGGAGTGCTAAGATTAGGCACCTTCGTCTTGATCCTAATCTTAAAGAAAAGTTTTCAATCTTTCACCATCAAGTGTGAGGTTAGCTGTGGGATTGTCCTATATGACTTTGTTATGTTGAGATAGTTCCTTCCATGCCTAACTTAAGAGTTTTTATCATAAATGGCTGTTGAAATTTGTCAAATGCTTTTCTGTTTTTAAGATAATTCTATGATTTCCTCTTATTCTATCAGTGTGATATATTACAATGATTTGCATGTGGTGAACCATGCTTGCAGTGCAGTGATAAATCCCATTTGATCATGGTGAGGGACCTTTTAATATGCTGTTGAATTTGAGGATTATTTTATTGAGAATTTTTCTATCTATATTCATCAGGGGTGTTGGCCTGTATGTTTCTGGTTTTGATATCAGGATAAGGCTAGCCTCATAAAATGACTCTGAGTCTCTTTGACTTATCTTGGAAGACTTTACGAAGGATTGGTGTTAATTTTCATTGAAACATTTGGTAAAATTCACCCATGAAGCCATCTGGTCTGGGTTTTTCTTCACTGTGAGGCTTTTGATCACTGATTCAATCTCCTTACTAGTAAATAGTCTGTTCAGGTTTTCTATTTCTTTCTGTCTAATCATCACTTCTCATCTGAATATGTGAATAATGTATATCAAGATAAAATTTGATAATGCATTTTCTTTGTAATTCAGAAAGCACATACATTTTACTTTATAAATTACACACATTCTTCACAGATGATTTGTTTACATTTCTAGCAGCAATAAGTTTATCCAATATATCTTATTCTATGCCATTTACATGAAGAATATAATTCCTTTAAGCAAAAGTTCCTATCAAAGTATTCCTAACAGTTCTATACATTTAGTAAGCAATATACTTCAAGAATGTTTTTGATGCTTTATACTTAGTAAAGATGATGTTTAGTATAAAGGCATATTTACTATTTACTTTTTAGGACTACTTAACCCACATATATTAAGGGCCAGTAATATGCACTTGCCAAAAAAAAAAAAAAAAAGGCTTACTTCTATTACTTTCAATACACATCTCTTTCTTGACCTGTATAGTCTACCCTCTGAAAAGATGACAAATTTAGTACACTTAAAAATTCTTTCCCTTGTCATCAAATTTTTAGTTCTATGACTTCAAATGGTTTTCCTTTTGAGTGTATTAACACTCTTTATTAATAAAATATGCAGAATACCAATTCATTCAAAACATAAAAATGAGGATATCAGTGCCTATACTTCACCTGTAGATCTTTCCTCCAACTTTCCTATTTATATCAAGTACAGTATGACTTGTACAAGTAAAACAAAATCACCTTTTGATTTTGCTACGTAACTAAAGTCTGACTTCATTTTACAAGGCTTCCAAAAACATAATCTATAGTGATAAGGTTATAATTGTGTGATCCTTTTCATAGAATGAATAAGTTATTGCAAAGATAAGCATATGCTTTCCCCTGTCCCCATATAATCCTTTTAATTCAGAATATTCCCTGCCTCCAAAACAAACATTTAAATTTCTTCCATTTTATCAAGTGATTAAAATCATGCTGCACATGTGTTTTTTTTCTTTCATATTTGAACCACAAATATTTTATTCAATTCTTCTTTTCTATTTTTTCCTTTAAAAAGTATTTTTAGTAAAAGAATATGCCTTCTGCAGTTTCTTACCCATGTTAGAACCCTGTGATTTTCTAGTGTTAATCCAATTGGTGGTCTCGTGTATCCATTGGTCTTCCTAGAACTTCTTCGATTTATTTTCTGGAGCGAGATCCACTATTTCTGGAGTGCCATGGCATCATCCTTTTCAGGGTATTTTCATGGCTAGAATATATATTCTATTTTTTCCAAGTAATGTTCAAGTGAGATTATTTGAATACTTTGCCTGCTAGTATCTACTTCTCTTGCGAACATTTGGTAGTTTTGCTGGCCAGAGCATTGCAGAGTTAAAGTCATTGGTGCATTGTTTTCCAACACCCAATGCTACTTCAGGAAAGTTTGGTACCAATTAAGTATTTTTCATTAACTGGTCTCCTAATCCCTTTAATAATATCCTGTGCCTTGGTCCTCTCCCTCAGAAACCATGAAATCTTCATTTCTATTCTAGACTACAGAAATTTTATGGCAATATTTCCAAATGTGAATCTTTTAGGTTTTTTTTTTTCTCTAAAATGCCTATTATATGGGTTTTCAACATGTTTTTCCAGTTATTTTCCATTTCTTTTAGTTTTGTCATTAACATGTTTTTATCTTTTATATGCTCTTACTTTCCCAATCCTTCCTTCTCCCCCAAAGAATTTCCATCTAGCTTATGGAGTCACTGTTCACTCAAAGGTCTCTAAGCATACTAATTAGATATTTTTATGTTTCTCTTCTTTTTAACTTTTTTTTTTTTTTGAGAGACATAGAGACAGAGTGTGAGCAGGGGAAGGGCAGAGAGAGGGAGACACAGAATCAGAAGCAGGCTCCAGGCTCTGAGCCGTCAGCACAGAGCCCGACACAGGGCTCGAACTCACAGACCGTGAGATCATGACCTGAGCTGAAGTCGGCCGCTTAACCGACTGAGCCACCCAGGCGCCCCTGTTTTTCTTTTACATTATTATCATTTTCCTCGGTGTTAGTGATTATTTGTTCTTCCTGCGCTTTCTCTTTGCACTACTTGCCTTCCTCAAAAGTCTAGTGATCTTAAGTGGTCAATACATATTAATGAGTAAAAGACTATACAGGTAAATACAGGATGTTGGAGGTTTCCTCTGAAATTGTGCTAACCTATCCCTTCACCCCCGAGAGTTGTCCCGAAATTGGGTGGCTGACTGCACGCAGACTTCCCCCTTTGAATAAGCAGGTTGTGGGGCCATTAGGACTTAGAAATTTATATTGCCTCATGCAATTACTCCAGTCTCTTTAACTGAAATTTTTTACTTCTACTTTTAGTCTTTAAATAAAAAATGCTGATCATATCCTCTTTTAGAGGAAAATCTTTATACTAAGAAAACATAATCGCTGGGCCCACGAGCTAGTCACATTTTAGAAAAGTAATTTTCTAAATTTGAATATAAACCGAGGGCATCCAAGAGTCTTACAAGGACAGCAAGTGTTGGAAATCTGGGTCAGTTGGTGACAATTCATAAATATTAAAGACCATGGGCACGTTGGAATTTGAATCCCCTCTACTCTATATGGATGGATGGATTATAAGGGATCTGAGGTTCCAAATTCTAATGAATTTGGACAGGGCACAGCAGAGACAGCTTCTCTCTGTCCCACTGTGTCTGGGGCTTCAGATAAAAGATGCAAGCCTTCATGCCTAGAATGATCCAAAGGCTTATTCTCTCATATATCTAGAGGTTTACTCTGACTGATGGTACACAGCTTCAGTTACTCTCCATGTGGTTTTTCTAAGGTGACTAGTACAGCTAGAGTCCAAGGACAAGGAAGTGAAGATCAAGAGCAGACAGACTCCCATCACCTTTTATGATCTACCCTCAGAAATCACATAGTATTCGGTTTTGCTACATTCCATTAATTACAGCCAGAAGCAAAATAGATTCCACTTCTTAATGGGGAAAGGAAAAAATCATGGAAGAGAATATTGTTGTGATCATTTTTTACAAACATATTCTGCCACAGTCTACCATTTGTCCCAACAATCTCCATCCCTCCGACACACAAAATATACTCACTCTCCCCCCACTTACTCTTGGCTGTGTTAATTACTCTAAAATGTAGTGCAACTCAATAGAGACAGTTGTTTTGTTGTTTTTTGTTTCCTATTCTCAGCTGAAAGACTGTAAGGCTGAGAGTTAGAATTCTTTGTAGGCTCATCCACTTATGTCTGACAGTTGATGTTTAGACTGATATCTAAAGAGGTGTATGTGTGCAGGGGTAGGGGCAGGAAGAGAAGAAAGGCAGTCTAGGAGGAAGTCCTATTTTATTTTATGATCTAGCCTTAAAAAAATCAGTGTCATTTCACCTGCATTTTAGTTGATGAAACAGTTAAAAATCCTGTCCATGTTCAAGAGGCAAAGAGATTTTATCTTATTCAGGAGACTGGGAGATCTAAGAGTATTTGGCCATCTTTCCAAAGTAAAATCTACCACACTGCTGTCTCTTCTACTTGACTCAACTTCCCTCTATGTTGAAGGGCAGTGAGAGAGCCGGCAGCAAGAAAGTAGCCTATAGACTTGGAAAAATCCTTGCAAAAACTCCCTTTGTATCTTACAAATCTTCTCTATAGTTCTGTACTTTACACCCTCTAAAATAAATCATTACATCCCTAGAATCTCCAGGCTGTGGAGTGTGTATGGGTGCCCATCCGTATGCAAGCAGTGCACACGTCCCTGGGTGTGAGCACACAGGTGCGCGCATCTGTGCGAGAGGGCACATATTTATCTGTACATGTGTTAAGACGTCCTTCCTGCCGTCTTTTGTTTAATCTGTCTCCTCTTGCCCTGAACAGTAAATAGCCAGCCTGAGATCCAGGAAATGGTCGTTAGGGGGATGAATATGGTTCTGGGTGTACTCAGACCAAAGCCTAATTCAAATAGAAGCTGACAGTAAATCAACAAGAAAAGCAGGCCTGGGACATTTCCCTCTGAGTAAGAGTGCTGACTCATTTCCTCATCACATTAGAGGATGCATCGCAGTGAATGTTCTGATTGTGACAAAGGTGACGTGCTAACGGGCCTTTTTGGACTGTTTTCTCTGATTCAGCATCATTTCGTGGCTATAGCAGCAGGGACAAGAAACTTACATATGTGTATTTTTTAAAAGTTATAAGACAAGTGAATACGGTATCTTTTTTCCTGCTAGATCTTCAATAATCATGAGAATGCAGCAATATAACTTGTGTAATTGGGAAGAGGGAAGTATTTTTAATTTTTTTTGGATGTTTCTTTATTATGAGAGAGAGACAGAGTGTGAGCAGGGGAGGGGCAGAGAGAGAGAAGGAGACACAGAATTGGAAGCAGGCGCCAGGCTTTGAGCTGTCAGCACAGAGCCCAATGTGGGGCTCCAACTCACCAACCATGAGATCGTGACCTCAGCCAAAGTTGGACGTGCAACCAACTGAGCCATCCAGCTGCCCCAGGGAAGTATTTTTAAAAAGACAGATTATGAATGTAGCACAGAGAAAAATTTAATACTTAATTAGCTTGATCTGGTGATTCGTATTACTATACTATTATATCGAATACTTTTTTTTCCATATAGATTTTCATAGAATATGAAACATGTATAAAGTAATTTGATAGATCTATAGGAAATTTGATAGATCTATATGAAGACTCTAGGAAGCTGCCTAAATATCATGAAACTAATAGTAAGCAACTGGAAAAGATTTAATCTAATTCAAAAAAGATTTAATAAACATTAAGCAACCTCGATGTTGGGCACAGTCCTAAGATGGATCTCACACAAATAGGCAACGCATGCAAATTTAAGAACAATCATCGATTCTTAACCCTGATGTGCTCAGCACTGAGCGATGCAATTCACTACTTAGAAAGGACAGAATGTTCTTTAGAGATTTTAGACTTTGGAAAGATTAGTAAAAAAGAAAAAACAGTAAAAACGTAAAAACGAAAACATTACTATGTAAAAGTAGTAAGCCAACAAAAAGAGCCCCACGCACTACATTTTAGGCAGCAATCCATGTAAGGCGAAGTGTTTGAAAATGAGGGAATGTTAAAGGGAGCCACAGAGGAAGAGCAGGGTTTCCATGGTTGGAGGGGAGGGAAAGTTAGAGAACAGAACTGAAACATGAGCACAAGCACAGCGATGGCGTGGAAGTACGCGGACACCTCCAGCGGGCAGTGAGGAAAGATCTTTGATAAGAATTGCTATCATTTATGCAGCCCACTGAGTGTTGGAGATCTATGGACCCAGAGGCCTCAGGGCTCTAGGGCACATTCCTGCCTCCTCCCGCCCCTCCTGGTGTCCTCACTGCACGGAGGACAGCTGCAGTGCCCCCCTGTGGTGACAGATATTAAATTAAATCACAACACCCAAGCCTGTGCATGTAGGTATCAAACTATAAACCTTGTTGAGAAAGGTATCGTTAAGTGCTCAAACAGGATCTCTCTTCTAGTCAGTACTATCTCAACATAGTGTGGATAATTCAGCGGCAATAGTGACTGAGTTTACAGCAAGCAACCAGTTACTGCAAATGCTATTTTGATGCCGTTACTCCCTGAAGGACCCACCTTGAGGCTTGGAATAGAGACAGGTTGGCTTTGCTCAGGGCATTTCCTGACACAGTGGGTGGCGTTTCCTTTGAAAGCTGGCTAAGGCATTTAGCCTGATGAAATAAATATCTGTCCAAAACTCCACATCAGTGAAAGTGGTGGAAGATCACAGAGCTTGGGTGAGGACACACTGGGTTCAAATATCGATTTTGTCATGCGTAACATGTGCCTTAGGCAAGCCGTTTCAGGCCTCTGGGCCCCAGTTCCCAAAGATAATAAAACCTGTCCTTTTCACCTTACAAGTTTATTGTGAAGATCACATCACTTACAAGAGCAGGAACTCTGTAAACACAAAGTTCTGTACTAACTTTAATTATACTTATTTTCCTCTGGATAAATGAGAATCAAGTTTCCGTCCCACTGAATTTTTATCAGTGCGTGCTCCTCTATTATACCTCAAAACTTACACTTGGGAGAGTGTTGGAGTCAATTTCCTTTCTGTATTTCCCAGATATTCGTAGGGAGTCTTTATTTCTAAAAGTGAGTAAGAATTTAGGATTAAGACCCTAGAACCAGGAGATAATTAGGGGGAAAAAAACACATTTTGATCTGCAATAAACCTCAAGGGACATTTTCAGGTCTATTTTAATCCACACAGTCTGCTGTATGTAAATAAAGGACACAGAATTCAGTAGGATTTTCAGAAATAGTCAGCTCATAAATTGTTCCTACTGAGCATCACTAGTCTATAAACATTACCCTACCTTAGGAAATTGCCAGAAAACTCTTAGGTTGGTACAGAAATAAGGCTTCTTTCTTTTTTACTACTCTTTACTCTGACAGGTTTCTTCCTGAGCTCGCCCAGAAACAAATAGAAATCCTTCTCTCTCTGGGTCTTAATTCCACGTTGCAGGCAATTTGACTCAACCAGCGTCTTCCCGAATAGTCAAGTCCTCATTGTCCTAATAACAAACTGTCCCCAAAAAAAGCCTGTAACACAAACCTACTGGGCAGCAGGTCCTCTGGTCTTAGTCACCAGCTTGTAGCTACTGGAGAAGGATGTTGGCTAAATTCATAAGCATGTGTATCAGGCGAATGCAACATGGCACTTTTTTGACTTAGCTGTCTTTTCTTTGCAGTAGTTCCTTGCCAGCAGAAGGGCCATGCTACATTTTTTCAGCATTTATTCTGAGCATCTCTGTGGATCACAGCTGTGTCTGACACTATCTCCTCTTGGCTGGGTCAGAACATAAGTGGAACAAATATTATCTTTAGCAGATAAGCATTTTCATTTTTACTGTCACATACAAAAGCACGAACATCTATAACACAGTATACCTACCATTCCTAATTGACTGCATAGAAAGTAGCTGCAAACCGAAAGCTGGATAATGAGTTAAAACAGTACTATAAGAATAAAATGCAGATATTTAGACTCTCAAATAGTTGTTTTTCAAGTTCTACAGAGGCCTTTTAATGCGTGTGTTTATGTATATATATATATATATAGCAGATGGCTAGGGACATGCAGTGCCTGTTAATTTTAAAGACATTTTGGAAATAACAGGCAGCTAGTGTGTCTCCTAACAAATACATGTCCTCCTTCGCATGTCTTCCAGAACCTGCTTATGTGCCGCCATTATGGGCTCTGTATGTGTCCCACCAGCTTTCTTCTCCTTTCCTCTTACAGTACAGTAATTTTACTTAATTTATTTAAGGTGGTGCCAGTGCCTAATGGGCTGAAGGACACTCGGAGTGGTCAAGTAGTCCTTGATGTCTTAGAAAAAGGACCTGCCACTGTTGCTCTTGAGGAACTCTCTCGGGAGAGCAGAGAAGGTTTTATCTGTGAAGATGTTCCCAACATCAAAGGGCAGAAGTTTCTTTTACTTTTTTTTTTTTAATTTTTTTAATGTTATTTATTTATTTATTTATTTTGAGAGAGAGAGTGTGTGCAAACAGGGGAGGGGCAGAGAGAGAGGAAGACACAGAATCCAAAGCAGGCTCCAGGCTCTGAGCTGTCAGCACAGAGCCTGATGCGGGGCTCGAACTCACAAACCATGAGATCACAGCCTGAGCTGAAGTTGGATGCTTAACCAACTGAGTCACCCAGGTGCCCCAGAAGTTGCTTACAGAGAGAAGAGTCGTGATGTTAAAGCTAGTTCTCAATCATCTTTAGTAATGGCTCTGTGAAAAATATTTCTGTGGAGGCCATTCTGTGGAACTTTAGGCTCTAAATTGAAGAATTGCTCAAAACCCTGTGAGAGACGGGACTGTGGCCACAGTGCATGGCACAAATGAATCCGAGGATGAAATGTTGCGCAATTAGCTAGAGATAACCAGAGGATGGAACCAGCAAGACTAATCAGTTAACGAGCACAAAAAGCATACCAGTCAGGAATAAACTTAAAAGGCTTCAGAAATATTCACATTACGAAGGCGCATTCCATTCCATTTCACTAAACCATGGCCACGACTTTAAAGAGAGTTTAGTTGCTTCCTTCTCTAAGAAAAGAGTCATAAAAAAAAGCTCTCCGTGAGAGGAGGGCAGTTACCCTGGAAGTCTAATTCCTTTATAACAACAGAAGTGCTCTGCACAGAGAATCCAAAAGAAATTTCCAGGTGACCAACACTGCAAAATTTGGAATTTAGAGGCCGGCTGCATATATCTTTGAAAATTGCAATTTAGCTCGGAACTCATTCTACATTTATTCTGCAAATATTGAGCACTCAATAGAAGTCAGATGCTAGTCTAGAGTAACTGGTGAACATCACAAAAAGCCTCAGCCAGGGAATTTTCCATACAAGTGAAATAATTCTCCCACAGGTAAAAAGAAGTGGGGTTAAGAAAGCTAATAGCATTCCCCAATGCATTCAACTGGTAAGTAGCGGAGTCTGAATTTAAACCCAGAACCAAAGCCTAGATTTCTTCCACTAAGCTAATATACTAGAAGTAGGTCTGCATGCCTCTATTAACATAAAAACCCACTAGCAATCTCTCTATAGGTAAAAGGATCTATGCCATTCGTACCGTAAGACTATACAGTTCGTATACCATAATGAGAGAAAAAAAATCAGGACTGTAGACAGTGAGATGGTAAAAATTTGGTAAAAACTATTTTATACTATATAAGAGGGTATATATACTATACTCTTTATATCCCATCTGTATAGGACTTTATACACTGAAAGGTGTCATACAAGAATCATTCTTGAAGAAACTGACATTTTTAAAAGTGTTTCTTGGGGCGCCTGGGTGGCTCAGTCGGTTGAGAATCCGACTTCAGCTCAGGTCATGATCTCACGGTCTGTGGGTTCGAGCCCCGCGTAGGGCTCTGTGCTGACCACTCAGAGCCTGGAGCCTGCTTCTGATTCTGTGTCTCCCTCTCTCTGCCCTTCCCCTGCTCACACTCTGTCTGTCTCTGTCTCAAAAATAAGTATTAAAAAAAGTGTTTAAAATCTTAAAATATAAAAGTCACATTTTTGTTTTATCTAGTCAAAACAAATAAGTTAGAAATTAGTTCATTTTCTAAGGCATTTTTGGTTTATACTTTATAAAAGGAACTCATAATCTAGTATGAAATCTATACTATATATACCAGAGCCCATAATCTAATATGAAATTTCCAGGTTATTTTGTGTGAGACATTAGATTTGACTTCTTGATCTCAACCCAAGAGATGTCAATGGCTGCCTGAGGAAAGCCTCACAAAGTATAGATCTTCCTTGATATACTATGGGGTTATGGCCCAATAAACCCATCTTAATTTAAGTTTAAAAGGTCTTAAGTCAAAAACGCATTTAATGCTATGGCTATCATAGCTTACCCTAGCCTATTTCATTTATGCTCAGAACACTTAAATGCTAAACAAAATCACTAACACAAAGCCTATTTTATAATTAAGTGTTGAACATCTTGTATCATTTGTTGAATACTACTGGAAGTGAAAAGCAAGATGGTTACATGGGTACAAAATGGTTTTAAGTGGACCACTTGTTTGCCCTCCTGTCTGATGGCTAAAGGGGAGCTATGGCTCATGGCTACTGTCTAGCATCCTGAGAAAGTACTGTACTGTGTATTGCTAGCCCAAGCAAAGATTAGAATTCAAAATTTGAACTACAGTTTCTATTGAATGCATATCACTTTTGCATCATTGTAAAGTCGAACCATGTTAAGCTGGTGACTATTTGTATCGTATACTCCAACATGTGGAAGACAGAGGTGAGGGTTCATATATACATCACCTTGAGATGTCTGAAAGTATGCTGGTGATTTCCAAGATGTCCCGCGAGAAAATAAAAGGATCCAAAATTCATGGCCTAGACGAGCATAGTGGAGATGAAGCTCACTGATGATAGGAGACTCATCAACACAAGATATGGGTACAGAACTCTGGTAGATGAAAAAGCAGTTGTGTTGGGGGTGGGGGTGGGTGGAATGGCAGAAACTGACCAGATAATGAAAGGTAGTGTTTAGATTTTGAAGGGCCTCAAGTACTGAGATAAGACATTAGAATATTTTATTGATACTTTGAGGATCACTGAGATATTATCAGATGGAAAATATCATGGTTGTATTTTGGGTTAAAAAAATCACTTTGCTTACTATGAGGAGGGTAGAGAGAATTAACTCTGGCAGCCATCACAGTAGCAATAGTAGTGACAGCCTAAATTATAGCCCTGGTTGCAAAGATGTAAAAAGATATATTCAGGATATATTTATGAATAGATTTAGCAGTACATCTTTAGTGAATTGATGGAGTAGATGTTGGGGACTTAGAATGAGGAGACAAGGCTAGTTCCCAAATGTCTGCCTTAGATAACTTGACGGAGTATAGCATCTTACCTAATATAGGGAAACCAGAGAAACAAGTCTCAAGGAACAAGAGGAGTCAATTTGAGGTAGGTGTTTCAGGCACATGTGGATGTCCAATTAGTCTGTGTAGTGAGCTGTTGGATATATCGTCCCATAGCCCTCTGAGAAATCTGTGCTAATGTATAAAAAAAAAAAAATCCTACGGCAAGTCATGGCTCGCAAGAAGAAGATGTACACTTCACGAGGTAGCATCCCTCTGCTGGATTTATTACAGTCTGTAAGAAATGTCTGGTTCTCAGTATCCTAGGCCCTGAGAACTAATTTATTCAGGATCTCAGAATCGAATCGATGGGACTAAAAAATGTTGACTCACACTAATAAAACTAAGGAAACCAATGTATAAAAAAAGGAATATAACTGTGTAAAGTTGCAAAAGTAGAAAATGATTAAGGACTTTAAATACTCGCCAATCTACCTGTTTCATTCTTTCCTCTATGCAGTTTTCCGAGGAAGCCTAAGAACCAGAAGGTTGCTTGAGGAGCACAGAATCAAAGTATAGGTAATTCCATGAGAATGGGAATAAAATATAATAAACTGATCACTTTCAGGTAAGTGACACAAATTCAGTGATTTACACAGTATTTTAAAGCTGTCTAAACTCACCACTTTCTGCAGATGGTATCTGTGTTAAGGAAGCTTTCACATTATTGTGGATGACTAAGTTTTTCATCTTAGTTACTCAGCAACTATCAAAGTGCTAATAAATATTTGTCGAATGAGTGAATTAATTATGCCCAGGCATAAAATGTCTATTTCTAAAAGATGGCATATACTGCAATCATTGCAGATTCCTGATTGCCAGGGAAGAGTCTCCTCCTATTTAACTAAAGCTTAAAAGGGTTCTGAGCATGAACACCATAGCACCTGATATAGCTTATGTACTTTTGTTCTCTTCGCTACGCCCTATCCATTCTGTCATCAGAGTATAAATCAGAGGTAAAAAGTACCTAGTCCTTAGTCTTAGGCCGCACTTCCCAAGCAGGAGAGTACTTTAAAACCAGGGACATTTGGAGCGCCTGGGTGGCTCAGTCAGTTAAGCGGCCGACTTCGGCTCAGGTCATGATGTCACGGTCTGTGAGCTTGAGCCCCATGTCGGGCTCTGTGCTAACAGCTCAGAGCCTGGAGCCTGCTTCTGATTCTGTGTCTCCCTCTCTCTCTGCCCTTCCCCTGTTCACACTCTGTCTCTGTCTCTCAAAAATAAAAAAAAATAAAAACGTTAAAAAAAAAAAACAGGGACATTTGCCAAGTGTAGAGCAAACTTGTTGGGAGCTATTGCAAGTCTTGGATTCAGAGGCAGTGATTGGAGAGGAGATCTGCCGAAATATAGGAGACATCCCTGCTTGACAAGGAACTATATTGCCTAAAATGCCAACCGCCCCCCCTAGTGGGAAATCATAGATCTGGAATGAAAGAAAGGAAGTTTAGTGGACCTAAATCTAAATTCAAGTTTTCTGACCTCTCAAAGTACAAGAAAGAAAGAAAGAACTGAGGGACGGACCTGAGAAGTCCAGTTGGATTTAGCACTTGCACAAATCTTGATGACTAGGTCCATAGACATTTAGCTGAAACTTTAGACACTAGGTTGATATGGTGTACTTAGCATATATATAGCCGTGCTCCCTAATTCAGCTATTGTGTCTGCATGCACACAGACATGTACACATGAAAGGGACAGAAAGAAAGGAAGAATGTGACAGAGTCCGAAAAGGAAAAAGATATATTCTTAAAGATATTGGGAGTATTTTTTAACTTGCCCCTCTTTATTCTCCGCTCCTACTACACCCAATTTTGTCAAGAGTTAAATGAAAGAAATCACTTGCCAAGAGCACCAAAGGTGTGCTAGGAGTGTTACTATGGTAAAATAATGTGGATGTTTTCTAGAGACATCACTAATGACCACCAATGTCTGTTCCCCTTTCCTTTTTGGACATAATAAAGATGATACAACTTAGGCCTTCAGATTAGGCAGGCTCATATTTCTAGTCAATGCACAGCAAGAGGAAATGCCAACAAGATGAGGCAGTAAAAAGCCCCTGCATAACCTGCTATCCTCCTTTGCTGTGGTTCCTAGGTGGCTTGTGATGGAAATGGAGTTATGGATCCAACTGGCCTGCCTTGCTAATCACCACAGAGAGGCCAACTACTCTAGGCAGTTAGCCAGAACCTGAGATTGTCAACATAGTATTTTATTATGTTACCGCTATATGAGCACTGCTTTTTACTTCAGCATAGGCATGCCCGCCCAACAAATATATTGTTATCCCCATCTTACTGAAGCTTACAAAATATAAGTAACCCTACCTGGATCAGTAACAGACATAGGAAATAACCCAGCTCTGTCTGACATGGTAATGAGATTCCTGCTGCACCACCGCTGCCTCCCATTGAACCCTTGAACTTCATTCTTTGTAATGCCCCTCACATAGCTTTTTTTTTTTTCTCCTTCTTTTTTTCTTTTTCATTTCTGACTACCACATTGGCTTGGGCTAAATAAAGGACCTCCAGTCTGGTCTCCTAACTTTATTCTTCCACCAAAACAGTCTCTGTAGCATTTCCTTTCAGAATAAGGTCCTAAAATATTCCTTGGAACAGAGCTATTCTGAAAAGTTAATTCTCTGTTGTGTGTATGTTCAAAGCTATTTAAAACCTACAAATTTAATGCTTAGAGGAACTATAGGATGACCTATTTCAACCCTCATAATTTGAAGAAGAAATTAAAGTCTACATTTTCTGTGACTAGCAAAGTTAGGGGGAAATTACTGAGATTCTGCATTTCTAGAACTAACTAAACTGGTTTTAATCTACTTTACAAGCTTGAGTTATAGAACCAGAATACCCAGCTTGAATCCAATTTCTGTTACTTATTTGCTATGTAAACTCGTCAAGTCACTTAAACTCTCAGGGCCGTCTTTCCTCATTCGCAAGCTGGGTATAATATTATCTATCTCAAGGGTTATTATGAGGATTAAATCAATTAATGTAGTAAAGTATTGAAAGCAGTGTCTATCATGCAGACAGGTCTGTGTAAATACAAATAATTATTACCTCCCAAAATATTTTCTCTACCTCCAGTAGCCTGGTGCTCTCCTTTTCTTTAGGACACGCCATTTGAATTCATGCAACTACCCTTTTGCTTTTGCCGGTTCTTCTGGTTGAGAACATATTTTCCTTTCTATGACTGCAGAGCCTTTATATGGTTTCAAGTTCAGTTTGAAGTACCACCTATTTAAACCATTCTCTGATCAGCCCTTCTGATCTCTCCAGTCTTGGGACTCTGATACAGTGTGTGTACATGGCATACACACGTTTAGATGAAACTTCCACATATCTGGTGACTATCACTTATAATAATATCATCTCTTTAGATGCTCTCTATACTTTTCTCAGCTTGCACACTTTGACGAAAACAATCTGCTATGTTGAAGACTGTTTGGCAAGGAATGGAGGACAGACTTCAGACAAAAAGAAGCTAAGTACTGAGGAGCCCTTGAGTTTAACCCTTGAGGAACTGAATTCTGCCAAAGAGCATGTGAAGTTGGAAGTATATTCTCCCCAGTTAAGTCTTCGGATGGGACGTCATCTGGGGCCAACGCCTTGACTGCAGCCTTGTGAGAAATCTTGAAGCAGAGGACTAGATTCCTGACCCACAGAAACTGAAACAACAAATACATGTTTTAGGCTGCTAAGCTTACAGTCAATTATTTGTTCTGTAGCAGTAGATAACTAATAGACCTAAGTCAGTTGGAGGAGGAAGGATAGATATTAGAATCTCCTGACTGAGTGAACAACCCATAAGTATGTAGATTATGTTGATAAAGGGTCATATGATAAAAGGTCATATAGTAAAGATACTACATGTATCTTCACATGTCATGTGGTAAATAAAGTAAATTGGAAAAGAAATGCAAAGAGAAACAAATTACTAGCAAGTTGTTTCTAGGTGGAGCATCTTGACATAGCTATTATTTAGATGGTAGAGACCATTTGTCAAGCCAAGAGCTAGCTTAGTGAACATGATTCTTTGTTCAGTGCTAGGGAACTAAAACCAAGAGACCTTTGAAGAACTTACAATTTAATCAAGGGAAGACTAGACAGGGTATCTTTATTCCACTCCTGTCCATATTCTCTCAAATCGTCTCACTTATTTCTTGCTTTGTTCATTTTCTTCCTACAAAATTTCCTCAGACAGACGTGATTGCTCTAACATAGGAATAAAAAAGATCTTGTGCCCTCCTTTAATTTTCCAAATACTTCCTCAGAATATAGATAGGTACTATTAACTTACAAAGAACTGCAGCTCAGCTAAAAATAAGTGCCTTATGGACATGGTGCCATGCAGCTGAAAATATCTGTCATGTGGAAACTTATTTGCTGTACATAGAATAAGAAACAAGAACTTAGAAGCTAGAAGACATTCAAGTTTGAATCTTGCTTCAATAATGTACTGGCTCTGACTTTTGTTTCAAAATCTCTGTAAAACTGAGAATACCCATATTAGTGTAGTTTTGATAAATATAAGTAATGACTGTAATGTCCTTGTGACCGTGTAAGTTACAATAGTTAGTAACTTTCTCTCAGCTTCCTCCCTGTCACTTCCATTTACTACACAACTCACACAGGCAAAAAAATTTTTTTTTTCTCCATCACTTTCTACAGTTGTTTCTCAGAAAATCACGAGATATTTTGCTCTTATGAGAGAAGTGGGCTTTTTTTTTTTTTTTTTTTTTTTGTATAGCACAGTAAGGTCAACAATTCATAAAAACACTTCAATTTCTTTCTGAAACTGTGGCCTGAGTTCCTTATTTCCTCTTGAAGTCCAGTGGAATTTTATTATGAGTTTATGGTTTCCATAGTCCATCACTGAGTCACTCAGATGAATCTATTTATTAAACTAGAGGAATCTGTGGTCCCAGGCAAGTTGCATTTCAGAAGTAATTCAGAGCTACTTCTGACCCTAATTCAGAACAAAATTTTTATTCATAAAAAGCTCTGATATTTACATTGAAAGTTTCATTCACATTTGAAAACCTTTACACTGTAAGGAGTTTTTTGTTAGTGGGTCAGTTGCTGATAGGTTGGCACTTTTATATTCTTTGTCAGAAGAAGACATATTTGCCATATTTTTACTATTTTTAATTAAGTTCACTATTTGTATCTAATTCAGTGTTTGGGCATTATTTTTCTCAGGTCAGCACAATTGTTCTGCTTTCTCTTGTCCTTAGGTTAGTATAGTAAGCACGAAAGAGGAAGTAGCTTTAATTTGGTCTTAGACTGAATATAATCTTAATCTTGTAGTTCAAATGAAATCTTCAAAATGGAATTAAAACCCAGTAATTAGTGTGCATATTAATTGATATAGTTATGTAATGCTTCATTTTTTGTTATTAAAAAAATAAGTTTGAGAATGTAATGTTCTATCAGTATTATCTTAAGCCATTCTTACACTGGAATGACACTGCCGTTTAATTGGTATCAAATTTAGTGGTGGGCCTAGCCAATGTACTACATCTTGAATCATGCAGCAAGGGGTATATATTCAGGCTTTTTATTTGTAATGAGATGTTAATGAGGTTGACCTCTTAGATTTAGTCAACTGAAATCCAACTGTATATATTACTGTCAATATCAGTCAGAAACTTAAAATGCAGGTGTCTTGTCATTTAGAGTAAGAATTATTAATAACTATGTGAAAAAATTCTCATTTTTATCTGAAAATGTTTAGACTTTAAGCCCTCTGAATGCTGGCTCAGTAAGAGAACCAGGAACATCTAAACAATGTCATGTGAGGACGCTTAGTTTGGATTCCCCCCCAAAACATTGCTGAGGAAGGACTTGGGTGCAGGAAGTTATTTGCTATAGGATTCCAAGAAGTGTGCATTAGAGAGAGAGAGAGAGAGGGAAGAAAGAGGGGAAGAAGAAAAAGGAAAAGAAAAAAAGAGCATATATGTGAGAAAGAGCAGGAGAAGTAATGCATTAACAAGGTTTCTGCTGTAAGTTTGGAGACTTCAATTCTGCCAGGACCTCTTAGAATCCTTTAGAATGCTACCAAGGATTGTTAACCCGATGGCTAGGAGGCTCTAAGATTTGCCCCAACTCTGATCCTCAGTTGTTCAAGAATCCCATTTGGAAGCATTAACAACCTCACACTCTGGAATTTTCTAGTATGCAGGGGCAGCAATATTACCCCAATATTGCAGGGTATCAGAAAGGCCCCTGAGGTAAAGTAAGAAAAAATGGATGGCATAATTTGAAGCAAGACATCAGCAGCACAGATGAATTTAACTCTCTTAGAATTGCACTGAATTGGAAGTATGCCATGGAATAGCATGGATACACCAAAGCACTATCATAATTATTGAGTAGATCTTTCCCTTGAATTATTTTTCAGCCAATTCCTAAAATTTCTTTGTTGGGAAACAATTATTTTTATCCCTAAATCAAAGAGAAGTTCAAAAGGTAAGTGCTTTTGATTAAAAACAATACTCAAATACCTCATATTATTAGGGAAGCTTTTGATATCAGAGACTTCAATCAGGGTAAATACTATGAACATACTTGGCTCCTGAAAGGTGTGAGCATCAAAAAATTAGATAACATGTACAGTTAACTCTGTGTTACTTTCTCATTTTTTTTCCAGAAACCTGATCAGGAATATCGCTTTCACACATTTGCACATTATTATGGCTGTATTCCTAACTGCAAGTGCATCCAAACATTATAAGCATTATCTAAAATTATCTATTGCTGTGTAACAAACTATCTCCAAACTCATTGGCTTAAAATGACCACTGTCGTTAAAATGACCTCAAGATTTTGTGGGTTAAGAATTCAGGTAGCATGTGGCTCAGATGATTCTTCTGTACCAGTTGAAGTCACTTTGTGGTATTAAGCTGGTTAGTACCTTGGCTTGAGTCCAAAATGGTTTTATACAAATGCCTGGTATCTTGGTGAAGATGGTAAGAGGCTGCTCTAAGCAATACCAGCCGAAAACCCTGTGTTTGGTTTCTCTACATGGTGCTCTCAGGGTTCTAGAGAGTAATCCTAGAGGCCTGGGTGGAACCTGGAAGTTCCTAAAACCTGACCTTGGCAGTTCCAGAATGTGTCTTCTGTTCACATACTGTTAGTCAAACATGTCACTAAGTCAGATCAGATACAAAGAAAGGAGAATTAAACTCTACTTAACATAAGAAGTAGCAAAAAATTTATGCCCTCTTTATCCCACTAGAGGTGTGATATCAGATCTTGTACTTGACTCAATATTTTTAAGGGGTTTTGAGGGAGCAGTGAAGTTTTCATTCATTGCATTAAGGCCTCTTCTCTCAAAAGGCAAGAAACTACATCTCGGTTTAAATTGCCAGTCTCAGGAGGAAAGCATGGTCATAGACTAAACAGAATTTTGGAAATAGATGGAAATTCAGGCAAGATTTACCATACTTTGGTATGCACTTTGAAATGTGCAGTTGAACAATACAGGTTTGAACTGCATGGGTCCACTTATACATGAATTGTTTTGATAAATATAGGATAATACAGTAAATATTTTTTCTTATGATTTCTTAACATTTTTCTCTAACTTATTTTTTTTATAAGAATACAATGTATAATACACATACAAAATATATTTATGGACTGTATGTTATATGTAAAGCTTCCAGTCCATAGTAGGCTATTAGCAGTTAATTTCTTGGGGAGTCAAAGACACATGGATTTCAGTTATAAAGTGGGGGTCAGTACTCTGAACCCTCACACTGTTCAAGGGACATAGCTTAAGAAATACGTTCATATCTTTATTTAATATCATGTAGTGAGTTGCCCTTTCTTGATAAAATTATATGAAGACAAGTTATATCTAAAATATCTGCAAAATTTTCCGAGAAGAGTTTCATCATGTCGAGAACCATGGATAGCCTCATGTTTTAATAATCCCTGTTATTGAATGTGTGCTGGAAGGCGTCATTTTTAAGAAAAGCTTCATTTGCTGAAGTAGCAGCAAAGAATCATCCTATTTCCTACAATTTCCCAGTCAATAGTTAACAGAACCTACTTCTGTAGTAGGAGTAAAGCTTCTTCTCAAGTTTGCTGTTGGAGTTGATCTTATTTGTAGGTTTAGAGTAAGTCATAGACTTTGTCTTCCAGTTCCCCTGTGTTACACAGGAATGTGTTCAGCATCTGTGTGCTTACTTGGATTGCAATGAATTCCAGGGTCTGGTGTGTTTGCCTTAGCACTCCCAGAAGCACAACTTGAACAAAGATAACAGTGACAGAGTCAGCAGATTGAGTAGAAAGCAACTGCACTGGTAGCCTTGGGACACTTCCTCTGATTGCCAATTTTCTCTGACTGTTGAACTGAAGGAGCAGCAGCAGTTCCTGCATAGGCCCTATGTAGAAGTCTAGATTTTTCCTCTCACTTTAGTCTCAGAGGGCTAACACTTGAGACAATCAACCAAATGGTTGAGATGGGCTAACTCTGAACCCAAGGTCAAGGTTTTAACTTAGAAACAAATTTGATTATAGATCTTTCTCATGTTTCCATTCAGTGCTCTGCTCACCTATTTTTTTTAATGTATGTTTATCAATTGTGCACACACATGAGAGAGAGAGAGAGAGAGAGAGAGAATAATCCTCAAGGGAGGGACAGAGAGAGGGAGAGAGAGAATCCCAAGCAGGCTCCACATTGCCAGAACGGAGCCCAACATGTGGCTCAGTCTCACAAACCTTGATCGTGACCTGAACCAAAATCAAGACTAAGAGGCTTAATGGACTGAAGTGTCCAGGCACACCCCTCCCCACCTATTTTAAAGTGCCACCTCCCCCTACCTATCTGTCCTGTTCAGCCAGTCATTATTTTCTATCATGCATCATACATATAGCAAGCATTTTCTAAATTCCCTCCTATCTCTAACATTCTCCACCAATCTAATCTAAAAATCATTATCATATTAAACATTCGATTAGAAAGTTCGCAAAGAGGGGGAAACACTATAGACTAGAATTTTACATCCTAATCCATAGCTTCGTGCTTCACATCGCTAGGTCTTTCCATCATCCACACTCCACTATTTTCACTTCCTGGCCTGATCCTCTATCTCTAACAAGAAGTCCCATTTAAAAAGTCATCTTATAAAAGTCATCTCTCTTCCCCCACTAAGATGATTATTTCTACCTTCTCTGGAACCCCATTATGAAATCAATTACACACGTCTTATATCAAGTACTGTTGGCTGTTTTGTAGAACAGATACTTTGAATTACGTTCTTCTTCTTTACCACTGCATACACTGTTGAATATTCTTTGAACGAATATTTTATTTTTAAGTCTTGTATTATTTTTTTTTACTTGAAAAGTAACCAATATACTTGGTAAAGACTATAAACAGAATGAAAAAAATCTATAGTAAAATTTAATTGTTTTTTCAAATCACTTCCACAGAAGCAACAACTACTATGGACAATTTCTTGTTTAGGGCAGTCTGGGTGGCTCAGACAGGCAAGCATTCTACTCTTGATTTTGGCTCAGTCATGATCTCATGCCTTATTAGATTAAGCCCTGCACTGGGTTTCATGTTGACAGCACAGAGCCTGCTTGGGATTCTCACTGTCCCTCTATCCCCCTCCCTGCTCATGTGCCTGCTGTCTCTCTCAAAATAAACATTTTTTTAAAAGTTTCTTTATTCTTCCAAGAAATAGTATTATACCTACAAATGTTTTTATCTTTAAATACATATCATTTTCATTTTTTATGTTTATTTTTGAGAGAGAGAGATACAGAATACAAATGGGGGAGGGACAGAAGGAGAGGGAGACACAGAATCCAAAGCAGGCTCCAGGCTCCAACCTGTCAGCACAGAGCCCAACGCAAGACTTGAACTCACGAACTGTGAGACCATGACCTAAGCAGAAGTTGGCCACTTAATGGACTGAGCCACCCAGGCACTCCATATACATATCATTTTAAAAAAACATATGAGAGGATAGACACTGTTGTACGTCATTCCTTTTCTAACAGTTTATAACGTATAAAGTTTCTTTATACCAGCACATACTGACTCACTTATTTTCAGTAGGTATATGTCATTATATAAATGTTCTATAAATTATTTAAACTTTCTGTTGATCACATTTAGGTTATTTCTAGTCTTTTGCCATTAATCATGATGCAAGAAAAATTATCGTATACATATTTAAAGACATATGTGTGTACATCTGTAAGAAAATTTCCTAAAAGAGGTAGGTGAACATAGGTAAACAGTACCAAATTGCCCTCCAAAGAAAGTAAATCAGTTCATATTAAAGGTCCATAAAGTCATTATTTTTATTTATATAAAATGTATTTATTATATAAATAAAATATATATTATAAATATATATTAATATATATATATTTATATATATACACACATTTATTTATTTGAAAGCAAGCAAGTATAAGAGAGAGAGAGAGCAGGGGAGGGGCAGAGAGAGGGAGAGACAGAATCCCAAGTAGGCTCCACACTATCAGTGTGACAGAGTCTGACTTAGGGCTCTGTCTCATGAACCATGAGATCATGACCTGAACCAAAATCAAAAGTTGGATGCTTAACTGACTAAGCCACCCAGGGGCACCATCCATATATTAAACGAACAAACAAACAAAACTTTGGTTTAAAACCATTTGGAGGGAAACCTGATAAAAATGAATAGCAAGTTATTTATTGTCTTTATGTTGTACTTATATTCTGGCTATACATTTCTTTTACGGTTTGTTAACTAAACCATGCCACATAATTTGACCATGAGTGCACCACATGGGTCATATCCGAGGAAGGGCTCAAGTTACTGAGAGCTTATAGACAGCTAGAAATTGTTGACCTCAGTCCTATTACCTTCAAGGGACTGAATTCTACTAATAACATGAATAAGCTTGGAAGACAGCACTGAAATGCAGATGAGAAAACCTTGATCAATACCTTGATTATGGTCTTATCAGACCATAAGCAGAGAACTAAGCTAAACTGTACCCAGTCTTCTAATCCAAGAAAAAGTTTATGGTAACTTGTTACACAATAACAGAAAACTAATACAGCCTAAGAGACAAAGCTAATAAAACTTAGTGGTTATGAGCACAGGCTCTGGTTTGAGGTCTAGGGTCCATCCTCAGCATCCCTAATTTGATATTTATAGGACTTTAGATAAAGGCTCTTATCCTCAGTTTCTTCCTATGTGAAAACAAGCATACAATACTTTTATACTCAATGATTGTTATACACATCAATGAACTAATGCAGGTTGTATATTTAACACAATGCTTGGCATACTATGAATGTTCAAATAATTGTAGCAATGGATATTATGTAAAAGGGGTGTTTATTATTTAATTGTGGATTATAAATATCCATAGTCATGGTTAGGCAACTCTACATAATATGTAGGCAGATCTAAGAGCAATTATACATCTATAAAATGATTTGCTTCTGAAATTGGAAGAAAACATTTTCTTTGTTATATACCCTCCATTTAAATTCCTCAAGGTTGAGATCTTGTGAAAACTGCTCATCACAAATTACACTCCAAAAGTCTTGATAAAGATGACTATATGATGAGTTAAGACATCATTTACCCCCAAGGACATGTGTAGTCTCTAAGAAAATGGATGCTTTTACAATGGGCCTGGTTTATCAGATAAAATAATGAACTGGAGTCTGGTCCATATGAGAGAGATTAGGGATCAGTGTCAAGGACACAGATAGTCTTGAATGTCCTATTAAAGTTGGTCTTCATCTGGAATGTGATTACAAGTAACTAAGGATTCTTATTTATTTATGTTGAGAGAGAGAGAGAGAGAGAAAGAGAGAGAGAGAGAGAGAGCAGGCACACAAGTGAAGAGGGGTGGGGAGGAGAGAGAATCCCCAGCAGACTCCACACCACCAGTGTAGAGCCCGATGAGGGCTCAGACCCATGAACTGGGGGATCATGACCTGAGCTGAAATCAGATGCTTAACTGACTGAGCCACCCAGGCTCCCCTAAGTCACTAAGGATTTTTAGAAGGAAGACAATATAATGACCCATGTGATAAATTACGGGAAAAAAAAGCACAAAACTTTGAAGTTTATCCTAAGGTTGTATGGTGTTTTTGCTTCCTGCTCCAACTCTGAGGTTGGCTGGCCATGTAACTTTCTGGGCAATAGAACATCAGAAAAATTGACACAAGCAAAGATTGAAACAAGTTTGCACATTGGAATTCTGTCTCTTTCACTATTTTTGGAAACAAATTTTCCATGTAAAAGGTACACAATAAAGAGGATGAAGAAAAAACACATGGAAGAAAGACCAGCTTTCCTGTCTGAAGCCCTTCTAAACCAACCATGCCTGAGCCAACCTTACATATCATGTGAATATGAACCCAGTGGAGGCCAGCCCGTATTACAAAAACACAGACAATATCTTTCCTTAAGCAACCCTCCAATGTCTTTTACTTGTTATACTTTAAATTATTCATACGTAGTCTTCTGTAGAATATTTTTCTCAATCCAAATTATTTTGACAAGATGAATTTTTTGAAACATATTGAACCATAAATACCTTAACTCAAATAAAAACAACGAAGTATATTTATCTTCCGGGTAAGTTTTAGTTATAACAAAATCTGAAATACTATAGTGTGGCTAATGGTCTCTTATTTTTAATTTACTTTATGATGAAAATTTTGTTTTCCCAAACTATCTAAAGTTTACTTTTCCAAATTTCAGGGACATCATTGAGTTCTTTGAATGAGACCAAATAAACAGCATCCATATTTCTCACTTCTGAAATTTTTTGAGACATTAGACCAAAGGATCAGGTAGATGGCAGATAAAAATAACATCCTTGAATACCACTGCTTCTGTCCCAAATAGAGTAACAGGGACTAGGTTTTCCCTTCTGTTAAACAACTAAAAAACTTGGACGATATATGAAAACACATTGTTAGTTCATTGGAATGTGATTCCTGGGAGCGGAAAAATAAGGTGTATCCTACAATCTCACCAATATAATTCCCTGATAGTGTTTTCAAGGTTGTAGCACAAGCAGGGGAAATACAGAGCCTTCCAGTCTCATTGCGTTTAAGAGATGGAAACCAGTGTTTGAAGAGGCTAGAAATTGCATACCAGCAAAGAGGTAAATGCACACAGAGAGTTTCAGAGATATACATAGGATTACTTTTAAATTTTTGACTAAGTACTGATCTGAGCATATATGAAAACTACCCACCCAAAGTCAGGGAAAGAGCCATGTGAAAGGAATACACAGAATAGTTCATGGATTTCTCCAAGGGCTTTGGAGACTTTATCCCTCCCCCCATTGGATGGAATGGAAAGATATTGTAAGACCTGGGGTATCAGGTAAGAACCCCAGAAGTGCATTGCCTTAATACCATAACTAAATTACCCTAGATTAAAGTCTGTTCTGAACCAATCATAAAAAAAAGTAATTCTATGGGTATAAAAGTTATTCCAACTAACTGCATTCTGACATCAAATAACCAAAAGTGAAAATTCACAATTCAACATCCAGCAAAACTTATCAGGCATACAATGATGTCAGAAAATATGACCTGTATATAGAAATAAAATTCAATAGAAACATTCCCAGAAATGACATATGATGAGAGTAACAGGCAAGGTCAATTACAGAACCTATATAAACATGTTCCATATGTTCAAGAAGGTGGAGGGAATCACAAGCACAGAGACAGAAGAAGCTTCTAGATTTTCTAAATACACACATAAGATTTCCAGATATTAAAAAGTGTAATATCGGCAATTAAAACAACACTGGGGACACCTGAGTGGCTCATTTGGTTAAGCGTCTGACTCTTGTTTCAGCTCAACTCATGATCTCATGGTTCATGAGTTCGAGCCCCATATTGGGAGCCTGCTTGGGATTCTTTCTCTCCCTCTCTTTCTGCCCCTCTCCTGCCTTCACTCTCTCTCCATCTCTCTCAAAATAAATAAATAAACTTAAAAAAATAAAATCACACTGAATTGGGTTAACAGAGTTAAGGAATTTCTAGCATTGAATATTTATATTAGACACAATGAAAGGTCTACTTTAAAAATTAGAAAAGAGGAAAATAACCGTAACCACAAATAAGTGTATGGCAAAATAAAGAGCAAAAGCCTAAATGAAATATAAAATATGTAAACTATGGTAAAAATAAATACAAGTTGCTCTCAGAGGATCAAGACAGGAGAGGGGGAGAAACTTGAAGGAGGGAATATAACTACTGCTTCTAAACTACTTTCTCCAGAAAGAGGAGAGAAACTTGAAAGAGGGAATATAACTACTGCTCCTAAACATCTTAGTAGAAAGCCAAGTAAATACCATAACAACTCTATGCCAATGCATTAAATAACTTAGAAGAAGTGGACAGATTTCTTTTAAAAACCACAAACTACCAAATCCCACTATGGAAGAAATAGAAAACATATCTTGATATCTATTCAAAAAAATGGTTTTTATGTATAAATATTCACACATACACAAGAATCCAAGCCCAGATAGTTTCACTGGTGAATTCTACCAAACATTTAAGGAGAAATGACACTAATTTTACACAGCCTTTGAGAAAATTGAAGAAATAGGAACAGGTTTTTTTATGAAGCCAGTACTACTCTAATATCAAAACCATTTAAAAATATTTTAAGAACAGGAAGTTATCGACCAATAACCTGTATAAATATATGTAATAATGTGTATTAAGATTTTAACAAAAGTAATTCAGCAATATGTAAAATGGACACAACATGGACAAATGGGGCTTATGCCAAGAATGCAAGGTTGGTTTAACACACACACACACACACGCACACACACACACAAAACTTGAGTAATGTAGTTACAATGTTGACAAAATAAAAAAAGGGATCTCATGACCCTTTTAATAGATGCAGAAAAAGATGCATTTGACCTTTCAACATTCATAATAAATCTTTGCGAACTACCAATTGAAGAGAAACTTTTTCATCATATGGGAAAATCTCAACTCGTCCTTTTTATTCAATATTTTCCTGGATGTCTAGCTAGCACAATAGTATAGTTAAAAGACAAATGGCTGTGAAATAAAATAAAACTTTATTCACAAGCGATATGATTTTCTAGAAAAATCTTAAAGAATTTACAAAAAAGCAGGTAGCACTATTAAGTTGTATTGGCAAGGTCAAAGAATAAATTTCAACATATAAAAAGTCAATTATGTTTCTATATATTAGTCATGAACATATCAAATTAAAATGTAAAACAACACTCAACTGCATCCGAAAATAAAATATTTAGGGATAAGGTTAGCAAAATATGTCTAAGACCTGTAAATTGAAAATTACAAAGAACTTTGAAGAGAATGGAAAGAAATACTATGTTTAAGAATAAATAAAAAAGAGATACTATATTCTACAATCAGAAAAGTAAAATGTTATGAAGATAATTGTCCCTAAACTGATCTATAGATTTAATAAAATCCCAATTAAAATTTCAGGAGTTTGTTTTGGAAATTGATAAGATGATTTTAAAATTTACATGGTAATATCATGTGTCCAAAATAGCTAAAACAATTTTCTAAAAGACAAGTTAAAGGACTTACATTATCTAACTTTAAGCCTTACTATAAAGTTATACAATGATATGGACAGTATGATGTGATTAAGGGTAGATAGATTAATAAGTCAAACAGATCCAAATATACATATTTGACTTTTTGGAAAAGATACCAAAATAAGTCAGTGAAACTAAAATAGTCTTTTCCATAGTTGGTCCTTGACCCATTAGATATCCATATGCATAAATATGAAACTTGGCCTTTACCTAATACCACACACAAAATAACTCAAAATGAGTCATAGACCCAAGATATAGTATTAAAATTGTAAATTTCTGGAAGAAAACCAAAAATTACTATAATCTTGGATTGGGCAAAAAATTCTTAGAACACAACAATTATAAAAATAGTATGCTGAAATTCAGAGTGAAAATATCTTGCTTTTAGGAAAAGACACCACTAAGAAAATGAATGGGCAAGAGTGGAGAAACGGTATTTGCAAAACATATATATGATGATTTATATCTAAGATATATTGTCTTACAACTCAATAGACAGTATTCTATTAAAAAAATACAGAAAATTTTGAGTCTATACTTTAGCCAAAAAAAAGATGTATCAATAATAAGACACATCAACTGAAGAATTGCAAATTAAAATAAAAAATGAATACCATTATACTAAAATTAAAAGAATTGGCAACAGTGTTGGTGAAGATACATAGTCTCATATTGTTTGTGGAAATACAAATGGTATGACTACTTTGGAAAACAGTTTAGTAGTTCCTAAAAAAGTAAAAGTTAAGTTTATCTATGACTCAGCCATACTACTTTCTTATATTTACCCGACAGGAATGAATATGCTTACAGTCTTATTCTTGAATATTTATAGCAGATTTATTTATAAACACAAAATCTAGACAAAACTGATATCAACTGGTATACAAAAAAGAACCATTGATAAAAACAAGGATGTGCCTCAAAAGCATTATGCTAAATGAAATAAATCAGACATCAAAGGTTATATGCTATATAACTCCATTTATAGGAAATTCTGGAAATGCCCAAGATATAGGGGAAAATATCAAACCCATCATTATCAGAAGCAGGAGCCAGAGTTAAGGGAAGACAATACAGAGGAGAATCAGAGAATTTTGAGATGAATGCAAACTGTTTTATATTGTATGCAGTCGTTTATTCAGTACAACCACATTGGTCAATATTTATCATCTGTACACTCAATAGTGCTTGTTTTATATAATGTACAGCTATGTAAATTATCAAATAAAGCTAATATAAGAAATTACCTGAAATACAGATAAATCCTAAGCATAAGCTCCAGATGACTTCTCTGAGGCCAGGGAGTCAATCTGTGTTTAAGGCCATTTATAAGCACTGATAGACCAAGGACAGGCCTCTCTTCTAGAGAAGGGAAAGATTACTCCTGCGTGATTTATCACAAGAGAAAAGAATGCCTGCTGTTACGTGCAGCTTGTTCACAAAGAGAAAAAAGAAAAAAAAAGAACTGATATTAGTTCAAAAAGCACATTTTTTTTCCTAACCAGTTTTATCAGTCCAATAAACTAGCACCACTCCCCAAGAGCAGATGGAGTGTAGTAGCACAGAGAAGTATGGAAGGTAAAATTAATAGAGGTTGCATGCACTAAGAAGGAACAGAGATGAGAAAGAAAAATATCCTAGAAAATATTCAGTGTGACTAATCAATAATACTTTCAGTTGCTTTTATCTCCTCTTATATAGTCAGCTTTCCATTATATAAGCCACTTATTGGGGAATTTTACATAAATTCATTTTCTTAGTTGATACCTATTAGTCATACTATTAACGAACTGATGTTAACTTGTAAATTCATGAGTGACATACAAAGGTGGGGTGTTATGGGCCACTTCCTGCATGAGCCTTTTCCTCACTGAACCTTGGTTAAAGTAATTAAGTAAGGATATCATTAGACTAAGGTGACTCTAATGTCTCAGTGGCTATGCAAGCATAGGATGGCATCCTAGGATAGACTCAATCTAGTAGATATAAGAAAATAAAGTGTAGGAATAACTAGTCATTCCTAAAACAGAATAGGCAGTCTTTTCAAGTACACATGGAACAGTCCTCAGAATAGATCACACATTAAGCCACAAAACAAGTCTCAATCAATTCAAAAAGATTGAAATCCTACTAAGCATCTTTTCCAACCACAACACTATGAAACTAGAAATCACAAGAAAAAATCTGGGAAAAACACAAACACATGGGGGGTTAAATAACATGCTACTATACAATAAATGGGTCAACCAAGACATCAAAGAATACATGGAGACAAATGAAAATGAAAATGCAATGGTCCAAAATATTTGGTTTTCAGCAAAAGCAGTTATAAGAGCAAATTTTATACCAATACAGGTCTATCTCAGGAAGAAAACTCTCAAACAACCTAACCCCATACATCTAAAGGAAGTAAAAAATAAAATCCAAATCCAGGAGAAGGAAAGAAACAATAAAGATTCAAGCAGAAATACATGACATAGAGCAAAAAATAAATAGAACAGATTAATGAAACCAGAAACGGCTGCTTTGGAAAGATCAACAAAACTATAAACCTTTAGCCAGACTCAAAACATCAACAAAAAATTAAAAAAAAAGAGGACTCAAAATCAGAAACGAAAGGAGAAATAACCGATACCACAAAAATACAAAGAATTGTAAGATTTAAAAACTTATAATGCCAACAAATCTGACAACCTAGAAGATATGGATAAATTCCTAGAAACATAACCTCCCAAAGCTGACTTGGGAAGAAATGGAAAATTTGAACAAACCAATTACCAGCAAAATATTGAATCAGTAATCAAAAAAAAAAAAAAACAAAAAACAAAAAACAAAACAAAAAAAAAACAGATATAAAAGCCCAGGACCAGATAGCTTCACAGGTAAATTCTACCAAACAAAGAAAAAATCAATGTCTGTTCTTCTCAAACTAATCCAGAAAAATAGAGAAAGGAAATCTTCCAAATTTATTCTATTACCCTTATATCAAAACCCTATTAAGACACTACAATAAAAGTAGAATTAAAGGATAATATCTTTGATAAACATACCTGCAAAAAATCCCAACAAAATATTAACAAACTAAATCCAACAATACATTCAGAAGGCATTCACCACGATCAAGTGGGATTTATTTCCGGGATAAAAATTTGGTTCGTTATTCACAAATCAATGTGAAATAGCACATCAATAAGGACAGAAACTATATGATCATTTCAATACATGCAGAATAAGCTCTTGGTGAAGTACAACATTCATTCATGATAAAATCCCTTAACAAGTAGGTTTAGGGGAACATACCTCAACATAATCAATGTCATATATGAAAAACCAACAGCTAATATCATACACATTGGTAAAAAGAGAGTTTTGCCCCTAAGATCAGGAAGAACACAAGACTGTCCACTATCACTTGTATTCAACATGTTACTGGAAGTCCTAGCCACAGCAACATGTCTCCTGCTCTCTGTGCCCCTCCCCTGCTCACGTACTGTCTCTCTCTCTCAAAAACAAACAAACATTAATAACCAAAGACCTAAACATGAGACATGAAGCCAGAAAAAATCCTAGAAGAGAGCATGGACAGTAATTTCTCTAACACTGGCCATAGCAACATTTTCCTAGATATGTCTCCTGAGGCTATGGAAACAAAATCAGAAATAAAGTTTGGGACTACATCAAAATAAAAAAAAAAAAAAATCTCTGTGCAGCAAAAGAAACAATCAACAAAAAGACAACCTACTGAATGGAAGAAGATATTTGTAAATGACATATCCAATAAAGGGCTAATATCTAAAAATTCATCAAGAACTTATAAAACAGCCCAAACCACATTATCCAATTAAAAAAATGGGCAGAAGCCATGAACAAATATTTCTCTCAGGAAGACATACAAATGGTCAACAGACCTACAAAAAGGAGCTCAACATCATTCATCATCAGGGAAATGCAAATCAAAACCACAATGAGGGGGTGCCTGGGTGGTTCAGTCGGTTAAGCGGCTGACTTCGGCTCAGGTCATGATCTCACGTCTGTGAATTTGAGCCCCGCATCGGGCTCTGTGCTGACAGCTCAGAGCCTGGAGTCTGCTTCGGATTCTGTGTCTCCTCTGTCTCTGCCCTTCCCCACGCTCTGTCTCTAGGTCTCTCAAAAATAAAATAAAATGTTAAAAAAAATTAAAAAAAAAAACACCACAATGAGATATCACTTCACTCTTGTCCCACTGGCTAAGAGCAACAACAGAAGAAACAAAAGTTGCTAAAGCAGTGGAAAGAAGAAGACTTGTGCACTGTGGTGGGAATGCAAACAGTATGGAGGGTCCTCAAAAAGTTAAAAATAAAATTATCATATGATCTAGTAATTCCACTACTGGGTGTCTACCCAAAGAACACACAAATACTAAATCTAAAAGATACATGCACTCCTGTGTTTATTGCGGCATTATTTATAATAGCCAAAATATGAAAGCAACTCCAGTTTCCACTGATAGATGAATAAAGATGCAGAGAAAGAAGATACATACGCATACGTACATATACATACAATGGAGTATTACTCGGCCCTACAAAGGAATGAAATTTTACCATTCTCAACAACATGGATAGAGAGAGAATATACTGCTGAGTGAATTCAGTCAGTCAGATAAAGATAAACACCATATGATTTCATTAAAACAAAACAGAAAAAAAGAGGAACCAAAAAACAGACTCTTAACTGTAGAGAACAAACTGATGGTTATCAGAGAGTAAGGAGTGGGGAAATGGGGTGAAGGAGATTAAGAATACTTTCATCTTGATGAGCACTGAGTAATGCACAGAATTGTTGAATCACTGTATTGTACACCTGAAATTAATATGACACTATAGGTTAACTATATTCGAATTAATCAAATATTCCTTGCTTTGCTTCCCCATTTTCTCTATAAAAACTTCTCCCCTAGCTCCTATCAGTGGAACACTCCTAACCACTTTTGGTTTGGCCATACTTAATTCAAACTGATCTATGTTCAAGTAAATTCTTGTAAATTTTAATAAGTCTCAGTTTATGTTTTAACACTCATGACTACTCTTTAAGCCAATATTTCCAAAGTGATTGGACGAAATAATAAGCCTATTATCCTGAAGTTAGAGGAATGCTATATACTGAAAAAGCTAAAGCTAGATTGATCTTTTTAGGAAAAAAATCTTCTATAAATCTTCTATCATCTTAGATGGGGTATCTTGTAAAGGAAAGAAGAATTTCCACTAAAATACTGACTTATTTCTTGCTCATTTGCTTAGATTTGGGTATGATTTGTTCAAAAGAGGTAGATCAACATATATATGAATAAAGAAAAATGAAATAATGCATTATAAGTTTTATTATCCTTCTCAGTTTGTTTCATCTTTTTCTGAATGTCCTTCTCCATTACCTACCCATCTCTGTCCCTGACACCTGTACACACTCACATACACACCCGCAATGGTGATTTGGACTAGAGGACTAGATGGACCTAGTTCATTTGTACAGAAAAAAACTGCTAAATTTTGACAATTGATCACTTTACACCTTAAGATTTTCTCTTAACCGTAACTAGGTGAATTTCTCCCTTTCTCTCTCTTGGCCATATTCTCTTAGGTTCAATATGAATATCTACTATTTTCAGACTTCATCAGTGATTCACAGAAAGGAATAATTGTTTAAAAATTAAATAACGTACCTATGTTCTCAGTTATAAAGCTTTGGTGGATGGGGCACCTTGCTGGTTCAGTCCACTAAGCATCTGACTTCAGCTCAGGTCATGATCTCATGGTTCCTGAGTTCCAGTCCCATCTTAGGCTCTGGGTTGACAGCTCAAAGCCTGGAGCCTGCTTCGGATTCTGTGTCTCCCTCTCTCTCTTCCCCTTCCCCACTGGTGTTCTGTCTCTGTCTCTCTCTTTCTCAAAAATAAATAAAAACAATAAAAATATTTAAACTTTGGTGAAATGTATTTTAAGGTAAATGTTCAGGTATTAAAGTGCTTATTTTTTATTACTTCACCTTTTATTTCACTTAGGCAGTTGCCTTCTTGAGAAGGGACCCTGATTGATGAATATATAGACTATATGTAGAGAATGTATAGACTAATATATACTGGTCTTGATTTTTCCCTATGAAGAGAGTATTTTTAAAAATCAGTATCAAATCTTACAATTGTTTTCTATGAACTTATCAAAGACCTTAAGAGATTTTTCAAGATGATTCCAAAAATTAATGACTCAAAAATCTCAAAATTATGGATTATCTGAGGATGTATGATTATTCCTTTATGTTTTGTATTAGAAAATATCACGTTTTTAAAATTACATACTTTTAACACTGAGAATATTTTATTTCTAAAATATGGTATAAACAAAATTGACAGAGCAATTTTTTTTGGAAAAATAGTTTATAAGGACAAACTCTTCAGTTCTAAAATGCTGGGTAATTAACTTTCTTTCAAATGCAAGTTCCAACGTTTACTAAATATGTAAATATGTATGACTGATACATACTATCCAAGACCAAAAATATCTATTTGAACTTCATGTAATAAAAAGATGATTTAGCAGAAGGGCCAGAAAGAAGTATACTCTGAACAGTTGAATAATGAAAATTTACATTTTATGAGTTTACTGTACTCACAAAATGTCACAAACGTAGGTTCATCCACCAATGGAAAATCTAATACCTTATATTGTTTCATGTGTCTCTACCTTGGTTAACACTCTCCCAAATGCCTAAACTTCTCTGCCCTTCTTTCCTATTCAACTTCCTTAATAGGAGCCTTAGATAACATTTTATTTTCTTTTCATAGCAGTAACTTCTGCATCCCTCCTTTCCATTACTGCACCTTTACAACTTCTCACACTGGATTGTACTAATTACTTCTTTCTCACTTGCCATTGCTTTAGTCACCCATTTAAGAACTAAAGACTAATTTTGGTGAGAATTAAATACTCAATAACTTAATATTACCCGAAAACACAAGCAAAAAAAATTAACATCACTATGCCTCGACATTTTCCAAAGAACTATGGAAGAAATGTTAAGTTAAAGTAGTAATTTTAAGGGTATGTGTAAATTATTCACCTAAAATATATGAAGCGGAATCAGGAAGACACCTATTTTCTATCTGAGTCAAACTCTTAGAGTGCATCTGAGCAAGATCGGATTCTCTGAAATAGCTTTGAATCAACAATAAGCCCAAAATAGGGACACATTTTTTTTAAGGTAGCCTGAACATTACAGAGAACTGAAAGTACTTAACCATGTACGGAATTCAAAGAGGTATATTTTTTGGATGATTTGTTCCTATAAACTAGCGAGAGTCCTTAGAAATTCATTTTGTAGACACTCACTGCTAGGACATTTTTTTATTTTGCTATTGAAAAACATTGAAGTTGTTTTTTCCCCTCTTTCCTCTTCAGAACTAAAGAAGTGTGACGTGCAAGTTTGGAGAATTGCTGAGAACAGCCCAATAGCCCTGCCAAATGAACATCTTGGGGAATATAACTTCTGTTCATTAGAGCAAGGCTTGCTGTTTAGGAAGCTGGCTCACCTGCTGGACGTGGGGGAGGGTATCAGGCGGGCAGATGCTCATGATTCTTAAAGTGGCAAATTGAGCAGCCAATTTTAAAGGCTGGAGCATTAGCTAAGGAATGGTCTTGAAGGACAATGAACTTGTTGACCTATTTTGGAGACTTTTATGGTTTGGTTTTGTTTTTGTTTATATATTCTCAAGGCACTAGTCTTTTTTATGAGGTAAAAAGGGAAAGAATGATTATGTCTAGTATTTTTCCATGCATTTAAGCCAGCAAATGCATTTATATTATTTTATGTATTCTCTTTACATTTACGACTTTAGATCTTTTGAAACTACTTTAACAAATTTAGTAGAGGATCTTTCTTGGATTCTTACCATCATAGGGATTTGGAATATTTAAAAATGTCAAACATTGGGGTATAGTTTTAATGAAAAGTTAGAGGTTCAACCCTGTGTTTTAGGGACAGTCTTATCAAAAGAAAAGAAATTATTTTAAGTCATTATCCTTCACGTTTTCATGTAATAGGTCCTAAACAGTAACAATTAAAAACTCAGAGCCTGGAGCCTGCTTCAGATTCTGTATCTCCCTCTCTCTCTGCCCTTCCCCTGTTCATACTCTGTCTCTATGTCTCTCAAAAATAAATAAACATTTAAAAAATTAAAAAAATAAAAACCTAGAGTCCCACAGGATGCTCAATTCATTTGACATTCTTTAATTGAATCTGCTATAAAGTCACTGTTGTAAAAACTGAGAATACATCTATCAGGTGAAGTGGGGAAAGGATAAGAGAGCCAAGAAACAAAAGTACATCATTATATAGTAAAATAGGAGATGACACATTCTAAAGACAAAATAAGGGGAGACGAGAGCACTGGGAGAGAGGCCGCAGTAAATAAGATGGCCTAGGTAGGACTCATGAGAAGGGATAGGTAAACAAAGATTTGAATAAACAGAGGCAGCAATTCCTGCCAACATTGGGAAAGCCATCTTTCCAAGTGAAGAAAACACAAGTGCAACGTTTCAAGATTGGAGTATTCCTGGTAAGCTCAAAATACAGCTAAGTAGAGCAGAGAGAGCAGGGAAAGAATTTCATAAATTATGTCAAGATACAATACCATTATAAGGATTTCCCACATTTACTCTGAAATAAATGTGATGTCATTGGAGGTTTCTAAGGATTGGTATGACATGACCTGCCATATGTTTTAAGTGGGGTGGGGGGGGTTTCAGAATAGACTCTATGGACACAAAGGTGGGATTAGAAAGATGAGTTGAGAGTCCATTGCATTAATCAATGCCCGAGATAATAGTGCCTTGCAAGCAGAGTAGGAGTGATGGAGTTGGTGAGTAGTTGCTGGTTCTAGATTTATTTTGAAGGCAGAATTAATGAAAAGAATATAGCACGTGGATGAAAGAAAGGAAGACTTTTGCTTGAGCTACTGGAGGATAGTGTTGCCAGTAATTGATATAGGAAATTACAAGTAAAACAGTATCAGAAGATTTCATTTCAAACACATTAAGTTTGAGATGTCCAGACTTCCAATAAGTTGAGAGGTCATCCAGTAGGTAGTTGGATAAAGAAGTATGGATTTCAGGGGGAGAAGGCAAGCCAATGAAGTAAATTTTCAAATCATCAGCAAGAGATGAAATATAGATGGAGAATAAGTGAGTCCCCTGGGGGGATTATAACTGAGGACAGAAGTTGTCTGAAGACTGAATTTTAAGGGCCTCTAATCTTAATAAAGACTGAGGACATGTATCAGCAAGGAAGAAAATGAGAATGTGACCGAATGAACCCAAGTAAAAAAGATATTTCTTAAGGGAAGGAATAGTCGAATGTGTCAAATATTTTATTTAGGACCAAAATAGGAGAATTAAAAATCGGCTAGATTTAGTAATAGGAAACTCATTGGTGATGCAGAATAAACAAAAACCTTCACATTATTGTGTGAGTCTTTAGTCTGTTCACAGGCATTTCTTATAAGTAGAAAAATAAATGCAGTAGTATTTTGAGGAATATTTTATTGCTATGACTTACTAACTGCTGAAATAATCTTGCATTTCATTTAGGCTATTGAAATGAAGCCTCTGTTTCAAAGGATATATATAGCATGGATTTTGCACAATTAAAGACTTGGGCTTGAATCTTCATTCTTGAATTTATTAGTTTATTTAATCAAATTATATAACTCAGTTAAAACTATGAATGAGAATAATAATACCTAACTTATGGAGCTGCTGCAAGTATTGGATATATGTATCATTTAGAGATTTAGCAAAGGTTAAAGTAATCTGTATAGTCACAGTAAATTTGTATTGGAATGGCTTATCTAGAAAGAGAGATTCAATGCACAGTTGTATCATTTCTTCCTCCTGAGACTCCATTATAACGACAAAATAAGGGATGTTCAACAAGAAGAACAACCAAATACTAATCAGCAGATAAAAGATCTCAGCATCTTTCTGAAAGGTGTCAAAGTGGCTGAAGAGTGGAGGCTGGTAAAGCAGGGCAGGCAGAGCTGCAGCCTACAATGTGTATGGTCCGGCCACTGTGGCAAGAAACTAAAGTGCTTATTTCATTAATCCCAGGAATACAGGAATCATGTTAGTTCCTCCATTACACTGATGGGGAAACTGAAGCTTAGGCAGGATAAGATATATTACTATGATCCTAAAAGTAATAAGTGGTAGAGCCAACATTCTTTTTTTTATTTTTGAGAGAGATAGACAAACAGAGACAGAGCATGAGCAGGAAAGGAGCAGAGGGAGAGGGAGACACGGAACCCAAAGCAGGTCCAGGCTCTGAGCTGTCAGCATAGAGCCCAACACGGGGCTTGAACTCACAAACTGTGAGATCATGACCTGAGCCAAAGTCAGATGCTTAACTGACTGAGCCCCATGATTTGGTTAATTTTCTAATTCCAATAGTAGATAATGCCCAAAGTTTTAACAGATAGGCACATTGTGTTCATGAACACAATGTGCCTATCAGCCTATGAGATTTTTAAATGTTCATGTTTTAAAATTTTTTTAATTATCTCTTTCAATATATATTTTTATATCTTTTTATATCCTATCTTTTTATTTATCTTATTTATTTATATATATATATTTATATATTTACATATATATATTATTTTAGAGAAAAAGAACACAAGTTGGGGAGAGGGCAGAGGGAGAAAATCTTAAGCAGGCTCCACGATCTGCAGAGGCCAACATGGGGCTTAACCTCATAACCCTGGGATCATGACCTGAGCCAAAATCAAGGGTAGGACACTCAACCAACTGAGCCACCCAGGCACCCCTAACTCTTCATGTATTTTTAAATATAAGTTTTTATATCCTAAAATTCCTTAGTCTTTGAATGTCATACCTATCTGCATTTCTTTTCAGTCTGAGTTAAAATCCAAACGGGATCAATCACTTTCCCTTTTTTTTTTTTTTTAAAGAAGGGTGATATAACTATACTTAGAACAAAGCAGATGAACTAGCCACTTTTGACTAGCCACTGTATAAACAAGAAAAGTTGATTAATAAGGTATAAAAGTAGAGAAAATGACAAGTCAGCATCAACAAAAGCATTGAAGAGATTAAAAAATGGAAAAAAAGAAAAAGGAACACTGAGTAGGGGGATATGGTAACTAGGGATCAAGGTGCAATCCCAGGTTACTCTTCAATCACGTGAGTGATGGTCAGCTTAGTATCCTAAAGGAAAACAATGTAGACGTGAGAGTGCTTGCTCTCTAAAACCAACTCCTAGATCACATAAGATTCAAATCTCTTTTGACTTTAAGATTCTATGGATTTCCCACATCCTGAAACAGATCAACTCCCTGTGTCCAAGCAGCTATTCCTATCTAGGGTCCATTATCATAGCAGTGACCCTAAGGATATTGAATACTATTTGCCAGTCAAAAAGGTTCACAAGTTATAGTGAAACTCTAATCCAATTATTCAATTTAAAAGAAGGGTGGCCATACTCATTATGCCTACATTCATTCATGACGATCAGGATGAAAATGAAATCTGTTAGGCTGTTGCAGTCCGAGCCTTGTGGATAACTAGGATATGTGAGAGACTATACTGCAGGATTCAGGAGTTCAATGTTTGCAGGATATCCAAAAATGATCAGTGGCATAAATGTATAGATTTAGATACCAGCAAGTCATTTAATTAGAATGAGTTATATGTGTAACATCTTATTCCTTCTACAACTTTGTTTTTCCCATTTTCAAGATACCATATCCTAAATCCAATCCTTACTATAGAAATTTTTTTATAAAACTTGAGTTGAATATTTTAAGGGATATACTATTAATTATGCTGGTTGTTGAGTGCGCTTTCTGTACATCAACGTACCCAATCTTGATCGCAAGTTGGGAATCACTGCTTTAGTGGTAGTAGTGGTGATGATGGTGGCAATGGTAAGAAACAGTATGAGACTCACGCGATGTTAAGAAATTTTCATATTAATTCATGTAACTCTTGCAAATGACTGAATGAGCTAGGAACTGTATTAATTTTTACATGGAGAAACTGATATAGACAGGTTTAGTACGTTGTTTGGGTTCACACTGCTGGTTAATGAAAAAACTGGATTTCAGGGGTGCCTTTGTGGCCTCAGTTGGTTAAGCATCTGACTTCAGCTCAGGTCATGATCTCGTAGTCTGAGTTCAAGCCCCATGTCGGGCTCTGTGATGACAGCTCAGAGCCTGGATCATGCTTTGGATTCTGTGTCTCCCTCTCTCTCTGCCCCTCCTCTGCTTGTGCTCTCTCTCTCTCATAAATAAACATGAAAAAAAAAAAAAAAGAACTGGAATTCAATCCTGGCACTCCAGTTCCTAATCTCTGCTGTTTTAAGTGAAATTATTCTACTTCTGGAATGGTTATAAATGTTTTTGAAAACATATCTAGACCTTTCAAGTGGTTCAAGTTCAGTAATTATGCATTTTAGGGACATTCTCAATCAAAAGAAATGGCACTTATCCATGAGTCACCACACATCTTTTCTGACCATTGGCATATCTTTACCAAACAGCTGATCTGATGAAGAGGAAGGTCTCTATATTAAATTTGCTCTGGCTTTATAAAATGATTAGAATGATTTCCATTTTTTCTTATGATAAAAATGTATGTTCTTTAAAATGATGGAACTCATATGATTTTCCCGATTCTAGAGTTTTCCTTTTTTTTTATCACAATGGAGATCTTTATTATTGTGTTCTCCAATAAGATCATGGAATTTTTAAGTTTGGCACTTGTCCTAGGGTAACATTATGGTAGTTCACATTTCACGAGAAAATCAACCATTTCCTTTAGTGTTTCAAATTTGTTGCTATCAAGTTTCAAGTAGCACTAACTTTTTTTTAACATTTCCCAAGTTTTGCATGCATAGTGTCATTTTACTCTCTTATAACATTGAAAAAAATTAGTAATAGTCATGCATTCTTATCAAAGATTTGAAAATGATTTGACAAAATTCAGCCTGTTATTCTAGAATATAAATAGATAAAATCTTTAATAACCTATCCTAAAGTATAGTTTAGATGATGATGTATTTAAGACAACTAACAGAAGATATTATTCTGAAGAATGCCTGAGTGGCTCTGTCAGTTAAACATCCAACTCTCGATTCAACTCAAGTCATGATATTGAGCCCCATGTTGGGCTCCATGCTGGGCATAGAGTCTCTCTCTCAAGAGTCTCTTTTTCCCTCTTCCTCTGCCCCTCCTCTGTGTTCATCCTTCCTCTCCCTCTTCCAAAAAGATTTATTATTCTAGAAATCAAAAGAAAAATCTAAAGAAAAGTATTTCCATGGAAACTAGGAGCTAAATGAGCATGCGAATACACACCATTGCTATTTAACATTATATTAGAATGTCCAATGAGAATATTAAAGTAAATATGACTCACATATTGGCAACAAATTGTTAGCTATCTTTAGATTAACCGTATGACAGTATATGTAGAAACTTCAGTAGAATTTGTCAAATATTTTTAATATATCTATATATCAATGGAGTGAACATTTTACAATGGAAATTGGAAAAATATTCTAGTTAGAAAACAGACAACTATAAAATATTGACTTTGACAAGGAAGGCATCAGATCTGTATCAAGCAGATAAGAAGAATTCATTTAAAAGAACCTAGAACAGATAAAAAAAGTTAAATGAAAAGATAAGGCATTCTTGGGTTCTAAGACACAGGATCCACCCTACAAAAGCTAATTCTTAAATCATGAAATTATAAAAGTATATGATAAAAGTATATTTATAAAATTATAAACTTATCAGGGCTCCCAAACTTGACATTATTTAATATAATTACAAATTGATCTACAACCAAATAGGTTATTTTTATTGTTGTAAGATGACTTGTTTCATATGCAAAACAAAACAAAGCAAAAAAACTCTTCAAGAAAAGCCCAGAAATGTATTTTTAGAAGATATGTGTAAACTTGCATGCCTTGCTTAAAAACAAACTATAAATATCTGAAGATAAAATTGATATGGTATTAGTCTAAAAACAGAAGGAAAAAGTTTAGAAAAAGGGATTCCGGAATAGATTACAATGTGTATAAGAACGTAATCAATGTTAAGGGCAGTGTTTTAATTTATTAATTTATTTAGGAAAGGAATGACTAATTAACATACAATTAAGACAACTGTCTATAGAAGAAAAATAGAGTTGTACCCTGTATGGCTGTGTTTTGGAATACAAGTAACAGAAAACAACTCACATGAACATGTTGATTCAACTCACATAAGCAAAAAGTCTGTAAGTCAGTAGTATAGGCTGAGCTAGAACCTCTAGGAAGTTACCAGCAGTCTCCTGTTAGATTTCTGCTTTGCCAGGTTTTCCGAGGAACTTTACATAACTATGCCCATGACTGCAACGTGGCTACTGAAACTCTAGTCATTTACACAAGATGAAAAGGAAAAGGGCTTCCCCTAGCTGGCTTTTGCTATTTTTGTAAAATGTTGAGCCTTATTAGTAAATATCTATATCTCTTTGGTTTTGAATTTTCTGACTTCAAGGAAGGCTGTTGAAAGTGAGCTTTCCTGTCACTATTATAAAATTAGGCCTTTTTAGAAAGTAAATGAGCAAGAAAGGTGAGTAAGAATTTTCAGACTGAAAGTATCAACTTATCTCAAGCACAAAACTATGTATTGGAAATATCAGAGACTTAAATATAAACTAAATAAACCTAAAGGAAATGGTTTTTTCAATGTCTCAGCTTTCTGATTTTATGAATTTTAAAATTCCCGTAGAGATTTTTTTTAAAAAACACTCTATGCTTCTGTATTATAGGAAATCTAACGAAACTACATAAGCCGTCCATGTGTGAAAGAGACATTCTAAAGCAAATTCTAAAGCGAGGAGCTAATAAAGAAACCAGAAACTTAACAGCTTTTATAACAAAAATATTTTACTTGACAAAAAACATTGCATTGATAAAATTGAATATATCTAATACCCCAAATGTCTCCCCAAAGAATACTTACATGTTGACAATAAAATGAAGGAACCAAGAAGAAACATACGGTTAAGTCTTTTAAAAATAAATAAATAATATAAACAAAAACCATGAAGTCTTCCCTTCATCACATGTAGCCTTCAAATTAACGTTGTCTTCTTACTTTATCTCTTAATAAAGTGTTCTTGTCCATGTATTTACATTTGTTCCCCTATAACTCTGAATTTTACTTGCAATGTAGTTTCCACACCACTACACAGCTGAAACTGCTCTTTCAAAGATAACCAATGGCCAACCTCCTTGAGGCTTAATCCAATTAACATTTTATTCTTCTTCACTTTTTTAAACACTATAAATCATGCTGTTCTTCCCAACATTCTCATCTTTTAAACTTTTTATTTGAATTACAGACACAGAAAGTTGCAAACAAAGTACATAGAGCCCCGTGTATACTATACCTATGGCTTCTCTGAATGGCATCATTTTATGTAATTGTACAATTAGATCAACCTCAGGAAACTGACCCTAGAATACTACTATTAACTAGACTACATACCTTATTCAGATTTTAAATGATTTGTGTGTGTAGTTTTATGCAATTTTATCTCCTATACATGTCTCATATAACAACCACTATAACCAAGACACGAAATTGTCCCATCACCCCAAAGTGACTCCCTTGTGCTACCTTTTCATATCCACCTACATGTTCCCAACATTTTTGTTTGTTATGACATCACACTTTCCTGCTTTTATCTTACTTTTTTGTTTATCATCTTTAAACATGTATGTTCCTCACAGTTCTGTCATAGACTCTTTTCTTGGAACTCCTATCGATACTTTTTAAAATAAAAACTATATATTTTTGAGAAAGTGTATGAGCAGGGCAGGGAGAAGGGCAAAGGGTGAGGGTGAGAATCTTAGGCAGGCTCCATGCCCAGTGTAGGAGTTTCATCTCACAATCCTGAGATCATGACCTCAACCAAAATCAAAAGTCAGACTCTCAATCAACTGAGACACCCAGGTACCCCTCCCTTATCAGTACTTCTTAGGGAGGGATTGACTCCCCTCATGCTAAGTCTTCTAAATCAGTATCTTTTCCTTCAAGAAATTTACAAGTGGGATTCTCTCTCCCTGCAACACTCCTATAACCCATGCCTGGTCCCAATCAAACACATTTTCCCTTACCATTCTTACTATTTGATCTCTCAGGAGGCTTTCTCACCTTCCCATTTTATTAAGTTATATCCCATTTTTATGCCCTCCTAATGGAACTAATGGAAAGAGCTGTACTTGTTATATTAAGAATCGTAATATACTCTTAATTGCCATGTGACTTCCCTGGTAAAAGATTGAGCCCGTAAGGGAAAGGAATATTTCCATTTTATTTTCTGTTGCTCTTCCAACATCTAGCCTTACTTGGCCCATATGAGTCACTCAGTCATAGTTAAATGAAGTCCTATAACTTAATGAACTGATAAATTGAGTTGACTTGATTGTTGGTCTGACCTCGAAAGGTAAGTCTTGGCTTCACAACCTCTGCTCTAATTCCCGAAATCTGTTTAAGTGCCTTATGTATTGACCTTACAGCACAGCAAAGTCATGTTACACAGCAGAGATGTATGGAAAAGGAACAAGGAATTAAAAGAACTATGTTGTGGGAAAATGTAACCAGTGAAGTATTGGCCAATTCCTGATGGATCAGGTTTCCAATGAGAGAATGAAACATTCCCCAATCTTTCTGTATATTGCTAATTTTAGTTAAGAAAGAAATTTGTACCAAATGAAGGAAATGAAGATATATTCTACTATAAACAAGCAAAAATTTGTTAGCATCTTTCTTTGGAGATTCATCTTGGACTTGAGGCCAAACTCAATTTGCAGCTAAACTCCCCAATATCCAAAGGAAGATTTCTAACTTAGATGCTATTTTCAAAATTCGGCAAGGAGGAGTTTATGCATTGTTTCATTAAACTTGTCAAAAACTTTTCAAATTCTCAAACATATTTTCACCTGTTTTTCCCAAAGCCTAATAAACCGTTCCTTTACTGCCATTTTTCTTCCTGTTTACATATTCTTTCTATTCCCCAAATACCTAATCACAATCCATGTTCCTTTGTTATCCAAATTCCACTTCTGCCTATAGACAGAAGTATCCATAGACAAATAATGAAAAGGCAAAGAACTATCTGTGGTCTTCCTCAATGGTGTGTGTGTGTGTGTGTGTGTGTGTGTGTGTGTGTGCAAGTGTGAGTGGAATGTTAAAGAACAGAGAAATTGATGCAAGCTTTTTCCAGAAAATGGTAGACTAGTAGGATCCTGAGCTCCCCTGGTCCCATAGACATACGAAGTCAACAAACACATGAACGAAACTAACTGAAAATGATGTAAACAATGACAGAACAGCTTTTCCGTAGCTAGCTAGTTGTAAAGACAAAGCCACGTCTAAATGGGTAGGAGGGATGAGGACATGGTCAGGAACTAAATCCCCAGAGTGACTAACCACAAACAGGAAGGACATCACAAACACAGAGGAGGAAGAGGATCAATCCCCACGCTGGACACCCCTAGCCCTAGCAACCCACACTGGGAAGATGAGTCCTGATAACACCTGGCTCTGAAATCGGTTCATCTTAACTCCAGGAGAGGCAGAGGATGATAGAAAACTGAATTCCCATCCTTAAAGAGCCAGCACATGAAGTAGTTAGGCCCAAGACACAGCAGAGAAGCAACAGTTTGAAGAGCACCTGGATGGAGGAGATTTATTGACTAATCTTTAGAACATGTCTTGGAGATGCAGGGTGCTTCAGGGAAGTTCTTTGAGGAAAAAAGGGCTGGGGGGTGATTTTTTGGCCATCCCCCAAGCCTAGGTAGTCAGATGCTTGCAGGAGCCAACTCTAACACTCTCAATCGATGTTACTAGTACTCTATACCCCTTTTCAACATTCCCCTGCAGACCCACCTCGCCCCACCCATTACGCCTTGGCAGCAAATCCCTTCAAAGTGGCCTTAATACACTCAGCAGGCAGTCCTAATCAGGACCGATACTACTCCAAAGTGAGCCCTGCCCTGGGGAAGAAGAGAGATAACCTTACACACCAGTGTGGCTGCGGTTCCTGCAGTCCCACCTCTTAGCAGGCAACACAGGGAATAAGTCCTGTTCATCAGTATACCAGTAGCTGTGGCAGAGGCTAATTGCAGACATCTAGTCTGAGTGCCAGCCAAACCCACCAGCGAGCCCATGGTGACTGCAGCCAGGCCTCTAAAATCCTGCCTAGTGCACCAACAGCAGGCCTAACTGGTCATTGCAGCCAGCTGACTAAAGGCCAGTCTCACCCACCAACATGCCCACAGTTGGTTCAGCCACTTACAGGAGAGTGCAGGCAGCCCACAAGAACACCACGCTTGGAGCACATGGTTCTGGTCAGGAGGTAGGGATGGAGGGTGGGGGTAGATTGTACTACATGGCACCACAGGATCTCTTTTTTATTTTTTTTAATGTTCACTTATTTATTTTGAGCAGGGGGAAGGGACAGAAAGAGAGGAGGAGAGACAAAATCCCAAACAGGCTCCACACTCAGCAGGGAGCCTGATGTGGGACTTGACCCCACGAACCCACAAGATCATGACCTGAGCTGAAATCAAGAGTCAGACACTTAACTTAGCCACGCAGGTTCTCCAGGACCTTTTCTATACAGAGTCACCACTTCCAAGACCAGTTAGCCTACCTAGTACATAGAGGAAAATAAACAAAATAAGGAGACAGGAATATGTCAAAAATAAAAAACAAAATCACAGCAAAAGAGCTAAATGAAGATAAGCAAAAACGGTGAATGGACTCAGTGAGAACTTCAACAAAGGAAATATAAAAGGGAAGCAGTCAGATGAAGAATAACAAATGAAAAATACACTAGAGGGAATCAACAGCAGATTAGAGGCTACGGAAAAAACAATCAGCACTCTGAACGACAGGCTAATGGAAAGCAACCAAATTGAACAGCAAAAAGAAAATGCAAAGAGTTTAAGGGAACTCTGACAATATCGAGTGTAGTAATATTCACATTATAGGGGTCACAGAAGGAGAAAGGAGAGAAAGGATACACAAAATGTATTTGAAGAAATAATAGCTGAAAACTTCCCTAATCTGAGAAAGGACACAGAAATCCGGGTCCAGGAAACAGAGTTTTTAAATAAGATGAACCCAAGGAGTTTCCACACCAAAACACTTAACTAAAATGGCAAAAAAGTCACAAGAAAGAAAATCTTAAAAGCAGCAAGAAAAAGTTACATACAAGGAAAGCACTTCAGGCTATTAGCTGATTTTTCAGCAGAACATTTGTAGACTGTAAGGAAATGGCATAATATATTCAGTGTTATAGAAAACACAAAACAAAAACAAAAAACACAACCAAGAGTGCTCTAGCTGGCAAGATTATCCTTCATTCAGAATTAAGACAGTTTCCTAGATTAAAAAAAAGTAAAGAAGCTTACATCATTAAATCAGCCTTACAAGAAATATTAAAGGAAATTCTCTAAGAGGGGATAACAGTTTATTCCTAGAAGAAAATTACAAAAAGGAAAAAAATCTCAAAAGCACACATTAATAAAAGTAAAAATAGCAGACTAATCACTTATAAAGCCGATATAGAGGCTAAAATACAAAATAAAGATCTACAAAAGTTAGTCAATTGACACAAGATATAAAAAATGACATACATAGGGGCACCTGGGTGGCTCAGTCGGTTGAGCTTCTGACTTCGGCTCAGGTCATGATTTCGCGGTCTGTGAGTTCGAGCCCCACGTCGGGCTCTGTGCTGATGGCTCAGAGCCTGGAGCCTGCTTGGGATTCTGTGTTTTCCTCTGTCTCTGCCCCTCCCCAACTCATGCTCTGTCTCTCTCTGTCTCAATAATAAATAAACATTTAAAAAAAATGACATACATAAAACATGGCAGAGGAGTAAAAATTTACTGCTTTTAGAATGTGTTCAAGGTTAAGCAACCAACAACTTAATATAGACTGCTAAACACATAGGATGTTATATATGAAGCCAACAGTGACCATAAGTCAAAAACCTATAATAGATACACCTAAAATCTTTGAAAGACACCTTAGACCAGATGGACCTGACATATACAGAATATTCAATCCAAAAACAACATAATACACATTCTTTTCAAGTGTACATGAAACATTCTCTAGGAAAGATCACACACTAGGCTACAAAAGAAGACTCGATAAATTTAAGTTTGAAATATCATGTACCTTTTCTGATTACTAGGTATGAAACTAGAGATCAATCACAAGAAAAAAAAAAAAAAAGACTGGAAAAACACAAATACATAGGGCCTAAACAAAATACTACCAAACAGCAAATGTGTCAATGAAGAATCAAGGAGTAAGTAAAATATCTAGAGATACAAGAAAATGAAAGTATCAGTGTTCCAAAATATTTGGAAGGCAGCAGCAGGAGTTCAAATAGGAAAATTTACAGTCATACAAACTAACCCCACAATATCAAGAAAAATCCCAGGTAAAAATAAATGTAACCTTACACTAAAATAAGTAGATAAACAAAGCCGAAGTTTACTAGAAAGGAAATAAAGATCATAACAGATATAAATGAAATAGGGTCTACAAATATAGAAAAGAAAAAATGAAACCAAGAGTGAGTTCTTTGAAAAGATAAATAGAATCGATAAACTTTTAGCCCAACTCAAGGAAAAAGAGAACTCAAAGTTAGAAACAAAAGAGAATGAATGACAGAAATTCAAAGAATTGTAGGAGAATACTACAAAAAATTATATCCCAACAAATTTGGCAACTTAGAAGAAATGGATAAATTCCTAGAAACATAATCGCCCAAAACTGAATCAGAAAGAAATAGAAAATCTTAATGGACTGACTACTAGTAACAAAATTGAATTGATAATAATAAAACTCCCCCAAAAGTCTAGAACCAGATGGCTTCACGGGTAAATTCTACCAAATGTTTAAATAAGAGCTAATATCTGTTCTCCACAAACTATTCTATAACATATAAGAGAAAGAAGGAAAGTTCCCCAGTATATTCTATGAGGGCAGAATTACACTGATAACAAAGCAGACAAAGACACTACCAGAAAAACAAACAAACAAAAACAAACAAACAAAAAAAAACAGGCAGTATCTGATGAACCTAGATGCAAAAATCTTGCACAAAGTACTAGCAAACCACACTCAATAATACATTAAAAGGAACATTCACCAAAATCAAGTGGGATTTATTGCAAGATCACAAAGTTGGTTCAATATTTGCAGAACAATGTGACACACCACATTAAGAGAAGGAGGAATAAAAACCATGAGATCATCTCAACAGATGCAGAAAAAGCATTTGGCAAAATACAGCATCCATTCATTATAAAAACCTTCAACAAAGTGGGTTTAGAGGGAACATATCTCACTATAATTAAGATTATATGTGAAAACCCCCAGCTAATATCATACTCAATGGTGAAAAACTGAAAGCCTTTCCTCTGAAATAAGATAAGGATGTCATTGTCACCACTTTTCTAGAATATAGTACTAGAAATCCTAACTGCAGCTATAAGAAAAAAAAATTAAAAGGCATCTAAATTGGTAAGAGAAAAGTAAAACTGTCTCCACTTACGGATGGCATGGTTATATAAAGAAAATTCTAAGGCTCCACCCCCCCAAAAAAACTATTAGAATAAATTCAGTAAAGTGACAGGATACAAAATTAGCATACAAAAATCAGTTGCACTTCTATACTAATAACAAAGTAGCAGAAAGAAGTTAAAACAATACCATTTACAATTGCACTGAAAAGAATAAAGATCTAAGAATAAACCTAACTAAGGAAGTGGAAGACCTATCCTCTGAAAGCTATGAGACACTGATAAGAGAAACTGAAGATGAAATAAATGGAAAGTTATACTACATTCATCGATTGGAAGAATATTGCTAAGTCCGTCCTACCCAAAGCAATCTACAGTTCAATTCAATGCCTATCAAAATACCAATAATATTTTTCAAAGAATTAGAATAAATAACTATAAAATTTATGTGGAACCACAGAAGACCTCAAAGAGCCAAAGCAATCATGAAGAAGAACAAAATTGGTGCTACAATAATCCCAATTTCAGGACCTACTTCAAAACTGTAGTAATAAAAACAGTATGATACTGGCACAAAAACAGACACAGAAATCAATGAAACAGGATAGAAATCACAGAAAGAAATACATGCTTATATGATTAATCTATGAAAAAGAAGGCAAGAATACACAATGGGGGAAAGACAGTCTTCAATGAATAGTATTGGGAAAACTGAACAGCTACATACAAAGAATGAAACTGGACCACCTTCATAAACTATACACAATAACAAACTCAAAATGGATTAAAGACCTAAATGTAGGACCTGCAACCAAAAAACTTCTAAAAGAAAACATAAGCAGTAATCTCCTTTAGTCTTAGTAACATATTTTTGGATATGTCCCCTCAGGCAACAAAGGCAAAAATAAACTGTGACTACACCAAAATACAAAACTCTTGTGCAGCAAAGGAAATCATCAACAAAATCAAAGCATAATCTACTGAATAGTAGACAATATTTGCAAATGATATATTTGATAAGGGACTATTATTCTAAACATATAAAGAATTTATACGACTTAACACCAAAAAAAAATCCAATTAAAAAATTGGCAGAGAAACTGAATTTTTTTCTAAAGTATATAGATAGATATGTATCTATATATATATATGTATCTATATATAAATAAATATGGTCACCAGACACATGAAAGATGCTGAACATCACTAATCAGTGAAATGTGAATCAAAACCATGAGGTGTCAATGATATCATCTTGTACTTGTTAGAATGGCTAGTAACCAAGACAAGAATTATCAAGCGTCGGCAAGAATGTGGGGCAAAAGGTGCCTTCATGCATGGTTGGGTGAAATGTTAATTGTTGCAATCACTGGAAAACATTATGGAGGTTCCTCAAAATGAAATTAAAAATAGAAATACCATATGATCCAACAATTCCATGACTGGATATTTACCCAAAGAGGATGAAAACACTAATTTAAAAAGATATAGACACTTCTAGGTTTATTGCAGCCTTATTGACAATAGCCAAGATATGGAAGCAACCCAAATGTTCCTCAAGAGATGAAGAAAACAAATATGTATACATAGATTATTGGTCATGAAAATGGAGATCTTGCCATTTTTGACAATACAGATAGAACTAGAGAGTATTATGCTAAGTGATATAAGTCAGACAGAGAAAGACAAATACCATTTATGTTATGTGCAGAATCTAAGAAAAACAAAATCAAAAAATTCAAATACAAAGAACTGGTGGTTGCAAGAGGGAAGGAGAGTGGAGGGATGGGTGAAAGAGATAAAGGATATTAAAACGTACAAGCTTCCAGTTATAAAATAAGTCGCAGAGACGGAAGGTACAACAGAGAGAATATATTCATTGTTTTGTAATTACTTTGTATAAGGTGACTACACTATGGTGAACACTGAGTAATTAATACAATTGTTGAATAAATGTGTTGTACACCTGAAACTAATATGACATTGTATGTCAACTCTACTTCAATAATTGAGAAATTGACACATAATGGCCTTTAATACTTAAGGCATCAACCAGGTTAACTCTATGCCTCTTATATAGAAATATTTTTTTCATATACATGAGATAATTTGAGAAAATACTGCTACTTAGAAAACAAAGAATATCAGGGAAAGTGTTACAATTTTAACTTTTGAATAACTTTATAGATCTAATGACATAACTTTATTTTTTAAGGTTTTTTTTCAAAGCTAAATATTTGAAACATCTGAGCATATGTGACCAATTTCTCGAAAAGTATTTTGTAAATTACATGTAAATTTAAGTTACAATGAAGATTTTCTAGCAAAAAAAATATTAAGATCCACAGTATAGTTGGAGTTTGGAGATTCTACTTTATGTGAACTAGATGAAAATAAATGGAAGAGTGGAGGTTTTATATGTATTTATTACATGGATCTATATTAACATAAACTTGAACTCTAATAAGGATAATAAAAACTGAAACATGAAATATACTTATGATTTAGGGCAACTGGGTGACTTGGTTAAACGTCCAAGTCTTGATTTCGGCTCACGTCATGATCTCACAGTTCCTGAAATCAAATCCACGTCTGGCTCTGTGCTGACAGCATGGAGTCTGCTTGGGATTCTCTCCCTCTATCTGCCCCTTCCCCCTTGCACTCCCTTTCAAAATAACCAAACATTAAAAAAAATAAAATCTACTTACGATGCAAAGGACAACTTACTGCTAAAAGAAATGACTCCCTTAGTTTCTACTGTTTTTAAGCAACTTTTTTCCTCCATAGATTCTTATTTTTAATATCCAAAATGATCTTGCCTTTCGTGAGACTTTAATATTTCTCTGCTATTGCCAACTGTCACCAAAAAAGTCAATGGTGTTAAAACAAATCAAAGATTTTATTGCTGAAGCAGATTTATATTATTTATCTTTGCCTTTCAAGCTTCTGCATGTCAAATGCACAATTTGCTTTGGGCTTAATGAAACTTCTTCTCAAACTGCATTTTGAAAAGTCCCTAGAGAAAGCAGGGAGGATAACACAGAATAAAGATTACAAGTGACAACAAATATTTTCTTAGTTTTTCATATTAAATACATAGAGAGCATATTGAACATACTAATTATTTATATCATGGGATTTTAATATCAGTTTGTATCTTCTAGAATAAACATGGTTTAGAGTTCTGATTCTATATCATTGTTAATGGTTCTATTGGATAGATTTTTCTTTAATTCAGTGATATAAGAATTATTTGCATTTTTATTGATTTAATCCCTAAAAATACATTCGTGTATACAGTGTAGTATACACAGTCTTGGGACTGCCTCACCGAAACAAAACTAATACACAATATATAAGTACATAGCAATTAACAAAACACTGTCTTATCACAAACGTAACTCCTTTGGTTTTCACAATTCAAGGTACTAAAGACATAAATGTTATGAATTTCTTCCTTACCATGTTATATACAGAGCATACTAGAGTAAGAATACAAAGCCCTTGGTTTTGTTCTTAACTCTAAAGTCATCTAAATTAATCTAAAATCTTTGGGCAAATCATTTAACCTCTTTATATTTGAGAGGATTGAATTGCATCAGTGGTTCTCATCCCTGGCTATACAGTAGAATCACATGAGGGGCTTAAAAAAAAAAATTAGCGACATGCAGACCCCACCAAAGGATTTCTAGATAATTGATGCAGATTAAGGACCAAGCATTATTTGAGATTTCTCAGGCAATTTTAATGTGTGGCCTGAGTTGAATATTGCTGGATTAGATTTTCTCTAACATAAAACATCCTTTCCAAGCTCTAAGAATGAAGTCAAAATTGGAATTTTGATGTATTCCGTTTTTCTTGACTTACAGAGTCATATTAAAATAAGGGTTTCTTTAACCACTTAGGACAATATTACAACATAGAAAATATAAATTATAAAATATATTTAAAGTAAACAAATATTTTATGCATAAATATATATATTTGGTTTTACCATGTGAACTTTGATTTTCTTTAATGTTTATTTACTTTTAAGTGTGTGTGTGTGTGTGTGTGTGTGTGTGTGTGTGTGTGTGTGTGAGAGAGAGAGAGAGAGAGAGAGAGAGAGAGAGAGAGAGAGAGACAGCATGGGCAAGGGAGGGGCAGAGAGAGGGAAACACAGTATCTGAAGTAGGCTCCAGGCTCTGAGCTCTCAGCACGGAGCCCAATGTGGGGCTTGAACCCACGAACTATGAAATCATGACCTGAGCAGAAGTTAGGCATCAAACCTGCTGAGCCACTCAGGGAGCCCTGATATATTTATTTTTAATGACTTTCGTGTTTCAGGCTGTACCTATGCACAGCTCATTAATTGAGTAGTCCAACACTGTACTGATTCATACCTGCATTGTAGCATCTGAAATACTTCCAGCAGTAGACATAGAACACTGCCCAATATGCTAGAATACCTTGGTAGAGCCTTCATGAACCTGAATTCCTGTGGTGTGTGATGACTCGTTTTACCAATATAGAGAAAACAACCTGTGACTTTGGTCAACATATACTTCAAACTTGATTTAAGTACTTTTTTCATTAAATCTGATGTCAAGAATCTGTTTATCATTGAAAACCCTCACATAAAGATAGGTGAAATTAAATATGTAAAATTTTTAAGCTTTCAAAGAGAACAAGTTGCCCATTTGAAATCTAACTGCTGAACCCAGCAACTCTTCATTTCTGACTATTTTCTGTTTGGTCCAAATCACTATTTTTTACAAAATTGAATCTTTATTATTAATTCATCAGGCATTTTTATTATTAATTGATCAAATATATAACTGTTTAAAGCAATAATAGTAATACTCTTGATGGGAGGAGGGACCAACACAGCAGAGAAGTAGGGGGATCCAAAGTTCCCTCATCTTTCAAACAAAGCAGTGCTGAAGACTTTGACCTCAGAGTCCAGGAGGCAAAGCGACAGTCACTTCCAGGAACCCACCAGGACAACCTGATGGGCCGTAGGTACATGATTAGGAACAGGGAGAGATAAAAATGAATGGAGGGGAGGGGTCCCCTTCTGCGGAGAGACAAAGGGAAGAGAAAGAGAGGCTGGGGAAGCATAGGACTGTATCTGGACAAGAGAAAACCATGGACCAGGATGGAGAAAGATCCAATCTCTAATTGAGGGGCTTTCTCTGGACTGGGGTCAGCTGCCTGCATCATGAACCTGGGGAGGAGGGGAGCCAGTCCTGGGCTTGATGGCTAGGTCAGGGGTGCAGTCTACAGTAGGAGAAAGCGATCCCCTCCCTGGAGTGCTATGGGACAAGACAAAGCCTGCCTGTGTCCACCAGCCAGAGACCATATATCAGGAGCATGGAGCTGCACTTCTCCAGTACCGAGACACAAGGAACGGGAGTTTGAATTCCAGCCAAGTGCCATGGCACAGGAGTTGGCAGAGCAGGACAAACTGCCTCCCATTCCACCCGTGGCACAGTAAGGATGGCTAGAACACAGTGGTTTGGGACACCTGGACCGTGGAAGAGAGACTGGGGTGTCACCATTTTTCTCCCCACCACCACCAAGTTGGGGCCCACAGTAGAGGCAGGACTCACCTACACCAAACCACGCTCTCCGCGCCTGGTAACTGCCTATCTACTGGAGTAGGATTGACGCTGATGAACCAGAGGGCCCCTACACCAGATCTGTACTTCTGCATTGCCTGGTTTAATTCTCAGATAGTTCTTATTATATAGATACATTCTTCTTCTGATCTCTTCCCTCCTCTAGTCCAGTTACTCTGGTTGTTGGTTTGTTTAAGCAGACACATTTAATTCATTCTCTTTATATAGGTTCCACACCTGCTTTATAATCCTTTCTCACTCTCTGGATTAAGCCAAATAGCTTCTCTGTCTGGTCAACGTTATTTTCTTCTTCCCTGCCTTTTTATTTTTTCTTTCTCTCTGGATTAAGCTTTAAGGTTTCTGTCTGGCCAATTTTTATTTTTTTCTTTTTCCTCCGTCCCGGTCAATTCTCTCTTTGTATGGGGTAAAGATTCTTGCATCAGCACCACCTCAACCCTGTTGTTTACTTGTAGCTGGTGTTTCTGGTTTCTTGCTTTTGGTTTGTGTGTTTGCATGTTTTTGTTTTCTGGGTTTCTGTTTGTTTTCCTTTCCAGGGCTACTTAAAGGAACAAATCAAAGCACACCTAGTGGAGGGGTCAAAACATCACCACGAGAGGGAAATAAAGTAACCAAAGTCACAACAACATAGAGCAAGTAACACTCTCCAAAAAACACCCTCCTGAAGGGCCAGGCCTTGGACAGTGTATGATCCCTCTTTAATATAGTAGTGCTCACAGGTTCAGGACATATGACAAGCTTTTAATACACATACGGGACAGTAAATTAGCCAAAATGATGAAACAGAAGAATTCTCCTCAAAAGAAATTCCAGGAAGAAATGGCACGTAAAGGGTTGCTCAAAACAGATATAAACAGTATAACTGAACAAAAGTCGTAAGATTAATTAGACTTGAAAAAAGAATAGACGACAGCAGAGAATCTATTGT